>OY979636.1:8514824-10914824 GCA_963855885.1 Coenonympha glycerion | reverse complement strand
TATTAGTTGTTGTGTTTGTTATCTGTTGCTGTTATATCTAGTTGGCTAATATGGAACCACAGCCAAGTACTTCAAAAGGAACGCCCACAGATTTCAATTCCCCAAAGAAAAAACGTCCAAAGGTATGAACGTAACTATTTACTTATTACAAAGATCTTAATTAACTTTGACTGACATTTGGTGCCTAGTCTTATAAAAAAATTATTTATTTTCTTATATATTTATTTACTTATGTATTTTTCAAATTTTTCAAACAATACGATAGTATTGTCATAACATCAATTTATTTTAAATTTGAAAAATTAGTATACGTTAAAAAGGTTGCGCAACCCTGCTTAAGCGAATGACCTGGCAGTCGGTTTGTTTACGTCTGGTATCGCTCGAGATTGAAAAGACTTTTTAGTCACATGTGATCTGAACGCGTAAGAGAGCGGACGTGTTGATTCATACAAGGCGCTATAGCCAGTGTTGCTCCATACAGTGAGCGTTGTCGAATTTATTAGGCGACTAGACTGTGATGTACGCATATTTAATGCGAGGAAAGCAGATGAATTATTAGTGACGTTATTAATATATTTTGTACTCGCGCATCTAAAATCAAATTATTAAATAGTGCGGCGCGTTATTTTAACTAAGACAAGCTCTAAGAAGCTGGTAATAGCAAGTCATAAATACTGATAATCATAAAAAGGGTAACGTCACAAGTTAATTCTAGCCAACTGAGCGATATTCGAAGGGACGGTTATTTGAAGTAAAATACAAAAGGAAATCATACTCGTGATAAACACAAGCGGCTAGGCTAAATTATTCTAATCGTTTAAAATGATTAATTAATGAAAGAAAAATAAATTAGTAGGTTAATATATTTAGAAATTAGACAAATTTTAGCATGCCGAGGCAATTGGTTTCATTTAAACCAAGAATTATGTAAGTGAATTAACTTTTATCCACTGTTAAACAATATTAGTAAAAAATACATACCAAATAATCAATTCCAAATTATTTTAGTGTCATAATTATAAAACACGTTACAAGTGTAATAAGTTAATAATACAACAATTTAATCACAACATCAAGAATATTTTGAACTTGAACAACATCAATCGATTACAAGCAGCTGTGCTATTCTACAAAAGTAAGCTGCCAGACAGCTGCCAACCCGAATATGGCATGCAAAATTGTACTCTATTACAACTGACAAATTCATAGATGCATTGATGTACGCTCGTCGCTGTTTTGCAGAATAGCACGGCAGTAAATAACGAGTCATATTTTAGCCTTTTCATAAATCGATAGGTGCAGTGGACTTCCCATATTAACAGCCTGTAAGTTTTTTTGTTACTTATCGATTCTTTACAATCGTGAAGCACTGGAAAACTATAAATGTGCTATAAAATATATCAGCCTATGGACTGAAGAAGATACATATAATAATTATCGTCACTCTACGGTGAGTTATAAAAAGCCGCTGGTTCAAATCCCTCTTTATACATTTCTACTCAAAATTATAGAAACTGATAAAAGTATGGAAATGGCAATAATTTTGTCAGACGTTATCAAGCCTCGATGTCATTCCCATATATTTTAGTTTTCTGAAGCGTTAGCAATTGTAGAACAAATTGATAAGTAACATGGTTAGGCCTGCCCTCTGTGTTGTATATCTTCGGCTGATGTTCAAATTCAAAAGGGAGGACACATTGGTGTCATGCATAATACCTACGCGGGGATTTGGCTGTGAAAGTTATACCGCCATCGTCAGCTTCGCGGCGCGGATGCACCTCTTCCTCTTGTAGCACCTCATCAATATAGTCTGTTGGCAATACAAACTTATGTTCTGTACCAGTCACATCTTTTGTTTTGTCGATATTGTCGATGGTGTCTTTATTAGGAACAGTCCTACCATCTTTTCTGTTCAGCTAACGGCGTTCAGATTTATAATAGGTCGTTGCTCACGCTCCAACTAGATAGAGCCCTTCCTAACAACGACAGCTCCGTGCGTGCGGCAACGTTTTCTTGTAGTGTGAGTGTGTCACTTTAAAATTTGTATGGTGCGCGGATGCTAGTGTGTGTGAAAAATTGTGTAGCGACGGCTCTAAATAGTTTGGCAATTTAGGCAACGCATTTTTGCCGCACTTTTGAGGTCGAGGGCGGCCTCTTTAGTGCTCATGCTTTAATGTTATTTGCAACCCAAAGTTACTGTAGTGTTACTTTAGTTCTAATTGATTCCACCTGAACATTTAAGTTGGTGGCAATGTAATGTTTTCCATGTTTGATTAACTGTTGTTTTTTTTTATTAAAATTTCGCTTTTTAGCTTATTAACAATAAACGTGCTTTTTATAATCTACAAAGCAAGTGTACTCCTATGAATCAAAACTGTATACAGTACAGTTTTAGAATAATATCTCGATTTTGTATTGCTACAAGTACTATCTACTACCAATGTAGAGTCACACGAAAGCAGCGACTATTCTGAGTCTCTCCTAAACTTAAATACGAGTTTAGTTGCTGCTATATTATCTAATCTACTATCTGAATAATACATCCTAACATTTCTAATTAAAAAGAAACATTAAAATGCGCTTCAGGCCTTTGCTGTACTTACACCATAACTAATCGTACAAATTAAAAAATCAAAATATTTGTACTTCCAACTATAATAAGATCATAAATGCTACTGTCGATCTAGTGTATAAAAGAGAAGCCAATTGTGTTGCAAATCAAATTAATAATGTTGAGCAAATTGAATGAGGAAATAATAAATACAAACTTAACGTAAATCCCACACGTGCATGCGATGGACAGTCGTGATTGTATTGAATTAATAATTTATTATGTACCTAATCTATAATATTTTTTTTTACCGTGCGTGAACTGTTTTGCCGAACCATTTTGCTGGAATTCTGGGAAAGTAACATGATTTTTTCCATCCTGAAAGAAGAAATTGCATTTAAAGCTCTCTCCACACGCTTCATCTTACCTAATATTTCACAAGTAACATGAGAAAGGCTACGCTAAGTAGTAGTAAATTACGAAACTTTACATTGCATAATGGACTTAATTATGACTCTACAGTTAACTTGTACTATACATTAATTAAGACTACTCAGGCAAGATTATGCGCATGGGTAGAGTCTGTTCATCATAAATAGTAACTCAATATCAAGATCTCAAGTCAAATTATTTTAATAATTATTATTAACTGCATCAAGCGATCTGAAGCTAAATTTTGAAGAAAATTTTCTATAAACATTTTTGATATCAACATAAAAGTATTAGGAAGGCACAAATTTTCCTTTAATGTGTACTTGCCTGCTTTCCTCGTTTACTGCGTTTATGATGGTGTTTTCTATCGCCAACTAATCGCCGTATATTCATATGAGTCTTATAGTTTACTTGTGTGCCCAGATCCCGGTCGTTAACTGCGTGACGACTGTAGCTCAACCGGCGATGCTGATAAAGTAACAAATGCATCTAGTTTATTAACCAACAACAAACCATCACCAATCACCATAAAGGATTAAGAATGTCATGCAATTTTCCATGAAGTGAGATCGATAATGGATCATTGCAAAACTATAGGCCATATCATATAGACAGACTTTTCAATAACAGAATATTAAGAATTAGGTATGAAGGAATACCAACACGTCTATAAGGTTTGCACAGTTCTTCGGCGAGGAGATGGTGAATTCTGGCATCTGTCAAATCCTTTTTGGACGGATTGTATTCCAATTCCTGCATATCGATATTCCACGTCGACGAGTCTAATTGACTGAAGCTTGGGCTGGAAATAAAAGTTAGTTTTTTTTATTGTCAGACAAAGTGTTCTAATGATCACATAGCTCCTCGAACCGATCGTCGGGCATTCAACCCTATAGTAACGTACTATTATGGTATTCCGTGCCTATAGTATCGACTTCCCAGCAGCGAAATCCAGTGGAACCAAATGGCGCAAGGCTATGGACGCAGTCTGTGGTTCCAGTGGTATATCCATCGACTGGAATGACGATGGTGACAAAACGCCAAGGAATTGAGCACTGACATTATCAAAAAAATATATAATGTCAATGATCATTTCCGTTGTTTTTGTTGTGAAATATTTCGATACGCACCTTCCATTCAAGTTAGCATTAGTATAGTTCTTAAAAATAGCTGACATTGACTCTGCACCAGATATGTTCCCAATCGTCGAGGCATTTCTTTGCATGTACTCGATTGCGTCTTTCATTGCCAGTTTGGAATAAGTTTCCAGTATTTTAGGTTCCGCTCCCTGAAATGATATTTGATTAATGTTTGTATAGACCTCTGTATCTAGTATGTAAGGCAATAATATTACCTGATAATTTCTCAGTAAGAATGGTCGTATAAATTTATTGTCGAATCTCTTGAACTTATCTCTCATGTGATGGTTGCCGTGTCTACCTAAAATATCCTCCACGCCTGCCATCAAATGATCCATGAACTGGAAGGAATTACAAACATTTAAGCAAATATGGAACAAATCGTAAATGGAAAAAATATGCAAAAAAATTATAATCCGAACCACTTGTTGCGTCGCAACTTTTGCAGAAGTAAGTCAAAGCAATAAATCAAAAGTTTGTTTAATTGACTAGAGTCCTCTACAATTCTAACGAGAATTTATTTCTTTCTACTTATTTGGCCTTCTTCTTCTTCTTAGCCTTCATCCCGGCTTATGCCAGGGTCAGTTTTCTTTCTACTTACTTGGCTTATAGGATCCTATCCTAGTTACTAATTTAACCAATTCTTATATGGTAATACGTAAATCCGTACCCTTTCATGTATTCTTTCATTCATCGTTGGTTTCCTCTTCTCGCCGGTTTTGACGTTCAGTATCTTGACCAGAGGCTTTATAGTGATCCCCTGGATGAACACCGTGAAGTAAATAACCGCTATCGTAGTGGTTACAAACATTGGCTGAAGTTGAACCACTTTTGGGTCTATTAATAGCACCAATGCAAATGCGACCGCGCCTCGGAGACCTGGTTTATGTGTGCATTGAGAAAATATAGGTCATCGGCGTGTATTATTTCTTCGTAAAATTGTTTATTGCTCAGGAGAATAAACAAACAAACTGTTATTTTAGTTCGTGTACCGTTTATTTGTTTGTGCCCTTTTCCATTTATAGTACTCGTGTCTCATACGTATTTTTTCAGAAAGCTATTATAAAACTGGGTCAGTAATTATGGCTGTAGGTATAGTTTAATAACATTGTTTTGAGGATGTTGGATAAAAGACACATTTATCATTCATACTAAAAAAATCGATGCGGTGATCTATGCATGTTTTTATTTGCACCAATGCAATACACATATTAATTAGTAAGAAAATGATATACGTAGATGATAATAATCAGGATTTACACATTAAACAAAAATAAGGTTTGTTTGTTTATGGCAATGAACATAAGTCTATTTTCTAAAAAAAATATATTGCTTACCTCCATAGGACATAACAAACTTTTCGACAGTATTCAATTTGTGCAGACGGAACTTATTTGCTACCGCACTAAATATATACACTCCTGAAACAAGCAATATAATTCTTAATAACTAAAAAATTACTACAAAAATAACAGAAGAACACTGAATGATAATAATTATTGTAAAACAATCTACAATTCTAGAAATAGAGAATGCTAAAATCCTATTTTTGTAGCGTAATCTTAGAAATCTGGAACCATAGCACTACAACAAAAAATTTTTCACCATTTAAATTTTATAATCCAGGTATCTAAACGTATGTGGCTGTTAGTCCAAGTTTAGGAAAAGATTAAGTGTTTTTACCTATTATGCGATACACTGAGCAAAATACAATCGTCAACAAGACGAACCACGTGTTCCAGTCGTGGTTGTTGTTGACAGTGGCGACGCCAAGGAACATAAATATAATTGTTTCTGAAGACGATGAAAGCATTTTCATCGTATATTTGATCGTTGTGTGAGATTTGTGCGATATATTGGCTTCGACATAGTTCTTCATTGTTATGCCGCAGAAAGTTATACTGAAATCAGCCCATAATAATATAATACACTATTAAATCAAATCTATTTTCACACCAGTCATGTTAACTATCTAGCAAATCACTAGTAGATGACAGTAAAATTTAACAAGCATAAATTAAATTATAAAGACTTACGCTAGGATCCCACTCATGTGGAATATTTCAGCGTTGAGATATGCCAAATAAGCCATTACAAATATGAATATTGGCTCAATAACCCTGACTTCATTGGTGAAGCGAGTCACAAGGCCTGTGCCAAAACCCCATACACATCCAATGCAAGTTCCACCAACCGCTACAACCAAGAAGGATGCAAAACCAGCCAAGAAATCTGTGTACATGAGTCGTGAAGCACCCATCTCGCTGAAAAGATAAGAAAAACCTTTAGTGAAAATACACAATACAGTGTGTTAGTTTCACAATCAATAGACATTTCTTTAAAGTTGTCCAGAGTCACATTTAGTGGTTAGCACTTACGTATAGGCCTCAAACATGTGATATAGGACGACCGTGACTGCGTCATTAAGCAAAGACTCCCCAAACACCACGATATAGAGAACTTCATCTACGTGAATCTCTTCAAAAACAGCAAGCACTGCAACCGGGTCTACAGCTGATATGAGGGCTCCAAACAAAAGCATATCAAGTAATGGTGTGGTACAACCGAACATTCCCGTTTGACCACAAGCCCATAAAGACGCACCTGTATAAGAAAGATGATTATCAATATTATGTTAAAAATGTTTCGTAAAACAGAACTATTGGAAAGTAATACTTACCAATAGTAAGTGTATTAAATACAGTTCCAACTACCGCAAACAAAAGAATTGTCCCAAGGTGATCAAAAAACAATCGATTTGGCATAAAATATCCAGCGTCCAGTATAATTGGTGGTAGCATATAGAGAAAAAATGTATCTGGTGTTAACGGCTGCACATGAACGCTGTGAGTACTCAGAAGAAGTGCACCGATTAAGACTCCCACAAAAATGAGGAGACATGACTCCGGAAACATTTTTGATAGTCTCGGCGCCATATGAAATCCTGTAACAAGTAGATATAACTATAACCAATATTACTCGTAATTCATTACATTAGTCTGTGGCATTAACAAACTTTTTATTAAAAGCTCTTTATTAGAACCTATAAGCTAACAATATACCGATATAGACCGTACTGTGATAAGCTGATAACATACTCTATGCACACTCTTTGTGTTTAGTATTGAAATGTCACATATTTAATTTGACAGTGACCAACATTGTCAGTCAAAAAGTTGTTAAAAATAAATAGTCAATAACAGCAGGAGTTCAGGTATATTTTGATTAAATTTCGAAAATTTACAAGTAGATTTAGATCAATAATCATGTAGAGCAAAATATTTGTGAATATAGGAATCTAGCTGAAGACACAAAAAGTAATAATATTGCATTTGCAAAAAAGTTATGATCAGTAGTATATAACTCAGACGTTACGAAGTCTATGTTTCAAATAATTAGAATTCGCAAATATTTATTTATTTTCAAGGAAATAATAAATTAATGCATGTAGAGGCACCATGAAAATGTTTCACAAAGATGAATCGTTTCAATTGAATCAAACCTCCTATATTACGAGTGAAATATATCATGCCCTTAACCGAAATAGCAGTGATAAATACATTAGGCGATCAACAAGTAGTTTATTCTATGATCTGGACACTTTAGCAAAGAGACATTCATGTCACTTCATTCCTGAATATCCTTCTTCAGATAGCAAAATTATAAAGAAAAAGAAAATAAAAAACGAAATAACTAACAGAAATGGATTCGTTGCAAAATCAGAAGCTATCGTTCAAGAATGTGCTACACAAATACAACCAAAACTTACAAAAGTAGATAGTTTAAAAATCTCAACAAGAAAGATGAAAAAGAGGTCGATTAACGATAGTATACTGTCTTCAGAAATTTTTCTCAAAGATAACGATTACACGAAACGTATATCTGATTCTTTCTTAAAGAATAATAATGATCTCAAACAAAAAATTTGGTCATATGCTAAGTATAAAACAGAATACACTAATCCAATAGCAGCAATGAAAAAATGTAAAAAGAAAGACCAAGGAAAACGTACAGAAAATCCGTGCCCATGCCAGTTGTTTTCGTATGCATGTCCATGTACGGATAAAAAATCACTCACTGAACTGGCAAAAAATAGTAAAAGCTTAACTGTTGCAGACCAAATTACAAGCACTACAAAATTTTCAGAAGAAACAAGACAACAACAAGAAAATAATCAGAAATTCGTTATTAAAATTAAAAAATCACAATGTAGTTCATACAGTGAAGATAAACCCACTAACACAACTATTGCTGGATTTACAAATAAAAAATATGAAACGACAGCCATTTATGAAGAACCGGTAATGAATAAAAAAGATAATACAAAACCTATTGACGATAACAGACAAAGTTACACTTTATATTCGAAAAACGGTATAAAAGTAGAAAACAAGTGTCATAAGAAACCAAAGCTAGTAATTTGTCCAAACTGTAAAGAAAAGTTAGAAATTTTCAATACCGATGACGAAGAAGGTATTAAGTTACAGAAATCTCCCCATAATCGCTTTAATGAAAGTATGTCACTTGCTGATAACGTAAGTTACAAAAACCATAATGTGGATGAAAGTGACGTATGTTTTCACGACCCTCCTTGTGAATTAGTGCCAGTATGTCAAATACTACCAACGGATAATGTAAATTATAATATGAGTCCGAAATGTGTAAGACGAGTGTCGCTCACAAAACATAATCCTAAAACGATAAAAATCACAAAAGCTTGCAGACACCATCCTCCATGTACAGTCGTGCCGTCTTGTCAGAGATTAAATGTTTTGAAAAATAATTGCGAATACGTGCCACCTTGTCTTCATCGACCTCGTTGTGTCAACGTGCCGCTATGTGTATCCTATTCTAAAAATCTAAACTACGACGAAATCTTAAATAAAAGACTAGAACATTCAGGCAACTTGAAAATATGTTCACATCCTCCTTGCAACATGAAATCATCTTACCAACAAGAGTCTCTAAGTTATGCTAATCAAACATGTGAATATTTTAGTGAGTATTCTCCGAGATTAGTTCTAGGCGCTCAAATTCCTCGAAAGACCCTATCACCTACACGTACACCTTGTAATGAACCAAATCAATTGCCTTGCAGTTGTCGATCCAATAAATCATGCCAATATGATTGCGTAGACTGTATATGCGTCACACGCAATGGAGTTGAAGAATATGCGAGCAGCGACGATGTCATTTACATAAGAGATGTTGGCTGTCAGTTTAAAAGTGATAATTTCAACCCACAAGACTCTTTGCTTCATTCTAAAACTTCGAGCGCCTCTTTTGATATGACGAGTGCAAAAGCTGGGACCTACTATAGTAACTATCACACGTTACGGTATGAAGATAAATGTACCAATCCTATTTCTGCTGAAGAAGCTTCATTGTCAATGTTCACAAATTCTTCTCTGGAAAATGAAGAATGCTCGACGCGTAGAGTACACGGCAGGAGTAAACGTACTACTGGGTTTAGCCCTCAGTCAACAGCGTCTCCTTTTGTGGCTTTCTCTACTTGCGAGGAACCAATTTTACAGCGTCTCCCAAAATTGTCTGATACGACAAGCAAATCAAATTCATTTGATACTCTAGCGTATTTAACTACATTTCGAAGGAGCTTTGTAAAAGGAAAGCACAAAAAGGTACATCCCAAAAGACGGCGAAAGAAATCAAAACGACATCATGCTTTGAAATGTAAAATAATTAATTAATGACGTTTAATCAATTGATACTAATACTATTGTAATGTGTAATATTTTCATCACTAATTTATTTTTGTCTTTTCAAATATATTAAAATACCTGCATGTATTTACAAAATAATCGATTCGTTCTGAGTAGGTGTTAGGTCCTTCCCTTTACTTGTTATGGATTCCTATAATAATGTGATGCTTTATACCTATTTGCACCGATACGAGTTGCCAACACAACTATCTCTATAACATCAGCAAGCTTCTTAATGAATCGACAGCAATTTTTTTATTCTGCCTTAAGTACTTACTTTCGCCTTAGCGCAAATAAAAGCTTCAGTAGGTAGATTCTTAATGGATTTACGCTAATTGTTATTTATGAATGTGTTAAGTTGGTAATTAAAACCTGACCGTAGGCGTGCGTTTATTTTATAGCGACGATAGTTTAATTACTTTATTTAGACACGGGTCGGAGTGGCCACCAAAGTTTCAGACGGAAAATTTTCTAGTTTTTCCATTCCAATCAGTAATGTGATTCACAAATAGTTAAGTAATAACTTTTCGATTACTTATGCATTTATTCAACCAAAATTAATTCTCTTTCTCTAATATATAAAAGTCTCGTGCCAATTTTTGTTAAGTACCAAAATCCTTTACAACATTAATTGTAAAATTTCATAACAATCGGTAGGGCATCGGTCGGTCAATTTTCTGTGTATGTTCGGTAGGCCTTAGAATAGATCGTAAGGTATGTTTTGTATCCCTAATGATAACACAAAGTTTGCCGGGTTAGCAAAGTCTTAATCGTGCCAATTTCTATTATCAAACTCCCCCGAAACTGCTCGCCCGTTCTTATGAAATTTTCTATGTATGTTCAGTAGGTCTGAGACTTTTGAGAGTCAGTCGTAAACTATTTTTTAATAACCCTAATGCCAAAACAACGTTTGCTGGGTCATCTATAATTTTTAATGTGCGTAATCAGACTTTAAACTGGCAGTTTGCAGAGATCTATCAACGTACCTATCTTAGCAAGGCTGGCGAAAAAAATCCATACTCCAATCAGGAACGGGGTTTCAACCCGATGAAATTCGACAGCTGCTATGACGAAGGTCCTCTCTTTCTTCGGTTTGGCGGTGGTGACCGCTTCCGTGGTGGTGACCTGTTGCTGACGCAGCTGCGTGCCCGGGGGTTCGCCAGGCAAGGGCGCCACGGGGCCCATTGGGCCGAACCCAAGGCCGGGATATGTGGAGATCCCATCGACTGTTATGGACGGACTCTGTTTCGTAGTGCTCTGTAAACAAACAACAACGATTCAATATTTTTACACTAAAATGAAGAATTAATGAATTTTGAAGTACATTCAATTTAATGGTACGCCCCGAAAGGCCTAAGATAGAAAAACTTTGTATTTTATTTTAAAACTACAAAATGGCAAAACATCTAAACTCCGCCACTGTCAAGGCCATCCGACGTGACGAAGAGTCGGCAAAAAGGTCAAGCTGCAATCTGCTGGCAAGATTTCAGCTTAGTGCGCAGCCTCTGTCTTACATGATTTAGAAATTGAAATACGGAACAGTGAACCAATTTACACGGTAATTATCGTAGATGCACGGTAAAGTCCCAATCTCAAACAAGAGAGAGAGAGAGAGAGAGAGAGAGAGAGAGAGAGAGAGAGAGAACTTTAAAGTAGAGCCAATCATAAAAAAAAACTACCCTCATATGGCAATACCGTTACCATGGCATGCGCCCGAGCGTAGTAAGTTGGATTTACCAGGATTATTTCTATGAGTAGTAAAATAATCCAGATAATTGCACATTTCACAGGCACCTCAATCCACCAATTGTCATTTTTGATACATGTTGATTATTTCGCTAAAAAAGTAGTTTTGCTGCCGTTTTGCACGAGTGATTGCTAACTCGAGTCTTTGAGCTATATAAGACAAGATGCTTTTGTCTAGCAGACCTAACACCCTTCATGCAATTTGCACCTTACAGTCCATACAAAAGTGTCTGTCTGCCTGTATTTATAAATATATTGTGTTAGTTTGTCTGTGTGTCTGTATTATGTCTGAATTTTATTTCTTATTAGTAAAGTCCGTCATAAAAGTTTTCTAGGTGTTACCGTTCATTGAAGTCGCCTGTTTTTTAATCCAATTGTTTTTAACTACTGTAGATGGAAATGGCTCGGGAAAACTGGAGCGGAAATCATTATGTAGGTACCTACCTACCATTGCGAAATCGGTCCAAGCTTTTTCTTGAATAAGCATTATCTTATTACTCGTAAATTATAATTTATACATCCTAACCTATCCTATCCTTTACGTTTATAATAGCACTACTTTATACTAGCAGTGCCCGCCGACTCCGTTCCGCGTTAGAAATATTTTTGTCCCGGCTCGTTTGTCCCGCGTAAGGCTCGGTTTCCATAAAAGCGGAGCTGTTTGAATAACCAACCAGATTTCAACATTTCGAAGGCTCCTCTCCACTCCGTTTCGGAGATGTCAAAATGACAAATCTGAATGGTTACTCAAATACAACTCCGCTCCGCTTCGCTTTGGTGGAAACAGGGCCTTATACCCACAGCCCACAGGACGGGAGGCATTTGGATAGATACTGCCTACACAGATTATGCCTATACTTAACTATCGCCACGCAACGGCCGCGGAGCGCGCGCACGTTTTTATTTTGCTAATATCTTTGAAGATATTTGTTTAAACTGTATAGAGTAAAGGGTACAATAATATTCTACATTAAATTTCCGTTCTAAAAACATATTTACAAAGAAAAAAATTAATACCATATGGGCTAAATAAGCTTCACAAAATTTATTTATTTTAATTTCACAATTTTAACAGTAAAAGCTGTTGTTATTGTGAGTTACCCGTAGGAGATAGGCATATGCTATCGCGAACTTTTTTACAGATTCGTGAAACGTCTCTTTTGAATGGTCGCGGTCGTGCAGTTAGGGTCTACGCCATCGTAGTACCTACGTAAGTGTCTACGCTTGCTACAAAGTTATACAAAGCCAAAATGGTGGACGATATAGCTTACAACACATTACAAACCCAGCATAGCCAAGCAACCTATTCGTGGTTTGCTTTTACAAATTGCACATAATACTACTTTTAGTAGAATATTTATTGCCTACGTCACAGACTAAGGAATAACTTTATATTGACTGCCTACATCATAATATAATTTTATCGACATTGACTACAGTCGATAAATATTTTAACCATAACTGATAACTGATTGTAAACTGAGCCTAAATGAAATAAATCATTTGAATTCGTAGTAAAGTGCTCTACAACATATTCCTCCAATGCTTTCAAGGATAAAACGTACCTATGACGTATGGAGAGAAATAGGATTCCTATGTAAACTGAAGTAGGTTATTTGTCACTGAACTTTTTCTTTTGGGACTTTCCCCGGGTAATGTATATCTTCGCAGTCTATGAATTTATATCACTTATAGAGAAAAGCTCTACCTACTAAGCTGATCCTTTACAAATTTTATTGATGACTAATGGAAACTGTTAATATTGACTACCTAAGTATATGTAGGTACAATGTAATAGTACATTTCAATATAAGTGCAGAGTTTGTCATTTCCTTACGAATCCCGGTTCGTTTACCCGAAAACAACGATTAAGCTTTTCTCATATTTTTAACGGATTCTTGCAGTCTTTTAAATGCAATTTTCTTATTTATCCACTTACGCGAGCATGTTTTAGCGATAATCAGCTCAGCAGCTTGGAATATAAATGCCTTTGCCATTTTTATAGTACTTACCTAACTAGTGTTTTTCCACGTGTAGTCAATTTGAATATTCGTAAAAAAGTTTTAGAAATAATACAATAAAAAATCAATAGCGTATTGTCGTTTCGTTATTTTTCGTCTAGATTCTCTTAAAATTAATACATTCTAAGACTTTAGGAATTCACCAAAACGATGTAAATTAAAATTCGTACCTACCTATTTAGAAGATAATATTTATTTGTGTATCGAATCAACCGGGCTGTTATACTCGTATTCTACTTAACTCACACTGTCCCACATTACTTGTATCTTGTACAGTCACGGAATGAAAAGGTTCGTCACCTTACAGTCGGTTTTCGCTTGCACTAGTATTGCCAGATTCCATTATAAGCCAAAAATAACAACATTATTATGTAACATAGTTTCAAAAAGTAATATATTGTGCTCGCGGTACGTTGAACGAATCAATTTGAAAATCTACGAACCTTTTCATTCCGTGACTGTACATAACAAGATTACCTTAGTATAAGCATTGTCAACAAAAAGAAAATTGATTAAAAAATCAACAAAGTCCACTTAAATTAAAATTGCTTGAGATCCGAAATACAATTTGACCCGAATTTCAAGCAGGCAAGATGAAACATAATGAGATTACAAAGAATAACCAGCTGAGACAAATAATAGGCTGGATAATAATGCTGTTAAGTAATTCTTTTTTATAATTAGGTATTTTTAGGGTTCCGTACCTCATAAGAAAAAAAACCGGCCAAGTGCGAGTCGGACTCGCGCACCGATGGTTCCATACCATAAAATAAGTTAAACATTAAGGGTCAATTTATACTAGCGCAGAGTCGAAGCGCATCGAAGCGTCTACCCAAAACTGAACATAACAAATTCAACCTTAACTCCACAGCGTAACGCTTACATTGCTTCTGAGATTTTAAAAAGACGCGCGCATTCTTCGGAATTCGCGCGTCTGCGCGTGACCAACGCTGATTGGTGCGCGTGATATATTTTTGGTTTAAATGTGACTTATATTTGAAAAATAAATTAGAAAGTTCAAGTGGATAAAGATGATTTCAATGTGTTATGTGTATGATTTCAATATGGGAAAATTAAAAGAACTTAATCTGAAAAGTTTACCACAGATTGTTTATAGTAATTATTACTCTGGGTTAACAATTCTGTGTTTATTTAAAAAGTGGGATTAATGTAAAGATGTTCCTGGTCTATGGTATAGATACCTTCTAGATATCAGTTCGTTGGTGAGAGCTAAGACAGTTAGTCATTGTACCATAATTATTATTATTGTGCAAATCCATAAATAATGTTTACAAATGTTACTTTAAGTTACTGTACTATATTTATGATTAAAATAATATCAGTAATTAATTACGAATTATAATAACTTTCACTGTAAACCATAGAGTTAATATTTATGTAACTCTCTACTCTATGTTGTAAACACATTTATACTGAAGTCACTACACCGATCATTTCTAAAAGCTATTATCTTATTGCTATAAGTCTAGGTATTTCTAATGTAATATTTAAACAAGAAAGATAATAATTCCTAATTATTTTAGTAGTATCACTCTATGTTATTAGTGGTCGCTACACTCTATGATTGCCATAACTCTATGGAATGGCTCTATGGTATGGAACCTGCCATGAACCTGTTGTGTTGTTTGATTGGCATTATTGACGAATGTCAATGATGCCAACATAATGATAGGGGGTGGGAGAAAAAGTCGGCCATGATGGTTTTGGGGTTCTTTGGATTAACAGAGAGAAAAAATAAAAAATACACGTGGCAGTTAGTTGAAGTAAAAGTTTAATCATAATTGGGTATTTTGATATGGCAAGTAAAAAGTAAAATGGTAAATGATACGTCGGAGCTCCGAATCTTTGTAGGTGTAAGAGGCTCTTATACCTGTTGACGAAAAAGTTAAGTTACCTATCCTTAATTACTTTCTCTCATCATTATGCTTTGCTGTGTTTTATTTTATTATTTATTAGCTGACCCGGCTAACGCTGTTTGCCATTAAGGATATATAAAGTAGATAAATTGAGATGTCAGTTACTCTATTTTCTTTAGTTAGATTCAACTGCACATGGTGTGCGAATTTTAATGAAAATCGGTTAAGTAGTTTAGGAGTCAATCTCGGACAAATAACGTGATGCATAATTTGTATGTATCAAGATCTAGTACCGGTTATGTTGCTTAAGCAATACGTAACAAAAGTATTTGTACCAGAATACACTTAACTCTATCAGAGAACTAATCATGTTGTTCTATACGTATAGTCTCATAGTTTTACCTATTAATTTGTGTGTTATTTTTAGTACCTATTGAACCTGGTAATTTGTAATCTTATTTTACTAACTGTAAATGCTTAGTTTTGAAAAGAGCAAGTGCTGAGTTTCTTGCCGGTTCTTCTCAGTGCAAAACCTGCCTTCCGAACCGGTGGTAGATTCATTCCAACAATAAGATAATATAAATAGTTTAAAATATATTAACGTTTCGAATAAAAGTCTAAATAGTGGATAACCTCTTTCATTTAAAACACTTCTGGTGACTCTCTTAACTCAAAATTTTTGTCATCAGAAGTGGGATCGAACCAATTTTGCTAATACATTGTTTGTTTCAGAGACTGTGAGCGTGGGTTCATGATGGGCTCGGTGCCAGCCCAAAAAGCTTAGATAACCGGCGCCCCACTGATAGCAGATGTATCGGTGGTGTCACCCCTGATACAGAGAAGATTAATTTATTTTGGTGAATATAAAGTGGAGTGATGAATGTAGCCAACATTGGGCTATTAAAATTTAAAGGTGTTAGAATTTAGCTCAGTGTATGAATATTTTAAAAGGGTTATAATAAGGTCATTTATGTGAAATAATATTTTAGATAGTGTTTTTGAAATTATGCTTTAGAGTTTAGATCAACATAATAATTTACCGCTAGTAAATTAATTGGTTACACATTGAATAATATGGTATATTGAATGATAATATAGCGAAAATGTTATCAAGGCATCCTTTAAGTGAAAGGATATGTTGTGTATTCATGATTGATTTTATCGATCGATATTATAATCGATTCTTGAGGAAAGGATAAGTTTGAATGCAAACGTCCGACGGTCGGACTTATGAATTTATTGTAGACTAACCCTAACTAACAAGACTAAATGAAATAAAACAATTCCTGACACGTCCACTGCTAAAGTTTAGGAAAAACAATTGGTTTTCTAAGCAAGACATAATGGGCTCCCGTGTTCAATATTCATCACAATGACAATAAAATAGCATTTTAAATAAACGATAGTACGTTAGCCATCACACCAACAAAATACTAATTGTATATATTTATTTGTTTTTGATTTATTTAGGCAAGGAATAATATTACAGTAAGTATTTTTTTTTTAATAAATTAATTTAACTAAACCATTACATTACACATGGCAAGGTTTGATATAAAAAGAAAAAGATTATTGTAATTGTTTAAGGCAATATTTTTCAAAATTATTGAAAGTCTTTCAAAGTACAGCTATAGCTTTTTCAGGAAAAATCAAGCTCCTTTTAAAGTTGTTTTACTTTGAGCGACTAATTTAGTATGATCAATAATAATTATCAAGTATTAGTATATTACTAACTACAATATCAGAAAGAGAGGAAGGCCAGTCTACAGGTGGAGAGACAACATTGTAGAGTTCGCAGGCCCTTTCGTAAGAGGCTAGGGGAGGCCTTTGCCCGAAAATGGGACGAGTTGTAGTTATGCTATACTACAAC
This sequence comes from Coenonympha glycerion, assembly GCA_963855885.1. Classification (NCBI taxonomy): domain Eukaryota; kingdom Metazoa; phylum Arthropoda; class Insecta; order Lepidoptera; family Nymphalidae; genus Coenonympha; species Coenonympha glycerion. The sequence goes on along the minus strand of OY979636.1, from coordinate 10,897,468 downwards.
TGGGCTAGTAATTATAATAATAAATCATAGTAGTAATTAGTATATTACGCATTTTCTTATTCAGGTAAGTAATTTCTTACACTCTTGAATAATTTAAAATATTATTTATGAGAAATTCTTGTGTTTTGTAGATGTTTGCAGCGACTAATAATGTAACTAACAGTTATTTTGCTATTTTGTCATAAAACAAGCTTCTCTTACTTACGACTTCAAAACCACACTTCTGGGTATAATATTTATAAAAAAAAAATGCAAAAGCCTACTTTGCTATTAATTAAAATTGATATTAGAAATACCTTCTGCAACGTGATTTGGGGACGAATCAGGTAAAAGGAAATATATAACTAGTTTAAATAAATATCAAAATAAATAATTAAGCCTTTGACTCACTGAAGTTTACAAATATACTCCTTATTTTATATTATTTCAAGTACATAGTGTCTCATTCTTTAAAAATAAATCACTTGCAATTTCCAGACAGTAGTGTACAAACAAAGTTATGATTTTTACATTAGGATAGGAACTGATAAGTCTAGTTTCTTGATTTTATGATATGGTTGACCGTGGTTAAATTTACTGGTGAGTGGATGGTATTTTCCAGGATCTTGTTAAGTACCTGCTACTTTACTAGTTTATTTTATATAAGTACTTAAATAATAACGTGAATAATTTTTATATAAAACTAGCAGAAACCCGCGGGTTTACTCGCGAAAATTTTAGTTTTCCCTACACATGGGAACCATCTATTTTCCGGAATAAAAACTTGCCTTGGTGCTAATTTAGAACGGAATAATCATACTATCATAAGTTATGGTAATGATAAGTTTGTTTGCCATATCGTCAAAATTTGATTGAAATAATAAACTAATTCATGTTTTTGCTACAGTCAAAATTATCTCATTTTCGATACATAGTTATCATTAATTTTGAGGCTTTGTAGATAAACTATTTTAATATTTATGACCAACATTCGGTCTCTATTCCTACAGATAGCGCTGTTTGTGCAAGTATCTACCCTTACCTGTAATACTTGAGAGATAACTATTAAATATTCGCTTTGGATTCCTATTTATTTTTGCTCTATAAACTGAATAAAATAAGGTTAGTATATTGATGCCCTTTCGTTATTGAAATTGATTGATTGTTTTACCTTTGTTAATATATATGAGACTTAATAGTTTATAAAACATAACACACATTTATATATAACATTAACGACACGAAACACTCGTTATTTTCGGTTTTTATTTTCAACTCTGATATCTTTTAATTAAAAAAAAAAGACATGTGACTAGACTTGCTTCAATTTGAGTTTGAAGTTTGTTTATTAATTCAAAAGTAATTTAAAATATAGAGGTATCTATAATAATCCTTAAATCCTAGATCCCAATAATACTGAAATCCTATATAAAAAAAAAAAACTAATTGTTTAGGATAATTAATTATCTCTCATAAAAGTCTTGATTTTATTATTATTACGGCAAAAACAAAGAAAATTTGATTAGTTCCTAAGTGAGCAGATATTGGATATAGAAATTGATAACTTAACATTAAGATTCACAGTATCTTGTTTATAATAATTTTATAGTATTTGTTTTATAATTAGTGAATAAAGGTCACCCAACTTATCATTGAAATAATTATACCACTGATTAAGAAATTTTGAATTGTTCCTCCATTATATTATACTAACTAGATTACGCCAAAACAAGAGTGATCAGTCGATTACATCGCACATTTGCGGTAGAAGCTTGACCTGTAACATGTCGTCCCTTAAATTTGACCTAAGAATTTGTTTCCGACCTCCGACATAATTGCTTAATTTAATAATCTCATTTTGGGTAGGTTAAATAGTTACACAGTTACACATTAGTTAAACGGGACAAATAGTTTGACGTAATCAATATTAAGGAGACGAAATAAGTAGAGCCTTCGTAAAATAGTAAAATTATAAAAGAAAGTTTCGTGATTTTAAATTGTTTATCAGTCTGGCCGAGCGGAGCTTTATGTATATTAAAATTAGCGATAAAACCATTTATTGGTTTTGAAATATTGAGGCTTTAAAGTTAAAAAAAAAAAGAAGAAGTTTAAAATCTTAAAAATATCATATATTTTAGGTGCGGAATTAATTTGAGTAATAGGGAATATTTATTCCTAAATATATAGTAATCTTTTGCACAGATTGGTTTTTGCTTTTTGGATGCTTTGATTTACATTATTTAAGAGGATATTAGTCACTAAAAACTTTACTTATTAAAAATCCGTGTTGAGTTATCCGACAGATATTATTTTATGAAATAATATATTGGTATATATAATGGTTTTATAATTTAAGAAACGGATTAGCTATAAAAATGATCATATAGAGCATGATGCAGTAATCAACATTATAGAATAGAATGCCAGAGAATGTGTGGCAGAAAATTTTCGATAAATTATTATTATTTGATCACAATTCACAAGTTATTGTTTGGAATTGCTATTTCAAATGACTGTTACTGTTCACTATGACATAACTTGACTATGGTAAATACCTCCAGTGGTTGTAAGTGATATAGAGTTTACCATGTGTAAAGCCCACTGGTTGGTATGGATTCTAACTCTAACTCTGACATTTACTGTTGACTGGTAAAAAAAAAAAGACCGGTGCCCGAGTCTGGCGGTCTGAAAAAAAAAAAATGTTGTATTGTGATCAGGTGTATCTGAAGTATAAAATTATTATGGCTTGGTGAAATATATTATATTATGTCCTCGACGGATTGACCGTGATATATTGTTTGGTTTGTTGTTATGATGTTGATTAGTGTATTATTATGCTAAATATTGTAAAGATTCATCTTTGTGCATAAGGAAGCATACACATATAAAAAAAAAAAGTATAAGTTTGCCATGTTCAATGGAGTTCTGTACTCGCGGTCGATTTATGCTTCGGCGTCAGCGCGTGGTGCTCTGTTGAGACTGTTTTAATGTTTGTCATTTCGTGGCACACTTATGATGTTATTGATGATGGGCTTGCCATATACAATGGAGCTCTGTACTCGCGGTCGATTTATGCTTCGGCGTCAGCGCGTGGGGCTCTGTTGAGACCCTTTACATTGTCATTATGTGGCATACTTATTGTCGATAGCAATGTTTTGGTCAGAAGTCACATTTTATGAAAAAAAAAATTGAGAACGCTGCTGACCCCGCCCTGATACTTCACTGAACCCCACCAGGCAGCGGGTGGTAGGTGCTTGTATGCCAAGGCCGGAGGTCTCAAATGAAAGTTACCGCTGGTCGATCTCCGCCCTGATACTTCACTGAATTTCACGGTGCAGCGGGTGATAGGTGCTTGTATGCCAAGGCCGGAGATCTCTTGTTAAAAAATCTGCTAGTCGACCACTGTTCTGGTGTAGTCTTGCACTTACCACGTGTAGCAGGTGGTAGGACTTACACGGCAGTTCAGTGGTCCCATGTTTAAAAAAAAAAGAGTGTTGTGGTACTTCGAGATCGAAGTACAGGTCAGTCTGGCCGTGATATATTTTTGGTTTAAATGTGACTTATATTTGAAAAATAAATTAGAAAGTTCAAGTGGATAAAGATGATTTCAATGTGTTATGTGTATGATTTCAATATGGGAAAATTAAAAGAACTTAATCTGAAAAGTTTACCACAGATTGTTTATAGTAATTATTACTCTGGGTTAACAATTCTGTGTTTATTTAAAAAGTGGGATTAATGTAAAGATGTTCCTGGTCTATGGTATAGATACCTTCTAGATATCAGTTCGTTGGTGAGAGCTAAGACAGTTAGTCATTGTACCATAATTATTATTATTGTGCAAATCCATAAATAATGTTTACAAATGTTACTTTAAGTTACTGTACTATATTTATGATTAAAATAATATCAGTAATTAATTACGAATTATAATAACTTTCACTGTAAACCATAGAGTTAATATTTATGTAACTCTCTACTCTATGTTGTAAACACATTTATACTGAAGTCACTACACCGATCATTTCTAAAAGCTATTATCTTATTGCTATAAGTCTAGGTATTTCTAATGTAATATTTAAACAAGAAAGATAATAATTCCTAATTATTTTAGTAGTATCACTCTATGTTATTAGTGGTCGCTACACTCTATGATTGCCATAACTCTATGGAATGGCTCTATGGTATGGAACCTGCCATGAACCTGTTGTGTTGTTTGATTGGCATTATTGACGAATGTCAATGATGCCAACATAATGATAGGGGGTGGGAGAAAAAGTCGGCCATGATGGTTTTGGGGTTCTTTGGATTAACAGAGAGAAAAAATAAAAAATACACGTGGCAGTTAGTTGAAGTAAAAGTTTAATCATAATTGGGTATTTTGATATGGCAAGTAAAAAGTAAAATGGTAAATGATACGTCGGAGCTCCGAATCTTTGTAGGTGTAAGAGGCTCTTATACCTGTTGACGAAAAAGTTAAGTTACCTATCCTTAATTACTTTCTCTCATCATTATGCTTTGCTGTGTTTTATTTTATTATTTATTAGCTGACCCGGCTAACGCTGTTTGCCATTAAGGATATATAAAGTAGATAAATTGAGATGTCAGTTACTCTATTTTCTTTAGTTAGATTCAACTGCACATGGTGTGCGAATTTTAATGAAAATCGGTTAAGTAGTTTAGGAGTCAATCTCGGACAAATAACGTGATGCATAATTTGTATGTATCAAGATCTAGTACCGGTTATGTTGCTTAAGCAATACGTAACAAAAGTATTTGTACCAGAATACACTTAACTCTATCAGAGAACTAATCATGTTGTTCTATACGTATAGTCTCATAGTTTTACCTATTAATTTGTGTGTTATTTTTAGTACCTATTGAACCTGGTAATTTGTAATCTTATTTTACTAACTGTAAATGCTTAGTTTTGAAAAGAGCAAGTGCTGAGTTTCTTGCCGGTTCTTCTCAGTGCAAAACCTGCCTTCCGAACCGGTGGTAGATTCATTCCAACAATAAGATAATATAAATAGTTTAAAATATATTAACGTTTCGAATAAAAGTCTAAATAGTGGATAACCTCTTTCATTTAAAACACTTCTGGTGACTCTCTTAACTCAAAATTTTTGTCACGCGCGTATTCTCGCGTATTCGTGCGCCCACTAGCGAACCTACGCGTCATCAGTCGGAAATTGGCCTGCGTCGGTGTTGAATCCATCGTGATCGACATCACGTTGGACTTGGACGAAAAATTAATTTACCTGGTGCAAAAATATGAATGCCTATTTAATCCAAAAGCCAAAAAATTATAGTGACAAACATTCCAAAAATAATGCTTGGGAAAAAGTTAAGAGCGAATTCTGGCGAATACGCGCGCATTCGTGCGGCTTCCCTTTAGTTATAAAGAATTTGACGCTTCGATGCGCTTCGACTCTGCGCTAGTATAAATTGACCCTAAAAGAATCACTTTGGTTCATGAATTTACGAGTATAATTTACATGTACGAGTAGGTACTTTTGTTGGCAAACCGCAAACATAACTTTGTTTTTGCCGGTTTATTGTTATTATCAAAAAAAGTATAATAGTTATAGAGTTGATTTTATTTTTCCTGTAAAATATACGTTTACTTCTATTGATCATAATTATTTCAGATTTTTCGATTGGTAAACTTTGGAGATAAGGGGTGGAACGGTATTTTTTTTCGACAGTTTGCCCAATAAATCAAAAACTATCAGGCATAAAAATAAATAAAAATCGGTTTTAGAATACACAAGTAACGCCCTTTCATATGATACCCTATTCAATACACTTTTACTAGGTAATAGGGTAACACAAAAATCTACTTACTTCAATCGGATTTGCGGAAGCGGCAACTAGGAGAATGCCGGCAACCAGCAGTGTTGCGTGCCGCCGGTTCCTACACGCTCTCCGGCTTAGGTTGACTCCGTGCTTCAGAGACGTCATTGCTTCTCGGTTCACCTCATATGGATCACCTCTCACTCATTTATTTATCTACTTAACTTACTGAATACACTATGACACTACATTTAACAGCATAATAGAATTACTATAGTGTTCCTTCACTCATCTGTTTGCCAAAGAAACTGTGGTTTATTTTACGTTTTGTTTAAAAATGCGCGTTGCAATTTTAATCCGTAGCCGCAGAATTTAACATTCGCTATGCTGATAATTTTACACCATAACTAATCGCCACACGTTCAACGCCAAGGCCTCACTAATCTCCTTAGACTCTGCAGCTGTTTGAGCAGGATTGAGAGATTGAATAATAAAGAATTTACAATATTTAAGACATAAGGAATAAGAAATTTAAGGATTGAAGAGCTGATGATTAAAGAACCGTTAAAGTTCTTGCTTCAGAAAATAACTTTTTTTACGCTATACAAGTTAGAACTTGACTGCGATCTCACCTGATGGTAAGTGATGATGCAGCGAAGATGTTAGCGTACCAACTTGGAGGGGGTAAGTTATGTCACCCCAACGGTTTCTACACAGCATCGTACCGGAATGCTAAATCGCTTGGCGGTACGTCTTTGCTGGTAGGGTGGTAACTAGCCACGGTCAAAGCCAGACCTGAGCCAATTTAGAAATTATAAAATTCAAAAAAATTAAAATGATAAACTTCCACAGTATTGTGGGATTTGCACAATTTCTACATAATAAATATAATATCTATCATACTAAGGAAATAGTTTGAAATTTCGTTGACTAAATATCACGTCTTAAATTAATGAATATGTAAAGGAAAACATGGTCAAATAAAAATGGGAAATGCTTTCCAAAAAACCAACTTCAATGCAATGCAGGCAATGTTTCATACAATCCCTAATAGTCCTTCTTACTTACTTGATAGTTGATGTGCGAAGAAATGACGAAGTCATAGACGATCGCCCGACTTCGAATTGGTGTAGGTACCTACCTAAAATTTAAATAAAAATTATTTCACCCTTTGTAGTGGAATTTGAAGTTGGTTTTTTGGAAAGCATTTCCCATTTTTATTTTATACTTTTTAGTTGAAAACAATAAAATGCACAAGGCGTTGTAAAAATATCCAAATTGCTTGAGGTGTGTTCATAAAATCTGAAGAGATACCTCAAATTCACCAAGATCCCATCATCAGACCCTGACTTGATGACTTTAGTCATCAAATCAGTATCTGCTAGCAAATGCACCAGTAACTATAAAAAATACCCAACTCGCTTCAAGTATACTAGCAAAATTTGAAGAGTTCCCTCGATTTCACCAAGATCCCATCATCAGACCCTGACTTGATGACTTTAGTCATGAAATCCGTATCTTCTAGCATATGCACCAGTAACTATAAAAAATACCCAACTCGCTTTAAGTATACCTACTAGCAAAATTTGAAGAGTTCCCTCGATTTCACCAAGATCCCATGATCAGATCCTGACCTGATTACCATAGAACAACTTGGAAAATATTACTCTTTCTAATAATACTCAAATAGTTTCATGTATCCATATAAAATTTGAAGAGTTCCCTCGATTTCTCCAGGATCCCATCATCAGATCCTGACCTGATTAAAATGGGACCATCTGGAAACAAAACCCTCTTAAACAAAAAAATAATTTTTCAAATCGGTCCACGCGTCTTCGAGTAATCGGTGAACATACATAGATAAAAAAAAAAAAAGATTCCGACGAATTGAGAACCTCCTCCTTTTTTTGAAGTCGGTTAAAAACAAAGATTCCGAAGGCGGGACTTTTCCATAATTATTTCCACAAAGGTGTTTATTAGGAACTTGTTTTGTACAGTGCACTAGGCGAGTGTGTTAGATCCTTGTCATATTGTAGAGCGATAGTCGCTTTGATTATATTAATTACAGTTATAAATTAAAGGACAACTGAATAGACAAAAGGCTAAAAAAAGACACTAAAAAAGGTTTTCGTAAGTAGTTGCGAAGTAAATTACCGACCATAAGATTTTTTGTTGCAAATTTATTTTCTGAAATATCTGTAGTAGGTACTAAGTATGTACTCATAAAATGTTGAATCTCATGAACATTAATTCATAAATGGGCGTTGCGCACTCTATAGGAATGAGGCTAACGGTTGCGGGGCGCGGGGCAAGGGGCAGGCGAGGCGCCAGGACGCCGCTCTCTCCAGGACATTTTACAGGACATCGTTGGTCTACTCCACTTTGAATATTAGAGCTACATGATAATTCCGGTTAGATGTAACTATCCATAAATAGCCTCAGTGTTATTAATCCAGGGCATATTCTAACAATATTCCAATTTTGAGTTTATATATAAGTCGTGGGGAACTATGTGTTAGAAATTCGTAGAAAATAGGAAGTTTCCAACAGACATTTTTGCCATTCACACCCACTTCTACCTATCAAGATCAAAAGCATGCTTGCGTGAATGTGTGATGTCAATACCTATATTTTGTAAACAAAATTGGATACCTAATTTAACCGATATGACCCTAAGGATAAGCCCGTCTGAACGTTTTACGTACCTAAACCTTCATTATACAAGAAAAAGTAGCGCCATCTGTCAAATTTCTTGCTAATACGCCACAATGTGGTGGAAGTAATAGTGATATGTAACTTGGACAGCGGTCAATAAACAACACTGCGGACGGCCGTTGGTGTCAAATCAAAAATTTTTTACACCAGTAAACTGGCGACTTTTTTGGTGGTGCGCCGGATACTGTGTTTATATGCCTATTATAATTTCACATTACCATATCATGTCAGAAGGGCACGAAGGTCACAGCCCTGAAAATTCTCCGAGCCTTGAAAATAAGCTATTATGTTGTACCATTTCTAAGAAAATGGCCGTCATGATGAAAATGGGTACTCTAATTACTCGCTATTGTAACTGAAGGGTACAGCCCAGGCACCGCTGTATAAACTTTAATACTCAGCTTAATTTATTAAAATAAGCCAAACTACGACGTTAAATTAATTAATAATTAGATGAAGATATAAGCATTATCTACATAAATAATGGTGGATTGTCTCACGTTGAAACGTAGGTGTGTAGGGATAGAATTATTTTTTTCCCGCGTCTTTACCCACTTCGTTAGTTTCTTTCACGATAAAAAATGTGTTATGTTAGTGAATGCGTTGGCGATAAGGTAACTATGGGAAAAGAATTAAAATAGATCAGGGGGCCTACCACTGTGACCTAAAGTAATATTATTGTTTTGTGAATGAAATCCAGACTTCATAGTATACACTTTATTTTCCTTATTACAAGTAATAGCGTATTACATTAAACTCCTTATTGCTTATACTTTGACATACATATGCCTTATTTCTTGTATTACGATGCAATGAGTACTTTACATAGTTTTTATTCATATCAGTACAATATCAATTGTATAGTTTTTGCTTTTGTGCTCCTCAAAACAACTCCATAATCTTTCTGCCATAGCCTACTAGATTTTTCATTGGTTTTGACTAGAGACGTTCTCATTGGTTGAGAAAAATGAGCGGGAATTTTAATTTGACCAATAACATGTAAGGTTTATTTGTTCTCTCAAAATGGTGGCAAACATTGTCACAGACAATCAAAAATATTCATAGGATTACCACAGAATATAAAATTATGCCTTATTTTGAGCAGTCGTGTTAATAAATCATGACATTCGGCCATCCACTCTTGTGCAACCTCCTGGTGCACAATAATTAAACTCTCATCAAAGTAAAAATTCTACGACCACTCAACTAGGCGTTTTAGTACCTATAAAAAGATTGCACAAAAACTTTACAAAAGATAGTATTTATTCTTACATGTTAACTAACTATTATGCCACAAAACTTTAATTTACATTTAAAACAATACTTTTCAAATACCTCATTTCACACTTCATATAGGGTTTCACTTACTTATCAATTCCCTGTATATTGGTTATTTACAATGTCTAAATGATTTTGACTCTTAGTTACCTTAATCTTACTAAAATACATCATTATACAAAAACTACAAAAGATGGAATATAAATTTAGGTACATGTTAAGTAACCACTATTTCGCCTTTATGAGTAACAAAATTATAATTTATATTACATATATGATGTACAATATTTTTCAAATACTTTATTTCACATAGGCCTAGCCTACATGCACTTACTTAAGAATATTCAGTACCTACATTTGTTTATTTAAATATCTAAATAAGTAATACTGACATTAATTTACCTATGTCCCAATCTCACTAACATAAAATAATCATGACATTCGGTTTCTTAGATTAATTAAAGTATTATTGGGTACAGTGAATTTTTAATTTAAATTTAAATTAAAGAAATTATTAACTATAACATAAGACCTACATAAAATTATACATTATTTATTGTATACAATATTAGAAAATTATAAATGACTAACTCAAAATTGTTAAAATATCACTTCTTAGGGTCTGGAGACTCAATTAATTTAATTATGCAGATTTCAATTATCATAATATTATATTAAGTATTGTATTGAAGCAAGTATTGACGAAAACTGACAGAGACTGAATTCATTTTCCAAATATTATTATCTTTTTTTTATTACGGTTACAGATTAAAATGACAACATTTTCTTTAAAGAATGTTTATGTTATTGTAGAATAACATTTTTCAAATCTTTTTCTTTAAAGTAAAAATCATAATTTTATCGTTCATATTTTCTATAGCAAAATGACTTAAGTACAGTCAAAAATTAAGTACCGTCTACGTTATAGTATGTCCACATGTGCATGTGCATGTCCACAAATTTTCGGGTGTTCTGAACAAAAATTACTTCAAATCAACCTTGCATAGCATATTGTGTGTTACATACAATAATCAATGTGTTACAATCTTGTTATTCTAATTTCTTACAATTGTATTGAAAAACGTCGGTAAATAAATCTGATAAATAATGACAATCTCGTAACATCAACTGCCTCTCGAGCTTACCACCTCAATAGGAAATACATCTAGTTTTTTTTTTTACATTTTATTTAGTTGTTTCCATCGTAATTTCAAATAAAAATATATATTACTCATGAAATATTGCTAATTAAAAATTGCTATTTCACTTCAGACGATTTAAGCGCCGAATTTCGAAAGTTGATCACGTCATACCAATATTCAATTATTCAGCAAATCACCTCGCACTACAAACTCTGTATCATAATAGTGGTTTTATTTATAATCTGTACTAGACTATGCACTACAGACTATGTGAAATCCGGTTATTGTGCTAATTCTGTACCTATCTATCATTTCCATATCTTCGACAATTTTGTAAGGACCTAAAATTTAAATTTTATAATTCGTGATATTATCTTCTAATGTTGGATACTGAATTGACTTAAATCGAAATACTGAACCTCTATTTATTTTTTTTATTTTTTTGCTCCATAAAATATATGAATAACGTTAAATTTATTCAATGTAAATAAACTTTACAGTTCAAGTTATTAGAGAACTAAAAATTAGAAACTAAACAAACATGATTCAATAAAATTAAATTTAAATATTTACAAAATATATAACTATTACTGATTTTAACTATTGTTAATGTTAATGTCATCTGAACATCTTAAGTATGTTTTATGTCTAATATTGTTAACCTTGACTTCCCTAGATCTGATTGAAACATTTGGCTTGGCGGTTCGCTCGTGGATACGCGACTACGTTTAATTCATAGGGGATACTTTATACAATCTGAATGGGCATTTAATCAGACATTATACACATTTAGAAAATCATATACATACCTACAGTCACTTAAGTTTCTTTTAACTTAAGTGTTCCATATCGTTATCTTTAGGACTGATAAAGAATATGTTCTAGGTTATTAGAATGTTTATAAGGACAGAAAAGGAGTATGTAAGAGTTCGTTCCTAAATACTTCAATACTTATGGCAACGTCATTGATAATAATAATGAAATTAAACTGTTACTCAAAATGATACGACAGGATTACTGAAGGCTTTTGTGAAAGGTTAAAAGCTCATGAATACATTTTGACGTTTCCTGATTTGTGTAATTTGCGCATAAACACTTAATACCAAAATCAATTAACGTCAAATGATCATGACCCATTTTAACACGTAGGTTTTATCATCCGGATAACTATAACAAAAATATCACAAAAAAAATAAGCAAACCTATTCATTGTTGTGTTTGAGTTTCACAAGTCTCACTAGAAATCGTCAACGGACTCTGTTGACTGAGAACTAAATCATGCCCAATTGTTCTAAAACATTAATTAGGTATGACTCTTTTTATGGGTTTTGGGAATTTTTGACAAGATAGTCGCCTTATTAACGAATAAATACAAAGTGGCTATATCATTATCATTGGTACTAATGAAATAGCTATAAGCGACTTTTTTTCAATAATTCTGATAGTGTAGCGTCACTTAGAATTTAAGAAATATAGTATACCTAGATCTTCACGTTTCTGACAATCCATTATCCAATACTTGCGCCTTCTTTCAAATAGACTTATCTTATATAGCGTGAATGATATCATAGTCTACCGCTTTACTGCCGCTAAGATCACAGCGATTAAAAATGTCAATAATAGCATTTCTACAAACTTCCATTACGTACTTCGTGAAATGCATGCAAGCATCTCAACCAAAATAATATGACTGTAATTTTGCTCATTTGTGAATGATTTTGGAAACTATTCGTTCCAACTGTAACTAAGGGAAGGTAAAGAACTGCGCACCACTTTTTTTTTTTTTACAAGTTTTGTAATACAAATTGTAAGGTTTATTTTTAGTTTCCCTCACTAATGGTCGCACATTCTTTGACGAACCAGTTATTTACGCTTAGTGCTTTGCTTGATGAATCGATTCCGGAATTACATTAAGATGATCGTCGTTGCAAATTTTCAAAAAATGTTAACCACCTCGTCTGTTGTGAAGCTTTTGCTTGCTGCTGCATTGATGATTGTAAGTACTTGTTCCAACTAAAGCAACGGTTTGGTGAGCCGCAAGCCGTGTGGGAGTTGTGGGGTCCACCGACGTTGATAATCTTCATCTCGACGTTGACATCTACGTGCCTTGCGGACCAACTTCCATAGTTATGACGGGGATCGCGTTTACACGCGCTTAGCCGCGTCCGTTCACGGCTAGCTCGTTCCATGTACCTCCTTGGTGTTGACAGAGGATGCGTGTGGGCGCTCGCCTTTGACCCGCGTCAGTCCAGCCCGTTGATCGTGTCATATTCTCGGCAAAAGAAATAAACAATGCTCAATGAATTATGTATAGGTATATATAGCAGCTGTTATACAAAAGAGATTATTCGTGAAAAATCTATTTTAGTTTTAGCAAATTATATTCAAAAATAGATCTGTATTTAATAAAACATTGTTTCAAATTCCATTCATCATTCTACCTCTATTTTATTGTCACTTTTAAATAACATGAAGTCCTAATGAGTTTACTGTCCTTTCAGAATCTTTCAATGATAGAAAATGTATAAGTAAATTTGTAGTTATTGTTATTGTTTTAAAACATCGATAAACTGCAACTGAGTACTCATTATTACCATTTTGGTACACATAACCCAAATAATTGTAGAACATACATAGTTCCATCTTGGCTCACATAACCAAGTAACTCTTGGCACACGTAACCAAGTAACTCTTGGCGCACATAACCAAGTAACTCTTGGCACACGTAACCAAGTAACTCTTGGCGCACATAACCAAGTAACTCTTGGCACACATAACCAAGGCCATTATTCATCATAGAACATACATAGTTCCGTCTTGGCACACATAACCAAGGACATTATAGAAAAAGTAAATACGGCACTCATAACCGTATTATAATTTGGTCACGGCACTCTTAACTGCCAATTAATTTAATGAAAACTTTAATAAAAGAATATCTATGTTCAAATTAACTTTATCAACACTAAATCAATTGTTGTAATTGCCTAAAGCAGAATCGCATTAATTTTATTCTCATGCCATCATATCATAATCAGTGTAAAAATCTTACAAGTATACTGGGGAATTACAAATGAATTAAAATTATATTTTATTACATGAAATCACTGCCACGGTATCTCTTTCAAGAACTGTTCAGAATGGCAAAGAAATGAAAATAATATGCCAGTGTTTGTAAGAACTGTCAGTTTCTAATTTTTCTGTTTTTTTTATTGATTTATATCTAGGTATAGCTTCTTAGAGTGAACTATTTTTTTTTTACTTTCCATTTTATGAGTTAAAAGTTGTGCTTAATAAAAGTTTCTGCATTCATCATTAAATATTATTATTTCTGCGTTAGATAAATTATCCAAATTACATGAACTATTACTTGAAAACTTCAGCTATACCTAATAACACAGGCAATCACTACAAGGAACAAACTACAGTCCGACAAGGCTCTCTTGGCACTTGAATGACATTGACAGGAGGGCGCTGTTATAGAACAAAGGCATCCAGGAAATAAAATCTCCTCAATTTTTACTTCAATTCTAGTTTAAAATAGTTAATAGTAGGCAAAAACAATGCAACATACAATAGCGATATACCGCTAGAGCGAACTATCAAACAGTATCACAAGATAGCGGCGTAAGTACCGATTTTGGCCACGCGCCATGATAAGCCTGTCGCACTGTACACGGCTGTGCCGATATTAATCAACTAATGCTATATCTTGACACAATTCAGTCATTCATAATTAATTATTTAATAAAGCCCCGAACTATGGGCCTATGTGATATGCTCCTTTTTTATTTTTATTTGCAAATAATTATGATCTTACGTGTGTTCAGTATGAAAGAATCTAAAATTATATTTCAAACAATTACCAAGAAATTGAATCAGAGCGCTAAGCCACTAACCTAAAAACAGGTAGGTTTTCAAAATTAATCTCTTCTATTTTAATGCACAGACAATATGGCGTTATCCATTCAAAGCTTTACATAGTTGTTGAATGGTTGTTGATGGCGCTTTCACTAGATGGCGTTGCACGTCAATAACTCGCGATAGGTTTAGTCTTGTTTTTTTTTTTACAAATTATTCATTTCAAACAAAGTTGCAATTATAATATAAGCAACAAAAACTACTCTATTTAACCAAAGCGACACCCGACATGATGCCGCCGATAAAACCCGTCTGGTTCAATAGAGAATTAATGCATTACAGAAGGAATCAAAATGTACCTACTTAGTTGCTCTAAGTTTCGACATAAGACTTCGCCATGACTATGTTCAAACAAAATTACTAACTGGCTCAACCTCGAATTTATCTTTTCACTATGATATCTGAATATCATACAATCTACATGAACTTGGAATAATGTTTCTAAGCACATCCATATCTACCTATTTACACGCCAAGGTACAGCAGATGTAGATGTAGGCAGATTGTTATAAAACAGGGACTTAATTAAGTTTATTTGTATCCACTGACCTATTAAAACATGCAACTAAATAGGGTAAATCATTGAAATGAATTTAAAATTATATCATACCTCAATATGTGGGTCTTCGGATCACGTACCACTTCTGAAGTTTTGTGAATGAAATCCAGACTTCATAGTATACACTTTATTTTCCTTATTACAAGTAATAGCGTATTACATTAAACTCCTTATTGCTTATACTTTGACATACATATGCCTTATTTCTTGTATTACGATGCAATGAGTACTTTACATAGTTTTTATTCATATCAGTACAATATCAATTGTATAGTTTTTGCTTTTGTGCTCCTCAAAACAACTCCATAATCTTTCTGCCATAGCCTACTAGATTTTTCATTGGTTTTGACTAGAGACGTTCTCATTGGTTGAGAAAAATGAGCGGGAATTTTAATTTGACCAATAACATGTAAGGTTTATTTGTTCTCTCAAAATGGTGGCAAACATTGTCACAGACAATCAAAAATATTCATAGGATTACCACAGAATATAAAATTATGCCTTATTTTGAGCAGTCGTGTTAATAAATCATGACAATTGTAATATTGTTTTAAAATTTCCATACAGATATTGTATGAAAATGTCAAAACAATATTACAATACAATGTGGTAGGCTCCCAGGTCTAGGCTTTCAGGCCGCACTGTAACAATTTTCTATAACTACAAAAGATGTGTCAAATGCAGAATCCACGTGATCCGCTCAGTACCCGGCTATTCCTGAACACAATAGCCTACACAAAGCCTACATAAACCTGAAAGGAGCACGAGCCTCGTGCTACGGTGTATGGTACGTAAGAAATGTCAGCCGCAGGCCGCAGTCTACAAAAATTTACGCTGATAATAATATGTCTTTATCTACGCTCATTGCTTAAAGTTCGAATTATGAAATCAAAATGTGTCACATATTGACCTACTTTATTCACAGACTTCTATAATTATTAAAAAGTTATTCATTATAACATAGCTGTACTATGGAAATATCTCTAGATTGTTGAATAATTTCTATTACGATACGCGGCTCTGGGTTCCTGTATTTTTGTGTGTCGTCATCCCAGACCAGGGAATAACTTTCTTTTCTCTGTGGTCGTCATAGCCAAAAGAGAGTGTAGAGCCAATCCTCAATTTTGTTTTTTTTATATAAGGAGTCCACAGACAACATTTAGTTGGTAGTCATGATCGACCATAGACAACAATTAATTCACGGAAACAATAATTTTTCCCTGCCTTATATGACTGATTAAAAAGTGTGTTCATACATAATATTGAAAAGAATTATGTATAATTTTTGATTATTTAATTATCCACTAAAAATATAGTTTATCTGACTTGTATAAATATTTTCTACTCTTTTTTATTTCATGACTTTTTTAACAGACTATACGCAGTTTGCAACTAAATTTTGGCGCCATACCTAACTTTTAACATTTCAATGTGTTATTTTTGTTACTTAGTCAAAACTTAGCGCGGAAAAATGTCTAGCAGTGAAACGTACTAAAGAAAATTTAACTCCACCTGACATTTTAGTAATTGCAACAAAAATGACCCACAATCTTTTACCAACAAAGTGAAGGATTTACGACAAACGTTAGCAAGATTTTATGGTTTGGATTTATGATAATTTGAGCGTAGATAAAGTAGTGTATGAAACTCTACATAATTAGGTATTAAAACACTCGTGTGATACTATTAAAAAACTCGCCTGCGGCTCGTTTTTTAAACTCACACTCATGTTTTAATACCCCCCATTATGCATCCGTTTCATAAACTACTATTATAGTTTTGCTGGGATATTTTAGTATGTTATTTCATTTACATCCAACTTTATTACAACACTTACTCTTAATTAGCTAAATTAAAGGATTCTTAATAATAATTCGTAATTAGGTAAAGGTAAATGTTGTACCTACCTACCAAACTATACACGAAAAGTACACTCCGTACTCGTAGATATATCCGACGCAGAAGGCCCTCTAAATATTTCTTTTGATATTGTAATTGCAAAAAGTTGCTTTCATCTGACATTATAATTATTGTCTTTAGTTCATTAATATTAGCTCCTCATGTATACGCGCCTTTATACATATATTTCTAAATCCTGTCAACTGAGAGAATGAATGGTCAGGAAGCACGTGTACTGATGCTCACGTTGGCTTTACTCTTACGTAAAAACGTCTTGATATTAAATGAAATGGAAAACAAGCGTTCTTACAACAAAGCAATGTTTTGACGTTACGGATGTAATAACACGTTTATCAAGATTAGTTCCATCTTCCCACTGTCTCCCACATGTTCTTTGTCGAGGAGTTGAGGGTGTTTCTGCGTCTTTATCTGCCCACGGCATTGTAAATAGGTATGTTTTCGAACTAACGACGTAGGCATCTACGTCCTACTGCAATTTTTTGCACATAGGTATACAGGGTTACATAAAAAATACCAAATCGCTCTCGGCCTGTATTTGTTTACATTTAAACTAACGACTTTTGTTCTACGACTTTTTTTACTTGACAAGACGTATTTTAAGAAATATCAAAAATTCAATAATTTACAGAAATACTCTACTTGTTCCTACTCTGTAACGTAACATCGACAATTAGTGCTAATGGCGCATACTTGCAGCGCATATCCTCAACAGTGTAATGCCACTTTACAGAAATAATATGTTTTTTCTTGTATGAAATAAATTATTGCTGAATTTTGAAAAGTCATAAAACAAAGTTGTAAACAACTACAGGCCGAAATCGATTTGGTATTTCTTATATACAACCCTGTATAGGTTGCAGCACCATTATATTTGCAATATTTTGTTTCTTAGTTGAAACCACTGTAGTTTGAAATGTAGATAGTAATCACTTCAGGTCTTTCAAACTGGACACACAAGAGATTAATAATTAATAATATTTAAACATGCCTACTTTAGATAATGTTATGTATTTTTTTAATAAGCAGAATTTATTTTTAATTGTTTTACTTTACTACACTTTAATGTACCTATCTCATTGTTTTGATATAGTATTTAAAGGAGACATTTCATCAATGTATGAGCCCTGGACCAGGGTTATGTACGGTATACTTGGGTGTAGGCCCAGATCACAAATTTTATCGTATTTAAAGTCCATCACGTGTTCAAACAGTTATGCGTGGTTATGCACTCTAGTACGCCATCTTAACTGAGCGGGGCACGGTAATCGATCTCTGTTCCATAAGCCGATCAATTACAAACAACTTGTTAGCATCGTCGGCATCTCTTTACAGTTTACGTAATTTCCTGTTTGCACGTGGATTCAATTAAAATGAACTTTGAGGCGTGTCAAATGCCAGCAAAATGTCATCTTCATCCTGTCTATTTATACGGGTCTTCACTGCTAGGTACCTACTCCAAATTGCTCGTCACTTCTTTACAATTCACTTCGGCTGCATCAACATCACTTACCTACCATCAGATGAAATCTAACTAAAGTACAACTTGTAGCATGTAAATAATTTAAAAATTAAAAAACACGTCTGTCCTGTGCTAAAACGACTTTTTCCAAAAATAAATGGGTAGTTCTTCAAAATTTTATTCTTCGACTGATTCATATGGACAAATTTTAAATTCACTTTCTGCTCTATAATATATGCTCATATGAAAGAAGGTATACTAAATAATATAATTTGGAATTGGGACTCGTTTTTGTAAAGTAGTTTTCAAGATACAGTCGTTCAAATATTTTGTGCCCAGATGAATCAGAATTTGTTACAGATGAATCAGAAATAGATATAAAAACTGAACAACAATTCTTGTAAATCTGATTTTACTTCAATCAAATCATTTTTCCGGAGGGCTGTAACGACGAGCTCCATAGTTTCTTGTTCTTTACACAAACATGTTTCGCGAATATTGACAGTTGGTACTCGTACCCAAAATGGACGAAGCTTGCAAAATGCACTGTAGCTTATTTTGTGTAGAGGATTGATATTAACATACTCTTTATGAAGATTCTGCAAGTTATTGCGGTAAGATATCGCTTCTGTTTTCTTACTTTTTCTTTGATAACAAATTCTGTTTTTCCTGCGCACATTCTACTGTTTTCATCTTCTTCAAAATACATATTAACATTTTCTTTAATTCCAGTAACACAGGGTTCAACAGCCAGCTGTATTCTTTCAATTCCAGATCTTTCTTTTGTCTTTTATATACGTCTATTAGCCCGTCTATCTGTTTGTAAGCGTTTTATGTTTTTCTTGTAATTTTCTTTGACCCTTTCTAGAATTTTTTGATCTTCCAATCGTAGTTCCTTATTTTATCTTCTTTATTAACTTCTGGGCTGATGATACGTCGAGAAGACGATGCAATGCTAATGCTTTGTGGGCTGGGAGTCCTCAGTGAATCTGATATCGAAATTACTGTCGAAGATACTTCAGAGTTGGATGAGACATCTGTTTCATTTTCTGTTAGATTTAAATTAATTTCAAGTGTCCCTTTTTGTCTTATTGTGGATCTTATCAGACGTGCAGAAAGTTGTGAAGACTAAGTTAGTACCGGTGATGAGCTGGGAATTTTTGGAGATCTTGGTGCAATCGAAACTTCTGAAGATGAATAATTCAAAATCTAAAGGATCATTTATGTTGATAGTGTCTCCTAGATCACATTCGTCAATTATTTCTATTTCTGAATGTCGTGCTCTTTTAAATTCTTTTTAGCATACCATCTTCGAGTACTTTCTCTGCTTTTCTTCCTAGCTAGTTTTTGCTGTTTAGGCATCAAATTCTGAACTGAAACGATTTTGCCTTCTATCTTTCTTTTCAAATATGTTTCTTTAATTTTTTATTTCCACAGAGCATTCTTGTCTGGATCTTTTCTTATGTTTCCTTCTACGTTCTGCGAGACTCTTTTTTCGCCTTCCTTTTATCTTAAGATTGTGGCATTGTCTTGAACTGCAATAATAAAATAATAGAGATTAGATACAGCTTTTGACTTATTATGTACCTAGAATAGATTACGTATAAGAGCACTTTTTCCGTGCTGCTGATTTATTTCATGATTCATATGGGGTTTTGGACATATGAATCAGGCACAGATGGATCAGGATTTTGCATACAATCATGCATAACTCATTATACATACAGACTTCAGTATTGTCATTTTTATACACGAATGTATAACTCAAAAGCATGACATCAAACTAAGATTGAAGTTTTAAAACAATAAAATATTTTTTATAAGGTAGGCATTGTAATCAGGATATCACCAGAACCAAGCACAGATGAATCAGATATTTACCTTCGTAACACCGGGATCCAAGTCAACCATCCGCACGAGCACCTTCTAGCACACCCGTTGCACGATTGGTTTTCCCCCCCACCAGGAGCCACTCTCCCATTATTATAACCCGACTAAGTACAGCCAAGCACAGCTTACGCCACATTAATCAGTATTATACGCCGGACACTTCTTTTTTACTTATTTATGTAAACACTAATGTAGTTATAACGTACACACATATTTTATGTTAGAAATCAACTCATTTTCTTTCGATATAATTATAATTGATATTGATATATCAAAGAGAAAATATAATATCGGTCATTTTGTTCCGGAAAATGGCAAACGGACGCGCTATATGAATCAGAAGAACGAACTTCAAATATTTTTATTTTGGATATAGAAAGCAATTTTTATAAAAATATAATTTGTGCCAGTTAGGGATAAAGCTAAACTGCACAAAAAAAAAATTACTTGCCGTTTTGTTAGTTGGTTACAGGAATATAACCATAGAAATCAAAAATTTTGTCTCTGAAGAACTACCCAAATAGTCTTACATAGAGTTATAAACGTTGTCGCTAGCGAGATATATTCGGAATGATGGAAGGATTCTTAAGGTACCCCATATGTCCAAATCTTTTCAGGCGTTCGAAAGATATGACTTATGGTGGGATAAAGAAACTCACATACATGCATACATACATATACATCCAACTATTAGGTAAAATTAGATACATCTAAGTGGAAGAAATTTCCCAATAGTTCATTGTGTAGCGTATTACTGCCTATAAATAATTAGAGTGAAAATTGTATCGCGACCTATATGTCGCGTGTTGCTAATAGGTCATGAGGATAATATACATTCTCATGTATCTAGTACCATTGTGTAGTGTAGTAAGGGACCACTAAATGTTTTCTTCGTGACATGCTTGAAAGGAAAGCGCTTGTTCCAGCACTTTCAGCTAATGTAATTGTTTTACTACTACTATTAGTTATACGAGCTCAATATTAACTTACTAAAATTACTTAGGTACTTTTAACAACTTCGTATAAGCGATAACATACCTATCAACTCAATACGAACCTATTCTACTAAAACAAGTAACTTTAATTTTTTACTAAGACTTAAGGTTAATTTACTAAGACTCCGTCGTCTGCCTGTTATCTTTCTGTCACCAAGCTGTTTCTTGAACCGTGATAACTAAAAATACTAAAAACAGAATAAAATAATTATTAAAAGGGGCTCCCATACAAGAAACGTGATTTTTTTGCTCCTTTTAGGGTTCCATACCAAAATGGTAAAAATGGAACCCTTATGGTGAGACTTTCTCCGTCCGTCCGTCCGTCCGTCCTTCTGTCACACTCGATTATTTCAGTCACTATTCAAGCTATCGGCTTGAAATTTAGAATAGTTATAGGTAATAGTGACCCGACGTCATAACAATCGTAAAAATTTGAAAATTGTTTTTAATTTTATTTAAAAAGGGGGGAAAACCGGGTCGACAAAATTTCAAATTGAGATAAAAATATTGAGTTGGGTATCGTATGAAAGGACGTTACTTGTGTATTCTAAAACTAATTTTTATTTATTTTTATGCCTGATAGTTTTTGATTTATTGGGCAAACTGTCGAAAAAAATACAGTTCCCCCCCCCCCCTTATCTCCGAAGTTTACCAATCGAAAAATCTGAAATAATTATGATCAATAGAAGTTAACGTATATTTTACAGGAAAAATAAAAACAACTCGCTGACTAATATAATTTTTTTGATAATAACAATAATCCGCCAAAAACAAAGTTACGTTTGCGGTTTGCCAACAATACGTCATGTAAATTATGCTCGTAAATTCATGAACAAAAGTGATTCTTTCAATGTTTTACTTCTTTAATGGTATGGAACCCTTGGTGCGCGATTCCGACTCGCACTTGGCCGATTTTTTAATTTGGTAGGGGTGTTTAGTTTACTTTAATACTATTGAGAATGGGGCTTGATTGTACAGAACCCTCAGTGCGCGAGCTCGACTCGCACTTGTCCCATTTTTAAATAAACACAGATGTTTTGAAAATTAAGGCTTTTAACAGTTTCAGATTTCAAACTAAACGCGACCGTATCACCTTGATTAAAATTTTCCACACAATTATAAAAATAACAAAAGATATTTTCTTAATCAATGATTGATAGATTTGCTATTTGTTACATGACAATAAACTCGCGCTTTCAACGATTATCTAAATCTAAATTAATAAATCGACCTTGCTATGATTCATTTTTAGAAAATGTCGAATTTACCAAAAAAAATATGACTCCTGCTGCCATCTATTGGCCAGTAGTAATACTACCGAGTGAAGCTCGGTCACCGTGATTATAGATATCTATAAATTATAGTGGGTATATTAGGTGTATAAGCCCCGCGCGTTGATATTGCGATGGAACCTTGTCACAATAACAGCTGCGTGACGTCATGTGCCGCAAAAAAGTACAGACAGCAAAAAGGTTAATCTTCTTTTCGTGTGAGGTGTTGCCACCTCTGGTGAAAAAATTAATAACCTAGGGTTATAGGTATTAAAGCTGTTAAAGAAAGTCCGTCGAAATATTCCTTTCTCTGTCTCTTTGCTTTTGTAGGAGTTTTCATTTTGCTGCCACTAGCTGTTGCAGATTGGGTTGATCCCATTTTGCCCGGTGCGTCTGCCCGGTACCGGGCAGGATGGCACAAAAAGTTCTCATCCTGCCCGTTGCGCACCGTGCAATCGTTTGCTGGGCAGGATGGGAATTCTTTTTTGAAAAAAGTTTCCCATCTCGCCCGGTAACATTTAGTTATGAAAAAGAAACCTTTAAATGAAATAAGGATAGTGTAACTCATTTGTATTTATTAATTATTTACCATTCAAAAGTAAAGTTACCGAAAAGGAATGTCTAAAAATGAAAAGATTGTATAATTATCATTATCAAATTTTACTAGATGTTCATAAATGAAAATAAATAAAATATATGACATATATATATGATTATACCACAAGAGTCTTAAAAAATAACTTAGATATCTGAAATCACAGCACCATTTTAACCATTAATCAACAAAATAAGAACAGTTTGTCTAAAAGGCATAGTCATAAAAGACATTTATAACCCAAGATTTTTACAATGATGTTATGCGACGTTATGCGAATCATCTTATACTTAATAATCAACAAAAATATACTTAGTTTCACATAAGTTAGTTATAAAAACGACATAACACACATCTAAAATCACAGACTAATGACTAAGAAATAAAAAAAAATATTACTGTTTCTCCTAAAGTCAAAGATAATCGCATTCTTTGTTATGTAATCAAAATATAAAGTTTCTAATAATAATCAACAAAACATACTAATTATAGTTATAAAAAGAACAAAACAAATAAACTTAACATTTCTAAAATCACAGATTATCTTAATATATAATATCTGGGTGACCGAGCTTCGCTCGGTGGCTAATAGATGGCAGCAGGAGTCATATTTTTATTTTAAATAAATTAAATATATTTAAAATAAAAATATAAGGTAAATTCGACATTTTCTAAAAGTGAATCCTAGCTAGATCGATTTATCGCCCCCAAAACCCCCTGTATACTAAATTTCATGAAAATCGTTCGAGCCGTTTCCGAGATCCAGATTATATAGAAATATATATAAATACAAGAATTGCTCGTTTAAAGGTATAAGATAAGATAAATCTCGTGTCACAATGTTTGTCCTCAATGGACTCCTAAACCACTTAGCCGATTATAATAAAATTCGCACACCATGTGCAGTCCAACAGATCCAACTTGAGAGATAGGATAGTTTAAATCTCAATTTATCTATTTTTTATTACCCCTAAGGGCAAAACAACGTTTGCCAGGTCAGCTAGTTGATTTATAAATAAATAATAATATTACTTTTACTCCTAAAGTCAAACATAATCCGAGTCTTCGTTATGTAATCAAAATTTAAAGTTTCTATTAAGTAATGTCGAAAAAAAGGCAAAAATAAAAAACTCAGAGTCCAAAAATCACAAATGTCAATAATTATACATAGATAATTATTGACATTTGTGATTTTTGGACTCTTTGAGATTGATTTTCGTTAGTTCTAAAATCAATTAATAAACACTTAAAAATACATGGATACCTTGTTACCTTAGAATTTCTAGGAAATACCCTGTTGTAATTTTTTCCTTCAATAGTTCTTCAGTTCTTCCAAGTAAAAATCGATCCCACAGAATCGACTCTTTTAAACGTGCTGTTGCTGACGATTTAATTTTCGGAATGACTTCATAATAAGAGACGTCATTTTTTAAAACATTTAGAATTTCAATTATATTGGGCTGTTTTCTTTTTACTGTTCCGTTTAGTTTCTTGTGCCAAGCTTCAAGTAAATTTGTGGTACGATGTCGCTCTCCATATAGATATGAAATCATCTTGAATCCACTGGCTTAGCATGTATTGCCTAAATTTCTTGCTTTTGGTATCATCAGGACTCTGACCAGCAATATAGAACCAACCTTTAGATAAAACTGGTCACCGTTGACTGCACCACGGTAAAGTTGAAACATCATTTTATTATTGCGATTTTTTATTTTTGCGACGTAATTATTTAAATCTGTTAAAAGTAAACTAAAAACTGTCTTGTATTCTTAGGGGATTTTTTCAATTACGAAATACGCTACGCTAAGAAGACAGGAAATGTGTGAAGCTAAGAATTTCTCAAATATGACGTCCTGCATCGTATACTTCAGTACTGCTGACAGCACATACCACTGTCGGTCGCATACATTAGCGCCATTTTACAGTTTTGATAAATTAAAATCATGCTTCAAGGCGGAGCCTAAAATGACGTCACTAAGTGATGATCATTTAATATGTTTAAGCTATGGATTTTTTTAATGATAATTATACAATCTTTTCATTTCTAGACATTCCTTTTCGGTAACTTTACTTTTGAATGGTAAATAATTAATAAATACAAATGAGTTACACTATCCTTATTTCATTTAAAGGCTTCTTTTTCATAACTAAATGTTACCGGGCGAGATGGGAAACTTTTTTCAAAAAAGATTCCCATCCTGCCCGGCAAATGATTGCACGGTGCGCAACGGGCAGGATGAGAACTTTTTGTGCCGTCCTGCCCGGTACCGGGCAGACGCACCGGGCAAAATGGGATCAACCCTGCAGATTCATGCTCTCGTCGTAATTTTGTCACTGTATTTTTTGCAATGCCCGAAGCACACGCTACACGTTCCGTCACTTTGGTAGATTTTTGTAAAACATTTAAAATGTCCGTCACAAGTTGCTTTGAAATTAACATGTCCTCAGCAGTGTCCGAAGCATTTTTTAGTGCACGGTTTATATTTTGAATCAATAACTTAGAGTCCTCTTTCTCCGTCACAAAATAATTGACGACTTTAATAATCATTTCACAAGCACGGCTGTTAATAACTTTCTTACTCATTTTAACAGAATAAGAATGATAACAATAACAAAACTTAACAACAAAAATATAACAGGATAACGAAAATAAAAAGCTATAAAAACACGTGGCAGAGGTACTCAATACACGTAAGCGCTGGCTGAACATGCGAACGGTACTGACAGTTCGACGACGACTACGTCACTAAGATGGCCGCCAGTCGCAATACCAACGTGCGGGGCTTATATAGTAGTTATTATAGTGTAGTCAACACTGCTGTTACCTACCTACAATGAAATTATCACTACCTAATTGTTCGATAGAAAGTCTCTTCCTTTTTTCTGGCAACACTTTTAAACAACGAACCGGATAATAATTAATGGTGTATTGTTTGATTCGTCTTTTCATTACGCTTTTACGAAACAATAAGAATTTCTTTCTTTTATCTTACTCTTTTAACAAGGCCACGCATGGGTGGTTGAAATAAGCGTAATATTTTATTTAAAAGGCATAAGAAAATACGCGATATCTGCCACTTGGAGATCGTTAAAATATGTTTGGACCAGTGAATTTTCAGTAAATATCACGATTCGTGAGCGTTGTTTAACTATGTAATTGGGAATTTGCGAGTCACAGTGCGCATAATATTATACAAGAATTGCTTCACAATTTGTTCTTTGTTGATGATATCGCTTTTGTCTGTTTCTATAGAGTATTTGTTACCTACGCCTAGGTTACAAAGTTCAGGAGCTAAAATGACCAGGTGTAACTTAACAATTAAATAGCCCACATTCTAGATATTGGACATAGGATTTCTGTAAAATTTTAAAAATGAAAATCCTCGCGAACTATTTACTATAACTTCAGGCCATAAGAGTCTCATGAACTACAATGTCTCTATATACTCGAAATACCAAATCATTTGTAATTCGGGCATATTTCGATCATGTTGTGGTGTTATTCGGGTGTGTGGGTTATTTATAATCTTTCTTAGTTCCATCAACTTTGAAGTTGCTATTGATAGCCGTAGCTCATTGTGATTTGCGGCCGATACCTAAATATCCTGATGCCGTAATTAAAGCTGAGGCTTGACGAGGGATGAAGGAAACACTTTGTGCCCATTTTATCCATCTAAAGTTCGTGGTTAGCAGTAAACAAATCACTCACGCTGTCAATATCTTGAATCTGTATAATAATATCCATATAAGAAATTTGGATAAGTACGTAACGTAAGCTATCCTGCCAAAAAATGTTGTAGGTGCCTTTGTTTAGGACACTTTTATATATGTTTTGAATGGTAGCAGGCGTTATTTTGCGGAAATCCATAATTAGCATTAGGATAATCGTAGAGATTTCTCTACGATTTCGCATTGTGAAGTCAACATCTTCTGAGGATGTCCCGGTGTCGGGACGGAACGTGCGTCGAAGAAAGTGTTGGAAGATTATTCCTATAAATTTCAATATGCATCAAAATTTCACTCGCGGTGGGACTCGAACCCACGTCCCCTAGCTATCGCGGCTCTTCCTCTGAGCTACGCGAGACTGTCTCACCACGACGAAATTCGGATGCATATTGTTTTTCGTTCTTAGGCAGAACTAAAATTTTGATGCATATTTAAATTTTGATGCATATTTTTTAAATTTATAGGAATAATTTCCTAAGTGTGTGAAAACACTATAATATAAAATATAAGTAGTTAGTGTTGGAAGACTTAAGTGTGTGGTGTTACTGCATACCTATGGACTATATTATACAGATTCTTTTCAAGTAGCGGGTTATAGCAAAGCAAATTTATCTGTCCTACTGTTAAATAAATATTGCAAATATTATAAAGGAAAGCCCCAATCTAAATTACTCGTAATATAATAGATTAAATGATTGATGATTGCAAGCATAATAAGGAATATTGTACTAAAGGTTGCACTAAAATAAAAATAACTTCTGATACAAGGGATGCTATTCATTTGTTCACTCAACCGAATATGATCTGTCATCCGTGTTATAACCACAGGTTATAACTATCGCTAGATACTGCCTTTCATTTTACGTTGATTAAACTGGTACTATAGGAAGTAGGTAGTAACATACTGGTGTATGTTACTACCCACTTCCTATAGTATGTGAAACTAATGCTCGTTTTCGCCAACATTTTAAGAGACACCTAAGCCCTTAGGTGACAGTTGTTATATGTGAAAAAGTGTCACCTATCGGCTTAGGCGTTTCTTAAAGTGTTGATGAAATTGTAATTATTGATAACATAAGGTACATATTTTACGATCTCTCGAATCTCCATAATAATTATGGTAAGAACAACTATTTATGCTGCAAATAATCTACCTCTCTGCACCTGCGTGCACTTGAACCTCTTTGAGTTTTGAAATAATTATTAGCTAGAAATATTTATTAGATGGTTGTTGATGTTTTGTTTAGTTTTAGTATTAGGGTTCCATACCAAAATGGTAAAAATGGAACCCTTATGGTGAGACTTTCTCCGTCCGTCCGTCCGTCCGTCCGTCAGTCCGTCCGTCTGTCACACTCGATTATTTCAGTAACTATTAAACTATGGATGTGAACGTTTACTTTAATTTAATGAAGCTATTGAAGTTATGAGCTGATGAACTTTGATGTTTATCTGCGTAAAAATACTTACTTTGTAATGGATGAAACTATTATTACTAGATCTTAGATATGCAAGCTTGCACTAGGTTTAGTTAATATCGAGATCTTTGAACCTTGGTTCACCGACCGATGCTGTCCAGACGATGTTTTCATTTATTTATCACCTATAGAAGTCTACACCCCGATCCGCTTGTGACGAAGTTCAGATGTAAGTGGAAATTTCTGATAAAATAAATTTTTCAGCAAAAACGATAAAAGAATTTCTCTTCTCGAAAAATAAAAAGGAATTCTTAGTAGAATTAGGTATAATATTTTCAGTAAACCGACAGGTTTGTCGGTTACGTAAACAAATTACTAATTATAAGTATCTGTAAGTACCTAAGTACCGGGCATTTCAAGTTGAGATCTTGCACGGCTTTCTACTTTCTACTCTTCAATTGGTTTTCGATGGAAAGAACAAATGACAGTCTCCAGTACATATTTTAAATCTGAAATTACAGTAGCAATAAGTATAATATTTTGAATTGGGAATGACAGTCATTCCGTGGCGGTTCCCCTATAACTTACAGGAGAGCCTTTCTAACCTTTTATTATTTTTTCTGTTGTCATTCCAATATCTACATATTTTTAATTTTGTTCCAGAAAAACGTGGAGAGGCTCTTTTCTCTCTCTCGGAGGTTCTCTTTTCATTTGAGGCAGTCATTTATGAAGTAAACCTCGTTTAAGGAACCCTCGTAGACTTAAGTCGACTTGTAGTTGCTCCAAATTGAACGCGACAATTAATATCATAATGATATTTTAGAAGAGCCTGTACGTTAAGCCTATGTGAAATAAAGAAATTTTGAATTTAAATGTGTTTAAATTTTGAATTTGATGATGATGGTGACAACACACTGTAGGTACTAACTAATACACACATTAATCTCAACTAAATTTAGTTATTTCCAAACAAGTTTTCATCCGGAAAGTAATTTACTTCTCCAGTGTAGTGCGCATTTCAATCTACATAATATGCGAGCGGCCAGTCGGTGATTTCAGCGTTTTGTTTATTTTCTTGGCAGACCTCCGCCGGTTTGCATCAGTGCTCGACGGTGCATGTTGGAGTTGAGCGTTGAATAAATAACAATTACTGGTTTGTTGCCTTTGCCTCGTTCGTTAGAGGCTAGAAAGGCCTGTTTTATAGACATACATTTTTATTGGATCGATTGACGCTAGTTGATAGAGCTTTACTTTTCACCTGACTTTAAAAATGGAGGAGGTTCTCAATTCGAATGTATGTTTTTTATGTTTGTTACCTCATAACTTCTGACTGAGTGAATCGATTTTGATGATTATTTTTTATTCGAAAGCTGACGCTTCCCGTGTAGTCCCATTTCAATTAAGTCGAGTTCTGATAATGGATATTCATGAGAAAACCATATGAAGTTTTAATTTTTTAATTGGAAAGGATGTATTCAACAGTACTTTGATGAGAGTTGATGTCGGTTTTTTTTGTTAATTAATTAACATAGGTATAATATTATAAAAGATAAAACCTTTAAACAATATATGAAATTTCACCGCTAAAAGATTTAAGCTGACAATCCCGGATAATTTATGACTTTTAAACGACTTCAAAAAAAGGAGATGGTTGTCAATTCAGCGGAATATTTTGCTTTTCTCTGGTTCGGTATGGATCCTTCAGCCGCGGATGGTTTCCAATCGCAGGTTTATCAGCAAAATCGTAAAATTGATAATATCAATATGACGTGTTATATATGTAGTTATGATTGTGAATGATTGTGGATGATTCTTAACATACTAATTTCTTAATTTAAAGGTTTTTCCAAAGAACCATCACCCACTAATCGTTAAACGATGCAAAAACCTTGAAATAGGCACGTCATGCGAATACTTAACAAGGGCAAGGGAAGTCCCTAACCTCCAACAAAATCCAATGAGAATGACAAAGCTCTTTGCAGACATACCTATTAGATTCCTACCCATACGGCAGAAGCCCCGGACATTAAAGAAATGAATTAAATAAGATGAAAATATTCGGCTTCCTCGTCATGCCCCCAGTTCGTGCTACTGGTGGAACTTAGCCGATAATTCTGGCACCTAATAAATATTTTTATAGGAATGAATAATGAAAAGTATACAGGGCTATTTAAAAATACCAAATTGCTCTCGGCCTGTATTTGTTTACATTAAAAGTAACAACTTTTGTTCTACGACTTTTTTTTTACTCGATATTTTGAGAAATATTAAATATTCAATATTTTACAGAGATAAACACAAACTCAAACTCAAAATATCTGTATTTCACATAGGCTTAACATACAGGCACTTGTAAAAAGTCGGTGTGATATTTGTTGCATAAGTATGGTGAAAACTACAAGTCGACTTAAAACTAATTTTACGAGGGTTCACAAACGCGCCCTGCCGCCGAGAAAAAGCCCACAACAAACTCAGCCGGGTATTTTTAGGGTTCCATACCATTTGGTAAAAATGGAACCCTTATATTGAGACTTTCTCCCTTCACTCGATTAATTCAGTAACTATCAAAGCTTTTGACTTGAAATTTGGAATAGTTTTAGGTAATAGTAACCCGACGCCATTGCATCATAAAACATTGAAAATTGTTTTTATTTTTATTTAAAAAGGGGGGGAAAATCGGGGCTTCGAATTTTCAAAGTGGGATCACAATATTGAGTGGGGTATCATAATAAAGGGCGTTACTTGTGTATTCTAAAACCAATTTTTATTTATTTTTTTGGTTCGCCAACAAAAGTACCTACATGTTAATTTTACTCGTAAATTCATGAACAAAAGTGATTCCTTTAATGTTTTACTTCTTTTATAGTATGGAGCCCTCGGTGCGCGAGTCCAACTCGCACTTGGCCGGTTTTTTTTTATATTACTGTACTTGTTCCTACTCTGTAATGTAACATCGGCAAGTGAAGGAAATCGCAAGTGTAATGTCACTTTAGAGAAACAACTTTTTTGCACGAAATAAATTTATACTTACTTAATTTTGAAAAGTCGTAGAACAAAGCCGCGAGTGATTGGGATTTTTTCTATAACCCTATATAAAAAATGCTTCAGCAAAAATATTAATCTTCTCAACGCCTATTGAATTGGATCTACAGAATTAGTTGATAAATTAATTCGTCGAGTAATTAATAATAACTTCTACTGCTTCCTCAATCTGATTTTACATCGCAAGATATTCAAAGGCGCTATATTCGAGTAGCCAAAAAGTACCTATCACAGTTTTAGGTTGCGACATGACTAAGTTATACTCGTACGTCTGAAGGCTAAAACTACTGCAGGATATGAATTAATCTAGACCTTGTCAGTGTCTAGTAACTAAATAGTTGTAGGTGCGGGAATACAATTTCGTACTTTGGCTTTGGTCAAAGATGCTACTGGATGCTACGATGGAACTGGATGAATCTAAATTATATTATTTTAAGAGATTATGTATTTTTTTCACTTATATAAAATCCCTTCAAACGGTTTATGGGAAACTTTGATACATTTAAGGCCTAAAAAAACCTCTCTGTAGTTTCTGTAGCAAAAAAAAAACCTTTTAAAGTTAAATACAGAAACATGTTTGTAAGCATAACTTCCCATAAAGTAAAATAAAATAAAAATAAGAATCACTAATATGCGACAACAACAATAAGACTAATAACTTAGCACAAATACCATCGAGTACATATACAGAATACAGATAATTATTAGGTACCTAAAGTCCTAAACATTTAAAAAATTTGGGTGTCATAAGTTTTATACAGATTGACTGATATTATCTGATTATCCCGAGCGTTCCCTAATAAACACGAGTTAAATAAAATAAAATATTATTCAGCATTGTTTGTCAATAGTAATAATGTTTAACGATTCCAAAACATCAGGTGTCCCGCAGTTACGTCACGACAGTAGACATGTGTTATATAATCTCATTTTTTGGCACCCACATCTTAGATGTTATGCCCCAAAACTGGCTACAGTACAGCTTAAAATCTTTAAGTTCACGTTAATAGCTGTTAAGAGCTAAATGAAATTGACTGAAACGGTTTAATATTACTTTTTTTTAGACACTAAATTTTAAAAATAACCTGGAAAATATAGTGATTTTCAGTCGGAAAACGTGTCATGAAATACAGTTTCGCATACAAACCTCCGATAAGGCGGTGGAAAATTAATGAATAATTTATCGATTCCGCGACGCCTGCGGACATTTACGTAACTTTACTATAAAACACGGAATTACTGTTAAATACACAGGCATACATTGTTGTACCGAGAATAACTCACGAATAGCGGTGCTCGTGATACTCGATCATGTGTTCGCTATGGGGGCCATAGTTATGGTGTTGACTTTGGCAGCACGAACGTTAAATTCGCGATCACGGAATTATAACACTGCAATTGACAAACATGAGTGTTTTACTGGAGTACCGTTTTATTGTACGGGGGTGTTTTTAGAGCGTTTTTCTGTTTTGTAATACAGTATTGATCGGTAAGGACGCGGGTTCGCGCTAGCGGCAGGTTATGCCGCGACTGGCCCGCCCGCCCGCCCGGCGCAAAACCAAACGGGCGCCCTTTACGACTGCGCGCCGCTTTTGTATTGTTCCCCCCCTCCCTTACACCCTTCGGAGATTTTTGAATCCCGATCCACGTGAACAACTCTGTCAATATTAGTAGCCAATAAATTTGAACCTCTACATCTAATTTGCTGAGCTTAAAATAGCCTGCGACATATTGCCTGGATCTTTCCGCAGGCTAATTCAATCTCCATATTAATTAATGTATTCAAACCCTCGTGTTATCTTACCTGCTTACTAGGTATAATACAAGCAGATGTCTAATTTCCCACGAGGTTGATTATCATCTAAATGAATAGGTAAGCAAAGCATCCATTGTAAGCTACTCACCTTAAAAGAGAAAATGCTTTTGTTGTACGAAGATTAATTACCAAGGATGAATTTTATTAAATTATATAGTAGATAAACAAACATCCTCTCATTAACTACATCTTGTGACCAGTGTTTAACGCAGTCGATAGGTATGAGATGGAATTTGGAAAGTGCTACCCTGTAAAAGTTTATCCAACTCTAAGCAAGTCGACGCAACTTTTTGGGTATCACCTATTAAAACTTGTAAACCGTTTCAACTCTTTTACACCTTCCTCCTCTATTGTGCTCCTCTCAGAATGAAACGGGTTTGGCTTTAGCCCAACACATTGGCCAAATGCAGATTGGCAGGCTTCTTTGCAAATATTTTGGAGAACTCTCAGGTAGATAGGTTTTCTCACGATGTGATAATTAAAGTTTCCTTAATCGCACATAGCTGCCTGCTGCGTACCTGAGATTTTGGCTTTTGGACTAATACTGCGTGGCTTCTAGATCTAACCTAATAACGCCACGCCACAGTATATAATATGTAGAGTTTGTTCGTCTTCCTATCAATGACTCTGAATATGTACATTTTTTAAACTTTATCTGATTAGGTGCATTTTTAGTGCATAGCGTATTTCTAATGGTTGTGTTTTTAGATTGCTAAATGGTAAGTTATTGAACGGAAGCAGGCGTTATTTTGCGGAAATCCATAATTAGCGGGACAGAATAATTTGCTTTTTTAGAATCCGTTACTTGAAAATAATCTGTATGCTCCAATATGAACAAAAACCGCACATATGAAACACCACAATAAAAATTCTGATTGTTGACTCTTATCGTAAACTCTAGGATGCCCCGGTTTTGGGTCGAAACGTGCGTCGAAGGAATTATTGGAAGCATTGCGTGTTGTGTTTCACGTGGGCGGTGTTCCTGCATATTTGACCATACAGATTATTATTTTCAAGAAGCGGATTATAGCAAACTAAATTAATCTGTCCTGCTAAATGATAGGTTATATTGGGCTCAATGGTAACTACCGCAATATCATTATTAACAAACCACCTATCGAGAAGGGAAGCCCACTTGGTTTCTATTCGAATCTCTATTTGGTTCCTCCATACAATCTATATCCGGGTAGTTACCGAAACCATATAACGATATCGAATTCTTAGCATTATTTTATCTTGCAGTTCTTTTGTCTTGTCTATTTTTTCTACACGATACGTGTAACACCTCTATAAGTAGATTATCATGTTATTTAAAGGAATTTCTAGGAAATAACAGCCACATTATGTAAACGACACAACATCAGACGAAGGCAAAGGTTTGTTATATCTACAAAGTCGCGTGCAATACTAGATTATATGCAACGTGTCAACAACTAGCAGCATTCACTGCGAACCAATCATTCTAATGGCCTCGATGAAGCAAGGGAGCATCGATCCGATGCTGTGTAGGGCAATAAACTGAAAACTTTTATGAAAACTAAAGACAACCATAGGCTAGTTCCTACCTACCAAAACCTATTACGTACCTATATAGTGAAGAAAGTTAAAAAATTCTTCGTCGTGTTCGTATCAATTTATCGCGCTGGAAAAAAATTGAGGACGCCCTGATGCTTTGGCCGAAACTATGTCTATAAAAACTTTCCCGACTCCATCTTCCCTTCGATTTACTCTCCCCGCCCAAAGTTACTCTACGTCAACTACCCCCAGTATTTTTAATTTGAATTTTAAAAAAACTAGACTTGGATTTTTAATTTACTACTTACCGTTGCTCGCGACTTGGATTAAAAAAAAAACTGTCATACAAACGCAGCATCGCACCGGAACGCGAATCGGTACGACTTTGCTGGTGTCGACGAATCTATAATAATATACTCGTAATCACCGTAATAATATATCTCATCCGTATGGACCGAAGCTTCTATGCTAGAGCTGAGCCAATTTAGAAATTTAAATCCCAATATGTAGGGCTCGTGCCGGGAATCAACACTGGGACTTCGTACCTATGAATCGGGTTGCTCCCATTTCGCCCGGTGCGTCTGCCCGGTACCGGGCAGGATGGCACAAAAATTCCCATCCTGCCCGTTGCGCACCGTGCAATTGCCGGGCAGAATGGGAATCTTTTCTGAAAATTTTTCCCATCTGGCCCGGTAGCATTTAGCTATGAAAAAGAAACCTTTAAATGAAATAAGGATAGACTCTTTGTATTTATTAATTATTTACCATTCAAAAGTAAAGTTACCGAAAAGGAATGTCTAGAAATGAAAAGATCGTATAATTATCATAAAAAAATCCATTGATTAAATATATTAAATGATCATCACTTAGTGACGTCATTTTTAGGCTCCGCCTCGAAGCATGATTTTTAATTTGTCAAAACTGTAAAATGGCGCTAATGGCAGGATGGGAATTTTTTGTGCCATCCTGCCCGGTACTGGGCAGACGCACCGGGCGAAATGGGAGCAACCCGATAGAAAGAGAGCACAACTTTAGGTGCATAGCGGAGGTAGAGTCAGGCGGTATTGCGAACTGAATTGCATTTTTTTATGACAGCGCTAGGGTCGCTATTACATTAAATCATCTTGCGGAGTGACCCTTCCATACCGTTAAGTACTGTTTTTGTATTCCGTGATAGTAGGCACTCACAGTAGAGTATTTGGAATCTAGTTCATGACACCAATCCGCCCTTCACAACAGATCCGGTTACCAAAGTGATTGAGCAGACGTCCGCATTTGAAAGCATGGTTTAACTTTTAAGTCAGTCTATGCACTACAGGAAAATATAGCTTTCTAGGGTTCCGTACCCAATGGATAAAAACGGCACCTCATTACTAAGACTTCGTCGTACTCGTACGTCTTTCTGTCCATCTGTCACCAGGCTGTATCACTTAAACCTTGATAGACTCTTGAAATTTTCACAGATGCCGCCATAATAACAAATACTAATAAATAGAATAAATCAAATATTTAAAGGACACACCACACAAACGTCCTTTTTAATTTTTTGCTTATTTCGTTTCGAACTTGGTGGGTAGGGGTATTTTGATTGAAATTAGTCTTGATAGTACGGAACCCTCAGAGCACGAGCCCGACTCACACTTGACTTATTATTTATTTATTTTATTTACCGACGCTTCATCTTGATGTGCTTGTCGTCCCTGGCCCCATAATCTAACAAAACTCCTCGACTACAGATTGAGCATCTTGGGCTATCAAGTATCAATCAGTAGGTACACCTATAGGAAAATCCGACATAGTAAATTGTATAAAAAATAGTATTTTTAATTTCTTAGCTTGAAAGATAACATACCTAGACAATATTAAAGTACTTATAGTTATAGTTCATCACTTTGCTACCCCCTCTTTAGTCTTTACACTCGACAGTAATATTAGAACTATACTGTTTAAATAACCTACCCTCTGGCCTCTCACTAGCTTTATTACAAAACTTTCCCTTGTGTACGGAAGCGAACGCTCTCTACAGGGTATAGCAATATTAATAACTACTAGCTGACCTGGCAAACGTTGTTTTGCCCTTAAGGATATAAAAAAATAGATAAATTGAGATTTAAGCTATCCTATCTTTTAAGTTAGAGCAAACTGCACCCTGTGTGCGAATTTTATTATAATCGGTTAAGTGGTTTAGGAGTCCATTGAGGACAAACATTGTGACACGAGATTTATATATATTAAGATTAATTGACGTCACGTTGCACGTTCAACGTGACGTCACTAGGTACATTGCCAAAGGGACACGTGCGAGTTTGTCTTAAAATATCTCACACAGATTTCTATGTATGTACATTGTACACCTACCTGATATAGAGATATTCATTTTATTAATAGCTCTGAGTAATACGCATATATTTCTGAATGAAATCCGCGTTGGAGTATATAATATTTCTTACAACACAGATTCTAGGCTGTTCCGTAGTTAATTCTATGCTGTTCCGTCATTAACTTCAATACACACTTAGGCCCTTCGCACACGGCTCGTTAGCGTAAGCGTAGCCTTGTAGTGATCCTCGCGTACGACAGGATAAGTATGAGTACGAACATTACTTTTCAAAGATGTCCGCAGACGAAGCGATGTTGCAGCGAATCGTAGGAGGCGTAATTGTCATACTGTTATGCGTAGCATCATAACGATACGCTTACGTTTTTGAGCCATTGCAAAGGGGCTTACCTCAGATCACTTAAGGGCTTACTGTTCATACTTCATATCTCAATAAAAACCGGCCAAGTGCGAGTCGGGTAAGCGCACGAAGGATTTCGTAACATTATTTTATGTATAACACGGCAAAAAAAATGTTGTATTGGAACCTTTAAAATTGAGTTTTTTGATTACCCACCCTGGATTCGAACCCGCTTTGAATCTTAGAACAGTCATAAAACATCTACAATACTGTCAACAACTGTGCAAATCGAAGGTTAAACAATTAGCAGCAACTCACTACAATTGAATTAACAATCACCCATGAAATAAGACACACTAAAGAAAATGTTACAGTATCACAGGACGCAGCGTCTGTAACAGATATCTCTGAATGTCGTAAACTCGTAACAGAAATGCCGGCTGGGGTGATATTCATAGTCCACATCCCCTCAAGCAACTACGAGCACATACTTAGGTTCGGCAAACCAAAAGAGTTATTACCCATCGACGATTCAAATAAGAAATGCCATTTGGAAGTGGAATTACGCAACAAAAAATCGAGGAGCATTCCGGTACATTTAACGCAAAACGTCTACGCCGATAATTATAATCCCACGCTGGAAAACATAAATGAGGACGACGAATTCATCGCAATGGAAAGCGTGAGTATCATAGTGATAATGACATTCAAGGCGTGATATTCTAGACTAGCTGGCTAATTGAGATTTGAGACGGCGATGTAAACGTAGATCGCCTACGTCGTAGCGTAGGCCGCGCCGTAACAGGCAGGTATTTTTGTGTAGCCACTCACTTTGCTACGAAATCTTAAACAACCTTTTAGCAGCCGTAGCCAATTTATTAATACTGAGGACTGAGAATTTATTAACTTCATGTGTTAAGCAAATTACCAGAGGCAGTTCTTTCTTTTCATATACTGTACTTACTTGTACGGTTACTTGTAAAATTACAAATCTTTATAAAATTAATTTATGCATCGCAGCTTTGCTAAGAGCTGCTGTTTAGCGGTGTGCGTCCATCAGTTGAAATGACGATGCTTTCGCCGTTTGAAGATTACCTTCTAGAAAGAAGAAAGAAAGAAGAAAAAACGTTTATTTGGAATCACAGTTAAAAACGTCAGAATACATCATAGTTACTTATGTGTGAAATTGTGTGATTCCAAAATGGAGTCCACTCAGCGTTTGCTACGTCCGTGGAGCCTGGATTTGCCCCACGGTCGTAGCGCTGGTCTTCTTCTACTTGTGGTACTTCTATGTACCACAAGTAGAAGAGACAACGAAGCACTTGATATTATATAGATACTGAAGCTATTTTGTGTCAGGAATGACTTGTCATTATTTTACTTAAACCAATTAACTAGCTCGTTAACTGAATTTGTTAACGCACTGATACCATAAAAAAATGTCACATGCAGTGCATCGCATCACTGCACTGTAATATTATACGATACACTGCACTGCACTGTAATATTATACGATACCACTGCACTGCACTGTAATAATATACGATACACTGCACTGCACTGTAATATTATACGATACCACTGCACTGCACTGTAATATTATACGACACACTGCACTGCGCTAGCCATCCGGAGACGTCTTATTATGTCTAGCCATCTCGCTGGCTAGAATGCCCTTCAGATATGAACCCAAACATCGCAATTACTGCTGTATGGCAGAATAAACAGCTGTGCGAATGTGCAAAAACACTTATTGTTGCATCGACGAGGTATTGAGGGATGTTGGGCACTGATTAGTCTGATATCTGCATCAGTGAAACCACGTAGGCCCTAATTGGTTAATGCTTACATCAGTTATGCAGCCGAGGTACCGATTGGTTCGTGATGGTTGCGTTGCTATGGTCACCGGCGACGTTCAATTTAATTTACGAGAGTCAAAAGCAGGCATTATATTTAAATTAAGAATAGCAGATATTCTTAATTTAAATATAATGCCTGCTTTTCCAACAGATTTTGCAAGAGCTTCTCCGCAAATTGAACGTAGAACACGTGGTTTGGGTGAGCGACAAACTGGGCAATTACTACGAGGTGGAGTTCCCGCTGCCCACGGGCGACCGCTGCGAGACCATGCTCCACTGCCTCACGCAATTGGGCATCGGTGTTTGCAGTAAATCCATTGTAAGGTCAGTCATATCTGATATCATAAGTACAAACCAGGGCTGACTGTGAAAGCTCAATCAATCAAAGAAGCAGATAAATTATAACTTATTAGTTATTTCTGTCAGAACATGCCTGAATCATGGGTTATGGGTATTCTTCCGTGTTTCCTCACGTATTACAGTATACCACCGTGACGGGGACTAAAAACTGCTTGCTGCCACGACAGACCCCTTGGCGATGGTGCGCTGATACTCGGTGCTCCTAAAGTCCTGTCAAGTCCTGCCATTATAGCGGCTGGCCGCCACAGTGTCCTCGCAAAAGACGCTTACTCTCAGACTTACCGAACATACACAGAAAATTACATTACAATCGGTCGAGCTGTTTCGGAGAAGTTTGGTAACAAAAATTGGCACGAGCATTTAGTATATTAAGAGAAATATTTTTGCAGTGTCCTACCCTGCAATGTGGTGCACTCGGCGATAGATGAAGATGATGATGATGATGACTTGATGTAAGTATTTTTCTAAGTACCAAGAGAGAAGAGAAAAAATGGAGTACAGTAGTACCTACCCGATTAAAACTAACTTACCAACCAACTTCTAAAAGAAGATATTTTAATATATAGGAAAAAGCTTATAGTTATGTCATCAATTGCAGTACATACTTAGCGTGGCGTATTTCGTCATTGAGTACATATACTTTAATTGACACACGAGTTGACATATTATATTAGGCCCGGTTTCCACCAAAGCGGAGCGGAGCGGAGCTGTGTTTGAATAACCCATTGATCTTTCTCTTAGCTCGTTGGAATAACCGATCAGATTTCGTCATTTCGACATCTCCTCTCCCCTCAGTTTCAGACATGTCAAAATGACGACATATGATTAGTTACTCAAACACAGCTCCACTCCGCTCCGCATTGGTGGAATTTGAAAACCGGCCCTTATGCTAAATAATTATAGCTCGCATACAACTTGCGGACCCACTACTAGATCCTTGTTCAAAAATTTTAAAATTTTGGGAAGTTAGGCAGAATATACGTTATTATAATTTTGTCTAGAAAGAAAAATGAAGACGCCAAACGTTGGCGGAGCTTCGTGGAGTCGATCAGATCGAAGTTAACGGTCAAGCAAGTGGTGGACGGCGTGCGAGGAGGCGGGGAGCTGTCGTTCGATTATCTCACATTAATTATAACTGCTGAGTAAGTACGACGCTATTGTAATCGAGTTCAAGGCTTGGCCTTGTCTTGAAGACTGTTTGTATGTGCCTAATGGTCCGAGCTATATTGGAGAAAATACGCTACCAAATAGCTACAAGTATGTATCTCCTGTAGCATTATGATTAAATGTAGATAACTGTACCTACTAGAATTGGTGCTTAAAATACTTATAGAAACCGAGGATATGTGAGCTATCTTTGTAGCTATCGCAAGCACCTAAATTCAATAAAAGGTTACTACGGCGTCTAGCTGGACGTTCATTTTGCACCTATTAACTATTTCATGTTTTCGTAAACTCTTTTGGTTTATGTCCACCTTCGAAAAACTAAAGTAGGAGGTCACCAATTCAGCGCGTATGCTTTTGTTCAGATATGTTCTCATCATAAGAATAAAAGAAGTTAATGAGGATTGAGGATATTTAATTAGCGTTGTGACTTGTGAATTCACAACCACCGCCATTTTGATCTTTTTTTGATATTAAACCGGATTTTTTACGCTGGTGTGCTACGAAGCACTATGTATAGAATTAAGGATATTTTAATCCACGAAAACACGCCCACTCTGTCAAAATCACTTATGGAAATAGACCCTCAACATACACCACATACACCCTCGTTGATATAATCGGCCAATTTCTCCCCTCGGTGAACAATGAACCTACTAAGTAGGTATTGTATTAATTAATGCAAATCCATATCTCTCGCACAATGAGATTGTATCGATAGCACAGAATAAATACTAAACAGCGGATGGTAAATTGATGAATGATACACTCCTGTTTTCAGTGACACATCACACAATTTGATAAATGATGTTTCATATTTTTTAGATGAAACGCTTTAACCTTGGCAGTGAAATATGTAGGCATTGCAGTAGGAGTAAATATTGATCCTTACAAGGTTACCTGCCGGTGGTTTTTATTGTAATTCATAATATAGTTACGAGTTAGTACATTTTTATGTCCTAAGTCTTTCACCGTAAGACTACTGGTGCTAAAGGGTTATATAATATTTATTTTGTAGCAGATGAGAAACTATCTTTTGAGCGTATTTATACGAGGTCGATATTCCAGCATCTTGGTTTCTAAATGTCATTTTAGATTCATGTCACGTTTTCTCGTTGAGCAACGTAGATTACTCCGGGTTTTCTAAGAACCTTCCCATAACCTGTATGTTGCTCCCTCTATTCACCAGTAAGTCGTCCCTTTGAGACTCATAGGTAGTTAGATTGATTAGTATGTAAAGATTAAATCGTAGGATTTATTTTAAATATTTTTGACAAAACCAGACGCGATAGTGCGCGCTCGGACTTGAGTCGCGGGCTCGATTACCATTTTAGAACTTTATAATTTCTAAATTGCCTCAAGTCCAGTTGTTCTAAATTGTCTGGTGGGAAGCTTGGGCCATGGCTAGTTACC
Source organism: Coenonympha glycerion (assembly GCA_963855885.1). Classification (NCBI taxonomy): domain Eukaryota; kingdom Metazoa; phylum Arthropoda; class Insecta; order Lepidoptera; family Nymphalidae; genus Coenonympha; species Coenonympha glycerion. The sequence goes on along the minus strand of OY979636.1, from coordinate 10,854,960 downwards.
ACTCTACCAGCAAAGACGCACCGCCAAGCGATTTAGCGATCCAGCACGATGCTCTATAGAAACCGTTAGTAAACTTAGTTCGCTTACCCCGTTCCGAGTTAGCACTAGTTACGAGTATAGCAACATTTTCGACTACATCGCCACTTACCATCAGATGAGATTGCAGTCATATTAACTTATACCAAGGTTAAAAAACTCAACAATATTTGTTTAGTTCCCTAGCAGCTCTAGGTCTGGTAGAGAACAACGCGTCAAACATCGTCGCTGCTATGCTGGTGTCTCCGCTGATGGGGCCAGTCATGTCCATCACCTTCGGAACCATCATCGCTGATCGGAGTCTTGTGCGGAGCGGGTTCGAGAGCCTGATCCTGGGGATGTTCCTGTCTCTACTGTTTGGGTTCATATTTGGGCTAATATTGGGCACCACTGAAATGCCTTGGGGGTTTGGAGACTGGCCTACTGAAGAAATGAAAGGAAGGTAGGTAGAAGTTTCGCCCACCAAACCACGGTAGTTCACCCTGAAACCGTAGTCCTATTCGCTTTGTACCTAACAACAATTTTTTTTGTGACTGAAAATTGCCGTGTGATTGCGAAAGAGTTTATAGAAGAAGGTACGAAACGTGTATATTGAAAAGTAGGTACCTTATACCCCTAAAATATTTGTAAAGCTTCATGCGACTTTGTTCTTGAAAAGTGAAGAAATTCGTCGCATCTAGTGAAAAACAATTTTCCTTCGCAATGAAGCCCTATAAAAGAAACTTCATTTTACAAAACAGAGACTTTTAGGGGCTTCCAAATTGAGGGTAATTCATATAGATCGTTCAACTGTTACGAACCGTGACCCGCAATTTTACTAATTTGGAGTTTTGGACTATAGCTTGGGCTAAAAATTTATTAAAACATATGATGTGGATATACCTACATACTTTGGTAGGTACTTAGTCAGGGTAATAACACATAAACACATTTTTGGGACAATAAATACATTTTTGAATGAAATAGAACTTAGGATCGAAGATTATTGTAAGTTTTGAGCAGACGGTATCAGTTTCCGTCTGCTCAAAACTTACAAAAATCTTATGCATTATTTAAAAGAGTATTATAAAACTCAATTATTTTTAAAAGAGTATTGCCGAGTTCTTCTTGGTTCAAAACGGCTAGGCTTTCCGTACGTGGCAGTAAAGTCTGACATTTCATAAATGCCTGTAAGTTAGGCTTATGCACTGATGATGGTGTTTAATCAATGGGCTTATGTGAAAACATAAACCTTTTTACACGACTGCCCAAAAAAGGAGTGTAATGTTTTTAAGGGTTCATGTATGTATGTATGTGAGTTTCTTTATTCCACCATAACTTCTGAACGGTTGAATAGATTTCGACATATGGGGTATCGTTAGAATCCTTACAACATTCCGAATAACATAGGCTATATTTTTTCTGAAAAAGTTGTTTTACCGAAAGGCAGTCGTGTTTTTTAAATTTTATTATTTTTAGAGGCAACGTCCGGTCGTTATGGATGGGCGTGCTTTGGGCCCTGACCTCAGGGACGGGCGTGGCTCTCGCCCTTCTACAAGGCAGTGCCGGACCTCTTATCGGCATCGCCATATCGGCCTCTCTACTGCCGCCAGTTGTGAACTGCGTATGTAGATATTTATTTTCCCTATCATTCATTATCCTTCCTATCCTATTGTCTATCTCTAATCTATTGTCCAATCGGCAGCGTCATGCCGATAGGACAATAGATTGGTGTTAGGATCTTTGAAAAGTGATGTCTGTTGCCAGTGAAGACTTACGGATCTCGAGACATATCAATGGTCGGTAACTATGGGCCTCATAAAAAGGCTCAGGGTCACTCAGGGGGCGATGGAGAGAGCTAGGTTCGGAGTATCTTTGCTCGATCGAATCAAAAATGAGGAGATCCACAAGAGAACCAAAGTGCTCAGCTCAACGTGTCGCCAAACTGACGTGGCAATGGGCGGGGCACATAGCTCGCAGGACCGATGGACGTTGGGGTGCCCAAGGTGCTGGAATGGCGGCCACGCACCGGGAAGTGTAATGTCGGCAGACCTCTCACTGGATGGACGACTTAAAGAAAGTCACGGGGAGCCGCTGGCGCCAGGAGCAAGTTGTTTGGCGATCGTTTCAGGAGGTCTAGGTCTAGCAGTGGACCTCCATCGACTGAAACGACGACGAAACTCATTGGATAAGTATCTATGTATACCTACCTACTTGCAGAGGAGTTTTGACATTCTAGCAACGATAAAAAACCATCAGTCGCTTAATATTATGTTCGACAAAGAACATCCATCTTGATCTAGTCCATACACATACCAATTTACTTTGAGTGTAGTGATGCTAAAGAAGGAATGGCCTTACAGATAAAAACATTACCTCTCAGCAAGTCGATTTAAGTTCTAGCACTATAACTAAAAACAGAAAGGACAAAACTAATTCTCGCATTTAAAATGTAAGTAGATAATATTGTTAATATAGACCCGAGATTGCCTGGCTTTAGGAGTATGTTGGTCAACAAACAAATACTTCGACACGCGCCAGAACGAGCGCGAGCGTGTGAAATTCATTACGTCATTCATCCCGGTCATGTCGCTTATCTCCAGGGACTGTACTGGGCGTTGGCGTGTATATGGCTGCTGTATCCCGGTGTGAAAATACCCCACATCAAAGGGGAGCCGTATTACGGTAATTCGTCTTACGTGCCCCTGTACCACCCGTACTTGCCCATCGAGTTTGCTGTCAACGGTAAGATAACAAATGGCTGTTGTTATTGTAGGCCACAGACATAATATAAACCAGTTAGGGTTAGTACAGGTGTGCAACTTTCGAGTCGACTCGATTCCAATAAACGGATCAGCCGCCGAAAGCTTACTTCGCAATTTTTCCGCTTGGTACACTGGCTGTAGATGTATGGAGAAATTCGTTCCGTTTATTCCAAACGATTCGAGTTGAAAGTTGCACAAAAACCTGTTATACCTACTAACCATAACATGGAGCTTACTCGTACACTGAAACTTTGCCGATGACCACTCCAAACACTTTCACCATCGCTTTACCAATATCTTTGCTTGAAATTTCTATTTTTCACCATCGATCAATGCCTGTTAATAGTAGATTGTTACACAAGGGACGTAAGTAATACACCCTCGAGCTATATTCACCCTCGCTCGCTGCGCTCGCTCGTGTGACTAAATATCTTGGGTGCTCGCGATCCATTAGCGCCCTATGCGAGCTGCGCTCGCACTGGCGCCAAATTGGATCTTGTTCTGTAATAGCTACTTGCAACCGAGTTAAGCATTCTACTTTATATCATATTTGCGAGGTAAATAAAACATTGCTAATGCAAAATGAAATTTTAATTAGAATAATTAGCAAATTTATAGAAAAAATAATAAAAAATAATAAAAAAAATTAATAAATAAATAAATAAATAAAAAAAATTAAAAAAAAAGTTCAAGCATAGTCTGACGTAATGTTGCCCTTGAACTGTAATGTGAACATTACAATTCAAGCATAGTGCGACGTAATGTTGCCCTTGAACTGTAATGTGAACATTACAATTCAAGCAATGTTGCCTTGAATTGCAAACACCAACTTACAAGGAGACTTTCCACCATAGTAATCCATAGTTACTGAGCAAGTATGATATAAAAGTTATTATGCATTACCTGTGTAAAAGTAACCTAGATACTTAACTATAAAGTACCTACCTAATTACAACACTACTGGACATAGGCCTCCGAAAGCGCGCCACCACACACGGCCCTCCGCCTTCCTTATCCACCCGCTACCAGCGATCTTTTTAGGTCGTCGGTCCTACCAAGATAAAGTTTCACCTTTATGACAATGAGGGCCTGTTTCACAATCAGCAGATAAAGTTTATCTAGCGATTATATTTGAAGTTGTGACAATTTTTGTATTGGGAATCTGTCAAAATGACAAGTTTATTCCTTAAACTTTATCTGGCGATTGTGAAACAGGCTCTAAGTGTGATTTCACATGGATTTCACAGGTATAGTCAGCTGTTGTCTGACCATAGTGAACGTGATATGCATATTCATAACGGCGATTATATTCCTGAAAATCAAAGAAGTGGCTGCGCCGTACACCTCCACTCCGGACCTGCGGAGGTTCTGGGAGCACGACATCAGAGTGGCTCGCGAAGCTAACCGAGCCACCCTCCAGAGAGCTGAGGACGACGAACGCGCTGAGTGAGTACTTTATCATTTTTTTTAACGGTACGTCAAATAAATTGTAGATTTACGATTTCGCATGTGAAGTCCACATCTCCTGAGGATGTCCCAGTGGAACAAAACGTACGTCGAAGACATTTTTGGCAGAATTGTGTGTGGTGTTTCAGTGGGCGGTGTTCCTGCATAATGGACCATACTGATTTTAGTAGACAGCGGAGTATAGCAAAACAATTGTATCTGTCCTCCTAATTATGGATTTCCGCAAAATAACGCCTGCTTCCATTCAATATTTTTTTTACCTTTCCCACACACAAACACTTACTGGTCTCGTAGGATTCTTCTTGCGGAGTCCGCAATAAGGCTATATAATATTGTCCGTATGTATGATATTGTGCCTTATTGCGATAGATACGATGCTGTAGATGTAATGGAAATACTCATAAGAAATTATGATGGAATGGAGAGAGGGAGAAATGAAATAATCTATATTAATATATATATAGCTACTTGTGCTGATTCACTGACTGACTGACTCATTGATCACCTCTCCTGAACATTTTTGTATGAAAAATTTTTTTTTTACTGATTGTTTCGTATAGAGGGGAAAAATTCATTAAGAACAAAAATATGGAGAGAGCTGATGATTGAGGATTTCGGAGACGGGTGAAGAGCACGGGAAGGTTATCGTAGATAGGTGGGGGGTGCTCGACCAAATGTCACTCGAAACATCATCCGATTGGCATTTAGCTCAAAAAAAAATTCAAAATGGCGGATTCAAGATGGCCGCCATACAAACATGAAGTTTGTCCATCTCAAAAAGTATAAAAGATGGAAGAACGGTTTCTTGACAAGAAGTGATCAGGACCCCATGGTCTATTCGATGGATAGAAAAAAAAATCAAAATGGCGGAATTTATTTTTCCATAGAAAATGTATGAGGAATATTGAAGAGACTACGAGTTGTAAATCATGAAGTGCTTTGATGCGGTTTTTTGGAAGACTACCAGAGAAAAATATGGAATGAGGTGATGATTGAGGATTTTAAAGACAGTCAAGGAGCATGGGCAAGGTATTATAGTTAGGTGGGGACTGCTGAAACAAAAAATACTCGGAACTTCACGCAATTGGCAGTGAGCTGAAGAGAAACCAAAATGGCGGATTCAAGATGGCCGCCATACAAATTTCGTGTTGTTCTATCTCGGAAAGTATAAAAGATAAGAGAGTGGTTTCTTAACAAGAGGTGATCAGGATCTCAAGTTCTACGGGATGCATGGAAAATAATTCACTGTGGCGGAATTTATCTTTCCATGGAAAATGTACATTCTATGAGAAGAGACAATGATCTAGGATTTGGATGATGATTGAGGAGCACCGTCATGGTTTTAAAGATAGTTAAGGTCAGTTCGAAGAAAAAAATACGCTGAACCTCATCGGATGAGGTTCAGCGTATTTTATGTTTGAACCATGACAGTGCTCCTTGGTAATTTTTTCAGCTCACTGCCAATCGGATTTCAACGGGCGATGGAGATGACGGCGATACCTTTATGGGCGGGAAGACTGCACGCGGGCCACATGTGGCCCGCGCACACACGCGCCCTACTAGTTAATATATATATAGCTGCTTGTGCTGATTGACTGATTGATCACCTCTCCTGAACAATTTTGTATGGAAAGTTTTTTTTTCACTGATCGTTTTGTATAGAAAGGAAAAAATCATGAGGAAGAAAAATATAGCGAGAGCTGATGATTGAGGATTTCGAAGACGGGTGAAGAGCACAGCCAAGGGTATTGCAGATAGGTGGGGGGTGTTCGACCAAATGTCATTTGAAATGTCATCCAACTGCCAGTGAGCTGAAAAAAAATTCAAAATGGCGGATTCAAAATGGCCGTCATACGAATTTCGCCGATATCTCGGAAAGTATAAAAGATGGAAGAATGGTTTCTTGACAAGAAGTGATCAGGACCCGAAGGTCTATTTCATGGATAGAAAAAAAAATTCAAAATGGCGAAATTTATTTTTCCATAGAAAATGTATGGGGAATGTTGAAGAGACTAACAGTTGGTAATTATGCAAGGTTGTGATGCGGTTTTTCGGAGAGTTACTAGAGAAAAATATGGAGAGAGCTAATGATTGAGGATTTCGGAGACGGGTGAAGAGCACAGCCAGGGTATCGAAGATAGGTGGGGGTGCTCGACCAAATGTAACTCGAAACGTCATCCAATTGGCAGTTAGCTGAAAAAAAATTCAAAATGGCGGATTCAAGATGGCCGCCATACAAATTTCGTGTTTTTCTATCTCGGAAAGTATAAAAGATAAGAGAGTGGTTTCTTTGCAAGACGTGATTAGAATCTCAAGGTCTACGGGATGAATGAAAAAAATTCAGAGTGGTTGAATTTATTTTTCCATGGAAAATGTATATACTATAAAAAGAGACAATGATCTAGGATTTGGATGATGATTGAGGAGCACTGTCATGGTTTTAAAGATAGTTAAGGGCTGTTCGAACAAAAAATACGCTGAAACTCATTCGATGAGGTTCAGCGTATTTTTTTCTTCGAACTGCCCGTAACTATCTTTAAAACCATGACAGTGCTCCTTGGTAATTTATTCAGCTCACTGCCAATCGGATTCCAATGGGCGATGAAGATGACGGCGATACCTTTATAAGCGGGAAGACTGCACGCGGGCCACATGTGGCCCGCGCACTCACGCGCCCTACTAGTTAATATATATATAGCTGCTCGTGCTGATTCACTCACTGATTGATCACCTCTCCTGAACAATTTTGTATGAAAAATTTTTTTTTCAAGGATGGGGTCGTATAGAGAGGAAAAATTCATGAGGAGGAAAAATACGGAGAGAGCTGATGATTGAGGATATCGAAGACGGATGAAGAGCACAGCCAAGGGTATTGGAGATAGGTGGGGGGTGCTCGACCAAATGTCATTTGAAACGTCATCCAATTGGCAGTGAGCTGAAAAAAAATTCAAAATGGCGGATTCAAAATGGCGGCCAAACGAATTTCGCCAATATCTCGAAGAGTATAAAAGATGGAAGAACGGTTTCTTGACAAGAGTTGATCAGGACTCGAAGGTCTATTCGATGGATAGAAAAAAAAATTCAAAATGGCGGAATTTATTTTTCCATAGAAAATGTATGGGGAATTTTGAAGAGACCAAGTGTTGGTATAACTACTGTCTACTAACTATACAAGGTTTCGATGCGGTTTTTCGGAGAATTACTAGAGAAAAATATGGAATGAGATGATGATTGAGGGTTTTGAAGACAGTCGCGGAGCATGGGCAAGGTATTATAGTTAGGTGGGGACTGCTGAAACAAAAAATACTCGGAACGTCATGCAATTGGCAGTGAGCTTAAAAAAAAAATGGCGGATTCAAGATGGCTGCCATACAAATTTCGTGTTGTTCTATCTCGGAAACTATAAAAGATAAGAAAGTGGTTACTTAGCAAGAGGTGATCAGGATCTCAAGTTCTGCGAGATGAATAAAAAAATGTAGGAATTTATTTTCCCATGGAAAATGTGCATGCTACAATAAGTAGGGAACTATCCAAGTCATTGACGCAGTTCTTCAGAGAACTGCCAGCGAAAAATGTGAGAAGTGATGATGATATAGGATTTAGATGATGGTTGAGGAGCACGGTCATGGTTTTAAAGATAGTTAAGGGCTGTTAGAGAAAAAAATACGCTGAACCTCATCTATGAGGTTCAGCGTATTTTTTGTTCGAACAGCCCTTAACTATCTTTAAAACTATGACAGTGCTCCTTGGTCATTTTTTAAGCCCACTGCCAATCGGATTCCAATTGGCGATGGAGATGACGGCAATATCTTTATAGGCGGGAAGACTGCACGCGGGCCACATGTGGCCCGCGCACTCACGCGCCCTACTAGTCTATCTATATACTTATAATAAAACTGTAAAGGGTCGAATTCTGTACATTGAAGATATTTTGAAAATTTTTGTTGGAGGACACTATTTAGTCGATACTGAAGCCAAAACTGTAATTTGTTTAATTTTTGTCTGTCTGTCTGTCTGTCTGTCTGTCTGTCTGTCTGTCTGTCTGTCTGTCTGTCTGTCTGTCTGTTTCACGACCGGGCATCACGGCTAATCCGCTGGATGGATTTAAATGAAACTTGACATGATTATAGTTCATATCCCGAGGTAGGACATAGGATACTTTTTGTCCCGAAATTCATAATGGTTTCCCTGGAAGACGGCATCAAAGTCCAAACGTTTTTTAGTTATAATTCATTAACGCGTTGTCCGATTCCATTCATTCTTTTTTTGTTAGAAAGGAGGTTCTTTATAGATTATTCCATACAAATCTTATCATCATCACTTTTGTAGTTCAGAAATTACAGACATCAGAACCTTTAAGTTCAATTAGGTAGGTGACTTGAAACTCGGAATGCACAAAGAACCTAGGGCTAGGACGTAGGGCTCAAATAAGACTGGGGTACCCTTGCAGCCGTAAATAAATAGGCTTAGCAGGAGATTTTGTATGGTTTAAAATTTTTCACTTTTAGGGTGAACAAAAATCATGTAACTGGCGTTATCGCTACGTTATACCGTATAGCGCCATCTCTACAATTTATGTGGAACTTGAATGTAAAACTCTGAGATAGGTACTACCGAATTTTTTTAAATAAAAATTTACTGTCATGTTATTTACTGTTTCCTGACTTTATATTAAGATGGCACTGTTAAGACATGTGTGCTGATTCTGTATCGTTCACTTAGTTAGTTAGTAACCCAAACTGGGTTATTAACTAAGAAAACGGAGGCAAAAATCCTATTTTTGTATTCTTTTTGTACAAGATAGCAACTAGCATGGTATACTGATATGATACCATACCGACCTAGGTTGGTAATTTGTGCAAAAATAGGATTTTTGCCTTCGTTTTCTTAGTTAATAACCCAGTTAGGGTTACTAACTAACTAAGTGAACGATACAGAATAAGGCCCATGAACAGATTTAAACTTTATCATCCGCAATATGGAAAGGGTAAGATAATGGTTCACAAATATTTTTAACTCTTAGGTCTTATCGATCCTAACCGACTGACTGTCATCTAAGGTCTTTTTATACGTAAGGAAATATATAGCCATTGTCCATTCTGATGTTTTGGATTGTATTGAGATGAAGCAAAGATTTTTAAAAGACTCTTATATTATGTTGGGCTGGGGAATATTGTTGGTAGAGTAATTTATCCCAGTGGTACCTACCCGGCCGAACTATGAAAGAAGAGTTCTACCACCAGTACAACTTTTCACATGGTTTAATAATTTTTGACATATTTCGTGGTTTCAGAATAAAAATCACACTGAAAAGGATGATTTTAACTAACCCAGTGGCACAGGTCGTGGTCACTAAGTGACCACGACTTGTACCAATGTATCGAAATATCGACAGTTAAAATCGTCCTTTTGATCTTTCAACTACGTATTAATGAAACTTTATTTTATTATTAAGAAAAAGGAGTTTTCAAAATCACCACAAGATAACCCGTGCAAAGTAAGAACAGGTTTCTGTACAACATCACACCAGAATCCCGCGAAAAATCAAGGAATTCCAGTAGGAAGGTATATTATGTAAAAAAAATCGTAATTCACGCGGGCGGAGCCGCGGGCAACAGCTAGTAATATATAATCTAAGACCCTATTTGGTCTCGTATGCAACTTTTTAACATGGAACTCTAGGAAAGAAAATGTTAAAATGAATGAGGAAAAATCTATCGGAAAAATTGGCTTTTAGCGGAAGTGGCCACGGAGCAACCGACTTTAAATTGCATTCTGACCGGAAATGGGTTACACGAGAGCTGATTTTCATTTTAGACTGTATTGAGTCTAGAAATGAAGTGAGGATTTCTCATGAATTTAAAACGATTAAAAAACAGTAACTGCTATCTGTGGGTTGCATTTTATGAAACACTGTCGCTACTTTGCAGTTCCAGATCATCTTTTTTTAAGGACTAAGTTCTTATCGGGGTAGCCTTATTCATCTTTGACCCTGTATGGCCTTCATAACTCTATCCTTACGTATCAACATTACTTATAGCTTTATTTTTATAAGCTTACGATTTTTATCATGTTATTTCAAGAAGTAGTATTTTCGGTATACCATTGGTATCTAAGTTAATTTTTAGGTTGGTACTAGAAGATTTGAACCAGAATAACGACGAAAGTGTAAAAGAGCGCTTGGAAGCTGCCGTACAGGAAGCCCTGGACGACGAGACTTATAGGAAAGTCAAGAGGATGAGTTATCAAAGTCACAACGCTGATGAGGTACGAAAATTATAACTCAGAAAATAACTAGCTAAACTAATGTTCAACCATAGGTATAGAGCTTATAACATCCTGGTGAACTCGTAAAGTTCACCAGGATAAGCCCCTGTCAATAACAGCAAAGTTAAAGTTGCTATGGCTAAGTGAGTCAAAGCCACGCAGTGTGGGAATCCCTGACTGAGTCAGTCACAATACCCACTAAAACCCAGTAGAGCCACCTGCGTCCCTGATGGGACCCAAAAGGATCGCGGAAGCATGCACTTTGATGCCCTGACGACCAGACTAGATCGAGCCAATCAAATAAGAAAGATTTTATGAAATTACTAAGTGGCACGTACTAGGAATCGAACCCAGAAGTCAGATCCTCATCGAATTACCGCCAGGGAATTAGTCTGATTTATCTTTATCCTTCAAATTTCAAATTACTGATGACAGAGGAATCAGTACCTACTTAAGACTAAACAGTTATTCAAGATTAAGTATATTTTGTGAGTTTATCAGGTGATCCGCACGATTGGACTACACCCGCGATCTCCTGGGTCAGTTCGGTCCAGCCTGGTCGCGTCCGGGAGGGCCACCCCTCAGGCCAGTGGCTCCAACATCAACGACATCGCGGCTTTGGACAAACTGCTGACGTCGCTTCTGGGGCTCCAACGAAAGAGAACCAGGTCTTTTAGGTACCCACACTTCTTAAATGTTTTTAATTACCTATACTTAGTGCTTCACATCACTTAGGATGTATCTAATGTATGACGATTTTTAGTGAACTGCAGTTTAAAAGTTATTTTCGGTGCAAACCTGCTTTCCGAACTAAGCGGTAGAGTTTTGACTTTTCATAAGAGGCTATTAGGCCTATGTGAAAATTAAAGATTTTCATTATCATAAAAATACCTGTTTTACGTACTTCAGGTCACATTTCGGCACTCCAAGAGCCAGTCGAATGCCAACGTTGAACGAGCTCGGCAGAAACAGGCGGTCGGAGTCGTGGCCCGAGAGAGTGTTCGAAGATTCCGTCGTCCGCAACGTCCTCAGCAGTGTCCGAGCCAGCAAGAGGAGCTCCGCAGCTGAAGAACCGTTTTTGACACCTCAATGACAATAGTTGATGCAACCAAAACATCCTACTTTTCTGTACCTATTGTAAATCTACAAAAGCTAAAAAATGTTTCGTACTATGTATTCGTAGTACAAGTACATTTAGACGCAGGCGCAGATAGGCTTTTTTCCATTGAAAGTTGTAGCGTAGCAGCTACGTGGTAACGGTAAGTCAGCGTAAACTGTATACTGTACATTATGATAATAACATCATGATGAGCCCATCCGAACATTTTACGTTAACCTTCTACATACAAGAAAATGTAGAGCCATGTGTCGAAACTCCTGCGAAATACTGCGTAGGCTTACAGCTTACTACTGACGCCGGAGGGGGGTCTTGCTCCCATAAACTGGCGACATTTTTTCGCGCGGTCCGCCGGGTCTATAGTATATCTTTGACTCTACGTCTACGCTACGGACTGTAGACCTTCTCAGTCAATACTGTAGACGTAGAGGATCTACAATCCATTTCATCCTAAAAATATATTTTTATAACATTCTTGTGATAATTTTTGTAATTTAAAAACATAAGTACGCAGACAATTTCCAAAAAATTGATAATTTTTTGTGAAATTTCCTGTGTATGTTCCTAGTATCTAAGTATATTATCAAAGGTATGTTCGGTAGGTCATAAGCTGTTTTTTTTACATGCCTAATGACAAAACAACGGTTGCTGGGTCTACTAGTGGGTAATATATCTAAACAATACATTTTATACAAAATTTGGTTTTTTGTTATTTTTTTGTATTGGATCCCAGTTTGTGAGTAAACAAATGGATTCCAATTAAATTGTAACAACTCACATAATGATTTAGGAATTTCTTCCTACAGCAACCCTTTTAATAAAACTACTGTTTGATAACAATTTATAATATAATTGTATTAAGTATACCCAATTCTGCATGATTATTATAAAAATAGTTTTATTTTACAATTTACTTAGAGTTTAGCTGCTGCTACTTTACTTACAGTTTATACAATTTACTCATAGAACTATTTACAATTCTTAAAAATTTACAATATGAAATTGACTATTGAGTTACGTAACTACATAACTATAAAATTTATTCACAAAATTATTGTGATTAGAATATCGCCATCAAGATATCGCATCTTTTGTTGCAGTTTTCACTGACTTATTATGTTTAACTTGAGATGTGTAAACATCATAACCTAAAGAAATAGTATTGTCATACAAAACTCTGTATCTAGTAGGTAAGAAATAAAAGTTGATAACTTGTGCGGGAGGCCACACCATCCATTCTGCTCTGTACAACATTATAAATTTGTCTCGGACCTCTTCATGGAAATTAGCTAACGGTTCCTTTTCAAAAATAGCTAAGCTACCGAAAAATGTTATAATCATAATTGGTGAAAACAAAAGTTGATCGAGCAGTAGCTTTTTCACGACCATGTCAAAAGATTTTCCTATTATAAACCTATCTAGTATTTTGTACCAGTGATGACATAGAATACCAACACCTATCCCAGAAAAGCCCATACGCATAGTTCGTTTGAGATCATACTTCTCTATTTCATCAGTGTACACTTCATACGCTTGTTCCATTATATCTCCCACCGATGACAGAGTTAACGATATGGTTATGTTTGTATAAAATAAATATTTATCACTAAAAGCCACTTTCACAACTCTACGAAACTTTGTCAAGGCACTAGATGACCGGATGTTGCAGGCAAGTCGTCGCCATGTTACCGCTACGTGTTGCATTTTATACTAAACCTGAAATAAAAACATAAATAAAACTCAATTTAAATTTACAAACGGTTTATTGCGAAGTTGAAAGTTATGCACAGAATTTAAGTACAAAGCAAGTATCTTAAGAAAATAAATTTCATAGACTTTTAATTAATTAATTATAAGACAAACATAAATGGAACAGAACTTAATAAATAAATAATAACCTAGCCATACAGAAAACCAAAAGAACTTGACAATTATTAATATTCTTCTTTTGTTTTTCTCATTACTAAACTTAAAGATATTTCAATCCACGATGACACACCCCTCTCCATACAAATCGAATGAAACATAAATAATTTTGAGTGGAGCACATCTTCATGGATTGAAATATCTATACTGTAAAAACAGATTTTTATTTGGTGATTTAAACTTTGACGTCTACAATTTAAGCCAAACTATGATTGTAATGTGATTATAATATCATTATGCTTATTTTTTTTCTGCATCTTTTTTTGCCTTGCTATGTTTAACTTGGGATGTGTAAATGTCATAGCCCAGAGATATTGCGTTGTCATAAAGCACTCTATACCGTGTTGGCAGGAAATAAAAGTTTATAATTTGTGCAGGCGGCCATACCAACCACTCAGCTTTATAGAGGATCCAGAACTTTTGGTGAACCTCATCTGTGAAATTTTCAATTGGATTATCTTCAAATATCGCTACAGTAGCAAAGAAGGATATAATAATAATAGGTGACCATATACACTGGTCCAATATAAGTTTTTTTATAACATTCTGTATGTTACGCTTGACTATTATTTTGTCCAAAAAGTTGTACCAGTGGTGGCATAACACACCGGCAGTGCACCCAGAGAATGCCATATGTAAAGTACGCTTTATGTCAAACTTATTTATTTCCCCTAAATGATATTCATATCTCTGCTCTATGAAATCTCCTGCAGTTGAAATAGCAATAGACAATGCAACATTAGTGTAAAACAAATTAGTTTTGTTGAATGCTTGGTCAATAGCTCTTTTATAAAATTTGAAGGGTTTTCTCATTAATCTTCTGAAAGTCATTAGCAATAATAACATAGACACAGAGGAGTGCCTAAAACAAATTGGAAGAATTGTTAAATATTTTATAAATATCATTAAAAAAAAGCATCAATTATTCACTAACTTGAATATTAGTTTATTAGTTTCCTTTAATTTTAGTTATCACCCAACATAATATCGACTATTATCTATTTAAGGATTTTTATTTTTATTGAGTCCTAACCTTCAACTGTATTTGATACTGTAGCAAGCTCCACAGTGAGATAAATTAAGAATTTATAATTATAACATATAAATAACTCATCTTGCTAGATTTATATAAAACAAAGAGCTCGTGCAGGCTATTTTTAAATAAAATTCGTAATTTACGACAAACAGTGGATACATCAAAACCTTGGAACAGTTTACCTAATAAATAGGACTTACCTATCGGAAAAAGTCAGAATAATCTTCGTAGTGTTCAATCCTAAATACGGTTATAATGTAATAAAAGTATGTAACGTAAATAATCGTGTTTATTTTTATTATTTTCTAAATTCCTTAAATCTAACCTAAAAACTAAAATAACCCGCAGGGTTGCCAGATATTTGCCATTTGAATTCGCCCAATTTTGCCTGCTGAGTAGCCTAAATTCGCCCAATTTTTTGCGCACTGAGGATTCCATACTATAAAAGGAGTAAAACATTAAAAGAATCACTTTTGTTCACGAATTTACGAGTATAATTTATATGTAGGCGAACCGCAAACGTAACATTGTTGTTGGTGGTTTATTGTTATTATCAAAAAAGTATAATCAGGCATAAAAATAAATAAAATCAGTTTTAGAATACACAAGTAAGGCCCTTTCATATGATACCCCATTCAATATTGCTATTTCAGTTTGAAAATTCAAAGCCCCGGTTTTCCCCCCTTTTTAAATAAAAATAAAAACAATTTTCGATGTTTTATGATTTCAATGGCGTTGCGTATTACCTAAAACTATTCTAAATTTCAAGTCGATAGCTTCGATAGTTACTGAAATAATCGAGTGTGACCATGAAATTAATAATTCCATGAGTGTGACAGACGGACGGACGGAGAAAGTCAGGGTTACATTTTTACCAAATTGGTATGGAACCCTAAAAAAAAACAATGTGAAGTGAAAAGTAATATCCTTTACCTTTAAACGAGCAATTCTTGTATATATTATATTTTTCTATATAATCTGAATCTCGAATGATTCTCATGAAAGTTAGTGTACGGGGGGCTAGGATTTATTTTTAGAAAATGTCGTATTTACAAAAAAAATATATATGACTCCTGCTGCCCTCTATTGGCCAGTAGTAATACGCTCGGTCACCCAGATATTATTTATTTATTTATTGTAGATAAGTACTAATTACCAAACTATAACCTATGGTGGGGTCATGTTCTGTATTTACACTTGCAGTAATAATAACTGTTTTCTATAGTTCGTTATACATTGCTACTTTAATTTATCATTCAAATAAAATCTTGTGGAAAATCTTTCAATGAATAAAAAAAAATATGTTTTATACATAGAGATACTGTAACGAAACGTTACATATTTTGTTTATATTTATTATTATTTTAAACGAACGAAACCGTTCGAATTAGTGTAAAAGTGCCTTGCAGTGTGTGTCAGTTTTACAGTGCGTGTGCAACTTAAGTAGGTCACAAGAGCAATGTGAACCTCAAAAATGCAGTGTAGTGCAAAATAATATTGTGTAGTTACATACTTTTTGGGTCACAATAGAAATAGCGGACTCTAAGTAAAATAGAAAAAACTAGGGACAGTTATTGGACTGCAACTTAGATCTAAGAAAATAATGAATAATAGGAAATTTAAGTTAGAATAATATTACTAATTAGCTCATAAGCTAGATTGTAGTATAATATTGTACAGTATCCATTTAGCAATGGTACTTTATAATAAGGAAGAAAAAAAAAAAAAAAAAATTATTATTATTTATTTAAAATACAAAGTTATTAATATTTTAAATTTATATTTATTATTATTCTATAATATTTATTTTATATTTAACACAAAATTTATGTATTTATTACTAATTGAAAACTTTGCTCGCTAACGGAACGACGGCGCCACACTGAGGTGAACTATAAGTCAACCTCCACGTGGTGCGCGATGACAGAAACCACCGCCGCCATTCCGTTAGCGAGCAAATTTTTCAATTAGTAATAAATACATAAATTTTGTGTTAAATATAAAATAAATATTATAGAATAATAATAAATATACATTTAAAATATTAATAACTTTGTATTTTAAATAAATAATAATAAATATTAACAAAATGTGTAACGTTTCGTTACAATACTATGTACTAACGGTTTTATAATAAAAAAGCTTGATGAAGATCATTGAGATACAGAATACCATAGTAAACATCCAGGCGCAAAAATTCAAATTTTATTCAATTTTTATTATTATTACCCTCACGAATGAAATTGTTATCTACGTGACGTACCTTTCCGTCGCTCTGGGCATTGTGTCTTATTGGCCGGACAAATGAAGTGACACTTCGTCACTTCATTTGTCCGGCCAATATAAAGTATAGTAAAAGATTAGTGACAAACGCACTTATGTATCTCTATCTCATTCCTACAAATAGTAATTATTGCAATACGTATGAGAAAGCAAACAGCATGGAATGACAAAAAACCTGATATTACATACGTTTGTAACGAAACTTTCGTTACAAACGTATGTGAAAGAAATTATTAGATAACTTTTGGTCAGGTAGCCTAAAATCGCCCGTTTCTATTTTCCAGGTAGCCTAAATGGCTACCGGTAGCCAATCGGGATTTTTGGTCGCCGATTGACCCCCCGAGGTAGCCTAAATGGCGATAATTCGCCTAATCTGGCACCACTGATAACCCGTGACACTTCATCATTGACGATATTGACTGATGACAAAAATGTCTATTGTCTGTTAGTGACGATGACAAATGACAAAGATTTTTACTTGTGTAGTCTGTGGGTGGTCTATGTTTGTGGCATAGACCATAACCACTTGTAAAAATTTGTGGTCTGTGGACTTTGTAGTGTTAATAGTCTATGCTATGTATATGTGCTCTATGTCTGTGGTGCTGGCAATGACTAAAGAAGTAATGGACACAAAGTAGTGAGTCTTTGTAGCTGGACATTTCCGCCATCTTCTGTCGCATCAAAAATAGCCAATCATAGCTATCAGCCAATCACAGATAGGCACCAGTCAGCTGATCAGAAGGGCTGCTACTTTGATAATATAGATACTAGAGGATGTGTTACAAGAAATATCAAGTGAAGCTTCCGGGACCAAATAATGGCCGAATGGGCGGAGCCTAAATGACTTTTAGGGCTAGGGGCCTATCGATAATTTTAATTTATAAAATAAAAAATATTTACCTGTGAAATGAAATTCCTGGTTTTTTTTCAGAGCTTTTGCTGTTACAGCTTAAAACTGAGCATTTTACTATTCCTTATTGTTTATGAAACAACAGTTAAATTATTTATAAATTTCAACAAAATACGAAATCAAATTAAAACTGACACCGGAAAAACAAAAACGGCCATAATTTGGTCCCAGAAAAAAAGCTTCGTTTGGCAGATCGTATGACGTCATTTGACATTTGCGTATGCAATAACATAATCCGCCTGTCTCGTTCTAATAACGTAGCTTTCCCTAAATGAGAAAGGCTTGGAAACAGGTCTATTTGTTTCATTCAAAAAATACGTCATTTATCTATGGCTGAGTAAAATGCAGCATATCCTCTAAAATATACATTGATCTATGGGCTGCTCTAGGTATCTATCGATATGGAAATATTATCGATGTAGTTTGTGGTTAGTAATTAAATATCTATGAACAAAATGAATGAATTATTACTATTAAAAATTAATTTATAGTAAAACTAGGTTTTGCCAGCGGTGCATATTATGTTTCCGGATTAGGATTTTTAACTTATCCCGCGAGACCAAACTACATTTGATACGAGTGATTGTACCTACCTATAGTAAATGTTCACATCCGCGGCCCGTTTTCTTAAAGCGGAAATAACTACGAGAAGTCAGAGGTGTAAAACCTCGAGGTCCAAATAGAAGGTAGTGATATTAGGAGCCCTACTCATCTATCAACATTTAACTTTACATATATGAATTTTATCGATATCGGTACAACAGCGGTCGCAACAAACTTTGTTTTTGTTTTGTTAACATAACAACAAAAACTAAATCGAATTTATTTCAATCCTAAAGAAATATTTCTTCTTTTACACATTATATAAGTGCATGTAATATGATCATAACACATAATAACACATAATTTTTAACGTTTTAACGATATAATAAATGAAATCAAATACTGACCTATGAAATGTTAAATGTGTCCTATTTTTGTCTTTCCGCGATCTGCACTGCACAACACAACACTGAGTAGGCATTTTCACATCTGAATACTAATTATAATCCGCACGTAAATTAGAATAATAATATGATTGTCTAATATTTCAAAAAACATGATACGCACAAACTTTGTATACATGTTTCGACATGTTCGAATCTACAAAATGCGACAAATTATGGAGAAATTGGCCACCCGGCTATTTCTCCGTGACGTCACAACTTCAGTGTTACGGAAATCAGAAAAAACAAATATGTTGCTATCTCGTTTAACGTAAACAATTTTGAATTAGTTAGAAAGAGACAATGTAATGTTTGTTATAGCTATGTCAATTTCACGCAACATATAAACGCATATGTGTGTGTAGAAAACTACAGCTGCTCCATTAGTTCCGTTCCTCGTAGGGTGCTGGTGGGCTTCTCAGTTCTCATCTTGCTTGTACCTAGGTACCTATTTTAGGTACTCTATGTTGTAACCTATTTTTACATAGAGTATATCACAGAGTACTTTTATATATATATATATTATATACAGCAGAGTCCCTAGGTATATTGAATTCTATGCTTCTCTTTCGGTTCCTTATTAGTTATGTGATTAGTTATTACTCTATGTATGGTAATGGTTCCTGGTCTGTGCTTCTCATCTCGGAATTTCGTGGATCCGGATTAATTCGAAAAATATATGTACCTACCTAATTCTAAATGAGAGGATTATCAAAATAAAAATATAATTACAACAACAACTTATAAATAAGTAGTAGACATGGCCGGTAAGTGACAATTTAAATAAATCTAATAGTTTTATAACAATGTTAAGATTTTAGTTGTTTGCTTAATCCATTTTTTTTGGTTTTTAGACAAATTAACTCTCGATAAGCAGGCTATGAAAGACCGGGCTACGGCCCATCTCCGAATATACGTTGGCGGTCTCACAGACGACGCAACTGTGGAGGCAGTGTACGACCATTTCATAGAATACGGACAGATAGACGGCATTATTGTGAACCGGGTGTTTGGTTTCGTGCAGTTCAATCAAGAATCTAGCGCGTGTGAAGCCATAGCTAGAGCCAACGGAAGTACATTCCAGGGGAAGAAAATAACTGTGAGACCTGCAAATGTTAATGCGCAACCACAACCGTAAGCTATTTATGTTATTGCATGCTGTAGTTGTCCTCAACTTCAGTCAGGGACATCGCAATACCTCTTAACGACTAGGCATTGTCTCAGAATGAGAGGAGTATAGCCACAGTACACTGTGCTGGCCAAGTTTTGCAGGCTTTATACTGTTTTCTTGCCCAAATAGATAATTAAGGGCATGCCTGATTTGATGTCTGTACATATGTTAAGAAGTATGTAGTCCAGGTGTGCTGTTTGATTAGATACACTGCTGCATCTTGGCTTTGTATGAATATTTCATGCATATAATATATACTGTACTGTATTTACTGTACAGTACAGGGGGGCCTACCACCGTGACTTAAAGTAATATTATTGTAATATTGTTTTAAAATTTCCATACTGACATTGTATGAAAATGTCAAAACAATATTACAATAATATTGCTTTAAGTCATGGTGGTAGGCCCCCAGTTCATGAAATTAGATCATTTAGGTGCCGTGTTTGAGATAGTCAAAAATTGTTTCACTTCCAGCGTGAGGCGAGAAACAGAAGTAGTGTCAGTACAGTCAGATGTACCACCCGCTGTTGCTCTAACTGACAATATCCCAGTGGAGGATCCTGGTGACGAGCCCTATGACAACTATGGCAACTATGTTGGAGAGCAGAGTAGGTATTTCTTTATACTTACCAAATAATGCAGACTACTTACTATTTTTACAGTCAGAAAACGCCTGATACATACATTTTTGCCAGGGCAAATGGAGGGGCCATGTGGGGCTTACAGCCACAAAATATTGTATCTACGACCTGCTGGTGGGAACACAACATTCACCTTGTATTCACTGTGCTCCCAGCAAGTCCAGATCAGTAACCATCACATCACTATCAGCAGCTGGAAGCATCCAAAATGTTTAATGAGGAAACGTTAATTTCCTAGTCAATATTTGTTGTGTATCTTGTTTGTTTCATTAATTTAAAACATCAATTTAAGAAGAAGTCGTAAATGTAGCTTAAAAGTCATTCAATCACTCACAGGTTATGGAGGTGGAGATGAGGGGTATGAAGAAGGTGGGCGGGACTATGGACGCGAGGCCACGCGTGGAGCCCCGCGGGGCAGAGGCCGCGGTAGAGGCAGGGGAAGGGGTGCCCCAGGCTTCAGGGACCGCTCACCTCTACGGGGCGGTAATGACTGGCCTGAGCAGAGGTCCTACGATAGGTACAATCAGCCAGAGTATCCCCGAGCTCTGCCAGTACCAGAGAAGAATGATTGTGAAATTATCGTTGTTTCTAAACAGCTTACGTGAGTATCTTATTAATTAATTTTTCTTACTATAGAGTAGGGGAGCCCATTATGCTAAATCATTAGCCACTAGAGCTTCGTGAGGACCAATTGCATTGTAAATAATAAATTAAATAATATTAATAAATATAAATATAAATATTTTCATCCCACACAATTGAAATACAACTATTGAATACTTAATTTATCATATCCTGGACTAAATTTTTTAGGCAACCCACTTGCGATATATTTATTGACAGATTTAATTGGATATAAAATAGTTTCATCCAATAAACAGCTCGGTGAAGGTCGACCTTACTTGGGATCCCCTACTATTAGCATCTAATATTTAAAATCCAATAGGTCCGTACGACACTCAAGTAACTATCAAGATCACACTCTTAAGCGCCCCTACTACAAGGACTGTTAAAAATCTGATTGTATGGGATTAGGCAGACATAGTGACAGGTCTAATAAACATTCTACATGTGATCAAAAACCAAAATGGTGAATTTTTTAGACCATAGCTCTGCCAGTGTTTTAATACATTTTTTTTAATTCCAGAGAGTACGCAGAGTACATAGAGGGGCGCCTCAAACGGCTGGGCATAGTAGTGGACCTGCTGTTCCCCATGGAGGATGTGCCAATTGGCAAGGTTCTGGGCAATATCGCGTCACGTGGCTGTCTGTACGCGATCCTCGTGATGCCGCTCAACCAGGAGCACAGATCCTTGACGCTGACGATCCTGCATGGACTGCCCCAAGGTATCTCATCTTCAACAAGGGTTCCCTCATCTCTTGTTTGTCGTACATGGCCATTCTGATAAAAAAATGATTACCTGACCGTATTATTTATTTGATTCAAATATTCTTTTAGTTACTCTATAAATAAAAAGTTAAAACCTTCATTGTTAGATGATGAGAGCTCTTTCATAGTAATGGGAAGACTGGTGTATTAATATTATTATTTCTTTAGTACTTGATAGTTCGTCAAGTTTGCACATGAAATGAAACCATCTCAAATCCCGCCAACCGCACCAATTCTTCATCATTTTGTATAATAAGCTCGTGAAAACCTCAAGTAATAAAAAAATAATGTCTGTTGGGTCAGCTAACTCACAGCTTTATTGTCTCAACAGAGCACCGCAACATACCGCTAGAGGACGCGCTGCAGCTGATGTCTCGCAACTTCCAAGAGGTGAAGCGCGGCGGGCCGTCGGGCAGGGAGGCCGTGTACGCGCTGCTGGGGCAGCTGGCCGACGGGCGCAGCCTCACCGTGCTGCAGTACGACAAGGTCATTGAGTACTTGCAGGTGAGATCTAACAGCTTTATTGTCTCAACAGAGCACCGCAACATACCGCTAGAGGACGCGCTGCAGCTGATGTCTCGCAACTCCCAAGAGGTGAAGCGCGGCGGGCCGTCGGGCAGGGAGGCCGTGTACGCGCTGCTGGGGCAGCTGGCCGACGGGCGCAGCCTCACCGTGCTGCAGTACGACAAGGTCATTGAGTACTTGCAGGTGAGATCTAACAGCTTTATTGTCTCAACAGAGCACCGCAACATACCGCTAGAGGACGCGCTGCAGCTGATGTCTCGCAACTTCCAAGAGGTGAAGCGCGGCGGGCCGTCGGGCAGGGAGGCCGTGTACGCGCTGCTGGGGCAGCCGGCCGACGGGCGCAGCCTCACCGTGCTGCAGTACGACAAGGTCATTGAGTACTTGCAGGTGAGATCAAACAGCTTTATTGTCTCAACAGAGCACCGCAACATACCGCTAGAGGACGCGCTGCAGCTGATGTCTCGCAACTTCCAAGAGGTGAAGCGCGGCGGGCCGTCGGGCAGGGAGGCCGTGTACGCGCTGCTGGGGCAGCCGGCCGACGGGCGCAGCCTCACCGTGCTGCAGTACGACAAGGTCATTGAGTACTTGCAGGTGAGATCAAACAGCTTTATTGTCTCAACAGAGCACCGCAACATACCGCTAGAGGACGCGCTGTAGCTGATGTCTCGCAACTTCCAAGAGGTGAAGCGCGGCGGGCCGTCGGGCAGGGAGGCCGTGTACGCGCTGCTGGGGCAGCTGGCCGACGGGCGCAGCCTCACCGTGCTGCAGTACGACAAGGTCATTGAGTACTTGCAGGTGAGATCTTCGCAACTTCCAAGAGGTGAAGCGCGGCGGGCCGTCGGGCAGGGAGGCCGTGTACGCGCTGCTGGGGCAGCTGGCCGACGGGCGCAGCCTCACCGTGCTGCAGTACGACAAGGTCATTGAGTACTTGCAGGTGAGATCTTCGCAACTTCCAAGAGGTGAAGCGCGGCGGGCCGTCGGGCAGGGAGGCCGTGTACGCGCTGCTGGGGCAGCTGGCCGACGGGCGCAGCCTCACCGTGCTGCAGTACGACAAGGTCATTGAGTACTTGCAGGTGAGATCTAACTTAAACCAATAGATAAAAATAGTCAAGATAGGCCCATCCGAACATTTTACGTAAAAGTTCTCCATACATGAAAATGTAGCGCCATCTGTCGAATCTCCTGCGAAATACGTGTTTATTTTTTTATAAATTTTTTTTCTATGTGTCTGTGGTCACCTTGCCTGCAATATAATTATTAATAAAAAAAAAGATCTTCACCTATCTACCTATACTGACTACTGCCGGGGGATGCAAAATAGTCATTCTTGCTCCCTTAAACTGGCGACATGTTTTCGCGTTGTTCGCGAAAACATGTCGCGAACAACGCGAAATGTTTTCGCGTTGTTAAAGACTTGTAGACTTTAGTATACAAGTCTGTGCTTAAACCCAAATTATTTATTTCATATAGGCCTTATTTGTTGGCTCTTATGAATATAGTCAGTAAAATTATACTTATAGTAGTAGTGATAAAAGTTATAGTAGTAGCGCGGTAAAGCGCAGTGTTGGCAGACCTCCGACCAGATGGACTGACGACATTAAAAGAGTCGCTGGAAGGCGCTGGATACAGTTAGCGCAGGACCGTGCGGGCTGGAAATCATTGCAGGAGGCCTATGTCCAGCAGGGGACGTCCGTCGGCTGAAACGAACGAACGAGTAGTGATAACTCTATTATACGACTTAAAAACTAAGTTTACGACCAGCAGGGGTTTCGCTTTCTCATGTCATCTTATCCTCGTTGATAATAGTACATTTCAAAATAAGTGCAGAAATAATGTCATTTCTTTACGAGTCTCGGTTTGTTGAACCAAGCCGAGGGCGCGGGTTAATTTTAAGAGACAAGTGGAATAGCAGTATATGATACAAGTGAGTAAAGTTGGTGGATTACCGCTGAGGCGTCATTGGTGAGCCGAGCCGTTAGGTGAGGGTATCTAATATACCTAATACTAAAAATTATTTTATTTAGTAGATAAAATTAAAAAAAACTGTCCAACTCACTAGTGAATAATAGTAATGAAAAAGTCACAGTTTACGATTATAGGTGTCATTACGTGCCTAATTGCGGCGAAATTAGAGCCATTTTATGAGCAAGTGTGTTGAAAATGACAATTCCGCACATGCATTGAACTAAGTTTTTTAATACATTTGCGAAAAAAAATGGTTTTACGTGTTTAACTGCTCAAAGGAATACAGAAAAGCACTAGTGTGGAAAAGAATAACTTTCCGCACGCAATGGAAAATTGGCGTAGGAAATGCCTATTTTGTGAGCAAATGTATTAAAAATAAGTTTTTCTAGCTCACTATAGTGTTTGTATAATTACATACCTATTTGTTCTTAGGAACGCCGGGAGCAACAAGTGAAGTTGGAGCTTGGTGAACCGCTAACAACAGCGCCGGCGACCAAGACACAGGTGGACTTGCAGCAGCGAATACTGAGCATTCTCAACGAAAAGAAATCGGCCCTCAAGGTTGAGCCCCCCAAACCTGAGCCTCAACAAAATAAACTCCTCAACGATCCCACTGTTAGAAAAGCTTTAGATTCCATTTTACAAAAGTTTGTATAATTTATGATCATACATAAAGTGTATTATTTTATCTTATAAAGTTTAAGATTTCTTGAAGAGTTCACGACTCCATGTAGGAACTAAGATGGTAATAATAAAACTCTTATTTTTAACTTGGTGACTTCATTTTTGGAACTAAAGTAATTTTAGTAGTATCAGACATTCACTCATCATGTCCAACATAAACATTCAGCTGTTCTTTTCTTTCAATTTGTCTTGAAAAAGCTACAAGCCATTAAACGAAGTATTATATTATTGATAAATGAATGAATGTCTGCAAACAAATTATGGTAGTGAATATTGATAAATGCTGAATACCAATATCATATTGAATGACTTAAGAAATTGGCAGTTTTGACCAATTTAGAGTGAATGAATGAAAGGCAATTTGCTGAATGATTTGCATAAAACTCAGTCAAAATATTTGCAAAATCATGATGAAGTTATTAAAAGTTTTCCAGCTGTATTGATATTCTACTAATGTTGATACTATACAGTTTACTTAAAATAAGTTATAATGATCATTGAGACATTGAAAACGATTTGATTGTATGTAAAAGCTAAGTATAAGTTATGTATAATAAGTTACAAACTAAGGTACTTTATATTTTTATGTTGTAAAATTGTTGCAACAATTAAATTGTCCTCAAGCCTCAAAATTGAGTTTTTTTCTTGTTCAAATGAAACACATAAATGTAGTTTAATACGATTTTTATAAGTTCACATTTATGGGTGTACATGTCTTTAGTAGATCTAGTGTTGATTGTGATTCAAGACAAACAATAGTGTATTCTTTATTACATAAAACATCACCAAATAACTTGTATTAAGATAATCAGGAATAACATTATTATAACTTAGATCTGAACTGTACAAGTTAGGGCGATTTTATTTTAATAATAATATAATTATCTGCAGTCACTGACGACATAGCTAATAAATAAAATTACATGTGCGTTAAAAATTAAAAGTGGGATCTTTTTATTTCTAGACAGATATAGGTACTTTGGTCACACATATTATTTTACGTGTAGTTATTGAATGTAGGTACATATAGATGAACACCAATATTTTACTAAAATATACATTATATAAATTGTAAAAAGTAATATTTTACAATGTAGCAGAAAATACTGTATTACATTCAATCTAAATATATAAAAAAGATTCCGACGAATTGAGAACCTCCTCCTTTTTTTGAAGTCGGTTAAAAAGAAGATACTGACTGACTGACTAACTCACTGACATATCAACGCACAGCCCAAACCGCTGGGTCTAGAGACTCCAAATTTGGCACACATGTTCCTTGTGAGGTCTAGGGGAGCACTAAGAAAGGATTTTTCAAAATTCACCCTCTAAGGGGGTGAAACGGGGGTCCGAAGTTTGGATTTTATCAAGTTAAAATACGTCTTCACGCCGCAACTACTGTACCGATTTGGCTAACATTTGGAATGGAGGTATAATATATCTTGCATTACCACATAGGCTACTTTTCATCCCGAAAAAAATCATGGTTCCCGTGGGATGAGTTTAAAACCGTAATTCACGCGGAAAAAAATCTCACGCCGCAAGTACACAACCGATTTGGATGAAATTTGAAATGGAGATAGATTATATCCTGGGTTAATAAATAAGGTACTTTTTATCCCGGAATAATCCATGGATTTTGCAGGAGAAGGGAAAAACAGATATTCATGCGGGAAAAATACTACTTCCCGCCGTAATTACTGAACTGATATGGCTGAAATTATGAATAAAGATAGATTATATATTGGATTAATACGAAGGCTACTTTTCATCGCGAAAAAATTCATGGTTCCCGTGGGATTAGTAAAAAACCGAAATTAACGCGGAAAAAAAATCTTAATGCCGCAAGTGCACAACCGATTTGGCTGGAATTTGGAACGTAGATAGATTATATCTTGGGTTAATAAATAGGCTACTTTTTATCCCGGAAAAATCCATGATTTATGTAAGAAAAAAGAAAAACAGATATTCATACGCGAAAAATACTACTTCACGCCGTAATTACACAATTGATATGACTGAAAATCGGAAATGAGATAGATTTTATCCCGGATTATTACAAAGCTTACTTTTCATCCAGGAAAATTCCGTGGTTTCTATGATAATAGTGAAAAACAGAAATCCACGCGTGAAAAATATTCCTTCATGGCGTAATTACTGAACTGATTTGGCTGTTTTTGGAATCGAGATAGATTATATCCTGGATTAATACAAAAGCTACTTTTCATCCCGGAAAAATCTATGGTGTCCGCGGGAAAACTGAAACACTGATATTCACGCGGTAAAAATACTACTTCACGCTGTAATTACTGATATGACTGAAATTCGGAAAAAGGATAGATTTCATCCTGAATTAATACGTAGGCTATTTTTCATCTCGGAAAATTTAATGACTTCTACGAGTATGATCATAGTGAAAAACAGAAATCCACGCGGGAAAAATATTCGTTCACGCCGCAACTACTGAACCGATTTAGCTCAAATTTGAAATGGAGATAAATTATATCCTGGATTAACACATTAGCTACATTTTATCCCGAAAAAATTCAAGGTTCCCGTGGGATTAGTTAAAACCCGAAATTCACGCGCAAAAAATTATTCACGCCGCAACTACTGAATCGATTGGGCTGAAATTTGGAATGGAGATAGATTATATCCTAGAATCAACTACTTTTTTCTCGGGAAAATCCATTGTTTTCGTGATAATAGGGAAAAAGAGATATTCATGCGGGAGAGAATATTTTGTTCACACCGCAATTACTGAAAATTTTTGGTTTAAAGTTGAAATGAAGAAAGATTTCATGTAAATTAACACAAAGGGTACTTTTTATTCCGGAAAATGGATGGTTCCCGTAGAGAACTAAATTTTTTTAAGTTGTAACTAATTTTTTTTAAGTTAAAACTAAAATTTACGCGTGCGAAGCCGCGGGTTTCTGCTAGTTATTTAATGAATTTGGTGGCAAAAAACCTACAGCAAAAGGTACTCAGGTTCATATATGAAACGATATTTTCTTGTACCTAAAATAAGTCTTGCTGATGCTGCAACTTTTCTTGATATCTGCATCTAAGTTGAGTAATTGTCTAAAGTAAACTTTTACGTGTTGTTAGACATTATTAGGTCATTATTATCTATGTATGTCATTAACAATGTATGGCCCACAGTCATATTGGGCCTACCTTTTCATTGCACTGATATATTTATTAAGACAGTAATTACAATACCTATCTTGTTTAATTTCTTTTTTCTGTTAATTTTTATTGAATATAGTAGGTAAATCGTTTATCTTTAAATTTAAATGTATTCAAGTCAATATCTATTATTTTTTTTATTTCACATTGTCGATTCAGGTATTTAAAATAAGCTGCTATTTAGTGAATCTACAGCCTCATAGAGTAGCTTTTTAAGTTTATCCGCTAGCTTTTGGTAGACTTTGCATTTATCATTTCCATACTATTTTCATAATAACTGCATTCAAAGAGAAGAGTTTCGAGAACGAAATAAATTAGTTTCACCGCCAGCGGTTCTCTTGAATGTTTTTTTCGTATGCAAATAAAACAATTATACGAAATTAATTTTGGGAACTTCATATCACGAATTTAACGATGGCAATCGAAGAAATTGCGACGTCGAGCACAATATAATATAATACATTATTTCTTTCAAATAAAATATTTGAGATCGAGGCCCTGATTTAGGTCCTTCGAAAGCATAATTTTTGTTACTTTCTAGGAGTTATTTTGCTATACATATATATCATAACATAATAAAAAACTAGGAATATCCACATCTTACTCTATATGTATAAACAAATCCACATACGCCCTTACTACTACATCAACTAAATGCGTTCACACACCGGTCGATCTCCGTAAAGCTGTATATTTGGAAGAAATTGTGTCAAATAGGAGTTCGAGAGGTGAGCACGTTATTTACAGGAAATCAGTCACATAAGACTACGACGCCGACGAGCGCGAATCAGTGGTCAAAACGAGTTTAGGTCGATCTTTCCGGAGTGTCTTCCTGCTTTGAGGGGTCGAATCCTTCCTTTATATGCGCTCCGGTTCCCTTGGGATCGAGGTCTGTGGCCCAGCTGAAGTGCATCAAAGCCAGGTGCGAGTTGCCCAGTTTATTGTGCACTTTTCCAAGCAAGTAGTATACTAAAGATTCCCTGGGTGCGATATTTTTCAAAAGGTGTAAATCATTCAGGGCGTCCTCAGGCCTTCCAGCGCGCAGTAACACGGACGCTCTGTGGAAGCGACAGAGGGGATTTTCGGCGTCCAAAGAGACCGCTCGCTCTAGAGTAGCGAGGGCGCGATCCATTTTGCCCAATGCCGCCTGCGCTAGACCCAACTGACATCTCAGTACACCCGAATGAGGATGAATGGCCAAAGCTCGACGAATATGCACCTCCGAAGCTTTCCAGCGTTCCTGCCGCGCATACACGGTAGCAATACCGAACCAGGCCACGTAATTGCGAGGATCGATACTGACTGCGGTTCGGAAACTGGCAATGGCCTTGTCGGTTTCTTCGGCGACGGCATACTCGTGACCTAAGAGTGCATGCGCGTACGCCGCATCGGGATCTATCTGTACGGCGCGCTTGAAGAATTTCAAGGCTGTTTCACGCTCCTTGTGGAGGGAGAAGCAGTTGCCCGACGCGAGCCAGGCGATGGGATCATTTCTGTCCAACTCCACTAATTCTTGCGCGAGCGCCGAAAGCTGTGCTTCGCGTTGGAGGTGCCACAAGCAGGTACTGTAAATATCCATTCCCTCGGTACGATTTGGGTACTGTTTCCTAATTTCAGCAAATATTTTAGCAGCCGCTTCATATTGCGCCAGCTCGTAGTGAGCGCGAGCGATCATAGTTTGGACCCAAGGCGAAGCTAGCTGTTTAGGAGAAATCTCTTGAAACTGTTTGATAGCGGCTCTGCAATCCAAGAAGGATAAAGATTTGTAAGCCTCCCCTAATTCCCTCAGCAAGTTTAACAACGGTACACCGGTGGTGCTCTTTGGCGTCAACGGCGCTGTCTCCATGCTTTTATTTCTTTCGTTTGTTTCGGAATTTGTTTTTATATTTTTCGCTGTGCGTTGTTTATTTTTCCTAGAAGGGCTTTTCGGTGTTACGAATTTCCGGCTAGGCGATTTGTTGTTTTCTTTGACTGAATAACTACTGTTGTTATTGCTGAACAATCTGGACGACCTCCGCGGGGCCGGGCCGAGCGTGCAGCGGGGTCCAGGGCTGAATACTGCATCTTTGAGTTGGCCGCACGTCGCTCGCAACGAGTTGACTATCTTTGGTAAAGCTTTCTGCTCATTGGCGTCTGTGAGCGTTGACGAGTACAACAGGACTGGAGATTCTTCCATTGGCAACATGCCGAAGGACGGCGAGAACGGTATGGGCGCCATTCCGCTGAACACACTGTGCATACGCTTGACGGGTGCTTGAGTCTCAGGAGTGATGCTAGTGGACATCGTCATGGGAGTACGCGCAACGATATTGTTTGGTGTGACGTTGGAATTCGAGTTAGTGTTATTGGATATGTTACTATTAACAATATTTTCTGAATTGCTGACTAGATTCACTAATGTTGAAACGCCGAATGTGAATTCGGAGTTGTTTATTTGGAATACGCTATGCGGGTCTACTTTCTCACCCATTTGGCAGAGTTGGGAGAAGGACTTCCACATGAAGGGGTTGAGAGACAAGGCTTTTCGCAGAGCTTCAGCGGCTTTACCTCTCCTCTCTGTGATATTGTATACTTTAGCCAGAAGGTGCAGTGCGTAAGGTGCTTGCTCCCCAAATTCAGAGGCAACTGTGTCTTTAGTACCCAATGCGAGTTCAGCATCTTTATATCTGTAACAAAAAACTCTTACTAGACATTTGAAGACTAAGTTAAACAAGCACAGAAGGCAACCCTAAGCAAATGTTCCCTAGAAGATATCTTTAGGATTTAACGCGTAATTTCTACTTTTTTTTCAAGATAAGAGAAAAGCAAAACTTTACAACCTAAATAGGCTTTACATAAAGACAAGTGGTTATTTATAAGGATATTTTGTAAAATCGTCCATCAAGACAGATAAAAATAAAAATTGCTAACTTATAGCACCACCTTGACATTCTTATTTAGTTTAATTTATTCTGTACATTTTTTACAAGTTACATATTGACACAAACATAGGGAAGACATGCACAAGGACATCTTATTGCTACAAATGAGGATCTCTTCCAGATGCCCTGGATGCCCTTAAAAAATGTTCTAATTCTAAACTATATTATGCTCAAGTTGTTAAAAATAGCCCTCATAACAATGAAAATACAAAGTACAATCTGGGTAGCCCAACATCCTTGATTTAGCACTTGCTATGATTTTCATTTAAATAGCATTGTATGTATTTTTATGTAAGATATGGGTTATTTCCATGCTATGTCAATGTCTATTTTTTTTCAGAAAAAAATCTTTGAATTTGAATTTGATTGACGTGCAATGTGCAAGAACTCCGCATTAACTGAATATGTTATGATAATGGACATTCACTTGAGATAAAAATAACACAATATGGTAGACAAACAACACAATATGGTAATACAAAAGCAGCGCTATTGAATTGGAAATTTTTCAATTATTTTATGGACAACATTAGTTTCTGGACTATTAGCCCAGGAAGACATATCTAATATGTTCCAATTTTAAATTCTGATCTTCTTTCAACTGGTGCGATATTATCACACAGGTGTAATATATATTAATATATACATATTAATCTGGATCACTACACTAGTTTTAAGCCTCTTATTCACAAGGCGACAAATTGTCGCAGAACCGCGGACAATTTGTATCTACGTTTCCTTGCGACTTTGCTGCGGCATCTACGAGTCACAGAACAGGTTCCGTGTTTTGGCTATCGAGACAGAACTTCCTGCGACATCAGTCCTGCGACCGCTGTCGCAGTGTGAACGCGTAAGCGACTTCTAGCATCAACATGCCCGTCGAGTGGGGAAATCAATTAGTTCTAAAACATATTGAGCTTTACGAAAGCAGAGGATGTTTGTGGGACACGAATAACTGTGAATACAAAAATAAATAAAGAAAAATGATGCTTGGGAGGGGTTTGCCAATGACCTTCAAATACCAAGGAAAGATGTCCACAACCTCCGCCCACAATTTACACATGAGAAAAAGAAAATAGCTTCTTGGAAAGGCAGAAAGTAGTTTCACACTCTTTCTTTTTATAACGTTTAGGTAAACTACTCGATAAAATATATATGTATGCAGCACTAACTGCCACGACTTCCTCAGGTAACATCTCGGAGGAGACTGCTGCAATAACTGTATCAATGTCAAAACGTGATTTTCAAGCGTTCTGATTGGTCAATACCCATATTTTGACATTGATACAGTTATTAAATGATTGATACATTTTTAGCTGATCACCCTGCAGGTGTGGACAAGCAAAATGTATCATGACATGTTACAAAATGTTCTGAGAACAACACTGTAGATGTTCTATAACAGTCTCAGAACTTGTGCTTAGTGAATTCGAGGCTTTATACAACTGTAGCTTTCTGAATTCCGAAATTTTAAAACAGAATCACTACCAATGATTAGTTAAGTCTCAGTTCAGGGCGCGTTGGAACCCTCGTAAACTTAGTTTTTAAGTCGTTAAATAGTTATCACTAATAATAAGTATATACTTGACCTTTCATAAGTGCTAACAAGTAGTGGCCTATATGAAATAAATGATTTGAATCTTTGAATCTAAAAGGTTTTTTTCCAGGAATCTTAAGCACCTTCCACCACCTTTGCACAACACCTGAGTCTAAACAGAAAACTACTCATCTGCTAATCCCATTGGTTATTTGATGATTTGCAAGCATTCTCATGCACACAGGGTTATAAACCTTCAAGGTACAAAACACTTTCGCATCACAATATTGATGATAAGATAAATAATTATAATTTACTAGCTGACCGGGCAAACGTTGTTTTGCCCTTAGGGATATAAAAAATTGATAAATTGAGATTTAAACTATCCTATCTCTCAAGTTGGATCGAACTGCACATGGTGTGCGAATTTTATTATAATCGGTTAAGTGGTTTAGGAGTCCATTGAGGACAAACATTGTGACACGAGATTTATATATATTAAGATGATCATACAAGTACATAGAGAAGAATATAAGATTTTTAAACATTAAAATCTATGTTACAGGAATAAAAATATTGCAGTAAAAAAAAATCTTTCAGGGGTTCTTGCACTCCCCTATCTTTTGCAACATGATCTGGCATTAGATTACAAGAGATACTCACTGTTTAAGATCCACTGCACACTTGGCCAGCAGGAATCGCGCCTGCGGTCGAGTTAGGGATATATTCTTTAGCAAATGATGGGCCTCATTCACACGTCCAGCTCTATAGTAACAGGTCCCTAATAAAAACGCAGTCTCTTCGGAGGCAACTAGAACAAATTATCAAATGTTGATCAAATTCGTCCTCCGAAATTAATATTTAATGAAAATCGATAGTTTACTTCTCGCGACAGAAGGAAGAGCGAAAAATCGTTATTATCCTCACCTTCCGCATGTAATCTCTCCGCCAGGAACACAGCATTGTCGAATTCATAATTATTAAGACAATCCCAAACGATAACCTGCAAATAAAAAAATGGTTTTATTTTCATTAGAAATTATATTGCAAGTGCAAAGTACCTTGACAGCTCAGGAAAATGTTTTCCAACACCCACCTGTATGGGCTCTTGAACAATCATTTTTACTATAAATAGTTTACACTTTGATTACGGTAAATACAATAAAATATTTCACATAGCTTTCCACAAACGTTACACATTCGCAAAGTAAAACAAAAACGTTTCTTTTACGACGGACATTTTCATTCACAGAACACTATTACTCCTGGCGGAGAAGAACAGTATCTCCTTACTACAAAAATGCGCCACAGCGTTTATACACGTACAGGCCGCTAGCGCCACTGCAGATTATCATGAAAACAGATTCGAGCGGGATTTTTAAATTATAGAGGTATACATACCTACGTATACGCATAATATACTTGCCTATTAATATATACTTACCTATTTAGTATGTATAATATATAGCCTTTAACGTGAAATCAACGGGTATGCCCGCGAAATTCAAAATTTTCGTGGTTTTTTGCAATTTGTACGCTAATTAGACATGATAGGCTTATGGCAATCAATTTGCGAGAATGGCAGTATCATCTTTACATGATTATATCAAAATCTTTGCATAAAAATGTATATCCTAGGAAATTAGTCCGAGTATCGAGTTTTATGTGAGTAACTCGCAAATCTCGGACTAATTTCTTTAACTCGACACTTTCGAGCAGACATTTTTATATAAACACGTGAAGAAGATATTGAGATTATCGCAATTTTACGGTCATAAGCCTATTATGTCTTATTAGCATAAAAATCGCGAAAAACCACGAAAAATTTGAATTTCGCGGGCACACCCGTGGTGTGCTCCTTAAGGTGGTTGAGTCAAATTAGCCCGCGGAATTCAAATTTTATTCCGGTTTTCGCAGTTTATAACCTAATATCGTATACTTGCGACAGTAAAATTGCGGAATGGCAGCGTCACATGTATATATAAAATCTTTGCTTGATAGTGACCGGTAAAGAAATTTACTCTAAGAATCGACTATTTTGTTTAAACTCGAAACTTAGACTAATTTTTTATAATGGACATTTATAAGCAAAGGTTTTGACATGTAAAGACAATACTGCTATATCAGCAATTTTACTGCCATAAGCGTATTGTCTTATTAACTTACAAATTGCGAAAAACCACAAAAAAAATCGAGTCCAATTATTAAGCTAAAAATCTTTTGAGTTGTAACAAATTTCACTAAACATTAAAAACTTGAGAACAATATTCTAAACATTAAAAACTTGAGAACAATATTAAGTAACTAGTTGACAATGGAAAATTATCTAAAATCTGTGACATTATCCAAAAGAATTCTTACTTAATAATTAAAATACAGACTTTTACTTATCTTAAATTAAAGGCTATATATTATATTTAAAAGATTTATTGTATTACTGAATAGGAATTATGAATATAATTTTCAAATGTTAATCAAACAACTAATCACCCAATCAAAGTATTTTTATTTCATATAGGCTTTACAGACACTAAAGAGCAAATCACTATCACTCCCAAGGCTATCCTTGTATTGTTCTATCATTTTAAAATTCCAACAATATTAAGATTAAGTCAAATATCTGATAAGTAATTTAATCCAATGCAGTTTACAATATAGGTACAATAATAGTATAATCAAATCAATCAAGTACTGATACACACTTGACTTGATTCATCATGAGTTTCGGGTAGTGAGTCGTATGGTTCATTACAGGTCTCATCGATTGACATATGCGAAAACAGGCTTTT
Organism: Coenonympha glycerion; assembly: GCA_963855885.1. Lineage (NCBI taxonomy): Eukaryota > Metazoa > Arthropoda > Insecta > Lepidoptera > Nymphalidae > Coenonympha > Coenonympha glycerion. Next base: position 10,819,373 of record OY979636.1, on the reverse strand, counting down.
TATTTTTACAGCTATATATAGTTCTAATAAAAACTCATTCGCTGGTCTGTGGTTCTATTCATAAAGATTGTCAAAGCCAATCATTCATAAATGATAAAACAATAATAATCTGTACATTATACATATAAATAAAATTGGAGTGTCTGTTTTTAATATTGAAATACCCATTTTTTACTACATGTATAAGAATATAACTAGTCCAGCCATAAGTTCTGTTACAAATGACAAGGCTTTTTTTTTAAATGAAGTAATGTAATATTAATAAAATTTATACCTACATATTTATTAAAGTCTCAGCAAAAAATAAAAAAAATATTATATCCGAAATGGCCACCTTTGGCTTTTATACAGGCCTTTAATCTGTTTGGCCACGAATCTATGGATTTACGCACTGTTTCCAAGGGAAATTTTGCCACTGCTTGCTCCAATGATTTTTTAAGAGACTCAATGTCGCCGTGTCGTTTAGAGCAGGCCATGTCCTCTAAAACTGACCATAATTTGAAGTCTAAAGGGTTGAGGTCTGGGCTAGATGAGGGCCAGTCTTCAGCTCTTATAAAGTCCGGAACATTGGTTTCAAGCCAGGCTTGGGTAGTTCGTGCCTTGTGACCAGGTGCAGAGTCCTGTTGGAAAGTCCACGGTATATTTTTAAAAAGAGTATTGCTGAGAGGTTTCACAACATGATCCAAGACTGTATCTTGATATACTTTGGCTGAAGTTTTCACTCCTTTTTCACTAAAATGCAGTTTTGTGACTCCTTGATAAGACACGCCCCACCAAACCATCACTGACGCAGGATGATGACCACGTTGTACCTTCCCGACCACTTGAGCAGCTTCTTTAGAACTGTGAGCGTACACTTTATCATTTAGCTTATTGTAGTGTTCTTCAATTGTGAAAATTTTTTCATCGGTAAAGAGGATATTTCTGTGCCTTTTACCTGCGTATCGCGACAGAAGGCGTTTTGATCGATCCACTCACTTTAATTGTAAAGATTGATTTAGGGCATGACCTGTATATCGACGATCACTCGAATCGAAAATGGAACTCTTGACACTAGTCTATTTCCATCACTAGCCTGTTCCACATTCTGTAAATAATAAAAACTTGTTACAAATAATTGCATACCATAAATGCACAAAAATATTATTCACACAATAGTCTTAAAAACCTAGTTAAAAACATTTTCTCTCTCATTTAACAGAATATCGACTTCAGATGAATAAGGAATAGCAAATCTGCTTAATTTTTACCTGTTATTGTCATAAAACTGAGATGAGTTGAAATGCCTTCCACATAATACTTTACTTGTTGTGTGAAGTTTGTTTAAGACGTCTAGATTTCATTTGGCCAGCAAAATTTTGCCCAAGCAAGAGCCCTGAAAGAAATACACAGAGAATATTCAGTACTAATATGAAAAAATTACAACAATTATAACCTCTTAGCTTAAGGTGTTGTGGCCCTACCAGCCCGCGAACTTCAAATTTTATTTCGTTTATCGCAAATATTAGACTAAATACACATTGTAGACTTAATATGGCAATGCATTTTGCGGGCCTACTTTTTATGCATCTACATGTTTTTAATAAAAACTTTGCTCGAAAGTTCCCACTCATCTCATATTGGTTCCCGAAGGATAATTTTTTGTAGTTTCACTGATTTTGAGCTATCGGGAACCAATATGAAGTAAATGAGTATTGTTGAGCAGTTTTCATTAAAAACATGTAGATGCATAAATGTTGTGCCCGCAAAACTCATTGCCATTAGCCTTCGATGTATAGTTAGCCCACTATGAGCGAAAAACTAAATAAAATTTGAATTTTCGCACCCGGATGGTACCCATCGCCCTTAATAGACACTTGTGTGATAAGTATAATAACATAATAAACAACCAAGTGGCTGAGCTAGAGACCAATCTGTCCATAAAAATCAACACCAACAACTGTAGTCTGTTACTTTTAAAGCTGAAACTGGTTGGACAGGAATTTTACCATATAGGTACATGTGAAGTACAGGACCAACAGCTTTATAAAATTCTCTGGGCCCGACCTGTTACTAAGGTTTTGGAACACATCATGCGGACAAAGTCGTAGGCATCAGCTAGTTATTTAATATTTTAAAATATAACATAAAAAATACTTACTTAGTAAAATTAGCCTTTCCTGGTTTTGGAAATCTATGATAGGTACGTCACTGTCGTATCTTCGGCGCGTGTTCTGCCCTTTGAGGTATATTATAGATCAATGGTTCTGCCACATTTCACATATTTTCTATGATCATTTTCCTTCATTTTCAGACATTTTTGAAATGATTTTCCCAAATCATACGAATTTAACTATAAACTAAATCACTTTAAAAACGTCCTATCGTCCTGCACTTAATTAAATATTAAACGTCTTTTCGTAACATAAATACAACACAAGATAATAATATCACAAGTTTATTACATACAATTTATTGTGAGAGTTTAGCGATGCAATTATGAATTATGATGCAATTCTAACTTTAAAAACTGCAATGGCTGCCCCCATAGAGTATAGTATATTGAATGGCTGCCGCCCGCGAAGCAGTGTTGCCAAGCTATTTATCTGACATATTTATATTTTTTTCCATGGTATGGTTTATCAATACACACAACGAAAATACGCATGTGTGCAAAGGCAAAATCTCCTGTACAGAAGATAACAGACCCTGTTTTCATTTCATTTCAGTTTGTTGATTGTCTATGGGCGGATGATTGTCAAAGAGTATATAATCACTACGTTTTGATGATTGTTGTTACGAAAGCGATGGATTGAGATTTCGATTTCGCTCGATATATGAGTTTCATAGGGATGTAACTTCATTGGTTGTATATTTTGCGATTTATTTACGGTTTTTAAAATACAGTTGATTCTAGAAATAATAAGATTGTTGGTATAGACAATGTCGGCAATAATATTGGCAATACTATTGCCAACATTGTCATTATTCATGTTAAAAGTATGAAAAATAACATCGGTTAGAACTTCGGACTTCGGAGTACGGAATAAATGCACACTTTTTTATCGAAAATGTTACAGTAGCCCTTAAAACTGTAAGTAGTACTTAAAATGATGCTTAGAATTCTGGCTGTATTTCCACGTTGAACTGCTAGTCTGATGCTTTGCGATAACGAATTTATTAGATGGAGTTTTTTGTTCTGTATAAAATTAGTTTATTACCGATTTATTTCTTTTTAATCTGTCTAATTCAAAGTCGAATTGTATATTATGTTGTTCTGTGTTTATCATTGCCATTTGACATGATCAATATCCTCGGAGCAATTAACAAGCCTATTGATGCATGATCATTGCCAGTCTGCGTATCATCTGTATCAGCTGTCATGTCGCTGTCATTACTAGTATATAGGTTAGAGAATTTAAACATATATATAGAGAGGCCATAGTTTACTTATCACTATATGTGTCGGGGTGGCAAACACCGCCATAAACTGTAGCACTTTGACATGCGCATTGCTTCATGTCAAAGTACTAATGATGTGACTACTATTATACCGTTATCGATAAATTTCATACTATGCTTGTGATAGCTGAGTAGATAGGAAAAAATATCGGGGTTTTACAGAAACTAAAGCTTTTCTATAGCTATTAACTATTGCAAACTTTTATAATAAAGAGAGGGAAAGGCTTCAGGAATAGATATAGTTTGGTCTCGCGGGATTTGTTAAAGTATTGGCTGTTGGTTTAAATCCGGTCGCCTTAGTTTGAAGTTACGATGAATTAAGAGAGATTCAGTAGAACGAGAAGACCCACGCATACTTATTTTTCCCCGGAGATGTGAATTTATTTTGTATGAATAAAATAAAATTTTCAGCACAGCGTAAATATTATAATAATATTGCTGACCACAACCCACAAAACCTAATAACTGACATAAATACATAGACAATACTAACACGCAATAGACAATAATATAGATTAAAGTTATAAAAAAACAGAGAGTAGGCCAAAGACAAACAAGTACGAGTCGGACTCATGCATGAAGGGTTCCGTAAATTCTATATAATAATATAAATAAAGGAGTGAGGCATTTTCGTTGTTCCAAAGATTCCGGTAAAATTAAAAGTCGTAGAGATGTAAAATTTAGTACTCAGGCTCATATTATTAGGTCATGAATCTCCAGAATATTTGTATATTCTGTACAAAGACGGGAATTTTCGAAATTCAAATTGTAAGGAGTGAAAATTTCTTAAGTTTTTTCATGAATGATGAATTTCTTTAAAATCGATGTCTGACAACTTTTAAGTAACAACTGTAAGTCAGTTTGGCCGGACTGTATTTAAAGAAAATAATTGTTCATATCTCGAAATGAATAAATTACAAAAACCATTGCAGCAAGCAAAGACATGTAATTTGTGGCCAAAATTAAAAAAATGGCTGCCATATTGAACTTTGAACATTTTGAACTGGAAGTCTCAGCTACTACAGATCTACGCTATTTGCAGATTAGATGTTTGTTACAAATATTAGGATCCGGGAGCGACCGATGCGAGCTCGGGACTTGGAAAACCCCGACAAATTAGGTGACGAATAGGATCTTTATTGGTAGTTATTATCATGACCACCCAGAAATAGGAGTCCCGCAAAACTCCGTTGACCGAGCTTTGAAATGGGTGAGAGAAACTGAGGATTAAAGAGGAGTTGTAACCACAAGATTAAAAAAAAAGAATATTTCTCTATAACTAACGAAGAGCCTAATACATCACGTCGTGTATTAATCACAATACTACTATTACATGTAAATTATCTGACACTACTGTAAGTAACTAATTTGTTTTTTACTAAAATATTATTTTAGATAGTATGTTATTTCAATTATACGTCAGATACAGTATATTTAAACTGTGATGTGTATGTGTGTCATGGTTACGTCAGATAATAATTATTGTCAGTTGGTGACATGTGGAATGCAAGATTTTTTTATTTTTAACGTAGGTAGGTATTTATTCCACAAAAAAATAATTTTGCATTTCCGGAGAAAAATGTATACGACTCGTAATACTGTATGTTCTTAAGATAATCGTTACTTCGCATCAAGGCGACCGATTTCAAAACCGTTAGCCATTAATTTTTATCAGTAGGTTTTTAACGGTAGGTTATGTTCATTCATTTTTGCTCTCTCAAATCTTTAATGACTAACCACGAACTACTTACTACATCGATAATATTTCCATATCGATAGATAGTTAGAGCAGCCCTTGTGATCAGCTGTCTGGTGCCTATCTGTGATTGGCCGATGGCTCTGATTGGCTATTTCAATTCGACACAAGATGGCGGATATACCCACCCAATAAGACTGACAATTTCCTGTCCTTATATTTACTTTGTCTTTGGTATATAGTGATCTGTGTTACTAGTCTATTGTCTGTGACAAAAAAATAATATAAAAAAAGCGAACGAGTCGTCATCAAATAAAGCTTTGAAATAAAGTGAAACGAAAAATAAATCGAAAAAATAATATGAAACAGACGTTTGGAGACTTTTATTATTAGCTCAGTTTGTTTATACGTGTAATTGTTTTCGTTTATTGTTTATTACGTTAAAGTTTCATCGTTGGTGTGGACAAAATCGATGAGATCCCGTGTAGTGGTTTTCAGACAATATGTGTAGTGTTGATTACGATTGACATATTCTGAAGTGAAACAAAAGGAAAACGTTTTAAAACTCCCGAGCTCAAGGTAAACCTGCGTTAAAGAATCTTAACTGGTTCACAATTCCCACAGTATATTTCCTTCACCTATTCCTTGTACCTAGCTGATTTTCCATTCTTGTGATACTTGACGAAAATGTCAGCACAAACGTCCTCCAAATAGTTACATCCGCCTTTTATGTATGTCCTCACATATCCTAGAGACTAGAGAGCATATTTTATTGGCATTTGAATGAAATGTACCTAATCAAGCATGCATTGAAGCTTGTATTCTAAGCTGATCTAATTGTTATGTAGGTGAAATGAAATGCTAATTGCACATCTTAATGTATATTGGTAAGATTGAAAATGATTGGCGATAACATGATGAAATGATTTCTTGATGGTACTAAAAAGTTCCTGGCATGAAACATTTTACCATATGTTTAAACAGCTGTTTGAGTTTGTAGTAAAATATTACATTGTTGTTGACATAAACACAGAATATGTTATAATAAAAGACTACTGATATGAGTAGTCAGTTCATACCATCTATGTTATCTAATTGTCTTTAATGATGGGTAATTAAAATCAAGCCTAGACAAGAAATTATTATTATTAACTAGCAGAAACCCGCGGCTTCGCACGCGTAAATTTTAGTTTTAACTTAAAAAAAATAGTTTAAACTTAAAAAAATTTAGTTCTCTACGGGAACTCTTTGTGTTAATTTACATGAAATCTATCTTCATTTCAACTCTAAACCAAAAATTTTCAGTAATTGCGGTGTGAACAAAAAATTCTCTCCCGCATGAATATCTCTTTTTCCCTATTATCACGAAAACAACGGATTTTCCAGAGAAAAAAGTAGTTGATTCTAGGATATAATCTATCTCCATTCCAAATTTCAGCCCAATCGATTCAGTAGTTGCGGCGTGAATAATTTTTTGCGCGTGAATTTCGGTTTTTAACTAATCCCACGGGAACCTTGAATTTTTCGAGAAAAATGTAGCTTATGTGTTAATCCAGGATATAATTTATCTCCATTTCAAATTTGAGCTAAATCGGTTCAGTAGTTGCGGCGTGAACGAATATTTTTCCCGCGTGGATTTCTGTTTTTCACTATGATCATACTCGTAGAAGTCATGAAATTTTCCGAGAAGAAAAGTAGCCTACGTATTTATTCTATCTTTTTTCCGAATTTCAGTCATATCAGTAATTACAGCGTGAAGTAGTATTTTTACCGCGTGAATATCAGTGTTTCAGTTTTCCCGCGGACACCATAGATTTTTCCGGGATGAAAAGTAGCTTTTGTATAAATCTAGGATATAATCTATCTCGATTCCAAATTACAGCCAAATCAGTTCAGTAATTACGGCATGAAGGAATATTTTTCACGCGTGGATTTCTGTTTTTCACTATTATCATAGAAACCACGGAATTTTCCTGGATGAAAAGTAGGCTTTGTAATAATCCGGGATAAAATCTATCTCATTTCCGATTTTCAGTTATATCAGTTCAGTAATTACAGCGTAAAGTAGTATATCTCGTGTATGAACATCAATGTGTCAAGTTTCCCGCGGAAACCATGGATTTTTCCGGGATGAAAAGTAGCCTTTATATTAATCCAGGATACAATCTATCTTTATTCCGAATTTCAGCCATATCAGTTCAGTAATTATGGCGTGAAGTAGTATTTTTCGCGTATGAATATGTTTTTCTTTTTTCCTGCAAAAACCATGAAATTTTCCGGGATGAAAAGTAGCCTACGTATAAATACAGGATAAAATCTATCTTTTTTCCGAATTTCAGTCATATCAGATCAGTAATTACAGCTTGAAGTAGTAATTTTACCGCGTGAATATCAGTTCTTCAATTTTCCCGCGGACACCATAGATTTTTCCGTGATAAAAAGTAGCTTTTGTATTAATCCAGGATATAATCTATCTCGATTCCAAATTTAAGCCAAATCAGTTCAGTAATTACGGCATGATGGAATATTTTTCACACGTGAATTTCTGTTTCTCATTATTATCATAGAAACCATGGAATTTCCCGGTATGAAAAGTGGGCTTAGTAATAATCCGGGATAAAATCTATCTCCTTTCCGAATTTCAGTCATATCAGTTCAGTAATTACAGCGTAAAGTAGTATTTTTCGCGTGTGAACATCAATGTTTCAGGTTTCCCGTGGAAACCATGGATTTTTCCGGGATGAAAAGTAGCCTTTATATTAATCCAGGATATAATCTACCTTTATTCCGAATTTCAGCCATATCAGTTCAGTAATTACGGCGTGAAGTAGTATTTTCGCGTATGAATATCTGTTTTTCTTTTTTCCTGCAAAAACCATGGATTTTTCCGGAATAAAAAGTAGCCTATTTATTAACCCAGGATATAATCTATCACCATTCTAAATTCCAGCGAAATCGGATGTGCACTTGCGGCATGAAGATTTTTTTCCGAATTGATTTCGGTTTTTTACTAATCCCACGGGAACCTTGAATTTTTTCGCGATGAAAAGTAGCCTTCGTATTAATCCAAGATATAATCTATCTTTATTCATAATTTCAGCCATATCAGTTCAGTAATTACGGCGGGAAGTAGTATTTTTCCCGCGCGAATATATGTTTTTCCCTTCTCCTGCAAAACCCATGGATTTTTCCGGGATGAAAAGTACCCTATTTATTAAATCAGGATTTAGTCTATCTCCATTCCAAATTTCATCCAAATCGGTTGTGTACTTGCGGCGTGAGATTTTTTTTCCGCGTGAATTTCGGTTTTTAACTTATCCCACGGGAACCATGAATTTTTTCGGGATGAAAAGTAGCTTATGTGGTAATGCAAGATATAATATACCTCTATTCCAAATTTTAGCCAAATCGGTACAGTAGTTGCGGCGTGAAGACGTATTTTAACTTGATAAAATCCAAACTTTGGACCCCCGTTTCACCCCCTTAGAGGGTGAATTTTGAAAAATCCTTTCTTAGTGCTCCCCTAGACCTCACAAGGAACATGTGTGCCAAATTTGGAGTCTCTAGACCCAGCGGTTTGGGCTGTGCGTTGATATGTCAGTGAGTCAGTTTCTTCTTTTATATATTTAGATGATAATGATGCTAGTCTTTATTGTGCAAAATGCTAATGTATTTTGATCTTTAAGAATCTCAAGGAAATCATTTGGTTCTGTGTGTAAGACAAGTACCCTAAATAACGTAGATAACGCCTAATATGACCATACGTCCTGCATTGGGCGGGATTTTCCTGATTTCTGGGTGTCTGTCCTGCTGTCCCCAGACATATAAAAAATTCCCCCTTTTCCAATCTTTAACTTTTAATAAATCCACTTATTTGTCGCAGTCCTAATATCTCTTTAACTTACTATATCGGTAGTTACGTTTCACACGTAAGCTCCTAAACCAATTTTGCTTATATTGTCGAGAAATCTTTACTTTTATATGGTTACGTTTATCTATATTCACATATAAATCACATTGATCAATTGCAATGTTATGTGGTTTTCATGCAAAAAACAAACCAATTTAGGATTTCTAAATAAAATGTTACTGTATACCCATATACTTGGCTCAAATGAGTGAAATTAGTCATAAGTCATGAGGATCATAGGTTTAAGAATGCTGCAGAAGTTGTTATTATTAAACGGATGCAGATATCTGAAGATATGTGGTACTTGTACCACAAACAATTGTGGCAATTTTGTTGTGCATAACCTCTAAACTAATTTGATGCGTCCAAAAATAGTGCCAGACTCATCAAATTTTTAGATGCCTAATAAAATTGGCACCAATATTTTATACTTTTTCTTTAACCTTCTAACTAATGTGGGAGTCATTAGTTTTTTCTCTGAAACTTTTTTAATTTGCTATGAAACTCTTGATATGAGTATAAATAGAAAAATTCCTTTCCAGGATGAGTTTGCCAGAGACCATCAACTTGACGGCACAACCAATGGCTGAGACAGGAGAAGCGCACCAGCTGTTTCTGGCCACCAAGCCTGCACAGGTCATCGCAGGCATATTTGTGTGGACTGCATTGTTTATCACTTGTCAACAGGTATACTTTATTTAATTTTATGTATCAAAATAGTAAAGTAATTTTATCTACGCTCATTGCTTAAAGTTCGAATTATGAAATCAAAATGTGTCACATATTGACCTACTTTATTCACAGACTTCTATAATTATGAAAAAGTTATTCATTATAACATTGCTGTACTATGGAAATATCTCTAGATAGTTGAATAATTTCCATTACAATACTCGGCTCTGGGTTCCTGTATTTTTATGTGTCGTCATCACAGACCAGGGAATAACTTTCTTTTCTCTGTGGTCGTCATAGCCAAAAGAGAGTGTAGAGCCAATCCTCAATTTTGTTTATTTTTTATATGAGTCCACAGACAACATTTAGTTGGTAGTCATAGGATGGGCGATGATCGACCATCCTATTAATCGACCAACAATTAATTCACGGAAACAATAATTTTTCCCTGCCTTATATGACTGATTAAATTTATATGAAGTGTGTTCATACAGAATATTGAAAAGAATTATGTATATTTTTTGATTATTTAATTATCCACTAAAAATATACTTTATCTGACTTGTAAAAATATTTTTCTACTCTTTTTTGTTTCATGACTTTTTTAACAGACTATACGCAGTTTACAACTGAATTTTGGTGCCATACCCAACTTTTAACATTTCAATGTGTTATTTTTGTTACTTAGTCAAAACTTAGCGCGAAAAAATGTCAAGCAGTGAAACCTACTAAAGAAAATTTAACTCCACCTGACATTTTAGTAATTGCAACAAAAATGACCCACAATCTTTTACCCACAAAGTGAAGTATATTTACGACAAACGTTAGCAAGATTTTATGGTTTGGATTTAAAATAATTTGAGCGTAGATAAAGTAGTGTATGAAACTCTACATAATTAGGTATTAAAACACTCGTGTGATACTATTAAAAAACTCGCCTGCGGCTCGTTTTTTAAACTCACACTCATGTTTTAATACCCCCCATTATGCATCCGTTTCATAAACTACTATTAGGTCATTGATCCTTTAAATTAAGACCCATTGTAAATCGGGACAAAAAAACTTAATTTAAATCAAAATATTCATTAATAAGTTAATTTTTAAAACTATATTACTTTAAAGCCTTGTTTGTAATCAAATGTCATAGTAGCTTCCTACGAATTTTCCTACTTCCTACTTCTAAAATTCAAAATGCTTATAACTTGACATTTGTTTTTGGATTTGAATTTTATTTTCTAGGTAACTTTTTTACCTTAGCTTCAAGGGATAAAGTAAAAAAATGATTAAAATACCGTAGTGTTGTTACTGATACTGGCCATGCTCTATGGTTGAAATTCATATCCAATATACAGAAAGAGACTTGTCTTAAGTAAATAAATTCAATATTTTCCTGTGGGGGGGAGCCATGGGAAAGAGAGCCTTATAGAGCCTATAAGAGCCATAGAATTATAGAGCTGGAAGTATAAATCCATTTGGTGGTTTATGTCTATGTTACAAGAATAAACATCCCAGTTAGAACTATCATAAAATGTTTTGAAAAATGTACTGGATTGATGTGGTTAGTTAATTGAATTCTTATATTAGAAATCTTATCTTTTGATGTTGGTTAACCAACCTAATGTGTCATTTGTGTAGTCCATGATAACATTATCCTGAGACTATTAAAAAGCAATCTTTAAATACTTCTGTATTACATGGAACATTTAATCTAGCTTTTAGATCAGTCTTTCCCAAAGTGGGCGATAACGCCCCCTTGTGGGCGCTGCAGGTCTCAAGGGGGGCGGTAAGAGACCCAGAAAGAAAATGGGGGCGTTGTGTCGAGGCGGGGGGGTGATTTGTAATTTTATTTAGCTAGTAGGCCTCTTAAACAACCTCTTAACTGCAAGAGCTCTCGACTCTCAACAACAACTTGTGAACATCAACTAATATGAATTAAAAGATTGCTCAAACTCGATTCTATATTTCTCTCCGCGTAGTTCATATATCTGTCATATTTTATTGAATATAGAAAAAATGAATCATCATGTCAATCGGTCGCTCCGTTTCGTAATGAAAGTAGACACAAATAAAAAGGCAACAGACACACTTTCGCATTTTAATAGTTATTAGTACTCGTAGATATCTATCATGTTTTAACAAGTTTTTGTTAAATAACCCGAATTGTGCATTCCTGTAGCAGTCGGATGATTCATTGAATACTTGTTCGGACTTGTTGAGTACGATTGAGCGTCGAATGAGATTAACGAGTTTATGCATGTTTGTTTTATTCCTGTCGGTGCGTGCTGCTTAAGCATTTCTATATAAACAATGTAATATTTATTTTATTTTCATTTGTGGTCTCGCGCGTAATAGATGAGCACTACTTACACCTCCTCTACACTACTCGCGAAGTTGAACGTATTTCTCATTGCAAAACAATGTCGGAAGTAAAAAAGAAGAGACGGCAATACTGTGCGGAATATATTAAATTCGGATTTATTGAAAATCCCACAAACCCATCGTCGCCTTTGTGTCTTCTATGTCTAAAAACATTTTCGAATGAAGCAATGAAGCCTTCAAGGCTGCAAGATCATTTGAATAAAATGCATCCAGATAAGAAAGACAAGAATGTAGCATATTTTCAAGACCTAGAGAAGAAGCATAATACACAGCCAAGTGTAGCAAAACTATTTTCGGCGGCTGCTAAGCAAGATGACGACGGACTTCGAGCTTCGTACAATATCTCTTTGTTAATTGCTCAAAAAGGCAAACCACATAACATCGGAGAAGAGTTAATATTGCCAGCAATAAATGAAGTAATAACTACTGTGCTTCATAAACCGGCCGCAGATATTATCCGAAAAATTCCTTTGAGTAATAATTCTGTGCAAAGACGAATTGATGAAATGGCTGAAAACATTGAAGAATCATTGTGCGATCACCTGAGGACAAGTCAATTCTCAATTCAGCTCGATGAGTCCACTTTACCAACTAATGAAGCATTGTTGTTGTCTTACGTGAGGTTTATTAAATATGAGAAAATATGTGAAGAACTATTATTTGCTAGAAATTTAGAGACCGATACAAAAGGTGAAACCATATTCAATACATTGGAAAAGTTTTGCGATGAGAAAGAGATTCCTTTGAAAAATATTATTTCAGTTGCTACGGATGGCGCTCCGGCTATGACAGGGTGCCATAAAGGCTTCATAGCGTACTTAAAAAATAAAATTCCAGATGTCCTTGGTGTACATTGCGTTATTCATAGACAACATTTAGTTGCTAGAAACTTAAGTGAAAAACTATTTCAATCACTGCAATATGTCATCAAAGCAGTCAATAAAATCCGCAACAGCTCTTTGAATGATAGATTATTTCATCAGCTTTGTGTTACTAATGACGAGGATTTCAACCGTTTGTTGTATCATACTGAAGTTCGTTGGCTATCAAGAGGCAATTGTCTGACTCGATTTTACAACCTGTTTGACTCTGTTATAGAGTTCTTGGAAACTAAAGATACAGAATTGCACGACAAGCTCATAACATCAAAAAATGATATAGCTTACATGACAGACCTGTATAAATTATTCAACGACATGAATCTCCAAATGCAAGGCGATAAACTAAATTTAATTAAAACAAAAAACGTCGTTGCTGCTTTCGCAGCCAAACTGCTTCTACACAAAAAGAATCTGGGCAGACGTGAGTTTCACAATTTTCCAAATTTATCAGTATCATGCAGTAACGACGAATTGTTTGCCTACTGCCAACATTTGGAAAACCTCCACATTGACTTCACCGAACGATACCAGGACATTTTGAACTTGGAAATACCAGACTGGGTGTTGGATCCGTTTTCAAATGTCAACACAGCAATGTCACCTCAGCTGGAAGAAGAACTTATAGAATTGACAACAAACGAGGAAATAAAAATCAAGTTCAAAAATGGTTACCAAGAATTTTGGCTACAAAAACCGATCCCGCAATTGTACCCTGGATTGTGGTCAATCGTTCAACGATTCTTGATAGCATTCCCATCGTCATATTTGTGTGAACGTGGATTTAGTGCTGTGACAACATTGCTTACTAAAAAGCGAAATCGTTTGCTTGTTACCGAACGTGGCGACTTGCGACTGTTCTTGAGTAAATTGGAACCTGATATCAACAAACTTATTAAACAGCATCAGATTCATCCTTCACATTAGTTTTTATATAAGGATTGATTATTTTAGTTATATTTTTAATAAAAGATACTCTGTTTTAATACTATAAAGTTGCGTTTCAATAATCATTCTTATTGGCAGGTGGAGCCCGTAAGAGTTAACTTGAGACCTTAAGCGCCGTTGTATGTTACCTACTGCGCTCAGGTTTCAAGTTGCGGGTTATAGTAAAAGTTTCGTTTAGAATTCTCCGTTAATATACATATATAGGTCACAATAATTAATTAATTCAATTTGAAGTTATAGTGGTTTTTAAATAGGTGAAAAAATGGGGGCGCTAAAAAAATATTTATTCTCAAAGTGGGCAGTAGACAAAATAAGTTTGGGAACCACTGTTTTAGATGAAGTGATGACATAAATTCTGGAAAGAAGTAATTAATACTTAATTGGGATTTGGGAATGAATAGTACTTGATAAACGGTTTACATACTATGTTTTGTTACACTCTCTCATCTTCAAATTTTAACTCCACCGATTCTGCTTTAGAGTATCTAAATTAGCGTCTAGAAATATTATCTTAATATATATAAATCTCGTGTCACAATGTTTGTCCTCAATGGACTCCTAAACCACTTAACCGATTATAATAAAATTCGCACACCATGTGCAGTTCGATCCAACTTGAGAGATAGGATAGTTTTAATCTCAATTCAACTATTTTTTAAATCCCCAAGGGCAAAACAACGTTTGCCAGGTCAGCTAGTATTATTATTATATATAATAGAATATGATCTCTTCCATAATCCATAATCATTTTGACACCATTTTGAGTAGATTTCTTGACATGCCAAATTGTAGCTACATAGCACATCTAAAAATTCATTAATTATTATAAGTATTTAGTAATATAAAATAGAATAAATGCAGTTAAATATTAAATACGGAACCCTATAACGATTATGCAAGTGCAATTGCTTCCAAGCCAATTATGTGCAGTTGTTTACTTAACTAGTATCAAATTACGTCGTATTTCTATGGAACACTAGTTTTCATTAAATTGTTACATTTTATTGTTCTTGTTTTTTAGGTTTATAGCGTAACTATGTGTGGTTTACGTAGTGTGTCTTTAATAGTAACAGGATAGATAAACATTAGAATGCTTATATTTTATATAGAGTAGTAGCAGGTGCAGTACCTGGTGTAATTAAGAGTTGGTATTGAATAAGAATATTCATTTATAAACAAACAATCCCATTCGGAAGGATTTGAACCCACATCTCTTGGTAGCTATAACTGCTGGAGTCTGTAAAACGTGACCACAAGTGGCTCAACATTAAATAAATTTTACTAAAAAAATACGGAACACTTGGTAGAAAGCAAGTTTCTTATGACACCTAAAACAAAACTCCAATTTATATTTTTATCTGTGATTTCACCTATCGCTCCATAGATGGCGCTGTCGTTAGTGAGCTTACGCTAACGAGTTCGTCGTACCAAATTTCTATATGTGATTGCATGCGTGTCCATTCTGGTGACTAGTAAAAGAAACTTTCAGTGTAGATTTTCGTCACGTGAAAATTCTATTTTCTGTCGCGAAATCGTCCGAAAAGTAGGTAACTAATCTAACTACTTATGCTTCAATTGTTCAAGAGTCCTAGTAAAACTGGTCACAATTTTAATATATTATTCATTATAATAATTGATATCAATTCCTAAAATAATCACGTTCAAAATTCTCATTCAGTATAAATTGATAAGTGTTTTCTTGTGTTTCACGATAAAAGAAAAGTTTCCAAACCTAACTAACAATTACTTAGTGAAGGGGTATACTATAATTTGTTAGCATTGGACCGTGATTTCGCTACGTTCTTTTACCATTTTACGTTGTAGTAGGGGAGCCCACGATGATAAATCGGTAGTTACTCGAGCGTTTGGAGGACCTATTGTAAAATAAAGATTAGGTGCTAAAATGAAAAAAATAAAACAAGATTGTATGACATTTACTATTTCCGTGATCAGGAAAGCTTGAACAGCTGGTGTTCAAAAAAATCAAAAATAAAATCCTGCCCTTGATAATAATCGTTATGAAAAACTGACGCGATCGAGAAAAAATTTCAAGGTCACGATTTTTTTTCTTCCTCTGAAATAGCATGTACATCATTTAACCTTATCTATCTTAGCATCTAATATCCTAATTCAAAAGTAAACTTACTTAATATCCTAATAAAATTAAAAATCCTATAGTTCCCCACGACGCTCGTCGAGTAACTACCAAAATCCGCCTCTATGGGCTCCCCTACTATTGAGAAGCCTGCTTATGATGTTACGTTTCACCATAGCAGGTGAAAGTCATCTCGCCCGAGATGGTGATCTCACGAGACATGGCAACTTTACGAGGATGTTCATGTTTTTGGTAACGTAATATAATTTGTGTTAATTTCATATTAAAAAGGTTCTTAGTATCGTAAGACGATACTCGTAGATATGTTAAACTAGCTTATACTTACGGTCTTTTTCAACGGTTTGTCCGATTAGAGATGCAACACACATGATTACTATACAAGTTTTGTTATTTATTATTTAATAACTATTTTTATTTACTTAGGGCAGATTTTTCAATCGCCAGATAAACTAAAGGAATAAAAGGTAAGTTAACGTTTATCTGACGATTGAAAAATCAGGTCTTAGATAAATAAGCTTAATTATTGAAAACCTCAAAGATTTAAATCGCAAGATACGGCAAGGCCTAAGCTTTGCCGTATCTTGCGATTTACATTGCGCACATCGAAAACGTCCACAAACATGCTGAGTGAGTGCACGACGTTGAGAATAATTGTGTGACAGAGAACGCAAGTGCAAATTTTGTTTAAGGGTAAATGAGACCTTGCTATGTCACTAATTTTTATGTCGCTATATGTGTCACAAGAAAAAACGTCGGCGTTTTTGGGGGCTTGGGGCTCATCTAGCGATTTAAATCTTTGGAAAACCTGCATCTGCCTTATTTTACAAAAATTTTGTGAACCTTACTTTGTTCGAAATAAAAAACATAAGATCTTGATGCCCTAACCTATGATGTCTCCCATACATTCGTAATACCAAAATCATTTGTAATTGCAAATTTCGATCATGTTGTGGTGTTATTAGGGATTTAGTTTTCACAATTCCCGCGCGTGGATTTTATAGAATGAAAAAAAGACCGGCCAAGTGCGAGTCGGACTCGCGCACCGAGGGTTCCATACCATAAAAGAAGTTAAACATTAAAAGAATCACTTTGGTTCATGAATTTACGAGTATAATTTACATGTAGGTACTTTTGTTTGCAAACCGCAAACATAACTTTGTTTTTGCCGGTTTATTGTTATTATCTAAAAAAGTATAATAGTTAGAGAGTTGATTTTATTTTTCCTGTAAAATATACGTTAATGCCTATTGATCGTAATTATTTCAGATTTTTCGGCCGATAAACTTCGGAGATAAGGGGGGGGGAACGGTATTTTTTTTGACAGTTTGCCCAATAAATCAAAAACTATCGAGCATAAAAATAAATAAAAATCTGTTTTAGACTACACAAGTAACGCCCTTTCTTATGATACCCACTCAATATTGTTACCTCATTATGAAATTTCAATACCCCCGTTTTCCCCCCTTTTTAAATAAAAATAAAAACAATTTTCAAATTTTTACGATTGCTATGATGTCGCGTCACTATTTCCTATAACTATTCTAAATTTCAGGTCGATAGCTTCAATTGTTACTGAAATAATCGAGTGTGACAGACGGACGGACGGACGGACGGACGGAGAAAGTCTCACCATAAGGGTTCCATTTTTACCATTTTGGTATGGAACCCTAATAGCCTATGTTACTTTTAATCTAGGGAATCTATCCCCAACCTGAGCCAAATCGGTTCCGTTTCCTTAGTTGCGGCCATGTTGCGGCACAAACTTATACACACTTTGCCTTTATAATATTGGTGTGAAGTCCAAATAGGACCAAGATAACTAGATAACTAATGAAAGTTGATAATAACTGAGCGTTTTAAATGCAATGTTCCTACTCATCATGGTGTAGGCAATAAAGGTGGGATTTTAGAAAAATTGTAATCCACGCAAAAGCTGCGTACATACATAAAATATATAATAATAAATATTTTATGACCACAAACTAGGTCACGGACACTTGAAGGACGATCGTAACAGTGTTTTCCGCAAAGTACACAGCTGTTCCGTGTACACAAGCGAGCGTTCCGTCGGCGTTACAGGCACCGCGTCGCATATAATGCTCGTACCGCAGCTCGCACCAAGGATATTTTTGATTTTAAAATAAAATATTAGTGACAGATAGTACAAAGAGCTGTACAGGTTATTGCTCTAGGTACTCTGTTGCATATTAGCAGCGCTGTATTGCCCTGTATTTGGCGATCAGGGCCCTTATTTTGTATCTCAGTCAGTCATCACATCAGTGACCTGCAACGAGTATTTTTGACATTTATTTTTTATTCATTGAAGATTTTCCACAAAATTTTCGTATTAATATATATATAGCTGCTTGTGCTGATTCACTGACTGACTGACTCATTGATCACCTCTCCTGAACAATTTTGTATGAAAAAATTTTTTTTTAATGATCACTTCGTATATAAGAGAAAAATTCATTCGGAGGAAAAATACGGAGAGAGCTGATGATTGAGGTTTTCGAAGACGGGTGAAGAGCACAGCCAAGGGTATTGCAGATAGGTGGAGGGTGTTCGACCAAATGTCATTTGAAATGTCATCCAACTGCCAGTGAGCTGAAAAAAAATTCAAAATGGCGGATTGAAAATGGCCGCCATACGAATTTCGCCGATATCTCGGAAAGTATAAAAGATGGAAGAATGGTTTCTTGACAAGAAGTGATCAGGACCCGAAGGTCTATTTGATGGGTTGAAAAAAAAATTCAATATGGCTGATTTTTTTTTTCATAGAAAATGTATGAGGAATATTGAAGAGACCACGAGTTGTAAAACATGAAGTGCTTTGATGCGGTTTTTTGGAAGACTACCAGAGAAAAATATGGAATGAGGTGAGGATTTTAAAGACAGTCAAGGAGCATGGGCAAGGTATTATTGTTAGGTGGGACTGCTGAAACAAAAAATACTCGGAACTTCACGCAATTGGCAGTGAGCTGAAAAAAATTCAAAATGGCGGATTCAAGATGGTCGCGATACAAATCGTGTTCGCTTTCGAAGTGTGTTTGCTTTCGAAGTAGACACTTCGAAAGCATTAAAGATGGAAGAGTGGTTTCTTAGCAAGAGGTGATCAGGATCTCAAGTTCTACAGGATGCATGGAAAATAATTCACTGTGGCGTAATTAATCTTTCCATGGAAAATGTACATACTATGAGAAGAGACAATGATCTAGGATTTGGATGATGATTGAGGAGCACTGTCATGGTTTTAAAGATAGTTAAGGGCAGTTCGATGAAAAAAATACGCTGAACCTCATGGGATGAGGTTCGATGAAAAAAATACGCTGAACCTCATGGGATGAGGTTCAGCGTATTTTTTGTCCGAACAGCCCTTAACTATCTTTAAAACCATGACAGTGCTCCTTGGTCATTTTTCAGCTCACTGCCAATCAGATTCCAATGGGCGATGGAGATGACGGCGATACCTTTATGGGCGGGAAGACAGCACGCGGGCCACATGTGGCCCGCGCACACACGCGCTCTACTAGTCTCTTTATAAAACAGGAATGATAAATAATCACTATAATATCTGGCTGACCGAGCTTCGCTCGGTAGTTTAACTACTGGCTAATAGATGGCAGCAGGAGTGCTTCGCTCGGTAGTTTAACTACTGGCTAATAGATGGCAGCAGAAGTCATATTTTTATTATTTTTTGGTAAATTCGACATTTTCTAAAAATGAATCCTAGCTAGATCGATTTATCGCCCCCAAAACCCCTTGTATACTAAATTTCATGAAAATCGTTGAAGCCGTTGCCGAGATCCAGATTATATAAAAAAAAATATATTCGTATATTGCTCGTATTATCACTGGAAGTGTCAATTTAACAGAATATGAGCCCCTGGGTTGGAGATAGCACGTTTTGTCGGATTACCTGCTGTGCATTTGTGACATCTAAATAACTTGCTTATATCATAGTAATTAATTCATTATCTTTGCTTATAGTGAAGGATAAAAGCTAGAGAAAACTCGCATATCTTGTACGTTGTAATGATCTCTGAAAGTGTGTGAAGTCTGCCTTGGGTGTTGACTGTTGGCATATTGCCAAACCCTTCTTTTATGGTAGGATACGCATAAACAGGCGTTTAGAATTGAGAGAGGACGACTTCTGTATATTCAGTACTCGTAAATAACTAAAATTCACCTCCAACAATATCCTGATTACCTATTAAAAACATCTGCAATAGGTCATGTTACACGAAAATTAGGGTTACAAATTATTAAGTATAGTGTCTAAAACCTGGGAACATGTAAAATAATAATCCACTCTTATTTTCTAGTAAATCTCTTTGTTCCAATTTATCCTAGTAAGTAGGTACCTACTCGTATACCCATAAACCATAACTTCATGCTCGACTTCCCGCATAATAGCATGGGAGCGTCTATTTCTGTCTTATTAAATCTACTGCAAGATGCTGTGATTAAATCATGCCGTTCTATTTGTTCTGTTTCTAACTACGTACTCGTACATATGAATCTTTTCCGCAAAAAGCATTTCTGAAATGTCTTTGTAAGCAAAACTTTTCCGAAACGGCTTGACTGTTTTTTAGGGTTCCGTATTATGAAATTTTTTGTATACGTATTCGGTAGATCTGAAAATCGGTATAATGAGAAATAGAAATTAGAATAGAGATGTTGCGAATAGAAGCGTTTCTAAGTTATTTTTACGAATCTTCTATTGGTCACTGGGATGGACATCTTTTGGATGTTCCTTGTGAATACATGCGTTTTTCACTTTGCGATCCTTTTAACGGCCCATTATCCCGGTTTTTAGCGACTACGCCACTTTTCAAAGCAATTCAAAGTCATGAAAAAATTGTTTTTTTTTCACTGTTAAAAATACATATTAAAGATACATGCTTTATCTCTATAATGGCCTCATGAAAACACGATAAGTTAAACTTGCCTCGATCATAAAAATTTTTGAAAACAGGTCGTTTTTGTTCATTTTTTTAATGGTATTTCCAAAGCTTTGGACTAAATTTCATAAAAATTATACGTAAAGTAAGCTCATTGTATTGCCTATCCATTGCGCAGACAGATATTAAATAAAAAAATTGCTGCAAAATTTCGCCTAACAGAAGTCATAAAATGGTCTAACGCACCGAATAAACGATGTACTCAGTGGCTCACGAGCCTCCATACGAGACGGACCTGCGCAAGTTTTCACGACTCACGCTCCTTTCGCGCTAAAATTATTTATTTTTTAAATGCGCTGGAAAAAAAAACTATCTGACAGGAAGCGAAGGAGAATTTAAAAAAATTATATAGTAAGTGTTTCTTGAGTTTATCAAAATACCTAGTCCTCAAAAGCTCCGAAGAAACTCTGATACGAACTAAGAAAATTATGGTAGGTAGTGTAAATTCCACCACGTGCAAATACCATCACGCGTAACCACAGTTTAAATACTGTTACTGTTTATCTGTTCAACTAAAATAACTCGTTTTTTACTTTTTACACGACTGCTCAAAAAAAGGAGTGTAATGTTTTTAGGGTTCATGTATGTATGTACGTATGTATGTGTGTATGTATGTATGTATGTATGTATGTATGTATGTATGTATGTATGTATGTATGTATGTATGTATGTATGTATGTATGTATGTATGTATGTATGTATGTATGTATGTATGTATGTATGTATGTATGTATGTATGTATGTATGTATGTATGTATGTATGTTTGTATGTATGTATGTATGTATGTATGTATGTGATGTTTCTTTATTCCTCCATAACTTCTGAACGGCTGAACAGATTTGGATATATGGGGTATCGTTAGAATCCTTGGATCCTCCCGAGTAACAAAGACTATATTTTTTTGGAAAAATCAATATGGCGGATGTGAGGCGCCATTTTCAAAAGTGGAAAAAAAATTTTTTCTTCAACTATCATAATATGGGTATCAAAATGAAGGTATTGGAGAGTAGTAACAGAAAATACCTTCACATAACTGCTGACCATCAGTAAAAAACATAAAATAAAAATAAGTAATTAAAAAATGAATGAAAAACATAAAAAAAAACCGGCCAAGTGCGAGTCGGAGTCGCGCACCGCTTCCATACTATAAAAGAAGTAAAACATTAAAAGAATCACTTTTGTTCAAGAATTTACGAGTATAATTTACATGTACCTAGGTACTTTTGTTGGCGAACCGCAAACCTAACTTTGTTTTCGGCGGTTTATTGCTATTATCAAAAAAATTATAAAAGTTAGGGAGTTGAGTTTATTTTTCCTGTAAAATATACGTTAATTTCTATTGATCATACTTATTTTAGATTTTTCGATTGATAAACATTGGAGATAAGGGGGGGGGGGGCTGGTATGTTTTTCGACAGTTTGCTCAATAAATCAAAAACTATCGGGCATAAAAATAAATAAAAATCGGTTTTAGAATATACAAGTAACGTCCTTTCATACCCCACTCAATATTGTTATCTCATTTTGAAAATTCAAAGCCCTGGTTTTCCCCCCTTTTTAAATAAAAATAAAATCAATTTGCAATGTTTTATAATTGCATTGGCGTTGGGTCACTATTACCTAAAACTATTTCAAATTTCAAGTCGATAGCTTTGATAGTTGCTGAAATAATCGAGTGTGACAGACGGACGGACGGCCGACGGACGGACGGGCGGACGGAGAAAATCTCACCATAAGGGTTCCATTTTTACCAAATTTGTATGGAACCCTAAAAACACGAGTGCCCTGTTATAAAACGAACTAAAAAGTAAAAAACGAGTTATTACTTCGTTTTATAACAGGGCATTCGTGTTTTTTAATTGTTGAAACTGAAATTATTTTTTTTAGAAGGCTTCTATTTCGATGAACGGTCTCATTTACAACATTGGAGATCACACAATGATTGGAGATAAATGTCGACTCGACATATGTAAGGATACTCAATGCCAAACCATATGAAAATCAAAATGTAAGCGTTGAAAAAATTGAGTGTCGCAATCACATATTACGCAACTTTTGTAAAAAACTACGCAGACTGGCAGCAGAAACAAATGCCCTGAGACATCGAAAAACACTTACCAACATAAGAATTATGATAATGAGAAAAGCTATCGTGAAATATATAAAACTAGCAGTGCCCGCGGACTCCGTTCCGCGTTAGAAATATTTTTGTCCCACGTAAGGCCCGGTTTCCACGAAAGCGGAGCGAAGCGGAGCTGTGTTTGGATAACTAACCAGATTTCATCATTTAGACATCCCTCAGTTTCAAAAATATCAAAATGACGAAATCTGATTTGTTACTGAAATACAGCTCCGCTCCGCTTCGCTGTGGTGGAAAACGGGCCTTATACCCAAAGCCCACAGCGCTGGACGCGAGGCATTCAGATAAATGAATGATAAATGCCTATCCTATCGCCACGCAACAACCGAAGCGGCTGCGGCGCGCTCCTGCATACCGCGCGTTTTTGTTTTGCTAATATCTTTGAAGATATTTATTTAAACTGTATAGAGTAAGGGGCAGAACTATTCTACATTAAATTTCCGTTCTAAAAAACATATTTACAAAGATATAAATTAATACCATATGGGCTAAATAAGCTTCACAAAAATTATTTATTTTTAATCCACAATTTTAAAGTAAAAGCAGTTATTGCGAGTTACCCATAGGAGATAGGCATATGCTATTGCGGACTTTTTTGCAGATTTTGATACTGATTTGATGATTTTGATTTTGTTTTGTTCTATCCTCAATCGCAGCGTACGCGATGAAAGCAATTTTTTTGCGACTTGGATTGCATTATTCAAGTTTTAGTAACAATGCAAAGTTTATTTTTGAAATTATTATAGCCTATGACACTCCACGATAATGTATTGGTGAATGAATTTTGAAAATCGGTTCAGTAGATCCAGAGATTACCCCTTACAACGTCACAAACTCACAAACATCGTTACGCTACCTTTTTATAATATTAGTATAGATATCACAAAATATCTGGGAACCCTAAAAACGTTGCCATATCAGTTCTGCACAACGATATTGTTAAACTCAATGCCGCACTCTTATGGTGATCACAGAATGTGTCAAAACTACTACTGTGAAAAGAAAGATGCGGACGGTAGCAAAGAAGATTAAAAAAAATATAAAACTCTTCATTTCCCTAATATGTACAAGAAAAATTTCTACAGATCCTGCTACTTTAGTAATACATAATTATTATAAATAAATACCTCGGTTGATATTATCGTTTACCATAAAAAAGTCAAAATATACGTAAAAAACGCAACTTCCAGCATATATTTCGTGAAGCGAATTATAATGACAAATAGTCCAACTGTAACAGCACACTACTGCACAGTACTGTGACGCAAATATTTATGAATAGGTTCACGGAGTTCATTCTAACTTCTCGGCTCACGACAATGGTCGCTAGGTATCGTAGAGCGAGTCTGAGTGTGCGACAAATACCTAAAGTGCTGGGATATAGTCGCCTTAATTATGTACTTTTTTGTATAATTAATCAATCTTTAGTGTAATCATAACCTTATATAGTGTAATAGCTAGTTACTTGTGAGTTTCGTGCCGATTGATTAAACATATTAAAGGATCAGCACTTACTGACGTCACGCATACATTTTTAGGCTCCGCCCTGAAGCCGGATTTTTAATTTGTCAAAATTGTAAAATGGCGCTAATGTACGCGACCGACAACGGTATGTGCTGTCAGCGATACCTAAATGTATGAAACGCGACGGCATATTTGAGAAATTTTTGGCTTCAACATACGTCACATCTATCCCGTCCTCTTAGCGTAGCGTTTTTCATCATTGGTTGTGCCACTTGAAGTATGTCGGAACTCTGAATGTACTCGTAAGTTCCAAACGTACATTCACCGATCACCAATAACTGTTTATAGCTCACGTCTCACGCGCGATGCCGGCCTTGATACCAAGAAATTAATTATAGAACGTGCACTTTTTAATCCAAACACACTTAGCCGATTTGGTAAAGGTGTTATAGCATGAGACGCCTTTATCAGTTTCAAACGAAATCATAAAATTGTTTGGTTTGGACCCCTAATTAAGTATGGTATAATAATGCATTTTTGTGTGTACAGTTTATAAATTGTTTTCTATGAAAATTATCGAATTTGTCAGCATATGATCTTAATTCTTAATGCAGATTTTGCTTAGTCATATTTTAATCAATCCCATTCGAGTCAGAGACCTAACGACCTTGAAATCTAGTGACCAGTTATAAAGTCGTTCAGCGACATTTGGGACATGGAAACAAGATTAAAACAAAAATACTCTTATATAAATAGCCTCTCTAGAATGCTCTGTGGGAAAATACAATGTTAATGGACCATTGCAGGCAAATGAGGCTTTTGGTTGCGTTTACTTGTCATCTTCAGCATTTATGCCCGGTACTCTGATACAGAAAGGAATTAAGGAACTCTGCTCTGTGAAATGAAAATTAAATATGAAAAGTTGAAGAAATCGAAGAAAGTTTAAAAATACACACTACTATTAGGCATTGTAGGAAGTTAGGTACTAAAGATACCTACGATTACATTACTCATTGATTACCTTAACCATTGTTGCAACAAAACATCTTCATCAATACAAGTGAGAACATCTGACTATGACAAGACCTCTAAATAAATAATTTCGGTATCACCACCAACCACATACGTAACTCGATGAGGTCACAGTGATTAACGATATGAGGTAACAAATATATTATGCAAATGTATTAGAATCGAGGTGAGGTCTCTATAAAAGAAATACAAGCATGTGTGTTAACGAATCCTAGTCAAATTGCTAATGATCTAGATATTTATTCACAGATATGGATATTTATTATAGTTATTTACTTATTTCCACAGACCGCTTGTTATTTCCGACCGAAACAAACACTTTAATTAATTAAAAACAACCGCCCGCCGCATGAGCGGCGTAAGGCGTCAAGCTTTCAGTCAGGGGGTTATACTGTATACAGTAACTATAATATCTATACACACAAAATAAAATAGAGTCTGAAATTATATATTAAACTGCTGATTTGTGTTATTATAAATGAAAAAGCAAATAAAACTATCAGTACTATAGTTTTGTACTTTGTTTCCAAATGGGACCTAAAAAAGGGTATGTTCATCTCACCCGCCCGAAAAAATTTTTTAATGCTATTATATTTAATTCCCTAGGCCGCAAAAGTATTTCTCCCTAGGGCTGGAAACAGATATGGCTGGAAAGCATTGTCGACCCTATGGCAGAGAAGCATTTCCAAATTCAATCATGACGTAATCTCGTAATGATTGAGAATAATACCTAAAGCTGAAGTCTTCTCGTTTTAAAGCTGAAGATATATCTTTCTTTTTAAACGACATATACGGTCAAAACTTTCTTTTATTAATTTCTAGAATCTAGTTGTGTATTTACTTACTAGTAATGTGTAGACTTTATCTAGTTATTAATCCGTATTATTGAGATAAGGTTCATAATTGAGGCAACGAGTGCCGTGCTATCGCTTTTAAACTCTATCAGTGAGCAAGCATTTCCCAGTTTACGTGTGACTAATACATTATTGTTACTTTTTAAGCTATTGCATACCCAAGTAGCACATGACAGCCGCACAGTGACTTGATTATAGAATTAGTGACTACTTAAAGCTGTTTTAGTTTCCTGCATAAGGGCTGTGTAGTCAGCTACCCAGACCTTGTAATTCTATTTTGGGCCCCAAATTAACCAGCTCTGAGCATTACAGTTGCTGGTTAACGGCAGTATAATCACCGATACAGCTGAACAGGGCCTGTACAATAGCTTATACAGCTATACAACAGTCATTGCAGCATAAGATTCAGCTACTTCAATTCTCTTTAACAGCTTTTAGATGTTTTGGCGCTTTGTAATTGCTTTTATTTAGATATACCTAAATAACAAAAAAAAATATATTTTTATGAATTTTGTGTATTAAGTATGTGACAGCTAGTTACATTTATATTGTTTGCTGAAGATGTGCAGGCGGACATATTTTTTAATAGTTTTTTTAGTATTAATTTTGATGGTTTTGGGTGGCATTATGTACTGTAAATTAACTTGCGAGTACCATTTTACTGATAATGTGTATAGGTAATTACATCAAATATTTCATGCGCCATCAAAATGCGAATAATATCGCGTTTTCGAAAGTATTTCACAAGATAATTTGTATGTGAATAATAAATAAATTTATCGCTCTATAATGAGTGTTTTTAACTTATTATATTCTATTAAGGAAATAAGTGGAAAATATAATATGTAGTTTGAATTAAATGCTATCAAGTATCCTTAAAATCATTATTATGGATAATTCATTCAAAAACATTAATAACACATCGTTTTTGTACTGCTAAAATGGTGTCCATTTGTTATCCAGCACAAATTCTCCAAAAATGCATTTAAAAAGTTATTTAATGTGCAGTGGTTTTACCAAAATCTATTAAGTAGCTTATAGCAGTATGCTGGCTGGACAAAGGATTTTAATTATCTTTCTTACTGTGTACTGGTATAAAGAGAGAGCATACAACAGCTTTCTAGGGATAAAGAAACCTTGACCGAAAACCATTTCATTATGTACTGTATGCATTTTTAGTTTAACAATTTTTAATTTAAAATGTTTAGACACACGCGTATAACTCGTGAAGTCGCGTCACACGTTATGCAAAAAAAAACAAATCTGACGTAATTTGAACACTAATATTATATATTCGTTGCTAATAATCTAGATCTACTCTTAAATAACGCTGAAAGCTTTAAAATAGCTGCCAGCTAGACTTTATGCATTGTTATTAGAAAGGAGTTTAGCTACTCCAATTTACAACTCACAGTGTTTAAAGATTTTATTATAAATGCAACGGCATTTTAAGAGATTACATATCCTCTTTTAATCAGCCACTAACAAGCTCGTTGAAGTAGACTTAGAACTGAATTAGTGTACACCAATTTAAAACCAGTGAATACTTCAATGCAGCCCGCAGCATTATAAGAGAGGTGAATTTTTCGTGTTAACCAGTCGTTAACAAGCTTTGGACTTCTAAATCAGTTAATAGTATCACATGCAGCCAATAGCCGGACAAAACCATTTTAAAATGCTGCTTAAATGCTTTTAGTATAATTTTTCACTATTATAAAGTCATTAGTTAGCTATGCTGTTTAATAGTGTATAATCTTTCCTCAGTACAGCCTGAAGACTCATCCTATCCTTTAGTACATCTGCATAAAAGCAATAGACTGTAATGTAGCTTGTTTATAACGTAAGTCATCGCTAATGTGCTACTTGGGTAGCTTCTATCGCGGGCCTTGACGGGTGAACCGAATCCAGAAAAACCGTAACGAAAAAATTAAGCCAACCAACAAGCCAACATTAAAGTCAACCTTATTGACACAGGCATATAATTTATATTGCAAAAATTGAGGGGGGTCTTCTCCGACGACCGAAGTCCGTCGGCGGTACGGGCCTCGAGGCTTGGCCTCCTTGCCCGGGCATGTCCTCACAGGCAGCTCCACTGCCTGGATATTCTTGTTTCAACCCTTCTAATCCAGGCTGAGGCCGCGTCTGTTTGGCGTCGGCCTTTGAGGTATGGTTTCACGTGGCCGTGTCGGATTTTGTTGATGGGGCATCACGTCGAACGCGTCGTCCTCTTCGTCATCGCCACAGAAGCCACTGTTGGAAGGCACCGTTGCTTGAGGGAGTAGGAGCTCGCGCGGTAAGGGACGCCCATTTGGTGGTCTTTCTTGCAGCGGGGCTATTCCATGGAGGTGCACCCATGCACTAGTGTCCGCGCGAGCAAACATAGTGCATGCTAAGTGGCGAACAAACTCCTCCACGGTTGGGGTGCGGGTGTCCCTGTGGATAACGTCATTGCGGACGTATCGCGGCGCTCCTACGATGAGGCGCAGACACCTGTTCTGCTGGACCTGGAGTCGTTTCTTCTGATACGCGGGGCAGAGGGCGTACCAAGCTGGAGCCGCGTACGTCAGACGCGAGCGGACGTAGGCTCCATAGACTCGCAGTTTCGTTCTGGTGGTAAGGTTGGATGTGAAGAGCGAGTGGAGCATCGATCGAGCCGCCGCTGCCTGACATACCACGTGATTAACTGTGGCTGCCATGCGTAGATTGCGATCGATGTAGCACCCCAGATACCGCACCGAGGTCTTCCACTCTACGTCCTGTCCCCGAAGTTTCAGCTGGCGTAGTGGCCTGGAGCCGCCGGTCAGCAGAGCGGCAGTCTTCCCAACATTGACTGCCATTCTCCACTTATCTAGCCACTCCGGAAGCAGGTCCAGTAGGCGTTGCATCTTGTTGGTAGCGACGATCTGGTGGTACGATGACGCGAAAAACGCACTATCATCTGCATATAGGGCTAGCATTACATCCTCTTCACCTTCCCGTAGATGGTCACGCAGGGTGGGGATGTCATCCGTATATGCCGCGTACAAGCGCGGCGACAAACAGCTACCTTGGGGTACTCCGGCTCTGATGGGGCGTGGTTGAGAGTCTATACCCATATACTCTCAACCACGCCCGTATATAGGTGGCGGTAAGGGGGTTACCGCTGGACACACCACCAGATGAAGTAGTGGCGGCACTAAAGGAGATTGGATTCCCAGCAACGAGGGCTAAAGCCATTCTACCCACTAAAAGCCGTCACGGATGTACTTACTTTGTACAGCTAGACCATTTAAACAAGGAGCAATTGCAGGTCCTTTATGGAATCAAAGAACTTCTTTGTATGCCTGGAGTTACAGTCGAGGCTTGGAAACCAGGCAGGAGCCCGGCACAATGCCACAGGTGCCAAGCATTTGGACACTCTTCGGATAACTGTCACCGCCCCCAAAGATGCGTACGCTGCGCCGGCGAGCATCTGGCGCGTGATTGTACGAAGCCTGCAGCGGACCCACCGACATGTGCTAATTGTGGTAAAGCACATACAGCCAGGGATCGCAAATGTGCGGTTCTTAGAAAAGAAGCAAGGAAAAGAGGTATTAACCTAGCCCCTCCCCGACCAATCGTACCTCAAAGTGGGAGGCACAGAGGGAGATGCCCTTCAACAAATACCCGTCCCACCGGTGCACCGACCCACGAAGCTCCGCATCAAGCTGCCTCGGATGAACTAGCACCAGTTGCCCCTAGAATGATTCCATCAGATACAATCCATCATTCTCGACAAATACCTCCTGCCACATCGTCCAGTGAAATGCCCATTACTGCACCCTCGGCACCTTCACACTCAATACAGCAAATGGATGTCGAGCAGAGTACTATACAGAAACAAACTATAGCCACTACTCAAGTGACCCAAACCGTAGCAAATGCAGGCGATGCCAGCCCTTCCACGTTGGCCCCGCCGGCGAACCCACCAACAGAGAGAAGACAACCTCTTCCTAGAAAGAAAAAGAATAAGAAAATGAGGAATAGTGAGGCCAGGCCCATAACAGCGCAACCTACAGCATCTTCTACTCCGCAACCTAGACCAGTACCTACAGTACAGTTAGAACACAGAGAAAACATAATGCCTCCTCTACAACCTCAAACGGAAGTCATGCCACCGCCCCTAACACAGGCGCAGGATTTTACACCCATCCTCCGGACGATCTTAGAGGCAATAACGGTCGCCCTAACGACATATACCCAGGGCCAGGAACTAATCCCAGCCATCCTACAAGGACTGGCTTTAATTGCGAAAGCGATTTCACGCTAAGGGTCCTATATTGGAACCCAGGTGGCATAAGAGGCCACATCCGGGAACTTACCCTACTCGCCCAGTCGCAGAATGTACATGTTATTCTCCTGGGCGAAACTAAACTCTCGGATCACGTTGAACTTAACGTTCCCAACTTCTTTATCTACCGGCACGACGAGGTTTCTCCTCAAGGATATGCTTACAGAGGTACAGCGGCACTAGTGAGGCGGGATATCGTCCACGAAGAACTAGAGCACTCACCTTTTGTGAGCCTTCGCACACAAGGTGTCCGTTTACAAGCCGGGGACAAGGAGTTACGCCTGTTTGCCGCCTATAAACCACCATCACAGTCCTTCGAAGCATCAGATATACGGACGCTCTTCGAGTCACAGGAGCCTACACTGGTTGTGGGTGATCTCAATGCAAAGCACCACGCTTGGGGCTCACGTGTGATTACCCCAGCTGGGAAGTGGTTACTCGAAGACAGTGAACGCAATGGATATGGTGTGTTGGGTCCAGGTGCGCCGACCCACATACCTACCGAAACTCGCTGCCAACCAGACGTACTGGACATTGTTCTCTTGCACAGAGTAACTCAGCCCATTGATGTGGAAGTGCTTTACGACCTTGACACTCAGCACTTACCAATACTGGTGTCTATCACTCTTCGTAACGGCTTCCAAATACCCCGAACCCCCAGAAAACGTGTCGACTGGGAGCGCTTTGCAAAAGAGATAGCTGATATGGAGCTAACAGGACCCATCTCGACAGCTGACGATGTAGAATTGACCACAAGTAAAATAACCAATGCCATTCAAACAGCCAAAGACAACGCCACCGTCACTCTCTCCAAGCCATATGGACGACAGGACCCTTTGCCACGCCCGCTCCGCGACATGGTTCGCAGAAAACGTGTACTACGTCAGCGGTGGGCACATACACGCTGCCCGTTGGTCAAACGTGAACTTAATCGTCTTGCAGAACAGCTATCTCTGGCTCTTATTGCACTTGAAGACGATCATTGGGAGGAAATTGTTGATCAAGCATCAGACAACGAAACTACGCTATATCACCTCTGTAAAAAATTAACTAGAAAAGACACGCCCATCTATCCTCTTCTCGATCAGGTCAGTAGAAGAAGATACTCCGCTAGCGACAGGGCTGAAATATTGGCGGAGTACATGGAAACTCAGTTTTCTCCAAACCAACCAAATGAGACAGAGCCTGATATCGTCCAGCATCACGCAGCTGTTAACTCTTTGGTTGAGGAATTCCAGTCTGCCGTTATACCCCCACTCCGGGGAGACGAGTTCATCTCCCCGTCCGAGCTACGAAAGGCAGCTATTCGTCTAGCCAGGCGTAAAGCACCGGGCCCTGACGGAATTCCGAACATCGCACTGCAACAGCTACCAAGACGAGGACTAGTAGCGCTGACCAGACTTTATAATGGTATACTCCGCACCGGCCACTTCCCCGAGGCATGGAAGAGAGGGAAAGTCATAGTCATCCCAAAACCAGGCAAGGACCGCCGCCTACCTGCGAGTTATCGACCGATCACACTACTCTCGCACATCGCCAAGCTGTTCGAGCGACTGCTGCTGCGACGACTCGAGCCTCACCTGCCCCTACGCGAGGAGCAGTATGGGTTTCGCAGCAACCATTCGACAACACTCCAACTGACAAGAGTGACCAATTACTTGGCCAACCAACTCAACAAAGAGCACTGCACCGTCGGGGTCTTCCTCGATATCGAGAAGGCCTTCGACAGAGTGTGGCACGCTGGGTTACTAGCCAAGGCAAAAATTGACTTAAAATATACCTATAGTTCCGCTTTTGCCCGCACCAGCGCTAGTTGATTCGTATTTTAAAGATTTTTTTAGGAACTCTGTTTTTATGTAATTAAGGTCAAAATTTCAATGGCAAAGAATAAACTTTAATATTTGATAACTGTCAAAGTATAGTGATGCATCTTAACCGTGACTCGTAAAATTATCGATAAAGTTGAAAAAATCAATATGAAAAAATCAAATTTAATTAATTTCTTCTAAGTCATAAAAAATCACATAAAATGATACAATGGGCCAATCAGAGAACTGTTGAAGGAAAAGAATTTACTATTACCTAATTTGAGAAAACTTTTTATCATAAGTTATTATTATTATTAAGCAGCTACATTATTTAAGGCCGCTTCCCTCAGCAGGTAACTGACAGAATATCAGCGTTGTGGATACGTTGGTACCCACAACAAGAAGCTGAGTCAGGACCTTTTTGTTGGCACGACACATTTAGGATCTACCTACTTATATCATAATATTATTATCGTTAAGTTTTATAGGTTAAGATATTTTTAGGTTAAGTATTTCCATATGTGTTGTGTTGACAAATAAAGATTTTCTATTCTATTCTATTCTATTCTATTCTATAAGTTGCTACATACAAAACTTTGTTTAATCTTATGTCTTCAAACGAGCAATTCGTGTATATATTTGAATCTCGGAAACAGCTCCAACGATTTTCATGAACGGTATACAGGAGGTTTCGGGGACGATAAATCGATCTAGCTGGGATTATTTTCAGAAAATGTTATAATCACCAAAAAATAAACTGAGTAAAGACCGATTTGAAATACAAAACATTGTTTCATGTAATATTATGAGGAAAAGTAAAACTCAAATATCCTTGAAACACTGTCACTCAAGTGTCAACTTTAATTTAACACTGTTGGGAACAGGCCTAGAATCACGTGATTCTAGGCCTGTTGACTGTGACTATACACGCACCAGTGCGCGATGAATCAAAATATTTTTACGTGGTTGCGCTCCAGTTTTATTTTTCTTTTAAAATTGGCTCCCTTTAGAAACTGAAATAGTAAGATCTTTAATTCTTAAGTAAATTTACTGTAATCTATTACCGCAATAAAAAGCCATTTTTCTACTATTGATAAGCGTACAAAATCCGTACAGTAGTGATAAAACTTCCTTAGATTACTCTGAACAAATTCGTCTATACGCGGAGCATTCTAATTAAAGTCGATAATGTTTTATCGATATTGTTAGGAGGACTGTACCTTCAGTCTCCATAGCAACAGTTTTCTATTATTATATAACTTGTCATACTACTGTAAAATAAAAACATTCGTCACAAGTTCCAACAGTATTTATTTTACTTTAATATGGTAGCAGAGTAAAAATAAAGCGATAAATACGTTGATCACGATGGCGTCGGGCTCAAGTACAAAAATTGAGACTTTAAATAAAGAAATTTTCGACACATGGCGAATTCAAACAAGGGCCGTACTCATCAAAAATAAATTATGGAGTGTTGTTGAGAAGCCGCTGAATCTTGAGAAAGCTGATGAAGAGAAGAGAGAGAAGGATCTTTTAGCTCATTCTGAGTTAGTACTTTTAATGACATCATCTTTTTTGGTCCAAATATGAAAGTGCCGGCCAAAAAAAAAATATGCTGTATTCCGTTAGAACTTGTCCCCCTGAGTATTTATTATTATGACACCAAAGCTGTAGGGTCATTGTCCTTGGTTTTATTGGAGTTAAAAAATACAACATCTTCATACATTTTCAGTGAATTTAATAAACAAAAACAAATGATTTTTTCTACCATATCTAGACATTTAGAACATCGTTTAGTAAAATATATCGGTTCTTGACCTATTTTGGACATTTTGATCTTGTTTTGTGTTTTTGAGTATTATAAATGAAATGTATATACAGGGGTTATTTTGTTTAATTAAATACTATAAAATCATCGTCGTCTGGTACAACAATAATGTTCTCCAATCCATAAGCTGGAGGGGTTATTGCTGGCAAATGTCGTGCATGGCTCATGTACCATATGATGCACATAATATGGGAGCAACATCCTATTGTTCGCTTTCCTATGATGCACGAACAATAATAGTGAGCGATTGCTTGTCGGCCTGATAACGACCTATCGATTACAATGTAGACATAATACTGTCTTGCGCTAACATGCCGCGATTGCAGTCGGCCTCTTATCATCCATAAATCATTGCCCTGCAATTCCGCCAAGTCTTCATTTGATAACTCACTGCTGAGCTCAATTGTGAATGCTCCATTGTCAAGGACGTGCTCACCGTAATAGCTTTTGGCCTGTTTTAGTTGGTAAATGCCCAGAGCGAATAAAAATAATTCGTTCTCATCCATTCTTGGAAATGCTACGAACTCTGGCATATCTGCAGTCATTAAAGTAAACTGAGCACGTCTGCGATTGTAGTTACGGCGTATTACAAGATCTGCCAATCTATTTGGCATATTAATTCTTTGGTGGATAATCTCTAAAATCGCAGCAGCATTTGGATGATCTTCAATCAAAACATGAAAACGATTTATGATCGCCGCTGCTATCTTGAAATAGTCGAACATGCTGGAAAGAGCTCTGTTATTATATACATTTCGCAACAGGCGAAAATCTCTTTTGAACCTGCCGTTGACCACTTCAACCACCCAACGACACATTGTTATCAGCCTGGACTTATTGGCCTGATCCGTGGTTAGCTGTGTCTCATTTGGATACTTTGTTTCAGGCATGTGTTGTATGTATCCGCAAGATTCCAGATTTCTTGCTGAGTCTCGAAAACCACGGTCCAGAATAAAAACATCTCCACTCCTATAAAACCAGTGGAAGGCACTGTCAGCATTATTAAGCATGTCATTCATTATATCTGCGTCAGACGTGGTGGCAGCATATGGTCCGATGACTTCGATAATGTGTCCATCACAAGAAACCAAGAGGAACGGTTTGAGGAGGTTTGTGTATTTGTGATGGCTGTAAGACTTGCGTTGGAAAAAATAATTTCCACTTTTTTGCAGATATATGTACGTGCCATCACAAATCGTGATCGCTTTCCTTTCATTTTCTGAGCTCGATGGGTTCCCAAACAGATTGTTGGGTAGAAAAAGGTTTCTGCGTGCTACATCCTCACGGGACATATGGTCAAACCCAACATTTAAGGGCACAAAATCTTCTAACAGAGCGTTGCGTCCGATTTTTAACCACGTATGAAACGCTGTTTCACTACATTTAAAAATATTAGCAAGCCGCGCGTTCGAATCACCTGTTCTTAACTTGACTAATACTGCCGCCAGTACGGTTCTTTTATTCTTTTTAGTTCTCAGACTTGGTAAACTGTCTAATAATTCAGTAAACTGATATTGAGTTAGTCCTGTCCAAGTATGAAACTCGGCCGGTGCTATATTTTCATACTGCTCAAAATCAAGTATTTCCTCCGTAATATGTCTTTGTAACATCGACACGATAGTCATTATTTGAGCTGCGGTAAATTCCTCAGAAGAGTTGTCTTGAACAGGAAGTAAATGCCACAGATTTTGCTCCACGTGTTCATTACAGACACGCGCGCTTTCTGGCACGAAATAGCTGTAGCGGCAGACCATGCGAAAAATTATGTTCTCCGGAACACGACGGCGAGATTCATTCGTACAATGTTGGAAAATGCAACTATTTGCGGTGTTTGGAGCACGAAGAAGACCTGGCAAAATCAGCGAAATTGGTCTTGGATTTGGAACTTCCAATAGATCACGGTCTTGATCAGCTTGCTGTTCAGCCTCCCGAATAAGTCGCTGGTGCGTTCGTTCCGTTCTTTGCCAACATGGTCGACAAATGAACGCAGTAGGCTCCAACTGAAAAGTAAATAACAATAACGATAGAACTAGAGGTGGAAAAAACGGCTTTCGCTAAATTCGCTAAATAGTGTTTTAGGGCAACTTTTAAACATGAAAACATAAAAAACGTGCTCATACGCTTATATTAAAAAGCGGACTTTTTAAGTGCTTTTCGTTTAATTGGTCACCTCTATATAGAACGGACGGATTGTATTTGGAAAGGCTGTCGCAAAAATCATATAAGTAAATAACATAGACCTGTTCTTACCTGTCGAGCTACTATATCTTCTATCACTATTTGGGCGATATCAAGATGTTGCATTTCTCTGGAAACCCAATCATATCTTCGCCGATTCTCTGTCGATGCACGGCACGAGATACACAACTCTGCCATGACTCACAACAATGATACTTAACAAACTCAAACTTAACAACGAAGATAACAAAAACAAAACAAATCAAAGCACAAGAACTAGTGGGCATCACACGTACGTACACGGCAGCGTTGCTTTCGGTACTAACTAAGCATTAAGCAATAAACTATAAAGTAACAGCATGGCGCGATGGCGGGGGTGAGCGGGAAAGAGAGGGGCGAACAATGGAATTCCATTGTTCGCGTGCGTGTTTACCTGCGCGGCCATTGTTATTGCCATTTTCTAGGAAAAAGTCTCGGCTTCCCAGCCGATTATGCAGGATATATTATGTTATCTTGTCAGAAATAGGTCAATACTCACTGCATCTTACTAAAAATGTTCAAATGACAAGGTATGGTAGAACAAATCATTTGTTCTTGTTAGTTAAATTCACTTAAAATGTATGGAGTTATTGAATTTTTAAACTCAAATAAAACCAAGGATAATGACCCTACAGCTTTGGTGCCATAATAATAAATACTCAGAGGGACAAGTTTTAACAGAATACAGCATTATTATTTCTTGGCCGGCACTTTTATATTTGGACCAAAAATGTATGAAATCGCGATGATGTCCTTTCACCCTCTGAATTGAAGCAAATAAAAAACTGCAAAACAGCTCACGAGATTTGGACTTTGCTTGATTTTATATATGCCAGTAGGGGACCGGCTAGGAAGGCCTCTCTTTTAAAGAAGTTAATATTGTCCAAAATGGAAAATGGCAATATTAGAGAGCATTTAAATAAGTTCATGGACGTGGTAGACAAATTGCAGGATATGGACATTTGTATTCATGAGGATTTGCTCACTGTTATGATGCTATACAGCTTACCACCTGACTACGAAAATTTTCGTGTAGCGATAGAATCCAGAGACAATTCGAAACCTGAAGAACTCAAGGTAAAAATTTTAGAAGAATCAGAAGCCAGACAATTTAATAATGGTTCCAACACCAATACTACCAACACTTAAGATGAACACGAAGAAGAGACAAATTTCGTAAAAACATGCAAATTTTGCAAGAAGAAAGGACATGTTATCAGTGAATGCAGAAGGCTGGAGTAACAAGCAAAAGACGATAGCTTTATCGTCGACAGAGGCAGAGCTAGTGGCAGCTACGGAGACAGCCCGGGAAATTATATGGCTACAACAGATGTTGGAGGAAATCACTAAAACTGAAAAGCCACCACTTCTTTACATTGACAATGAGTCAACAATAAAGCTAGCATACAATCCGCCGTACGAGCAACATAGCCAAACCAAGCACATACAACGAAGGTATCTCTATGTCAGAGAGTGTGTGGCAGCTGGCATACTTGAGGTCAAGCAAGTTACTACTGAGGACCAACTGGCTGATTGTTTCACAAAGCCCTTATATGCACCCAGGCTGGAAAGGCTGACTAAAGCTCTTGGCCTCAGTTCCTAAAAGAGGAGTGGATGTTAGGAGGACTGTACCTTCAGTCTCCATAGCAACAGTTTTCTATTATTATATAACTTGTCATACTACTGTGAAATAAAAACATTCGTCACAAGTTCCAACAGTATTTATTTTAATTTAATAGATATGTTATGTGCAGTACTGGCTGAATAGCGAAATTTGAATGTCAATGTTCTAGAAGAAAATTATTAGTAAATGTGAAATCAACCGTAAAGTTCTTATTTTAAGGATTGCTTTAAAATGTCTTGTAGCCCTATAGAAATTTAACACAATTTTTCACGTATTGCCTTTACCGATGAATAGCAGAACGTCTAATGACTTTTTGAAATATCACGCTTGTCTCTTTAGTTCTGCAAATCGCGTCTAGGTGGCATTGGTTGTATCTATGCAATAGCTTTACCGCGGCAGTCAACGAGTGCCACACGTCTTTTTTTTCATATAGAGATTACTTTCGTTACTTAAAATAAAATAAATGACAATGTTTTTAAAGTCGATAATTACATATTGCATTAATTTATTACTTTTGTATCATGATATACACAGCTCTAACTATAATTTTTCGACAAAATGTCTTTAACTGTATAGGACCGCCCAAAAAAAAGTTGTCCATTGTTGTCGTGAGTATCTACAGAGTACCTACACTCGATAAGTCTTCAACGCACAGTCCACACTCCACACCTACGTAATTCTAAGAAAGTCCAATCACCTCCTTTTAATCATAGTATCTATTACTTATAGGATAGGCACTCGTTTAATAGTAACTCATCACCTCCATAACTGTGTCAATGTTTATAATAATAACATCAATTTGATATTGTTAAATTGAGAGTGACACACCGACATTGTTTATTATTGATATTATCGCCTACACACATCATTGTAGTTATTAAGAGGCATTTCTTCAAACTCGTGGGAGATACTTGACTGGCAAAATGTTAAAAAAATCTTAATTAAAAATTATATAGCACCGAATTCTCTCAAGAGTCCCATGGACTACAATGTCTCCATAATATATTCGAAATACAAATCATTTGTAATTCGTGCATATTTCGATCATGTTGTGGTGTTATTCGGGATTATAGTAATATAGTAGAATCTATGCTCCTGGCCATAGTTGGTTCGGAAATACTTCTCTAAAACGAAATATAAATAGTTAAAAATTAAAGAAAAAGTTTAGTTTAAAAAAAGGGTTTCTCCCGTTTCGCCCGGTGTGTCTGCCCGGTACCGGGCAGGATGGTACAAAAAATTGCCGTCCTGCCCGTTGCGCACCGTGCAATCGTTTGCCGGGCAGGATGGGAATCTTTTCTGAAAAAAATTTCCCATCTGGCCCGGTAGCATTTAGCTTAGCATGAAAAAGAAGCCTTTAAATCTCGCACTTGACCATTTATTTTTATTTTTAAAGCAGTGTTACTTGTTGTTTGCAGATTTACCAACACCTGCGCTGGTACACGAACCCGTCGGAGCAGCGATGGATAGTACGCATCCTGTTCATCGTGCCCATATACGGCTGCTACAGCTGGATCTCGCTGCTTTTCTTCAACAGCGACTCGTATTACATTTATTTCTTCACCGTCAGGGATTGCTATGAAGGTAATTGGGTATATTATGTACTTAATGTAATTATTTTTAATTGCATAATGTGGTGCACTAGTTAAAAGACTCGGGAGTTTTTTAACATAATATATTTGTTAAAAAATGCTCAAGGCAGGTGTCAAGCTCAAATTTACTCGTTTTTTGGTTTTTCGCAGTTTATAAGCTAAGCTATAACACACTTTAGGCCTACAGCAATAAAATTCTGGATATATTACTTTACGTCCTTTAACCGTGATTACAAGCTTTGCAGATGAGTACCTGTCCCACTTTAGACGACCGCGTCCAGCGCTCATCTGGCGTTGATCTTGACGCTCTGGGTTTTTTCCAGTCGTAAATTTTTCTATCCTATCAATGCCTATGGCCCTTTTTAGTTTTCTCTGTTATTCTCATAATTTTTGCTCAATTACCATTATTTTTCCTTCTTCTATAAACTTCATTGTGTTGTGTATGACTAATAAATTATATCTTATTGTAATCTCTTCCATTAGGTTAAACTAGTTTTCTTATCAATGACCACTTCGTTCATATGCAAGTGCACGATTTAAATTTTCTTTGCCGTGTTTTCAAATTGACGCAATTGTGTTTCGATAAAAAATAATATCAACTTAATTTCGCATTTAATACAACATAATTATTATATTACCTACATCAAAAAATACTTAGTAGTAGATATTATTTTATTGTATTTGTTAATACAAATATTTGTTAATACAAATACAATGAAATAATATCGCTCACCAACCAGATGGTCGGACCAACTAAGGGATTCCAAATGCAAGTTTTACACTATTGCACGGCTAGCCTCTGACAGAACCCGATGGAAAACTTTAATCCGCGCGATGTTGCAACCCCAGGACCACGATCTTCAGGAATGAAGAAGCGACTAGAGAGAGAGAGTTAGAGTCCGACCGAAACTGGTTTTCCGGCCGAAACCGAAACCGAAACCGAATATTCGGCCCTGGCTTCAGTTTCGGCCGAAACCGAAACCGAAACCGAAACTTATGTGGTCAAGTATAAAATTCCTTAAAATACTGAAATTTGATGCATTTTACACATTAGAATGTTTACGTCGGACGATAACGCACTAAGTTTTGTTGCTACGAAGCTATCCGAAAGGCGCACAACTCCCGAACAGGGCCGCCAGCGTCCGTCATAGTGTTGCCGCGTGAAACGAAGCTAGGCGAGCGTGCACGACTACTTCCGAAATCAGTTTCGGTTTCGGCAAAAGTTTCGGCCAATTTAGGCCGAAACCGAAACTGCCGCCGAAACTTGATTTTTGGCCGAAACTCGGCCGAAACCGAAACCGAACTTTCGGTCGGTCACTAGAGAGAGTTAATACAAATACTGCCAATTGCATGTAT
The DNA here is from genome assembly GCA_963855885.1 of Coenonympha glycerion. Classification (NCBI taxonomy): domain Eukaryota; kingdom Metazoa; phylum Arthropoda; class Insecta; order Lepidoptera; family Nymphalidae; genus Coenonympha; species Coenonympha glycerion. Next base: position 10,778,147 of record OY979636.1, on the reverse strand, counting down.
GCCCTTGACATGCTATTCTTTTATTACATTTTTGTCGTTGCCAGTTGCCACAGAGTTCAGCGGTGCAAATAAAGTCTTTTGAATACGAAGTTGCACCGGCATTTAAGTTGACCCCAAAATTGTGGCTGTCTGCGCAGGTCCATCTCGCGCCTCGCCTTATAGCGGCCATACATCCCTTGCTTCCCCTTGCAGCGCACTCATACCGCATCTCAGTTGGCATCCGAAAATGTATTCTGCGCAGGGATCAACTTATATACTGTACTTTGTCGGAGATTATACAGGGTGTCATAGGATAAACGCAAATCTTAAAATGTGGTTTTTGTTGAATCCATAACTTTTGTTGTTACCAGCGCTGAAATGGGAACAACTAAAAACTGTATATTTAGACAGCGTTCGTGATCTACAGCTTATTATGTTGCCAGCGAGTTTGTTAAGTTGGCAGCGTTCGTGATATACAGTTTTACATTGGCAGCGTTCGTGATCTGCTATTTTTGTGTTGGCAGCGCCCGTGATGTACAGTTTGTTGTGTTGGCAGCGTACATGATGTACAGTTTGTTGTATCGGCAGCGTTCGTGATATGCAGTTTGTTACGTTGGCAGCGTTCGTGATTTACTGTTTGTTGTCTGCAGTGTTCGTGATTTACAGCTTATTATGTTGCCAGCGAGTTTGTTAAGTTGGCAGCTTTCGTGATATACTGTTTGTTACATTGGCAGCGTTCGTGATGTACAGTTTGTTGTGTCGGCAGCGTTCGTGATGTACAGTTTATAGTGTCGGCAGCGCTCGTGATGTACTGTGTGTTGTGACGGCAGCGCTCTTGATGTACTGTGTGTTGTGTCGGCAGCGTTCGTGATTTACAGCTTATTATGTTGCCAGCGAGTTTCTTAAGTTGGCAGCGTTCGTGATATACTGTTTGTTACATTGGCAGCGTTCGTGATGTACAGTTTGTTGTGTCGGCAGCGTTCGTGATGTACAGTTTGTAGTGTCGGCAGCGCTCGTGATGTACTGTGTGTTGTGTCGGCAGCGTTCGTGATCTACAGCTTCCTGTCGCTGTGCTACGAGTACCTGGGCGGCGAGGGCAACATCATGTCGGAGCTGCGCGGGCGACCGGTGCGCGCGTCGTGCGTCAACGGCACGTGCTGCCTGTCGGGCGCCACCTACACCATCGGCTTCCTGCGGTTCTGCAAGCAGGCCACGCTGCAGTTCTGCCTCGTCAAGCCCGTGTGTGCGTTCATCATTATTTTCCTTCAGGTGAGTGTGACATGTGATGTTGTCGATAGCCAATATAGCGATATTTTTAAGCCTTCTCTTATTTAAACAGACTAATGAGTCTAGCCAGATGTTCAGCTGATATTATAAGTGCCCACATCAGATGCAGTATGTCTCATACTTTTGCATCGCAATAATATCATACGACATCATCCATCATTCAATTTTTAGGCCTCATTTTGCTCAGTAATCATGTGAGCGTACAGTGCCCTCACTGATATATCACGGGCTTCAAGCTAGAAGGGTTTATAAGCGATACCTTTCATTTTCAAAAGACAAGAAAACTTAATACCTAAGTTTGTAGCTTCAATTTCAATTATTTAATGTCGGTTCCCGATATTCAATCTATCCATGGTTTGCCTTACGAGAGATAGAAATTTGACAAAACTTTTATGAAGCTTATGTCACATTGATATCTCTAGTAGGGCAAATGGAATATAGATAGAATATTAGGAACCGGCCTCAAATAAAATGCACATTGTAAATAGAATTTCTTTCCATACTATCGCAATAGTTCTACTCGTATCTTGATCAGTAAACGAAACTATCGTAAAAGGTAAATACATTGCGGCTGCAAATAACCACTTTTCCATCCTGTTACATATTGCGGCGAACCTAACTCGGTATACTCTATAATATGTATACTATGTTAATATCGGTCTATATTTCTTAACTGGATAGCTTTCTTAAATCGAGCAACGGATGTTGACATCTGCAGTATCCACGAGTATGTAGTTATGTAAAGAAGGCTCTGTGAAGTAACCACATTAATATGTAAAAGGCGAAATTACTTGTTACTCCCACAACATACAAAATCGATTTAGCTGAATTGAAAATCCCGTAAATCCTGGATTAAAATTGCTAGTTAAGCTAAGCTAGTTGTTTACGCGCGAAAATAGATTTACGAACGGAACGGCAATATCAAGAACTTGAATTGAATTCCCCAGGCGGCGGGCCACTACCACGACGGCGACTGGAGCCCCAACGGCGGCTACCTGTACATTACGATAGTGTACAACTTCTCCGTGAGTCTGGCGCTGTACGGCCTCTTCCTGTTCCTGGGCGCCACGCGCGAGATGCTCAAGCCGTTCGACCCGGTGCTCAAGTTCTTCACCGTTAAGTCTGTCATCTTCTTGTCTTTCTGGCAGGGTGAGTTATTATTATTTATCCTCATTTATTGTGGTCACCGTACCATAGGTGGGCTAATACTTCACTGTTACCACACTTGGTAGAAAGTTTAAGGTAAAACGCGCTTGCCTATGCCTATTTATTCTTGATTTGAAGGTACCCATGTTGTAGGTAATGGGAAATACGGAAGTCGGAAGGGTATTCTGGACCCTCCAATGCATATCAGAAACGAGGATTGAATGTCTTTGGTACGTCAACTATGTAAAGGTGTAAGCGGAAAGCCGTGTGCAATCGACAGACAGACTATTTAAAATATTGTGGTTACCAGACTGCAGCTTGCGAAATATCATGTCAACTCTAATAGGCACTAATGTTATTTGTATCCAGGCGTGGGGCTGGCCATCCTCGAGAAGGCGGAGGTGATATCGCCCATCATCGACGCGGACGGCACGCGCACCACGGCGGGTACGGTGTCCGCCGGCTACCAGAACTTCCTCATCTGCATCGAGATGCTGGCGGCCGCCATCGCGCTGCGCTATGCGTTCCCGGCGTCCGTGTACGCGCACGCGCACCGCGACCCGCACCGCTCCGTCACCATGCAGTCCATCTCCAGCAGCCTCAAGGTGAGCGGCAGACTGCTCCCTGCAGCACTTCCTCGTCTGCGTCGAGATGCTGGCGGCCGCCATCGCGCTGCGCTACGCGTTCCCGGCGTCCGTGTACGCGCACGCGCACCGCGACTCGCACCGCTCCGTCACCATGCAGTCCATCTCCAGCAGCCTCAAGGTGAGCGACAGACTGCTCCCTGCAGCACTTCCTCGTCTGCGTCGAGATGCTGGCGGCCGCCATCGCGCTGCGCTACGCGTTCCCGGCGTCCGTGTACGCGCACGCGCACCGCGACCCGCACCGCTCCGTCACCATGCAGTCCATCTCCAGCAGCCTCAAGGTGAGCGACAGACTGCTCCCTGCAGCACTTCCTCATCTGCATCGAGATGCTGGCGGCCGCCATCGCGCTGCGCTATGCGTTCCCGGCGTCCGTGTACGCGCACGCGCACCGCGACCCGCACCGCTCCGTCACCATGCAGTCCATCTCCAGCAGCCTCAAGGTGAGCGGCAGACTGCTCCCTGCAGCACTTCCTCGTCTGCGTCGAGATGCTGGCGGCCGCCATCGCGCTGCGCTACGCGTTCCCGGCGTCCGTGTACGCGCACGCGCACCGCGACTCGCACCGCTCCGTCACCATGCAGTCCATCTCCAGCAGCCTCAAGGTGAGCGACAGACTGCTCCCTGCAGCACTTCCTCGTCTGCGTCGAGATGCTGGCGGCCGCCATCGCGCTGCGCTACGCGTTTCCGGCGTCCGTGTACGCGCACGCGCACCGCGACCCGCACCGCTCCGTCACCATGCAGTCCATCTCCAGCAGCCTCAAGGTGAGCGACAGACTGCTCCCTGCAGCACTTCCTCATCTGCATCGAGATGCTGGCGGCCGCCATCGCGCTGCGCTACGCGTTCCCGGCGTCCGTGTACGCGCACGCGCACCGCGACCCGCACCGCTCCGTCACCATGCAGTCCATCTCCAGCAGCCTCAAGGTGAGCGACAGACTGCTCCCTGCAGCACTTCCTCGTCTGCGTCGAGATGCTGGCGGCCGCCATCGCGCTGCGCTACGCGTTCCCGGCGTCCGTGTACGCGCACGCGCACCGCGACCCGCACCGCTCCGTCACCATGCAGTCCATCTCCAGCAGCCTCAAGGTGAGCGGCAGACTGCTCCCTGCAGCACTTCCTCGTCTGCGTCGAGATGCTGGCGGCCGCCATCGCGCTGCGCTACGTGTTCCCGGCGTCCGTGTACGCGCACGCGCACCGCGACCCGCACCGCTCCGTCACCATGCAGTCCATCTCCAGCAGCCTCAAGGTGAGCGGCAGACATAAGTCATATGTCTAGGGCTGAAATAGACGAGGAGGGAATAGCTACGCATGACGGACCTGAGGAAAAAAGGCAGAATGCTTCTTCAATCAGCGCATGCGAACGGATGCGCGATTGCGCACGCCCGCCCGCCACGTGCTTGCTCACATGATATCTTATTTTCGACTTATGCGTAATACCGGTGACCGCTAAACAAACCTGCCGCCAGCTATACTCTGTACATTCGTGTATTAATCTTCATCTGCAAAGGAACCTTAAACATAGCTTACGAGTCTATGTCTAATATACGTCAACGCGGCAACGTCCGAAATTTTAACATCACTGTGCAAAATCAGGGGCATCATAAAAATTGATGAAAACGGGCCTAAATAATGGATGGCAGCTAATTTGCCTCCCGTTTGTTTCCAGGAGACAATGAACCCCAAGGACATAATGACGGACGCGTTCCACAACTTCCACCCGCAGTACCAGCAGTACACGCAGTACAGCTCAGGTTAGTGGGCGCACAGCTTTACATATCTGCATGAAAGCTGCCTGAACGTTGTCACTTTTATATTTTTTATTTGCCAGTCATTGGAGTCTTGTTATCGTATCCCGTTTCAGAACAGTTCGAGTTCAATCAACGAAGACGCGCCCCACTCCTTCCTAACTCCTTACGAACCGCATGAAACATAAGCGAGTGTGAAGTAGTGTGGCGCGTCTTCGTAGATGGAACTTCCTGTAGTTAAAGTAGATTCTGACCAGATTTTCTTACTTCCATAACATACCACAGCTGACAGTACTGCCAACATGACCTATAAAAGTTTGTTATGGTGGTAATTCTGTGTATCGGGTATCAATAAGTCAATGTTCGACAAAAATGTCCATATTCCATTCCGTTTCTAAGTGTCAATTTACACCGCGGCGGAATGGAATGAAAGCGATATTTTTCATAAGCATTGTGAACTTTATGTCGATCGTTTAATATAGAAAATAAATAATAATTCTTGAGAATACACGCGGATTCCCCGCAAGATGCGCGACCTTTTTTGGTTCATATTTAGTTTGTATCTTATACAGTTGACATAAAGTTCATTTTGCTATGTAAACTAGCGTCGCTTCCATTCCATTCCGTCATTGTAAATTGACCCTTAGATTTCTTTTGGTCCGCTTATGGAACTATATTCAAAAAATGTATGACAATGACAGTTGTCTGCGTGGAAGTCACATGTTTTTTTTTTCTCACACATTTTTGAATTTCGTTTTATAAGCGTACCAAAATCCAACTTGAATAGGTATGGAATAGATAAGTTATGGCCACAACTTCTGATACCTACCCTCATTAGGGTTCTTTGACTCAAATATCAGCTCGAAAGAGGTTTTGTTATTTTTTGGTTTTATTTTCTTTCAGATGTCACTTCTCAACTGCCTTATGAGAAACTATAAGCTCTGCCATAGCTGTGCTCTGCATGAAGTGCATTGCTGTCTGTCTGTCCATATTATATACATAGAAATAACTACAAGACTACCTATTTCCTGGCAGACTGATTAAATAGTTGTGCTATTTTACTATGCTACATTTGTGTGTCAAAAGGGCCAATAGAATCGTTTGATTTTAAAAGCCAAAGATTTAAACCGCTAGATGAGTCCTAAACCTCCAAAAACGTCCACGTTTTTTGTCTTGTGTGCGACACGTTGTCACTTCTGTGTCACAAGTGAAACATGCGTCCTTAAACATGCTGAGAGCACTCACTCAGCCTGTTTGTGGACGTTTTCGATGTGGCTTAGGACCCACCTTGCTACTTAAATCTTTGTTAAAAGCTATGAAATCAAATTAAAACTAAGTGATTCTTTTAGTGCATTTGACACAAAACTCAGCATAGCAAACCCATGAACGATAATTTTAACTCAATTTTTTAAATGTTTTCTGTTGATATTTAGTTTTATAATACTGTCAGTTTGCTCGTAACTAGGTATTCTTAAAATCCATTACCATCATCACTTTAATGTTTCAAGTAACTTACCATAACCAAAAAGAGTAATAAAACAAAAAAAAAATGTTATGGGAAGTGACTTGTCGCATTATTGTCTTGTCGAGCATGGAAAAACCATTGATTTAACTGAATGGCACTTCATATCAGGGATTACAAATTATAAGGAAAATACAAGCCTTGGTAAAAAAAAATTCTAAGGACCACAGATTAATCTATTGACGTTATTGATTGACGTAGGTATATGTAGTTGAAAGTTATTATTGACTTTTAATTAACTGAACATTTTTGTCGATCGGCAACCCCAACATCAACAAATGTGCAATGCTAAAAAAATAGTTACATAGTAGAAAAATAATGTTTATTTGTTTTAAAAATGCCTTACTTTGAAATGTTATTTTGGATTTCGGTGCTCGGTTACGAACCCTCTTCTATAAGATTAATTAATTTTAGCGAGTATTTTTTTGTAATAATTGTAAAGGTATTTGGCTAGTCCGAAAAGCATGGCGTAGGTCGGTTATACATAAACAAAAGTTTAATCAAGATTAATAATTAAAATAAACTGTTTTTTTTTTAATTATTACTAATCTATAAAATATAAAAGCTACAAATAAAACTAATTATAAATATCTTAAAGACCTAGTAGGTCGCTCTCTGAGGGGATTTATTCCAATTATTTTTAATTTTAATGACGAAATTAATTTGTCATCAGAATCACATTAACAATTAATTTTTATGTTATAATATGTAAAAACCGGCTTAAGTTATTCTTTTTTTTTCAAATAAGAAACAAAACATACAGAGCATTGAGATGTTGCTGCTAACAACAGTGTTGACATTTTTTTATAACTACTAGACAAGATTATTTCATATTATTGTTATACGTCCTAGAACTATCAAAAAATAACACTAAATAGCTCATCATAACCATCAAACTTATCGCTAGTTTTTTTAAAGTGATGTTTGTTATAAATCATGGTATTTTGAACCTCACACCTAACGAATCACTATCGGGTGTGAGAAAGTTTAATTAAGTATTCTAAATTCTTTAGTACTGGCGCGAGAAAATTTTCGGTATTTGGAAAGAAATATTGAAGAGATCTTGTTGAGATGCCACCAATCATTTTGACCAATAAGCGTTATGCAAAAAAATTAAATACGGGTCTAGTATTTTTATTTGTATCTTCTCGGTACTAAAACATATCTGACAATTATTTTTTATATAATCCCACCGCACATATATTCCCACATAGAATGTTGCTGGTTGTGACGTCACAGAACAGACGCCAGCACTCATCAGCCAATAATTAATTAAAGACTTAAATTAATTATTGGCTAAAAGAATTATTACGATATTAGAGTTTGCAGTGCGAGCTGATTGACTGAATCATTGAATTGAGTGTATGACGTGATCTACGTAATACGTTCGAAATTCGGCATTTGAATCGTCTGAATTCCGTATCGGTTTTTAATTATTAATATCTTAATTTATATCAATATTTCGTGAGAAATATATATTTTTTTCTGTTACGATGTACCTAAACAACAAAATAAAAATGTTAAAAATACAGTGGGTATTCCCTATTAGCAACTTTTACAATTCTCTGTATGTATTGTCCCTAAGACATAATAAATAAATAATTTTGTATTAATATTTCATAATGCTTTTCCATTCATAAATTAGTAGCGGTAGGTACTTTAGGTCGGACTATTCATGCCTATAAATGGCAATAATTCAGACGTACCATTTTATTTATTTAGTACTTATCTTACGCGTTAGTTTTTTTTTTTGGTAGTGTGTGTTGATATGATGAAATGTTTATTATGATTCTGTGATTTTTCCTTGTTTGTACTATTTCTTTCTTACTTATCTTTTAGTTGAAGGATAAAATCCATTAGTAAAAGCTAGTATTGCTTTATTGGAAACGAAATAAAAAATACAGGTTTAGCTTCTTTTAATTTTTGAATGTAAAAATATGACCCATAGATTAACACAGGTAAGTCCTGAAATTGTTTTTTAATTAGCTATTAGGGCTGGTAGGGTTCAAGGCATTTTAAGTCTAATAAAATATTGAATTTGCCTGACCAAAGAAGTAAAGTTTATATTAAAAAAAATTGTGCCCAGGCAAAATGTTAGTACTTATATTATTTCGCTTTGTATCTATGCCATTTTGTACATGTTCTGTTTTTATTATTATTATTATTTTAAAGTTTAATCATTTAAAGTTAATAATATTATATAGTTAGCATTAAATCTTTTTTTCTATTTTGTAAAAAAAAAATTGAGATTTCACTGTAAAGCCTTTAGCCATTGTTTTAATAAGACAATTTTAGGTTTAAGTTTAAAAAAAAACATTAACTTCATGAGCTCTAGATCGTATACTGTTAAAAAACTTTGTACTTTGCATCTCACTAATAAACGATTCTACCTTAAATTGTAGATTTTATTTTAAAATGTCAATATTTCGATTATTTATAGAGGACTTCGCTACAAGTCAAGGTGAGCTATTTTAACGTATTTCGTATTTCAAAAATTGGCTTCTTTATAACTTGGTTGCTAGCATGCCGCTATGTGTCGTCCCAATGTAACAATACATAGATTTGGTATTTTTAAGTTCGACAAAAATTATGAGACGCACTTACATGGTCATGCGCATCTCTTAACGTCATTCCTGCTTTATTATTATAAAAAAATACTATAGCTTGGCAACTTCGTGCGGGACCCTCCTGCGGGGTGACGGTGAGGGGACGGTGGGGGAGGCAAGGAACTTAGATGTCAGCGGTTAGCGGGCGGTGTAGCGGGGAAGGGGACACTTCTCTGCATGTAAGCGTTACCGCGTCCCCCGGCCGTCTGTCACCCCGCAGGAGGGTCCCATACGAAGTTGCCAAGCTATAGCGACACCCTAACCGGACATGTAAAGTTTTTGGTACTATAATTTGGTTTATCTTACATAAATTATAGGGACCAGGCTATATCACATCCTTCCATATACCAAAAGTAGTCTGCAAACGAAACCTTTTTCACAGATTCACAGACAGCTTTCGTCCAATCAATTTAATTTTGCAATAAATATAATTGGTAACTTAATAAAATAATTTAACTCAGTAGTAAAAAGTACTACGAGGTAGAATTTACCTACAATGATCCATCAGTAGTTTTATCACAGATGTTTTTATTTACACCAATAAACACTAAAATAAACTCGCCGGCATATTTAGCGGAACATAAAAAAAAAGGTTTGATATCAGTATCATATAAAGTTGCTGGCTGGTTTATACGTTATTTAATTTAAAAAGAAATATTTTCAAATTAAGAAAACAACTGAACATCACATTTTATGCAATTGTTTTAATTTTATTCAAATACACCTTATCTGGAGCGAACTTCGAGTATTTCTTCCTTCTGAGTTTGATTTAAAATTTCATTGAAATACTGTTTTTTGTTAGTTTTTTTTAATCGCGTATCTTTCTGGAGTTGATGACTGAATTATGCCTGACTTATCCCCAACGGAGATTGCCAGGGCACTCGAAATGCGAAGAAATAGTCTAACCTACAGAGTGATATCCAGAGATCTTCGTCGACCAGTTTCAACGATCCATCGCAGTATCCAACGGTTCAGGGAGACCGGTACTTATGTGAGAAGAGCAGGACAAGGCAGAAAAAGACGCACTTCGAGTAGGGATGATCGTTTCATTCGGCTTCGTGTACGTAGGAACCCCCGTTTGACGGCCGTCCAAGCCCAACATGAGTTAGAAGCAGTGCGGGGTGTAACCGTAAGTGAGAGTACGGTACGAAGAAGGCTCGAAGAAGCTGGTTTGGGTTCATTTGTGCCCGCCAAGGCTCCAAGGCTCGAGGTAAATCATCGTAGAAACAGGTTAACATTTGCTCAGGAACATCGACTTTGGAACGCGGACCAATGGAGTAAGGTATTGTTTAGTGATGAGTGCAGAATTCTCTTAAATCAAATTTACGGCAGGCAAAGAATATACAGACGCAAAGGAGAACGATACATTCAGACAAATTTTGAAACTACAGTTGCATACGGTGGTGGATCAATAATGCTTTGGGCGGGCATTTGTTTGGGAGCTCGCACAGACTTGGTAGTGATTGACAGAGGGAGTCTGACTGCAGACCACTATATCAGAGAAGTTTTAGAAGAAAATGTCGTACCGTTTGCCCCATAAATCGGTGACGATTTTGTTTTTATGCAGGATAATGCTCTGCCGCATACCGCTCGGGTAACTCAAGCTTATCTTAATGATATGAATATCACTGTTATGGAGTGGCCGGCGAGATCACCGGATATGAACCCAATAGAGCACGTTTGGGACTTGCTGAAAAGAAAAGTTAAGTCCAGAATTCCAGCTCCTGCCAACGTGGGAGAACTGCGAATCGCCGTAGTTGAGGAATGGCGGAGACTATCCCAGGAGACCATCGATTACATCATTCTCAGTATGCCTAGACGGGTAGAAACTTTAATAAGAGCACGTGGAGGAAATACGCGATATTAATCACCATTTTTCTAATTTAATTAATTGTAATTTTAATATTAAATTTCACTTTTCCAGGTTACATGAAAAGTTCAAAAATGTACCATTTTTCACAAATAGCCTTTACTCGCAAAATCTGTTCTTAATGTGATCTCATTTTAAGTAAAAACAAATGAAACTTTAAATAACAAAAGAAGTGTAGTAAGTAGATTTTAAAATAAAACCATATTTTTTTAATTATGGACCTTTTTTTTATGTTCCGCTAAATATGCCGGCGAGTTTATATTATCATAACACTTTAGTCGAAATAATAGAGTTCTTTTACCACAAACACGCCGCACTCTACAAAAATTTTTCCTTTTTTATTTTATTTTACTGACACATTTTTACTTGTTTAAAATACAAATTAAAGTCATGAGATCAATTTTATTATTATAATTTGTATTATAAACAAGCATGTATTCTACAAACTATACAAATACAAATGATGTATAATTTAGTGATGCGCGGCGCGGGAATCGGCAATCGCGGATCGGAAGAAGGCGCAACACTAGCGCCGAGGCCGCCTCCTCAACGAGTGTCTACCATCAGCCACGCTCCCAACTACCACGAAAAAACAACACTACTGAGTTCAGATGACGAATTCCAGTGAACGACAAACGATTAAAAAAAATGTATGTCTACTTGAAAAAAACCACGAAGAAACGGAAAAACGCTAAAACGTGATATGTATTTCGATTGTAATGTTGGAACCACTGCACTAAAGGATTTATTCCAAAAAGATTCGAAAACTAATTTATACCAGCTTTTTTTGGCGTAATTTTTATTTGTATAATATATTTTATGGAAGTCATCTTTTTGTATAATCTTAGTGGAAATTATCCTTTATGTAAAATTTTAGCGGAAACGGTATAAATATAGGTAACAAATGATATAATTAAAAAAAAACCGGCCAAGTGCGAGTCGGACTCGCGCACCGAGGGTTCCATACCATAAAAGAAGTAAAACATTGAAAGAATCACTTTTGTTCATGAATTTACGAGTAAAATTTACATGTAGGTACTTTTGTTGGCGAACCGCAAACGTAACTTTGTTTTTGGTGGTTTATTGTTATTATCAAAAAAAGTATAATAGTTAGGGAGTTGATTTTATTTTTCCTGTAAAATATACATTAATTGTATTGATCATAATTATTTCAGATTTTTCGATTGATAAACTTCGGAGATAAGGGGGGGGGGGAACGGTATTTTTTTCGACAGTTTGCTCGATAAATCCAAAACTATCAGGCATAAAAATAAATAAAAATCGGTTTTAGAATACACAAGTAATGCCCTTTCATATGATACCCCACTCAATATTGTTATTTCATTTTGAAAATTCGAAGCCCCGGTTTTCCCCCCTTTTTAAATAAAAATAAAAACAATTTTCAATGTTTTATGATTGCAATGGCGTTGGGTCAATATTACCTAAAACTATTCTAAATTTCAAGTCGATAGCTTCGATAGTTACTGAAATAATCGAGTGTGACAGACGGACGGACGGACGGAGAAAGTCTCACCATAAGGGTTCCATTTTTACCAAATTGGTATGGAACCCTAAAATACTTGAAAAAATTCACAAAGACACGTATTGACAGAACGTGTATGTTTATTAGTTTCTTTCTATAATTTCATTATAATATTATTGCATTTTTATTATATTTATTTTCTAATTGCTACCAAAGATAAGCTTTATGACGGCGACTAAGGCGAGTTATGGACGTGAATTAATAATATGTTAATATTAAAATTTTATTATTATATTATACTGTAATATATGACATTAAGAAAGCATCATCTAATAATTACTAACTTAATCACATTCAGTGTACAGATTAGATAAAATAATAATGACATTATTGCGATTATTCGTATAAGTAATGTATATTTCACGAAAACGATATCCATACTCTTCAACTCGATAATAACAAAATTATGTGTACCTACTAATGAAGTATAGTTTGATAGTGTATTTACAATTACTAAAGTATATTTAATGTGTTTTAATGTAAAGTAGTGCCCGTTTGTTAAGGTTCCCTGTACGAATTTGCCCGCGAAATTCAAAGGAGGTGTTTCAAATTGGGCTAGGTTTTGTACGTTATCTTAAAAAATTAAGAAGAAACTGTTGTTCACAGGAAAAATAAAATTATTTAGTTAAAACGAATACTTTCGGTGTAGAAAAATATTTTTTTCATTATTTATATGATTTGTTTTCAATATGGCGTCGTTGGCATCGTACGATTTGACGTAAACCACAACGCAATCTTTCAATAGTTGACATTTCTGTCAAAGTCAAATGACAATTCACAATCAAAGATATGTTAGCGCCAGACTTTGATCAGGTATTTATAGGCGCCAGATGAGTATTTGTTAAGTGTTGCAATTATAAGCTGAAATACTTGTTTTGTACAACCGAAAAAGCCATTTTTAAAGAAAATATATACGTAAAAACTGTTTTTTGTGATTTGGGCTACACCCAAGTATACCGTACATAGGCCTGGCCCAGGGCTCATACATTGATGAAACGTCTCCTTTCATTTGTTTCACGCAAATTGTAAATTTGAATTTCGTAGGTAGAGTCGTGTACGATAGACTAACAAAATACTTACGTGATATCACAAATAATCACATTTTCGTTAACATTATCGTTTACTTCATAATTTTAGTGAAGTTTATTGTATATTTTTATTTAATTGAATATCTTACTCGAGACGAAAAACTATAAGTACAGAAGATTTTGTATTTCACAATTGCTAATACATCATATTGCTGTAAAATCTCTTCGACTTCATCGATAACAAAAAATCTGTGCTTACTTGGATAATTTTCGGCTGTTTTCGGTTAAATATCTTTGTGCTTAAACTATATTTATATATAAAAAAGCCACTGCCTAATCGATAGGAAAATTAATGTACAGTCCAGCCCATTGCATTCATCACTTCAAAGATTTGGTAATATTACTAAAAGTGCATTATTTCTTCAGTAGAGTGAAGCATAAAGTTTTGTACATATTAGTGCTCAGATTAAAAAAGAAATATAGGACCATTGCTGCACTTTAACATTTTTCTAGATAGCTAATGTATAAAAATGTCTTCGAAATATTTGAGGCTTGCTTTAATTACAAAACTGCATTGCTTCGCCGTCCAATTTGAAATTTTCACGCACTTCTGTAATTATCTTAAATAAGTTAAAATAAGTATTGCATGACGTGGAACAATTATGCAGATTTTCTAATTATTTTTATTATTTAAGGCAGTATACCGTGTTCGTAATTTTAAATCCCATTTTACTAGATGAGATTATTTAATGATAAGAATTATTATAATTAATATTCTCTATCTACCTTCTTTATAATTATTTTAATAATTAATCGTTAATTATAAAATTAAACACATGTGTCTAATGTACCTAATGTATATTATAATATTTAAGTGTGTTTTATCGTAAAAGGATAATATTATGTAAATAAATTATTTTGTTACAATAATATTACATTTATTTTATGAGGCTTTCTAGGAATATTGTTTTATTGGTAGAATATTTTATGTTGTTTTTAGAATTCTATACATAGTGCAAATGAGAGGCTGTGTTTTGTTGTGTGGGTTCAGGTCATACATAAAAGAAAACTTTTCTAACACTGTTTGGTAGATTATTTTTAAAAAACTCCCTTAAAATGCAAGGAATTTGTAATAAAATTGTATTTGTTGCAAGTAATATTTATTGAAATATATTGTTTAGCTAAATTTGTTAATCGGCTTCTTATATCTACACTACAAAACGATGGCATATAAAGTATATACTTAACAGTTATCGCATTTATCAAATTGATTGTCAATTAACTTTCACCATTAAACCTACCACCAGAAGGGTGCGCGTAAGCTAACACGACAATTATTATAATGTATCTTTCTGTAACAAATAGACCGACTTCTTGTAGATTTTAAGTGTTTATTTGGTCATTCCTAAATAAAATTATTTTTGTAACAGAATTACTAGTGAGCGACAGAATTAGACACCGGTACAGTACGCGCGGCGAGAGTTTGGCTTTGACCTTCGGGTGGAGGGGATTACTGCGCATGGGTACTGTCACGCACACAATACTTTTCCTTTTTTATGTACCAGGTTGGATATTTGAGTGGGTCAAAATTCATGTACAGTGGTAATAATGCTCGAAAATAATACGAAATAGATAAACTTCTTCATTTATTTACTGACTACACAATTTCATTTAGAAACAGTTTCCGTTTTCATTACCTGCATAGTCTGTATAGTTTGGTTATTCTCCGACTGACTGAGTAAAGAAGCAACTTCCTCAATCTGACTTCGAATTTGCTTCAATGAGTCGACACATTCGTCAGCTTCTTTCTTTAAAAAGCAATTCACGTCATATATCATTTTCCGTGCTTGCCTTTTTAAAACAATGTTTTTTTTACGCATTTTCAAATCACTTTTTAATATTTAACAAAAAAAACTTAACTGACAAACTTAAACAAACAAACTCAACAAATAATAACAATCGACAACAATAAACAATTAACGAAAATAGCAATTCACTTGTGAACGTGATTGTACAACAGGAGTGCGCGGTACGCCGTACGTCGTATCGGTGCGAGAGGCAGGGAACGACTGGAGCCCCCCCCGATGGATTCCAATCTTGTCGCGATGGGGGGGCTCAGTAGCCGTGGTTGGGCCCCACGGTGAAGCCAAAAGGAATCCAGGAGGGGACGCTCGGAGTGGGCCTGGAGATGGGCCCGCTCTGGATGCGTCCAAGAGGGGTGCGGGGGACAGAGTTTTCTGTCTCCTGCAGCCAGGAGGGGTCGCGGGAGGAGAGGCGTGTCGGTGTGTCGTTGCCGCTCGCCCTATCTCCCGCGACCAAACGGTGGCGCACCGTTAGATGCGTCGGCGGCGGGGCCGCAGGGGAAGAGGAGTGTCGGTGTGTCGTTGCCGTTCTCCCTGTCCTCTGCGGCCGTTTGGTGGTTTGCGGCGGAGCCAAAGATCAGATCCGCCGCGGGGTATGGGAGGTCGATGCCTGCGAGGTGTAGGAGCAAGCTTCGCAGGTATCGGCTTACCCGTGCCCACGGCCCCTGGGTGGCGGTCCCGGGGGGGTCCGTCGCCTTACGGATGGGCGCCGAGGAGGTAAGGCCGGCTTAGGTGTTTCTGGCCGGCCTTGCTGTTGGAGGGGAGCTCCATGCTCCACCTCGTGGAGGGGCCGCGCAAGCGGCCGGGCACCGGCGGGTTCGCGGAGGTTTGCGCAAGCGTTCCCGTGTTCCCGTCATACGGTGCGAGGAGGAAACACCGTGGGGTTTAGCCGGTAAGAGTCCGGCATAATCCAGCCGCTCCCCCGGGCGACTGGGTATCCATGAGGATTCCCGACGTTAAAAAAAAAAAAGGGAACGACTGGAGCGCCAATCAGAGCACCGCGTGCGCCTACACACCCGCCCCACACCCCGCTAATTGCCCATTGATACCCAATTTCTGATTTCTGCGCAATAACGGTCAAAGCCAAACTTTCGCCGCGCGTACTGTACAGTTGTTGAAAAGAGGATATAAACAAATTAATGTTAGATATATGAATTGAAATGTTTTAGCTCCAAGTTTTTAAGAATATGAATACAATATAATAACATTGAAATAAATGGCCTTGTTTCATTTTCATTATCTGCTATTTCTTACCGACTTCGAAAACCAAAAGTTTATTTTATGGACATAAAAATAACGAATTATTGCAGGGGTACCTTTGTTAGGGGAAATCTGGGAAAATGTCGAAGAGTCTATGTGGGCCTTGTACTTATCAAAAACCACAGATCGGAAAATTAAGTTTATATTGACAGTGTCGGTTACCTCGATGGAGCGGCGGGAGTACGGGATTCAAATGAAAGACAAAAAATTATAATTCAATTTTATATTAAAAATATATTTACAGGTACGATATACAATATATTTATTCGTTTTTCTTTATAATTATTATTAAATAGGTTTTATTGCTCCAACTTGTGTTATTTTTATTTCGCAGCTCAACAAAATATTTATATAATAGTATCACAACAAAATACATTGGTACATGCAATTTTTTTTCAAAAAATGTTTGTTGTTTGTTGGTTGTTTGTGAATTAACAATAATAATATTTTCTTATGGCTTTTTCGTATAAGAAATGGACAGAAATAGTTATCTTAAACTCTTCTGAAAATATTGTCATATCTGATGGATGTTTCTAGGATCTAGGATACCTTATTATGATTAGTTATTTTTTATGCTCAGTATATATTTCAACATATTTTGTTCGTTTAGGTCAATCAGCAATTTATAGCCAAAAAATATAATAAATGTGAGAAGTATTCTTTCTATTTAAATACTTTCATTGTCCCTATTCCTATCTTTTATTAAATTTTGGACAGTTTTTCTAATATTTGGTAGGAATAGCCATCAAAAGTTTCATTGAAAATAAATAATAATCTGTATCTTAAGGCGAAGTTAGCTTTAAGACTTTTAGTTAAGAAAATGTACTTACATCAGATAGTGATTTAAATATAATATGTACAGGCTTTCAGAATTATTTATAATAAATCTATAATTTTTTTGAAACTACGGAGAGGCAGTTGTACTGAAATTGCATCGAAATTGTTAAAGTGTAACCGCCACCCTAAAGGCATCTAGATCACTTTTTCTAATCTGGCTAAGCCCTAGGCTAGTAAGAAAGTGAGAAGAGATATGCAATAATTCACAACATATTTTCACTACATAGGTAAGTTTGTAGATATCGTAAAGGTTAATAGATCGAAAAAGTTTTATAACCAGAATATAAAAGAATATATTTCGGATCTCCAGATAATTTTAGTTTATGTATTTATACAAATTATCTAAAAGTACCTAGCTGTCGTGCGTAAAAATTATAAGAATCATACTATAAATTGAGCAAAGGGAAGGTAAAAAATACCAAGTATATAGTTAAAATTGTGGCCAAGCCTTCTAAACACAACCTGTCGGTAATCTAAGTAAAACAATATTTAAGTAAGGGCAACGTATGAAAGAACAGTACCTAGGTACCTATAGGCAGGTGTTTTTATAAGTAAACTTATTTAACTACTAAGAACATATTATTATAATCATAATCAAGAACATAAATCAAGAGAGATGATCAGAAAACTGAAGTTAGAATTTTTATTGAAAAAAATAATTAAAATCTACATAATATACCTAAATTAGAAACACTGCCAAAAATACAGCACCGCTTAAAACCTGTAATACAGATTTTTTTACAGCCTTATTTCTATAATAGAATACCGTAATCTTTTCGTTTAAATAAAACACGAAATGTCAGTTCATTTCTCGCGGCTTGTTTGTTCATCAAAATTATTTTTACTTTTTATTACAACTAAACAAACATACTTCTGCGAAATTAATTATTTAAACACCTTTTTTATAAACAAACAAATTTCGCTCACTGAAATGTTATTATTTTTTAACGACTTAATTATGCAGTAGAGATCTAAGAGAAATTTTTAAAATAACTAGTCTTTATAAAAGAGATTTTATAGCTAGTTAAGAATTAGGTAGGATGCTTTTGTGGGTTAGTATTTACGTTATTTACGTTACGTTACGTTACGTTACGTTACGTTAGTAGTACGTTGCTGCATGGAAACTTCTCATTATGTTCTTCAACTTTTAAATGTATAAAACTTCAATTTCTAGCCGACTGATCCAGCCAGACGATAAATAATAATCACTATTTGATAATAATTAATTATCAGTAAATTTATTTCAAACGCTTTAGTACCTAGGTAGGTACTATTAGCATCATTATTATAAATATTTTAGAATTTAGTTTTAACGCAGCAATTTGTGTGTACGAACTTACTTATATGCTTATAACAAATATTATATCATATTTGTATTAAATAATCGTAAAATAATTAACAACATACCTATCAACCATTCGATTCATAACAATTTTATTTTAAAAACGTGTCGTACCTAATCACAGCTTTAACTTTCGAACTACGAGTACTTTGCTATTTAAAATATACCTAATACGCGTAATATAGCGTTATCATTACCTTAGCCCCCTCGCACACGGCTCGTAAGCGTAGCGTAATCCTCGCGTACGACGAGAGCAGTACGAGCACGAACATTTTCAAACATGTTCACAGACGAAGCAGTGTTGCAGCGAATCGTAGGAGGCGTAATAGTAATATTGTTATGCGTAGCGTCATAACGATACGCTTACGCTTACGAGCCGTGTGCGAAGGGCCTAACTGTTGCCCAACAAATATCATAAGCCTAGTCGATGCAAAGTTAAGCTTTGTGAGCTCGAACCTATGTGCTGTTTATTTACTTCGTAGAGTGATACATTAATTGTGCGAAGTTTCGGGCTCCCCGACTTCGTGCCCTATTTAAAGGACGCGAAGACGCGTAGAGCACAAAAGTATTTTTAATTAATAGTACTTTAGTCATCGCAGACGAAACATCTGTTAAAATAGGCAATCGGCAATTAAAATAGACAATAAAATAGTCTAAAATTATATTAATAGTGCTTTAATTAACTTTATAACTTAATTTCAAATTATTTTTATATTTTATATTATAAAGATTTTCACGAAATGTCAATGAAAATTTTTTTTTTTAATAAATATGTTACTTTTATGAACCTAAAATGCTTTTCTTATTTAAAATGGTGATTACGTAATATTAATTGAAAACACTTTTTGGAAAGTAGTCCAGTTGCCTATAAACGGTGTGATATATCGAGTCGAATACGTCTAGCGCGAAAGCTCACTGATTTGTCTCGTGTGCTACGAACCTCGCTACGCAATACGTAGCGTAGCGTAGCATTAGGGGATGTTATTGTAGCACTACGCTCGCGCTATACGTAGCTTGACGTAGCACTTAGATATTATGAGTAACCCGTTCGTAGAAGCTTTGCCTTGCCATCCGCGCTCGTCTGTTTATGTTATAAGACGTCCGCAGGTTGTGGTCGTATGAAGTGGAAGGAGAAGTCATCGGCAAAGCTTCTGCGAACGGTTAGTAGCTAATCTTATTGCTACACGATGCGTAGAGCGTATCAGTAGCGCACGAGCAAGAGCTTGACGTAGCGTAAGGTATGTTATAGATGTGCTGTGATAAGTGAACCTTATCGTTAGGGGATATCGTTCAATTAATTCGTATTTAACTATATTGTTTGTTAACCGCAGAGGATTTGCCCTTAAATTAAAATTGTTCCCTCGTACACAATTAGCCATCTTACCCAATAACCGCCATGTGAGATATTCGCTTTTTTATTATTCTTGTAATTCCACGTCATAGGTTTCTCTTCGATATCTTGCTATTGCGTATCATTGCATTAATATAGTAAATCATATTTTTTTATACATAAAAATTTTTCATAGAATTTTTTGAACTCTGAAATCTGTTTAATTTTTTGAAACCAGCGCCGAAGGTTTAATAACTCTAAATACAATTTCAAATTCTGCCTGTGGCTGTTTTGTAAACTTTTTGTTTCAAATTTTATTTTTTGCCATAGTAAAACGTTCTTAATAAATAGCTCCAACGAGTAATGGGAAAAATGTATAATCATCACAAAAAAAATCTGTATTCAGAGTCATTGAGCCTGGCTTCAACAAACTAACAAACACGTTGCCGTTAAACATGGCGTTTTCTTTGGCATGATGTTCATGAAAAATGTAATAATTACCAAATTTCTGTATTTAAAGTCCACAGATTTTATTAGAATCATTGAGGCTGGTTGCTTCAACAAACCAACAAACACGTTATCTTTAAACGTGGCGTTTTCTTGGGCATAATGTTCGTAGCGTTGTTTACGTGTCTTTTAAAATTTGTTGAAGTAGCCGAGCCGAGAATTTGACGCCTTGGACCCTGTCCGGGAGTTATTGGGTGTCAAGTCTCTACTAATAACTAAGCGGGTGGACGTGGGACGCGCGGCGCGTCAGGCGGGTGGACGTGGGACGCGCGGCGCGTCAGGCGGGTGGACGTGGGACGCGCGGCGCGTCGGGCGGGTGGACGTGGGACGCGCGGCGCGTCAGGCTGGCGGACGTAGGGCATGGGGCTTGGAGTACAGTCTGTGTGTGTGCTACGAGCATCGCTGCAATGCGCGGGATCTGTAACAACGGGTTATAATGAAGAATTGCAAGTATTGCATTCTGTGAAGGAGTTAGGAGAGGGTCTCTAAGGATCAATTTACACCGCGGCGGAACGGAATGGAAGCGACTTTTTATAACAATGCATAATGAACTTTATGCATTGTTACACATATAAAACACATACAAAATAAATAATTCTTGAGAATGTGCGAGGATTCCCTAAAAACGCAGGACCTTTTTCTGGCTGATGCTTAGTTTGTATCTTACACTATTGGCATAAAGTTCATTATGCTCTATGTAAATGAAGTTGCTTTCATTCCATTCCGCTGCCGCGGCGTAAATTGGCGCTATAAGTCCTCCCTCATCCTCCAGTCTCTAGTCTCCAGAAAGTCAAGAGTGTCCCGGGAAAGCACGAAAGGAAAAGGACCGAATGGACGCCCTCCGTAAACAAAAATGCTTGGTGGTACATCTATTCCGGTGGGTTGGTAAGTTGACAACCATAAACCAACCATCGTGAATTTAGAAACAGTGACATTCAGAACTGCCCTGGGAAGTTCTTAGTTAATATACAGTAGCAGAAGGATTGTTTGTATAAATTACAGGCTGATACTCAATGATTTACCAAAGTTCTTTGCGGCCAAGGCGTGCGGCGCCATTTTGGAGTTCAATAATTCTTCATAATTATGTAAACTGCCAGATCTGAGTTTGTATACTCATTGAGTGATTGTCCGAACTTACAAAATGCATCCATGCCAGAGCTACTTAAGTAAAATAAGTACTTAAATCTTAGGTTAGTCATAAAAAAAAGGTTCCCACGAACACGTACCTACTTAGGTGCTTACTATAGTATTCTATAAATAATTTACCTAGGTACTTAAGTATTACAATTTAAAGTCATACTACATGCCTAACTATTTTAATACAAATAGTAATTAAAACAGTACATATTAGTAGTATAAAGCGTTATTTTCAGTAATAAAATATATGTTAGTAAAAATTGGCCTCATCGCACCACAGCTTTCTATGAAAAAAGAAAATTAGCTAGGTACCTACCTAATTCAGGTTTCTACTCGAAAACCTTTTACCTTACGACCACTAATGGTGGTTCCCAATATTCTATCAATCCATAGTTCATCTTAGTAGAGATAGAGATTGCACATAAGTAACTTGTATTGAGCTTAAGATAGATAGAATATTGGGAACCGGCATAAGAAAACCATGACAAGACCTAAAATTATAATACATGTTCAGTGTTGCGAAGTGGCCCTCAAAATATAGGTATACCTGCTACAAACTTTAACAGACACTCAACCGTAAACATTTAATAGACAAGTACTATAGTAATAGTTGCATTGTGCCATATTTAACGATTAGGTACCTAAGTGTTTGTTAAAATTTGTTGAAGCAGCAGAAGTTAAAAATGTTAACTACTTACATGTAGATGTGTTAGCTAGGTATTTGATTAATATCTAGTTACCTTCTAAAATAGCATTAAGGCACTCGGTACTAATCACAAAACCACACCGACCAAGCATACCAAACTTATTAAAGGTACAACTTACAAGATGTCTTTCATAGCGGAGCCTCCCTAAAATAACAGTTCCAATTATTAAGGTAGATAAAATAAAGATGCTTAAAAAATCCACAATGTTTAAAAAATATTTTCAACACAATTGCTCATAAAGTGGCTTTAATTTCACCGCAATTAGGCACATAATGACACCTAATCGCAAATTGTGACTATTTCATTCACTAGTGAGGTAGGTATACAGTTTTTTCAACACACTTGCTCATCGCAAACTGACTTTTTCGTTACTATTATTCACTAGTGAGTTAGACAGTTTTTTTTTTTAATTTTATCTATTAAATAAAATTATTTTTAGCATTATTTTATTCACAAGTGTGTTGAAAAACGTCGCATGATACATGATACACGTGAGTACCTATTGATGATTACCGTCAACGGCTCGGGTCTCAATGGTGCCTCAGCGGTAATCACCAACTTTACTCACTTGTACCATAAACTACCTACTATTATCTCACAGAGAACACAAAGACAAACATTTAGCAAAAATTGAATCGTCAGTTTCTATAAAAAAAATACAGAAGTTTATTGTACGAAAAACAAACGCTTGGAAAGATTAATCTACCTACGATAGTTTCAAGTTCATTTTTATTTGTGCAAAATAAAAAAAAGACAAAGAAGAATGGAATATGCGGGAAACGTGCCTGGAGCAAGTCAAAGTGAAATACGATGGAGATAATGAAGCGAGAATGAATTTGTTCGTACCAAGAGTCGGGCAAACGTCACACAGTATAAAACAATCGCCAAAGACGAATAGAATGGAGTAACCTTGTACGGCCGTCTGTGGGGATGGAACCCACTGGACAGTTACCACGCGATCACAATGAGCTGGGGTCCCAGCTGATCCTAGGTATGACCCAGGCGCAACCGCCGCTTGAAATGAAAACAAATTAGAAATAAACATAAAAATGATCGGATGGAATGAGTTTTAAATTATTTTCGTTATTTTTTTTAATGGAAGCTCTACCTTCTTGAACTAAAGTGTAACTGAAGATGAAATTAATTGGGACGCTTGGGGTAGGTACTAATACGTACAACTGTAAAATCTGCTCTGTCAACGAATTTATTTTTATTTAATTATTATCAACTATATTTAACAAAGTTCAATTGTTTCATTTTGTCAAATATAGTTATGGATTGAGAGCTACTAGAGATATCAATGTGACATAAGCTCCATACAAGTTATGTCAAATTTTTATCTCTAGTAAGGAAAACCATGGATAGATAGGATATTGGGAATGGCCGTTAGTCGACCAGTGTTGAGTGAAACTCAACAATATTATGTCAGTCTTGTGATACATAATCGAAGCAATTTGATGATGATGAAATAAAATAAATTGTAGGTAGGTACTGTGAATGCGGTGCGCTTTATAATTTTGCAATGTCTATACTTGGATGACAAAATGATGTTAACTTTTCTTGGATGGGGTTTCATGTTTTTTGGTACAGTTTTCAGGTCCACTCTAGTTCTTCGGTTTAATGGAAATTGAAAAGGATCACTGATGCAAAATATTGCGCACTTTCCTAACTAATTACTGAATTGCATTATCAAAAGTAGTTTGAACTTTTTTTATGCAATTTACAATAATGCCTGATAGTGTGGAGCGCGTTTATCTAAAAAATAATTGCTCTTCTCTTGAACCCCGCCAGA
Source organism: Coenonympha glycerion (assembly GCA_963855885.1). NCBI lineage: Eukaryota > Metazoa > Arthropoda > Insecta > Lepidoptera > Nymphalidae > Coenonympha > Coenonympha glycerion. Next base: position 10,754,008 of record OY979636.1, on the reverse strand, counting down.
TTATGTTTGGCCGGGAACACGGAAGCTGGATGTTGACACTTGAGCACACAAAAGTTAGTTAAGTATCACAAAAGTTGGAAGAAAAATACACTATTACAGCTGGTAGTATCGTATAATACCAGAGTACGGTGGGTCTGCAGCACCAATATGAAACTAATGCTCGTTTTCACCAACATTTTAAGAAACGCCTAAGCCGATAGGTGACAGTTTTCACTTGCAACAACTGTCAACTAAGGGCTTAGGTGTCGCTTAAAATGTTGGTGAAAACGAGCATAAGAGCTAGCCCATCTAAACACTTTAGCGTAAACCTTCTTCATACGAGAAAAAAATCCCATTAATACGCCACAATATGGAACAAGTAAATAATTTAAAAATTAAACAAGTAAATAATTTAAAAATTTAAAAACGCGACTGCCCTGTGGTATAACGACTTTTTCCAAAAAAATGTAGGCTACATGTTACTCGGGATGATGTAAGGATTCTAACGATACCCCATATGTCCAAATCTATTCAGCCGTTCAGAAGTTATGGTGGAATAAAGAAACTCACATACATACATACATGAACCCTTTAAACATTACACTCCTTTTTTTGGGCAGTCGTGTAAAAACACGGCTGCCCTGTGGTAAAACGACTTTTTAAATAATATAGCCTATGTTACTCGGGCTGATGTAAGGATTCTAACGATATCCCGTATGTCCAAATCTATTCAGCCGTTCACAAGTTATGGTGGATTAAAGAAACTCACATATATACATACATACATGAACCCTAAAAACATTACATTCCATTTTTTGGCAGTCGTGTAAAAAGCCGTCCCTGTGGAATCGTGCGTGCGGACTAATAACATAATGAAGTAATCTGTGGTGTGAATCGCGGTCTATTAACGATACTGCAGTCGGTTTACTCACACCGTTGGTGTAAAAAAAACTTTTTTGACACCAGTAACGGGTCCTGAGTATACTGTATATGGCTATTGTCTGCAGTGATGTTTTGCTGATGTTTGTTTATCAGTATTACCTATGCGGTGCTCTGTTGGGGGAGCCAGGCGGCGAGGATGCGGGTGAAAGTGCAGGCGTGGTAGGGGCGGAAGCAGCGCGCCGCCTGGAGTACTCGCTCCCGCCCACAGCCAGCCCCGACCCGCCCCCCGGGGGGTCCACGATGCGCGTCACTGACAACCCTGATGCTGATCTCGTTGGCCGGGAAGACACTATAAACAACAGAGATAAACAATAAGCGTACTATAGCTTGGCAACTTCGCGCGGGACCCTCCTGAGAGGTGACAGACGGCCGGGGGACGCGGTAACGCATACATGCAACGAAGTGTCCCCTTCCCCGCTTCACTGCCCGCTAACCGCTGACATCTAAGTTCCTTGCCTCCCCCATCGTCTGTCACCCCGCAGGAAGGTCGCGCACGAAGTTGCCAAACTATAGGTCACCGATATGAACCTAAGGATGAGGCTCCGGCATTTTACGTAAACCTTCTTCATACAAGAAAAAATAACGTCATCGGTCAAATTTCCCGCAATGTAATAGGTAGGTCACAATATGGCGGAAACCGTCCCTAGTGAAAGGCGCGTGCGGACTAACAACAAGAATAGTGATCTGTGACTTGAACCGCGGTTCATAAACAATACTACGGTTGGCTTACCTACTACTGACGCATTCGGTGTCAAAAAAAACATTTTGACACCAGTAAACTGTCGACATCTTTTTGCGCTGTTCGCCGGGTCCTTTTATTGTGATTATTATTGCGGGTGTGATTAAGGTAGTAATTAAAATAGTGATACAAAGTTGTCGATCCGAGACTTTACCTCCAGTATAACTGTAAAGTCCAGCTGGCGACGAGCGTGGTCTGTAGCTGGACGTGGTGGATGCTGTGGACAGAGTGGAAGGCGATCTCTTCATCCCAGCGGGCTCTGCCGCGGTGGCCGCTGTCGACGGCCTTCGCGGCCTCGGCTGCCTCTTCGAACCGGTTCTGCATACACCTACGAGGAAAGAAGATATAGTCTTTACAAAAAAACATTTCATATGCCAATGCAGAATAAATTAAAAGGGTTTGTCAATCCTAAACTCTATAAGGTATACTATTTTATATTATAAAGGACCTTATTAGCAACACAAACCCTTAGGATTGATAGTGAATTGCTCTGAATTTAAAAGCCTATTTAGTATTCATACTCATTGGTATTGAATGTTGAGTTTGTTGTGGGCTTCTTCTCAATGACAGGGCGCGTTTGCGAACCCTCGTAAACTTAGTTTAAAGGCGTAAAAATATAGTTATCACCATTATAGAGAACAGTATTGAAATATGACTCGTCGTAAGTGACTATGAGCTAGACTATTTGAAATAAACTATTTTGATTTGATTTGATTTATGGATTTATGTAGATAAAGCTAAGCGTATTCTGAGACGCAGGCATCTACGCGACATTCGTGAAAAGGTAAGTATGTAAAGTTTACATTTTCCTTGAAATGGTGGAACGTAGCAGATAGGTACGTTATGGCATCCGCTTTGTTTCGTTACAGCTGTAAAGGTCACTCAGTGTTTTAGCCAAATTATCAGCCACTGAAAAATGTGACTAGTGATGTAAATGTGTGACTTTATTGTATTGTATATTGATAAATAGTTATAGATTTACTGCATTGAATGCAAAATATTGCACGGAAATCATTTATAAACTTGACCCAATTCCAGGATTCAAGCAGATTGAAGCTGCGTCTTCTTATTTCAAGCAATACAATCATATCACACATTGCATTTAAATGGAATTGCTTATAGACAGCCTGCGTAACAGATAACGCCTTGTAAACTTTAGCCCGTTCGCACATGGGTCGTAAGCGTAGTCGTACTTAGTAAGCGTATCGTTACAACGCTTCGCGTGCGAGGCCTGCAGTGTTGCACAAAAGAATTCTCGCGTAGACATATAATGATGAAAAACAAGGGTAGTTTTCAACCAGTTTTACGAATTCAATTATTTTTTTTTTCAATCATATTGAAAGTTGAAGTTAAAGGCCTCCCTAGTTACCGCGCCCTTACAGGGTTCCTTTATTTTAATGTAACTAAATAAATAAATGAAATGAAATAAATGAAATGAAAAAGTCATAAGATATTGAAGTTCAGTTAAATTCAGGTGCTTTTTAAAGAAAAATGAAACAATAAGTTTTGACGCGTATGTTTCTACGCTAGTATGCTACTATCGTAATGACGATAAACATCTCGGACCATCTATTCGGACTGGTTAGAACATGTTCGTATACTTTCGTCGTACGCGCAGATTACGATACGCTTCCGCTACGACGCCGTGTGCGAAGAGGCTAAATCTTTCACACTTCAACGTAGCCTACGGGTGTTTCAAGCGATTTATTTAAGCTGCGTTACTGAGTGAGCGTGAACAATACAGTAATTGTAAGTCCTTAAATTCACTGTTCACTAAGTGCTTGTGATGGAAGAAAGCACAATTTATGAAGCTGATAAATGTTAATAATTTTATAGGTACTACCTACACAGACTAGGTACACTTATAAAGATCCACACCTATTAGAATATAATGAAGTAATTTTAAATAATAAATCCATTTACAAGTCTTTAAATTCGCAAGCAAAATGTAAATACGAGCAAGTACATCAGATTCGAAAGTAGAACTCAAACATATTATTTGAAATATTGGTATGCTTTGCTTTGCACTACCTAATATGGAAACTGGCAAGCGGTAATAGCGTAGAGTACAACGGTGAAACCACTTAGATTTTTAAAAAGCAAAATAAATAAAAACAAGCTCAAAATAAATCTTATGTTATTTAAATTAAATTAGTATAATATTATTATTTTAATTTAGTTACAGCTTTTACTATACAAAGTAAAGTAAAGGTAATTTATTACTAACTAAATATAATATACCGTCTAAAACATAGTGTGGGAGCCCAGAGTTAGCTATGTATGTTTGCCAGACCAACGTCATTTTATTACAGCTGAGACTAGAGTTTAAAACCGAAAAGTTAGCAGAAGTTTAACCGGAAATTCGGGTAAAAAGCTAAAGGCACTGAATAAATTTTATTAGTCTTTGTAAATATTCCGTCCAAACATACAGTTCTTAAAATCTAATGAAACTACTGGATGTCTAACTATAATGGATGTCTTCTTTCTCTATTAATTACAATAGTTAACAGTTATTACTTTTGCAATTTACAAGAGAAAATAAATTATAATGGTTTATTGACCATGAACCAGACACACAATCTAAACGTCTGAGGTCCGATTTTATTCTTAACGCAGAGACTCATAATAATCACGAGTACATATCGTACACGTATGAATGAATGAATGAATATACTTTTATTGCACACCACAAAGTCAAACAAAGGACAACACAAAAATTACAAAGAATAGGTACACAATTTGGCGGCCTAATTTATTAATTTGGCGGTATTTATTAATTGGATTAATTTGGCGGTACACGTAATGTGATGCTGATGTGTAAGTTGTAACACAGCTCTTTATTCTGAGAGTGATGAGCTTTGCTGACATGACGAAGGTCTGGCATCGTTACCAACCTTGTGCTCTTATTCCCATTACATTTAGGTACAATTGTTACAATGATTAATTGCACACAGTGAGAGTGCTCGGTTACTTAAGTCTATTAAAAACCTTTATGATTTACTATAGTCTAGAGAGGTGGCCGAAAAGAGTGCTATATAACAAACAATTTATTTCTGAAAAATATTGTAATATTTACCATTTGCGTTCGGGATTTCAGCTTGAACAGTCTTCTTCCCATCTTACTACTTACTATACTTTTAGAGCAAACAGTCGCCGCTCGTGAGGCAATAAAATAGAGTCCAGAGAACTTGTTGCGATCTCTGTCGCACTTAAGGTCTTTACGGCAGGCCTGTTTCTGCAATTTATTGCATCGCGAGCTGCTGAAATTTACTACAAGTATAGTAATAGCAATATTTGATGCTATATATGGAGCCAATTCAATAATTAATTTACCTTCGAGCATTTGAAATACAATTGAATTTAAAAAGCGCTCACACGATATTATTTTCCGGTTCCGTACCAAAAAAAAATGGAGCCCTTATAAGATTTTCCGTCTGTCTGTCTGTCTGTTTATCCTATCACGATCCTTTTAAATTACTTCAGTCTCTACTTAGTTACCTATAGTTTTTTTATTAGACATTTTTCCAATAGCAATTTTTCATTAACTATCATAACTGTAGTCTGAAATTCTCTTTAATATGTAAAATACATATAATTATTACATACCAACGTTCTAGGTAAACAACCCAATATAATCCTCTGAGTGAACTGCGTGGGTAAAATGTGGGTTTTTTCCACGTTACGTAGTAATTAATTAACAAGGACGTTTTCATAATACAGCTTTTGGTGTATAATTACATGGTAGTACATTTAATAAAAACGAAACGTTACGTACAGAAACATAATATTTATTCAAATTAATGACTAAAATTACAGACAGCTATGTTTATAGAATCTATTATAAAATAATCTATTGCCAGTAAACAGTTAATTATTACATAAGATTCAATTGGTAAACTGTATTAAACAAGGTAAGTACCTAATAGATTACAATATATACGAGTAAAGGTATAATATTTTGTTTACAAACTAACAACAAATGGAAGGTAGGAAAATTGGCGTTTTTCAGTGGAAAAGGTACAGCTGGGTAGGCACTTTATTGATATTATTATGAGTAGGTTACTTAACTATATCTACTACCTAACAACTTACAAGGAGTTACTATAAAATACATCTTAATTAATAAACTACAATTTCAATAAATATTAAGGCAATATTTTGCACTAATTTAATCTTTCTCTCTAATAAAATTCGTTGGATAAAATACAGTTTAATTATTTTAATAACTCTGTGTTTTTACTTTTCTATTTCTACATAATATAGATTTTTCATTAATTATCTTTTTAGATACCTATATTTTTGAATAAATATTTAAAAACATGTGCGTTGTTAATACATATTATTATATGTAATACGAATTATTTCATTTGATTGATTGTTAACAATGCTAATACATAGTACCTAGATAGGTATAGGTAGCTAATGTCCTTGGCTGCAAGAACTAGGACGCAAACAAATTACAATTTATACGCGGTATCACCATGAAAATTACATACAACAAAGAAAATTCTGACATGAATACAACTGAAAATACATCAGCAAAGAAAAATACAAACTAATCACTATCCAATTCTTACAATAGCTGTTACACTGTTTAGCAAACATACAGTTCAAAAAACGTAATAAATTTAAGGAAACTGCGTCCAACAGACACGTGTCACTTTAAATAATTCTTTATATACTGTCGTCTAATTACACCAATTATACAGCAGATAATTACCAATTTTACAGGAGAGAGTTAATTCGTTTTTGTACAAATGGAATCGTTACTATCACGTAATTTTTTTTAAAGTAGAAAGACCAGTTACAGATCAGAATAAAATATAGTAACTACGTATAAAATCACTCATTTCATTAGAGTATAGTAGTAAAGCCTATAAACTAAACATCGCGTTGCTGAAAAAAGTACAGTTAGGTACCTAACTGCTCTATCCGGCAATATTAGTCAACCCCTTTGTATGTCCCAACACCTTGTTTAACTGCCTCAGAATCAGAACTCTTTTATTTGCTTCAATACATGTAGTTATAAAATTGATTTCATATGAATAAATTCCAGACATGTTTTGCCCCAACATGGGCGTGCAAATATAAAAATTAAAATAAAATGATTTAGTGGTGAGTAAGTTCAACGGCAGACCACGAAGTACAGGGTTCGGCCAATCACCTCGAAGAACACGTGAAGCAAATTATCTTTCTACAAACTAACACCACGTAGATTGATTGATTCTGTTGTTATCGCTTACTTTGCGCGACGCGCTATAAGTCAATAGCAATACGCGACGAAAACACGAGACGCGATAGCAATGCGGTACGTGGCATATGGCGTCGGACACATAAATAAAATCATATGAAAAACCTCGACAATGACCTCTCGTACTGTTGCAGTCTGCGTGATGTTTTTTCTACGATTTGTTTACACACGCACTTACGTCACACACTTAACATAGCTCCCTTCGTTTTAAAACTGTAGGCTTGCTAAACCATGGATGTACTACGTGAAATAGTCACTACACTACGGACCTACGTACCCGTGGGACACTGGCGGCCCATGGCGCACTTCCCTTCACAGATGGTGCGCTGGTTCAGCATGGTCTGGTAGGAGTCCAGCATCACGCGGCACTCGGCGATGTCGCTGTCCGCCAGCGCGAGCGACGGGTAACGCTCTTTGAGACGTCTTCTTTCCTATAAAAAAATACTGATGTTAGTTTGCAAAATCGCGTTTATACAGAAATTACCTACAATTATAGGGTTAAACTTAGGAAGTGAAACCTTATCTAAATTAATACAAAACTTTTGCGAGATGCACGAAATCCTGCTTCCTACTAATATTATAAATGCGAAAGTTTGTATGGATGGATGGATGGATCTTTGTTACTCTTTCACGCCGCAAATACTTAACCGATTTGGCTGAAATTTGGAATATAAAACTGAAATTCACGCGGGCGGAGCCTCGGACAACAGCTAGTAAACTTACCTATTTACTTAAGTATAGAATAATTACTCGTTGAAAAATATTGGTGTTTCGATTTATTCTAGTGAAACAATGTCAAAACCATTAAGAATTTGCTTGAACTATTTATATGAATTTGTTGTGTAGGATTTTCGGTAGGTCTTAGAATAGGACGTAAATTATTATTATTCATTAATTTATATTGCCAAACAACGTTAACCGTGCCACCTAGTCTAGATATTGATTATGCACATTATACAGTAACTTTATCATGTAGGCATATGCATTTATTAAGATAAGAACATAAAATACCTATGTAAAGTTATTCACGTAAAACACAGACGAGATGTAAAAGATTTTTTTTAGCAAAAAATATACAAACACTAAACGAATTGTACAAATGTACTTATTCAGTCGAAAAACCAATTCCATGACATGTGCATGTTGAATTTAACCTTTAACAATCACAAAACCGCAGTGTTACGTAAGGGCGATGTTATCATAATGGAAATGAATTGCGCATTGATTGCAGCACTGGGCCGGCGGTTCACTTTGCAGATTAAAGATGCGTAGCTGGTTCATTAGCATTGAGCACTTCCAATTACGTTAATGATTCCAATATACCGCTTCAAATCTCTTTTATGTCGCCCTTACCAGTTACCGATATGAATATGTATGAGGATGAGCCTATATGAACATTTTAGGTACGTAAACTTTCTTCATACAAGAAAAAATAGCGTGATCTGTCAAAATTCTCGCTAATACTTGCTAATACTTAGTAATATTACCTATATATTCGTTGCTAATACGCCACATATTATGACGGAAACCATACCTACGTAAACCAATGACGAAATACGCTACGCTAAGAGGACGGGAAAGATGTGACGTGTGTTGAAGCCAAAAATTTCTCGAATATGGTGTCGCGCGTCATACATTTCGGTACCGCTAACAGCACGTACCGGTGTCAGTCGCTATGTTAGCGCCATTTTACAGATTTGACAAATTAAAAATCCGGCTTCAGGGCGGAGCTTAAAAAGTAAAAATACATGCGTGACGTCAGTTAGTGCTGATCCTTTATGTTACATCCATGACGTAAACGCGTACCTACGAAAATTGACACTACTGCATTCGGCTTAGGTACTACAGACGCCGTTGGTGTCAAAACAATCATTTTTAACACCAATAAACTGGCGACATTTTATCGCCCAGTTCGCCGGGTCCTGTGTATATGCCTATTTTATCGTACTACTGGTTAAACGTCTCCTTTCAGAATGAGAAGCATTTAGCCATAGCCCACCACTATAATTTCTCCCTTTCATGATATTATGAGGAGCGAGGAGAAGTAAGAATGATTGACTCCGAAGTGACCCTCTGACAAAAGGATCTAAACTGGGATTACAATGTTCATAACGTAAAAAGTTACTTTGTAAGCAAACCATTACGTCGTTTTAACTTTTAATGCGCTACTGTAGGTCACTTGTGATAGGTAAGCCGTTGTTTCACCCTTCGCATCGCATCGCATCTATTGATTTTATTTCTTTTTCTATTTTTTTTTGTCATAATATATATGCTGTGTCTTTGTTACACAAAACCTGATTTGTACAACTTAGCTCAGTGACTTTACAGTACCTACATATTGGCAGGTTTTGAGTCGTCAGATTAGCAAAAATCTTGAAAAGGCTCGCGGCAAGCTTGTTGATGATATAAATCCATTTACTGAATTTCCTATGGTATTATAGTAGTAAAGTAACTTGCCACATCAAACACGGTAATGTTATTCTAAGCTCTCAACGTCGTTTATAACTTTTTGCGCTGGATATTATTTTCTAATGGGGAGCAAAAATAGGGACCTAAGTATAGGTTGGAGCGCGCTTGCCCATAAAAAGCGCTCAACTATCAATAACCTAATGGTTTAAAATCAATACTGGAACGGCACAGGTATTTTCAATAATTATACCAAAATACCTTTGTCGCAGAGGTATTCTTCGTATAATACATAGGTAGGTATTATACGAAGAATACCTATACAAAGTTATTATAAGTACTTTGTATAGGTATTATCAATTATTTGTAAAGGTATTTTTGTACCTATACAAAGTTATTACTTTGTATATTCCCATCATTCACAAGCGAATTATAAGCTGATGGATTTCTGTAGACTCGCCGGAAAATTCCTCGGCTAAGTGTGAAATAACAATGGATTTCAAAGTCCTCGATAATTCCCTGGCTCTAACGATCTCAACGAACTCGTTTCTACTTTCTACTACGGGACTAACTCGGCTCTTTAAATTCGTTACAAATTCAGTCTGCCACGTGAACAGAATTCCAACAGGAACCATAAGAATAAATGAATAGATTGGGGTTCTTTTTTCTTAACAGCTTTAAAAAAGTAATTTGACCTATAAGTATGTAGCCAATAGCCATGAACCTTAAAAAATTATAATATGTAAAAAGGTAAATCGTTTGAGTGGGTACCGCCTCCTCCAACGCCTCCCGTCATGTCATTCAGTGACACGGCGTGACGACTTTACGTAGGTACGTGTTGACTTACTTCAACGAGCTTGTAGGTCTCGAAGTCCTGCAGCTGCCTCTGGAAGCCGAGGTTGGGGTTGGCGACGGCGCGGCCCGCGCGCACCACCTTCAGCGCCTCCCGCCACGTCAGCGGAGTGACGGACATTATGTACGTGTGGACTTACTTCAACGAGCTTGTAGGTCTCGAAGTCCTGCAGCTGCCTCTGGAAGCCGAGGTTGGGGTTGGCGACGGCGCGGCCCGCGCGCACCACCTTCAGCGCCTCCCGCCACGTCAGCGGAGTGACGGACATTATGTACGTGTGGACTTACTTCAACGAGCTTGTAGGTCTCGAAGTCCTGCAGCTGCCTCTGGAAGCCGAGGTTGGGGTTGGCGACGGCGCGGCCCGCGCGCACCATCTTCAGCGCCTCCCGCCACGTCAGCGGCGTGACGGACATTATGTACGTGTGGACTTACTTCAACGAGCTTGTAGGTCTCGAAGTCCTGCAGCTGCCTCTGGAAGCCGAGGTTGGGGTTGGCGACGGCGCGGCCCGCGCGCACCACCTTCAGCGCCTCCCGCCACGTCAGCGGCGTGACGGACATTATGTACGTGTGGACTTACTTCAACGAGCTTGTAGGTCTCGAAGTCCTGCAGCTGCCTCTGGAAGCCGAGGTTGGGGTTGGCGACGGCGCGGCCCGCGCGCACCACCTTCAGCGCCTCCCGCCACGTCAGCGGCGTGACGGACATTATGTACGTGTTGACTTACTTCAACGAGCTTGTAGGTCTCGAAGTCCTGCAGCTGCCTCTGGAAGCCGAGGTTGGGGTTGGCGACGGCGCGGCCCGCGCGCACCACCTTCAGCGCCTCTCGCCACGTCAGCGGCGTGACGGACATTATGTACGCCACTGCGACCGTCACGCTGCGTGACATGCCTGCCAAACTGCCAATACAATTAACAGGATTTTGATGTGAATGAATAGATATAGTTTTTTTTTCATAGTGTTAAATGTAAATATACATAGATAGGGGCAGAAAACATCGGGCAGTAGATAAACCTGCAAATTCAAATGGCGAGGTAAAGCTTAATGAGGGCTGAGGGCATATCTATCTGCCGTGTCAAAACCACCACACTTCGAGCTATTATTATGTATGAAAGTGTTAAATGTTCTCTATTGTAAAGACAAAATAATATAGACCATTACAATTTTTTTAAAGAGTGACAACTAATAGAACAGTCGCTCTAAATTAATTTGTGTAAAAATATATTTAGGTACTGCATATTTGTAGGTCAACGTTCAATGTTAAATAATTTAGTTGTAGGTAAGTACTACATGTGAGTAATAAAAACCTTCATGTTAATAAAAATGTTCATCAGATCAGAAGTATTAGATCAATATTGAACACAATTTGTACCTACTTGAATTTTACATACTTGTCGAGGCTTGAATATTTGAATATCGAATAAATGCAATAAGTAGTAGCTTTTAAAAATCTTCATAATACCTAATTATGGAAAAGATATTGTCGTGCTTCTCTTCGATCGTTCAGCTAAAAGCTGGAAAAGTAAACCTAGTAATTGTCTTCTTTTGATGAATTTTTTTGTGATCCTGCGATGGTTTACGTAATGAGTTACAGTACATTCACAATACTTAGCAAGGCCAAGCAAAATATGTATAAAGATGAGATAGAACGTGAACCAGGAAACCTTTTTTCTTAATTATTAAAAGAACAATTTCTTCATGGATATAACATACTATTGTTACCATAGTAAAGGCACAAGGAGAAAGACAAAGCAAGTGTTATGTATACGTACAATCTACATACACATTTACAGCGACCTACAGTTTGTCAATTGCTCTTGAAAATCTTAAACAATGACGACGTGGCTGTTCGTCAGGTATAAAAGATTAAAGAAGCTATGAAAATACTTTACCTTCGACAAGTATCGGTAGGTGAGAGCTGGGGAGAAATTTCGCTGATTCTTTGTCAAGTAGTTAGGGTATTAATGATACCCAAGTCTTATTCAATCAAGTATTCCTTATTGAATTTGTCAATCGTTGCAAATTTAGAATACTCCTGTTTACGTTTTTTAATGAAGTAGGTATATACTACAGAGTTGTTGAAATTAAAGTACGAGCAGGTACTTTATTGCAATTTGGTAGAATTTATTAAGAGTATGAATGAAAAATTGGTAAAGTGCGAGTCTGTAGCTATCACGGTTCAAGAGATTTATTTCGTAGCACAACATATTATATGTTACTTAAAGAATTAGAAAGATGGTTGTGTACAAGTATGCACTTATCTCTTTAAGAAATCTTCGCCCGTGACCCTAGCTAGTGGGAGAGGTGAAAGGGAAAAGGAGAATAGGTACTGTAAATATGATTGAAAGATAAATATTAGAGATACAGCCTGGAGACAGACGGACGAACGGACGGACGGACAGCGAAGTCTCAGTAATAGGGTTCCTTTTTTACCCTTTGGGTACGCAACCCTAAAAACTACAATTTGATTTCAATACATATAATAAATCTGTAGAGGTCGAATTTCTGTACAAATAAAAAAAATGCTAAAAACGGAGTCCGGGGGATGTAAGAAGTGAAATAGAACTAATTTAAATTTTTTTCAAATTTTTTGTTTGTCTGTTTGTCTGTTTGTCTGTCTGTTTGTACGGGCTAATCTTTGGAACGGCTGGACCGATTCCAATGAAATTTTGTGTGGTGGTAGCTTATGTCCCTGGTCAACATATAGGATACTTTTCATCCCGGTAAAATAAAGAGTTCCCGTGGGATAGTTAAAAAACTGCAATTAATTTAACAGCTTTGTAAACAACAACTAATGAACTTAATTTAGTAAAATTTGTCATGCTGATACCTTATGTTGCCTCTTTAACAAAATATATATGTAATGAAATGAGTGACATTTCATTCATTTGAATTTGCCGCGCTTCGCGTATCTATGCTGTCTGTCGCGTATCTATGATATAGTGATTGGTGATCTGTGTCTATGATTTAATGGCGTGTAACGCTCAGATTGTTTTGTGCATTTTATCGTTATAAAAACTTATAGAAAGAATGTGATTGAGGACTCGATATTGAGTGAACTTTAAATGTCGTTTCTTTGTATTTTCAGGTGAGATAGAAGTGTAATTGTCGTAACTTGATAATAACTTGATAATTGTAAAGACTTGTTAAATAAAACAAATCTTTGTATTTTCAGAGAAACAATTTGTGGTTTGTTTTGGAGATCCTCAATTCCTTATATATATATAGTAAAACTTATTAATCCAATCGAGTTCCCGCGGGAAAGAAAACATTACAAAAACAGGAAAAGCAGGCGTCTTTCAAGTAACGGATTTAAATGAAATTTTATGATCGTACCTACTTTATATGCCCGGTCAACATTTAAGATACTTTTCATCCTGAAAAATTAGACTGCTCCCGTGGGATAGTTAAAAAACCTATAGCTACTTATCTACGTAGTACAATCAAAAGGACGATTTAAACAGTCGATATTTGGATCCATTGGTACAACTCACTACGTGACCACGACCTGTGCCACTGGGTTGAAATATCGACAGTTTAAATCGTCCTTTTGATTGTGCAACTAGGTATAACTATACAAGATAACCCGTGCGAAGCAGGTACGGGTTGCTACACAGCAGCGCACCAGAATGCTTAATTACAATATCTGGGCGTTGGTATCCTCTCAGAATAAGATGAGTTTGGTTAGTATAGATATTTCAAGCCACGATGACACGCCCCACTCTGTCTAACTCCATGCGAATCGAATAACATAAGCGATTTTGACATAGTGTATAAGTAGAGCAAAGAAGATATAGGTGAATTGTGTGAAAGAAAATTGCACGTTGACAGGAGAGATTGGAAGAAGACTCCTTTACGGGTTCATTAAACCCAGGGACCACTCATTTATCTTGGGAAAAATTACCAACCCGAATTCACTCATTTATCTAGGGAAAAATTAAGAAATTCCTCGGGAAACATTTTTGTAAAAAAAAAACGAACTGCACGCGGGCGAAGACGCGGGCAACAGCTAGTTTTTTATAAACCTCTCATCAAGTTTGAATTTAGACCAGTAATGCTACGGATCCTCCTTCCAAGGAATTTTTTCAATTTGTAATAATAATCATCATCGTTTAAATTTGAAAGTAATTGTCTTTAAAGTTTTTAAGCTATTGCATAGCTTCTATCACGGGCTTTGACGGTGCAGACCGAATTCAGAAATTTCGTAAGGAAAATAACCTGGCACTCCTAAAGTAGAGCTTTTGGTACTAGGCTAGCATGAAAGCAGGGAGCGCAACTCCACAACTTTTTATTTTTTAGTTTGCCATCTATCAAAAAATAGCAGAAATTTTTAATATCACGCCGTGATATTTCAATTCATCAAAAAGTTCTGCTATTTTTCGATAGATGGCAAACTAAAAACTAAAAAGTGTGAAGTTAGCTTGGTACCAAAAGTTCTACTTTTCGATTGATGGCAAAACTAAAAATAACTTTAATCTCTATGCAATAGCTTTACCGCGGCAGTCTCCGAGTGCCACACACTTTTTTTTTTAACTGCAGGTCACTAAAAATCGCCTAAATAGCCCTACCATATTTTTTTGCCGTAGATGAATGGTTAAACGTTGACGGTGCTCCGTAGGTGTTGGGTCGAGGTCGGTTTTACGGGAACTAATTAAAAAGTGAAAAGTGGCCGTATTGCGACTCAGGCGAACCTAGAAGCATTAAATTGTTTTCACGCGTATTATGAGCTTTTCAGCGTTTCTCTTTTAATTTAAAATTCAGTTTCAAACTGAAATTTTTCCGAACGTGAAACTAATTAAAGCTTCGTTCGAAAAGTTTCAATAGGTTTAATGATAATTGTGATAAGTATACATAGCAGTTTATCTACTTGACGATCAAAATAAGGTAGCAATTTCTGATAGGTACAACACAGTTGTGGTTGAATCCTTGAAATAGTTTGACATTTGTTATCCTACGTTAGTGTGAGTCAGTAGAAAGGGTATATAAGAATTAAGAACGCGTTGCTGACACGAGAGTCACTCTACGATTTCGCATTGTGAAGTCAACATCTCCTGGGGATGTCCCGGTGTCGGGACGAAACGTGCGTCGAAGAAAGTGTAGGGAAATTGTGTGTGGTGTTTCATATGGGTAGTGTTCCTGTATATTGTACCATACAGAATCTTTTCAAGTAGCGGAATATAGTAAAACCAATTAATCTGTGCTGCTACGTAAATATTATTTATTTATCTAATCAGTGATTGGACCGAGTTATGTTGGCAAAATAATTTTCAATCAATTCAAGTCGTGGATTTAATGTAAAACAAATACTGGCCGAGAGCGATTTGGTATTTTTTATATAAGCCTGTTTTTATGTAACTGTTGATGATGTTTTTAGCACGAGTATTGTGGCCGAATTACCTGCCTACCTTAAAAGTTTTTGCCACTCCCTGATGAAATGCTGACTAACACTATTCGAGTAAAACACGGGTGTGTCTAACTGTCTACCAATGTACCACCTTCACAGAAGTAATGTCAAATGTTGACAATTTTTGTAAAAGGTAACAAAAACTAGGTATAACAATATAATATGCTATAACACAGTAGGAGTATACGATGTAAAGTAAATAGAGAAGTAATTTTAATGAAGACATCTTGATTTTTTTTGTTAATAACAGTCTCCTTTTACGAAAATAGGATTATAGAGGATACTTTTAGGATTTGATGTCCATTGTGGGACGTGGGTCGCGTTTATGATGGTAAGTACATATTAGATTGTATACAAAACAAATGGATTAACACCTATGATGGTACAAAACCATTTCAAGGGTACAACTGTATAAAATCTAATCTACCTATTTTTTTATGTCTGTTTTGTGATTACTTATTCTTGTATGACTTAATCAGTCGAAAATGTTACTTTTGGTACATCGCAATTGGTTTTATTTCATACAAATTACCTATCTACCTATTTAATAATACTTTTTTGAAGTGGGTTAAAAAAATTGCATGTTGCTAAGCGATGATTTAACGGCCCATTATCCCGGTTTTTAGCGACTACGCCACTTTTCAAAGCAATTCAAAGTCATGAAAAAATTGTTTTTTTTTCACTGTTAAAAATACATATTAAAGATACATGCTTTATCTCTATAATGGCCTCATGAAAACACGATAAGTTAAACTTGCCTCGATCATAAAAATTTTTGAAAACAGGTCGTTTTTGTTCATTTTTTTAATGGTATTTCCAAAGCTTTGGACTAAATTTCATAAAAATTATACGTAAAGTAAGCTCATTGTATTGCCTATCCATTGCGCAGACAGATATTAAATAAAAAAATTGCTGCAAAATTTCGCCTAACAGAAGTCATAAAATGGTCTAACGCACCGAATAAACGATGTACTCAGTGGCTCACGAGCCTCCATACGAGACGGACCTGCGCAAGTTTTCACGACTCACGCTCCTTTCGCGCTAAAATTATTTATTTTTTAAATGCGCTGGAAAAAAAAACTATCTGACAGGAAGCGAAGGAGAATTTAAAAAAATTATATAGTAAGTGTTTCTTGAGTTTATCAAAATACCTAGTCCTCAAAAGCTCCGAAGAAACTCTGATACGAACTAAGAAAATTATGGTAGGTAGTGTAAATTCCACCACGTGCAAATACCATCACGCGTAACCACAGTTTAAATACTGTTACTGTTTATCTGTTCAACTAAAATAACTCGTTTTTTACTTTTTACACGACTGCTCAAAAAAAGGAGTGTAATGTTTTTAGGGTTCATGTATGTATGTACGTATGTATGTGTGTATGTATGTATGTATGTATGTATGTATGTATGTATGTATGTATGTATGTATGTATGTATGTATGTATGTATGTATGTATGTATGTATGTATGTATGTATGTATGTATGTATGTATGTATGTATGTATGTATGTATGTTTGTATGTATGTATGTATGTATGTATGTATGTGATGTTTCTTTATTCCTCCATAACTTCTGAACGGCTGAACAGATTTGGATATATGGGGTATCGTTAGAATCCTTGGATCCTCCCGAGTAACAAAGACTATATTTTTTTGGAAAAATCAATATGGCGGATGTGAGGCGCCATTTTCAAAAGTGGAAAAAAAATTTTTTCTTCAACTATCATAATATGGGTATCAAAATGAAGGTATTGGAGAGTAGTAACAGAAAATACCTTCACATAACTGCTGACCATCAGTAAAAAACATAAAATAAAAATAAGTAATTAAAAAATGAATGAAAAACATAAAAAAAAACCGGCCAAGTGCGAGTCGGAGTCGCGCACCGCTTCCATACTATAAAAGAAGTAAAACATTAAAAGAATCACTTTTGTTCAAGAATTTACGAGTATAATTTACATGTACCTAGGTACTTTTGTTGGCGAACCGCAAACCTAACTTTGTTTTCGGCGGTTTATTGCTATTATCAAAAAAATTATAAAAGTTAGGGAGTTGAGTTTATTTTTCCTGTAAAATATACGTTAATTTCTATTGATCATACTTATTTTAGATTTTTCGATTGATAAACATTGGAGATAAGGGGGGGGGGGGCTGGTATGTTTTTCGACAGTTTGCTCAATAAATCAAAAACTATCGGGCATAAAAATAAACAAAAATCGGTTTTAGAATATACAAGTAACGTCCTTTCATACCCCACTCAATATTGTTATCTCATTTTGAAAATTCAAAGCCCTGGTTTTCCCCCCTTTTTAAATAAAAATAAAATCAATTTGCAATGTTTTATAATTGCATTGGCGTTGGGTCACTATTACCTAAAACTATTTCAAATTTCAAGTCGATAGCTTTGATAGTTGCTGAAATAATCGAGTGTGACAGACGGACGGACGGCCGACGGACGGACGGGCGGACGGAGAAAATCTCACCATAAGGGTTCCATTTTTACCAAATTTGTATGGAACCCTAAAAACACGAGTGCCCTGTTATAAAACGAACTAAAAAGTAAAAAACGAGTTATTACTTCGTTTTATAACAGGGCATTCGTGTTTTTTAATTGTTGAAACTGAAATTATTTTTTTTAGAAGGCTTCTATTTCGATGAACGGTCTCATTTACAACATTGGAGATCACACAATGATTGGAGATAAATGTCGACTCGACATATGTAAGGATACTCAATGCCAAACCATATGAAAATCAAAATGTAAGCGTTGAAAAAATTGAGTGTCGCAATCACATATTACGCAACTTTTGTAAAAAACTACGCAGACTGGCAGCAGAAACAAATGCCCTGAGACATCGAAAAACACTTACCAACATAAGAATTATGATAATGAGAAAAGCTATCGTGAAATATATAAAACTAGCAGTGCCCGCGGACTCCGTTCCGCGTTAGAAATATTTTTGTCCCACGTAAGGCCCGGTTTCCACGAAAGCGGAGCGAAGCGGAGCTGTGTTTGGATAACTAACCAGATTTCATCATTTAGACATCCCTCAGTTTCAAAAATATCAAAATGACGAAATCTGATTTGTTACTGAAATACAGCTCCGCTCCGCTTCGCTGTGGTGGAAAACGGGCCTTATACCCAAAGCCCACAGCGCTGGACGCGAGGCATTCAGATAAATGAATGATAAATGCCTATCCTATCGCCACGCAACAACCGAAGCGGCTGCGGCGCGCTCCTGCATACCGCGCGTTTTTGTTTTGCTAATATCTTTGAAGATATTTATTTAAACTGTATAGAGTAAGGGGCAGAACTATTCTACATTAAATTTCCGTTCTAAAAAACATATTTACAAAGATATAAATTAATACCATATGGGCTAAATAAGCTTCACAAAAATTATTTATTTTTAATCCACAATTTTAAAGTAAAAGCAGTTATTGCGAGTTACCCATAGGAGATAGGCATATGCTATTGCGGACTTTTTTGCAGATTTTGATACTGATTTGATGATTTTGATTTTGTTTTGTTCTATCCTCAATCGCAGCGTACGCGATGAAAGCAATTTTTTTGCGACTTGGATTGCATTATTCAAGTTTTAGTAACAATGCAAAGTTTATTTTTGAAATTATTATAGCCTATGACACTCCACGATAATGTATTGGTGAATGAATTTTGAAAATCGGTTCAGTAGATCCAGAGATTACCCCTTACAACGTCACAAACTCACAAACATCGTTACGCTACCTTTTTATAATATTAGTATAGATATCACAAAATATCTGGGAACCCTAAAAACGTTGCCATATCAGTTCTGCACAACGATATTGTTAAACTCAATGCCGCACTCTTATGGTGATCACAGAATGTGTCAAAACTACTACTGTGAAAAGAAAGATGCGGACGGTAGCAAAGAAGATTAAAAAAAATATAAAACTCTTCATTTCCCTAATATGTACAAGAAAAATTTCTACAGATCCTGCTACTTTAGTAATACATAATTATTATAAATAAATACCTCGGTTGATATTATCGTTTACCATAAAAAAGTCAAAATATACGTAAAAAACGCAACTTCCAGCATATATTTCGTGAAGCGAATTATAATGACAAATAGTCCAACTGTAACAGCACACTACTGCACAGTACTGTGACGCAAATATTTATGAATAGGTTCACGGAGTTCATTCTAACTTCTCGGCTCACGACAATGGTCGCTAGGTATCGTAGAGCGAGTCTGAGTGTGCGACAAATACCTAAAGTGCTGGGATATAGTCGCCAGATTGCATAAGCTCGGCTGTTGTAATTATAATGATAAAATATAACCTGATAGGCTTATTTTTTCCCGGGCTTTTTATGAAGACTGATGTTACACACCTGGCATGAAAAACAAACAGGCTTCATACTTGAATTAGGTCGCCCACAAAAAAAAGTAGATTTCATATTTTTCCATCTAAAAGCGTGGATTTCATATATGCTGGCTGGCGCGTTTCCAACTTTTCCAGAGTCCCAAAAAACAGGTGAAAAACACAAATTTTGTCTGAGTTCTCACAGGATTATTTCGCCACGCGATCATAAAAATGTCCCTTTGTGTACCAATTACGGTCCTAGATGCTTGCAACGGTCAGCAAACGTCCCATATACGATCATTAACTTAATGAGCCTTTACTCGTAAAGGGTAAACTATACACTTCTTTGCAAAACCTACTAAATAGATCTTTTTATTACCTTACAACTTTGTCTGCATTACACTGTTTTCCATAGGACTTTTAGTTTTGTCGGAAATTGAGATAAACCGTTATTTATACTCCGCCTCCCTTCCACTTCCCGATTCAAATCGCTCGCATTTAATTTTTCCTTTCATTTTAGTTATATTCTTTTTCATTTGCAATGGGTTTCATCCTACTATGATTTTATTTGACTTTTTACCATTTTCAAAGGCTGCCTACACTGGCTACCCTGGTCTACTACACCTCCTCAAAAATTAAATAGACTTGCTCGAAGTCTCACTAATTAATGCTTATTGGAAGAAAAACGTTTATTTAACCGCATAATTTATTTTTTTATGTCGAAAATAAAAATAAAAGCACAAATCAGTTTGTTGGCGAAAAGGCCATTGCCCATTATGGAATTAAGAATGTCTTAAAACTTAAAATCTACGTCTACGCCCGAAAGGTCGTTCCTCGAAATTCCTACTATAGTTTCTATATAGGTATGACATAATATGTTTTACGGCTTACGTGTAAGTTTACCAATAATTCTTATAAAACCTCCGAGGAATAGTTATTTGTTTAACAAGAGAGCAAAGTTTTGTATAGTTGCGAATGCCCTCACGAGAAAAGCTCGGAACTTGGGCAAAGTCAGTTCGTGATTCCATTTTGTAAGAATCTTAATACCTACCTACAACAACTCACTTAAGGTATTTAAGACTGCCATGAATCCCTAGAGAAAAGAAAAGAAAGTAAAACCTTTAATGAAGTTCTTAGATGGCTTTAATTCCGCGTAGCGACCTCGGAGTATTTTAACGGCTCCACACATAGGCTTATTAATCTATGGACGACGGGTGTAATACAAAATTCACGAAAAAAATGTCCCGAGAAAACCTTTATAAATGAGGGTACACGAGTATTTTATAAACAAACTATAACATTGTAATGTATGTCTTAAACCATTACTATACAGCCTAATTTTCAAACACGAGACTGAAGTGCGATTGTATGTCTTTTCGCGTTTTGTATGTCATTCGGTTCGGACACTTTTTAGCGCTGACCTACAATCCTTAGTTTATAAATCAATGGCTCCACACGAAATTTTTGCGATCGAAGGTTTACCAATACAGTGAACCTTGACCTAACTGTTTCGATTTAGAAGTGTTGTGTTTGGAGTGAAATTTTAATTAGAGGTGGTTCACGAATTTTATCTTCAAATGTCCTCTAGAAATACCTAACCGTCATCAAAGGGCGTTGAAGGGTGCATTTCGGCCCGAAATTCTTTCGAATAACTGTGAACATTTTCCACAAACCTTTAGTAGAGTTTGCTACCTATACAGCCATATTATTCTTGTAATGTTTTTTGTATTCAATTATTTATTGTTTACTTATAAGTAGGTACCAGTGCAGTTTGTCATTAGCAAAGGTTATTAGTGTATAGCTTTGTGAACATTTTCCACAAACCTTTAGTAGAGTTTGCTACCTATACAGCCATATTATTCTTGTAATGTTTTTTGTATTCAATTACTTATTGTTTACTTATAAGTAGGTACTAGTGCAGTTTGTTATTAGCAAAGGTTATTAGTGTATAGCTATAAGCATTAGCTCACTGCAGGGCGCGTTGGAAAATTCTAGTTTTAGCTCTTTAAATGGGCCGTTAATAGGTCTTGTAAGTTAGGCCTATGTGAAAATTCATAACTTTTATCTGTATCCCTAGATTTCCGAAATTCAGTCTATCTATAGCTGTTGAGATATTCAGGCTATCCATGTTAAAATTAATTTGAGTATCTCTTATTAGTATAACTACCTACTGCAAGTAATAATTTTTTGTAACATTTCTGTGCATCTTCTGGAAATAAATTAAAAAAAATTCAATATATCAGTCGCATAATAACTCTTAGAGTAGCAATTTATGATGAGTTTCATCTATTTAACCACGCACGAAACTCGCGGAAATGAATTTAAAGTGGTTCAATAGAATAATACGGCGGAATTCACAGCGGGCACTGAATTAACAGCCCGTGATTGATAAATGGGATGACGTGGTCGCAAATCGGATTTTTGCCCACTGTGTAGCGGATGGAATTCATACTTTGCTTTAAAATCCGCTCTCGATATGCACAATTGCACTGATTTTTTTCACTGGTATTTTCGAAGATTAAAAAATAACTCCAAAATAATTTGTTTATCTCTCATTTGAATACACAGTTGAATAAATCTGTTGTTTCTGTGCTCAGTATTGCGTTATAAAATATTGTTTTTGCGTTAAGTTCTCCATAATACTTGAATATTTAATTTATTCTACTCTCTTTTGTTAAATATTATAAAACAAAAATATTGTTGGTTCAAAGACATCTTTGGGCAAGGCAAGCAAAATTCAGTGTAATTAAGCCAATCAGTTCCATTTTAGAATGTTCACGATGAAAATAACACCTTTCATTATACCCGTGGGCCGTGTCAGCAGCAAAAAGTTTGATGAAGCCATCCGAAAAATGTTTGAACAGGAAAACATCAAACCTTTCATCGTCGGGAGTTAATCCTTTGAAATTATCATAAAAGGCTACGTGTGTAAGCGTAATTTAGTCTCTAGATAATACGTAACAGCTCGGAATCTTTAGGGACCATACACGATCATACATAATATAAGTTCTCTAACGCTTTATAAAAATACGAATATTCCTCGTAGAAGGCAAATAACAATCGTGAACTCAAAGACAGAAAACGATTTCTTCAAAGGGTTCACGAATCACGAATGGATACAATTATAGCAAAGGATTCTAATATAGTGCGTACATTATGTTCTTTCCAAAAGCTTTACATTGTCATTATCAACATCTCAACCCCTTTTTTGTCCCACGAGTCCCCGCGCAGAAGAATATTATTATGTTTATATTTATCAATTTAAAAGCAGCTCATTTCTTATGTTATTTATTTATACCATCAGATCTTTCCATGGCGTTCTCATTTACCTATTATATTTACGAAAAAACAACATATTCCTTATCTAACACAATCTTTTTCAGCTGCATTTGAATATAATACCGCCCTTTCCTTTTTAAGTTTTCTCCTTATTTTTGTTTACGGAACTATATTTAAATGAACGATCATAAAACACACGTAGCTATTGGTGTGATTTATCTACATAATGCAGTCAGGTCAGAGGCAATCTACATACCTACTCCAAAGGAAGCACTGAGCCACTGAAACAACTAACAACGCAATGGTGATTATAGTTAGTACTAGGTACTCGTAGGTACTTCCTTAGAGTGTAGGTGTAGTAAGATCAAAACTGTTTGAGCGTTCAATAAAATGCGGGATTTTAACAAAGAAGAATTATTTTTTTACTTTACAAGTTAGTACTTGACTGCGGTCCTATCTTATGGAAACTATATGATGCAGCAGTTGATACTTAATATTATCGTACTAACTTGGAAGGGGTAAGTAAGTATCGATTCGTGTTGGGAGTTTAGAACGCTAAATAGTTTGGCAGTGCGTATTTACTTTACTACCTAGCTAGCCACGGCCTTTCTGCCCCTAGATTGTGTAAGTAAAACGTATTCATCGTAATCGTAATCAAATTTTGCCCGCTGATTGATTCGCTGATTTATGTCAGCTAATCGGGGGGCAGAATTCACTAACGATTACGATACGATTGAATACGTTTTTCTTACGCTGCAGAGCGATCGGCTAAAAATGAATCAATAATTAAAGAACTGCATCAATGTCAAAATGTGATTTTGAAGTGTTGTGATTGGTCAAAAGTCAAAACCCATGTTTTCACATTGATAAAGTTCTTCAATGATTGAAACATTTTTAGCCGCTCGCTCTGCTGGTCTCACTGGTTCTTTAGAGCAATGTAATAAATTTTAAGTGATTTATCTTTTGTAATTAAGAGTACTAAAATCTAGTATGATTTTTTTGAAAAAAAAAATGATGAAAATTAAGCTAAGTTTCATTTTGACACAGTGAACTTGATAGCGATACTGAGTTCCATAGTCACTTGGGCAATTTCCTTTAATAGTGCAAACTTACCAATGTATCAAAACGTTTCCGTCCCTCAGCCGCGCCGCGTGTATAAAATCGTTGCACAAACTGAAATACTGCGTCAGATTCTGATCGGGGGAGTCCGATGCCATAATGCAGAGGTAGTGTTTATCCTGCGAACAAAGAACTTAGTATGAATACGGAGGTTCATTTTAACCAATAATAAAGGTTAAAAAGCATAGTTATCACGAAAACAATTTAATCTACAAAATAGTTATCACCATCTCTCTGATAGGTATATAAAGTTCTCGTGTAATCGTGTTTGTAACCAAACTCCGAAACGGCTTGACCGATTTTTATGAAATTTTTGGATATAGTCGGTAGGTCTGAGTGAGTTTCGGGTCGTAAGCCTTTTTTCATACCCTTAAATGGCTAAATAAAACAACGTTTGCCCGGTCAGCTTGTTTTAATATACGTAGGTATCCTATAGATACAATGTTGATTTTGATCTCTGAAATGCTCTAGCAGCCAATGCTAGTAAAAATCCAAGTTTATAAGGAATTACTAAAACCATCAAAATGATTACTGTAATAAGTAATATGTATAAGACGCTCATTTTCGCACAGGTTCAAAACATTTTTCCATTTAAGCAAGAAAAGCCTGTCAAATTAAATCCTACATTTGTCTACTAACAAAAATTAAAATCAGGAGTATTGCTATGTCAGCAAAAAATCAGGCGAGATGAAAAGAAAAAAATGCATACGTCACGTCGCAATCTCGTCGACTGTAATTGCATAGCTTTGACACACTCAACTAAAATCAAGCATAATGCCACAGCTTGGCAACTCTACTCATAGCTTCTGCGGTATCATTTGGTAATACACATAAAAACTTGTATACCTATATTATACGGGCCTGTTTCACAATAGACATTTTGATAGATCCCCAATACAAAACTTGTCACAACATCAATGGTTCATTTGGACAAAAAAGAAACTGTGTGTGCATTGTTCATGGACTTAACAAAGGCTTTTGACTATGTTGATCATAAAATTCTAGAAAACAAGCTGTATGCTTATGGAGTGCGGGGTAATTCTTTAGCACTGGTTAAGTCTTACCTTAGTGAAAGATATCAAATAACGGAAATAAAGCGAATAAATATGGTCAATAAGACTGAAGAGACATATTTTTCTGATGCTAAGAAAAATGATACAGGTGTGCCGCAGGGAAGTGTATTGGGTCCTTTGCTATTTATAACATATATTAATGATTTTCCTAAAAGCACGGATCATCAAATGGTCTTATTTGCGGACGACAGTACTGTAATTTTTACTGGAAAGAATAGAACGGCTCTCGATCTATGACTTCAACAGTGCTATGAAGAATATTATTAGTTGGGTGACATCAAACAAGTTATTAATAAATCTAGACAAGACCAATATAATGACATTCAAAAATAGAAAAAGAAATTTACCGCCACTTGACGTAAAATATTCAGGAACTGTAATAAAAGAAATAAGCAACACAAAATTTTTAGGTCTTTACATTGATGATTGCCTATCGTGGGAAACCCAAATAGATAATGTGTGTATAAAACTAAATCGTTTTTCTTTTGCGCTATACATGCTCTCTAAAGTGGTTAATCAAAATGCAGTTATGGTCGCTTATAATTCCTACGTAACCGCAACATTACGATATGGCATTATTTTCTGGGGGAACTCTGCTAGCAAGGAAAGGGCATTCAAATCCCAAAAAAGATGTATTAGGTCTATTTGTCACCTTCAACCCACAGATTCATGTAAGCCGTATTTTCAAAAATTAAAAATACTTTCTTGCCCATGTCTATACATCTATGAGGTTGTTGTATTCATTAGAATGAATGAAAATCTGTTTAAATTTGCTGAGAATGCAAGAAGGGAAAACAAAATTTGCTTTACCCATCACTCATCTGCGAAATTTGGAAAAATTATTTTGAATATGGCACCTAGAATCTACAATAAGTTACCAGGAGAACTGGCAGACAGATCTCTTAATATAAATATATTGAAGCATAAACTTATGGAATTTCTTATTAAAAAATGCTACTATTCCATAAATGAGTACCTTGATGATAAGTTTGATACTTATTAATTATTATCCTACTAAATTGTAATTTCTTTGAGACTTGTTTAGACTTGGCTTTGTTGACTGTAGGTACTAATTTAAATTGTATTCATGAATCTACTTAGATCATCAATTATATTGTTGTAAGGTTCTTAATTGATTGACTGTAATTTAATTGAAATTGTATGCTTATATCTATTATTAAAACTAATTTATTTAAGGTTTCAAATATTTCTTTTTAAATTGACTTAAATTTGCATGTCAGAAATGACGAAACATGTTTGGTCTACATTCGGTTTGTCATCATATTTGTACAATGTTTCTTGCAAATAAAAAATTGATTGATTGATTGATTGATTGATCAAACATATTCGCTAGATAAAGTTTATTTGGTGATTGTGAAACAGGCCCTAAGTTAAGACAAGTCGTTAACGTGAAATCAACGGGTCTGCCCGCGAAATTCAAAATTTTCGTGTTTTTTTGCAATTTGTACGCTAATTAGACATGATAGGCTTAGGGCAATCAATTTGCGAGAATGGCAGTATCATCTTTACATGATTATATCAAAATCTTTGCATAAAAATGTGTATCCTAGGATATTAATCCGAGTATCGAGTTTTATGTGAGTAACTCGCAAATCTTGGACTAATTTCTTTAACTCGACACTTTCGAGCAGAGATTTTTATATAAACACGTGAAGAAGATATTGGGATTATCGCAATTTGACGGCCATAAGCCTATTATGTCTTATTAGCTTAAAAATCGCGAAAAACCACGAAAAATTTGAATTCCGCGGGCACACCCGTGGTGTGCTCCTTAAAAACATAGATTTATGAACGTCGTCGCTGGCGCTATGGTTAAAAGCTTACTTTGTTTATTTGTTTTATAATATTATAAAACACGTAAAAATATATATATTTTTTGTATGTTTGCTTTGAATTTAATTGAAGAGATTAAAAATATTTTAACTTGTTTTACTAAAAAATCACTTAATGCTTAAAAAGGTGCCATTTTATTGTGCTTCTTACACTAAAATATGAATTTGTAAACCAAAACGACGTGGGAAAGTTAGGAAACCTCCCCTTAGTCTCCATCTCCAAGACCAGACAGACGGTTCTAGGCCGAACTTTGACTCTTTAATAAGGTTAGTTTAAGCTCTTTCAACGAGAGAATCCGTTGCCTTATATATGGCCACGGCCCACGATAGACAAGGATTCAAATCTCGCCAAATGATTTTTTTTATATTTATTTTGCAAGCTTATAAAATTACTCCCGCATCTTCACGAATTCCTCATCCACACATAGCAATATAATTTATAGAATTATTAATTACCTAGGATTTGACCGCGGTGAATTCGGTTATGTACATTTCAAATCCAATTATATGGATTGGTGCGGTAAATCCAGGGAATTATGAAAGCTCTTCTTTATTCCAAATTCAGAAGTTTGGGCATAAAAATCGTTACTCACGAACTCTTTACTTCGTCCACTCATTCGATAGCAATTACCTTATTATTACTTAGTACTATAATAGTTTATCGATAATGACGAAAGTGGATACATCACTACTGTAAAGCCCCACCGACAAATGGCAACGACTTATCTCTTTCGTTTCGCAACGCTCACGGCATCAACAGAACATTTCCAGCCGGTGGAACGAGGGAAATTGCTATTTCGTGGATAAGTAAACCGCTCGTGAGCTTTTCGTGACAGATTCAATTATTAAGAACATACCAACATAATAACATACCTACTCGTGCTTTAACGGCGTAGAAGCCGTATTTAAGCTATCTTTAGGAAAGTTTTGTTTAAAAACTATAAAGACATTGTATATCTAGTTATTTTGGGTATTTAATCTAAAATCGTTGAGAAGCAGAAACACGATTGGATAAAATTTTCTCGATAGAAAGTTCTCCCAAAAGTTGCTCCAAAATCTCAGTTTTTCTCAGTTTTATCGGAAACTACAATGGATGTAATTGTAATTTTAGTTTAAATGTATCGGTAATAATAATATCTAAAATTGCTGAGAAACAGATTTTTGATAACTGGCTTAGTTTTTGAGTAATTAGGTAAAAAGTCGTTTTTCTGTTATATTCTTCCGCGACGCTGCATGTCGCACCCATCAACAAATAAGAGTGACAAAGACAAAAATAAACTCAATAAATCCCCAATCAGAATACTAATGTTTACCTACTGCTAGACCTTTTACAATTTACCAAAATTTTATTTATAACAGATGTTATTGTATTGAAAGCAAGGTGAAGTTACCTAGTCTTACTTTTCATCATTTATATAAAATTCTCGTGCCAATTTTTGTCACCAAACTGCTCCGAAACGGCTCGACCGATTGTTATGAAATTTTCAGTGTATGATCACTAGGTCGGAGAGCAGGTCGTTATCTATTTTTTATATCTCTAATGGCAAAACACCGTTTGCTGGATCAGCTAGTATGTGTTTAAAATTCTTGTGCCAATTTTTATTACCTTACTCCTCCGAAACGGCCCGACCGATTGTTGTGAAATTTTCTTTGTATGTTCGGCAGGTCTGAGAGTATGTCGTAAGATATTTTTATATCTTACGATATATCTTGTATCTTACGGTTAATATATTAAATAGTTACGGTTAATATATTAAATAGTAGTTTAGGGGTCTATGCTAGATAAGACAAGTGTATTTTTAATTTGTAGAAATAAACGTTATTATTATTTACATATTTATTTTAACTCTCACACCCGGCACATAATAAATATATATAAAAGCCAAAGAGACATAATAAACTTACTTAAATACGAAAAATATAAATAAACATACATAAACGTTGCACACATACATATATGTGCCGGGCGGAGGACTACACCCCGGCAGGGGAGACCAAACGGCCGGGGGTCAGGGCGACAGGCTAAGAAACCGACGGACTATCCTAGCCGAGTCGAGCACCACCGCCTTCTGCATCTTGGCCGCAAGTGAACTGCCACGGAAACCCAGTCGCCGCAGATGGTGAGCGAGCATCATTTTTCCGTGATACAAAGTAACCCATGTAATTCTCGGCGCTTTTTCAACCATGTCTGTGCAAAAATCACAATTTTTGCACAGACATACCACACCATAACGGAGCAACGGCTCCGTTATGGTGTGGTTGAAGGACAAACAAACAAACCCACATTTAAACTTATATTAATATAGATTATGTCTGAGAATTACGTAAAAGAAACGAGAGCCCTTTAGCGTTGTTCAATTGTTCTTGTATTGCATTATATCAAAGCTGTGCCTATAACTTTTGGAGAGTTCTAGGTGCTCTCAAGGGAGACATGAAACGATTCGCACTGATCGCAGCAATTCGAGTTATGTGAGCAATAACGATCAGTTACTTACTATTGTTGAGAAATACTTTACAGTTACAGTTTTATTAACTGACGTATTTTATAGCTTTTACTAAGCATTAATTTTAATCACCCATCCTAGCGGCAAACACGCACTGGTAGACTTTTAGTGTTGCGGTGCGATGCTGAGTAGCAACATTAAGGGTGTATTTTCAGATTAGTAGATACGTTAACATTTACGGTGAAATCGTCACTATACCATCAGGCAGGATGAGATTGCAGTCACGTTCGATTGTAGTGTGTACAAAAATTGATTTCAGACTCAGGTAAAGATTATCTTAAATGCAGCGTTTTTTTAATGAACTTGAACTATCTACTCGTAGGTATGGAAATCCTATCCAATCCATTAGTAGGATAGGATATAAACGCGAATGTTTGTAAGTATGGATGGATGGATCTTTGTTACTTTTTCACCCCGCAACTACTGAACCGATTTGGATGTGGGACATAGATAGCTTATAACCCGGATTAACACGTAGGCACAAATCCCGGAAAAATCATCTTTCCCCCGGGATTAGCGAAAAATCGAAATTCCGCAACAGCTAGTTATTCAAAATAACTGTGCTCAATTTTTAGTCTCGGTACATAAATTTCCTAATATTTTTTTGGATATAAATAAGACTTTTTACTGGACTAGTAAAATGCTCGTATTTTCAGTTTGAGGCTTACGTTTGAAAGCTTTGAGCAAAGAAAGATTAAAAGCAGGTAAAGAAAATTCTATCGCTTTTGGGATTATCTGCATTTCAAGATGATCAAGTCAAATTCTATCCAAAGTTGTAGTGAAGTTACCTTATACATAACCAACCAATACATAATATTATACTTACATTCGTTTTAGCCATGAGAGCAAACAGAACACGAAATGATGCACAGAAATATCAAAACTATGGAGTCGCTCCATTTATTCATTCATTCTAGCCTAGTCTTGCGTGACATGCGACGCTATTATGAGTGCCAAGATTTGTTATCGAATGTTCATATTGTGACTAGGTGCGACGCCACCTTAAACGCCACTTGACAGATTAAAAAGTCTCGCTAATTTTGTAGACGGGGCCAGTCCATATTGATTCCTAACGCCCAGTTTCCTCAACTAACTTTTACTGAAAAATAAAAGTTAAATATGGCGCTCTGACCCTTATCACGAAAGACATAAGGATTAGGCCGCCATATTTAACTATTACTTTCAAGTAAAAGTCAGTTGAAGAAACTGTGTTAGTCTTTGAAATGATGAACGACGATACAAAAATATGTCTAAGCTTACAAACAAGCTACTGCGACATGGCAAGTTCTAATCGGAACTACTTGGTTCAACTTCACAACAAATTATTCTTCGTTATGTGCGAAATAACTGTCTGTGCTGCGAGGGCCAACAGTGCTCGAGGCGCGAATTTATGACGTCATTAAAATTCACGCACTCCACACGAATATGACACATACAGAAATAAGGTCACACGATTTGCCGTTGTGTGGTTTTAGGCGGAGTCGAATAACGAAAGTCGTTAAACTTTTATGACCGGGTTCCATTTACATCTCAGCAAACCCACACTTACGTTCGGTCACAAATGAGGCTAAACAAGTTAAAACTTTCCTAGATTAATCGGTATCCTATGTATATTTAATTCTGTAAAATACTGTAAACCTAACCAAATAAAAAGTCACCGATATTAGTTTTTCCTTTTAGTTCCATTCATTTTTAAGAACATTGGCCATATAATATGACTTATTATTATTACTAGTAAGCGTAATAATAGGTACTTATTAATGTCAGAAACAATGTAGGTACATATACCTACGTAGGTACGTATATAGTACGAAAATAGTATCGCACCTTATCTATTAGAAATTAGGAATCATAGGAAGGAGGTTCACAAGGAGGAGGTTCTCAATTCGTCGGAATCTTTTTTTTTTTCTTTTTTTTTTATCTATGTATGTTCACCGATTACTCGAGGACGCGTGGACCGATTTGAACAATTCTTTTTTTGTTTAAAAGGGTTTTGTTTCCAGATGGTCCCATTTTAATCAGGTCGGGATCTGATGATGGGATCCTGGAGAAATCGAGGGAACTCTTCAAATTTTATATGGACACATGGAACTATTTGGGTATTATTTGAAAGAGTAATATTTTCCAAGTTGTCCTATGGTCATCAGGTCAGGATCTGATCATGGAATCTTGGTGAAATCGAGGGAACTCTTCAAATATTGCTAGTATACTTGAAGCGAGTTGGGTATTTTTTATAGTTACTGGTGCATATGCTAGCAGATACTGATTTGATGACTGAAGTCATCAAGTCAGGGTCTGATGATGGGATCTTGGTGAAATCGAGGGAACTCTTCAAATTTTGCTAGTACACTTGAAGCGAGTTGGGTATTTTTTATGGTTACTGGTGCATTTGCTAGCAGATACTGATTTGATGACTAAAATCATCAAGTCAGGGTCTGATGATGGGATCTTGGTGAAATTGAGGGATCTCTTCAGATTTTATGAACACACCTCAAGCGATTTGGGTATTTTTACAACGCCTTGTGCATTTTATTGTTTTCCACTAAAAAGTATAAAATAAAAATGGGAAATGCTTTCCAAAAAACCAACTTCAAATGCCACTACAAAGAGTGAAATAATTTTTATTTAAATTTTAGGTACCTACACCAATTCGAAGTCGGGCGATTGTCTATGACTTCGTCATTTCTTTGCACATCAAGTAAGTAAGAAGGACTATTAGGGATTGTATAAAACATTGCCCGACTTCGAATTGGTGTAGGTACCTTAAATTTAAATAAAAATTATTTCACTCTTTGTAGTGGCATTTGAAGTTGGTTTTTTGGAAAGCATTTCCCATTTTTATTATCTAACTCATTGCAGTTGATAAGATGTTAAATTATAGCAAGCGCAAGAGTCAGTATATAAGGTAATCCGCTTAGCTTTGGTAACTATAGGTAGGTACATAATATTGACTTGTTCCTAGATGAACGGACTTATCAAAGGATCATTTGGAGTCTAAAAGTATTTCACCCATATTATGATCCCATGTCATCAGCCCAACGGATTTTTGGTCTGCCTTTTGGTCTTTTTTGTTGGGGGGTCCACTTGGTAAGCTCGTAACATTATGCTTATCAAATAATTCCAGGGAACATCATGTGTAGAGTCAAGATCTCGAGAATTGTAAAGATTAATTAAAATGTCATCACAATCTAACTTCGCTGAACGAAGCGCTTGGATTTGAATATGTAATGATTCAGAACAAGTTGGGGTCTGTGGAGGATTATGGGCTCGTGCATACATTACCTATTTAATGCTTTGAAGCGAGATTTTGTAGGAAAATAATATAATAGTACTTACCTTGTATAGGTATATTATGTGACTTTATCTGAAAGATTTTGCTGTTACCCGACATGACATAGAGCTAGACCCCATAGCCTTTTTAGAAATTAAATGATTATAAAATGACTCCGACCCGGGATCGAAGTTAACGGCATAAAATGGTTATTTGAGCAATTTTTGCATGTTAAAAACTCTAGAGAGAAAATTACTGAAGTATTTTAACTAATAAAAGTATTTCGGAACCAAATATGGCCAGGAGCATAGATTATTACTACCTATATGAACCCGAATAACACCACAACATCATCGAAATTTGCACGAAATACAAATGAATTTGGTATTATACGAATGTAGTGGAGACATTGTAGTTCACAGGACAGGACTTAAGGGTTAAGGTGTAATATATGTCAGTCGGCAGTACCTACATAAGTATTAAAACAATTTCTCTTGTCTCGATGCAAATTGCAGGCTCTTTATTTAACTTTCAGAATCATGTTAGCTGTCCCTTGAGATGAATGTAAACAGACACCAACAGAACAGGGGCTATGGTAATAAAACAAAATATTCATGTGCTGTGTTCGCGAAACATACTCGTACCTACGCTAATATTTACACTTTGCAGGACGGTTATTGAAGCTACAAAATGAATCCCCGCCTTGTATGGTGGAATATTCATGAATCTCGTTTTGATGTAAGGCTGCCTCTCTAATTACGGGGAGCGAGAGGGCGAAGATAAGCTGAATTTTTTTTATATATCATTTTACATTTTATATATTTAGATTTGTCGCTGCAGTTTTATAATTTATACCTAGTACGTTTTGATCGAAGAATATTTATAAACATCAACCTCACAAAATAAAACAAACTAGGTAGTATCTTAAACGTTCTAAGCTATGGGTTACTTGCTCATAACGAACAAGTTACAGTTAAAGTTTTTCATACCTTTCAGTTTTATTTAAAGTGCAAAGACAAATTTTTCTTTAAGTCTTCCCCCCCCTTTATGAGAGGGGTGAGGACTAGTAAAAAACTCAAGTTATAGATGTAATATAAGTTTTGTGCTTTAACTTTATATAACTTGTAGTTTGTACTTAGTTTCGCGTCTGACGATGAATAATCATAGAACCAATTTGGGGAAAATAGGTTAGATTCAGCTCAGGTCAGTTTTATGCAAATTTAGAATTGCATTAAGCAGCGTCAAGGGTTTGTAAGCACTACAGGGTGATTATTTAATGAAATATTTAAAAAAAAAAAAATCCACATACTCACTGATTCTTTATCACCCAAAACATAAGATTAGTACCTAAGTTGAAAGTAAGTATCTGCTTACACTGTGATTCCTTTTATAATGGACTGGACACAAGGATTTAGCAAAAAATTCACAGGATTTCTCGAGCAAAGCAAGGCAAGTAGTTAGTATAGGTACAATCAACATAAGTACAGACATAGGGTACAACCTACCTAGGGTAGCCTACACATTGCAAAAAATTTCGCGGGCAGACTCGTTGATTTCACCTTAATTGTAAGTAGGTAGCTAACCTAATGTAATAATGAAGAATACGAAGATGCAATAATAAAGAGTATAGATACAAAAACAAGACATAGGAAAGACTTACAGCATGTATTCTTCTGGCAGCGTCGTGTATGGACAGGATGTGAGTTATTTTGTACTTGTCCAATTGCATGGGGTCCTTGGAGTCTCTGTAGTTCCCCACGTACAGCCCCGGTAGCACCTAAAACAACAAAAATAAGGAAATTCCTTGAAAAATTTACCATACGAGTACACGGAGTACAGGTGCGTAGAAATTAAGTTTTTATTCTTTTTACACGACTGCCCAAAAAAGGAGTGTAATGTTTTAAGGGTTCATGTATGTATGTATGTATGTGAGTTTCTTTGTTCCACCAATTTAAAAATTAAAAAACACGACTGTCCTGTGGTAAGCGACTTTTTCCAAAAAAAAAAAGTCTGTGTTGCTCGGAATGATGTAAGGATTCTAAAGATGTTCAAATCGGTTCAGCCGTTCAGAAGTTATGGTGGAATAAAGAAACACACACATGAATCCTAAAAACATTACTCTCCTTTTTTGGCCAGTCGTGTAATAAATAGACCATTCACTAAAGTAATAAAGTACATTTATTTATATTAAAAAAGTTAGTGTTGAGCGCTATTTTCCATCCATTTTAATTCTAGCCAGCTTTCATTGACTATGCAAAAGCTGAATATGCGCTGAGTGCTGTCGTCCTTGCAAAGTTACAACTATACATAATATTATGAACTACCGGTTTGGCGTTTTCGTCGTTGAAGTTTCGGTATGTGTACATAATCTGCGCTTTAGCACGGAATACATATTACTTAATAGTACCTAACTATACAGAAGGCTCACTCCGCAAGATGATTTAAAGAAATAGCGATTCTAGCGCTGTCACAAAAAGTGTAATCCAGTTCGCAATAGTGCATGGCAGCGCCTCCGCAACCATCACGCAACAAACGCAAAGTTGTGGTTTCTTTCTATCGCGTAATTTTATCTCAGACGACGTACTAAGATTGTCTAGCAATCTGGCGCACGCAGCGCGTGAAATAGACCGTACAAGAACTAACGCGAGCAAAGCAGCCGGCTCGCGGAGGCCGTCTGAAATTAGTACGTCGAGACGTCTACCTGTAGTTTTTTCGAACACGTGATAAGTGCACCTGGCCTGGCTTTAGACAAAGATGAAAAAATAATTAGGTGGCAGGAAGGAGATTGTTTTCTTTATAAATGCTCTTCCATTTCTTTGTTTATTGAAAATAAAAGGAGAAAGCCAAGTTGACCTTTCATTTTCTACCGCGCAGTTATCCGGCCGTTTGTTCTTATATTAAGTGTCGCCAGAGAAAGAAATTGCCTATAAGACCGCCATTTTTCGCCTGAAAAATCAATTGAACTAGATTGATTCATTCAATCAATGACTTTTTTATCCATCTTATGGGATTAGAGAGTATTTTATAAGTATCTATAAATCTCGAAACCGCGTCAAGATTGACAAGAAAAAAATATTAAATTCTCACTTTCTACTGGCTTTCAGCGTATAGACCAAATAAAAATTAATACAAATGAAAAAAAACTGAAATCATACTTTATGTTTTCCTGAAAGCAATATTATTTACAACTGCGGAAAAAACCAGAAAAAACGTCATCAAAAAAATTGTATCCATTTACGATCTCAAAAATAATTATCGCTGAAAGTGTACAAGAGAAAACTGCATAAAATTACGCTCTACTTTTTATTGTTCGCTACTTCTTGATATTCTTGAATTGCTTGAAGCGGGAAAACTGGTGGTGATTAAAAACAAACAAAAGAATCGCGAGCAGATATATACGACCCTCGAGCGGAGGGTGCATTACAGTCAGGTCGGTGCTGCAACCCCTTCACGGGGCTTTTCACGTCACGTTTTCACTCACTCAGTGATGTGAAAGAAGAAAAAGAAAAAATTAACACTGAAAAATTTGCTTTACATCTACTGGTTTAAAGTGTAAAATTGAATATAATATTTGATCATAGGAAATACAATGCTCTACTTTGACGCGCTTAAGGCGAAATCAACGACTCTGCCCGCGAAATTCAAAATTTTCATGGTTTTTTGCAATTTGTTCGCTAATTACACATCAGAGGTTTATGGCAGTCAATTTGCGAGAGTGGCAGTATCATCTTTACATGATTATATCAAAATATTTGCATCAAAATGTGTATCCTAGAAAATTAGTCCGAGTATCGAGTTTTATGTGAGTACTCACAAATCTCGGACTAAACACTTTCAAGCAGAGATTTTTACTTAAACATGTGAAGATGATATTGGGATTCTCGCGATTGGACTGCCATAAGCCTATTATGTCTTATGAGCTTAAAAATCGCGAAAAACCACAAAAAAAATAATTTCGCGGGCACACCCGTGGTGTGCTCCTTAAATTCAATCAGACAATTATTATTGTCTTTCATGTTGCGTTTTGAACTAGATTCAATTTTGCACTCTATTTCAATAGGTGTAAAATTAATTGTTCAGTGTTCGCAAAAAATAACGCATTACGTGAATAACATGGCAGCTAGGCGATTCGCGTAATGTGTCTGCTTCATTTCGTGAAGTGAAATGTCTTAAAAGTTCATCGCATTTAGATAATATGTAAACAGTCGATGTGAAACTAAAACATTTTTTGAGAACACAAATTAATTTCACTATTAAAAAAAATAGAGCATAAACTGCATTCACAGTTCAAAACGCAACATGGTCGAGAATTGTGAATTAATTATACTTACTCTTCGCGATAAGGTTGAAGCATTGTATTTCCTATGTTGAAGTACATTCAATTTTACACTCCAATAACCAATAGACGTAACGTTAATATGTAGTATCCTCATAGAAACCTGTCTATTATTTATTTATGTAAATACGAGTGTAACGAAAACTAAAAATTACATGGGACAAACCGTATAGGAAAATTAATCAAGTGACTTTATATCGAAGACAACTTTTTTTTTTTCAAATCTCCTTCTATATTGTCACAATTTAAAGATATTATTTCTTAACTCTGTGATATTGTCATAGAGTGAGCGACCGACAGGTTTCTATGAAGATTGTAGATACGACATGAGGCTGTGGGAAATTTATTCGCTTCTCCCTCACATGGTATCGCTTTTGTAGTGATAAAAGAGAAGCAAGTAGTTCAAGTTCCATTTAAATGGGTAATACTTGAACCTACTTTTGTAATGGGTTATAAGTAAGTTGTAGTGGTTGAGCGCGAGTGAAGTCAAGCACGCGCTAATGACGGCTCAACAACCACTTGCATGCAGCTCTGTTAACCGTGTGGGTGTGGTGGTACAACTGAGGGGTGACAGCCGCATGTCAGTGACTTTCCATAGATGGCGTTGGCTGTAAATGTATGGAGGAATTCGATTCGTTTGTGCGAAGTCGACTCGAAATTCGTACAATAGTAGTTTATGAAACGGATGCATAATGGGGGGTATTAAAATATGAGTGTGAGTTTAAAAAACGAGCCGCAGGCGAGTGTTTTAATACCTAATTATGTAGAGTTTCATACACTACTTTATCTACGCTCAAATTATCATAAATCCAAACCATATAAAATCTTGATAACGTTTGTCGTAAATCCTTCACTTTGTTGGTAAAAGATTGTGGGTCATTTTTGTTGCAATTACTAAAATGTCAGGTGGAGTTAAATTTTCTTTAGTAGGTTTCACTGCTAGACATTTTTCCGCGCTAAGTTTTGACTACATGAGTAACAAAAATAACATATCGAAATGTTAAAAGTTAGGTATGGCGCAAAAATTCAGTTGTAAACTGCGTATAGTCTGTTAAAAAAGTAATGAAACAAAAAGGAGTAGAAAAATATTTATACAAGTCAGATAAAGTATATTTTTAGTGGATAATTAAATAATCAAAAATTATACATAATAATTCTTTTCAATATTCTGTATGAACACACATTTAAGGCAGGGATTGCATAGATTGACACAAGACAATATTATATTCCTTTGCATGCCGTTCTATCTTTCTTTTGACACTGTAGATATAATACTATGCTACAAAGTTTAGTATCTTAATTTGTTCTATAGTAGCAACAGTAAAGTAAGATAAATAGTCCAACATGAAAAAGCTTTTAATTTATTTATCTAAGTAGGTAACTAAGGTCTCTGTTAAGATTAGCGAAATCATGGACAAAATTCTTCTATGAAAACTTCAATTTTAAATAAGTATTTTAAGCTTACTAAAATCAATGTGGCAGCCCCTTTCAATTTCTAAATATCGCCACGGAATAAATAAATAGTAGTGAATTGCTTACGATATTTACTCTCTACAGCAGGTTCATATCATCGAGTACATAAATCTAGGCAGAATGTGCCTAGATTTATGTACTCGATGTAGACACACTACAAAGATTAATCGCCGTAGATATTATTTACTTACTTACATTGTAAAATGTGCCGGCGCTACACATAACACTTGTGGAGCAACGATTTGTAAACTTGCCAGACAGTATAATACTTTAAAACTTAACAATCTCTTGGTAAGGTGCGTTGGGGTAAGTTCGGACGGTTTTTAGTTGTATTTGGAAGATGTTGGTAAAAAATATTTTGCACAAAAGTTACAATATTTAGCACAATAAATTAAAGTGAAAATTGATGATTAATAAATAGGCTTTATATGTAATTTTTTTTATGTAGCTATAAATGAAACAACTACTATTTATCAGGTGTTTAAAATGCGAATAAAATTTTAAAGCCGCGGGTAAAATCGGACGTTCGTGGGTAAAGATCGGACTACCTTCTAAAATCGCCATTGTGGCTTAGAACACACAGTTCACACAAAGAGAATATCCGATCTTATACGTCCTACAAGATTATCTTTGGTTTTTTTAAATATTGTAAAAAAAGGAACCTGAGAAGTAAATTCCTGTTTTTTTTTGTTTCGGACGTCCGATCTTACCCCACTAGACCAAATCTCAAATTGCACTGGCTCTCAAACTTTCGCGTTCCTGATCATGATAAGCTTTTCTTTCAATTACAATTATTTATCTATTGGCAGATTAAAGATTAGATAGCTTATACTTTATGTTTTGGATATGAAATATATAAAACCTTACAATTCATTGCTGATCACATGTTTATTGCATTGCTTAATATTATCAATCAGTCATAGGTTTTGAAAAATTAATGAAATTGTATGTATTATAATTGTAATATCTATCTATTATATTCATTAGAATAAATTTAACCGAATTCTCTTTTATTTGAAGTAATTATATTATTTGCCTCACAATCTTCAGGCACACAGTCGTTAGTCTTTACGTTTAGGTACAACAAATTTTGCTGCGTTATTAGATAAATTATTGTTCTCCACTTTTACTCGTATTTACTGCCGATCGTAGGTAAATTCTCCTTCTGATACGAAGTTGCCCGCAGTGATTTTCTCTTAAATAGACGTGTCATTATGACCCTACAAAGAAAATTATTTTAAGAGTACAGATAGATATTTATAAAACTAAATTATCGATATAAAATACATACATTTTATATCTGACCCGTAAAAAGCATCTTACAAAATTTAATTAAGTATAACATTTGAATAATTCGTAATTAAATGTAAATACAATATATAAAACAATTCATAATAAAACGGACAAAATATAAAACCTCAACTTTAGACTGGTACATAACAATAGATTGTACAACACCAAAGTTCGTAGGTGAAAGTTCGGATTAAAATAAAGTTTGACAACCACATGCATTTTCATTCCGGTTTAAGATCGGATCTTTTTAGTCCGAAATTCACCCATCAATATCTGTATGGGGAAAGTCCGGATCTCAGCCTAAACTCACATTTAGCATTTTATGAACAGACATATATCACGAACCACCACATATCTTGATATCTCAAAGATTTATTATTTGAAAAAATAGGTAATACTCACCAAAAAACAGCAAATTGTTTTTTGGGGTAAATCCGGATCTCGTAAATTAATCTATTAGACGACACTTTCAGTATAACATGCATAACTCACACCTAAAGCGTCGGAACGACCAAGACGGACTCGGACGCGGGGCAATACGAAATAGCGTCCCACACTTTGTTGCCCGATTAGAAAAATATCTACTAATTGGGAAATTATTTAATAAATACGGTCTTTCCCCATTTACGATCTTACCCCAACGCACCTTATCTGCGTTGCCATTTGGCAACTTTGGTTGCCATTTTGGCAACATTTGACCCTTCGTGGCAACCAAATGGCAACCGAGCTGAAATGGCAACTTTTTGGCAACTTTTCGACTTGTCCTCGCGATCATCGGTAAAAAAATATCGAATATATTTCGCAGATGAACTGAACTCATCGAATTGAACAAAATCATTTTTATTCCCAAATGAAAACAATACTTATATAATAGACAAACAAATTGTACCCATATTTCTATATGCAAAAGGTCTATTTTGGTGAAGCTAGAGATAAAAGTAATTTTATGTAAACGAAAATGGAAGAAACTTTGTGACCACAGAGCAGATAATAGTTTTAAATACCTAAATTCTTTGTGTGTGACTGCACGTTCTCAGAAGGGCTGGAAACCAGAGCCGTAAAGCCAGTTATTAAAAAAAAGTGCACTGTGTAGTGCGATGCAAAGGAAATTTTTTCGTGGTTTTCTAATACTTTTGTTTTTAAATCTATTGGTAAGTCCTCTTTATTGTTTTAATCGAAGAAGCTACCTATAGACCTATTTGAAAAACCAATTTTACTGATTGAAGACTCAATAAGTGCGATCTGTGTTCGGTGTACACGTCTACATTACAGTAGGTTCGAGAACAGATGCACTTCAGTTTTTATATTATATTTTGATAAACAAAAAATGCTCTAATAAAACTATGCATTGGAATTTGGATCCAACAAATCCTTCCTTGTCTTTTTTTGGTCTGTCCGCCCTTTCTTTGTCCATGTCAAACAAATGATTTTTTTTTCAGGAAAACATGATTTTAAATTTATAAGGAAAAAAATTTTTGGAATCACTTATTTATCAACCAAATGATTAACATTTTTTCGATTTAAATTTTTATCAACCAAAATGCAGAGCAATAAAACACCTACTCAATAGGTAGGTATAAATATTTTTATATTACTAAAAGGCACAGAACGTTTTTTTACAGGTTTTTTTTTCTAATGGCAACATTTGGTTTCAGATGGCAACATTTGAACCTACAAATGGCAACCTGGGCTGAGTATACTCTGGCAACACTGCTTGGTATATGTATGTCGTCAACGTCTCAGACAATGGTCGTATACATCGCTGGACTAAAATCTGTGCACTGGACATACTGGTTACTGTTTCATATGAGAGAAAAATCATAGCGATCAAATTTACCATAGTGCTCTATTTTATTGGCTGTCTTTAAAGATTTTTTCACATTCCTTTTAAGACAATCGGGCTCGTTTTCTTCAACATTTTAAGGGACCCCTAAGCCCTTAGGTGACAGTTGTTGTAAGTGAAAACTGTCACCTATCGGCTTAGGCGTTTCTTAAAGTGTTGGTGAAAACGGGCATAAGTATCTTAGGTACAGGTTGCAGCTGTAGATGTTTGTGTAGGTATTAAGTACCTACTTCACAGACCTACTTGGCCATCTTATATCCAAAAAGATAAACAAAGCAGATGGCGAGGTTATCAACTAGCTATAATTGAAAACTATTGTCTTTGGTTCGTTATACATTGATTGTTCTTTTAATGAGTGAATTAAAAATAGCAATGTGTAGTCATTCATTAGTTATGCTTATGCACGTTCTCCATCCCACTCCATCCTGCATGGGGTGTAAAATGAGCTCGGTTGCAGCAAACAAAATATTATTATATCTAGCGATGTCTGTGTACACTGTTGATTGTTTTATCATTGACAAGGTCAAACTAACCTTGCACATTGTCTGGGGTCTGAGGATAGCGTAGTCCGTCACAACTCACAGCGAAATGAGTAATGCAGCGGTCAGACAGTATAAATTAGCTGGTAGCCCCCTCGCTAGCCGCCGGCCGCGCTGGGCCTGGGCCGTACCACCTTCTATAGCAGTATTATTGTAATATTGTTTTATATCATACTTGCTCAGTAATTATGGATTACTATGGTGGAAAGTCTCCTTGTAAGTTGGTGTTTGCAATTCAAGGCAATATGCTTAAGCAAAACTCCTTGGTAAACATTCTCTTTTCTTATCAATATTACTATAATTCATTAAAATAAGTAACCATTTTTTCTCTAAATTTGCTAATTATTCTAATTAAAATTTCATTTTGCATTACCAATGTTTTATTTACCTCGCAAGTATGATATAAAGTAGAATGCTTACCTCGGTTGCAAGTAGCTATTACACCCTCGAACTATATTCACCCTCGCTCGCTGCGCTCGCTCGTGTGACTAAATATCTCGAGTGCACGCGATCCATTAGCGCCCTATGATCCATTAGAGCTGCGCTCGCACTGGCGCCAAATTGGATCTTGTTCTGTAATAGCTTACTTACGTCCCTTGTGTAACAATCTACTATTAAAATTTTCATACTGGCACTGTATGAAAAGTGTAATATTGTTTTGACAACAATATTACAATAATACTGCTATAAGAGATGGTGGTACGCCCCCCTGAATATTCACCATTAGACGTTAAGTAGTAGAAACTTAACTGATGGTTAGTGAAGGTGCAATTGAAGATGTTTAGCTTGGAGTAAGTCAAGTTGCATACTTTATTAAAAATGCCAACCAAGGTAGGTTAACAAAGCTATATTATGTTTATAATCCCTCTATGGGAAGAAAGCCTTGTACCTACCAGCGATGTGACGTTAAGAGCCTTATGAAATGATGATGAATTATTTCACTCGAACGTCAAACTTGGATTTCAGTCGGCCCACTAAAACGCTTTTCTTTTACCTGTTTTTTTTTTCAGTATTACAAAGGATTTTTTTAACTACTCATTTAAAATATTGTTCTATTTAAAGACAATCAGTTCCAATGTAATTGGAAATTGGAGACTTGGTGAGAGTTTGGAAGGCCTTAATTTAATTAAATCACAAGACATTAGGAGAAGCCAATTTAAAGTTTGATTAACGCAGGATATTTTCTAAACTAAAAGCGGTGTTTATAAATCTGTGTAAATCCCGTGAAGTAAAATCAGAGAAAAAACATCCTCAAAAGTGGCGGTAAAATCTAATCAGAATAAAAATTTCATTTTACAGAAAGAAGTTAAAGTTCCATAGATGTCTTGCGAAATAAAACTGTATTCTTGAATTGACTCTTGAATTTGAATGAATTCTTGGAGTACTAATAACAATTAATTTTGCTACTTATACGTAACAATAATTAAAATAAGTTGCAGTAACGTTTATTACAAGAAAGACATAAAAATTGTTATTTGTCAGCCTACCGTTCCGACATAAAAATACCATCTAACCA
Organism: Coenonympha glycerion; assembly: GCA_963855885.1. NCBI lineage: Eukaryota > Metazoa > Arthropoda > Insecta > Lepidoptera > Nymphalidae > Coenonympha > Coenonympha glycerion. The sequence continues at coordinate 10,709,993 of OY979636.1, read as the reverse complement.
TACTATAGCCGTTTTTGACCTTTATTCAGCTGAGTTATGCAAAATAAGTAAATACGTGTTATGTGTTTTGAATTTAGTATTCTGTACTCTATATGACATGGACAATTAAGGCAGCTGATAGGCGGACAAATAAGGTGGCTGAGCTGATTGACGCTTTCGAGATATTGTGGTGCTGGAGAAGGATGCTCCGGATCCCATGGACAGCACATAGAACCAACGCATCGATCCTGAGACAACTCAGAATAACGAAAAGGCTATCAACCGCCTGCCTACAGAGGATTCTGGTGTACTCCGGTCACATTGCCCGAAGGGAAGGTGGCAACCTGGAGAAGATGGTTGTCACCGGCAAAGTGGAAGGAAAGAGACCTCGAGGACGGAGCCCGATGCGTTGGTCGGATCAAATCCGCACCGCACTCGGCAGGAACGTCCACTATGCTCATCACGTCGCAACCAACTGAGCAACATGGCGCGACATCGTCCTAAAGAAAGTCGTCGGTGAAAGGGTTCAGGACCCTCAGGCCTCAGTAATGAGGATTACGACGCAGGGAGAGAGAGACTCTATATGAAAATGAATACATGTTTTCCACTTTGTCAACAAGATACAACTGTAAATGCGACAGTTATGTAATACAATATAATTGATGATTAAACGAACTTACCTGTAAGTGAAGTTCTATTAAGTGACAAAATCCACGCAACCGAGGGAACAGCTCAGGGTTCTGTGCTAGGACCTCTGCACTACTTGGCCTATGTCAATGATGCACAAAACATCATACGGAAATGTAAACTTTTCCAATATGCCGACGACACGTGCATTATAGCTGCTGACAGAAATATAGAAACAGCAAGGGCTAACTTGCAATCTGACTTTGATTTACTTTGCAGATGGTCTCACGACGTAGGACTAGTTGTTAATACGCAAAAAACAAAATTCATGCATATACGTTCGAGCCACAACAAAAACACCATCGAGCCAGAGCTCATATCACACGACCATAATTGCATGCACTCCAACGCCTCGGCCTGCAACTGTCCAAAAATAGAAAAGGTCTTAGAACACACTTATTTAGGGCTTGTGATTGATTGCAGATTCAACTGGGAAAATCATGTTCAAACTGTTTGCAATAAACTCCGTGTGGTGCTAGCAAAACTATCAATTGTTAAAAATAAAGTACGTTTTAAAACACGACTACTTCTCTATACAGCACTCATGGAAAGTATTGTTGCATATGGCCTGAGCAGCTATGGTAGGACATTCAAAACACACTTAAACAAGATATACAGTTTGCAACTAAGAACCCTAAAAATGTTAGTACCTCACAAAGTTAAAGAGAAATACTATAATAGCGAAGATGAGATCTTTAAGTTCTGCAACGTTTTACCTATCCACCGTAAAGTAACACTCGCTCTATTAATACAAAATTTCTTCGAATATCGAGATAATTACGTAAAACAGACAATCGTGACGCGAAGAACAGCGGAACGCAGGATTGCAACTATTACATCAAAAAACTTCTACGGTCAAAGAACCACGCAATACCTTGTGCCGCGTCTATTGAACAAAATACCATATGCTGTTCGAAACTCCATAACAAAGAACAATATCAAATACAAACTAAAGGATCTTATGTTTAAAAACCCAAATATATTTTCCTAATTAATATATTTAATTTACCTAACCACTAAAAACAATAATAATAAAAAACTTATAATATAATTAAGAATAACTTAAATTTCTATACCTTAAATTAAAATAAATATATCCATTCACGATATCATATTATATTATATACACGTCTAATATCAGGATCTGGGACACCTTGTATGTGCCTGCAACTACAACCGCTTATCGCACTCGTGCGAAACATAATGATCGCAAAATATGTGTACATATTTTGTAATTTGTAATATAATTTGTAATTTAATTTATCTTAATCTAGCCTGTAAGAATTTTTATATAGAGGAATGTGCAGTACCCAGACAAGCCGTATAGGCTTATGGGTGCGAAGAAATTAATGTATATATTCTTTTAGATTTAAGGAATAAATAAATAAAATAAATAAATAAATAAATAAATAAATATCACAATTGTATGAGTATATTTAATTCGAAGATATAAGTATAACACACTTGTAGTACTTTCATTGTATACAGCAACTTCGCACTTTCAGATATTCAGTTTATTATCTATTTTTAAAACTTACCGCCCGACACACCCACGTTGGAAGTTGGAACACGTCGTCCGAGCGAGCATCATTCCTTTATTGTGCGCGGCAACGAGCACTCGACTACAAAAACACGTCTCGTTTTTGTTAATTTAGGTTCAAAGTGAAAAAAAATTAAGTGTTCAGTGTTAAAACTTGCTTAATTTTCTATACTGATAATGCTTAGACGCTAGTAAAAATTATTATTATAACAAAAATAAAATAAAATCAAATCATATAATTGTGCATTCATCTTCGTCAGACTCCGAGGAAAGAGGGTAAGTGAAAATTAACCTTTTTTCCCAGATATCACATCAACTCAAATATCAATGCTGACGAAAGTGTGTCCAAAAATTGAAATCCTAAGGCATCTCTAAGCTAACTTGGAGGGTATCACATTGAGGTTATCACGAAAGTATAGCATGATGCGCGAAATAGTCCAGGCATCTCTAAGCTAGCTTGGAGGGTATCACGTTGAGGGTACCACGAAAGCATAGCATGATGCGTCAATGCTCCTGGAGGAACAAGATACAACTGTAAATGCGACAGTTATGTAATACAATATAATTTAAACCTTATGTGAACACAAATAAGAATATAACGTTTATTGCTCGTTATTTAAGGTGTCTAATTTAGGAAGTACGTACATACATTACGTTTTATTACGCAGGGCTTTCATTTTATGTCTTGTTACAAATAAAGAACTTTTTTACGTAATTGAAAACATCGCTATTAATATTTCACTCACGCATCTGCCTGTATCTACAGACTTTGGAAACTTTTGCACGTCACGATCTAGCCTCCGGTTATCAAAGTTTTCAAATCGAACTTGTATACGCGCGACATGGAATTTAATTAAGTAATAGAAAAGTAAAATATTAGGACAGATTAGTTATGTAAATCTGCTACTTGAAAATATTCTGTATGGACGATACGCAGCAACAATGCCCACTGCCCAATACGAAACGTAGAGATTTCTCTACTATTTTGCGTTGTGAAGTCAACATCTTCTGAGGATGTCTCACAGATCGTATTAATTTATCGACAACTCCACTGTACGTCTCTAGTTATCAATGTGTGTGTATTATGCCTTTGTAGATACAGGATGAAACCACGCCTCTTTTTTATGTGTGCTATGTATTGTTGCATTGGTGTTCGAAAACTTTATTCTAGTGGGCGTGAAAAAATGTGTATGTGTGCTATACTAATTGTTTTTGTCTGTGGTAGTGAAATTAGTGGAAAGGACAAGGAGACAGTTGGGCCCGAACAAAATATAGCATGTACGAGATCTCCCGTGTTTGAGCTATCTGTGGGATGTCTACTAGGTATAAAATTTTCTCCGTAGTTGGATGACATGCATGGGCTATTGGTAGCGCTGATCTCTATTCTATGGATCGCTAACTATCTACATAAAAATGAAGACACTTGATTTTCGCCATTTTGGCACTGATTGTTGCGTAGTAAACGTGCTGAATTCTTAAGTATGGTATTAATAAAAAATACTTACTTTGTGTATTTGTATATTCTTAGATTTATTCTAGTGTTATACGTATTTATATCCTGTAATAGCTTTTATTTAAGTTCAGTTGTATGTCATTTTATCCTAACAAATATTATAAGTATATTATTTTTAAATATGCAATATAATGTATTTTATTTATATATCACATTGGTTCCTATACATACATATTTAACTATATTTTTTAGGTGTGTTCCTCATACCGGCTTGTACCTCGTACACAATGTTGACTGCATTACTTTGTTTTTTTGTTGTTATGTGTATCTTTTGACTACACCTAACAGAGCTTAATAGAAACAATCAATTGTTAGTCGGGCTTCTTAACGCCGGCTCGCTAGGTACTGCCCACGACGAATTTATTGCAGCTATGTACCTACATTCGGTCGATATTATGGCAATCAATGAAACATGGTTAAGGCAGGGTGAGGACGGGCGTGCTCCTAAGGTGCCAGGATATAAGCTGCGTCACATTCCGCGCCCACCTACCATTCGCTCGCGCGGTGGTGGGGTAGGGTTTTACATTCGTCGTGGACTGAATGTCAAAACTATTGCGCATCCTGAAGCACCCAACGTCGAGCAAATGTGGCTTTTGTATGTTATTAGAGGTATAAAACTTGCAATAGGCACGGCATACAGGCCGCCTTGGCTCGATACAGATGTTTTTCTTGACGCGGTCACTGCCACGGTGAGTTCTTTTTCTTCATTTGATCACGTTTTACTCGTCGGCGACTTTAACATTAACTTACTTAATCAGGATGATACAAAAACCAAAAACTCGTATATGAATTTAACTCAACACGTGACGGATCCTACTCATTTCACAGAGCATAGTAGAACCTTGATTGACGTAGTATGTGCTGATATTGGTGTATCTAATGTGCAAACAAATTTTATACCTGATCTGAGCAGTCATGCCTTAGTAAAATTTCAAATAAATATACCAAAGAAAAAGGTAATGCCTAAAGTAATAACTTTTAGACCAATAAAAAGTATTGATATGGATACGTTCTCTGAACATGTGAATTTAGTTGATTGGTCCGAGATAAGCGCTATCCAAGATGTCGATAGTATGGTAAATATGTTAAATTCCTATATACTTCTTTTATTTGATGTCCATGCCCCCTTGAAAACCGTAAGCTTTAAAGAAAATTCATTACCGTGGATTACACCTACCATTAAGGAAATGATGAATACTCGAAATCTAGCTCATGATAGCTTTAAAATCACAGAGTTTAGCAAATAATGTTAGGTTAGATCATGAATTATTGGTCAAAAAGAAATATTATAAAGATTTAAAGGCAATTGTTTCTTCTGCTCTCGAAAGTGAAAAGGCAGCCTTTCATAATCAATACATTAATATGAATGTTCGTAACTCAAAAACATTGTGGAAAAATGTGAAAAAATATGATTTTGAGGTAGCCGCGATTTTTAGAGACCCTAATTTAATTAACGACCATTTTCTTGACATTCCAGCAAGTAATGAGGTGCCTGATTCTCTGTTCTCTTTCTATAAGAATCACTGTTCTCAGACTAAGTTTGAGCTTAGGCCTGTCACTGAACTTGAAGTAGCGAAAACTATAAGGTCGATAAAAAGCAAAGCTGTGGGTGTTGATGGAATATCTTTAGACATGGTGCTACTCACGTTGCCGGCAACTTTAGGTTTAATAACAGAAATCATAAATTGCTCCATTAAGACTAGCACATTCCCTAGTATATGGAAGTCTGCAGTTGTCAAGCCTATTCCGAAAAAATCAAATGTACAGGATTTAAAAGATCTGCGGCCAATCAGCATTCTTCCATGTCTATCGAAGATTCTTGAAAAGATTGTATGCACCCAACTCTCACAGTATCTTGAAGTTAATAATATTTTGCCTAATAAGCAGTCTGGTTTCAGGAAATTTCGTAGCACTACCACTGCTCTTATTGATGTAGTGGACAATGTCTTATCATCGCAGGACGCTGGAAATGTGTCGATGCTGACCCTGCTCGACTTTTCGCGTGCTTTTGATACCATTAATCTCCCTCTATTGATTGCAAAGCTGGAATATTATGGTTTTTCCGCAGAATCCCTTAATTGGTTCGCAAGTTACCTCAGTGACCGTACTCAGTATGTTGAACTTCGTGATTCTACAGGGTGGTCTGCTGCTTCCGCGCCTAGATTGCTAGCCAGAGGAGTTCCACAAGGTTCTATTTTGGGTCCCATTCTTTTTATTATATACAGTGACACCTTAACGAAAACTTTGAGATAAAGTAGCATTGAATATCTTCTGTAAAGTTACTGAATTAATTGAACTCGGAAGTTAAAGATTCCAGATATTGTCATTTTTGAGCGCGCAATGGATTGTGTACAACGCGATTATACCGCTCGGAATATTTCATAATTCTCAAAAGTAGATAGGTACCTATTCGAAACTCAAAAGCGCCTCGCCGCGCTAGATACCTATTCGAAACTCAAAAGCGCCGCGCCGCGCCGCCGCGCCGCTCAGTACGTCGCGCCGTCTACTTTGGAGGTACGAACGTAGGTACGTACTGAACGTACAGGTATTTTACACCGCGTTGCGTAGGTATAGCGAAGAGAACAGAAATTGAAACCAACCTCATAAATTAATACCTACAGTCCTACAGTAATGCCTCTTCTACTGTAAAAATAGCTTACCTTAAATCTCTCTCACTTCTGATCAAATAGGTATAAATTTCCGTCTTGCATTCCCTCGTGCTCTTCCGTGCAAGTAGATAACCTAACAGCAGTCAGCACACACGCACATCACCTAGTTCACAATGTTATCACACACAAATTATTTTGTAATTTAATTAACCAACGAATTAAACGTACGTAAGAAATTAAAAATTAGTACAACAAAATCACACGTGACACGACCTACCTCAAGAAGCAAATTTTGCGAACTGCCGAAAATAACTAAAATTAGTAGGTATTTTCTACAAACTGACTACAAAAATAGGTACTGGTTGCGTCGGTAAGTATCGTATCGACCAGCCATGCGAAATCTCGATATCGATAGAAAAAATGATACACAGTTGTCTTGAATCCTAGTTTAGTAAGTACTTAACCATCATAATACATGCTGATAATCGAGTTTTTTCAACACTACAAGTTAATACTTGACTGGGATCTCATCTGATGTTAAGTGACGATGCAGTCGAAGATGATATCGTACTAACTTGGACTGGTAATCAACCCCTAACGGTTTCTACGCAGCATCGCGCCGGTGCGCAAAACCGCTTGACGGTACGTCTGACCATTGATTGTTACTTGTTACGATTATCGAGCATTAATATCCAAACATTGTTAAGAATTACTTGTTAATTATTTCGCCAATGTAATCAGCAACCATGATAACATTTTATCCATGTCTGTTCTATCTGATCCAGAGTAAAAAATCAAAATTACTTTTGGTAGTTTAGTTATGGTATTGTATTAATAAATAAATGAATAAGTGCGTTGGAAATTACCGACTTACTTGAGTGCACTCATAGTACATAAATCGTGGGTCCAATGAAATTAAATTATGTTGGTAACTAAATAGTAATATTCTCATAACATCAGTTTTAATAGTCAATAGTATCACTGATTTTATGAGCCAGCTATCGATATTCAAAGGCGTAACTATCGACTACACTAGTCGGAAACGCACAAAAGAAACCTACTGCAGAAAAAGTATTGCCAGTTAGCTAAATCTTAAATTGCCCTGTTCAGTGGGCAGTGTTTAGTTTTTTGCAGCGAGTTCGCATTTGAATAGGATGGTCCCGGGTTCGATTGCCGGCATGAACCGGTTTGAAATTTTATTTCTAAAATGGCTCAGATCTGGTCTGGTGGGAGTCTTCGGCTGCGGCTAGCAATAACACCCTACCGGCAGAAAAAAGAAAAACTCTCAAAAAGATAAGTGGTTTTAATAAACTTTGCAGCTTAAAAGGATAATCTCGCTGTCCAATATCTCGAATTAAAGTTTCTCGCTTCATGTATAAACACTTTCACAGCTAATCAATTTAAAAGATAAGTACCTAACAAAAGGCGATTAACACTTTTTTGGACCCGACTGATTATTTTGTCCTATGAACGAGTACTTGAATTATTATTCTTAAACTAGCGACATACAAGAAAAATTACGTACATTTGGACAAAGCAATGGAAATTCTACCTAATTACCGGTAAACTCGGTTATTTCGACAACACTGAGGTTTGCTTTGACTTTAGCGCGTCGGTTTCTTTTGTCGGCGCGTTTATACCTACGCGCACAGATTTTACCTACGCGAGCGAGTGGTCATTGACTTCAAGCAAGTAAACAGCTGATCGATCGAATCTTAATTTTCTTTACATTACAGCTTTTTCCAAAATCAGTGAAATAATAGTATTTTTATTTATTTTTGTGTTTAGTCAGAGAGTTTAAATGATTTTATTACAGTTTTAGGTAAAAAATAGGTAAGAAAATTTTGAAAATTCATGAAAATTCCGATGAAAAATTTCACCACAGGGGAAGCTAGAATCATGTACTGAATCCGTGGGACGAGTTTTCGTTAAGCTGTCCCTTACACCCTTTATACCGCTGATATTGTGAGTAGTATTCGGCACTGTAATTACCACATGTATGCGGACGACATTCAATTATATATATCTTTTAATCCAGATAATCACAGCGAAGCAGTCTATAAATTGAATGAAGATCTTGATAGTATAGCCAACTGGGCGAGAGATAACCAATTAGTGCTTAACCCAGGCAAATCTAAATATATGTTACTTGGTTATCCTCGCGCACTGGCTAAAGTATCCCAGGACGATCATCCAGTGCGCATAAAGAATGAGGTATTGCAATGCACTAAGGAGGCTAGAAATTTAGGAGTACTTGTGGATAGTGAATTGCGTTTTGAAAACCATATTTTAGAAACCGCGCGAAGCTGTTTTTATCGATTAAAAATCTTATATAGAATACGAAAGTATTTAAGTGTAGATGTGCGTGTCAAGGTGTGTGAGACTTTGATACTTTCTAAGCTAACTTATGCTGATGCCCTATATGGTCCGCGGTTACTTGTCCGTACACAGCGACTGGTACAGCGCATTCAGAATGCATGTGCACGCTTTTGTTTTTACATTCCACCCAGGACACATGTTACTCCGTATATTAACGAAGCCAATTTGCTGAATATGAAAGTTAGACGAAACTTACATCTGGCGTCATTACTTTTCGGAGTATTAAAGTCTCAGCAACCTGCCTATCTCTACGAAAAATTGTCATGGTGCAAAGTTACTGATACTAGGTCGAATCGAGTATGGACTCTCCAGATGCCGCGTCACTTAAGAGCTGCTTTTCGCGGCAGTTTTAAGTTCGCGGCTAGTAAATGTTGGAACGATTTACCCCCGCCGCTGCGTGACATTAGGAAATCCAAAGAAAAATCTCAAAAAGTATCTGTTATTAAAACAAATAAATACCGCATAGTCGATTATTATTTCAAGGACTTTACAGGGCTGGTTTTAACTAATATAATATATGTATGTGTTTATGTAAGTATATAATGTTTTACTATTTAATATAAAATTAAAATACCTATATAATATTATTATATTTATATATTTTATATATATATATATATATATATAGAGATCTCTTCCCGCTAAATGTTGATCATTCGCGACGTCACGCGAGTACTTTGTTGATCCGAAAACACATGTTGATCCGACGCCTTTTGTTGATCCAATATGCATCTCTGGTTACTAATGTGGCTCCAACCGGATCAACATCTACACTCATGGAACTTTTTACTAGCGTTCGCAAAAGTTGATCCGATATACAAATCCACCTTGCGATGGTTACGGAAAATGTTGATCCCATTCAAATGAGCCAATCAGAGCACGGCAAACGGTCGGATTGGCTGAAAGCATCCGCGACGTTGCCGCTTCGTAGGTTTATACAAAGATCTTTATTTGAAAGTATCCAGTTTAAGAAATTAGTTTGAGTATAAGGCTTGATGAGTAACTTTGCGACTAATTGCCTAAGTTGGACTTTTTCGACTATGATTTTTATATAAACCTGTGAAGATGCTACTGCCATTGTCGCAATTTGAATGTTGAAAGGAGGCGGCAGAGCGTTAGATGGAAATGCAGGTCACGCAGCCTCTCGAAGGATACCCACTGGGCGTTGCCGTGTGCCATCCATAAGTTGCCGGCCTGCGGATGACAGACGTTAGGAGCCGTCGTAAGAACCGGTGGGTTATGACATGGCGGGAGCGCGGTGCATACAAAAGTGAATCCCGTAGTCCCGCCAGCGGGTCCGTCGTGGACACAGACAGTTTTAGTGGGTGCAACTTAAACATGTGTTTCCCCCTGCCGGAGTGGTATGCTTTAGGCATTTCCTGTCTATAAATAAAAAAACCGGCCAAGTGCGAGTCGGATTCGCGCACCGAGGGTTCCATACTGCAAGAGAAGTAAAACAATGAAAGAATCACTTGTTCATGAATTTACGAGAATAATTTAAATGTAGGTACTTTTGTTGGCGAACCGCAAACATAACTTTGTTTTTGGCTATTAATTATTTTTATCAAAAAAGTATAATAGTTATAGTTGATTTTATTTTTCCTGTAAAATATACGTTAACTTCTATTAATCATAATTATTTCAGATTTTTCGATTGGTAAACTTTGGAGATAAGGGGGGGGGGGGGGTATTTTTTTCGACAGTTTGCCCATAAAATCAAAAACTATCAGACAATAATAAAAAATGGTTTTAATTAATAAAAAATGGTTTTAGAATACACAAGTTACGCCCTTTTATATGATACCCACTTAATATTGATATCTCATTTTGAAATTTGATAAATTTGTAAGATATACGTATCTTCCTATTGATCATAATTATTTCAGATTTTTTGAACGATAATCTTCGGAGATAAGGGGGGGGAACCGTATTTTTTTCGACAGTTTGCCCAATAAATCGAAAACTATCGGGTACAAAAATAAATAAAAATCGGTTTTAGAATACACAAGTAACGCCCTTTCATATGATACCCCACTTAATATTGTTATCTCATTTTGAAATTTCAACAACCCATTTTACGCCCAATCCCCCCTCCGCCCCTCTTAAATAAAAATAGAAATAATTTTCAAAATTTTTGATTGCAATAACGTCGGGTGACTATTACCTTAAACTATTCCAAATTTCAAGTGGATAGCTTCGATAGTTACTGAAATAATCGAGTGTGACAGACGGACGGACGGACGGACGGACGGACGGAGAAAGTCTCACCATAAGGGTTCCATTTTTACCAAATTGGTATGGAACCCTAAAGCACATCATATCATAGTGTAATAATGACTTTTTCATCTCACCCGCTTGGAAAAGCGATTTTTAATGCCTAAAATGCGGGCGGGAATAGCGATTATATTCCTTAGGTCACAAAAGCATTTCCAGCCCTTGGGCTGAAAAGTGTTTTGGGCCCTAGGGCTAAAAAGCATTTCCAAATTCAAACATGACGTAATCTCGTATTGCGTTTATCTAAACCTGAAGACTTGTTTTTTTTTTAAAGTAACATACGGCCAGTAACGAAGTTCAACCATAGACAGAAATGTTTTTACATTTTCTTAGAATATGAATAAAAATAATAACACTTATTCAGTTTCATTAATTATAAAGGAAATCTTATTAAATCCATGATATTTGCATATTGTTTATTTTAATTATTGTTATTAAGTACTTTTTTTTCAATTTTAAATTATCGTTTTTTGAAATAGTCCAAATTAGTCAATGAACAAATTCACCCACACAATAACAAACAATAAACCTGCGCAAACGTCTTCCCGCAATAAAATATGCCAACAAGCGAAGGCATGTGTTGTTGCTTTTGTAAACAAAGTTCGATTCACTAACGCAGTAGCTTACGCATCTTTCTTACCTTATTTCTCTAACGAATTAGTCTAGTGGGTTCTTTGTCACACGTAGAACGCGACGTTGCCGCTCTGTGTAAGATACCTATTCGTCAGTTTTGGCTCCGGATCCACTTATTTTAAGTAAATGTCGCATATGAGTTAAATATATTCTGGATCTAAGAAAGCTTTTTCAGTATGATTTTTTCGGCCGTTTTCGGATCAACAAATATTGGTCAAATCGCTGACGAGTATGTCGAAAATCTGTTCGTGCAGATCCACTGACGTCACACGCGCATTAGGGGCGGATCAAAGTATATCAGTTTGCCCGAGGAAGAGCTGAGTAAACACGTGAAATAGGAGGATCAACATTTGTTCCAACTTCTCACTGGAGCAACATTTACCGTGAACGGATCTATATATATATATATATATAGATCCGTTCACGGTAAATGTTGCTCCAGTGAGAAGCTAGAACAAATGTTGATCCACCTATTTCACGTGTTTACTCAGCTCTACCTCGGGCCAACTGATATACTTTGATCCGCCCCTAATGCACGTGTGACGTCAGTGGATCTGCACGAACAGATTTTCGACATACTCGTCAGCGATTTAACCAATATTTGTTGATCCAAAAACGGCCGAAAAAATCATACTGAAAAAGCTTTCTTAGATCCAGAATATATTAAACTCATATGCGACATTTACTTATAATAAGTGGATCCGGAGCCAAAACTGACGAATTGGCATCTTACACAGAGCGGCAACGTCGCGTTCTACGTGTGACAAAGAACCCACTAGACTACTTCGTTAGAGAAATAAGGTAAGAAAGATGCGTTAGCTACTGCCTTTGTGAATCGAACTTATTTAATCGAAAACTAAGTAGGTGTACCCAGATTTATTAGAAAATTATTTTGTGCTTTTCAGTGGGTTTTTGCGGCGGTTCCCTTTTTAGGGTTCCATACCAAAATGGTAAAAATTGAACCCTTATGGTGAGACTTTCTCCGTCCGACCGTCCGTGCGTCCGTCCGTCCGTCCATCCGTCCGTCTGTCACACTTTATTGTTTCAGTAACTATTAAAGCTATCGACCTGAAATTTGGAATAGTTGTAGGTAATTGCGGTGCGCCGCTATTGCAATCATAATAAATTGAAAATCTATTTTATTTTTATTAAAAAAGGGGGGAAAACTGGGTCGTCGAAATTTCAAAATGAAATAACAATATTGAATGGAGTATCATATGAAAGGGCGTTACTTGTGTATTCTAAAAACAATTTTTATTTAGTTTTATGCCTGATAGTTTTTTTTGAGTTATTGGGCAAATTGTCGAAAAAAATACCGTCCCCCCGTCCCCCCTTGTCTCCGAAGTTTACCAATCGAAAAATCTGAAATAATTATGATCAATAGGAATAAACGTATATTTTACAGTAGAAAAAAAACAACTCTCTAACTATTGTACTTTTTTTGATAATAACAATAAACCACCAAAATCAAAGTTAGGTTTGCGGTTTGGCAACAAAAGTACCTACATGTATATTATACTCGTAAATTCATGAACTAAAGTGATTCTTTTAATGTTTTTCTTCTTTTATAGTATGGAACCCTCGGTGCGCGACTCGTACTCGCGCTTGGCTCGTTTTTTAAAAAACAATTTGAAATATCGTGTATTTTGATGGGTTTTTATTAATTTTTTTATTCCGGGAAAATCAATGGTTTCCGCGGAAATAGTGAAAAATGTTTATTCATGTGGAAAAACATTCCTTCAAACTGCAACTAAGAAATTTTTTTGCTGAAAGTTGGAATGGAGATAGAGTTCGTTCTAAACTAACACAAAGGCTACTTTTTATTCCGGTAAAATTCTTGGCTTCCCGTCAGAATAGGAAATCTAAAATTTACGCGAGCGAAGCCGCGGGTATCTGCTAGTAATCCATATTAGATTATCTATTTAGAAACTCGATATTATGTAGGTATTATGTTAACGATTGAAGAGGAGCGGGCGGAGTAGACCGCTTCAGTGGAAAGTGGAAACGTAGGTACTCCCTTTTCCGTGATGGATACGTATGGTAATAAATAGGGTATTCATATTATGATACCAAGGACTAAGGACTTACTTGGCTACCAGTTTTTAACTTCGCACGAAAATAAGTTTTAACTAACTATGCGTTTCAAATATCAATAGGACCTTTTTAGGGTTCCATACCAAAATGGTAAAAATGGAACCCTTATGGTGTGACTTTCTCCGTCCGTCCGTCCGTCCGTCCGTCTGCCTGTCACACTCGAAAATCAAATTGAAAATCATTTTTGTTTTTATTTAAAAAGGGGGGAATACCGGGTCGTCAAAATTTCAATCGAAAAATCTGAAATAATTATGATTAATAGAAATTAACGTATATTTTACAGGAAAAATAAAATTAACTCTCTAACTATTATACTTTTTTTAATAAAAACAATAAACTGCCAAAAACAAAGTTATGTTTGCGGTTCGTCAAAAAAAGTACTGTTTGCGCTTTACGCTAGCACTTCGGTTTATGCTAGGCCTATCGCGTCGACGGCCTGCACGCCCCTCTCCCGCGAGCGGTTTGCGACCAGCGCCCGCGCGCGCCCTGGCGGCGCTCGCTCGCCCAGTCCGGTGCAAAATCCCGACGGAGTCGGTCGGTGTGTGTGCCGCGTTCGCCCGCGTAAAGTCGCCCGCCACGCCGCATCGCGCTGTCTTATTATTTGTGAGGAGCTATTTATCGCGTACCATTTTGTTCCGCGTCGCCCGCGTGTTGTTTGCCGGCCACGCCGCCACTCCGAGTCCGTTTCTACAAGCCGACTGAAAAAATCCGCGTTGCCCGCGTGAAATTTGCCGGCCACGCCCGTGTCGTTTAGTTTACGAGCCCCGATTTATTGAGTTCCTTAGTTTGCCGTGTTGGCCGCCGCGTCCTTCTAACGCTGCGGCCCATTTTACTATCAGGAACACTGTTTTTTGTGCTCACGTGCCACCTGGACACCTCGCCGCCGCGGACTCACTTCGCTACCCGCGATTTCGTACCGCCGCCGCGAAAGATCCCTCAAGAAAGGGAGAGTGTGTTCCTATTTGCATTTAACACCGCAGACACCACACACTACATTCATCCTACACGAACACACTCCCCGGATTCCACGTGCTGGCTGTCGCCATGCGCCGGTAAGTACCTAGTAGTAAGTCACTCTGTGCCGCGGGATTAGACCCAGTGCAAATCGCCTATAAAATTTTTTGGCGGGCCTTTTTCGACCCGCCACCGCCGCTGCCTGTGGGAGTCCGCTGGCCTGCTCTGATGGGCCCGGCAGTTGCCCGCTGATTCATCGTGCACAGGCGCGGTGCGTAATCAAGTACCTACATGTAAATTATACTCGTAAATTCATGAACAAAAGTAATTCTTTAAAAAATTTTACTTCTTTTGCAGTATGGAACCCTCGGTGCGCGAGTCCGACTCGCATTTGGCCGGTTTTTTTTTTATTTATAGACAGAAAATGCCTAAAGCATACCACTCCGGCAAGGGGAAACATATGGGTTAAGTTGCACCCACTAAAACTGTCTGTGTCCACGACGGACCCCCTGGCGGGAGTACGGGATTCACTTTTGTATGCACTACGCTCCCGCCAGGTCATAACCCACCGGTTTTGACGACGGACGGCTCCTAACGTCTGTCATCCGCAGGCCGGCAACTCATGGATGGCACACGGCAACGCCTAGTCACCTAGTGGGTATCCTTCGAGAGGGCTGCGTGACCTGCATTTCCATCTAACGCTCTGCCGCCTACTTTCAACATTCAAATTGCGACAATGGCAGTAGTATCTTCACAGGTTTATATAAAAATCATAGTCGAAAAAGTCCAACTTAGCGAATTAGTCGCAAAGTTACTCACCAAGCTCTATACTCAAACTAATTTCTTAAACTGGATACTTTCAAATAAAGATATTTGTATAAACCTACGAAGCGGCAACGTCGCGGATGCTTTTAGCCAATCCGATCGTTTGCCGTGCTCTGATTGGCTCATTTGAATTGGATCAACATTTTCCGTAACCATCGCAAGGTGGATTTGTATATCGGATCAACTTCTGCGAACGCTAGTAAAAAGTTCCATGAGTGTAGATGTTGATCCGGTTGGAGCCACATTAGTTACCAGAGATGCATATTGGATCAACAAAAGGCGTCGGATCAACATGTGTTTTCGGATCAACAAAGTACTCGCGTGACGTCGCGAATGATCAACATTTAGCGGGAAGAGATCTCTATATATATATATATATATATATATATATATATATATAATTTATTAGTAGTTTAATATGATAATAATTGTTTAATTCTGTTTGTGTTGTTTCTTTTTTTGCTATGTTATGTTCTTTCTGTGTAATCTTCATGTCGCCGTCCACGTCTCAGGTGGGCCTCACGGAAGACCAGCGCTTTGCCATAAAAAGCAAGGCTTATGCTGAGTGGAGGCCCATTTGGGAGTGCACATTGTTCTTCCTGTTACTTATTTTTTCTCTCTTGTTAATATGTACCTAATGTGCATTACCAATAAACTTTTTCATTTCATTTCATTTCATTTAACCTGGCGTGAGCGTCCATGGAACTAAAATAAAATTACTTTCAAAACGACGGTCACAAGCAACAAATGTTAATTTAGTACCGAGGACGTTCGAGGGTGGCGCTTCAAATCAACACAAAAATGGAACTGTCAGATGTATAGAATGACTAATCCATAGAATAGAGATCAGTGATTGGTAGGTAATTGTGCTCACTGAACCTTGTATTTAACGAACATCGAAGGCTGTGTTATGTAAAACGTTTCCACTGACAAAAGTTTGGGTCTCGTGCAATTGTTTTATAAGCTGCAATGCAGTAGACCGTGGGTTTTACCGGTTCCATGTCGAACTTCGAGCTTTTACTTGGCTTTTAATTAATGCATAAAAGTTTATATAAAATAAAGTTCAATATTTTGAAAAGCTGTCTGAATCTCAAAGTCCAAAAAATGGTTATGGGTATCAAGCTTATTTAGCACTATTGGGACGGGACTATTTATGAAATCCATCTGGCGCTGAAACTTTTATTAAAAGCCCGACACATCATCATCCAGCCAGCAAAAATAACAGCGGCCAACATAGTATGAGCATACATAAATGAAATCTGACAAACAGTAACAGAATAAGACCGTGGACGCTGTGGATCGCGAGAAAAACTGTTGCCAGTTTGCTAAAGATGTTAAGTATAGGTTGGGTAAGAAAAGAGATTCTTACAGTTTTACTATTTTTATAGTAGTATGGAACCATCGGTGCACGAGTCCGACTCGCACTTGACTGGTTTTATTTACATTTCAAAGCAGTTTTTCAATTATTCTTACCACAATAATAAAATCGATAAGACTACGGCTGTTGGATTGCATAAAATATATTAGTCGCGGAAACTAAGTAGGTAATCCCGCGTGGTTTAAAAAATACGAAACACGTGGAAAAAAGTCGTGGGAACTAATAGTCATTTCAACGTACTACGGTTTAAAAATATTGGTAATTAGTATATTTTAACTGTGGTACCTACGTAGGCAATATTATTTAAGTATTAAATAGACATATAAAGAAGAACCGGCGAACCATGCGAAATAATGTAGCCATTATATTGGTGTCAAAAATGTTTGTTTTGACACCAACGGCGGCAGTAGTAAGCCGATCGCAGTATTGTCTATGGACCGCGATCCACGCGACAAATCACTAAACTTGTTATTAGTCCGCACGCTCGTTTTCAAAGGTACGGTTTCCGCCATATTGTGGCGTTTTAGTGGCAATTTTGACAAATGGCGCTATATTTTTTTCGTGTGCAAAAAGTTTACATAAAATAATCAGAGTAGCTCATCCTCATATTCATATCGGTGAGGTATTATTTACCCTCGTATAATTTCAGCACAAAACATTGGCATATAAATCTATGAACCCCAGGTCTAATAAAAAATTCACGAAAAAAGTGTCTCAAGAAAACCTACATAAACGAGGGTACATGTATATTTTTATAAACAAACTAAAACATTGTAATTCATGTTTTAACCAATATAAGGTATACAGCCTAATTTTGATTAAGTGCGATTGGAACTCTTTTTAGCGCTGACCCAAAATCCTTTGTATTATATCAATGGCACAAAAACTACAAGCAATGCTAGTAGTCGGCGAATACTATAAGCCCCTTGAAAGTTGTAACACAATACAATAAGTCAGTAAGTAAGGTACTGCGATAATAGCCGGGTCGGGCACGCACCCCCAACCCCCGATCTCTAACCCCCTGACCTGGGGTCGTTGAACTATTGTAACTTCAAAGTAATGTTAAAGAAATCGAGTAATTACGAGCTGATCCGATCCGCTCTTGGAAATCCCTAACCTGTCGTTTTGAGTCCTTTATCCCATTCTTCACTGTGGTAAATATGCGATGTGATTGGCATTCTTGGGCTGATTAGTAAAGTGATAGACACAATCGTTATCAGCAGCCTATGATAATAACATCAAGATGATTCCATCCGAACATTATACGTAAACCTTCTTCATACAAGAAAATGTAGAGCCATGTGTCGAAACTCCTGCGAAATACTGCTTAGGCTTACAGCTTCCTACTGACGCCGGAGGGGGTTTTGCTCCCATAAACTGGCGACATTTTTACGCACGGGTCTATAGTATAGGCATAGCTGGGCACCGTTAATCAAATAGTTAACTTCGTTAATCGTTAATCCGTTACAAAAAAAGTTAGCTTCGTTAAACGTTAAAGTGTTACATTTCAGAAGAATTAACGCAAGTTAACGTTAATCGTTAATCCGTTAATATATTGTGTAAAATTGCATTTTAATTTTATAAATCCTGGTAAAAATTGGTTTAGGTTCTGAAAGTTAACAGGTTAGGAACAAATTTCAATTTTTTCAATTCAAAATGTAAGTATAAAAAAGTAAAGAAAGTAGAATAAATTGACATTTAAAAGTTTAAAGGTATAATTTACTAATTTATGACAAAACCAACATAATGACCGCGAAAAACGTTCAACTGCAGCACTTGAGTACTTAACTGTTGTATTTTCACACTTGTCGTTTCCTTCCATACTTCTGAACCTGTCTGAACCTGTTTTTCGCGCCGCACCGCTGTGCTGTGCGGTGAATAGTAGGCATTGGATTAACGATTAACGGACTTCTGCATATTAACGGAAGTTAACGTGTCCGTTAACATTTTTAAAAGTTAACTTAAAAGTTAATCCGTTAACCAAAATGTTAACTTCGTTAATTAACGATTAACGGATTAACGAGTTAATGCCCAGCTATGAGTATAGGTGTCTTTGTCAGCAGCAAAATCTGCCCGCTGCACTAGCCCGCGAAATTCTAATTTCATTTAGTTTTTTGCAAATATTAAACTAACTACCCTTTGTAGGTTTATGGCAATGAGTTTTGCGAGGATAATATTTATGCATCTACTTTACTTAGATATTCCCATTCACCTCAAATTGGTTCCCAAAAGAAAAGTTTTTGCAGTTTTAAGCGATTTTGAGCAATCGGGAACCAATATGAACTGATTGCGTATTTTTAAGCAAAATTTTTATTATAAACTGTTATGCCCAAAAAACTCATTTCCTTAAACCTACGATGTAGCGATTAACCCTCTATTGTAGCGAAAAACTAAGTACGTATTAGTATAAACTTAGTATTTTCGTGCCCAGGTACCCATACCCCTTAAGGAGCATGCCACGGGTGTGGCCTGCGAAATTCAAATGTTTTGTGATTTTTCACGATTTTTAAGCTAATAAGACATAGAAGGCTTTTGGCAGTCAAATTGCGGGAATTGCAGTATCGTCTTCACGTGTTTGTATAAAAATCTCTGCTTGAAAGAGTCGAATTAAAGAAATTAGTCCGAGATTTGCGAGTTACTCACTTAAAACTCAAATACTCGAAGTAATTTCCTAGGATTCTTATGCAAAGATTTTGAAATAAACATGTAAAGACGATACTGCCATTCCCGCAAATTGACTGCCATACCTACATAGAAGTCTTTGCCATAAGCCTATGATGTGTAACTAGCGTACAAATAGCAAAAAACCACGAAAATTTTGAATTTCGCAGGCAGAGTCGTTGATTTCGCCTTAAGCCGTGTGACTTACCTATCTATTCTATTTTTACGATTTCTTTAGGTACATTAATGACACGAAATTCAAAACATTTAAGAGGATTACATATCATCACAGCATATCATCCACCCAATGGACCAATTGACCACGTGACTTATCGATATCTGTCATTTGCATACATTTTTTGAATGGCTACAGTTGCGTATACATGTTATAACGAGACAGTCGAGTTTTAATTATGACCTTTTATTTTTTATCCTTTTTAGCTTTTCCTAGCAGCTCATTATGAACTTCGGTTTTCCACCAATCCCACGAGAACCTTGGTCTTTTCCTGGACAGAATAGTCCATGTACGAATCCAAGTTTTATCTTCATTCTAAATTTCATATAAAATCTGTTTAAACAATTTTAAGTAGCAATTTTATGTACCAGTACATCCTTAAGTAAGACATCTTATAACTTAAAAGGTAAGATAAAGAAAATTTGCTGAATTTCAGAAATATCGTCAAATAGGCTCTTTGTGAGAAGATGGTGACGATATGGCACGTTAGCATTGTTAATGCTTTGTTTCGTAATGTTCTAAGTAAGTTTTATCGAGCACTTTTTTATTTTTTACTTGAGATTTTAGATTAAGAGTAAAAGATTAATTTATAAGGTCATTAACCAGATGATATAGTTAATAAAATAACCTACTATTGGATGACTTAATTTTTAATATTGTGAATATTATACACTCATTCAGAATGTTTGCTACTCCTTCCCTTCACACAGCAACTAATGAACCAATTTGGATGAAATTTGGAATATAGATAGGTTATACACTGGATTACGCGGTCCGCGGACCAACAACTTTAAATAATATTTATATAAGCAGGACAGATTAATTTGCTTTGCTATAGTCCACTACTTGAAAAGATTCTGTATGGTACAATATGCAGGAACACTACCCACATAAAACACCACACACCACTTTCTAACATTTTCTTCGACGCACGTTTCGTCCCGACACCGGGACATCCTCAGGAGATGTTGACTTCACAATACGAATTGTGTGTGGTGTTTTATGTGGGGTAAGTGTTACTGCATATTGTACCATACAGATAATCTTTTCAAGTAGCGGATTATGGCAAAACAAATTAATCTGTCCTGCTAATTATGGAAATTTAAAGGAGCAATTCTTGTGCATAAATGAATTTCGCGGATTTTGGAAACAGATTTAAAAATTTTGATGAAATTTGTATGTATAAGTTAACCTTGTAGTTTTGTTATCCATAAAACTTTGAAAAGAATTACAGTAGGTACAAATTAGGAGAAATAATATTGTATCTTAGAACCTTTGTTCTGGGTCCATTATCAAAAGTACCTACGTAGATTCCGAATGTAATAAGAATGAATATAAACGCGTTTGGGTGCCTATTTTATTTAACAGGCTGCCTACCTTTTAGGCAAACAATGCTATGATAAGGCTATGTTTAAAAAGCGGCAGATTCCACAACATGTTGCGAAAACTGCAAATGTTTGTATAAAAGCACGATGTTAATAATTACATTAGTCGATTTAACCCTGTTGTTTATTCTAGCCTGTGTTGTGTCTATTTAGCACCGTAGTGATGAAAACTATGTCTCTTATTTTTTATAGACCTCGTATATTTCAACGCAAAAGTTTTTTATTCACTTTAGTATCCTTTTCTCAGTTTTGTTCTATGAACAACAACCTAAGCTTAATTACCCATTGAAATGCTGTGTTCGAGTCGAAACAGGCAAATAACAACTAGAGAAAGATAATTCTGAGAACCTAAACTATACCCATATCATATCTAGATCATAGATAAGTATATTTTAGGTCAGAGTCCTGTGAACTACCATGTCTCCCATACAACCGTAATACCAAAATCATTTGTAGGTAATTCGTGTAGGTATATTTCGATCATGATGTGGTGTTATTCGGGTTCGTATAGGAATAATCTATGCTCCTGGCCATATCTGGTTCCGAAATACTGTTGTTAAACGAAATTGTAAACGAATTTAGTTTTGCTTATTTTTATGTCAAAGAGGACATGTTTTCTGCTTATTTGTTTTGTAATAAAAACAACACTATCTCACGTCGCATTAGTTCAGGAGCACAGTTTTTATTGTCCAGCTAAAGAAAAACACCAGTTAATAAAGAAAGTTACAAGTTTTCATTCATAGTTTTTGGTATTACGGAACTCGACCAAAGTTATAAAAAATATGATCAAAATTGATTATTATCTGGGGACACGGTAGTGTCCCCGCCAAGACGAGCCAAGCGAAGCGCGAGGGCACTACCTATCTTTTCTCGAAGTGTTTCGCCGTATTTTTAAACCCTTATAACTTAGGCCTGAATTATTTCAGATAATCAATATTCTCGGAAAATGATGTCGCCAGTGAACTTATTAAACCTATAAAGTTTCAATTTTATAGGTCTTATACTTTAGATTTTATTGACGTCTAAAAAACCCAAATTTCGTCACTGACTGACTGACTGACTGACTGACTGACTGACTGACTGACTCACTGATGATCATCAAAATTCCTAGGTACTTCCTGAAGACCTAGAAAGCTGAAATTTGGTATATAAGCTAGTATTAGCACACAACCAACAAAAAAATTCCAAAAGTTGGAAATTTAAACCCCAACCCCTTAAAATAGGGGATGGAAGTTTGTATGAAATTACCGCAAATATTGATGCTAGAGGTCTCAAAATTGATATAGGAACTCTTTGTAATAAACAATTAAATACGTGTTTCAGGATTTTTAGTTAATCACCCCACATCCATAAAATTAGGGGGTTGGAAGTTCGTATGGGGTTTCACATAAGTATATAGGTATAATAAAACTTAATTTCATGTTAGATATCTGCTAGTAATGCTAGTAAATATATGGAAAACACGTTAATTTTTCAACTGATATAAACTAGGTGAACCAAGGAGGGTTCCCTCATTTAAATGATAGAGGGGGGGGGGGGATACTTGATTCGGACAAATATCCACCTTGCAATGATATTCAAGAAATACACCAAAGAAAAGGAAATTAACCAAATAAAAAATATAGTCTTAAACAACTTACAAAAAGAAGTGAAATCCCAGCAAAAACATTTTCATATAAAATGTTGCCAAGACGAGAACATGTGGTTCACACTATCAAAAAGTTATCCGATCTCATGTAGAGCAAGACTTCTAACTTTACACGCCCTAACTCTATAAATCCTAACTTTATAAACTCTACACTTTAGTCAAAATATATTATGTCTTGGCTGTTTCGTTACTGTCACATGGGTGTAAAGTAAAAATATTATTCACTGACTTTGTACTTTTAAAGTGTAGAGTTTATAAAGTTAGGATTTATAGAGTTAGGGCGTGTAGAGTTAGAAGTCTTGCTCTACATGAGATCTGATACCTTTTTGATAGTGTGAGCCACATGTTCTCGACTTGGCAACATTTTACATGAAAATGTTTTTGCTGGGATTTTATTTTAAAGAAATATTTCCGAACCAAATATGGCCAGAACATAGATTATTACTATACGAATCCGAATAACACCCCAACATGATCGAAATATTTACAAATTACAAATGATTTGGTATTTTACATTAACGGAGACATCGTAGTTCACAGGCCCCTTAATAGCCATATTATGACTTCTAAACGATATTCATTGAAACCTTTCGATAACTTATTCCATAAGTAAATGGAGCGAAATTAAAATAATGTATGATAACTAGCGTGGTGCAAAATATCAGTAGGGCGATTGAGATTGAGATTGATACAGCCCTTTAATGATTTATACATTTTTACTTTGACGCGTCTGCGTTGAAAGTTACGTAGTTATAATTATTTATGTATTTTTTTTTATTTCGTGCTATTTAGATATAGATTGAGAAGTCGACAGGTTTCTATGACCTAAGCAACAACAAATAACCAGAATACTGAGAACTTTATACCCGTATAATATCTTATAGTACCTACCGAGAATTCATTCAGAATTCATCAAAAAATAAATTAATAAGCTGAATAGTTTATATTGACAGAATTTACCTACTTATACTCTTACCGATAAAATACGGAATGGATACCGCTTAACGCAGAATCTATAATATTTTGATTAAGTACTCGTATCCGTCTAGTGCCTATACACTTATCTATACTTGAAATATCGCTTCTAAAGTAATTGGTACTTTTAGGACTAGCGTGTTACGTTACGTATGTTTAATGGCCTACAAATCATTTTGTACCGAGGTACCTAGTTTTGATAAATATACTTATTGGAATACAGTTCTGTGTCACGAACGTTAAATAAAAATTGGTCAAGTGCGAGTCAGGCTCGCGCACTGAGGGTTCCGTACTATCAAGACCCATTCTCAATACTTAGTATTAAAGTAAACTAAAAACCCCTGCCTACCAAAACTGCTTTTAAGCACCTAAGTACCTACCTACTCACTACCGAAGTTTTACGATTAAGTAATTTCCATACATACTCTGCTAATGTATGAAATATATTATACTTAGCTTTCGAGAGGTTATCATAAAAGGTTGTATAAGCGTTCTTTGTTAAACTTTATCCCGATAAGCAACGGTCATGAATCCATTATGGCGGTTATTTATTATTACAAAGATGGAAACCTTTGTTAGGGGAAACTAACCTCGTTTTATTGGCGCGCTGCCTTTTCCTATTATTCGTGAAAAGTCCCGCACTAAAACAGGACAATAGTACGTATTTTTTTGTACAAAATCTCGAAACCAAGCTCCAAAAATAAATCCCTACATGTTGTATGTTTCCCTACATATTATTATAATTGTCCTTATTGCACAGAAAAACGTAGATTCAAGTAATTTTCACATGACGAGTAAAGTAATAGAACAATAGAAAATCACAAATAGAGTAATACTACTTTCTGCCAGCCAATTGGTTAGGTTTATTAATAAAAATTCCGCAAAATTTCTAGTGTGGCTTTACCGGCCTTTTTGTCATCATCTCATGGCACGCAAGATCTTGTTTCTAAGATTATCAATACCAACAAGATTGCGTGCTTGGATGATGCCAAGAATGCTTGGTTATCAAAAAGTCAGTCCAAAATTCCAGTGAATTTACACATACAAAGTCTGTGGGATGAGCCCATCTGCAAATCAGTGCAACAAGGCATTTTAGCCTCTTGTACTGATATTGTAGATCGGGCTCGTCTCCAGGCAGTCACTGAACACGAGTCAGGTCTCTGGTTGCAGGCGTTACCTTCCACTAATTTGGGTACGTTGCTCGAGAAAAGGAGTCTCTCAGTCGCAGTAGGCCTACGTCTGGGGATCAAAATAGTGGAGCCTCATCGATGCAGATGTGGAGGCTGGGTCGATCAGCTCGGTCACCATGGCCTTTCATGTCAACGCAGCGCCGGCCGTCTGTCCCGCCACGCCTCGATAAATGATGCGATCCGTCGGGCCCTAGTCGCCGTTAACGTGCCAGCCATTTTAGAGCCGAACGGCTTGGCACGTGACGACGGAAAGAGACCCGACGGAATGACGCTCGTCCCGTGGCAGCGGGGCAGATCCTTGGTGTGGGACGCCACTTGCGTCGATACGCTAGCACCGTCTCACATCAAGGATACTGCTATAGCTGCGGGCGCGGCGGCGGCGACGGCCGAGCGAAACAAGCGGCTGAAATATGCAGGCCTGGGAGAGGGCTACATATTTTCGCCGTTTGGCGTGGAGACTTTGGGGCCATGGGGCCCTGAGGCGCGTCGTTTATATAAAGAGCTTTCGTCGCGCCTTTTTGATACGACCCGGGACCCAAATTCTGGCACATACTTTGCTCAAAAAATAAGCATTGCGATTCAGCGAGGCAATGCTGCCAGTCTTTTGGGTACGCTCCCATCAGGTGTCGATGTGGATCCACTATTTTAGTTTATAAATTTTGTATTTATTGTTTAAATTAAGGTGATTAAAATAAAATTTCATTTACATCTAAAAAAAAAAAAAAAAAAAAAAAAAAAAAAAAAAAAAAAAAAATATTGGTTATAATAGGTTAATAATATTTTAGTTTCTTTATAAAAATACACATGTACCCTCGCTTACATAGGTTTTCTCGGGACACTTTTTTCGTGAATTTTGAACAGTCCAGGATTTATAGTTTTATATGCCAATGGGTGCAGTACTCTATATTTATCCAAGTTTCATCAGTCATGTAAATTATTTAACAGTTTATGAATATTAACAAAAAAATCGTAAAATATTACTGCATGCATTATAATGACATTATGAATCACGGCAAGTGCCGATCCGTGCCGGTCTGTGAAGTAAACGGATTACCTTCGGATTAGTAGAAGATATCAATTTAATAAAAGAATACATGAGTCGAGCTTTTATGTGATCTATAAATCTGGTTTTAGTACTTACATACTTTCTATCTATAAATCTATGTATCATAAATCTATCTACTTATCAGTTTATGCATATTATGTACCGTTTGAAAAAATTTCAAAGTTCCGCTAAGATTTTTGTTGTTATAGGCGATTGCTTGCTAAACATATACATAAGCTCGTCAAATTAACTTGTGTTTTTTTTATCATAGGAATTAAGCCGACGACTATAATTTCATCTAATTTATTAATTATTATTAATAATTACATATAACTGTATTAATTATAATAACTGAATTTATAAATTAAGTTTTTATATTAACAAAATAAAAAATACGAAATAAATGAATTTTTAAGTTATAAAAAAAATTTAAAATTATAGACTGGTATTTGGGACTGGAGTACCTATATATTTTTTTAAGCAATGTAAAACAACCGTGGTGATATAACTGTACTGATAAGAAACCTAGGATATGCGTCCGCAAGATTTACGTAAACATTTTACGGACAGGCAAACAGTACCTAACCTATTGCATGCACCTATAGAATTTTGATAAAGGTGGCTGAACGAACTTCAGCGTCACTTTACTGCTGGTGACTAAACAAGCATTTTTGGCACCGGTAAACTGGCGCACTCTTCTTTCTGGTCTATTTAAAACGGTCATTGTAACTAAAACATGCAGAAACTAGTGGTTTATTGGACTTATTTAAACGTCTACTTAAAATATAAGTAAGCGGCAGCACGAATTTCTTTGGACGCAGCAGCGATTTCCGTACGATAACCTACTAACCTAACAAGAACACAACCAAGTACTAGAAAAATTACTATAAAACATAACGTGTACCTATTCGCCTACGTTAATGAGTTTTTGATTACCAAGTTTACCAGTAATTCAAAGACTTTCGCGATTACATTGAAAAATACGAAGAAATACCCAAATACGGGTTATAATAAAACAAATGGCATTTTTTAATTGGCGATAATTCTAATAAATACGAGTATGTTCAGCAGTGAAAGTACAGTGTACATCCTGTGTAAATAAGAGTAAAAATACCTTTACGGAGTGAGCAAATACAATAATTGCAAAGTAATATTATTCGAAAATTCACGAAAAAGAAATTACAGGGTAATTTTTACAATATCTACCCTTGTGCATAAAATTTACGAAATTCTAGATTTCTTACATTATAAACCGTAATATATATACTAGAGAGAGTATTAGAATCGTCTTTCGTGATTTCTTATACTCGAGAATTACTATCCTATTTAGGTTTTTTTTACATTTTTTTATCGGTGTAAGTATGCTAAACATTCTATACATATAGTAGCGTACATCGAAATCGGCTCAGGGATTTAGAAGTTAAAAAGAGGACTGTAGAAACACAGGCAGTTACCTCGAAAACTTATCCTTTTTGGGTAGCTGCGGGCAGTAGCACTGATGCTACGAGCTCGTAGCTAGTAGCTACGATATATCGTAGCGGCTATGTTAATGTTACGTAACTTGACGCGCTCGCATCCGCAAATTTGACAAAAATATTTAAAAAATAATACGTGCAAGGTACATTTAAAAAAACTTACCTTATTCATTCCATTCCCCATTTTTCCGATGGTATAAATTGATTACTAAAATATTATATTCCCGATAAAGCTCTTCAATAACAATGAACAATCAACATTTTTCAATAAAATTATTCGTACAATAAATCAACATCGTAAATTACAAGGTATAACTTTATTTTGTAACATTTCACTGAACGTCTGTCGGTTCGTCAACAGTTTCTGTCACTATGGCTACATTGTTGACGCCGGCCGTCACGCGATGTATCGATATCTCAATCGACGCCCGCGAATCGATTCTGTGAATTAAAGGCACGCAAATTCGAACGCGTGAAATCGACTGGCGTTTTTGTTTACCACGCGGGTTTTTGTTATCGATCGTATTTTTCGCGGCGAAGGCGTGCAAGTGTGGAATAGTTTTCTCTCAGAACACATGCGGCACTGTCGGCATTCAGCGCGTCACTGGAGTGGCGGTGGCGGGCCGCAGGCGGGCAGACGGCAGACCACTCGGGCAAAGCGTGAGGCGCCATTGCGTCTCTTAACTTACGAGGGATGCAAACTATGTACTTATATCATACTTATATCGATACTTTACCAGAAGCCGGATACGAGATCCTACCTACTTAATGCCACGGACCACGTGCGCGTTGTTTTATATGTATTTAAATTAAAATAACTTTTGCTATTAGCAAGAATGATTAATTTATTTTCGTCTATAATCCGCTACCTCAACAGAATCTGTAGATCATTTATGGTCCAAAATTCTTTAGCTATGGTCCAAATAGCCACTACCACACAAAATCTTACACTACTCTCGACGCACGTTTCGCCCCGACACCGGGACATCCTCAGGAGATGCTGGCTTCACTATAAAAATTGTATCTTAAATCTTAATGATTGCTATTTTTTTTGTAGTTGTTAACACCTGCTTCTATTCAACAAATCTTTTTATGCTAGAACCAAGACCACAGGTCGTCTGCGATTTCGATCGTAGAATTTTCATAAATTCCTTTTTAGAGGATACTTAGGTACCTACGTCTCATAGCTATCGTATCAGCCTTGATTTGTTCAGCAATTCTTCTGCTTTTATATTATGTTGTATGCAAACGTCGTACTATGGCTTAAGTAATTCTAGGAAGGTCTTGACAAGACTTCATTGTAAAAAGACCAAAAGCGTGTTTCGCGGGAATTTAGGTTTTGAAACGCAAGACGTAAGGCGGTTGGGGGTATTGACTATTGTGTTCTGTGACGTAAGGTTAGTCAGGATTCCTGACTTTCTTGACTCAGGAAATTAGAGGCGTTACACCCACGTGAGCCGTGCCTCGAAAAGCATGGTAAGACGCTACTGGTCCTATGTTGCAATTCTTGTTGTGGTAGAAATTATAATAACACAAAATGCAGTTACAACACAGAGTATAATATAATTTATTTTAACACAATGTTTATAAAATTATTACAACTTTCAACACTGTTCAATTAAAGAGATTTATTTTATAAAATGGAATGTGCATTGTTTACAGTAATTAAATACCTAAATATAAATACAATTAATGGAAAAATAAAGTGTTTCTAACACTTAAACTAAGTACACTGTGGACCTCAGTTCAGTTGGTTAGTTAGACCCATTGATTTAACGTGAAATCAACGGGTCTGCCCGCGAAATTCAAAATTTTCGTGGTTTTTTGCAATTTGTACGCTAATTAGACATGATAGGCTTATGGCAATCAATTTGCGACAAAGGCAGTATCATCTTTACATGATTATATCAAAATCTTTGCATAAAAATGTGTATCCTAGGAAATTAGTCCGAGTATCGAGTTCTATGTGAGTAACTCGCAAATCTCGGACTAATTTCTTTAACTTGACACTTTCGAGCAGATATCTTCTATACTTATAATAAAACTGTAAAGGGTCGAATTCTGTACATTGAAGATATTTTGAAAATTTTTGTTGGAGGACACTATTTAGTCGATACTGAAGCCAAAACTGTAATTTGTTTCATTTTTGTCTGTCTGTCTGTCTGTCTGTCTGTCTGTCTGTTTCACGACCGCGCATCACGGCTAATCCGCTGGATGGATTTAAATGAAACTTGACATGATTATAGTTCATACTCCGAGGTAGGACATAGGATACTTTTTGTCCCGAAGTTCATCATGGTTTCCCTGGAAGACGGCATCAAAGTCAAAATGTGTATTTAGTTATAATTCATTAACCCGTTGTCCGATTTCATTCATTCTTTTTTTGTTAGAAAGGAGGTTCTTTAAAGATTATTTCGTATACATTTTATCATCATCACTTTTGTAGTTCAGAAATCATACACATCAGAACCTTTATCGATGAGTTCAAGTAGGTGACTTGAAACTCGGAATGGACAAGCACCTAGGGCTAGGACGTAAGGGCTCAAGTCAGGCTGGAGTACCCTTACAGCCGTAAATAAATATGCTTAGCAGAAGATTTTGTATGGTTTAAGATTTTTCACTTTTAGGGTGAACAAAAATCATGAATTTATCACCACGTTATACCGTATCGCGCCATCTCTACAAATTATGTGGAACTTGAATGGAAAACTTGGAGATAGGTACTACCGAATTTTTGTTAATAACAATTAATTGTCATGTAATGTACTGTTCCTTGACTTTATATTAAGATGGCACTGTTGAGACTTGTGGACATTCCCAGAGTGCCACGTCTTTTTTTATCATCCGCAACATGGAAAGAGTAAAATAATGGTTCACAAATATTTTTAACTCTCAGGTCTTAACTGGTCCTAACCGATTGACCTTCATAGGTCTTTTTATACGTAAAGAAATATATTATAGCCATTGCCCATTCTGATACTTGGGATTGTATTAAGATGAAGCAAAGATTTTTAACAGACTCTTATGTTGGGCTGCGGAATATTGTTAGTAGGTAGAGTATTTTATCCCAGTGGTACCTACCGGCCGAACTCTGAAAGAAGATTTCTACCACCAGTACAACTTTTCACATGATTTAATAATTTTTGACATATTTCGCAGTTTCAGAATAAAAATCACAATGAAAAGGACGATTTTACGACCTGTGCCATTGGGTCGAAATATCGACAGTTAAAATCGTCCTTTTGATCTTTCATGAAACATTTGAAAAAAAAAAATATTTTTTATTAAAAAAAAGGAGTTTTCAAAATTACCACAATATAACCCGTGCGAAGTAAGAACAGGTTTCTCTACAACATCACACCAGAATCCCGCGAAAATCAAGGAATTCTACGGTATATGTAAGAAAAATCGTAATTCACGCGGGCGGAGCCGCGGGCAACAGCTAGTTTTTATATAAACACGTGAAGAAGATATTGGGATTATCGCAATTTGACGGCCATAAGCCTATTGTCTTATTAGCTTAAAAATCGC
Source organism: Coenonympha glycerion (assembly GCA_963855885.1). Taxonomy (NCBI): domain Eukaryota; kingdom Metazoa; phylum Arthropoda; class Insecta; order Lepidoptera; family Nymphalidae; genus Coenonympha; species Coenonympha glycerion. Next base: position 10,678,983 of record OY979636.1, on the reverse strand, counting down.
GAAAAACCACGAAAAATTTGAATTTCGCGGGCACACACGTGGTGTGCTCCTTAACTTAGTGTAGCGTATTTCGTCATTGGTTAGACGTTAGACCACATAGCTGACACACTGGTGAATCAGCCGATGACAATTACTGTACAAACAAATCGTGAGACTTTTTAGGGTTTTATGCCAAAATGGTAAAAATGGAACCCATATACTTATGACTTTGGTGCCATTCTCAAAAGACAATTTCTTAAGATACAGCGATTTTTCCATTCACAGCAATACCTACTAGTAATCAATAATGATCATTCATGTTCTTCCACATATTTTTTAGGGTTCCGCACCCAAAGGGTAAAAAAGAAACCCTATTACTGAGACTACGCTGTACGTCGGTCCGTCCGTCCGTCTGTCATCAGGCTGTATATACTCTTGATGGTACGGAACCCTCAGTGCGCGAGCCCGACTCGCACTTGACCAATTTTTTAATTACCATAAATATTAAATGTGTTGAAAATACAGACTAGAATAATCACTTTTTCACTTCAACTGATCATGAATCTCATCCTGGGAATATCATATGTCAATATTCTCCCAGCTGGGGAGTGAACTAGCATCTGCTGTGTTTCAGTCCACTTGTTAACGATGGCACTATTGCTGCTTCAGTACGGGTTTGCTATCAGTGTATGGATTTTGCGAGCGCGCCACCAACGCGAGTCCTTGCACGATGAGCACAGTCCCGAGCCACCACCGGATGGACGACGCTTCGTTGAACAGCAACACTCCTATGAGACCCTTAAAAATGTAAAGTGGCCTAATTAACCCGCTTTTTTGTTGAACATTTGAAATGCCATGACATTGTAGGTAGGAAGGTATTTGTGAAATGCCTAATGTTCTTGTTATGTATTAGGAAGTTTTAAAGTTTAGCATTCTATTAAAAGCAAAAATGTAACATAGTACAAAATGCCTGTGAAAAACAACACCACAGGCACAGATACCTTAGGTAAAAACTCCTGGTTATTTTTACGCCCTTTTAAAAAAGCAGTACTATTTTGTTTAAGCTATCTTTAACATTATGTTTGTGCTGCCGTGTTAAAGGTCTTCTTTTTATTTATGATCCTTATGTTACTAAGAAAAAAACAATCCTTATTATCAATAAGCCTTTGGATCTGTAAGAGTTACATAAAAAAGTTCTCTAGGGGTTTGAGACTTGAGTCCCGGTTCAACCAGACAATTACTTAAAAGCATACAGTTCAAATTCTTTTTGAAATTAAAATTAAGTCTTCTTTCAGGTAAATGTACTATCTACAAAATTTAAGGTAGGTACTTCCACTCGATGTGGAATAGCCATGGAAGGCCTAGTATTATAATAATCGCTACTTAATATAGAATTTTTACGTACAGATAAGATATAGCTAGACGCAGAGGATATGACAGTGGGTGCTACAGAGTTAGTGGCAGCGTCGAGTGAGCGCAAGTAGCACCTGCAGCCCCAGGTGTTTACTAGCATCATGATCACCAGCAGCAGAGCCCATATTACATAACTATCGCCCTGGAACAAATACATTGTGATTACAAATACAACTTGCATTAAGTTTTTTGTAAATAGACTAATTATTAAGTACTCATGTTCTCATGTAGGCTTTAACTGGTTAAAAAATTTGTGCAAACAATAGTATCACAGCTACATGATTTTTATAAAAAAATATTCTATTTTTTCTCCATTCACGTCATATTGGTACTCAACAATTACCCAGGTTTGGAAGAATTGGGAACCTCAAAAAACAAATCAACCAATATCAGTTAGGTAAGTGAAGATTTTGAAAAAAAAATTTAAACATGTGTAATTGACATTTGCACAGATACACCAACTATTAATAATATGTAATCAGCATAAATTAAATTAAATTGGAATTTGCCAGGCTAAGAAAATGATTGACTGATCGACCAATGCACAGCTCAAACCACTGGACTGATTAGGCTATAAAGAGCAAACTGTAAACAGAACTTTTTTAACTTAAGTTAAAGAAGCATGGGCCACCATCTCTTATAGCAGTATTATTGTAAATTGTAATATTGTTTGTATCATATTATATTATAATACATATATTATATTATAATGTGCCGAATATCAGTATAGTCAATATATGAAAATTTTTAAACAATATTACAATGATACTGCTATATTATGAGATGGTGGTGGTAGTCTGGTCATCTCATAAGTACTTTACTTACGACAACAACGCGTGTTCCTGATAGTTTTCCCACAGTGCTACCCAATGATGAGAAAACACCAGCCATGAAAGCCTCATACAACATTTTATTTAAATGTTTTACATCTGTTTACAATAATAATTGTTCTCTTGAAGCATCGTCTTGAAGTGTGTATCTCTGTAAGATGTAAGCAAATACTAATTTTTAAAGATATCGCTTTACGAGAAGGTTGATGCTAGCTCTTCAGTTATCTTGGTTTTTTACTCCACATAGCTTGTAATTAGAAAAGATAACTTTTTAAAATGTTTATAATTTTTATAAAATAGAAATAAGGTATAACCAAATAAAACGTAGTGATTATATACTCTTTGTAACCAAACGTATTAAAAGTTTTAATACCATAGATAAATATGTACCTGTTTAATACGTTTGGTTACAAAGAGTATAGCTGATGCTGAAGTGACAACCGTCACAACCCTGTGGTGAGTGGTGACAACTGACAACTGACAAGTTGAAAAACATTGAAAAATGAAAACAATCATTTGACAGAAGACAAATTATTTATGTTATAAATAAAAATAAATTAATAATTATATAAATAATAAAATTATCAGTTAATAAATTTCAAATTTTGTGAATTGTTCGTTTTGGTAAATCATGAAAAAGCAAACTATATTTTTTTCTATCATTTCTACCAAACCAATAATATGGCAAGATGTCAGACAAGGACACACTACCTGAAGTATTGGTCTCTCTGAGGACCGCTTTTAGCTAGCTACCGCTTATAACAAAATAGCTACTGTAAGTTGAAAGCAATAGGTCTCAATTTAGCGAGAGAGTGGCGGCGGCGGCGAATGGACAACGCACAGGGCAAAAATTAAATTTTTGTTAAATCTATCTTGTTACTAGTTATCTGCATTTATAGATCAATGTCTGCATGTTATCTGTACAAAAAGGTACCTACAATGTCACTACAAGCAATTGTCAAATTGACTTTATTTATGACATTTTACATTTGTCAATACTCAATTGTCTTGATTGTCATTTCAGTTTCAACTTTCAATTTTCATATAAAAAATTTAACTTGCGGTGGATGGACCAGTGAAGGACAGTGGAGGAGCTAAATAGTAAATACATTGGTTGAGTGGATTGAGGAGAGAAATTGAATTTCACAAAATTTATGAGTACATAGTAAATACTTAGTGACTCTACCTGCATTCGTTTTTCGTATTGCCCTTCGGAAAAGAAAAGTGTTAATTCGAAATTTTTAAGGTTAATGTTTGCAACAATGAATAACATCAAAAGTGGAGACAACGTCCTTATTCTATGGAACAACAGTGACCCAAATGATCTAAGCAATTTAGTCAATGAAATACAAAATGTTAATGCCTCAGTTGTTCTCGAAAACTCGAGTATGATTGCTGAAGGTGAGTTAACTTTTTAATTACATGATCTGTTACTGTAAAATGCAATCGAATTCCTGAATACTGCTTTGAAACCTTGTAGTTCATTCTTTAAAGATAATTTAAAACCTTATCCACCTTTTGAGTTACATAAATGGAATTGATTTCCAAAAAAAAAACGTTTTAAAAAGCCTTGCAAGTTCAAGACTGGATCTGAATGGTTGGATTATTAAGCTGGTGTCAAAATATCTTATATCACCATAATATTCTGTGAAACACAGAGATACTTTACGTGCTATCTAATAAAGCTGCTGTCGAAACTAGTCTTAGCTCTTGAATAGCTTCTTCCTTCTCTTTCCCTGTTCCCGATACCAGCCTATACAGCATGCGCACATAGAGCTATGCTCCCTTTTCTCTGTCTTTCACTATGGATCAGAAAGAGAATAGAGAGCGACAAAAGTAGAGAGATAGAGAGCGAGAAAAGTATCTTTAGCACATAAAGATATGTCTCTGCTTTTGCTAGCCCTGCTGAAGTTAGGTCTCCTCACTTTTTTGCCCCGAGCCTGAACTTATCTGGGGTTGTCAGTTCAAGCAATTGGGCCTGCATTCAAGCACCATTCAAGGCCAGGTGGCTCCTATTTTCTTTTCAAGTAGGTTTAATAGGATTTGTACTACATGGTCTTCAATAACTTAGGATAAAATTCATATTATAAAAATACCACTAACATTACAGGTTCAAGACCACTGTCATCATTTGACGTCATAATATCTAACTGGCTACCTCCACACTCAGTGGAACACAGTGACAGTCTACTTGCCCTACTAATTAAGCTACTCAAACCCTGTGGTAAACTTATCCTTAGAGACACATCAGATGTTAGTACTGCGCTCAAACTAAATGGATATTTGAATGTCACAAAAACTACAGAAAATAGTTATATCGCAGAAAAGCCTAAATTTGAGGTAAGATCTATTTCTATTTTGTATATTAAATGACTCTGTCCTTCTCTATTATTTATTGCATTAATATTGGTTAGTATTATTTTCTTTTATCATCATATCTAAGATTAAACAAAGCTGCAATTGTTATAAGTAGCACTTGAAATAATAAAGTCAATATACTAACATTTAAGTACTTTGTATATACATATGAAGAGTTATTGTGTGATAACATTGACTTTTTGACCTTTAAGTTTAGTCCAACTGTACATACTTGAACCCCAATATTCTTTCTCTACTATATAAAATATAATAATATATCATAATATGACAATAATCTTAAACTCTACTACCAAAATGACTTTATTTACTTTTTATTTAGTACAGTCCATGATAATTTAGTGGAAGTTGAAAGAACACTTTAAAGGAGTATAAATTACTATAAAAAGTTAATTTCATTCCTAAACAGCTTTAAAACCAAATTCGTACTATTTCAGCCAAGTTTTTGTGAATTCTATTAAAATGCTGCTTAGACTTATCAACTAACCATTTTTAACCATCACCATTATAAAGATATTGAAAAATGAAATGACTTGTCACAAGTGCCTTAAAGCTGAACCGAATTTGAATTTTATTTTAGGTGGGAGCTAAAGTATCTCTCAAGCAAAATAGTAAGCCAGCAGTTTGGAAACTGGAAGATACAGTGGAGGAGGCGTGGGCAGGGACCAATGATGATGAAATAATTGACTCTGATGTCTTGCTGGACGAGGATGATCTAATAAAGCCTGATAAACAGTCCTTACGAGGTATAAAAAAGTTATTTTGCTCAGATTTTTTTTTACGCTATACAAGTTAGTACTTGACTACGATCTCACCTGATGGTAAGTGACGATGCAGCCGAAGATGTTAGCATACTAACTTGGGTAAGTTATGGTACCCCAACGGTTTCTACACAGCATTGTACCGGAACGCTAATTCGCTTGGCGGTACGTCTTTGCTGGTAGGGTGGTAACCCACGGCCAAAGCCTTCCACCAGACCAGACCTGAGCCAATTTAGAAATTATAAAATTCCAAAGTGGCCCGTGGCGTGAATCGAACCCGTGACCTCCCATTTGAATCCGAGCGTGCGTCCCCTGCGCCACGGAGGTCAGAGGATTTCTATGAGTTGTTTCAATCTTACACCTAAAATTAGGCCAGAAGTAGTCAAACTTGTTGAGTGTATAGTTTTTAGGGTGCTGTACTAACCTCAAAAAAAAAATTAAACCCTGTATATCTGTGTGTCACAACCCTTTATTTTAGTAACTATTAAAGATATCTACATGAAATTGTTCTAAGTGATAGTGAAACTTCATTGCAATGTTAAAAAAATAACTGTTCCCCCATTATCTCCAAAGTTTACCTAACGAAAAACCTAAAATACAATTGGCCGGTTTTATTTTATTTTATTTTATCTAATTCAATAAAAATTTGTTATATATACCTACTAAGTGTGAGCTGTGAGGTGCCTAAATGTATTGAAAAAAAATTGTGGTTTAGTTATCTAACATAGTTATCTGAAGTTCAACCTTATCATCTGATTCACAATAGCGATAAACGTAGTTGAGGTTTCGTGTTGCGAATAGAAGGGCATTGACGCCGAGGTTTTGTGTTCCGAGATTGGCGACTCGCTTGGAAGCCGCGCTCAATGCCAGGAAACTTGTTGTTAATGATAATTCTTTATTGTACCTGTCTGTATTCATGAATGACCGCTATTGTTGGTTATATGAATACTAGTTTTTGCTGTGGTTACGTGTGTCATTTGGTTCTACATCAATCCCAGAGCAATGGATTTTTCTAGTATTAATAATATACGTTATTAATAATTAACAAAAAACCGACTTCAACTCTCATCAAACTACTGTTGAATACATCCTTTCCAATAAAAAATTTATGACTTATTTGAATGATTTTCTCATGGATACCATTATCAGAACTGGACTTCCGTATTAATCCAATGAAACTAGCGATTTTGAAAGAGTGGGGCGCGTCTTCGTGGATTGAAATATCTATACCTGGGTATTATTGCTAAGAATAAGTATATTGAGAATACAAAGGGTAGAAAATAAAAATTTCTGTAATCCGCAATACCAGATGATGAGGGATTGACAAAATTTTGTTTGCAAATTTACAGTTTGTGCCACGACGGGTAAACGAAAGGCGTGTGCGGACTGCTCGTGCGGGTTAGCCGAAGAGTTGCGAGGGGAAACCAAGGAAACGCCCAAATCATCTTGTGGCAGTGTAAGTATTTGTGTTGCAATCTTTCAACCATATAAACACAAACCTCTGAGTAAAGACGACGACCTCCCTGACGATCTCCCAGGCGCACGGGCGCGCGCTCAGATCCGAGTGGGAGGTCGTGGGTTCGATTCCCGCCACGGGCCGCTTTGGAATATTATAATTTCTAAATTAGCTCAGGGGGCCTACCACCGTGACCTAAAGTAATATTATTGTAATATTGTTTTAAAATTTCCATACTGACATTGTATGAAAATGTCAAAATAATATAACAATAATATTGCTTTAAGTCACGGTGGTAGGCCCCCAGGTCTGGGCTATAAGAGATGGTGGTATAGCCTCTGGTCTGGTGGTAGGCTTCGGCCGTGGCTAGTTACCACCCTACTAGCAAAGACGCACCGCCAAGCGATTGAGCGTTCCGGTGCGATGCGTAGAATCTAGAATCTAAAGAGAATATAAAATCTACCACAGGCTACCGCAAATTGTGCCAAATGCTGTAACAAAAATGCCACGCATATTTTCGTGTCTCCTTGGAAGTAAACACGTTTCCTTGTTTTACTACTTATGTAGTAAATCAGATACATTATAGTCTATCCGCCTAGAATTTTTCGTTACAATTACATGCGCACGATCAGTGTCGTTTGATGTTCTTGGAGAATACCGACACGCGACGCCGCAACCAGCCGCGCGACAAAATGAAAGCGAACGAACTATACCTAACAGAATCCTAATAGATATGAAGTATGTTTATAAGTTGATTTATTTTTTCATCATCAAATCTACGTGCGCATGGGGAATGCAGATAAGTCTAAATCGGAGGTGTCTTGCGGAATTTGAACCTGTGACCTTTTATTTGATAAACTTTTTAAGCACACGGCCGTCGCTGTATGACGACGTGTGCTGAATCACGTATGCATGCCAAAACGACTATCGTAGGACGTAGTAAAGACGTCATAGTTGCGCATCGTACGCATGGCGTGTCTTATATGTACATTGTACCTACACAATATTGTATCTGTTATATATGGCGTAATACTGGGCGTAATTAATTATTAACTAAGGCGATTTACATCTTTGCAATACATTAATATACAAATTGAAGAGTACACTTAGCTGTGTGTTCTGGTTATTGTTGTGCTCTATATTGTATGCTTTCCGGATTGATAAATATTAAAAAATTGGCAACTATGCATTAAATCTAATTAAGATTCCACCATCTACTGTGCCCTTCAAACTTAAACATTAAGGAGCACACCACAGGTGTGCCCGCGAAATTCAAATTTTTCGTGGTTTTTCGCGATTTTTAAGCTAATAAGACATAATAGGCTTATGGCCGTCAAATTGCGATAATCCCAATATCTTCTTCACGTGTTTATATAAAAATCTCTGCTCGAAAGTGTCGAGTTAAAGAAATTAGTCCAAGATTTGCGAGTTACTCACATAAAACTCGATACTCGGATTAATTACCTAGGATACACATTTTTATGCAAAGATTTTGATATAATCATGTAAAGATGATACTGCCATTATCGCAAATTGATTGCCTTAAGCCTATCATGTCTAATTAGCGTACAAATTGCAAAAAACCACGAAAATTTTGAATTTCGCGGGCAGACCCGTTGATTTCACGTTAATGCTTCGAAATTACTTCCTTACGGCCAAAGACACAGACACCTACTATAGACCCGGCGGACCGCGCGAAAAATTGTCGCCAGTTTATGGGAGCAAAACCCCCTCCGGCGCCAGTAGTAAGCTGTAAGCCTACGCAGTATTTCGCAGGAGTTTCGACAGATGGCGCTTCATTTTCTTGTATGAAGGTTTACGTAAAATGTTCGGATGGGCTCATCTTAATGTTATAATCATAGCTTACGGCAGAATATTTTACACTGCGACATTAGGCAGGCGTCCTACCACCAGCGAAATATAGCTGTCTTTTTTTCTTTCTAAATTTTTATCTTTTCCAGTGTTACCTTGGGGACGCTTTCCGGTGTGCCACGTGTCCTTACCTCGGAATGCCTGCGTTCAAGCCCGGCGAGAAGGTCATGCTGGATCTCAAGTCAGATATATGAAGTTAATCATTACTACAGTTATGTGATTCGCCTACTTAGTTTCTGTTTACGCTTCTTCGTATTTCATGTTGTGATTCCGTATGATAATAAATTAATTCTTCATTTTTATACGGTATCATTTTATTTATAGCTCTTACAACACAATTCGCAAGTGCCTGTATGTTAGGCCTATGTGGAATAAGATATTTTGATTTTGATTGATTTTGAAATATCTTTTAGAAAGCTTTCGAATTTCAACTGAGTGTAAACGGTGGTAGAAAAAAAAAGGAAAATCGCTTCGTACTTTTTATTTCAAGTTAGTATGTGATATCATACTCAGTCTCAGTTGATGGTAAGTGATAATGAAACCGAAGATATTATCGTAATAAATTGTATGCATTATAGTCATCACTTTATGAGTTTCGTCTTTTATTATATTACCATCTCTAAATAGAAGCCTTATGTATCAGCCTTATGTATCAGTTAAACAATGAATGTTTCCTTATTTTCTGATTTAATGAGACTCAAACTCAAGGTATCTATATTTCACATAGGCCTAACATACAGGCACTCGTTATACTTATAGCTGTTCTTAAATATAGATGTGTTCTGTATTTTAGATGTAGGTTGCAAGTTGGTAAACGGGATAGATGAAATCAAACAAAGTTTTAGCAAATATTCATTTATACATATTCTCTTTTCTTTTTACAAACAGTTAACTTAGTTTTAACATATCATCGTTCTATAACATCTCTTTTCATTTACATTAATTCTGAAATAGTACTCATTTCGCTATACAATAAAATATACATAATAATATATAATATTTGCCATATTCGTCATATAATTATATAACAATTTATATTTATTTATCTATTATTAAATGACACAACATTTCTCCATTCCCTAATTTGTTACATATTGAAAACAGTTTATTCAATGTATCTATTGGTAAAAAATTGTGAATCTGAGGAAGTGTTTATAATTTTACATTTTGTTTTAGTTTAATCTGTTCTCAATATGCTATCACAAAATTATCTATTTAACGTAGGTTGAAATTATTTGAAATATTTTATCGAGGCCTTACCTCTTTGGTCTTTTTATTACCGAAAAAAAGACTATCTATGAAATACACGATTGCAAAGGATGGCACAATCATTTGTGTCGAAAAATCTTGTAAATGTTAAACATTAATTAATATTAAAATTGAAACCATTACTGGCCACACCTAAACATTGGCAACATTTACTTACAAAAAAAGTTCTTATCGGCTATAACTGAGAGCATGAAGCCAGTTCAAAAATTATTTTAACCTTTCTTTCAACTTATCTCTATTGTAGCTATATTTTAACACCTAAATTATCAGTCACACGACACTCATGTACTCCCTATACACTTAGTAACTCAACAAAAATTAGATTTGAAAAGGAGAACAATTTTATTACAATGTAGGCAAATTTACGCAATGTTACTATTTTAAATTATCAAAAAAATCAACGGAAATTTATATCTGTTTTTAAAAAGAGAATATAATAATGTAATGGATTTTTTATGGAATATGTTTGGGATTAATTTTTATTATATTTGTTTACCTACTTAAAATTTCGTTTTCGCAATAAAGTTTAGTGTTAAACAAATTATTTAGAAAAAAATTAAAATCGTAATCTATTCCATGAATGAAAAGTAAATCTAATTTTTTGGGACCTATTATTTTGTGCTTAAAAGAAAGGATATTAAGATAATTGCTTTCATAAATAAGTGCAAAGGAATGACTAAATTATGGGGTGCCCACGCAACATCAACTGCAGGGATCACACATACAGAAGGCCTATCCATATTAGTGTTACCTATAGCTTGTATTTCAACATTCGCTTACGCTTTAGAAAATTGACAAATATAAAGTTAAAAAATTAAAGGCTATTAATAAGTCACGTGATAACTGTATGTCACAGATGTACCTTAGTTAGCGATTGTAGAAATAGAATCGATAAGTTACATGGCTAGGACTTCTGGTTTTAAAAATTTACTTGACGCACTAACTATATAAACGGCGCGGAAGAACATCGATTGTGCCAATATCTATTAACTTCGATAAAACTTTAGTAATAAACGTTTCATACCAAGCGCCAATGTGCTGCTCCGTAATGTAAACCTATTTCAACTCCATAGCACCTTTCAGTGAAATTACAAACTAAATACTCATTTTTGAATTTGGATTTTGGGAAATACTTAATACTTTTTTGTAACGAAATTTGTACAATACGATTGTCCATCCTGTCTTAACCGGAGCGTTGCGCCCTTTTACAAAATAAATTCCCCTACCCTTCATTAGGATTAGTACATGTTTTTGTATCAATTTCGAGTCGACTCGCATTCGCACAAACGAATCGAATTCCTCCATACATTTACAGCCAGCCTCTATTCGATCTAATACTTATTTTCTTACCATGAAAAAAATTAACAGTACTAACGTAGGAATTAAGAAAGACTTACTAACATGCCTACTAACAACATATGGATGGAAACGTCTGAAATAAACATTTATTTATCATTTATTTATTTATTGGCAGTCGCATGTCAGCAACTGTCCCTAGATGGCGCTGGCTGTAAATGTATGGAGGTATACGATTCGTTTGTGCGATGCGAGTCGATTCGAAATTCGTACAATAACCTATGCTAACCCTTCATAATTTAAGTAATATCTTCGAAGAAACTACTATCCCACAACATTCAGTAAAGCGTCCCAGTCTTTTTAAAAGTTTATTTTCATCAAATTGAGATCTTGCTTAGACTTGAAAGCGACTGATCTTTACGCCGCGACCGCACGTACTCGTACGGATCGCGGCGAAATCAGTCTTAAAGTTTGTGAGGTAGGCTTAGTCATGATCTTATGAAAGCGCCTTGTTAGAAAATACCGATTAATAAAATGAGATCTTTCATTACAATTAAAAATAATAATAAAGACGATAAAACTAGAACATTACATACATCGTACAACAAATCATTAACTTTTTTGTTTTTTACAAAAACCGTCCGCTGACGATGCTTAGGTCGCTTACGTTGTTTAAATATTTATACTCTGTTCATTCGTTTATTTTCTGTTTTGACACATGAGACAGATATAGCAAGGGACGTGAGAGAGAAACGTAATGTTGTCTCTCTCTGGTCTCTTGCTATTTCTATATCTGTCTCATATCTATGTCAAAAAGAAAATAAATGAAAGCACAAAGTATAACATAGATTATAAATAACAAGCACGTTACATTTCACGATACAATGAAAATTTGATAAAATGTACCAATTTCCATGTTTATAATATATTGGCTACTTGATGCCTCGATGAAAGTTTAGGATTTGTGTAGGTCTTTGTCAGAGATGGGCAAAATGTAACCACTTTTAATATAAGCTAGATAAAATAAATTCGTGGTATTAATAATTTTTCATTTAATCACAACAATCATTGTTTAGCGAATGTGATTGCTTTTTTGATGAATTTCGTTATGTTAAGTTTCGTTAATGTAAGAGTCACACTGCCAAATTCAAATTTTATTTGGTAATTTTAGACTCTCTAAGTCAATAATATACAGTAGCCATATGACATTTGTGGGGGAGTGGTAGTTCATCACCACATAATATGTATAAAAAATTACGTACTTAAAAGTGCATAAGTAAAAATAAGAAATTACTTCACGTCAAGTATCGACTTTGACTTGAGTAACTCATAATAAACTCAAACTCCCTAAACAAGGAAACTTCTAACTTTCAAGGAAAGATTTTTTATGTAAATCTGTAGTAATGATAACTCTGTTATACCCACAATCTTACAAATTACGAAAACCCAAAAAAAAATTTGCGGGTAGACTATTGCATTCAACGATGATGAGGTATTGCAACGCAATATGAATACATTATATTAGGTATATATGATGACATTTTGCCCATTTCTGTTCTCAGAACACAGAATTGTTAATTTGCCCAATTTGGCTTTGTCCAATCAGAATAAAGAGAAATGCTTAAAACATAAAATCCTGACAATTTATATCTCTGATAGTTTGTGTTTGTAGTTACAAAAATCTGTTCTTGTATTAAGCAAAGTAAATAGTTACACAATAATATAAGATTATGTTTGTTATAATGTTACAATGCTTCACTTAGTAGATAAAATCAATTTAATAGTGATATGGCCATGCGTTAGTCGTTATGTCGATAACGTATATATGTATATTAATCACAGACTACTTGTTTACTAAGTTTGTAAGTGTCACTCGATCTGCAGAAAACCTTCCAATACAATACCTATACATTTCTCTTACCAATAACTCACTTATTATCCTAAAACATATATATTTCTTGTTTAATCAAGCAATACTTCATACCTACTCTGGCCAATAACTACAAAATATCACAGATGGTGTATTTATTATGTATACATCTTCTCATAGAAAAGTTATGTGTATCACACATGGACGTCAAAAACCAATAGAGATGGCATCTATAAAAACCATGACCATTAGATATTTCTTTATACAATATTTAAGTGTGGTATTAACAACATTTTTCTTTATATTATATTATATATTAAACATTAAACACGCGATTGAATTATTTGTCTGAAGTTCGGTAGAGAATCTACAATCGTCGAAATACCTATATATCTACTAAACTGAGCATATTACACATTGTTCATAAACTGAATAGTTGCATACTAACTCTTATTTCCAGATATGATCAGAAGTTTAAGCGTTAGGTAATTGAGGGATTAATGAATATATAATATTTAATTCCGTTCAACGAGATTTGCTAAAAATCATACATATTTGATCGAAAATTGATATTTTCTGTCATGTAGTAAAACTCTTCTGGAATGCAAATAAATAAAAGAAACAAATTTTAGAACACCAACACCATAATTTCGATCAACATCCAAACTACATCAAAGACCTTACGGAATTAATACCTTATAATTCATTATAGGACGAAACACAGTGTGGCTGGACTGGGTATAGATCGGAGCCTAAATGAACTCAAATTATACACTAGTGATGAGTGGTGAAAGGTGAATTTGTTTGATACTTTCAGGATACCTATTATAAATCAAAAAATGTCTAAACCCCTTTTTACGTCTCACTTCTGTGCACTGGTCTCCTCTCAGAAAGAGAGGGGTTTAAACTACAAAACATTCTAAACTTTAAACTGTTGAGTCTATCTTTGCCCCGACCGCTCCCAGTTCGCCTGCAATGTGTTTCATGTTCAATACGTTGCTACAAGCGGGTAGTTGTACAGGCAACGGCAATGGATCGTAGAGATATGTCTGCAGTCACAACCATGGAAACAATAGACCACCAATGACTGCTCAGCGCTCATTAACACAAATATTTAGCGAGGACGGTTTAACACAGGTTTTTTGTACAAATTTCCATAGATGGCACTGGCTGAAAATGATAAAGGAATTCGGTTCGTTTGTACGAAGCGAGTCGAATCGTTTGTACAAAAACCTGCACTAACCCTACAGTTGCCGTCACGTGGATTCGATGCCGTTTGACTTATTTTATGTCACCAAATGAGCAGCTCTAGCGTCCATATTCATGCGTAGCTATCCATGCGTTTTTTGAGAATTGCATCGTTTTCGAACGCAATTCTAAAAAAATGTAAGAATGCGCGGTCACGTGCCCAATGTAGTGATCGTTTTCATACATTTTTGAATTCCTATCTCTTTCTTTCTTTTAAGAGTAATGCAAAATGCCATTTGGCTAGAGATGCTGCAATTAATAAACATTAAAAATCTATATCAAATGACTTCAAAGTATTAAAACGTAACGGTAGTTCTCTAACTCCAAAATCAACAAAATAAGAATCAGTCAAGGTTTAGCACTAGTTTACAAAACTAAAATTCATTGTACCATTGTATAATATTTTTTTGTTGTTTAACATGCACTGCCATAACAGTATAGATTTTAAATCTCATTAGTTATCACAATATCTTACCTACGTTAAGATTTGTTATAGTAAATGTGTTTTACTTTGTGCTCATGTTTCATACTCAAAAAATTACATAATTAATTATATTATGATCCTGCACTATGAAGCCAATATTTCTACCGTAAAAATCATTTTCTGTTCAAATAGTTTAACTTTATGGTGTTTTTAGGTTTAATTTACATGTATGATCAGAAACTGTTTGAACTTTCTCCCACACTAAGCTTATATGAAGGTATCTTGTATTGTAGAAAAACTATTAATACTCGACTGTCGATCTCTGGCATCGCCTGTACCACGCAGGCCACGCCGGAGATAAACGGTCGGACTTTAGCACCTATTGAGCATAATCGAGAGCTTTTTGTTGCGTAATGTCAACGATTTTACTACGAAAGCTGTAACTGGCATCACGCGCAAGCCAAAGCTTTTCATTTGTGTGAATTAATTTAGGGAAATTGTGAGACGCGCAACTCATAGCAAACTGATGTAATTTTTTTCACACCAAGAGGTGGCAGATGCGTTATTGCGTGGTATATTTTATTTTCGCTCACGCTTCGTTAAACGGTGGTGATAACAAAAAAGGAAACCCTGCTGAGTTTGTTGTGGGCTTTTTCTCAGTGGCAAACGTTGGAAACGTCGAAAACTTAGTTTTGAGCCGTGAAAAAGCTATAACTATTAAACAATTTAATGACTCTTCTTATGTCTGCTGGTAGAGCTTATAAGAATTACACTTTACTAAGAGCTAGCTAGTATTAAAGGGCCACCAAGTATTTCGATACTAGTCTTACTGGATTGTGAGTGACGAACGCAGCCTTGCTATGAATGTAGCTAATGTTACCGTACTAACTTACAATGGCTTAGTTATACGCGGAACGCTACATTGCTTGGCGGTGCGTCTCTGCCAGATACAAATAGTTTGCTGCGAATTGCACTTATTACTTATAAGTTGCTTGGTTGGAAGACATTCACTCACACAAACAAAGAACCCCAGTAAACAGACTACCGAAAGTAAGAGTCAAGAGGTTAACTGTTTTTGTATACAGTGGCTTTGGAAGACTCCAAAACGAATGTTGCCAGTTACATAAGAGTAGCGCACAACAATTCTGAGACACATTACGCTATACACAGTGTCCGACTGTACTAAGATACATATTTACAATATTGTACACAACGCATATTAGAAGCACCCGGCAGAAAAAAGCACCTAGTTTCCAAATAGAAAATATTAAGCGTATGATTGTGGATATACCTTCCGCTACTAACTCCACAACGAAACATACGTACACACAATCTTTACATTACTAACAAATGGAAAGGAATAAAGAGCTTTCTTATTTATTTTTCCTCATCTCATCACTGGGCGATTCGTGTCTTGTACATTTTAACAGTTCATAGTCTCGTTCGAGTACGCACTTGTTATCTTCACTTTTAATGCGGTATGCCTTCGCACAATGACTTGAAGACATTTTAGAATTTCCTTTATACTTGCATAGAGTGCATATTTAAAAAATTACAATATCAATTCATCAAAAGGATTACTCACAACTTCTTTTTATTTTTCAAAATACGATATTAAAGTTGTGCATTAAAAGCGTCGATATAACAACCCACCACTTGCGAAGATATCCGATATCCAAACTGTTAGCTTTAGACGAACGGACGCGCGACGTGTCCTTGTCGACTATTAATTCAGTATTTCAGTAAAATTACATCGGTTGTTCAACGCTTTTTCAACGGAGGCCCTTCGTCGAGGACGTCTGACGCCGACCAGCGGCGTTTGTGCGCGTCTTCTTTCACGCTGAGGTTTTCGGGGTGCGTCTGCGGCGGCGCGGGCGCAAGGATCGGCGGCGCGGACGTGTGCGTCGTGTGCTTGCGGGCCACCAGAGACACGCACACGTCGCCCACTTGCAGTCGCGACACATGCAGGCCGTACCGCGCGAGCGTGCGCTCCGGCTTACAAGACGCCCAGCCGCGCCCGTACACGAAGAACGGGTGGTCCACCGTGGATTCTAGCTCCACCTGAAAACACATTCACATTTTTAACTCAGAGCCATACCACACCTCTATAGTAGTAAAAATATAATAGGCCCGTTTCGGCGTTTGAAACAGACCATAGAACGTAACGTGAGTGAATCTTTGATTGTGTGAATGGTAATATAACTAAAAATATTATATTAAAGACAAATTAGTTTTTTTCAAGCCAATGCACTTTTCAATACATACCTGATCAAATCGATCAAGTACTGACACTAACTTAAATCGATTAATTGTGAGTATCGAGTAGCAAGTCGTATGGAGAATACTCGTTAATTGCTCCGAGAGAATACTAGTCTCATCGCAAAGGCTTAAGTTAGCTGACACTAACTTAAATCGATTAATTGTGAGTATCGAGTAGCAAGTCGTATGGAGAATACTCGTTAATTGCTCCGAGAGAATACTAGTCTCATCGCAAAGGCATATGCCAAAACGGACTTTTTAAATTTTTACAACTGGCCTGCAAAAGTAAGTATCACACTTTTTAAATTAAAAATTTTAAAAGTGTGATACTTACTTTTGCAGGCCAGTGTATATAGCCAAATGGCATTTTGCGATACATTTTAAAATACTAAATTGCACAATATACATGCCTATTTATTTTAGAACGAAAAATATATGTAAACTAGTAGGGCGCGTGAGAGCGCGGGCCACATGTGGCCCGCGGGCTGTCTTCTCACCTATAAAAAACTCGCCGTCTCCATCGCCAATTGGAATCCGAATGGCAGTGGGCTAAAATAATTACCTCGGAGCACGGTCATGGATTTAAAGATAGTTAAGGGCTGTTTGAATAAAAAATACACTGAACCTCATCGGATGAGGTTCAGCGTATTTTTTATTTAAACAGCCCTTAACTATCTTTAAATCCATGACCGTGCTCTTCAATCATCATCCAAATCGTAGACCATCATCTCATCTCATACTTTTAATAAGCCTTGTTTGTTGTAGCATTCACATTTTCCATGGAAAAATAAATTCAACCACTTTGAATTTTTTTTCATACATCCCGTAGACCTTGAGATTCTAATCACGTCTTACAAAGAAACCACTCTCTTGTATTTTATACTTTCCGAGATAGAACAACACGAAATATGTATGGCGGCCATCTTGAATCCGCCATTTTGAATTTTTTTCAGCAAACTGCCAATTGGATGTCGTTTCGAGTTACATTTGGTCGAGCACCCCCCGCCTATCTTCGATACCCTGGCTGTGCTCTTCACCCGTCTCCGAAATCCTCAATCATCCGCTCTCTGCATATTTTTCTCCAGTAACTCTCCGAAAAACCGCATCACAACCTTGAATAATTACCAACTGTTAGTCTCTTCAACATTCCCCATACATTTTCTATGGAAAAATAAATTCCGCCATTTTGAATTTTTTTTCTATCCATCAAATAGACCTTCGGGTCCTGATCACTTCTTGTCAAGAAACCATTCTTCCATCTTTTATACTTTCCGAGATATCGGCGAAATTCGTATGGCGGCCATTTTGAATCGGCCATTTTGAATTTTTTTTCAGCTCACTGGCAGTTGGATGACATTTCAAATGACATTTGGTCAAGCACCCCCCACCTATCTCCAATACCCTTAGCTGTGCTCTTCACCTGTCTTCGAAATCCTCAATCATCAGCTCTCGCTATATTTTTCTTCCTCATGAATTTTTCCTTTCTATACAAAACGATCAGTGAAAAAAAATTTTTGTCAAGAAACCATTCTTCCATCTTTTATACTTTCCGAGATATCGGCGAAATTCGTATGGCGGCCATTTTGAATCGGCCATTTTGAATTTTTTTTCAGCTCACTGGCAGTTGGATGACATTTCAAATGACATTTGGTCAAGCACCCCCCACCTATCTCCAATACCCTTAGCTGTGCTCTTCACCTGTCTTCGAAATCCTCAATCATCAGCTCTCGCTATATTTTTCTTCCTCATGAATTTTTCCTTTCTATACAAAACGATCAGTGAAAAAAAATTTTTCCATACAAAATTGTTCAGGAGAGGTGATCAATCAGTCAATCAGCACAAGCAGCTATATATATATTAACTAGTAGGTCGCGTGAGGGCGCGGGCCACATGTGGCCCGCGTGCCGTCTTCCCCCTACTTGCCTTCCAACTTTTAGTCCCTTATCAACATTCCCCATACATTTTCTATGGATTTTTTTTTCCGCCATTTTGGATTTTTTTTCTAGCCATTAAATAGAGCTTTTTTTCCTGATCAACTCTTGTCAAGAAACCGTTCTTCCATCTTTTATACTTTCCGAGATATCGACGAAATTCGAATGGCGGCCATTTTGAATCCGCCATTTTGATTTTTTTTTCAGCTCACTGCCAATTGGATGACATTTCAAATGACATTTGGTCGAGCACCCCCCACCTATCTCCAATACCCTTGGCTGTGCTCTTCATCTGTCTTCGATATCCTCAATCATCAGCTCTCTCCGTATTTTTCCTCCGAATGAATTTTTTTCTTCTATACGACCCCATCCATGAAAAAAAAAATTTTCATACAAAATTGTTCAGGAGAGGTGATCAATGAGTGAATGAATGAATCAGCACAAGCAGCTATATATATAGTAACTAGTAGGTCGCGTGGGGGCGCGGGCCACATGTGGCCCGCGTGCTGTCTTCCCGCCTATAAAGGTATCGCAACCCTCAGTCATCTTATCCCATACATTTTCTATGGAAAAAATTAATTCCGCCATTTTGAATTTTTTTTCTATCCATCGAATAGACCTTCGAGTCCTGATCAGTTCTTGTCAAGAAACCATTCTTCCATCTTTTATACTTTCCGAGATATCGGCGAAATTCGAATGGCGGCCATTTTGAATCCGCCATTTTGAAAAATTTTTCAGCTTACTGCCAATTGGATGACGTTTCAAATGACATTTGGTCGAGCACCCCCCACCTATCTCCAATACCCTTGGCTGTGCTCTTCATCCGTCTCCGAAATCCTCAATCATCAGCTCTCTCCGTATTTTTCCTCCGAATGAATTTTTCTCCTCTATACGAAATGGTAATTGAAAAAAAAATTTTTCATACAAAATTGTTCAGGAGAGGTGATCAATGAGTGAATGAATCAGCACAAGCAGCTATATATATAGTAACTAGTAGGGCGCGTGTGTGCGCGGGCCACATGTGGCCCGCGTGCAGTCTTCCCGCCCATAAAGGTATCGCCGTCATCTCCATCACCCATTGGAATCCGATTGACAGTGAGCTGAAAAAATTACCAAGGAGCACTGTCATGGTTTTAAAGATAGTTAAAGGCTGTTCGAAAAAAAATACGCTGAACCTCATCGGATGAGGTTCAGCGTATTTTTTTTCGAACAGCCCTTAACTATCTTTAAAACCATGACAGTGCTCCTCAATCATCAGCCAAATCCTAGATCATTGTCTCTTTTCATAGTATATACATTTTCCATGGAAAGATAAATTCCGCCACAGTGAACTATTTTCCATGCATCCTGTAGAACTTGAGATCCTGATCCACTCTTGCTAAGAAACCACTATCTTATCTTTTATACTTTCCGAGATAGAACAACACGAAATTTGTATGGCGGCCATCTTGAATCCGCCATTTTGGTTTTTTTAGCTCACTGCCAATTGCCTGAAGTTCCGAGTATTTTTTGTTTCAGCAGTGCTCACCTTACTATAATACCTTGCCCATGCTCCTTCACTGTCTTTAAAATCCTCAATCATCACCTCATTCCATATTTTTCTCTTGTAGTCTTCCAAAAAACCGCATCAAAGCACTTCATGTTTTACAACTCGTGGTCTCTTCAATAATCCTCATACATTTTCTATGGAAAAATAAATTCCGCCATTTTGAATTTTTTTCTCTATCCATCAAATAGACCTTTGGGTCCTGATCACTTCTTGTCAAGAAACCGTTCTTCCATCTTTAATACTCTTCGAGATAGACACGTATGAAGTTTGTATGGCGGCCATCTTGAATCCGCCATTTTGAATTTTTTTTCAACTAACTGCCAATTGCATGACGTTCCGAGTGACATTTGGTCGAGCACTCCCCACCTATCTTCAATACCCTCCCCGTGCTCTTTACCCGTCTTCGAAATCCTCAATCATCAGGTCTCTCCGTATTTTTCCTCCGAATGAATTTTTCCCCTCTATACGAAATGGTCATTGAAAAATTTTTTTTTCATACAAAATTGTTCAGGAGAGGTGATCAATGAGTCAGTCAGTCAGTGAATCAGCACAAGCAGCTATATATATATTAACTAGTAGGGCGCGTGAGGGCGCGGGCCACATGTGGCCCGCGGGCTGTCTTTCCGCCTATAAAGTTATCGCAACCCTCAGTCATCTTTTCCCATACATTTTCTATGGAAAAATATATTCCGCCATTTTGAATTTTTTTTTCTATCCATCAAATAGACCTTCGACTCCTGATCACTTCTTGTCAAGAAACCATTCTTCCATCTTTTATACTTTCCGAGATATCGGCGAAATTCGTATGGCGGCCATTTTGAATCCGCCATTTTGAATTTTTTTTCAGCTCACTGGCAGTTGGATGACATTTCAAATGACATTTGGTCGAACACCCCCCACCTATCTGCAATACCCTTGGCTGTGCTCTTCACCCGTCTCCGAAATCCTCAATCATCAGCTCTCTCCATATTTTTGATCTTAATGATTTTTTCCTTTCTATAAGACATGATCCTTGAAAAAAATTTTTTTCATACAAAATTGTTCAGGAGAGGTGATCAATGAGTGAATGAATCAGCACAAGCAGCTATATATATAGTAACTAGTAGGGCGCGTGGGTGCGCGGGCCACATGTGGCCCGCGTGCAGTCCTCCCGCCCATAACGGTATCGCCGTCATCTCCATCGCCCATTGGAATCCGATTGGCAGTAAGCTGAAAAAATTACCAAGGAGCACTGTTATGGTTTTAAAGATAGTTAAGGGCAGTTCGAACAAAAAATACGCTGAACCTCATCGGATGAGGTTCAGCGTATTTTTTGTTCGAACTGCCCTTAACTATCTTTAAAACCATGACAGTGCTCCTCAATCATCATCCAAATCCTAGATCATTGTCTCTTCTCATAGTATGTATATTTTCCATGGAAAGATATATTCCGCCACAGTGATTTATTTTCCATGCATCCCGTAGAACTTGATATCCTGATCACCTCTTGCTAAGAAACCACTCTCTTATCTTTTATACTTTCCGAGATAGAACAACACGAAATTTGTATGGCGGTCATCTTGAATCCGCCATTTTGGTTTTAAGCTATTTTTTCAGCTCACTGCCAATTGCGTGAAGTTCCGAGTATTTTTTGTTTCAGCAGTCCCCACCTAACTATTATACCTTGCCCATGCTCTTTGACTGTCTTTAAAATCCTCAATCGTCACCTCTTTCCATATTTTTCTCTGGTAGTCTTCCAAAAAACCGCATCAAAGCACTTCATGTTTTACAACTCGTGGTCACTTCAATATTCCTCATACATTTTCTATGGAAAAATAAATTCCGCCATTTTGATTTTTTTTATATCCATCGAATAGACCATGGGGTTCCGATCACTTCTTGTCAAGAAAGCGTTCTTCCATCTTTTATACTCTTCGAGATGGACACCGATGAAGTTTGTATGGCGGCCATCTTGAATCCGCCATTTTGAACTTTTTTTCAGCTTATTGCCAATTGCATGACATTTCGAATGACATTTGGTCGAGCACCCCCCACCTATCTTTAATACCCTCCCCGTGCTCTTCACCCGTCTTCGAAATCCTCAATCATCAGCTCTCTCCGTATTTTTCCTCAGGTTGTTTTCTTTTCTTCTATAAGACCTCATCCGTGAAAAAAAAATTTTTCATACAAAATTGTTCAGGAGAGGTGATAATCAGTCAGTCAGTCAGTCAGTCAGTCAGTGAATCAGCACGAGTAGCTATATATATAGTAATAATGTTCCATTGACACGAGGCAAATAAAATCATGTTTTATTTACGACGAAGATAAGGCTTCTCAAGTCCTCAATAATAAAAGATAAATTTGGAATGTTTTGATGAATATTTTTTTGATCCATATTTTTACATAGGTAGGTCGGTACTCGGTACCTACAATGTGAAAATAACCGCTATAAATGTTTTCTAGGTCAAAGAATTGGTAAACCTAACTTTGTTTAAGGTTTGATTTTTTAATCTGATAAAAGTCGAATGGAGCTCCAAGACTGGCGTGTCAGTCAGTAAAATACGCTTACTACGAACATTGTTGAAAGTTACATTTTTAGTTCAAGCCAGCTGAATTTGCGCTATTCGTTTGTTGTGAGGTCTATTAGTTAAGATTTTTGTATACATGCCTATAGCAAAGATTTTATGGTTACTATAAATGTTCTTTGGTTTAAGTGTCCCCGCACATGGGCCACCAACATTTTACGTATAAGCATACAAGTTTTGTCATTCAAGAAAAATAAAGACGTGTGGCACTCGGAGACCGCCGCGGTAAAGCTATTGCATAGCATTTTTTATCAACTTCTAACACCCTTCACTCCGTGGGGCCAACGCTCAAGGCCTGCGATAGAGCGGGCCGGTCGGAGTGGGGGGTGTTAGGTTATTTTCGTTACGGAATTTCTGGATTCGGTCTCTACGCTCAAGGCGATAGAAGCTATGCAATAGTTTAAGAAGCGCCATCTGCCAAATTTCCTGCTAATACGCCACAATATGGTGGAAACCGTCCCGTGGAAACGCGCGTGCGGACTAGTAACAAGTATGGTGATCAGTGGCGTGGACTGCGGTCCATATAAACAATACTGCGGTTGGCTTTCTACTGACGCTGTTGGTCATTGGTGTCAAAACAAACATTTTTGACACCAGTAAACTGGCGATATTTTTTGCGCAGTTCGCCAGGTGCTGTGTACCTATAGTATAATATGAATGTATGGCGAGTGGCAACGTGGAAGTCAAAAGGCCACGAGGCAGATTACCAACCGCCCGCCAAGGCGCCCTTACCTTTTACGAAGCAGTCCACATGGCTGCAGACAGAATACGGTGGAAGGAAATCATACACCGCAGGATTACTCGCCGTGATTGATAGTCACGATCCTTAGTAATGAGGGACCGACCGAACAGAGAGAGAGAGAGAGAGAGTATGGATGGTGTGGTCACCTGCGAGCGGTTCCTGTCGTAGGTGAGGGTGACTGGTGAGCGCCAGGCGGCTGTCGGCGCGCTCGTCCAGGCGCAGCAGCGTGCACTGCGTGAGCGCCAGCTCGCCGCTGCGCTCCGCGCTCATGGCGAAGTCCTCCGTGCGCATCTCCTCCACGCGCCGCAGCGAGAGAGAGAGAGAGAGAGTATGGATGGTGTGGTCACCTGCGAGCGGTTCCTGTCGTAGGTGAGGGTGAGCGCCAGGCGGCTGTCGGCGCGCTCGTCCAGGCGCAGCAGCGTGCACTGCGTGAGCGCCAGCTCGCCGCTGCGCTCCGCGCTCATGGCGAAGTCCTCCGTGCGCATCTCCTCCACGCGCCGCAGCGAGAGAGAGAGAGAGTATGGATGGTGTGGTCACCTGCGAGCGGTTCCTGTCGTAGGTGAGGGTGAGCGCCAGGCGGCTGTCGGCGCGCTCGTCCAGGCGCAGCAGCGTGCACTGCGTGAGCGCCAGCTCGCCGCTGCGCTCCGCGCTCATGGCGAAGTCCTCCGTGCGCATCTCCTCCACGCGCCGCAGCGAGAGAGAGAGAGTATGGATGGTGTGGTCACCTGCGAGCGGTTCCTGTCGTAGGTGAGGGTGAGCGCCAGGCGGCTGTCGGCGCGCTCGTCCAGGCGCAGCAGCGTGCACTGCGTGAGCGCCAGCTCGCCGCTGCGCTCCGCGCTCATGGCGAAGTCCTCCGTGCGCATCTCCTCCACGCGCCGCAGCGAGAGAGAGAGAGTATGGATGGTGTGGTCACCTGCGAGCGGTTCCTGTCGTAGGTGAGGGTGAGCGCCAGGCGGCTGTCGGCGCGCTCGTCCAGGCGCAGCAGCGTGCACTGCGTGAGCGCCAGCTCGCCGCTGCGCTCCGCGCTCATGGCGAAGTCCTCCGTGCGCATCTCCTCCACGCGCCGCAGCGACCCGTCCTCCAGCCGGATCAGCGCTCCCCGGCAGAAGTAGGGCGCGGGCGCGCCGCGCTCCGGCGACGTGGGGGGCTCCTGCAATCACAAATATAGTTGCTCGATTCAATAAGTGGACATCGATGCTCCGACACCGAATACCTGCTTTCAGATTCAAATATTTGTAAGACATCTTCCTCTATAGTCTTATACCTACTTTAAGGATGGATTATTTTAAGAGAGACCTCGGCTCTACCCGTGTTATAAGTTTTTTTTTTTTTTTTTTTATTTTTTTTTTTATTTATTTGTTCAGGTTTACATTCAATCATTCTTACTTAAAAGGATCGATGACGACTGGAAAAGTTAAAAACTGTGTTCCAGTCGTCATGCCCACCTCCGAAACTTAAATTAATTATTTTACTCAAGATACACCAATAATGACAATGTGTGTGTGTGTGTGTATGTGTGTGTGTGTGTGTGTGTGTGTGTGTGTGTGTGTGTGTGTGTGTGTGTGTGCGTGTGTGTGTGTGTGCGTGTGTGTATGTGTGTATAATGTGTATGTGTTGAGTAAATATATAATTAAAATATACTTATTAAAAATATTTATAATCTCACTATTTTTGTATGTTTGTTAAATCCTCGGTTTCATAATAATTCTTACTTAACAAAATATTAGTTATCTCTTTTTTACATTTAAAAGTATTGTAAGTAACAAGGGGAATAAATTTACTAATTTTGTTAAACAATAATGGTCCTAGATAACATTGCTGTCTATGTGCATGTGATGTGGAAAATCTTTCTAAAGATATAACTCTGTCTTGACGTCTTTGGTTCCGGATCTCATTGAGTTTGTAGGTGTTTAAATTTTTATGATATTTTAGTACAATTTTTAAGATAAAAGTCTGTCTAACTGTCAGAGTTTTTGTCATACTGTATAACTCATTAGTGGGGAAAAGTTTAGGTTTTTTATGCATGACTTTAAGTATGGCTCGCTGTGCTCTTTCAACATTAAGCATGTAGGTTTTGAAAGTACCACCCCAGACGATGATGCCATAAGCCAAGATGGAATGGCAGAGAGCATAGTAAGCCATTTTCAGAACTGCTGGATCTGAAATATGTCTTAATCGCTTAAAAATAACGATAAGTTTTCGAATCCTACCAGTCAGAAGCTTACAGTGATCAAACCAACTAAGTTGACAGTCAACTTGGATTCCTAGATATTTAATACTACTAACCCTCTCTACTGGCGGGCAATTACAGTGCGATTGGCTATATGAACAGAAGTGAGCTTTTAATGCACAGTGACTTAAATCTGGTTGATATCTTCTAGTTTTGGAAAATGTCATATAACTTGGTTTTACTTGCATTTAGGCTTAATGAGTTTGCCTGTAAGCAACGTATGACCGTCGCGAGACCCGTTTCGGCTAAACTCGAAACCTCTACCCACGTCGATCCATAAAAAAGAAGAGCAGTATCGTCAGCAAAAGATACAATTCGACCACCCGTAAGTTCCAGGTTACATAAATCATTCACGTAAATCAAAAACAAAGAAGGACCGAGGATGCTTCCTTGTGGAACACCAAATTGAATAACTGCATCCTCACTTAAGTGATTTCCCACTTTAACGCGCTGCGTTCTGTTAGTAAGGTAGCTTTTAAAGAGGCTCAGCTCGTTACCCCTTATGCCTATCGCTTCTAGTTTGGTAATTAATGTGGGGATTGAAACGGAATCAAAGGCCTTGGCTACATCCAGGAATACGCCAATACACTTTTGCTTTTTATCTAATTTGCGTACTATAAAGTCTGTTAGGTCCGAAACAGCACTTTCTGTCGATTTTCCTGACATAAAGCCATATTGTTGTAGTGATATAATTTTAAATTTATCCAGATATGAAGTTAGTCTTTTATGAATCAAACGTTCAAGAACTTTGGACATTGATGTTAAAATTGAAATTGGCCGGTAATTTCCCATTTGGTTTCTATCTCCACTTTTGAAAAGGGGTTTAATGAGAGCTTTTTTAAATAAATCGGGAAAAATACCATTCTCGAAGCTTAGATTACAAATATGCGTAAGTGGTGCCGCGATAAGGTGTTTTGTGAGTTTAATAATTCTGGCAGGGACATCATCATATCCCGTCGCACAATCATTTTTTAACCCGTTAATGCAAGAGACAACTTCGGAAATATCGGTCTTTAAGAGGACGAATGAATTAAGCTGTTTATTAATAAAAGCACTGGATGAAGTAGTTGCATTACTAATAGTACGATTTTCTTCGCATTCGTTTGCTGAAGGTTTTCCAACATTTACAAAGTAATCATTTAATTTATTGACGGATAAAGTCGGGTTACTAGATAAATTTAGAATAGAGTAATCAGAGTCATTTTGTTTTTTACTATTAGTATGTGTCAGTTCTTTTAGTACATCCCAAGTTTTTTTAATATTAGAGCTAGCTTTCTTTAGTTCAAAGTTTTCATATTCCTTTTTTACCTTTTTGAGAATAGAATTACAGAAATTTCTATAGCGCTTATATGTTATTTTTAAGGTGTCATTGTCAGGAGCTTTTTTGCACTGACGGTGTAGTGCATCCCGGTTTCGTATACATTTTAGAAGACCTTTTGTAATCCAAGGCTTGAGAATGCGATGACTAGCAGGAATTCGTTTTATCTCAGTGTTATTTTTTATTGCTGATGAAATCTCATTCATTAATATTTGCGTTGCTTTATTAACATCTGTTTGTGTCACAACTAAGTTAAAATCTACTTTTTCTAGGTCTTTTACTACTTGTGCATGATCTACTTTCTTATAAGTCTTTTTAGTGCTATTTCGAATCTTTAAATTATGAAGTGAAAAAATTAACGTATAGTGATCGGTTAAAGTTGTTGGTAAAATTAAGGTTGTAGCGGCATTATTAGTTTTTAGCATTAAGTGGTCAAGACAACTCGAGTCTCTAGTAGGAATCGTGTGAGCTGGCAGTAATCCGTTAACTGCTAATAAGTTTAGGTACTGCTCAGATTTTGTGTTAGTTTCAGCTATGTTGATGTTGAGATCTCCAGTTAAAATTATATTATTAAACTCGTGTAGATTGGTAAGTAGGTTATCCAGAGAGTTAAAGAAATTATCTAAGTCAGTATATGAAGGAGGCCGGTAGATTGCAACAATTGCTGTTGTAGTCCCAAGTTTAATTAATAAACAGTTACAATCTAAAATATTGGGTTCAGAAATAACAACAGGAATGCTAGGTTTAATATATACCGCAACGCCTTCATTTTGAGTCAAATGATTAGATGTGAAATACGCAGAGTAGTTATTTAATGCCGGAGGATAACAAGTGTTTTTTAACCAACACTCGGTTAAAACAATAATGTCCGGTTGGTAGCCTAATTGCGATAACAAGACTTCCAGCTGGGATATATTTTTGTTAATACTTCTTATATTTTGACACAAAAGCAATAGTTGATTGCAATAATTATCAGAAATATACTTTTTTGATGCCTCGATGTCACATACATAACTACTAGATATGTTATAGTCATCAAGTTCCGTTATTAAGTGATTACTATCCAGACTAAATTTTTACTACTATTGTGCAATAACAGCTTCGCGGCCTGGCTATTAAATCAGCCGTCCGCGTCGCTAGTTGGTCCGTAACATGAGATTTGTTGATGTTGTGAATGTATTTTGCACGAGTGGCATCTGATTGAAAAGTTAAGTAAGTTAAGTAAGTTAAGTAGATGCTTCGTAGAAACCGTTAGGGGTGAGTTTATGCCTTTAATTTTAGAACGGTAACATCTTCGCATGCATCATCAAACCATCAGGTCACTAGTACCTACCTCTCTCGGGGGATGCGGTAGCTGCGGCTGCGGCTGCTGCGGCGGCGGCGCGGGCGGGTCGAGCGGCTCGCGCGGCGCGGGCGGCGGCGGCACGAAGCCGGAGGAGGCGCGCGGGCGCAGCGGGTAGGCGGGCTGCGGCGCGCGCGCGCGGTACAGGTAGGGCGCGTAGCCGGGGTGCGGCAGGAACGGCGCGTAGGGCACGGGCGCGAAGCCGGGCGCGGGCGGCGGCATGGGCTCGCGCGCGCGCCGCGCCGGGTAGCGCGGGTAGGGGCGCGGCGGCGGCGCCAGGAACTCCGGCGTCATGCTGGCCGACGGGTACAGGTGGCTCAGCTGCAGCTGCACCAGCGCCTCGCCGGGGAGGCTCGCCGAGATCATTGGACGAGCTGCCGGCAAACGGAAAACTGTGTTATTTCAAAGTAATTGTTTCAACGTTCGCTGAAAAAGCCTCGCTCTCGCTTTCATAACGCACAACGCTGCGGACGCGGCAAAGTAGGTACGTCCGACGCAGCGTTATGAGTTATGACCGCAACACTAAAGCTCTAAAAGCTCTAAAAGATATAAAAAATAAGCACCCGTAGCCTGTTGTGTGTAAGTGGGAGTTCCTTGCCAGTTCATCTCTATTTAAAGCAGAGTAAGGACATAAGGTAAGTAGACCTAGGCAAGATCTACGAGTATGTTGATTTTCTGACAGAACTTCCGGACTTAGCGAGTCACTGCAGTTATTTGAATGATGTCCTTAATTGATTAAATTCGGATCGATGAGTAACATCGGCAAAACTAGTCTCTATCAATTATTTATCATAAGAAGTTTTTATAGTAAACTCTACATCTATGAACAGATGTATACTTGCATGAACCACATTTGGTGATGAGATAAGAATGTGGGACAGCCGACGTCAACATTATAAATAGATTTTATTCGCGTGCATAACATAACTTAGTAATTGAGCATACAAGATACGTGACGCGAATTCCGATCTTCCTATTGTTGTAACTTGTAACCTAACGTAGCTCGTAATGTTTATTTTTAGTGCTCTGAATGTGCGGTTTTGTACACATTTTAATTTCCTGGAACATAGTTAGGTGCTCGTGTTATAAAAAGATAACTCCTATTAGGTAAATCCGTAATATGTTATTGAAAAAAAAGACATCGATAATGTACCTAGACCTACCTGCATTTTTTTCCTAAAAAGCTATAGTTTAAAGAGAGGCTGTTCATGGTCTTTTTCATCTTCTTCATACCAAGCTTTTATTTCTACTGTGAGATCATTGTATTCGAATCATTTCAAGTATGTGATTTATAAAGGACCCTTATTTCTTATCGCAATTATCAACGTACCCCGCGCTTTGTGGTTTCAATTATGAAGTTTTTATGCATCTTCCATTAGATGGCTTTACAATGTCTAATACTCAGTTAGTAATATGGTTAGTACAGGTTTTTATACACATTTCGAGTGTACTCGAATAAGCGGAACGGAATCTCCATGCCTCTATTAGCGGACAACCGCCGAAAGCTTACAATGCTTCCGCTTGGGACGCTGGCTGTTATGTAGATGTATCGAGCAATCCGTTCCGTTCATTCGAGTAGACTCGAAAGTCGTACAAAAACATGTACTAACCCTACTGTATGCAAGGATAGTGCTCATAAAAAGCGCTTCATAAAGATCGTCAGCATTCCAGCGAGCGCTGCCTGAAGCGATAATTCGTAAAACAAAGAAAACGTGGCGCACCTGCTCAAACACTATGTATACTGTATAGAGTATACCCCTATGTTAGCATGTGTATCCTATATAAGGAGACCCAAGGTACCTCTGACATATTAAGTAATAGGACACATCCCAGTTCATAAGAATTAAGATTTTTTTGAGCTCTACGATTTGATTTTAAGGTTTTAACATATAGGAAAGTTTTCAGCGCTATATGTAGAGACTGCGTTCATTTTTAGGTTAAGGGTAGGATATTGAAAACTTCCTTGAAAGTAGGTATAGGTAAAGGGTGGGAAAGAAAAACCTTTTATTTTATAAACATTTTCGCCACATTTTTCAGCCTAGATAATTAATTGTTAGCTTATAGCCTAGGTAATTCTATAAACAACTTCATGAATAAGACCTCAGTACTAACTCGGTACCTAGGCGTAAACAACTTATTGCCAAATGCCTGGGCACGAAATTAAGCAATTCAAAGTATGAAATTTTGTCTAACTCTTTTAGATATCGAAGCATTACCCAAACAGACTTTCTAGGCTTGCTTAGTATAACGTCAGTGACCTTGGTTCAAACCAAAAAAGTGTATCGTTTTATTACTACATCACGGGTTATTTTAGGAACTAATTTGTGATAACAATAGTCAATAATAATCTTGAATTGGAGCATGTCAGATTATTATCAATCGAAATGTTTGTAAGTGCTGTCTGCTACTGTGAACGTCGATATTAATATTTTAACGAGTTCATACTTCAACACAGCTAAGTACTGCCTCATTACCGAAAAATGAACCTAAAAGGATAAATGCTCGTTTTCACCAACATTTTAAGAGACACCTAAGCCCTTAGGTGACAGTTGTTGTAAGTGCCGATAGGTGACAGTTGTGAAAAGTGTCACCTATTGGCTTAGGCGTCTCTTAAATTGTTGGTGATAACGAGCATAACGACTGTTTTCACCAACACTTTAGGAAACGCCTCAGCCGATAGATGACAGTTTTCACTTACAACAAGTAACAACTGTCACCTAAGGGCTTAGGTGTCTCTTAAAATGTTGGTGAAAACGAGCATAAGAGGCTTAACTGAATTTTTTTTGTCCTTCTTACTCTTACCAATACTTTGGTGGGTACGATAGGTAGCATGGGAAAACTTCCTATCCAGAAAATTGTATCCAATCTATTTTAAAAATAATTTAAATAATTTTCTAAGCAAAAGACTTAACTTTCCTTCTCTCCGTATTGAAATTGTTAAATGAATAGCTTCATATAATCATGAAGCTTAGGTACATGCCCATACATAGGTCTTAGGTATAGCTTTATGTAAAGCTTTGCAAGTAGATCACTCACGTGAGGTCAACGAAAAGTAAATGTAAATGGATGGTAAATATGAAATCCCTTTAATATCATAATGGATAACCGATAGGCGACAGATAAAGGATTTATGAAATTCCGGAATAATCTAATATAGTTACGTACTTATGAAATGGGTTTTGTTATACATAGGTACCTACTGGTTTAAAGGCAGGAAACTAATAAAACTAATGGTAGGTAACCTATAATATGCCACCTATCTATATCATATCTACTATATAAACTTTTTAACATATTTCACACAAAGACATACTATAGGTACTTGTATGGCTACCACTTTACGAAAAACCAGCTAAGTAAAGTCTGATTTTTGCAAGCTACCTCGGCGGAGGCGGCTACTATTTAGACAAAAATATTACATTATAGTAACAAATACACAACAAGGATACCTACATCTCGTGATCTCTCCACGGAGAATGTGACTCACAAAGACTCCGGTCGTGACTAACTCGTTAAAAATTCAAGTCAATTATCCAGTTTGAGCCACACGTTCGTTCCACCGTTTGTGTAGCCTCCCTAGATTGTTTTTGCTGTTCATTTTCACGGTGGTTACTAATAAAACTGCTCGGTCCTGTCATCTCCAAATAGGTACCTATATATTGAATCGTTGTTTACCTAAGTACCTAAAAGTTTTACGCATAATGAAAATGTTTGAATTTCCGAGCTCTTTCTTGGTTTTTGGCAAGGATTAATTTTTTAAATTTCATCTAAACCGCTTTTCACTAAAAAATTAAGATGGAAGTCCATTATGTTATGCCTATGTGAGGATAGCGAAATTTCCAAGACATATAATATTTTGACCAAAGTAGAGAGTTTGTGAAGTTAGGGCTTGTAGAGTTAGGGCAGTGTGTAGACTTGTTTTATTTATCACTAGCTGTTGCCCGCGGCTCCGCCCGCGTGAATTACGATTTTTTTACATAATATACCTTCCTACTGGAATTCCTTGATTTTTCGCGGGATTCTGGTGTGATGTTGTACAGAAACCTGTTCTTACTTTGCACGGGTTATCTTGTGATTTTGAAAACTCCTTTTTCTTAATAATAATATAAAGTTTCATTAATACGTAGTTGAAAGATCAAAAGGACGATTTTAACTGTCGATATTTCGACCCAGTGGCACAGGTCGTGGTCACTACGTGACCACGACTTGTACCAATGTATCGAAATATCGACAGTTAAAATCGTCCTTTTCATTGTGATTTTTATTCTGAAACCACGAAATATGTCAAAAATTATTAAACCATGTGAAAAGTTGTACTGGTGGTAGAACTCTTCTTTCAGAGTTCGGCCGGGTAGGTACCACTGGGATAAATCACTCTACTAACAATATTCCCCAGCCCAACATAATATAAGAGTTTTTAAAAATCTTTGCTTCATCTCAATACAATCCAAAACATCAGAATGGACAATGGCTATATATTTCCTTACGTATAAAAAGACCTTAGATGACAGTCAGTCGGTTAGGATCGATAAGACATAAGAGTTAAAAATATTTGTGAACCATTATCTTACCCTTTCCATATTGCGGATGATAAAGTTTAAATCTGTTCATGTATTAACAGTGCCATCTTAATATAAAGTCACGAAACAGTAAATAACATGACAGTTAATTTTTATTTAAAAAAATTCGGTAGTACCTATCTCAGAGTTTTACATTCAAGTTCCACATAAATTGTAGAGATGGCGCTATACGGTATAACGTAGCGATAACGCCAGTTACATGATTTTTGTTCACCCTAAAAGTGAAAATTTTTAAACCATACAAAATCTCGTGCTAAGCCTATTTATTTACGGCTGTAAGGGTACTCCAGTCTTAATTGAGCCCTACGTCCTAGCCCTAGGTTCTTTGTGCATTCCGAGTTTCAAGTCACCTACCTACTTGAACTTAAAGGTTCTGATGTCTGTAATTTCTGAACTACAAAAGTGATGATGATAAGATTTGTATGGAATAATCTTTAAAGAACCTCCTTTCTAACAAAAAAAGAATGAATGGAATCGGACAACGCGTTAATGAATTATAACTAAAAAACGTTTGGACTTTGATGCCGTCTTCCAGGGAAACCATGATGAATTTCGGGACAAAAAGTATCCTATATCCTACCTCGGGGTATGAACTATAATCATGTCAAGTTTCATTTAAATCCATCCAGCGGATTAGCCGTGATGCCCGGTCGTGAAACAGACAGACAGACAGACAGACAGACAGACAGACAGACAAAAATTAAAAAAATTACAGTTTTGGCTTCAGTATCGACTAAATAGTGTCCTCCAACAAAAATTTTCAAAATATCTTCAATGTACAGAATTCGACCCTTTACAGTTTTATTATAAGTATAGATAGATATACGGCGTTTGACGATTTGCAACCTCTTTGGACATTACCATGACAAAACATTATCATAACGTAGCTGTGCTATTATAGCTGCTAAAGTCTAAACGATCGTTTTGCAGACGAACCTTAACAACTTAATCAATTTTAATTTCAACTTGATAGCTTAACTTGTTCTTGAGAATAACGGCTATAGCTAACATGTATGTAGTTATAATATTATGCTATTGTTGTACGTTTAACTAGCAATGACGATTAAAAGATAATATCTGGGTGACCGAGCTTCGCTCGGTAGTATAACTACTGGCTAATAGATGGCAGCTGGAGTCATATTTTTATTTTTTTTGGTGAATTTGTCATTTTCTAAAAATGAATACTAGCTAGATCGATTTATCGCCCCCAAAACCCCCTGTATACTAAATTTCATGAAAATCGTACGAGCCGTTTCCGAGATCCAGATTATATAGAAATATATATAAATATAAGTATATAAATACAAAAATTGCTCGCTTAAACGCAAAGGATTTTTTGCTACAAATGCTACCTGCCATCCATATCGGTATATTATGGTGTTCGTGACACCGCGAATCACGGCGCAGGCGCAAGGCCGCGGGTTCTCCGACCGCGGGAAAAAACTTGCGATCTTTGCGATGAATACATGGCTGAACTGTGAAGCTATTACGTGTGACGTCATTGCTACACACCGCATGGCTTCATAAGTATTGAGTAGCAATAAATATACGAGTATAACCACGATTTTAAACCGACTACATTGAACCGACTCTGTCGTCTGTGTCTGTACTTACTACCTAGTCTGTTCAGACAAATAGGTATGTGGATATACTGCCATGCCCGCAATTTTACTAACTAATATATTATAACTAAAGATTACATATTTACAGGTATTTACCTAGGTTTAGAATAAGTAGATATAGGCTAAGATTATCTATCATATAGGTAGTCTAATATTTGCAAAATTTAAAGCCGAAACACCTTAACATCAATAAATATAACTGGCCCATTCCATTAGGTATGTGCTGCAGTCGTATTTAGTCATGGCTTCATTAGTCAGGTGTTTTGTATGTACTCCTCCTATTAATTAACTAGGTAGGTATTTCAATTAGTTCTTTTGCCTTGCAAGTTTAGTAGAGCGGCCCTTTTGATGTCTGAGGTAATAAAAACTATAGTCATCAGAAATGCCCGTAACACGATGGCATTGAACTCGTAAAACTAATTAACTACTTAATTTAACTTATAAGGACCTGCACTTATGACTTAAGTACGGTAAGGTGGGCCCTTTGGACCTTGTTTTTCACCGATGCTGTTATGAGTAATTTATGTTCATAAGCGTTTTAATATCAATCGAATTTTATTTCCAAAAATATCAGATATTTCGACTAATATTTTTGGGTCAAGGTTAACTTCATTCGTATTTAATTAATATAGGTAAATGCTGGTGATAAAATAACGAATTTATTATTTATATTATTAAATTATACATTAAAAAACGTTATTAGTGTGTTTTACCCATAGATCAATATAATATATTGATCTATGGTTTTACCGGACAAAGCGCGAAGTGAAGTTAAAAAGATCAAGGAGGATTGTAAACCGATACGGTCTATGACAGTAGGTCACTGATATGTATCTCTGGATTCGTGATTCCATACGTTTGACAGTTCATTTTTTGTGTCGACTTGAAGCGCCTCCCCCGAGCGTCCACGGTACTAAATTGACATTTACTGGAAGAGGACCGTCGTTTTGAATGTCATTTGATTTTAGTTCCATAGACGCTCACGCCAGATTACGCAACAATCAGCGCCAAAATGGCGATTATCAAGTGTCTTCATTTTTACGTTGACAGTCAGCTATCCAGAGTATATTCTATATACTCTATGGAGATCAGTGCAGTAGGTACATACCAGTCGCGTCTCGCCACACTGCAGTCCTGCCGCAACCACGGCCAATGTGATTTGTTCGAAAATCGAAATATCCTCCCTAAAATATCGTGGTAAATGTACCCGTGTAAAAACACAAAATACTGCATTACGATTAGAAGCCATAAAAAATTAAAATACTCTTATCAAAACACTGTCAAGAAACAAAATTGTCTAGTTGAACAATAATCCAAGTGAAAGAGAAATACGTAACTACGTACCTAAGTCATGAAAAATGCTCGTGCCTACCAAAACACTGTCATGAAACAAATTCCAAGTGGGAGAGTCACGGGGGAGAGTGCTAGGCGCTACCACCGGGGCATGGGGGGCGGACACCCCGTCGGGGCGAGGGGGTAAGACGTGAATGGCGGAGGCAAGGTCACGGACGACGGAAGTGGGTTACGTGCGGCACTATCGACCGCGCCTCGCATTTACACTGTTATTATTTACCGGCTAAACGGCGAATCCGTCTTACATCTTTACCGAATGATGAGTCCATCTTGCGTCTGGTTTATGGTGACTGCGCAGATTTGGTGAGCCCTTCTTTCGGGAACCAATTATAAGGGAATAAATAGTACATTTCAATATAAGTGCGGAAAGTTTGTCATTTCTTTACGAGTCCCGGTTTGTTGACCCAAGCCGAAGGCGCGGGTCAACTATAGGGACGACGTGCATAGAACGATGTTTTTAATACATTTGCGATAAAAAACATTAGTTTTGCGTTTGCCTGCTCCGTGTTTCGTGCCGTGCTCCAGTGCCGGCTGCGGTACCGGCTCCGGCGCCGCGCAGGAGAAAAACAAAAAAGCTATTGTGCGGAAAAGAATAACTTTCGGCACGCAAAACACACATGGAAATGTCTAATTTTTGAGCAAATGTATTACAGTTATATATTATTTATTTAAACTAGCTTTTGCTCGCGGCTCCCGGCCGTCAAATTGATCACGTGAGTTATAGATGTAACTGTCATTCTCGTACATTTTTGAATTGCGTT
This sequence comes from Coenonympha glycerion, assembly GCA_963855885.1. Classification (NCBI taxonomy): domain Eukaryota; kingdom Metazoa; phylum Arthropoda; class Insecta; order Lepidoptera; family Nymphalidae; genus Coenonympha; species Coenonympha glycerion. The sequence goes on along the minus strand of OY979636.1, from coordinate 10,641,938 downwards.
CCACAATATACCTACAAAAAGCAATCCTAGAACTAGAATATCTTATTACTTATAAAGTTATAAGATATTTTGCTGGCATTAAATAGCGTCACCTAATCAATTTTCATGGTTCCATTATTCAGTTACATTATCATTATTTTTGATGGTTTGGCGCCGAGTATCAAACAAACGGTTTATAACTAATACATCGGGATCCCTCCTTAACTACGAATTAAATTATAGCGATCGTCCTAAACTCGTAACGTTAAATTTAAGGTTAACTTGATGGAAGAGCACCAGAAACGCAGTCGTATCCGCGAGCAGTAAACAAACCATTAACTCTGATTTAAAAACTACTATAAATATCAATAAACGGTCTTATTTTTGGACTTTAGTGGCTGTTCTTGGTAAGTTTTTATTGCTCGGGAAGAACGCGACAGCGTCACCTGGCACTCCGGGCGGTGTCTATTTTCATTATCTAAAACCGACGTCGAGTATTTCGATCGACGTCCAAGGAACCAGCAGTCGTTGTTTGTGGAATCATTAATCATTATTTAGATCCTACTAGCTGCAGACCCGGCAAACTTTGTTATGCTACCGAACATACACAGACAGTTTCTGAGGAGTAACAATCGGTCGAACCGTTTCTGAGGAGTTTGGCAACAGACACGAGACATGAGAATTTTATTTATTAGAAGATTCATTCTGAAGATTTTTTTACTAGGTATACAAATTAGTGATTGATTGCGATCCCACATGGTGGTAAGTGATGATGCAGCCGAAGATGTTATCGTATAGTTATAATATATAGCATCGCGCCGGAACGCTATATCGCTTCGTGATGCGTCTTTGCTGGTACGGGTATTAAACCACAGCCGAAGAAACCCACCAGACCTGACCTGAGTCACTTCAGAAATTAACAAATTCTAAAGAAATCCGTGGCTGGAATTGAACCCGCAACCTCCCACTGCGCCAGGGAAGTCGTCAAAACCGACCATTCATAATTATTATCAAGATAATTCTAAACCGCTCTTATTTTAGGCGTGCTAACTTCCTTTTCTTAAACCATCAGCAAGAAGATACGTATAGCATACTAGCTGATGCCCGCGACTTCGTCCACGTAGGATAAAAACTATTCTATCTTTTAAGTTGGACCAAATGACAGATATTCACGAAGTTTGAACTAAATCGGTTCAGTAGTTTAGGAGTCCATTGAGGACAAACATTGTGACACGAGATTTATATATATTAAGATTATGCTAATGATAGTATTGGCAGTAAAGAACAACACCAACGTAAAACTCTATCCCCTTCACTCATATAGTAAGACAAAGACAGACAGATGATCAATGATCAGCTAATGATTTTGTACATACGAGTATTATAAACGTCACACAATTCACAAATACATCTTCACGGCATCTTCTGCCAACGTCTGCAGACAAGCACGTACTCATACCTACAGTGCGACAAGGCTACCTTGGCGCGTGGTCAAAATCGGAACTAACGCCGCTATCTTGAGATACTGTTTGATAGTTCGCTCTGTCGGTATATCGCTATTGTATGTTGTGCTGTTTTTGCTTAATATTAACTAAAATAAAACTAAAATTGAGTAGATTTTATTTTCTGGCTGCCTTTGCTCTATAACAACGCCCTCTTGACAATGTCATTCAAGTGCCAAGAGAGCCTTGTCGGGCTGTATTCATGTAGTACGTGCAACATTACCGGTATGCTTATTTGTGTAGTTACGCTCTGATAGTACGCCGAGCACCTGTTACGCCCAGCTGTCGTATGATCGTTACAATTACGTACAAGTATCATGCGCGTTCACCCTACGCCCTACGTCTTCGAGCGAGCGTAGACGAAAATAACGAACTGGCCAACTGCTATGCAGAAACGTATGCACAGGAGACTACGCTCAACATATTGATCATTGAATGTTGAAGTTGAATACAATAATAGTACCTATACCTAACGGTAACATGGAGTCTATCTAAAGAAAATATACGCGCATAGAGACTTGCCAACATGGAATGGAAAGAAGTATGCTCAATATTAAACTAAAGAATAAAATAAATCTCCAAAGAATCCGCAAGCATACTAAGGTTACGGACGTGATATACTGCATCAAGAAATTAAAGTGGAGATGGACAGGACACATGATGGGGAACAAACAGGAGAAGTGGGCTAAGGATGTCACAGAATGGTGTCCAAGACAACACAGAAGAAAGAGAGGGAGACAGCGTAGGAGATGGGAAGACGACATCATCAGAATAGCCGGCGCCACATGGACGAGGAACAGGAGGAGGAGGAGGACACGAGACCGCACTTTATGGCAAGCTTTAGGGGAGGCCTATGCTGAGTAGCAAGACAATCTTCGTGAAACTGGTGTCAATTTAGTACATACGTAAAATGTATTTAAATATGATTGTTAATTAAAGGCTTATTATTATTTCCATATTTATTTTTACTCTCACACCCGGCACATAATAAATATATATAAAAGCCAAAGAGACATAATAAACTTACTTAAATACGAAAAATATAAATAAACATACATAAGCGTTACACACATACATATATGTGCCGGGCGGAGGACTACACCCCGGCAGGGGAGACCAAACTGCCGGGGGTCAGGGCGACAGGCTAAGAAACCGACGGACTATCCTAGCCGAGTCGAGCACCACCGCCTTCTGCATCTTGGCCGCAAGTGAACTGCCACGGAAACCCAGTCGCCGCAGATGGTGAGCGAGGCTGACTGGGATTAAACCATTAGCAGATATCACGATTGGAATGGTTTCAGTGGACTCCACGTGCCACATGGCGGAAACCTCGTGAGCCAGATCCAGATACTTTCGCTTTTTCTCCGTCTCAGCTCTCACGAGGTTCTCGTCATACGGGATCGTGATGTCCTTATTATTATTATTATTATACCTCACGGTACGGAAGGTTCGCTCCGCAAGATGATTTAAAGAAATAGCGACTTTAGTGCTAACACAAAACAGTGCAATAAGTTTGCAATACTTAGTGCCTGGCACTGCCTCAGCTACGCACCTAACGTTGTGCTCTCTTTCTATCGCGTAACTTTATCTCTTTCGACGTACTAGGGCTACCTCGTGAAATAGACCGTACAAGAACTAACGCGTGCAACCTAGCCGGCGCGCGGCAGCCGCCTAAAATTGGTCCGTCTTAACGGCTACCTGCAGCGGTCTTGATCACGTGACAAGTGAACATGGCCTGGCTCTGCAGAATAATTACAGTAGGTACGTCGCCCAAAGATCGCCAGATGCAAACACTAATCAATCGGTGCCTACGCGACACGACCGATGCAAGCATTAACAAATAAACAACCAATACATAATGTGATTCCTTCCAGTTTCTCTCGTAAACAGTTCTTATCCAGTAATCCAATTAATCAGTCAAACTCTTAGATGTTCCTATGCAATCTAAATAAGTTCAACAGTTCCAGTATCCTATTTCCATTACCCATCATCATGAGAGCAATAAAATTTCCTAGAACGTTATAATAGCTTTATTATGACGTCGACCGCGGCTAATTGAACTGGTATGTACTGCATGTGTGTGCGAAATCCGTATAAGCTGTGTGTATACTTGTATAGGTAAATGATAGTTGCCACATTACCGATATAATGTTATATCTCAGTACAATTCTATAAAAATCTGGGAGTGAATCTTATCACCTTATCGGCACCAATGGAAATAAACCTAAGCACTACAAATTGTGGACGCCCGTGACTTGATTCAAGTGATCTCCTGTATTCCAGGATGGAATTTTCCAAAATCCTTTTCCTTTATTAGCAGGTGACGTCTTGAAAGCTATCTGTATCCTATATCTTTAAACGAGCAATTCTTTATGTACCAATATTTCTATATAATCCGAATCTCGAAAACGGCTCAAACGATTTTCATATAATTTAGTATGCTGGGGGTTTTGGGGGCGATAAATCGATCTAGCTAGGATTCATTTGTCAAAAATGTCAGAAAATGTCGAATTTACCAAAAAAATATGACCTGCTGCCATCTATTGGTGGGTAGATATACTACCGAGCAAAGCTCGGTCACCCAGATATTGCTAAATTATAGACCAGAGCTAGGTATAGTAGCGATGATCGTAACTAAGTCAGTCAGTCTGAAAGTAAATCAGTAAACTTTTCCTTTTCTGTATTATGTATACAGATTTAAAGCAGAACCTCGATGCCAAGAGACTGAATGAACGTTGAACAAGTCACGCGACACCAATTAGGTATTACGTAAACCTGGAGCCAGCAACGTAGCTGCACGGTATACTTGCAAATATCCCCTCTCACTTACTCTACTGCAGCAAAAACACGATTGGCGTCTTAATTGTATTGCAATAATGTAAATTATAACTACTCGTAGCTGCTTAATTTACAATGTTCACGAAAACCGGATCTACAATCGCAAACTTACACCTTTTACTCGATTCGAAACAATGTAGCGTACATTAATTAAAACATTTATTGTAGATTTAACTGTATAAAAACCTTCAAAACTCAAGGAAAACAAAATAGAGTCCATATAACCACATAGGCGAAATAATAATCTTTGACATCAGCTAGGTATACTCTATGTCCCATAAAGTCCATTAAGTGCTTACAGAATATGTAAATTGTGTCGTATATGATAATTATTATTATGTAATGGCGAATGATATGAGCTACTAAAAGCATTTACCTAATATACGAACATTATATGCATACGATACGCGTGTCTAAGCAACTAGAAATACGATTAAGTTCATGTTGGATAATGGATACGTACTAACTATGATAGAGTTAATACTTCAATTACTCACACATCAAAACATAATCTGAATGTTAAGACAATTACTAAGACTCAATGGTGTTCGTTCGAAACCCGCTTATGTTTTAAAGCGAGGTACGAGTATAGCGAAACTTCGTAGTAGAGATAACATTCAGAAATAAGTGGAAAATTGGTACTAGATGAGTACAAGACAAATGGACCTATACCTATAGTGAAGTATAGCCTTAATGATAGTCAAATGTTGATGGCAATTGAAGCGGCAACGTATTTGGTGCTCTAGGAACAAACAAAGGTTGGTTCCAAACGAGCAAATCGTACCAAACACAACGTAATTGAGTGGATCACGCAATGGAAGTCGAGGCAAACAACCCCGCCTACGCCGAGAGTAGTGTCCGTCACACCGACAGATGTAGAATGTAGATAGCCACGAGTATCGTTGCACACCATTATGCTGATTGTGGATTGTGAAGTGGCGATCGCCCACGCGCGTACACGCGCCCGCGCCGTGCCCCTGTGTGAGATATCAGTCAGCGGTGCCTAATGCCGGCCATAGACCATCCATCAAATCGGCTTGATGCTGAAGGCTTGATCCAATCTGCAGATCGTCCATATACACCATCACACGATCAATTTGTACTGTCCAATCTGCAGCAACGTTCAGTTAGAGGCGAAATCAACGGGTCTGCTCGCGAGACTAAATTTTTTTGTGGTTTTTTTCAATTTGTACGCTAATTAATAGGCTTATGAAAGTTAAATTGCGGAAATGGCAATATCACCTTTACATTTTTATATGAAATGCTAAGAAATTAGTCCGAGTATCGAATTTGAAGTGATTCTCGCAAATCTCTAATTAATTTCTTGAACTGGAGACTTTTAAGCTAATCATATGACGTGAAGATGATACTAGAATTTCCGCAACTTTACTGCCGTAAGCCTATTATGACTTACTTATAACATTAAAAATTAGCTCCAATCGGCATGATCAATCCAAAAGAATTTATATTATTCGAATGTGCCGTCAAGGATATAACTGTCATACCAGTCCACAGTTCACACCCGCACACGGTCAGTTCCAATTGATCCAATCGGTAGCATCATACCGATTGGACGACAGAATGGATAGTGTATGGCTACCCTAACAGTCAACAGGCGCCATCCAAGCCGAGAAATCGTTTAAGAAACATCATCTAATTCGCCTAATGGACATGAAAATTTACAGCGTCGACGGTATAACGCTTTAGATAAACGAGCTCTGTTTGCTCGGGAAGAAAGTCAGAAAGTCCGTCGGCTCTGGCAAATTACACGCGTGATTTCCAATTCGAATTACAGTAGTACGACAAACACCGATATGAACCCAAAGATGAGCCCATCTGAACATTTTAAGTAGGTACACTCTCGGCATACAAGAAACAGTAGCGTCATCTGTCAAATTTCCCGCTAATATGCCGCACAATATGGCGGAAACCGTCCTTGGTGAAACGCGCGTGCGAACTAATAACAAAAATATAGTGATCTGTGGCGTGAGCCGCGGTCCACGATCGGTTACTACTAAAGCCGTTGGTGTCAAAACAAACATTTTTGACTCCAAAATGAAAATAGTGTAATTTTTTGCGCAGTCAGCTGGGTCCTGTGTATATATGTATATCTATTAAGACAAATGAATCTAACGAGAATCACTGTTTCATCAACATTAATAAACTAATTAAGGGAGTTCGATGACCTAGCGGGCTATTAGCTAATTTTATTTTTGTAGCGACGTTATCGAATTTGCAGTGACACAGCAGCTTTGTGTAATTTGTCTATAGGGCAATGAACGACATAATGTGTAATGTGTTGCATTGTGTTGGCTACAAAATACTCGTACCTACCTACGTAGGTAATGTGTAAAATACTTGGAATTCTTGGAAAAAGGATCGGCAATAATTTATAGGTAGCTCACTAGGAATATGTAGGTACATGAATTAGCAGCATTTTGAGCCATTTTCCTTATTCTGCTGAACTGCACTTAAACTCAAAACTGAACTTCATAGTGCAATTAACCTCAAAATAATAAAACATGTCTACAATTATACCTATTGTGGTCTTACTTTTAATTGGAACTCAAAGATTGTAATATTGTATTACAATTTTTTATCGAAAGTTCTGAGGTATTATAAACATTTAAAGAAAAGCTAATAGGGAAACTCCTCTTTTTTTTAACTTGATTAAAAAGCTCGCTTGTCATTATTCGTAGCACTGTATTTTCGCGAACCTCAACACTTCTGTCAATTAACGTAAGCACTTTGTGGATACGCTGATATTAGTAATTGGCTGTGAAGAGGCGAGACATGTACCCAATAAATTGCGGTCTATCACAATATTAGTTACTACGTCGACACTTGATATGTTTGTGTGTAAATGGAGTATGGCTATTTATAGTGTGGTAGCAGAGCAAGCGTACAATGTAGGTGCGATATAATGTCGGAGCCCACGCGTCTAGTTCCAAGAACTGGGGGCAAAACTACATGAGATAGGTACCATTTTGATGTTCTGCTATATATTCAAAGAGGTATGTACATTGTACATACGTTTATAATAAAGGCCAAGCTGAAATAATTATTATAGTTATGTTTTTAAATATCATATTTAATAAATATCGGCCAAACCTTCAGACAGTTTGAAAATTTGGGAAATTCAACCGCATGTTTAGGTAAAAATATTATGGAAGTTGGTTGTCAGATGTTGCTTTCGCCTAAAATATGATAAGCCGTGTTCACACAAGCTTGCGTTACTTTTCAAGCTGAATTCTCAAGCCTTGTTCTTTAATGGAACATTCTTCGGGAGTTACCTCAGATCACACAATCGAGGTGGGTTACCCTGTGACTAATTGGTCAGATACTCATGAAAAATGTGTATGTAGGTAAGAATAACAAGTTAGGAAAGGCAAAACGTGAATCGCGTACTTATTTTGTCAAAACTTTTCCGCCATTTGATATCCTAAATAATGTGTTGCTGTGTACCTACTTAATGTTATTGTATGCCTTGGGTTCATGTTTTAAAATGGCTGAGTTCAACGAGTCAAGGACCAATAGGAGCTAATTAAATCGAATTGTTTGGGCTCGCATGAACCGATTTTCGAGCCAAATCGAGCATCTCGGGACCTAATACGTGCGGTGTGGACACGGCTGTATTTAAAACACTATTTTAGAGCACTTCCAGATTAGGCACGCGAATAGGCAGCCTTTGCTTTCACACAGAAACCAGGTCGGATGCTTTTTAATATACCCATTTCCATTAAGCCAGTAAGGTGTGTATTTTGGTTCAACAATTGGGTCGCAGACTGGTGCATTCGCTATTTGGGGAATGCAGATGTGGCTAGGAAATGGAATTATTTTATCAAAGCCAGCGATGCTTCGTGTTTTGATGTCAAAAGAAATGCAAAAAGAGAGAAGCCGATTGGTTCAGCTTCAGACAATTGTCTCTGGTTAATACTAAATATCACTTGCTTTACAGTGAAGAAACCACAGAAGTGAACATTGTAAGGGCCCAACAGTGGGACATGAAAAGGGGTTGATAATGATAAATGAAATACTATTTAAAATTACCGAAGTTTATTTTAAAAAATATTAAAAAAAGCTCGCACAACTGTGTGAAATATTGTTGGAGTAGATATGTAGAGTAGATAATATCGTATATAGAATTGTTGTATCATATCGTAGAATAGATATGAATGTGTAGGGAGTAGGTACAAATACAACTTTTAATTTGATCATTTAAAAATGGTTTCTATTATAAAACTATTTTACAAATATGCCATCAATATCACTATACACGTTAGAATATGTTGTTAATAATAATTGAGCACCACGGGCGATGTTTCCGAAAATAGCGACATAAAATTTAATTTTCATTGACCCATATTATAACGCAAAAATTGTCTGAAATATGAACCTCTCATCCACTCGACCGACCGGTTAAAAGGGGCCCCATGTGAACTTGAAATATCTTTCAGATCTTTTACGTAATTTATTACGTAGGTTATCCTATTAATGGCGTCATAATCCCATATACCTAGGTATACCTGGTTGGTGAATAGCCATCATTCATATAAGAGTGTTATAATCACAGGTAATCATGGGTAATCTACTAATCAATCTACCTTCATACCTACCTAGTAGCTACTGAGAAATTACTTTCTGCGAGATCAGAGGTTAGAGGTCAAATACCAATCGTCTAGTGCAAAAACAAAATCCATTTTAACATGCGGAAAATAACCTATAAACAAAACCAACTTGTGATGGCTTGAAGTAGCATTTTAAGCATATTTATTTATTGTAAGGATCGCCTAGAAGCATCATATGATAGGAATTATTTTATTATGATACTAGCGGAGTACGGAAAGACAGACTTCGTCCTGTCACGTTAGGATACACTTACGTTGCTTAGATATGAACATAATGCAATAGCAATAAAGCGCAAATTGACTCTACGTTTTAGTTTAAAAGGAATAGGGTTGTTTGAAGGGGTTTTTCGGAAATTATTCGAATTTTTCTGGCCGTAAAAACCATCCTTGAACTACAACGAACATTTAAAAAAAGAATTGGCCAAATTGGTCCAGCCGTTGAGTTCTGCGCTTACCAACACATTTTGCGATTCATTTTTATATTTAGAGATTCTGTGCTAATGCTTATAGGCACAAAAATGAAAGTAGGTATTTTTAAATGCCACCCGAACGGAATTAAAAACAAATTACGTAATTAATCTTTGGCTGCTGTTATAGGATCCACAAATAAGTTGATAGTAGCGTACCGTACGAAGACGATGTTCGTGCCAAGCTTTTGATACTAGAGCCGATTAGGGTTGGTACTATCACCACCGAATTTTAACCACCAGGCGAATTTTAACACGTTAGATGGCAGATAATGATAATAACACTACTTCACAATATGGCCAATAATTATAATAACACTACTCTTAGTTTATCGGGACATACACACAAACCCTCTTATTCATAAAGGTACAATAGCAGTGGAATAGTTATATACTGTTTTGTCTTTGTTTGTCAACAGTATTTTGACTTGCGAAGGAAAGAGAAAAAACATAGAATAACTATTCCACCGGTATTTCACGTTTATGAATAAGGGGGTTACACTACAACTTAACGCTTAACGCTACACTTAACGCGCTTTAAATCGTCTGACAGAAGCTTTGGTCCATGATATATTTAAAATAGTCTATATAATATATTTAAAAATCAGCCATACTAAGTTATTTAAGTTAGATGAATCATACTTTTACGGCCGTTCCCAATATCCTATCTATCCATGGTTTCCCTTACTAGGGATAGCATTTTGACATAACTTGTATGGAGCTTATGTCAAATTGAAATCTCTAGTAGGGCAAATAGAAGATAGATAGGTTATTGGTTTCGGCCGTTAGTCGCCTTTCCCACCTGGTACCTGGCCATGTGTCATAGGGCTAGCTCCACAAAATCGCAGGTATTTAAAGTAAACTAGACGCTACTAAGTCGTGAAGGTCTGATCCATGTGAAAATAAGTTATGTCAGAACGCTCTGGGATCATACTCTGTTACTGTTTTTTGTATGAAAGCTTACAGCTAGACGATCCTCTTAAATAATTCGCTCATTTATAAATTGCAAAACTATGGCTGTGGATTAGTAAGATAAGGGAAAACGATGTTTTCAAGTTTATTGAATAACGATAAAATATAAGAATTCCATTTCAGTAAAGTCCGTAAACTATTCGTGTGATAAAAGCATTCGAATCCTTACTTTACTATGAAAAACATTTAAAATTAAAAGAGTCAAGTACCCAATTTGGTGACCCTAATGACAAACGAAAATAGTGAGATTGATCAATCGGTCGCGTCAATAGACAGACACCGAGTGCTTTCCCGTGGCTTGCCAGCGATGCGACATCCCATTACGACTCTATTCACACCCAGATACCAACGCTGTCTTCGGAATGTTGGAACTTGGAAGCATTTCAGACGCAAGCTCTGGCATGACCGAATCGCGTGGAAAAAAAAGGAAAAAGTAAACGTGAATCGCGTGGAAAAAAAAGGAAAAAGTAAACGTCTGGGATTATTTATTTCTCTATGGTCTGGGCACGCCTGGGAATACAGGGTGATACAGTGTTAGATATATAAAAATTAAAAACCGGCCAAGTGCGAGTCGGACTCGCGCACCGAGGGTTCCATACCATAAAAGGAGTAAAACATTGAAAGAATCACTTTTTTTCATGAATTTACGAGTATAATTTACATGTAGGTACTTTTGTTGGCGAACCGCAAACGTAACTTTGTTTTTGGTGGTTTATTGTTATTATCAAAAAAAGTATAATAGTTAGGGAGTTGATTTTATTTTTCCTGTAAAATATACATTAATGTCTAATTAATCATAATTATTTCAGATTTTTCGATCGATAAACTTCGGAGATAAGGGGGAACGGTATTTTTTTCGACAGTTTGCTCAATAAATCCAAAACTATCAGGCTTAAAATAAATAAAAATCGGTTTTAGAATACACTAGTAGCGCCCTTTCATATGATACCCCACTCAATATTGTTATCTCATTTTGAAAATTCGAAGTCCCGGTTTTCCCCCCTTTTTAAATATAAATAAAAACAATTTTCAATATGTTATGAGTGCAATGGCGTTGGGTCACTATTACCTAAAACTATTCCAAATTTCAAGTCGATAGCTTTGATAGTTACTGAAATAATCGAGTGTGACAGACGGACGGACGGACGGACGGACGGACGGACGGACGGACGGACGGACGGAGAAAGTCTCACCATAAGGGTTCCATTTTTACCAAATTGGTATGGAACCCTAAAAAATACCAAATCGCTCTTGGCCTGTAGTTGTTTACATCTAACAACTTTTGCTCTACGGCTTTTTTAACTCGATATTTTGAGAAACATCAAATATTCAGTATTTAAAAGAGATACTCTAATTATTGTTACTACTCTGTACTTAATGTAACATCGGCAAGTGGGCGGCGCGCGAAACCGCGGAGATTAGTTTCACAGTGTAACGTCACTTTAGAGAAATAAAAAGTTGTATGAAATAAATTAATACTGAATTTCGAAAAATCGTAGAACAAACGGTGTTAGTTTAAATACAACAACAGGCCGAAAGCGATTTGGTATTTTTTACATGACCCTGTATACAAATACTGTGAATAGGTATTTTATCACGGTTTTGTAACATAAAAACTTATTGCTTAGGGTTTATTGCTGGTTTATGGTTAATTCTTAATAATCAGCCCCGCTCAGGCACTATTAGGTACGATTTTTATAGTGAAACTAGCTGTTTATATGGAGAGGTCATATCAATGATACAACCTCTAAAATAAGGATAGACGGATGTGTTGTGACGTGGTATTTTGCGGTCGACACCCATTATTGGCACCGCTCCTATTTACATAAAAATATGCTAAGCTATAGAAATCCGCAAATTAATTCAAAACATGTTTTACTATTTAGTGGAAAAAGTGGTTTACTGGAATCAGGAATAGTACCTAAACACTGAACAATCGACTTCTCAACCAGGAAGCCAGGAAGGAATAGGACACATCTTTATAATTTTGGAATACCTAGTAGGTACACACTACCCATCTCGTGATGCCATGATCCGACCAGCTTGACAAAAATCAATTATTGCTATCGGCAATATACATACTACAGACAACTGCAGTCAGGTCGTAGTAGTCCCTTCTTTATCTTTGCCAGTTATTTGGTTACGGGTCTCCACTCCCCTCCCTTCTAACCTCACTTTAAGTCGTGCTATCTATCCCGACCTCCACACTGCTCGCGAAGTTGACCGAAGTTGGACCGAAGTTGAACGAAGCGAGCAGTGTGGAGGGGCACTTCGTCTAACTTCGCCAACTTCGACTCACTTTCGACTCACTTCGGGCAACTTCCATTAATTGTTGTCGGTTTTCGCGCCCGGCCCCGAGTCAAAGGACGTCAGACGTGCGAGTCGTAGTTCTCGCGAAGTTCACCGACATACTTCGACTTCGGTAAACTTTGCCGAGGAACTTCGCGAGCAGTTTGGACGGGGCATATGGATCCTCGGTTCAGGCAACTGCTTGAGGTCTCCACTCCCCTTTACATTCGACCACGTTATCGCAGGTAGGTGGCCCCTACCTCTTACCTATTCCGTTGGGTTTAACACGATTGTACTATGATTGTACTACGCGATCTTTGTTACGCTTCATTACATGTCCATACTCCATACCATCTGTAGCAGGCAATCCCTATCCTCTTTGTCTTTTAACACAAAAGACAAAAAGGGTGGGCATTGCCTTGAAAGTAACGACCTTTGATTATCTTTACGGATCCTTTACGAGTAGCTTTAGGTATAGGTGCACATTGTACGTCCCATTTCGTAGTATTTTCAAACACTTCAATGCTGACCTCACGTGAACAGTTATTGTTTCTCTATTGTGATTCCATTCGCGGCGGGTACATGCGTAGGCGAATCTGCTGCGCATAGAATATTAAACGCTGATCCGACTTCTAAGCCACCGAGCTCCGTGACTAACCCACCTGCAGGATTTACCACCGATTGTATGCTAAAACGCTGAACCACCTAGAACCTACTATAGCTAGTATTACTATCATTGACATTCCGGCAGCGGAAACAATTATACCGTAAGTTTAAAGTTATGCAGGTTGAAACTTGAAACTAAATTAGGTGCATCTTTTTTATGCAGCTATCTTGTTTAACGATTAACGATAGTCAAATCTTCGAAACGAGCAGTTTCTGGGATACAGTTGATCAATATATTATAATTATCGTTAGGTATATATAATTATCAGTTATATAGTAGGTACCCATAACACAAGCTATCGCTTACTTTGGGGTACTATTATGTATACCGTGCTTTGGGGCTAGATTGCTATGTCCTGATATACCTATATTTATTTATTTATTTTAAAGTACGAATATGGTGACTAAAATAAGTAGGTATATAAAGGTAACTTTTCCCACGAAATAACACAATGAAAAAAGATGTCGTATACCTAACAAAATTATAACATACGAGTAGGTACAATGAATCGTATTCCCTGAAAAAATCAAGTCCTACGTTCAGCCGTTTGGGATATTACTTATGCTGTCTGTCGGCAAGTCACTTAGGAAATAGCCTTTTTAATAATAAAAGAAACAAAATTAAGATATAGATACCCACATATTGAAGATACATACATCTTAAATATTATTGTTTAATATTTTATCCATTTAAATATATTATGTGTATGTATAAATTAAAAATAACAATGATATCATTATTCAGTATTGCTCCACTGCCAGTTTATTTATATAGACCACAATCAGACTTGTTGTCAGGTAACCTTTGCTTTGTTATTGGAAAAATTGGTCGAGCAAAAATAAAACAAAATTGATAATAATTATTGTTTTGCACAAAATTAAATTATAGGTTCCGCAAATTAAGTTATCAATTATTATGTTATGATGTTACTAAGTCATTAAATGAAAATATACGTAAGTACATATTTTTGATGGTTTTGTTCAGCCTTACTTATTTAAAAATAAAGTATTCTGATATGCGTGTGTATGTTTTAAGAATAATGCAATATGAACAATATCATAAATTGGTAATACAGATACTTTTGTAGTATGAAGTCAGAAAAGGTAAAGTATAAACTACGAGTACCTATTATTATGTTTAAAAATTAACCAAAAATCCTACCTAGATCAGTCTACAGATGCCAACTGATAAGTTACTGCGGAATAAGAGACATCAAAAGGATTGATTTCAAGCATAAATTATTGTGCATAACAAAGAAAACACAAATAAAAGTTTAAACTAAGAAAAAGACGCGTGAATCGACTTAACTACAACGAAATAAACAACATAACGTAGATAACAGAAGAAAACAGAGATTGTACTAATGATGTAATGGGTCATGTCGAAACCGTTTCTAAAATAACAAATACACACTTGAGTCCAAACGAAAACATTGTTATCGGCGTCAAAATAAATTAATAAAGATTAGGTACTTGTTCAATTGCCTCGAGCACGTGTATTGAACGTGCGTATTTTTTGTGTGTTTTTATCAATGATTAAAATTAATATTTCGTGAAATGATTGTGTTAAAAAAATACTATAAACGCTAACTTGTTTCCTCATAGCTAGAAACAATTGACTAGACGATACTTCGTCGAATCTCTGGTAGAGTGGCAGAGGAAAACTATTTAGGAGCACCTAACCTTTAAAAGTTTAAACCAACACTTGAGACCGTGTTTTTATATTCTCAGGCTGATGATACGGGCCTTCTACTTATGCTTACTCGAAATAAAGTGTCACATAATTTGAAGCTTCCTCTGTCCTCCTATATTTGTTTCTTTCTCCTATTCTCCCCATCTTTAGAGCAATCCTATTAGGTATATATATTGCTGAAGAAGTTTCATTATAGAAAATCATGATAAAAGTTAGGCAACAAATCTCATTTGTACAACTCTTTTACGTCACTAGATACTAGGTATTTAAGTAATTATTATCTGTCTGTTATCGGAATTAATTATGATATGTAATTCATACAATAAATTATCATCGATGATTACTAGGAAATTATGCAGAGCATGTGTAAAATATTAAGTAATTATTAGACCTCTCGAAATCTTCAATTGTATTTGTAATACATGCATCGTCAAACGCGATGGTTTACAAGAATAAAAAAAAAGATTCCGACGAATTGAGAACCTCCTCCTTTTTTTGAAGTCGGTTAAAAATTTATTTCTATTACCTAAAATCTAAATTTTAAATGTAAATGGTTTAAGTTGTTCAATTAGTTTATTATACATACCTACTACTTAGATACCTACTACATTTTATCTCAATGATAGTCTATGGTGCGAGTAGAGTAATAAATAAATACATATAGTATGTCAGAGGGTACATATTACGTTAAATAAACAACCCTTTATTTCTAGCGTCTCGTCAATCGTCATGGAAACATTCTTTTTTTTGGAAAATAACCAGACCTTTAACCGGTATTTTATTTAATTTTAAATATCATATCAGTTTTCTTCAGTAGAATCCATTAGTGGAATTTAAATAAGGTAATTAAATTTTATTTGAAGAACTGCATGCATGATGCCAAAACAACTAACAAGTAGCAAGTAGGTAGCAACCATATAAGAGGTAGGCACTAGATACCTATACCTATACAAGTATAAAGTATTTCTTTATAAGCCTTTTAATGAAATTAATAATATCCTGGGGCCGTACCACCATCTCTTATAGCAGTATTATATTATTATAATAGGTAACTATTGATGACATTGTATGAAAATGTCAAAACAACATATAAATTAACCCGTTAACGTACCTATTTGTGATTTTGCACAGGTTATGATATCAGTGTGAAAAAGGATGAAAGTAAAACCTACAATCTACCGTCTACGTATCCTATACCTACTCCGACTTTTAAATTCGATTCGTAAAATGACGTTTCGTATTTTTCTTAACTCCAATAAATAAGTACCTAACTAAATGACATTTAGAAACGTCATTTTACGAATCGAATTAAAAAGTCGGAGTATAGTAATTCTATTAAACTCATACCTAACTTGAATAAAATTCTATGTTGAGTCTAATTATTTTGTTTTAGCAGATAAGTATACATCAGATGTACAATAAGAAGGTGCAGAGTAAAGTCCGAACGACAAACGATATAATAATGTTCACTATTAATTATGTATGAGTATATATCTAGTTATTATTCAACTGATTAGATCATATCTAAAAGTTAATTAAAACCATATAAATTATTCTGATATCGTAAAAAAACAGCGATAAGTTAAGGATTCTCAAGCATGTATGCAAATACCGGCGTAACTTTTTTTTGGATTCCGTACCCAAAGGGTAAAACGGGACCCTATTACTAAAGACTTCACCGTCCGTTTGTCACCGTAGGCTCTATCAATTGAACCCTGATAAATAAATAAATAGTTGAAATTTTCACAGAAATGATGTATTGCTGTTACCGCTATACCAACATAATACGAAAACCAGAGACAAATAAATACTTTTTTTTTCGTTTTTGCTCGAAGCCGCAATTAGTAGGTAGCATCATCATGTAACGCAGAAGCCCCAGTTATTTATATTTTTGCTCTATATTCAGCCCCAATGTATATTTATTTTGCTCTGTTTTCATTTAGATAATAGTACCTGGATGACCGAGCTTCGCTCGGTTTTTTTTTTGTAAATTGTAATTTGGAGTAGAAACTATATTTAAATATGAATTACATAGGTACTAATGTAATGATGAAATATGAAAAAATATTTTTCGATCTTATCGACATAATAATAAAAAAAATATGAACTCGTAAGTATGGTTAAGGGTAAATCAACGACTCTGCCCGCGAAATTCAAAATTTTCATTGTTTTTTTGCAATTTGTTCGCTAATTACGCATTTGTGAGAATGGCAGTAACGTCTTTGCATGATTATATCAAAATCTTTGCATAAAAATGTTCTAGGAAATTAGTCCGAGTATCGAGTTTTATGTGAGTAACTCGCAAATCTCGGACTAATTTCTTTAACTCGACACTTTCGAGCAGAGATTTTTATATAAATACGTAAAGAAGATATTGGGATTATCGCAATTTGACTGCCATAAGCCTATTATGTCTTATTAGGTTAAAAATCGCGAAAAACCACAAAAAAATTGAATTTCGCGAGCACACCCGTGGTGTGCTCCTTAAATAAAAATCACGAGTGTAATTAGTTTAATATTTATATATTATACTAATACTTTATTTTTAGGGTTCCATACCAATTTGGTAAAAATGGAACCCTTATGGTGAGACTTTCTCCGTCCGTCCGTCCGTCCGTCCGTCCGTCCGTCCGTCCGTCTGTCACACTCGATTATTTCAGTAACTATCAAAGCTATCGACTTGAAATTTGGAATAGTTATAGGTAATAGTGACGCGACGTCATAACAATCGTAAAAATTTGAAAATTATTTTTATTTTTATATAAAAAAGGGGGAAAACCGGACCTTCGATTTTTCAAAATGAGATAACAATATTGAGTGGGGTATCATATGAAAGGGCGTTACTTGTGTAGTCTTAAACCGATTTTTTTTTATTTTTATATCCGATAGTTTTTGATTTATTGAGCAAACTGTTGAAAAAAATACCGTTCCCCCCCCTTATCTCCGAAATTTACCAATCGAAAAATCTGAAATAATTATGATCAAAAGAAGTTAATGTATATTTTACAGGAAAAATAAAATCAACTCACTGACTAATATACTTTTTTTGATAATAACAATAATCCGCCAAAAACAAAGTTACGTTTGCGGTTTGCCAACAAAAGTTTTACATGTAAATTTTACTCGTAAATTCATGAATAAAAGTGATTCTTTCAATGTTTTACTTCTTTTATGGTATGGAACCCTCGGTGCGCGAGTCCGACTCGCACTTGGCCGGTTTTTTACATTACATCAACCAATTACGTAAGTTATTTTATTTCGAGTGTTTAAAATTATCGCTGCCAACGGGAATTGAACCCGTACCCCCTAGCTATCACAGCTGAGTGCCCTGCCAATTGTGCCATGGATTATCTTGCTCTGTGGATGGCACGATAATTTTGATATTGGGAAACTACGATTAAAAACCAATTTCAAAGGCCCATTATTTCGAATGGAGCTAGCTTTGAACGAGAGAATACCACCTTGCCCCTTTTAATGTTGTGCCCGCAAAACTCATTGCCATAAACTTACGATGTATAATTATTAGCCCACTATCATAGCTGGGCACCGTTAATCAAATACTTAACTTCGTTAATCGTTAATCCGTTACAAAATAAGTAAGCTTCGTTAAACGTTAAAGCGTTACTTTGCGGAAGAATTAACGCAAGTTAACGTTAATCGTTAATCCGTTAATATACCTACCTATGTAAAATTGCCTTTTTATATCGTTGCGTTACTGAATTAATAAAACCTGTTGAAGTTAGTTAAAAGTTAAACCGTTAATCAAAATGTTAACTTCGTAAATTAACGATTAACGGATTAACGAGTTAATGCCCAGCTATGCCCACTATTAGCAAAAACTAAATAAAATTTGAATTTTCGCGCCCAATTCGTTGACTCCATAAAAAAATTAGTATTAAGTACTTCTCGTCAATAGATGTCAGCAGAAAGAGTCATATTTATTGTGTCGTTAAAACAGTTGGATGCCTGTGCCATTATAATAGTATTGCTATTGGCCAATAGATGTCACGTTGTTTCCTAGTTTTCAATATATCGAGAAACAATATGAGGTAAATGAGTATTGTTGAGCAGAGTTTTGATTACAAATATGAGATGCATAAATGTTGTGTATAAACTATATAAACTTAGGATGTATAAGCCCACTAAACCAGAAAACTAAATAAAATTTGAATTTTCGCGCCCAGTTCGTTGACTCCATAAAAAAAATAATATAACTTCTCGCCAATAGATGTCGGGAGAAGTCATATTTTACCTTTAGCATTATAATATTATTCTCGTTAAAACAAATGCCAGCCGCGGTCATTAAAATTCGTTTCACTATTCGCTAATAGATGTCATGTAGTTTCCCAGATTTCAAGCCATCGGGAAAAAATATGAAGTAAATGATTATACTTGGTTGATCAAGCTTTGCTTGGTAATATCACAGCCACTCACCAATAGATGGCAGCAGAAAATTACTGTAATAGTTTAACTTTTTGCCAATAGATGTCAGGAATAGAGTAACATTTTTTTTATTGGTAAATACGACATTTAAAAAAAATGAATCCTAGCTAGATCGATTTATCGCCCCCAAAACCCCTTGTATACTAAATTTCATGAAAATCGGTGCAGCCGTTTCCGAGATCCAGATTATATAGAAATATACATATATACAAGAATTGCTCGTTTAAAGGTATAGGATTTATAGATAATATATTTTATAGATATTGGCACGGAACCCTTCGTATGCGAGTCCGACTTGCACTTGGCCTATTTTTATGTTGTTATCAATCTCCATGCCACTTTCTACTTATCACACGGTTTTTGTTGAGTAAGACTTTTTGGACTTTTACTTTATTCTCAAGACCTGTTTTGATTGCTTTTCGTCGAGTAATAAACTGAAAATGGAAAACAATAGGACACCTACTTACTTCAGAATAAAATTAAGTATTAGGTACTAGGTAGTTAGGTTTATCGGTGTAAAATATTACATACAATAGATTATACATAAAACGGTAAGTCTACAATTATTGCTTCAGTAAGCAATAGATATCTGTGTCACACGTGTAATAAACATATTTAATTCATAATGGATTTCATTTATGAATTCAGCATTATGTTCGTTGATAAAACGCAACAAACAATGAATAATCCGACGATAAACTGGCTTCGCTTATCGAACTCTAAACCTATCTACACAACCGGACTTCCCAAATATCTCATCCTATACCTTTAAACGAGCAATTCTTGTATATATGTATATTTCTATATAATCTGGATCTCGGAAACGGCTGCACCGATTTTCATGAAATTTAGTATACAAGGGGTTTTGGGGGCGATAAATCGATCTAGCTAGGATTCATTTTTTTTAAATGTCGTATTTACCAATAAAAAAAATGTTACTCTATTCCTGACATCTATTGGCAAAAAGTTAAACTATTACAGTAATTTTCTGCTGCCATCTATTGGTGAGTGGCTGTGATATTACCAAGCAAAGCTTGATCAACCAAGTATAATCATTTACTTCATATTTTTTCCCGATGGCTTGAAATCTGGGAAACTACATGACATCTATTAGCGAATAGTGAAACGAATTTTAATGACCGCGGCTGGCATTTGTTTTAACGAGAATAATATTATAATGCTAAAGGTAAAATATGACTTCTCCCGACATCTATTGGCGAGAAGTTATATTATTTTTTTTATGGAGTCAACGAACTGGGCGCGAAAATTCAAATTTTATTTAGTTTTCTGGTTTAGTGGGCTTATACATCCTAAGTTTATATAGTTTATACACAACATTTATGCATCTCATATTTGTAATCAAAACTCTGCTCAACAATACTCATTTACCTCATATTGTTTCTCGATATATTGAAAACTAGGAAACAACGTGACATCTATTGGCCAATAGCAATACTATTATAATGGCACAGGCATCCAACTGTTTTAACGACACAATAAATATGACTCTTTCTGCTGACATCTATTGACGAGAAGTACTTAATACTAATTTTTTTATGGAGTCAACGAATTGGGCGCGAAAATTCAAATTTTATTTAGTTTTTGCTAATAGTGGGCATAGCTGGGCATTAACTCGTTAATCCGTTAATCGTTAATTTACGAAGTTAACATTTTGATTAACGGTTTAACTTTTAACTAACTTCAACAGGTTTTATTAATTCAGTAACGCAACGATATAAAAAGGCAATTTTACATAGGTAGGTATATTAACGGATTAACGATTAACGTTAACTTGCGTTAATTCTTCCGCAAAGTAACGCTTTAACGTTTAACGAAGCTTACTTATTTTGTAACGGATTAACGATTAACGAAGTTAAGTATTTGATTAACGGTGCCCAGCTATGATAGTGGGCTAATAATTATACATCGTAAGTTTATGGCAATGAGTTTTGCGGGCACAACATTAAAAGGGGCAAGGTGGTATTCTCTCGTTCAAAGCTAGCTCCATTCGAAATAATGGGCCTTTGAAATTGGTTTTTAATCGTAGTTTCCCAATATCAAAATTATCGTGCCATCCACAGAGCAAGATAATCCATGGCACAATTGGCAGGGCACTCAGCTGTGATAGCTAGGGGGTACGGGTTCAATTCCCGTTGGCAGCGATAATTTTAAACACTCGAAATAAAATAACTTACGTAATTGGTTGATGTAATGTAAAAAACCGGCCAAGTGCGAGTCGGACTCGCGCACCGAGGGTTCCATACCATAAAAGAAGTAAAACATTGAAAGAATCACTTTTATTCATGAATTTACGAGTAAAATTTACATGTAAAACTTTTGTTGGCAAACCGCAAACGTAACTTTGTTTTTGGCGGATTATTGTTATTATCAAAAAAAGTATATTAGTCAGTGAGTTGATTTTATTTTTCCTGTAAAATATACATTAACTTCTTTTGATCATAATTATTTCAGATTTTTCGATTGGTAAATTTCGGAGATAAGGGGGGGGGAACGGTATTTTTTTCAACAGTTTGCTCAATAAATCAAAAACTATCGGATATAAAAATAAAAAAAAATCGGTTTAAGACTACACAAGTAACGCCCTTTCATATGATACCCCACTCAATATTGTTATCTCATTTTGAAAAATCGAAGGTCCGGTTTTCCCCCCTTTTTATATAAAAATAAAAATAATTTTCAAATTTTTACGATTGTTATGACGTCGCGTCACTATTACCTATAACTATTCCAAATTTCAAGTCGATAGCTTTGATAGTTACTGAAATAATCGAGTGTGACAGACGGACGGACGGACGGACGGACGGACGGACGGACGGACGGAGAAAGTCTCACCATAAGGGTTCCATTTTTACCAAATTGGTATGGAACCCTAAAAATAAAGTATTAGTATAATATATAAATATTAAACTAATTACACTCGTGATTTTTATTTAAGGAGCACACCACGGGTGTGCTCGCGAAATTCAATTTTTTTGTGGTTTTTCGCGATTTTTAACCTAATAAGACATAATAGGCTTATGGCAGTCAAATTGCGATAATCCCAATATCTTCTTTACGTATTTATATAAAAATCTCTGCTCGAAAGTGTCGAGTTAAAGAAATTAGTCCGAGATTTGCGAGTTACTCACATAAAACTCGATACTCGGACTAATTTCCTAGAACATTTTTATGCAAAGATTTTGATATAATCATGCAAAGACGTTACTGCCATTCTCACAAATGCGTAATTAGCGAACAAATTGCAAAAAAACAATGAAAATTTTGAATTTCGCGGGCAGAGTCGTTGATTTCCCCTTAACCATACTTACGAGTTCATATTTTTTTTATTATTATGTCGATAAGATCGAAAAATATTTTTTCATATTTCATCATTACATTAGTACCTATGTAATTCATATTTAAATATAGTTTCTACTCCAAATTACAATTTACAAAAAAAAAACCGAGCGAAGCTCGGTCATCCAGGTACTTTTACATTATACGAGTTTATCCAGACTGTTATAGGTATTAAAAAAAACAACGTTAAAAGTATTTTCAAACTATTTCAATTGCCTATATTAAGATAGCGAACTCGTAAAAAACGACCTTGCCAACTTGAAATTAATGATAAAATATCCATTTCAACTTTGGAATACGAGCCTTGTTTTTGTTACAGCTCTGTTAGGCTGCGCGCACATTTGTGATTTTCAGTAGGTTTTATAAATATACGAGTAGGTTTAACTATTTATTAAGCTGAAAGATAAGTTCTAGCTTTGAAACAACTCTTACTAAGTAAATTCTAATTCCATTTGTTTATTCAAAGCATCTCCTTATTCTTTGAATAAGCAAATGGCAGAAATCGGAACCCTTATGGATTCGTCATGTCTGTCAATCTGTCTGTCTGTTCGTCCGTATGTGACGGCCACTTTTTTCCGAAACTATAATATAAGAACTATACTGTTGAAACTACGTAAGTAGATATGTATTCCGATTTCCGTGAGCCACATTGCGGTTGGGTAAAAAAAGTGAATCTAATGGATTACTTTTTCTATACATATTAGTACGGAACCCTCGGTGCGCGAGTCCGATTCGCACCTGGCCGGTTTTGTATATGTATGTAGTTATGTAGGCACTAGGTTCATTATATTTTATTTATGATGATTATCGTCTTGTGTTGGCAGATGGTCCCAGCTGTTCAAAGAAAGATTTCATTTGTGAATGGATGGAAAAATGCGCTTGGAGGAAATTTTCAACATCAAGGCGTCTTTAAAACGAAACATAATTTTAGGTAATATAATATTGCCTACGCATGCCTGTACATGTTTGGTGATACACTAAAGTAAATAGATTTGAACGTGCGTTGAACGATAAATAGCTGTGTCAATTATTTTATTGACATTATCTTGCATTATTGGGGATAGTAGATAACAATTGACGCAGTTTTCTTTCAGTTACAGGAGTTAAGTAGATAAGTAAGTTATAAAATATGTTATTATAATAAATTCTGAATATAAACTACTTTTCATACTCCTGGAATAAAATAATTTATACCGGGTGAGCTAGTATTTATATACCTACCTAGTTATTTCTTTACAATTTTCATGAACATTCATTTTCAGTCTTTCGTGACGGCGCCGAGTTTCTTGCCCGTTATTCTCGGTGCAATCGTTAGTAATATTATATGTATATTCGGTTGTGCAATACTGCTTTGGCGGTAGAGTTTGTCATGTCATAACTCATAAGTGCCTATTTAGGCCTATGTGAAAGATTAAATATTTTGATTTGATTTGATTCATGAAGTGGACAAGACAATGAAAGGAGAACGGAGTTATGAGCCAATGACGCGTGGCGTCGGCCGCGCACGCGCTTTTCAGGGAAACATCGTCAATGGGCCGGAAAAACGCACGCGCATATTTTGAAAACGTACGCGTTTCTTAGTATAGGGGCAATTAAGTTGACCCAAACACTGTTGGTAAAGACTATATAGCTACACAAGTATACCAACAGTGTTTTTGAGTAGAGCTCTGTACTTAATGCAAGCTTTGTAGTTGAGTTGGATTAGGACCATACCTTTTTAGAATCACAATTTCTTTGTCAAGTGTGTATAATATGTGTTTCTTTTTAGGGATCCTTAGCCAAATGGCAAAAAACGGAATCACATTTCAAATCCGTGTATGTTGATTTGTATAGTATAGGTACCAATGTACTTATTAAGCAAATAGGTAGATATCTACATTAACTGTTATTCGAAAACAAGTGCACAGTTATCTAATACCTATATTATTTATCATAAGATCGCCAAAGCCCTATTAAGCCGTAATAAATAATAATAAATAACGATAACATATAGTACCCAATAGTAAGCTGAAGGAATTAACAGGTAGCATTGAACTTGAACGCGGTGCGTGCGTGACGTCATAAAGATTGGGAATACAGTAGCTAATCCAAAACAAGTAGTTATCTCTTTATTTTATCATTCGATGGCCAAAATCCTACAGTTATAATAATTAATAAGCAGTTGCGAATACCGATAATATTTAGCGCTAGTAGCCCGATGGAATTAACAGGCAGCATTGAACTTGAACGCGGTGCGTGCGTGACTTCATAAAGATTGGGAATACAGTAGCTAATCCAAAACAAGTAGTTATCTCTTTATTTTATCATTCGATGGCCAAAATCCTACAGTTAAAATAAGCATTTACAAATACCGATAATATTTAGCGCTAGTGGCCCGATGGAATTAATAGGCAGCATTGAACTTGAACGCGGTGCGTGCGTGACGTCACAAAGATTTAAAATGCAGTAGCTAATCCAAAACAACTATGCACCTAGTTTCAGTCGATTGCCAAAATTCTATAGTAAGTATAATAAATATGTAATAACGATTACCGATATTATTTAGAGCCAGTAGCCCCACGGAATTAATAGGCAGCATTGAACTTGAACGCGGTGCGTGCGTGACGTCACAAAGATTTGAAATGCAGTAGCTAATCCAAAACAACTATAGTTTCATTCGATTGCCAAAATCCTATAGTTAGTATAATAAATAATAACGATTACCGATATTATTTAGAGCCAGTAGCCCGGTGGAATTAATAGGCAGCATTGAACTTGAACGCGGTGCGTGCGTGACGTCACAAAGATTTGAAATGCAGTAGCTAATCCAAAACAACTATAGTTTCATTCGATTGCCAAAATCCTATAGTAAGTATAATAAATAATAACGATTACCGATATTATTTAGAGCCAGTAGCCCGGTGGAATTAATAGGCAGCATTGAACTTGAACGCGGTGCGTGCGTGACGTCACAAAGATTTAAAATGCAGTAGCTAATCCAAAACAACTATAGTTTCATTCGATTGCCAAAATCCTATAGTAAGTATAATAAATAATAACGATTACCGATATTATTTAGAGCCAGTAGCCCGGTGGAATTAATAGGCAGCATTGAACTTGAACGCGGTGCGTGCGTGACGTCACAAAGATTTAAAATGCAGTAGCTAATCCAAAACAACTATGCACCTAGTTTCATTCCATTTACAAAATCGTATAGTATAATAAATAATAACGAATACCTATATTATTTAGAGCCAGTAGCCCGGTGGAATTAATAGGCAGCATTGAACTTGAACGCGGTGCGAGCGTGACGTCACAAAGATTTAAAATGCAGTAGCTAATCCAAAACAACTATGCACCTAGTTTCATTCGATTGCCAAAATCCTATAGTAAAGTATAATAAATAATAACGATTACCGATATTATTTAGAGCCAGTAGCCCGACGGAATTAATAGGCAGCATTGAACTTGAACGCGGTGCGTGCGTGACGTCACAAAGATTTAAAATGCAGTAGCTAATCCGAAACAACTATGCACCTAGTTTCATTCGATTGCCAAATCCTATAGTAAGTATAATAAATAAATTACCGATATTATTTAGAGCCAGTAGCCCGGTGGAATTAATAGGCAGCATTGAACTTGAACGCGGTGCGTGCGTGACGTCACAAAGATTTGAAATGCAGTAGCTAATCCGAAACAATTAAAGTTTCATTCGATTGCTAATATCCTATAGTAAGTATAATAAATAATAACGAATACCCATATTATTTAGAGCGAGTAGCCCGATGGAATTAATAGGCAGCATTGAACTTGAACGCGGTGCGTGCGTGACGTCACAAAGATTTGAAATGCAGTAGCTAATCCGAAACAATTAAAGTTTCATTCGATTGCTAATATCCTATAGTAAGTATAATAAATAATAACGAATACCCATATTATTTAGAGCGAGTAGCCCGATGGAATTAATAGGCAGCATTGAACTTGAACGCGGTGCGTGCGTGACGTCACAAAGATTTAAATGCAGTAAGTATCTAATCCAAAACAACTATGCACCTAGTTTCATTCCATTTACAAAATCGTATAGTATAATAAATAATAACGAATACCTATATTATTTAGAGCCAGTAGCCCGGTGGAATTAATAGGCAGCATTGAACTTGAACGCGATGCGTGCGTGACGTCACAAAGATTTGAAATGCAGTAGCTAATCCAAAACAATTAAAGTTTCATTCGATTGCTAATATCCTATAGTAAGTATAATAAATAATAACGAATACCCATATTATTTAGAGCGAGTAGCCCGATGGAATTAATAGGCAGCATTGAACTTGAACGCGGTGCGTGCGTGACGTCACAAAGATTTGAAATGCAGTAGCTAATCCGAAACAATTAAAGTTTCATTCGATTGCTAATATCCTATAGTAAGTATAATAAATAATAACGAATACCCATATTATTTAGAGCGAGTAGCCCGATGGAATTAATAGGCAGCATTGAACTTGAACGCGGTGCGTGCGTGACGTCACAAAGATTTAAATGCAGTAAGTATCTAATCCAAAACAACTATGCACCTAGTTTCATTCCATTTACAAAATCGTATAGTATAATAAATAATAACGAATACCTATATTATTTAGAGCCAGTAGCCCGGTGGAATTAATAGGCAGCATTGAACTTGAACGCGGTGCGTGCGTGACGTCACAAAGATTTGAAATGCAGTAGCTAATCCGAAACAATTAAAGTTTCATTCGATTGCTAATATCCTATAGTAAGTATAATAAATAATAACGAATACCCATATTATTTAGAGCGAGTAGCCCGATGGAATTAATAGGCAGCATTGAACTTGAACGCGGTGCGTGCGTGACGTCACAAAGATTTGAAATGCAGTAGCTAATCCGAAACAATTAAAGTTTCATTCGATTGCTAATATCCTATAGTAAGTATAATAAATAATAACGAATACCCATATTATTTAGAGCGAGTAGCCCGATGGAATTAATAGGCAGCATTGAACTTGAACGCGGTGCGTGCGTGACGTCACAAAGATTTAAATGCAGTAAGTATCTAATCCAAAACAACTATGCACCTAGTTTCATTCGATTGCCAAATCCTATAGTAAGTATAATAAATAAATTACCGATATTATTTAGAGCCAGTAGCCCGACGGAATTAATAGGCAGCATTGAACTTGAACGCGGTGCGTGCGTGACGTCACAAAGATTTGAAATGCAGTAGCTAATCCGAAACAATTAAAGTTTCATTCGATTGCTAATATCCTATAGTAAGTATAATAAATAATAACGAATACCCATATTATTTAGAGCGAGTAGCCCGATGGAATTAATAGGCAGCATTGAACTTGAACGCGGTGCGTGCGTGACGTCACAAAGATTTAAATGCAGTAAGTATCTAATCCAAAACAACTATGCACCTAGTTTCATTCCATTTACAAAATCGTATAGTATAATAAATAATAACGAATACCTATATTATTTAGAGCCAGTAGCCCGGTGGAATTAATAGGCAGCATTGAACTTGAACGCGGTGCGTGCGTGACGTCACATACACGTGTGCGCGGCGCAGCCCGCAAGGCCGCGGTGCGCCTAGCCGCTAACTAACCGTGAACGCGGAGCCGCTGCCGAACAGCCGATCATGGCCATTGGCGAACTTATTGATTTTCGGCGCCCTGATTCGTCAATATTATTCCGAGCATTTATTAACGTTTGACTTTGTATCTAGCTTGTCGCCAGCAGGTTAACCGTACCTATGACTTATTTGCAATCGTCGCAAAAACTGAACAGAAGATGACTTCGATAAGTCACGTGATCAATTTAGCAATCGGATAATACCTTTGTCATTTCATCGATTCGATCGATCAGTCTGATCTAGTGATTTGTGAAGTGTAATAAATAGTTATCACTAATAAGTACATATACTAATTAATTATTGTTACTGACCATACATAAGAGCTAACAAGTAAGGCCTATATGAAATAAATGATTTGACTATGACTTTGATAAGGGTTGGTCGATTACTTTTCTATATTTACATAATCACCAGCATAATATCATCATCATAGATAATAATCAAAACAACCCTACTCATTGGTCATCAACTCATCACCATTATCATCACCAACCATCGCCGGGTCACCACCACCACTAAGCACGAGAAACGTAACTAAAATAAGAAGAGTGTCTAAACTCTATTATAATCTAAGGCCCTGAATCCTTCTCATTTAGGGCATATACTTTCTCCACTTGGCCAGGATAACGACTGATGAGCTTTGATACCATCTCCATTCACAATGGTGAAAATATTACTACGAGACACGAGTGAATGTAAATAAAAAAATATTAGGCATTTATTGTATGTAAAGTTTGTTATTTAGTATTCACATTGTAGTTGTGGTTATAAATAGGTTATATGAGTAAGTACTGCCGATAATATTAAAGGTAAACCAGTTTTTTTATTGTATTCAACAATAACATTTATGTTTATGTTCACTTGGAAGAGCCATATAAAGCACAATGTGTAATAAGAGCGAAAAACGAATAGAATGAAATCTCCTTTTTAAAAGTCAGTTAAAAAACTTCCACGTCGAATATCCACAATTACTGATAACTTAAAAAATGATAATCACTAAGTAATAATAATAGTAGTTACTAGCGGGAGGATAATGTTCAAAAAAATAATAAATGTTTTAATAACTTCGCCGATAGACTTTTTTTACAATGAAAAGACGATTACAAGCATTTTTGTAAAGCAGTTTATTGATTTTTGTTCAAAGCCTAGAATTAAGGTAATCTATCCAGCCTGGCCTAAGAACGTCTCTAACAAGAAAATAACAATGGAAATTTTTAGGTATTATTCCTCTAATTAGTATCGATTTTGTGTTGGGGAAAATTTTGTTACATTGTACTCGTATACATATATCACAGAATACCATAATACTCAGTAATACGGAGCTGCTGTTGTATTGTACAACAAGTAATGATTTTCCCTTTCACATACATATTATTATGTAGTATGTACACAGTTATCCTCTCTTTACCCGGTTAACCACCTACTTCTTTCTCACAACTTTCTGCATATCCTCTAATTGACCGGTATCACCATTCACCGTCTTTTAAAAGTACAACACATAGAGTAGTGCTTTCAAAAACTTCTCTTGCGTTTGAACTACGAGTATATGGGCATGTAATGAATCATATATATACGAGTACGTATAGGTAATAGCAAAGATTTAAATCGAAAGATGGGCCCTAACTCCTATAAGCCAACCTTGCGCGCATCAAAAACGTCCACAAACATGTTGAGTGAGTGCTCTCAGAATAGTTTCACCTGTGACAGAGAGAGTGATAACGTGTCACACCGCACACAAGACAAAAACGTGGACGTTTTTGGAGGTTTACGGTTCATCTAGCGATTTAAATCTTTGGGTTATAGATGACTTATTTTTTCAGACTGACAGACTTTTTTATGTAATCTCCAAGATAGACCAATGACTGCATTTGCTAATATGTAATAAGTAAAACTCAACATTCTAGGGCTCGACTCGAGTTCGTCTCTGTGTAACATGAAACAATACACACGATACCACAATATAGAGCCGAATTCGAAACTTCGTGTGACATTAATATATATATAGCTACTCGTGCTGATTGGCCACTGACTCACTGACTGATTGATCACCTCTCTTGAACAATTTTGTATGAAAAATTTTTTTTTCACTGATGGGGTCGTATAGATGGAAAAAATTCATGAGGAGGAAAAATACGGAGAGAGCTGATGATTGAGGATTTCGGAGACGGATGAAGAGCACGGGGAGGGTATCAAAGATAGGTGGGGGGTGCTCGACCAAATGTCATTTGAAATGTCATGCAATTGGCAGTGAGCTGAAAAAATGGCCGCCATTCAAATTTTGTCGATATCTTGGAAAGTATAAAAGATGGAAGAATGGTTTCTTGACAAGAAGTTATCAGGAGCCCATGGTCTATTTGATGGATAGAAAAAAAATCCAATATGACAGATTTTTTTTTTAATATAGAAAATGTATGGGAATAGATGACTGAGGGTTGCGATACCTTTATGGGCGGGAAGACAGCCCGCGGGCCACGTGTGGCCCGCGCCCTCACGCACCCTACTAGTTATAATATATATAGCTCGATTACCACTCACTCACTGACTGACTGACTGACTCATTGACATAATTGTTCTCCCAGAAGGAGACAGAAAACGATATAATGATGTACGGGAGATATGTTCGGGTGCGGGAGTCGAGTAGGGAAAAATTATGACATTTCAGAAAAACAAGATGGCGGCCGACGTGACTTTCGTAACTCTTTTGTTTTCCAACCGATTTCGTTCAAACTCGCAGTACTCGAGGAAATGTGTAAATGGTTTTTAGAAAAATTGGAAATATTTGAAAAAACAAGATGGCGGCCGAGCTGTGGCGTTTTAAAAATTTTCATTTTTCGACCCCAAACCGCGGCGCCACAGGTCCTAAACGGGGTGGTTGAAGTTGTCAATTTTTGCTTGATTCGCCCACAATTATCCTGAATTTTGACAAAACGGGAGTAATTTTTAAAAATCCAAGATGGCGGCTGTTCTGGAGGCCAATCAGTGTGAGGTATGAAAAATCGCAATTTTGAAACTCAAATTTCTCACAGTTGGCAGCATCGGAGCGTTTCGACTTCTATGGGGCGATTGTGTGTACAGACTCGAAGTATTGAGTGGGGGAAAAAAAATTACCCTATTTTTCGGGAAATTTCGAGATTTTCCCCAAAAAGTAAAAAATCGAAATACGGACTTTTTGCGAAATCCGAGTATGAGCGACCACGTGTCTTACTCGTACAAATGACATTTGGGTATTTTTGTGATCGAGCACTGGCAACACTGGAATCTATCAAAGTAAAAGTGATTTTCGACATGGTCACTTTTCAGGGGCCATCATGTCGCCTGGGTGCGAGTGAGATGAAAAATTGAAACGTCATCAGGAGCGGTTTATCCTGTAGTTACTGGGAAGAATACAAAACTATGTAAAATATTTATGTGGAATGCGGTGGCGGCCATTTTGTATTTTTTCTTGTTTTTTAAAAATTTTGATCATGTTTTTAAGGCACTTGGCCACATTTCGGAAAGTCGACATGTATCAACCGACTATGTAACTCGACGGGCAGTATCGAAACACAAAAGCAGTGTTGCCACATTTGGGGTAGTTTTCGTGATTTTCCCCAAAATGTCTTCCTGTAAAATTTTGTATGAACAATTTTTTTTTCACTAATGGCTTTGTATAGAAGTCAAGAAATGACTCGGCGAAAAATATGGAGAGAGCTGATGATTGAGGATTTCGGAGACGGGTGAAGAGCACAACCAGGGTATTGAAGATAGGTGGGAGGTGCTCGACCAAATGTCATTCGAAATCTCGTGCAAATGCCAATGAGCTTAAAAAAAATTCAAAATGGCGTAAAAAAGATGGCCGCCATACAAATTTCGTCGGAGTCTATCTCAGAAAGTATGAATGGTAGAAAAGTGATTTCTTAGCAAAAGATGATCAGGAAGAGAAGGTATATCTATTGGAAGAAAAAAAATTCAAAATGGCGGAATTTTTTTTTTCATACTAAATTGTATGGCGATTTGGAGCTAAACGAAAATTGGCATTGTTCTCCTAGAAAGCGACAGAAAACGATACAATGATGTTTGGGAGACGTATTTAAGTGCGGGAGTAGAGTGGGAAAAACTATGACATTTCAGAAAAACAAGATGGCGGCCGACGTGACTTTCGTAACTCTTTTGTTTTCTAACCGATTTCGTTAAAAGTCGCAATACTGAAGGAAATGGGTAAATGGTTTCTAGAAAAATTGGAAACATTTGGAAAAACAAGATGGCGGCCGAGCTGTGGTGTTTTAAAATTTTTCATTTTTCGACCCCAAACCGTGGCGCCACAGATTCTAAACGGGGTGGTTGAAAATGTCAATTTTTGCTTGTTTCGCCCACAATTATCCTGAATTTTGACGGAATGGGAGTAATTTTTTAAAATCCAAGATGGCGGCTGTTCTGGCGGTCAATCAGTCTGATGTATGAAAAAACACGATTTTGAAATTCAAATTTGTCATAGTTGGCAACATCGGAGCGTTTCTACTTCTATCGGACGATTGTGCGTTTCGACTCGAAGTATTGAGTGGGGGGAAAAAATTACCCCATTTTTCGGGAAATTTCGAGATTTTCCCCAAAAAGTAAAAAAATCTAAATACGGACTTTTTGCGAAATCCGA
Organism: Coenonympha glycerion; assembly: GCA_963855885.1. NCBI lineage: Eukaryota > Metazoa > Arthropoda > Insecta > Lepidoptera > Nymphalidae > Coenonympha > Coenonympha glycerion. The sequence continues at coordinate 10,608,846 of OY979636.1, read as the reverse complement.
GTATGAGCGACCACGTGTCTTACTCGTACAAATGACATTTGGGTATTTTTGTCGCCAAGGTCTGGCAACACTGGAATCTATCAAAGTAAAAGTGATTTTCGACATGGTCACTTTTCAGGGGTCATCATGTCGCCTGGGTGCGAGCGAGATGAAAAATTGAAACGTCATCAGGAGCGGTTTATCCTATAATTACTGGGAAGAATACGAAACTATGTAAAATATTTATGTGGAATGGGGTGGCGGCCATTATGTATTTATTTAATTTTTTTGAATATTTTGATCGTATTTTTGAGACACTTGGCAACATTTCGGAAAGTCGACGTGTATGAACCGGTTGTGTGACTCAACGGGCAGTATCAAAATATAAAAGCAGTGTTGCCACATTTGGGGTAGTTTTCGTGATTTTCCCCAAAATGTCCTCCTGTAAAATTTTGTATCAACAATTTTTTTTTCACTTGTGGCTTCGTATACAAGTCAACAAATGACTCGGTGAGAAATATGGAGAGAGCTGATGATTGAGGATTTCGGAGACGGGTGAAGGGCTCAGCCAGGGTATTGAAGATAGGTGGGGGGTGCTCGACCAAATGTCATTCGAAACCTCGTGCAATTGCCAGTGGGCTGAAAAAAATTTCAAAATGGCGAAAAAAAGATGGCCGCCATACAAAGTTTGTCGGTGTCTATCTCAGAAAGTATGAAAGATAGAAAAGTGGTTTTTTAGCAAAAGATGATCAGGACGAGAAGGTATATATAATGGAAGAAAAAAAATTCAAAATGGCGGAAATTTTTTTTTCATACTAAATTGTATGGCGATTTGGAGCTAAACGAAAATTGGCATTGTTCTCCTAGAAAGCGACAGAAAACGATACAATGATGTTTGGGAGACGTATTTAAGTGCGGGAGTAGAGTGGGAAAAACTATGACATTTCAGAAAAACAAGATGGCGGCCGACGTGACTTTCGTAACTTTTTTGTTTTCCAACCGATTTCGTTCAAACTCGCGGTACTCGAGGAAATGAGTAAATGGTTTTAGAAAAAGAAAAAAAAATTGGAAAAACAAGATGGCGGCCGAGCAGTGGTGTTTTCAAATTTTTCATTGTGCTTCTTCAAACCGGGACGGGTTAATTCAAATTTGTCACATTTGGCAACATCAGAACATTTGGACGTTTATGGGGTGATCGTACGTTAAGTTTAAATCGGGGTGTAAATTGATGAAAAAAAATTACCCCATTTTTCGGGAAAATCAAAATACGGACTTTTTGCAAAATCCGAGTATAAGCGACCACGAAAATTGCTCCAAGCAGTTACGCGGTCCGCTTTAGCGGGCCGCGCCCCCACGCGAAAAACTAGTTATTATAATATATATAGCTCGATTACCACTGACTGACTGACTGACTGACTCATTGATATAATTGTTCTCCCAGAAGGAGACGGAAAATGATATAATGATGTATGGGAGATGTGTTTGGGTGCGGGAGATGACTAGGGAAAAATTATGACATTTCAGAAAAACAAGATGGCGGCCGACGTGACTTTCGTATCTCTTTTGTTTTCCAACCGATTTCGTTCGAACTTGCAGTATTAAAGGGAATGAGTAAATGGTTTTTAGAAAAATTGGAAAAATTTGGAAAAACAAGATGGCGGCCGAGCTGTGGCGTTTTAAAATTTTTCATTTTTCGACCCCAAACCGCGGCGCCACAGATCCTAAACGGCGTGGTTGTGGATGTTAATTTTTTCTTGTTTCGCCCACAATTATCCTGAATTTTGACGAAATGGAAGTAATTTTTTAAAATCCAAGATGGCGGCTGTTCTGGCGGTCAATCAGTCTGATGTACGAAAAAACACGATTTTGAAATTCAAATTTGTCATAGTTGGCAACATCGGAGCGTTTCGACTTCTATGGGACGATTGTGCGTTTCGACTCGAAGTATTGAGTGGGGGAAAAAAATTACCCCATTTCTCGGGAAATTTCGAAATTTTCCCCAAAACGTAAAAAATCTAAATACGAACTTTTTGCAAAATCCGAGTATGAGCAACCACGCGTCCTACTGGTACAAATAACATTTGGGTATTTTGTCGCCAAGGTCTGGCAACACTGGAATCTATCAAAGAAAAAGTGATTTTCGACATGGTCACTTTTCAGGGGCCATCATGTCGCCTGGGTGCGAGCGAGATGAAAAATTGTGACGTCATCAGGAGCGGTTAATCCTGCAGTTACTAGGAAGAATACGAAACTATGTAAAATATTTAGGTGGAATAGGGTGGCGGCCATTTTGTTTTTGTTTAATTTTTTTGAATATTTTGATCGTGTTTTTGGGGCACTTGGCACTATTTCGGAAAGTCGACATGTATGAACCGATTGTGTAACTCGACCGGCAGTATCGAGATATAAAAGCTGTGTTGCCACATTTGGGGTAGTTTTCGAGATTTTCCCCAAAATGTCCTCCTGTAAAATTTTGTATGAACAATTTTTTTTTCACTTGTGGTTTCGTATAGAAGTCAAGAAATGACTCGGTGAAAAATATGGAGAGAGCTGATGATTGAGGATTTCGGAGACGGGTGAAGGGTTCAGCCAGGGTATTGAAGATAGGTGGGGGGTGCTCGACCAAATGTCATTCGAAACCACGTGCAATTGCCAATGCGCTGAAAAAATTTTCAAAATGGCGGAAAAAAGATGGCCGCCATACAAATTTCGTCGGTGTCTATCTCAGAAAGTATGAAAGATAGAAAAGTGGTTTCTTAGCAAAAGATGATCAGGACGAGAAGGTATATCTAATGGAAGAAAAAAAAATTCAAAATGGTGGAATTTTTTTTTGTCATACTAAATTGTATGGCGATTATGAACTATAAGAAAAATGTCATTGTTCTCCTGCAAACAGATAGGAAACGATAGAATGATGTATGGGAGATGTGTTTGAGTGCAGGATTGGAGTAGGGAAAAATTATGACATTTCAGAAAAACAAAATGGCGGCCGACGTGACCTTTGTAACTCTTTTGTTTTCCAACCGATTTCGTTCAAACTCGCAGTACTGGAGGAAATGAGTAAATTGATTATAGAAAAAATTGAAAATCTTGTAAAAACAAAATGGCGGCTGAGCTTTAGTGTTTTCAACATTTTCATTGTTCTACCTCAAACCGGGACCGTTTAATTCAAATTTGTCACAGTTGGCAAGATCAGAACATTTGCATGTTTATGAGGTGATCGTACGTATAGACTTCGGGTGTCGATTTGTGAAAAAAAATTACCCCATTTTTGGGGAAAAATCTAAATACCCACTTTTTGCCAAATCCGAGTATGTGCGACCAAGTAAATGGCTCCCAGCAGTTACGCGGTCCGCTTTAGCGGGCCGCGCCCCCACGCGAAAAACTAGTTAATATATATATAGCTGCTTGTGCTGATTCAACACTGACTCACTGACTCATTGATCACCTCTCCTGAACAATTTTGTATGAAAATTTTTTTTTTCACGGATGGGGTCTTATAGAAGAAAAAAAATCAATCCGAGGAAAAATACGGAGAGAGCTGATGATTGAGGATTTCGAAGACAGGTGAAGAGCACGGGGAGGATATTAAAGATAGGTGGGGGGTGCTCGACCAAATGTCATTCGAAATGTCATGCAATTGGCAGTGAGCTGAAAAAAAGTTCAAAATGGCGGATTCAAGATGGCCGCCATACAAACTTCATCGGTGTCTATCTCGAAGAGTATAAAAGATGGAAGAGTGGTTTCTTGACAAGAGTTAAGCAGGACCCGAAGGTCTATTCGATGAATAGAAAAAAAAAATCAAAATGGCGGAATTTTTCTTCCATAGAAAATGTATGGCGGATATTGAAGAGACTAAAAGTTGGAAGGCAAATAGGGGGGAAGACGGCACGCGGGCCACATGTGGCCCGCGCCCTCACGCGACCTACTAGTTAATATATATATAGCTGCTCGTGCTGATTGGCCACTGACTCATTGATCACCTCTCCTGAACAATTTTGTATGGAAAAAATTTTTTTTACTAATCTTTTCGTATAAAAGAGAAAAATTCATTCGGAGGAAAAATACGGAGAGAGCTGATGATTGAGGATTTCGGAGACGGGTGAAGAGCACAGCCAAGGTATTGGAGATAGGTGGGGGGTGCTCGACCAAATGTCACTCGAAACGTCATCCAATTGGCAGTTAGCGGAAAAAAAATTCAAAATGGCGGAAAAAAGATGGCCGCCATACAAACTTCATCGGCGTTCATCTCGAAAAGTATAAAAGTTGGAAGAGTGGTTTCTTGGCGAGAAATTATCAGGACCCGAAGGTCTATTCGATGGATAGAAAAAAAAATCAAAATGGCGGAATTTAGTTTTCCATAGAAAATGTATGGAATATTGAAGAGACTACGAGTTGTAAAACATGAAGTGCTTTGATGCGGATTTTTGGATGACTACCAGAGAAAAATATGGAATGAGGTGATGATTGAGGATTTTAAAGACAGTCAAAGAGCATGGACAAGGTATTATAGTTAGGTGGGGACTGCTGAAACAAAAAATACTCGGAACTTCAGGCAATTGGCAGTGAGCTAAAAAAAAACCAAAATGGCCGCCATACAAATTTCGTGTTGTTCTATCACGGAAAGTTTAAAAGATAAGAGAGTGGTTTCTTAGCAAGAGGTGATCAGGATATCAAGTTCTACGGGATGCATGGAAAATAATTCACTGTGGCGGAATTTATCTTTCCATGGAAAATGTACATACTATGAGAAGAGACAATGATCTAGGATTTGGATGATGATTGAGGAGCACTGTCATGGTTTTAAAGATAGTTAAGGGCTGTTCGAACAAAAAATACGCTGAACCTCATCCGTTGCGTATTTTTTTCTTCGAACTGCCCGTAACTATCTTTAAAACCATGACAGTGCTCCTTGGTAATTTATTCAGCTCATTGCCAATCGGATTCCAATGGGCGATGGAGATGACAGCGATACCTTTATAAGCGAGAAGACTGCACGCGGGCCACGTGTGGCCCGCGCACTCACGCGCCCTACTAGTTAATATATATATAGCTGCTTGTGCTGATTAACTGACTGACTGATTATCACCTCTCCTGAACAATTTTGTATGAAAAAAATTTTTTTCACGGATGGGGTCTTATAGAAGAAAAACCTTCGCTGTGCTCTTTACCCGTCTTCGAAATCCTCAATCATCAGCTCTATCCGTATTTTTCCTCCGAATGAATTTTTCTCTTCTATACGAAATGGTAATTGAAAAAAATTTTTTTCATACAAAATTGTTCAGGAGAGGTGATCAATCAGTCAGTGAATCAGCACAAGCAGCTATATATATATTAACTAGTAGGGCGCGTGGGAGCGCGGGCCACATGTGGCCCGCGGGCTGTCTTCTCACCTATAAAAGAATCGCCGTCATCTCCATCGCCAATTGGAATCCGATTGGCAATGGGCTAAAAGAATTACCTCGGAGCACGGTCATGGATTTAAAGATAGTTAAGGGCTGTTCGAACAAAAAATACGCTGAACCTGATGAGGTTCAGCGTATATTTTTGTTCGAACTGCCCTTAACTATCTTTAAAACCATGACAGTGCTCCTTGGTAATTTTTTCAGCTCACTGCCAATCGGATTCCAATGGGCGATGGAGATGACGGCGATACCTTTATGGGCGGGAAGACTGCACGCGGGCCACATGTGGCCCGCGCACCCACGCGCCCTACTAGTGTAAGTGTATATGTATAACCAACCTTATTTCAGAAAAGCTCTAAAGTTCCCAAAACAGACTAAAATTCATCATATTGTAGCGTTTAATCGCCATTTTAGGCATTATTAGTATGCTTTTTACCGTGTTTTAAACTTTATGGCGTTTCAACTTTGTCACTCACACATACTGAATCGAGTTTTCACTTCATTATATCACATTCACAACACAAACAAACAATTACTATACTGTCTGGCAAACGGCAGTGAACCGAGTGAAGGTCATAGCCGCTTTTGTATGGAACGAAGCCGACTACGGTCTAAAATACTGTAAAACGCGACACAATGAGTCGTATGCGGGCCCAGTTTCCAGGCCACACCGCGCCCTGTTGGCATACCTATGTTTGGTTTGGTCGTCGACTTTCGATGATACGCAGTACACGTCTATACGTATCCACCAGATCACCAACTACTCACCGACACAATATATGTTGGTGCAACTATTAGATAACTACGTTCCAGATCAAAAGACTTATTAGAGTTGACAAAAGATTATTATTCGAAAAAAGACAAAGGTTCGTTTAGAACACTTTAAGAAACGCCTAAGCTGATAGGTGACAGTTTTCACTTACAACAACTGTCACCTAAGGGCTTACGTGTCTCTTAAAATGTTGGTGAAAACGAGCACTCCTACTACAAGGTCCTTTTAAATTATAATAGTTGCGCTTTGTATGATTAAGAAGCTTTATGACATAAAACGGGGGTTGATTATGTTAATATTTGCCAACATGGGATTGATTTTAACTACCCGTATAAAGCTATTTCAACTGAAATGGTTAGGGACGATCCAGTTAAAATGGAAACGCATTTCACTGGGAAATTTGTACCTGCTTACATGGTCTCACTAAAGAGTGCCCAATGAAATGAAAACGGCAAGCAGGTCACACACTCATAGCAAAACTTCGTTCTCTCTCCCTCGCATTGCTCAATAATTCGTATCAAAGGAATAGTTTCTATCAGTCTATGTACTAAGCTTTACTTCAATGAAAGGTACCTACTCGTAATTTTCCATAGGCACTCCTTATTTCCTTACGTGTGTTTTACGAAATTGGATTTTTATAACAAATCATTTTAATTGTTGAATGGAAGCAGGCGTTATTTTGCGGAAATCTATAATTAGCTGGACAGATTAATTTGTTATGCTATAATCCGCTACTTGAAAAGATTCTGTATGGTACAATATGCAGGAACACTACCCACATGAAACACCACACACAATTTTCCAACACTTTCTTCGACGCCCGTTTCGTCCCGACACCGTAGAGATCTACGATTTCGCATTGTGAAGTCAACATCTCCTGAAGATGTCCCGGTAGCAAACAAACAAATCTGTCCAGCAAATCATTTTAAAATCCCTTATGCGTACATAATGTGTAACCAGTTCTAAAACCCCGATCAGAGTCAAACCTCAATGAAAATTTTCATGACTTCCACAGATAACGCAACGTTTTCTAATGCATTTCAGACATAGATGGATGTGTATAGATAACGGTAATACCTCGGTGTAAGTATTATAAAACAAACACGGCACTGCAATGAATGAACTAAAATGTTGCCTATCATTATTATCGTAGCAAATGATAAAAGGCATTTACGTACGTAGATAAAAAAGTTATTTTGATAAGATAGGCAGGTTCAATACAGAATTATCGTAACACTCAAATGAACTTTAAAATCCTTGTACTATGTAGGTACAATGTGTATAATATTATGTACGCGATGTACTTGTAAATTAATCTATTATGTATTAGGATTTAATAGGTAAATTGTATATTATTTCATTTTTCATTGGAACTCCGCTAATATTGGTCATGGCGTAATGTTGTAATATAGCCTATTATAGGCTTCCTCGATAAATGGACTACTAATTATCCAACACATTATTTACATACAACAACACATTTTTCAATTAGGCCCATTTCAATAAGTACTTCCTGAAATTAGTGTGTTCTAACAAACAAACTGTTCAGCTTTATAATTTTAGTATAGACTAGCAAACCCGGCGAAATCCGTTTCGCCAGCAGATGGCTTTCCCGCTAAAAAAAATTTCCCGCTTTTCTGTTGAAGTTTTTCTTGAATTTTCTTTGCTATAAACCTCACGGAGCCCGAGCCCTTTCCAACGAATGCAAAACCGTGGAAATCGGTTCGTGCGTTCTGGAGTTATAGCGTCAGGAAGGAAAACCCGACTTATTAGTAAGAAGAAGATAGACCACAGACAAAATACGAACGAAGTAGGTAGGTATTCTGTTGACCAATGAATTTACGTATCGCGTTCTTGCATAAGTGGGTCTGGGTGTATTTCGCAAACTACTACCAGGCCCGTGACACTCAGTACAAATAACCTAATTTAACTACCTACACTACTACTAAAATGCCGGCCCTATAAGCATTCATTTCTATGTGTGAGTAAATGTCATCGTAGTCCGTTAGGGCTGGCAACTCGACGTGTACGTGGCGACGACGCGACCGATGCACAATGCCACGGTGACAACTTGCAGCCCACTGTAAAACATTAGAATTGCGGTACAAATGCAATACTTTGTTTAGTTATTTCATGAAAACTAATTATATTTCATTGTGTATATCTATAATTTTATTAATTTCTAAGGATATAATTAAAAATATATATTTATTTTCATAAGTAGGTACATAGCTTTTTTTCCGCGGCTTCACTGACCTGAATTTTGGAGTTTCACAAATTCCGTATGGACTTAGGGATTTTTAGGGATAAAAAGATAGTAATGTGTTAATGAAAGTTAATATAATATCTTCATTCCAATTTGCAGCCAAATCGGTACAGTACGTACCTAGTTGCGGCATGAAAGATTTACAAACACCCAAAATTCCAAACCCACAAGCTTTCATATAATTCATATTCAATAAACAATAGGATATTATAATGGGATACTTATAAAAATCACTGCAAAAATAATTTATTACCGTTCCTTGCCCATATGATTTTTCTAATTTGTCAAGCACAATCTGAGAAAACTATTATTATTAATCCTTCGGTTTTTCATAAATTTTAGTAATAAAAAATTGTCTTCTAAAAAGGTATGCTTTTATTTACAATCAGTAGCCCTATGATGATAAAGTTATGAATTTGTGGCAAACCTATTGAAGTAACGCACTCGCGAGACAGCGCCCACGAGTACCACCCGACGCGTCGCGCTCGCCGCTCTGGGGTAATACATTGACGGGAGGGTGTGAATGTCCCTTCTTTACGTTAGTAATATTATATATTCGTTGCTACTACGATGGAGCTGCGAAAGTAATGACGCAACCCGGGTCCATTGATTAGAGTCGTGAATGTAAGTGGTTACCTAATATAAGTAATTCCTTCTCAAATCTGAGCCATAATGAATGCATTTGAATGATTGACGCCTTTTTTTGGTAATTGTATATTGAATCTAACTATACATACTTATAACTTCTTGAATCGAAAGGCCTTTAGAATGATTGCAACAAAGTTTCTTTTCGGACGATATCGCGCTGGGCAAGGTGAAGGATTTAGTGTCTCGAAAATGCCATCACGAAGAAAATCTACGAAATTCTTCGAAGTTTGTTTTACTAGCCAATAAATTGGGCATTGGGCACGCATGCATTCACGTATTATATTAGGTATGACGTACTGGTTATCGCGAGCTGACTGAAGACAGCACCCTCTATACATAGAGCGATGGGTGAAATCACACATAAAAATAAAATGGAGTTTTGTTGAAGGTGGTATTCCATAGAGTTAGAAGATTGGTAATGTTATTCCAAACTTCGTTTCTACCGAGTGTTACACGACACTCACGTCTTTTTTTGTGATTTCTGTGACATCTTTTTATTTCTTTAATAACCCAAGCTAGGAACAAATAGCTGATATGAAAGATAAATGAGCAAGCAGAGATTTGTTTTAATTTTAACCCACGCAACAATTCCACAAAGCCTAATTATAAATGTTTGTAAAACAAAAGCTTTTAGATAATGTTTGCATAAAAAAGCTTTTAACGTAGGTAGTATAATTCGGAACAATTTAAATGTTTCTAAAACAAAGTCAACTGATTAATAAATATTATATTTTGTTTGTTTATACCCACAGACAGCTACTTCTTTTATTGTTAGGACAAGTGGACTAAGGGTTAAATCGATTTGTATATTTATTTATTAATACACTACGATCTCAAAGGTAAAACAAACAAGTGTCTAAGGGCCGAATTAATAAACACTGACACTTTCAACACATTGTTTACAACAACATTGTGTCGTGATGGATATTATTCTAATGCAAATTACTTCGTGCTTCACAGTAGTTTAGATTCGCGTCATTGCCTTCTATGTAAAGCTCTATGCTAGCCTTGAGTTGTACGAGTGGGCTTAAAAAGCTATTTACTACTTTCTTTATATTTTTTTGCTTCGCCTATGGCTAGTTGGCTACTTAACTACCTTACACATACACATTTCATTAGTAAAACTGTTTTTCTCTACAATGATGTGTAACACCCTATACTTTCGTAGTTTTCTTATCTTTGCTTAGGTACCATACCTATCAACATTCAGATGAATAATGATTGTCTTCGTTAAAAACAACATTGAGTCTTTTTTCACTTGCAGAAGTGAAGAAGTGTTCATACATGTATATTTACTAAAGTCTCTTCTTAAGTTCATAGGTATTATGGAAATGAGATAGAGCAACGAACAAAAAATAAAGAGTTATATATATTACTGCATTTCAAAATATGTAATAGAGTAGGTTTACATAAGTCAGTGTAAACTTGTAAAGTATCGTAAAATGTAGAGGGTAAAGTGGAAAATATTAATGATAGAAAGCACACTCCACTTAGTAGCTTAAAGCTCAGTCGATAAAGAAATAGGCATTAAAATTTCAAATTCAGCAGTCATTAATAACTTGGCTAGGTATCCGGGCGAGGTGAAAACGATAACAAAGTGCAAAATATACCTACTGTTGTAACTTGTAACACGAAACAGTGCAGTAGCACCGTCGTCGCCACTTTCAATGTTGACACATTGAAATAAAATACCGTTCCTTGGGCCGTGAGAATATTATTCTTTATTCTTTTCAATACAAACTTACGTGTGATCATCTTTCATTTCTTTTGTTTAACCGTTCACAGATCCAGTAAGTCTTTCTTAATTAAAAATCGTACGCAATTTTTATTCTCGAGATAAAAAGCCTTCTACGAAATTATTTTTACTCACTTTTCGCCTTCACAATAAAATACTGCTTTTGAGAGCTGTTTATGTTTTTTCTAATTTTTAGGTACATACCACTTTAACGGACATATTAATATAACTTCTACCACAGTTTAAAGATTTTATCTATCATCCTTTAACCAAAGACTTCTATGTAGGATACATAGAAGTCATTGCCTTTAACTGTGACTCTACTTAAGTACATATCAGATTAATTGCTGTATTAGAACTAACATATTATTATATTTATTGAATTCGAATCCAAGTGTCAAGTTATTCACAACTTCACGTCTGCCAGTCTACCAATAACGTGCCTCGCGCCATTTCGGATCATTGGCATCTGGCATTGAATCGTTTGAGCCAAATCCATATTTAAGTAGGCCGAAACTTCGGTATTGAGGTAGAATCCATTAAACCAGATGTTACTAAGTCAGTTTTGTGTAGGAAACTTAGATTTTTATGTAGAATCCATTAAAGTTGATGTTGCTAAGTCACTCAAAAACATGATTTAACAATAATTATGATAATATAGACGATTCCAGGACTAGTGCGACTGGGTCGGAATGTAATTGGAAATTAAAGACTAAGTCTGTTTGTCTGTCTGTCACTAGGCTGAACTTAGCCTAACTCCCCCTTGAACATGAGTATTTAGTATAACTAACTAAGTCGAAATTTTCACAGATGATGTGTTGCCGCTATTACAACAAATACAAAAAAAATACAATGAAATAAGTATTGGTAGGGAGGGGGTCTGAATTTCGGGTTCTTCATATCCCGTTAAAATGAGTCAACCTTAAAAGATAGACTTATGATGCCGCGGACATTTTTTTAGAACTTTTAATGGAGAACAACTCCGTCACACATGATTTTTGTGTTACTTTAACCATTTAAGCAGCGAACACAACGAAAGATCCATAAGGGTACAATTTTCCCAGTTTTTTGCTGTGATGATGTGTGTGTGTGATGATTTTCATTGATGTTCCGTTTCTATAGGTCATAGCGTGTTGTTATACAGCCTATTGCCACCCTCGTTAGATTATTATATGTATAATGACCCTCGTGACTATATCCAACACAAAAATATTTTTTCAATTCAGACCTATAGTTCCAGAGATTAGCCCGTCCAAACAAACAAACAAACTCTTCTTTTGATTCAAATTAAAAAAAAAGTATTTATCTATGATCATTGGTCCATTTGTGATATATTCATTGGATATATGTATATCCTACATCATTTGACACAATTCACTCTCATTCTTATTATACGAGCACGTACCTATGTGTAAAATGACGAACATTTTAAAGTGCATGTAATTCGAATAAAAAATAATGTGTTTATCTATAATCATTGGTCTATTTTGGGTATGTTCATTAGATATATCCTACAGTATTGGCCACAATTCACTCTCATTCACATTATATGAGCACGTATATAACATGACGAACATTTTAAAGTGCAGGTATGCGCTATCGAGGTTAATACTGTTTGATAGCGACAGATATCGCCTCGTAGGCGGTAGCTCGCTTCTTGATAATGCCCCACACACACGTCGGCTGTTACAGTGTGTGTGAGTGTAGTGTAAGCATTAGCCGAGCGTGCAATACAATCATCAATCGTGTTTGCGCTACACGAGCGAACCTCATTTAAATAGGCAAGAAACGGGTGCTAACTGCTAATTCAGTTGTACTAGAATAGGTTACATAATTAATTAGTATACTGAGCACTGACGACGGAGTATTCCGAAATTTCAAATGAAAATTCATAGGTTGTATTATGCATACTTTCTTTAACATCTATCAATTTAGTTCAGTTTAATATATTTTGTGCATTACATGAAACAAAATTAGAGATAGGTACTTTTCGTTAATTTCAATCGATATTTGTCGACTGTCGTTGGTAATTTTAATAGTAGTTTATGGTACAAGTGAGTAAAGTTGGTGATTACCACTGAGGCGCCATTGAGCCGAGCCGTTAGGTGAGGGTCTTAAGATAGCCGAGGACGGTAATCATCAATACTCACGTGTATCATATGGTATCATACGACTTTTTTCAACACACTTGTGAATAAAATAATACTAAAAATAATTTTATTTAGTAGATAAAACTAAAAAACTGTCTAACTCACTAGTGAATACTATAATAATAGTAATGATTACCTGTCTAACTCACTAGTGAATAACATAATATTTTACTTTATGATATGATGATTTTACACTTTATGATCAAGTGTGTTGAAAAGAATACCTATTTCAAAGTTGGTAGTGTCAACACTAAGCTATACCTAATCAACACAGAGGGTTAATTTTATCTCTACCTATAACTATGCTCGTATATTATCATAATTCACTTAGATCACAGTAGGTATTCAGACTCAGTGCTTACGTAAATGGTAAATGCCTACCTACCTAGTTAATGGAATGGGATGGAATCAAACAGTAGAGCTAAACTTCATTTGTAAAAATAATCAAAATTTGTAAAATTTGTAACGGTTCCCGTGCAAATAGTAAAGTCTTTTGTTAAACATCAATTTGCATTTTAACTGACTTTAACATGTTGCAACAATATCGTAATCGTATCGTATCGTATAACCCTTATTAATGAGAGCCTGTTAACGTGAAATCAACGGGTCTGCCCGCGAAATTCAAAATTTTCGTGATTTTTTGCTATTTGTACGCTAATTAGACATAATAGGCTTATGACAATCAATTTGCGAGAATGGCAGTATCATCTTTACATGATTATATCAAAATCTTTGCAATATTGAATGGAAGCAGGCGTTATTTTGCGGAAATCCATAATTAGCAGGACTGATTAATTTTGTTTTGCTATTATCCGCTACTTGAAGGGATTCTGTATGGTGCAATATGCAGGAACACCATCCACATGAAACACCACACACAATTTTCTATCACTTTCTTCGACGCACGTTTCGTCCCGACACCGGGACATCCTCAGGAGATGTTGACTTCACAATGCGAAATCGTAGAGGACGAAACGTGCGTCGAAGAAAGTGATAGAAAATTGTGTGTGGTGTTTCATGTGGATGGTGTTCCTGCATATTGCACCATACAGAATCCCTTCAAGTAGCGGATAATAGCAAAACAAAATTAATCAGTCCTGCTAAAATCTTTGCATAAAAATGTGTATCCTAGGAAATTAGTCCAAGTATCGAGTTTTATGTGAGTAACTCGCAAATCTCGGACTAATTTCTTTAACTCGACACTTTCGAGCAGAGATTTTTGTATAAACACGTGAAGAAGATATTGGGATTATCGCAATTTGACGGCCATAAGCCTATTATGTCTTATTAGCTTAAAAATCGCGAAAAACCACGAAAAAATTTGAATTTCACGGGCACACTCGTGGTGTGCTCCTTAACTCTTTGTTGTCTTTGCCACCACTACTGCTTATCTGAGAACTGGCCGTTTATTTAATTACGTATCATTGCTGAGTATCATAGTATATCAGTATCACGCATATCATCATAATACGAGTATATGGGCAGAGTTACGCACGGCGTGAGGATTTCAGTCAGAGGGATGCATAGCAGTAGGTATCTACACATTATAAATAAAATAAAATAGAGCCAAAATATTATATTAAATAATGAATGAAAAAACAAATATCTACAATTGTCAGTAGTATTATTTTGTACATTGGTTTCCAATAAAACCTACAAAAATGTATTTGGGGGGGGGGGGGCGGGGGGACGGGGGGCAAGGACACCCCCATGCACCCTCCTTGCACCTGGGTTATTATTTTGTATTTTTAACAAGTTAGCAACCAGAATGGTATGTTGACGTGATACCATACAACTAACTAACCTAACTTGTGCAAAAAAATAACCCACCTAAATACCTGTATCAATATTTTAAAAATAAAAATTACCCATTGAAATATCTTAAGAAGACTTAAATCAAACTCTTTAGGTATTAGTAGGTAGGTATCTACATCATCTAGAGGTCAAATTAATAATGCAAAAGAGCTCATAATACTAACTTTAGTGACTACTGTTAGTAAACGTTCGTCATGCAATGCAAATATATTGTTATATAAATTTTATTATTGTCGATTCCCAGTCTATCATAACGAGGTTAATTGTGCACAATATGTGAGATATATAATCATAATAAAGTATTACATACATAAATATGATTGGCTATTATACTATTACTAGCAATTAGTAATGACCAGCATGATACATTTATTATGTCTTTATAAATATTAACCTAACAACAACTGTGGTACTAAAACGCAATAACTCAGATTTAATAATAATTATTATAAAATATTGCTCGTGCATTATTCACACAAAGCAAAGCGAATCAAAAAATAATATGTTTAGAAATTAGGTCCAGGGGACGTGAAACCCCCAAAATCATACACATAAAATTAAAAATAAACAGATGACTAAAATATTATGATTCGATTTTCCGATAAATAAGAAGACTTCCATTTTATTTTATAAGGTAGTGGAACAAGAGTTATGCTTTTTGAAACCAGTCAGGTGATTAAAGCAAAATCATTTAATCTTTCTTGCTATATTTATCCTTACTATAAAATTAATAATTTGTGTGAAACAAATGAAATTATTTTTGAGTGAGCAAAATCAAAGAGCCACTGAGGTGAAAAATTGTATGCGTCACAACTTACAAGAGAGCTTTATTAGTTTTCTCTACCTTTCCCCCAATATGCGCAGGATTCTTATGTAGAATCACACATATTTGCTTGTATTAGTATTGCGGGATTCATAACAAAAAAAATTGCTATGTTGTTGTATAAATAACAATTCAGATAGTAGTCATTGAAAACTTGTCAATAGAGTCAATTATATTTGTGTTTGACGATTTCGTTTCTCCAACAGTACTTTACGGAGAAGGTAAATAACTTAGTGTCAGTTAAAGTGCTAAAGTTTGTAGTGTGAAATGTGAAGTAAATAAAACGAATAAATACTCGCTGTCTCGTCCATTGTTTTATGCATGTTTTATGAGGGTAACAGTAAATCCTAAATGGAGTCGGACGGTATGGGATATGAAATAATGACAGCTTGTTATAATATGACAGAAAACTGTAATTAGTAAGCGTCAGCAGATTTATTAGAACGACGCATTGAAGATGAACTACGGAAATAATTAAAGATTAAGAACTAAGAAAATATTAAGTTCCTTTCATTCACTACAGGTAAGGAAATGTCATTTACTAATACCCAAAAAAAATCACTGCTCTACAATAACATCCTTCGTCATCGCAAACATTCTCCCCGTCTAAATAAGGGGGGAATAGAGACAGAATCAAAGCCGGGAGCCGCAGCTGAGACTGCTAAATCCGGTAAGCGTCGCAAGTATGCCTCTCTTTTAGAGAGTTACATATTTGTCCCGTTTGCCGTGGAGACCCTGGGGCCATGGAGTCATAGTGCCAAAAAATTCCTTCGAGAGCTTTCCCCGCGGTTAATAGCCTCAACTGGTGACAGAAGGGCTGGCTCATTTTTTGCGCAACGTATCAGCCTAGCTGTTCAACGCGGAAATGCAGCCAGTATTCTTGGCACCATTCCACGCGGGCAAGATTTGTATAGTAATTAGAATAAGCTATTACATCAAATTCAAGTTTCAAGAGATCGTCGAGTTCAACGGAAATAGCAGCATTTCCATCCAAATCCAACGCCTAATATCACTTATTCTTGTTTCTAAGTAGGGAATTTATTATTTACTTACAAGTGTGATACCTACACTTATTATGTGATACGTCAGAATTTTCGTAAAACATCTATGCAAATTGTTCCAAACGCACAGTTTCACGTTTTCAGATCTCATCTCTTTTATTGTCGAGACGTAATATTGTGTAAACAATATGCAAAGTATGTACTATAACATGTTTTCGCGTGTACGTCGGGTTAAGTTAAAGTTTATCGGCTCGGGCCACCGCCGCCGTCGCGTACTTTTCCGCCTTGGTCTAATTTTATAAATCATTAATCAATAGGTAATTACTATTGAAAACAACTGTAGTAAACGATAACACCGCGTGATGTGTTAATTAATTACTCGGATCTATTAAATTAATTAACCGACTCAGGAGCATCAATGAAAACAAAGGACTTAAGAAAGTCAAACTTCGACTCTACATGAAATACACGTACTTACTTAGTTACTCTAATTTAATATCTTTAATGTATTCTCTTTCTCTAATTCTAGCATTTCATAGTACAGTAGTCAGTACCTACTGTATATAATATTTTCTTTATCGTTATCAAAACCCCATTGAAAAAGCCTATGAAAAAACTATATAATTAAATACTTTTACCGAATAAGTAGTTTTTTCATAGAAGAATGGCCTTTAGAGCTTAATCACTTTACGCTAGGGTTTATGATAATCTTTTAGAAAATCGAGAACGTTGTTTCTTCAAAACAATATGAACTTGTTGAGTACAATAACAGCATTTCTACGTCTTCAAGAGCCATTCCCTTACAAAACTTCATTAAGCTGTGTATTGAATTGTTAAATGTAATTAGTAGAGTCATTCATTTGCAAGTGACCTAAAATGCTATTGTTATCGTTTAAGTAAGGTCAGTGAAGTATTTAAGGAATGGATAGTTCTTAAACGGTACTATGAAGGTCACAAACGCTGTAACAGGTTTTCTAAATGATAGGGCGCTATCATTAGGTTAAGGTAAGATAACGTCATCTTCCATTAATCATCATGCATGAATCCTTGAAACAAAATTGGTAATTTATAGACAATAATTACATCTGCATTCAGCACACGAGATTTAAAGTTATAATAGATCCCGAAATTGATGCAATGTCGGGGTCAGACAACAAATTATTAGTCTAATGTGGGTTCACTGAAGAACCTCTAAAATGTTCGTTTTGCTAACATAGGTTTTCGAACTGGGTTCATAATTCATATCATGGATTATCAATACATATAATAAATCTGTTGTTTGTCTGTTTGTCTGTCTGTTTGTACGGGCTAATCTTTGGAACAACTGGACCGATTCCAATGAAATTTTGTGTGGTGGTAGCCTATATCCCTGGTCAACATATAGGATACTTTTCATCCCGGTAAAATAAAGAGTTCCCGTGGGATAGTTAAAAAACTGCAATTAATTTAACAGCTTTGTAAACAACAACTAATGAACTTAATTTAGTAAAATTGGTTCTGCTGATACCTTATGTTGCCTTTTTAACAAAATAAATATATATAGTAAAACTTATTAATCCAATCGAGTTCCCGCGGGAAAGAAAACATTACAAAAACAGTTAGCAGGCGTCTTGCAAGTAACGGATTTTAATGAAATTTTATGATCCTACTTTATATATATGCCCGGTCAACATTTAAGATACTTTTCATCCTGAAAAATTTGAGAGCACCCGTGGGATGTTTAAAAAAACCTATAGCTACTTCTCTCCGTAGCACAATCAAAACGGGGTCGAAATATCGACAGTTTAAGGAGCACACCACGGGTGTGCCCGCGAAATTCAAATTTTTCGTGATTTTTCGCGATTTTTAAGCTAATAAGACATAATAGGCTTATGGCCGTCAAATTGCAATAATCCCAATATCTTCTTCACGTGTTTATATAAAAATCTCTGCTCGAAAGTGTCGAGTTAAAGAAATTAGTTCGAGATTTGCGAGTTACTCACATAAAACTCGATACTCGGACTAATATCCTAGGATACACATTTTTATGCAAATATTTTGATATAATCATGTAAAGATGATACTGCCATTCTCGCAAATTGATTGTTATAAGCCTATCATGTCTAATTACCGTACAAATAGCAAAACACCACGAAAATATTGAATTTCGCGGGCAGACCCGTTGATTTCACGTTAAATCGTCCTTTTGATCGTGCAACTAGGTATAACTATAGGTTAGGTTAGTATGCAGCGTTGCGGAAGAATATAACAGAAAAACGTTGTTTTACCTCATTACTTCAAAAATTAAGCCAGTTATTTAAATGTCGTTCTGAGCGTTTTTGGGAATTATTTTTTACCGATAAATTAAAACAAAAATTACAATTATGTCCATCGTAGTTTTCGATGGAAATTAGAAAAATTGAGATTGTGGAGCAATTTTAGGGAGAACTTTTTATCCAATCGTGTTTCTGAAGTAAGGTTAACAGATATGCTGTTTTTTCCCAGAAAATCCAGGACTCCCACGGGATTTGTAAAACCCCGAAATTCACGCGGGCGAAGCCGCGGGCAAAAGCTAGTGAACTATAAATAAAGGAATAATAACCACCTACATTATTTGAAACAAAGGATAATTATACTTAGTATAAAGATTTGTCCTTTTTCAGGCAGTAAAGTAGGTATCATAATGCCCCGGGGCGGGGGTAAAATCGCCCCAAAAGAAAAATAATGGCAAATCTTTTTTTTATAAACGAATTTTTTGAATTGTTGAATGAGGTAATATTGAAGATGATAGTGTTTTGGCGCTTTCTGAAAGTTGATATTGTTTCTCGTTCAGGTCTCTCGTTCAGCTCTCAAAATCTTTATTGAGAGCTAAGAGCAGCCTGTTGCTAAGAATGAGGTAGAATCAGAAATTCAAAGGTTCTATACAAGGAATTCACGGTATGTAGAGTATAGAGCGTATTCGTAGTCACCAAGAGGAGTGCTGCGTGCTGCCGACACGCTCAGAAACAACCTAAATAAAGCATTTCAGCAGGGAGTAGCCGTCTCGGAGCTCGGACATGGAACACACACGCGCAGCGGGCACACACGCCCGCGCCGCGCACACGATCTCGCCTCACGCACACATCCATCGCTAGACGAAAATAAAATCCACTCCTTATGCGCCATGCAAATAGGAAGCCGCCGGCCGCCGGGACATTTAACCGGCCGAATGGAGGAGATCCTTACGTTTCGTGGCACTGTCGTAAGACGGTCACGGGCGCAGCATCTCAGGCCGCAGGTCACGACGGTCGGTCGGAGATCTCATCCGAAGGCACCGTCCTCTCAGAACTGGTTTTACACGCACGATCTTATGGAAAAGTACACGAGCGTGACGTCCACGAACACACGGCACTCGCGGTATCGCGGCTGTCTCGCTGCGGTCACTCGGCAGGATAAATCAACGGGCGGAGATTAGCATGAATGATATCATGAGGGCGTCACGAGAGAGACGCGGGTGAAGTGCGACGGCGGTGCGGGTCGCAACGCGACTGGCGGCGGCACTGGCTACGGCACTAGTCACTACGCGGAGCTCCGTGCGTAGTGAGTGGCCGTGAGGCGCGGGGACGAGGAAACCCGGCGCGAGTAGTACGGCGCGCCCGGCCGACCCACGCGAGGGGGGGCCGGGGGACACTCGACACGACACTCCGCACTCGGCCAGGGGGCGCGGTGGCGCGGGGGGAGGGCGCGGATTAATCACGTAGTAAGTATGCCCCCCGGGGCCGCGCTGCCCTCGCCCGCCCCGCGCATAGAGCCTGCGCGCGGCCGATACATGAATAAATAGTAAACGCAACCAGCGCTCGTCGTACCAGACTGAAACCGGACACTTATCCGAGCTAAATGAATTCCTGGGTGAGCGTTGCCACCGGGCACCGAATGTTGGCGCTCGCGGCGCCGTCGGCGGCTGCGAGGCGCCGCACCTCCGCTCGCCAGTCGCGGGTCGCCACATCGACTTGTGATGCAATTCTGTAATCGGTTTTAAGAAAGTTATCAATCGACTCTCGGAATTCAATGCCATGCGCTTCCAACTTCCACTATTCGCTGACTTCTTTATGTAAAGAATAAAGATTCATAATCTTTGAACTGTTAGCGGTCATACAATGCTGTAATAGCTTATTTGATATTTCTTCTTTCTTCTCCTCATGTTTCAACTAAATGGTTTTCCCAACATACGGCTGAGCTTTCAAGACTGGTTCTAATACTCTACCGATGACGTGTTGCAGTACAGGTGACGGTACCTACCTTCGTTTAAATATTCATAATCATGGTTTAACATTTTTCTGACTCTTAATTAGGTTTAGCGGTAAACCAAAGTTTATATCTTTCGAAAGCAACTGAGAATGCAGTTTTATATAAGCTAAATAATTCAAAGTTATAAAAAATTACGGCCCTGTTTGTGCCAGCGCCTGCTGAAATTGGAATTGAAATTTTCTCGGAAAAAAACGTATTCATCGTTATCGTAAACGCTAGCGAATTCTGCCCGCTGATTGGGTTCCTGATTTGCGTCAGCCAATTGCGGCGCAGAATTCGCTAGCGTTTACGATAACGATGAATACGTTTTTCTTACGCAATCAGGGGGCTGATTAGGTAGGTACAATTTCTTGATTTGTTTTCTGTGTAGTAAAAAACTAGAAAACTGTGTAATAAATGTCCTTCAAAACAAAAGTCCTGTTTAAAAATTAATTATCAAGACTTTTTTTTTTATTTATTTTCTTTCTTTCTTGACGTTCTTTTATAGCCACGGAAAAATATGCAAATCGACCACTAAGCGTTATTTTGAGGCTATCCAGTATGACGTCGTATAACATCACCATAACTTAGGTAGGTCGAATCAGCTTTCCTTAAACTTTTCCTTGGTCAACATATTGTTCTTTCCAGTATGCTGCATTCATAAGCGAATTTAGGGGGTAGCACAGGGGCACATGCTCCCCCTTCTAAGACAATCTTAAAATTGGTCACTCTATAGGTAAACAGCTGAAGGCATTTTCGTTGATGTAAAGCAAAATATTGAATTAAGGAAGCAGGCTTTCTTGTGTGGAAATCTATAATTAGCAGGACAGTTTGTTTAGCTATACTTAATCGGCTACTTGAAAAGAATCTGTGTAGTCCAATATGCAGGAATACTGCCCTCATGAAACACCAAACACAAATCACAATTCTAACAATTTCTTCGACGCACGTTTCACGGCACTCGGCCCCAGATATCCTCAGAATTATCCTCTACGATTTCGCATTTTTACGGATTCTTTTTAAGTAGCGGATCCCAAAAAGTACCTCATCCGCCCTCGACTATAGCCTTGACAGGGGCGGGGGCGACCGCAGCTCTTAAAGAATGCGACCACCTCATTTGTCAGGACATAATCGGGCCATGGAACTGGAACTACGTCATCAGATAAAGGGTGCCATGTTAATGGTAGCTATAGATAAAGCCTTGTCCGCTATTGTTTATCTTTCATTATAAGCAAGCATATCTATCTAACGGGGTAAACGTCAGTCGGAATTTTATTACATTACTAGCAGTGCCCGCGGACTCCGTTCCGCGTTAGAAATATTTTTGTAGAAATAAATGTAAGAAATTTTTGCTAAAAATAGCCCATGAAACTCCACAATAACGTAGCTTTCTATCGGTGAAAGTATTTTGAAAATCGATTCAGTAGATCCAGAGATTACCCCTTACAACGTCACAAACTCACAAACTCACAAACATCGTTACGTTACCTCTTTGTAATATTATATATTATATAATAATATCTGGATGACCGAGCTTCGCTCGGTAGTCTAGCTACTGGCCAATAGATGGCAGCAGGAGTCATATTTTTTTTTGGTAAATTCGACATTTTCTAAAAATGAAACCTAGCTAGATCGATTAAGCTATATAGATTTATCCTCCGATCACTTTAAACACAGATTTATCGTCAAAAGCACCTGTTATTTTTATATTTTGACATAAAATTAATGTTTACACAAAAAAAACTCGGTACTGCAGCCACAGACATATTATGGCATATATACTTCGATATATCTGTCATAATATGGATACGGTTACTTGACTCTCTTCAGAAAAATGCACATTGGATCAATGCACAATGCAACAATCAGCGATACTTAATGTGTCTAGCGATTAACCCTGGTCTGCTATGTCAAAAAAAAAACTGTTTTCGAAATTCAACCAAAAGCAATATATTCACTTCGGAACGGTGTGAATATGAATAGGATTTTTGCCTCCATTTTCATAGTTAACAACTCAGTGAAGGTTGCTAACTAACAAGCTGAACGATATTTTACGGAATCAGCCCACAGTAGTTAACATCTCGTGGTGAACAACGCAGAAGGATTATGTCCTTTTGTGAAAAGAACGGTTCGCAGGATAAGCCATTAAAAGGAATGGTCTTGAAAACAAATGGTCGACTAAAGTAGGTAGGTATTACGTCCTATTGTAACCAGGTATTTCTTTTGTACATTTGTGTAGTTTTTAACGTCACACTCTTCAAGTGGCAGGCTTCTACTGTATTGATCTAATAACTATTGATGTAGTTTTGCGGTAAATATTAAAAAGGATTGTAAGCCTGATTCTGAAGGTAAGTCCTCCTTTTTAATACCGCTACTAATTAAGAAGAATTAAATAGTTACAAGCGGAGAGTTAAATGTATTTTGTATATCTCATATACTTATTATGATATACCTACGTACCTACACATACGCTAACTTCTGTATGTGAAGAAAAATTATCGGTGCCAGCCAATTCAAATAGATAAGTAATTCTTGATAATAGTGCAAAACTACATCCATAGTAAGTATGTAGTAGTAGTAAGCTTCACTGGCACTTACCGACTTCAAAATAGATGAGTGGGTAGTAGCGGTTATAATAATTATATTAATTTATTTTTCGCTTTTGAGTGCCTATTTGTGGTTTTGAAGTCGGTTCAATTTTTTAAAAAAATAATTTATTTTACCCTTTTTAGTGCAAAAAAGTTTTTAAAGACAAGCTTTTATGATCTAGTTGCCACGTTTTAACCAAATTTAAAACGGACTATCACAATAAAATGCATGTACAATAATCACGGAAAATCCTAAGTACCGATATAGGGATTAAACAGAGAACCTCTTATTTTTAGGGATTAAACAGAGAATTAAAACATATATTTCAGTCAACTTGAGAATCTACTTCTCTTTTGAAGTCCGATAAAATCTACACTGTACACTATTATACCGATCGCAAGCGATTTACTTTTTTCCGTTGAGGAGTTCCGCTCTCCATCTCCGAAGATATTCATTAAATCTCGACAAAATTAAAACGAGTCTACCTGTGATGTATGGCCTATCTAACAAAAAAAGAATCATCTAAATCCGTTTTGCCGAGATAATCGCGAACAAACTTAAATACAACAAATATGTCGATCAAACTAAGAACCTCTTATTTTTTTAAGTCGGTTAATATACTAAAACCTTCTCCAGAATGTAACAAATACTTTCCTGAAAACCGCATCAAAATCGGTTCAGCCAAACGTGAAATAATCGCGGACAAACATACATACATACATACATACATACATACACACACACATACATACATACGGGTCGAATACAGAAACTCTTTCTAAGTCGGTTAAAAATGTTTGGAATTGGGCATTTTCTATGTAATTTTATCCTGGAAAAACGGATTGGCTGCAAACCGTTTGGTTACAGATGGACGGATGGACGAAAGTACCTAATAAATGTAAGAATCTCTGTATCAACTATAAAACAAAAAATTAGTTTGTGAAACTTTTTAGTAGAATAATTAGTAAAATAAAAAGACTATTTCATTATATTAATAAAATATCATTTTATTTTATGGTAAAATAAGAGGTAACTAACGTTAAGATAATGTTGAGAGGTAACGCCCAGTTCGGTAGCTGTTGTGGACTTGTGGTACCTACATCTAAATAAAGCCCGTGTGCTCCTGACTGGAAGGCCACGCGTTGAACTCTTCGGTAAGGGCCGTCGATCGATTTGTTACGCTCGGCGCTGCCAACGAGTTTGGAATGGTAAAGCTTTTAAGATTTTTTGAGGAGCTTGCCAAGGTCAAAGTTTTGAATTTTGTTTCATGATGGAGTGTTATTTTTTGTTTTTATTTCTAACTATGGTAACCTTATTGTTTGTTAAATTCATATATATTTTGTAATACTGCCTAATACTTTGAGGCCCAAACTTACTTTCTTAAGTTTAAGATACTTAATTCACTTTATTCTTTAAGATACCGAGTATCTAAGCAAATAACGTTGGTTCACAAGAACCCATCCCTAAGGTAACGTTGGTTCACAAGAACCCATCCATATAGGCATATAATGTTGGTAAGATGAGTTTGTTTGCTTGTCATTCACCTTATTTCTTGTAGTGCAACGAGAGAGCAGCTGGGCAAACGAGTTAAGAGCAGCGACGATTGAAAAAAATGTTGGTACTTAATAGTTATTACTTACCTATAAGTAGGTAGCAGGTACCGAGTTGTCTTATACCTGTATTGGCTCACTGGCCATAATATTATGTGAGTTACTGAGATTATATTATTGACGACCGAATGGCGTAGCGGTAGCGAACCTGCTATCTGCGTCGGAGGTCGTGGGTTCGATTCCCACTTCTGGTAAATGTTGGTGTGATGAGCATGAATGTTTTCCAGTGTCTGGGTGTTATTCAATATATTATATTCATGTTTATTAATATGTATATATTCTATTTATCAGTCGTCTAGTACCCATAACACAAGCTATCGCTTACTTTGGGGCTAGATTGCGATGTGTGTAATGTCTTGATAAGTATATATTTCTTTATACAAGGTGAAAAATTTATGGTTTTTGATGTTTGCAGTACTATCGAATTACCTACACTGTTTCGGAAAAGTAAGCATTTTTATTTTTATTGCAAAAAAAATAATCGAGATAAACTCGAAAATGTGATACTTAACCAATAGTAGTGACTACGCGGTACGTGGCGTGTAGAGTAGTAAAACTCACGCCGCGAGCGCGGCGTGCGGTACCTACTACTACTGGTTTGCGAATTTTTGAAAACAAAATTTCTCGAAAAATAATTTTTTTATTTTACTACTGGGGTCAAAATAAATTGAAAAAATTAAAATTACTGCGAATAGCGATTCACCTCGCCTCACATCTAAAACCATTAATTTTCACCGTGTATTTTGGGTAAGTCTTGAGAAAATACTATCTGTGGTGGGATGTCTATGATCTGACGTACAATCCTACCTAAGATAATGAATTACTCAAGCCCAAGCCCTATTGCGTCACTTCAATCTCGACCAAACTCTGAGTTATCAAACCGGGTTGAAATGTTCAAAATGTCCAATGATACACGGATTCCCCTGATTGCGTAAGAAAAACGTATTCATCGTTATCGTACACGCAAGCAAATTCTGCCTGATGATTGGGTTCCTGATTTGCGTCAGCCAAACGCGGCGCAGAATTCGCTAGTGTTTACGATAACGATGAATACGTTTTTCTTACGCAATCAGGGGGCGTTTAAAAACGTAAGTATTTAACCCGCTGTTTGGCGCAAGTGTGCCTCATAGGTAAAGTACAGTACCTAAGTATATACCTTGGACCAAAGACTTCTATGTAGCCTTGGACAGAGAATCCTATAGATACAATTATCTATAATAAAGAAAAATAAAATGAGGTGTGTTGATTTATTCTTTGACGCGCTTTCTTCTTATTTTTAGAAGGAATTTTGGACACTGAACCCACTGGGAGAATGGATTTTTGCGTTACATTTGAATATTTTAATACATGAAGATCATCGGAGCCCAGTAAATCAATTTATACGAAAATTAAAAAAGAGACAAAAGGGATCTTTTTGTCTTTGTAAAAACCAAGTTAGAACCGAGAATTTGAAATTCCTACCGAAATTCACGCAAATGAAGCCGCGGGCAAAATCTAAAGATTGTTAATAATACTACAATGTATTAGGTACCTTCTGTGCGAAATCTGCGTAATATAGTGGCAAGTTAATCATCGCTTCTATGTAAGTTAATACTTATACAAGTTACAAGAGTTGATTGTTATTGGATAAGCACAAAGCGGGGCCCATCGGGGGTTAGTACTGGTTTTTATAATATAAACTAGTCGATTCCCTTCGAACAAACGGATCGGATTTATCCATACATCTAAAGCCAAACTCACCAAGCGGAGAACCGCCGAAAGGTTAGCTCAAGCGAGTCGTCTCGTAAATAGATGAAACCTATACTAACTGTACTGTATGGTTAGTACAGGTTTTTGTACGAATAACGAATCAACTCGCATCGCACAAATGAATGGAATGCCTCCATACAATATTAAACTCAGCACTATCTATCTATTGACAACCGCTTGTCCATCGATGTAAATGTATGGAGGAATTCGATACGTTTGTGCGATGCTATTTGACTCGAAATTCGTATTCGTACAAAACCTGTACTAGCCGTACTGTGCGTCACGTCACGACTCACGAGCGCCGAGCACCGCAGCGCGCACGCAGGTCATCGGTCGTCGGAGATGTTGGAGTTCCGCGTGGGTGCGCGCGCGCCGGACCGTGCCCACTGCCCGCTGCCCACTGCTCACGGTCCACAACGCCCGCAGGTGCCGCGTGATCACTGTTTCAACAGTTTTTGGCCAAAGTAGCCCGCGAAATTGAAATTTTATTTAGTTTTTCGCTAATTGTAGGCTATTTGTTAAGGAGCACACCACGGGTGTGTTGTGCCCGCAAAATTCAATTTTTTGTGGTATTTCGCGATTTTTAAACTAGTAAGACATAATAGGCTTATGGCAGTCAAATTGCGAGAATCCCAATATCTTCTTCACGTGACTATATAAAAATCTCTGCTCGAAAGTGTCAAGTTAAAGAAATTAGTCCGAGATTTGCGAGTTACTCACATAAAACTCGATACTCGGACTAATTTCCTAGGATACACATTTTTATGCAAAGATTTTGATATAATCATATAAAGATGATACTGCCATTATCGCAAATTGATTGCCATAAGCCTATCATGTCTAATTAGCGTACAAATTGCAAAAAACCACGAACATTTTGAATTTCGCGGGCAGACCCGTTGATTTCACGTTAAGTATTTTTGCAGAATAGCACGGCAGGCACATCTCTTTTGATTGATGATTTAGTCCTGCAAGAAAAAAAAAAAGAAATGGCATAACTTTACGCACTTTCCTTGAACTTAAGAGAAACTTCACACTCATATTTACCTAGTTCGTAAGAGTGTTATCTAAATTGTTATTATAATGTAAAAGGAAGCCATTAGCCTCTTTTAAATTACCACATAACATACTTATTCATTATACCTAACTCTCCTACTCGAAAGCGTTTATTTATAAGAAACAGGTTACACCGAGATGTTAAGTCAAAGTCAGATTTTCCTTATCCTTAAACAACATTGGACAACTGAAATGCCTTGGAACACTTACGACTGGTCTTACCAAATCGGGTGCCTCCTACACGCATTTTACGCGGCCTTAAATTATTTATTACCTACTTTAAGAATGGATTATGAAATATGTTATTTATATGTAGCTGGAACCTTTAGAACAGCGTAGAGACGTTAGCTCTTCTATCGGTTGTTCAATGGGGAGTGCTCAGAAGAGCTGTTTGAAGTGATTCCTCCTTCCACTTTCTCTATGCATACACTCCGACGTAGAAACGTCCATCCATTCCATCCATTCCATCTGGATGGCTGGCTATCCACGACCGCCCGGTATGCTAGATCTTTCTTTCCACGCACATGCTAACTCTGGAGCAAGCTACCAGCAACAGTGTTCCCTCAAAACTATAACATATGGGGTTATTCAAGGGGCGGATAAATAAATTTCTTAAGAGCCGGCAACGCATTTACAGTTCCTCTCCTCAACCTTTGGTATTTAATTAGAATAAACCTGACACGCCTTGAAACACTTAAGTTAGTGACAAGTTTTACCAAATCTGGTGACTCCTACACGAATTCTACTAGAACAAGTTGATAATATTTATTACCTACGATATGTTTAATGAGGTGATCCAGAAATATTATGTTGCATAAAGTTGAAAGAAATGAAATATCATCTTTTGCTAAAAATTGCGTCCTAAAACATATTATTAGTATTAGAGTATTACAAACTCTGTAGAAAACTATCTCGGCTACCGGATAAAACGCTTAAAAATTCTTTGCATCGAGCCAAACCATAGATAAAGGACTCCATTTCTTTTCAACAGGTATAACTACAACATTCAAAAAACAAAAATTAAAACACAAATGTACGATGCAAAGAACTACTTACTAAATGCTTATTTGATTAAAATAAGTCATTTTTAGAGTTTTTAACATACCTAAGTAATTTACGACTATTTTACCCTGAAATCGTTTGTGCTTGAGCAATATTTAACATGATTTTACTAATTAATAAATTGACTCATCATTTGAAATGCATTTGATTGCAGTTTGTTGACTCGTACCTATACCTAGTTGCATGTCTAGTGCTCAGACGTCTGTCTGCCCACGCTCTTACTCGTACTTATTATTTTAGACATAACTCCCTATCCATATCGTCCATCAAGAATCTAGATATACATATAACTAAATAATGATATTATTTATTAGAAGACTAGCTGTTGCCCGCTTGAATTTCGGGTTTTCACAAATTCCGTGGAAACCTTGGATTGTTGTATTGAGCTATGTGTTAATCCAGAGTATACTCTATATCAACTCAAAATTTTAGCTAAATTGGTTCAATAGTTGAGGCGTAAAGGAGTTACAACTTACAACCATGATGCACACTTACACACTTTAGATGTAAACTTTTCACTTTTTAAAAATTGTTTAAGAAAACTGATTATTATTAGGAATAAATTATAATGGTTTCATTTTTTTTTTGTTTTATTGTTGTACTGGAACGTACCTGCTTAGTATTTTAATAACAAATGACAAACGTGAAATAATATTCCAAATTACGACACTTTTGTAATAAACCTTAACAAAATTAAACCAAAAATCGTAAAGTGTTTGCATAATTCATAATATCAACGGTTGCAACAACTGCATAACGTGCCGGTAATTTTAGTCTGCCATTTCGTCTATTTCTGGTGCCAGACGCAATATCATTTGCGTGGTGTTGATATGCAAATAAAATTATAAATAACACACTAATGCACCTAGCCAGCGAATAAGTACTGGAAACGTGATGGCGTAATGCGCATGAGAAATTGAATTTTGCTAGCTAAAGTTCACGTTATGTAAAATCTTTTGTATTGCAACATCACATCATATCTGCAGTAGGTACGTAAGTATTATGTTACCATGTTAACTCAAACTTAAATTATCTTTATTTCACATAGACCTATATGCAGACTCCTGTTATAAATCAATTTGATATAATTATGTCACATACGACTACATAATATGGTGATAACTACAAGTTGACTTAAAGCTAAGTTTACGAGGCTTCAAACGCGCCCTGCACTAAGAAGAAGCACATAACAAACTCAGCCGGTTTTTGTGTTATCTCCATTTCACAATGGCCCTTAAGAACTAATTGAGCTTACAGCAGTTCATGATCACTCCCAAGGATTTGATCAATCAATCAATAAATTTATTCATTCGTGTAAATATTCCTTAAAATACTATATAGTAAGCTCACAGATAACAGGTAAGCTATAGTAAGCTGTAATAGTAAGATTTCGGTTCTCTTCAAAATAATAATTATTATTTATCTGTACTTATATTTCCTACTTGATAATAATTCTAAATGTATAAATGTGGTAGTGAGTGACGGTTGCTAAGTATAAGTTAACTACCTATGTAAATTGATACCCACGTCGAAGATACGTAATGAACTTATGAACTCTATATGCTGTCGTTGTAGGTACCTATTTTGTTACTTGTTGTTAGTTTTTTATCCTGTAAAAATACATGTCTTTCACAAGCCATAGTTATGTATTATTATATTAATAATTTATTTTATATTTATTTATGCAATATTTTCTTTAATTTTAAATATTTTTAATGTACCACCTACCTCATACTATCCAAAACTGGTTCTTACCTCGATTGTTGCCTGGAAGAGTTCGCAGTAGTGATAAAGTGCTATATTTGTACATTTGTTTAGTTATTTATTTTATGCTTTTATTTCTTTTTGGTTTTGGTGTAAGATAAAGAATTTTCTATCTATCTATGATTTTCAAAAGAAGAATACGGTTTGGGAAATAAGCAGAGAACATCTAATCTGGCTGAAAAGTCGTATGAGTATGTAATTTGTGGTTTTGATAAAATAATTGTATGCGAAAGAATATTAAAATGTGGTTGATTAACCATACCCACTAAGTATGGACAAAAGCTTATATTTTAAAATGTAAAAAACAGTATCCGGGTTTAAATATAGCTTACCTACGTTTTAACGTTTACGTTAGTGCTAAATATATTCACAAAAGTGTTTGTGCTAACTACGAGCATGTATACAAAATGTGTGTAATTGATTGAAAGGATGCCGGAATTGCGTAAAATTATATCTCTTTTTGCGTTCTCCGCTAAATATTCGCGATTTAATTACTTTACATAATCTGGATACCTAATTGAACTCCATTAGGTTACTCATAAATACGCGACGGTTATAGATTACCTACATATACGCTCTATGTAGACAGACCGCATATTTGTAGAAAGCTTCTAGTCCAAAAGCTTTCTACGAAAATGTGATAAGGTTAAGATTAATATCTACAATAATCTGAAATTCTGAATTATTGTACTTATTAGTTAGGTACCGCTAGAAAAATCATCATTAGACATTCCAGCACCCGTACCTAACCATATTATTTCGATTCGATAAACCCAAATAGAAAGAAAATGTACTCAATTATCAGTCATCTGATCAATATGTCATTCTCATATATTTTTTTTAATTTCGTTCCATTTGTGGGTTTCGCACGAAATAATATGTCGAAATGCGTGAAAACTGCGAACCTGTACTATGATACCCGCGTGGTGGGCTTTGGTCAAATCTTCAGGACACCCAGGTCCAATAGTATGTCTTAAAAAAGAGTTGTAACATACTGATCGAACGATGAATCTCATTCGTATGAGCTGATACTTTGTTTTTCCTCATATTTTCCTATGTAAACAGAAGATTGGAAAATAATAGAACTAGTGTGAAAAGTTCCAATAAATAACCCACCACAGTGCCGTGTGCGCGAACCGGCAGTCTGCGCCCGCGCAAGCTATTTTCAACCGCACGTTAGTCCTACGCATTCTACGTCTACTATTTGTTTATTTGCAACCGACATTCTTTAGTACAGTCATTAATACATTAGCTTCCAAGAATGTTCCTATTAAATTATTTTTCTCATAGTACCCAAATAAAAATCAAACTGTCCTTATTCTATGAAACTGTTAGTTTACATATTATCTACTTACTAGTTATTAATTATTATGCAAATAAATGTGTTACAACAAATTTTTCTTCCAAAAACAGATAATGCATATTGTCTCCTAAGTTAGGTACAACACTCTATTGAGCTTTTAGTACCTACAGAGATGTTAGTCTGTTTTAATACGAGTAGCACACGAATCATTGTGTAATAATATTTATCTACGCTCATTGCTTAAAGTTCGAATAATGAAATCAAAATGTGTCACATATTGACCTACTTTATTCACAGACTTCTATAATTATTAAAAAGTTATTCATTATAACATCGCTGTACTATGGAAATATCTCTAGAAAGTTGAATAATTTCTATTACGATACTCGGCTCTGGGTTCCTGTATTTTTATCTGTCGTCATCACAGACCAGGGAATAACTTCTTCTTTTCTCTGTGGTCGTCATAGCCAAAAGAGAATGTAGAGCCAATCCTCAATTTGTTTTTTTTTTTATATATGGAGTCCACAGACAACATTTAGTTGGTAGTCATGGGATGGGCCACGATCGACCATAGACAACAATTAATTCACGGAAACAATATTTTTTCCCTGCCTTATATGACTGATTAAAAAGTGTGTTCATGCAGAATATTGAAAAGAATTATGTATAATTTTTGATTATTTAATTATCCACTAAAAATATACTTTATCTGACTTGTATAAATATTTTTCTACTCTTTTTTGTTTCATGACTTTTTTAACAGACTATACACAGTTTACAACTGAATTTTGGCGCCATACCTAACTTTTGAAATTTCAATGTCAAATTATTTTTGTTACTTAGTCAAAACTTAGCGCGGAAAAATGTCTAGCAGTGAAACCTACTAAAGAAAATTTAACTCCACTTGACATTTTAGTAATTGCAACAAAAATGACCCACAATCTTTTACCGACAAAGTGAAGGATTTACGACAAACGTTAGCAAGATTTTATGGTTTGGATTTATGATGATTTGAGCGTAGATAAAGTAGTGTATGAAACTCTACATAATTAGGTATTAAAACACTCGTGTGATACTATTAAAAAACTCGCCTGCGGCTCGTTTTTTAAACTCACACTCATGTTTTAATACCCCCCATTATGCATCCGTTTCATAAACTACTATTCTGTAATAAGAGCAAAAGTGTTAGGTATGTACAGAAATATCGAGGTAAGACTTCAAAAGGAAGGCAGCTAATTAAAAGCTCATGTTTCTGCGATTACTTCCTCGTAGAAACTAGAACAGTGTTTGAGCATTCTGTATAATTAGTGCTAAGAAAACCATGAACTGAAAGTGAACACACATTTCTCCGTAATATTAAGCGCTAATTAAAACAAGCTCGAAGTGCAGTTCCCAGCTTATCTTTTAGGCTACACGTATATCTAGTCGTAGATACTTATAATGTTTCGCAGCTGTATTTTTTGCAATAAGTTGGGTGAAATAACACAAAGCCCTAGGATAAAGGCTGTAGCTTAAGATTTCAGAGCTTTTAGAAACAATACTTACTGGTTTTTCACTACTAGGTATGCAAAAAAAAATGAAAATGCTAGGAAGCGGTTCCAGAAGAGAGCGTTTTCTTTTCTCATCCAAATCACTGGAGAGAAAAGTATATTATATTTTTTTTTCGCAATAAAACTATGTATCTCTATCTATATTCTGTAGCATTAAACGAAGCTATTTATTTTATACATATGTCTTTATTTAGACGGCTTATTTAGGCCTCAGGTGCTGCAAATGTCCATGGGCTTTGGGCATGGGATCGCATATCATCAGGTGACCCCCGCCC
Organism: Coenonympha glycerion; assembly: GCA_963855885.1. Classification (NCBI taxonomy): domain Eukaryota; kingdom Metazoa; phylum Arthropoda; class Insecta; order Lepidoptera; family Nymphalidae; genus Coenonympha; species Coenonympha glycerion. The sequence goes on along the minus strand of OY979636.1, from coordinate 10,575,049 downwards.
GCTCGTTGGCTTACGTTGACTATATAAAAAGCTATTATGTATATTGTGAAAAACTTATTTATCGTTATCGTAATCGTTTATAATTGAACCCACTGATTGGTTTCCTGGTTTCCTTCAGCGGCAGCCAATCTGGGGGCAGAGTTTGTAAACGTAACGATAACGATGAATACGTTTTTCTTACGCAATCAGACCCGATGTTTTCCAAGGTGAAGTAAAACTGTATATCGCTATTAAAAATCTTTCCCTATGTCGCATAAAGAACATATTCATAGTGGTGAACTGAAATAGGCGCGAGATCAAAGCGCCGCTACTCATTAGTAGCGTGCAGTTTAGGTTCCTGCCATCACTTCCCGTTGTAAATAGGACACTACCTAGGTACTTACTATAGTAGCACAATATTGCAACGAGCACTTTGTTCGTGTAATACTTAACACGAGACAATGGAAGCTAAGATCGCGGTATTAAAATGTGCATTCCAGGCACTTAAGTATTTCCTGAGAATTAAAAAGAAAATGACTAGGGATTTCGTTCAGGCTATCTGGGTAAGTTAGAAAATAAAGGAAGGAGGAAAAGGTATAGGCTTTTAAATCTATGGACGACGGCGGGTGTAATACAAAATTCACGAAAAAAGTGTCCCGAGAAAACCTATAATATAAACGAGGGTACATGAGTATTTTTATAAACAAACTAAAACATTGTAATTTATGTCTTAAACCGTTACTATACAGCCTAATTTTCAAACAATAGACTGAAGTTGTATGTCTTTTCGCGTTTTGTATGTCATTCGGTTCGGGCATTTTTAGCGCTGACCCCAAATCCTCAGTTCATAAATCAATGAGAAAAGGCGACTAACTGAGTGGTCAATCTCAATCCACTGAACTTCTGCATCTTTAGTTTATTCTTCGCATTCATGCGGTTAAAAAATTACTCGAAGTCCACACAATACCTACTTATACTTACTAATAATAATTAAAACCTAAAGTTTATAAAATCATATTCGCCGAATGTATGCGAACATATAGAATTTTGAAGCTTCTAAAAAGATTAGGAATTATGTGAAAGTTAACAATTAAAAATGTTTTTAAAAATTAAGGCTAACCATAGTTAGTACTTAATCACCTAGCACGTTTTAAAATTGGCCAACGAGATGAAAAACATTAAATACTTTCGCATTTCTAATTGATAATTAATTCTCCTCATAAATTGCTTTCCTGATCGTGGAATAATTTTATCCTCTTCCAATTTAGGAACCGCATTTTCTAAGCACATTCATGAGCTTGAAAATGAAACGAGCTCGTGGAATCACAGGCACTCTAATTAAGTTTTAATTGATCATTTAAAAGAGACTGATCAAATTGCAAACGTGCGCACATTTTAAAGTGCGTTTTGACCTTGTAGTGACTTTGAAGCATTGATTTATAAACTAAAGATTGTGGGTCAGCGCTAAAAAGTGTGCGAACCGAATGACATACAAAACACGAAAAGACGTAAAAAGTAAACTCTTACTACTTTATATAAGAGTAATAGAGCAAAAAAAGGTGTTGAGTAATTTACTAATAACCTACTATGATTTTCTAAAGAAGATCTAAACCGCCCCAATTAATACCACCCTAAAAAAATCTTTGTAAGATAGCTTAAAAGCATCTCACTTACAATAATTACTAGAGGCTAACATTATAAGCCGTGTTACAGATATGTATGTTTTAGAATGTTAATGAAGGAATTTGCCTCCCTTGTAGTCACCGCACAATAGTAGTTTATGGTACAAGTGAGTAAAGTTGGTGATTACCGCTGAGGCGCCATGAGATCCAAGCCGTTAGGTGAGGGTCTTAAGATAGCCGAGGACGGTAATCATCAATACTCACGTGTATCATACGACGTTTTTCAGCACACTTGTGAATAAAATAATAATAAAAATAATTTTATTTTGTAAAAATAACTGTCTAACTCACTAGTGAATGATAGTAATAAAAAGTCACAGTTTACGATAATAGGTGTCATTATGTGCCTTATTGCGGTGAACACTGAACTTAGAGCCACTTTATGAGCAAGTGTGTTGAAAATACCTTTATCTACGCTTATGAAATCAAAATGTGTCACATATTGACCTACTTTATTCACAGACTTCTATAATTATTAAAAAGTTATTCATTATAACATTACTGTACTATGGAAATATCTCTAGATAATTGAATAATTTCCATTACGATACTCGGCTCTGGGTTCCTGTATTTTTATGTGTCGTCATCACAGACCAGGGAATAACTTCTTTTCACTGTGGTCGTCATAGCCAAAAGAGAGAATCCTAAATTTTGTTTTTTATATATGGAGTCCACAGACAACATTTAGTTGGTAGTCATGGGATGCGCCATGATCGACCATAGACAACAATTATTTCACGGAAACAATAATTTTTCCCTGCCTTATATGACTGATTAAAAAGTGTGTTCATACAGAATATTGAAAAGAATTATGTATAATTTTTAATTATTTAATTATCCACTAAAAATATACTTTATCTGGCTTGTATACATATTTTTCTACTCTTTTTTGTTTCATGACTTTTTTGACAGACTATACGCAGTGTATAGTATTATATAATCTGTGACGCAGTTTACAACTGAATTTTGGCGCCATACCTAACTTTTAACATTTCAATGTGTTATTTTTGTTACTTAGTCAAAACTTAGCGCGGAAAAATGTCTAGCAGTGAAACCTACTAAAGAAAATTTAACTCCACCTGACATTTTAGTAATTGCAACAAAAATGACCCACAATCTTTTACCAACAAAGTGAAGGAAGGATTTACGACAAACGTTAGCAAGATTTTATGGTTTGGATTTATGATAATTTGAGCGTAGATAAAATAGTGTATGAAACTCTACATAATTAGGTATTAAAACACTCGTGTGATACTATTAAAAAAATCGCCTGCGGCTCGTTTTTTAAACTCACACTCATGTTTTAATACCCCCCATTATGCATCCGTTTCATAAACTACTATTATCTACGCTCATTGCTTAAAGTTCGAATAATGAAATCAAAATGTGTCACATATTGACCTACTTTATTCACAGACTTCTATAATTATTAAAAAGTTATTCATTATAACATCACTGTACTATGGAAATATCTCTAGATAATTGAATAATTTCCATTACGATACGCGGCTCTGGGTTCCTGTATTTTTATGTGTCGTCATCACAGACCAGTGAATAACTTCTTTTCTCTGTGGTCGTCATAGCCAAAAGAGAGAATCCTAAATTTTGTTTTTTTATATATGGAGTCCACAGACAACATTTAGTTGGTAGTCATGGGATGCGCCATGATCGACCATAGACAACAATTATTTCACGGAAACAATAATTTTTCCCTGCCTTATATGACTGATTAAAAAGTGTGTTCATACAGAATATTGAAAAGAATTATGTATAATTTTTGATTATTTAATTATCCACTAAAAATATACTTTATCTGACTTGTATAAATATTTTTCTACTCTTTTTTTGTTTCATGACTTTTTTAACAGACTATACGCAGTTTACAACTGAATTCTGGCGCCATACCTAACTTTTAACATTTCAATGTGTTATTTTTGTTACTTAGTCAAAACTTAGCGCGGAAAAATGTCTAGCAGTGAAACCTACTAAAGAAAATTTAACTCCACAGCTGACATTTTAGTAATTGCAACAAAAATGACCCACAATCTTTTACCAACAAAGTGAAGGATTTACGACAAACGTTAGCAAGATTTTATGGTTTGGATTTATGATAATTTGAGCGTAGATAAAGTAGTGTATGAAACTCTACATAATTAGGTATTAAAACACTCGTGTGATACTATTAAAAAAATCGCCTGCGGCTCGTTTTTTAAACTCACACTCATGTTTTAATACCCCCCATTATGCATCCGTTTCATAAACTACTAATTTAGTTGACCGTAACGGACTATTATGGATCAGCGGACTTATTCTATATCGTTAGTTAGCAGTGGTTAGCAGCAACTACGTTAGATGTATGGACCTTGTGAAAGAGGATATGCGAGGCTGTTTTATCTCATAATGGACCGAAGTAAATTTTACAATACAAGGATTACTTACGTTTTTATTTATATTCATTTGATTCAGAAGCCAAATTGAATAAAAAAGCCTTTTAAACGAGTCGTCTTCTTAATCCTGTATTATTTCCGTTGAAAATATCAGTATACAGGCAGATGCCATTAAGCTGCGGATAAAATCATTCATCGTACGGAATTGGGTCAGGAGTATTGGTCATGACATAAATGCAAGCGACACCGACCTGACCCGATAACGCTCTGTTATTGTTATTCTTATGTAAATATTGTATACGAATAATATTTGCTTTGTTTCATTGCAATCGAAATTGCAAAAGATATCTATTTCTGTCTATTTTTCCATGGAAAATGGATTTTTCCCAAAATAAAGAATCTTTTGGAACGAGGTTCGTTTCCGACGGTATGGATGAGCCCCTAGGTTAAAAAAATCATCATCATAATCATCATATCAAAGTCCACTGAATATATGCCTTCCCAAGCGCGCGCAACCACACCCTGTCCTCAGCTTTCCTCATCCAGCCGCTTTATATTGTCAGTCCAGAGGGCTGGAAGTCGTCCCACACTACGCTTACTTGTTCGCGGTCTTCACTCCAGGAATTTCCGGCTTCAACGGCCATCGCCCCTACGACAAGCGTGACCTGCCCACTGTCACTTCAGCTTGCTAAAGGTTTTGACTATGTTCGTGGTTTTGCCCACGTGGAAAAAGCCAGAATTCTTGGCAACATTCTGCGCTGAGCATCTAGTCAGATTCGCCTCTACAACCTGAAAAAGGAAACATGCATATTTACCGCTCCTTTGCGTTGCGCTGACGTGTAAAAATATGCACTAGTGATGACTTGGTGGAAGTAAAATTTAATCGAACATATTTTCAAAATACAATAAAAAGATAATAATGAAAACGCGTTGGGTACTGGCACGCCACGCCTGTCGAAATAGGTCAGGTCGTCTTTAGCTGGATGCAGCTGTCCCGGTGACCGACATTACAGGCTCAAGGGCATTCTTCCACGATCCGCGCTTACATCGCAACACCCCTGGAACTGTGGAATATGTCCCACGCACATCGGTAAAAGCTGTGTCGTGTGTATTCGTTCGAACGATTCTATCTTCTTACTTCGGAATTTCTGCAGATTAATAGAGACAAAACATGGCTCCTAATTAACTAAATTCTCGTGCCAACGTCGAATGTTACTAAAGTCGAATCGGCTCTACCTATTGTTATGAAAGGAGACCGGCGAACTTCCATACATTTCCTGGCCCAGACTAAAATCCACTCCAGTCCACGTTCAGTTATGAAACTTCTGATATCGTACCGTCAATCAAATTCTGTGTATGTTCGTTAGGTCTCAGAGTACTTATGTCGTAAGCAATTTTTATATCCCCAATGCCAAAACAACGTTCAACATCGGGTCATATAGTTTTAGTTTTAAGGCGAACTCAACAGGTCTGCCCGCGAAATTCAAAATTTTCGTGGTTTTTTGCAATTTGTACGCTAATTACACATAATAGGCTTATGGCAGTTATTTTTGCGAGAACGGCAGTTACTTCTTTACATGTTTATATCAAAATATTTCCATAAGAATCCCAATGTGATCCAAAATGTGTATTATGCTTTATGTCAATCTATTTTACTTTACTGCATTACATGTTGGGGTGGCGCTAATAAAACCACACTCAAGCCTCTTGAAATAGCTCAAAGGGCTATACTTAAGGTTTCCACTTTCAGGCCTATGCTGTTCCCTACTACTCTACTGTACAAAAACTGTGCCGTCCTTAGTGTAAGAAAGTTATTCATATTAAACACAGTTTTAAAACAACATAAAGAAACGCCTTACAGGATTATAGAAAAGCGTCGAACTGACAAAATTTGTAACTTACGTGCACCTAAATTAGCTTTTACAAAACGATTTTACTACTTTCTTGGTCCATATTTGTACAATAAACTTAATGCTGAATTACCCATTTACAATTTGTCCTATGCTCAGTGTAAAAAGAAAGTAACATCCTTTCTGCTCGAAAAATCATACGAGGAAACAGAATGTTGCTTACTACCACATATATAAATAATATACATACAGAAAAAAAAGTATACTTTGTACACAGACTCACTAACACACAAACACACGCATCATATACACAAGAATGTTGCTTACTACCACTTATATAAATAACTAGTAGGGCGCGTGGGAGCGCGGGCCACATGTGGCCCGCGGGCTGTCTTCTCACCTATAAAAGAATCGCCGTCATCTCCATCGCTAATTGGAATCCCATTGGCAGTGGGCTGAAAGATTTACCTCGGAGCACGGTCATGGATTTAAAGATAGTTAAGGGCTGTTTGAATTAAAAATACACTGAACCTCATCCTGGATGAGGTTCAGTGTATTTTTAATCCAAACAGCCCTTAACTATCTTTAAATCCATGACCGTGCTCCTCAATCATCATCCAAATCGTAGACCATCATCTCTTCTCATACTTTTCATAGTTTTTCATAGGCCTTGTTTATTGTAGCATTCACATTTTCCATGGAAAAATAAATTCAACCACTTTGATTTTTTTTTCATTAATCCTGTAGACCTTGAGATTCTTATCACGTCTTGCAAAGAAACTACTCTCTTATCTTTTATACTTTCCGAGATAGAACAACACGAAATTTGTATGGCGGCCATCTTGAATCCGCCATTTTGATTTTTTTTTCAGCTAATTGCCAATTGGATGACGTTTCGAGTTACATTTGGTCGAGCACCCCCACCTATCTTCGATACCCTGGCTGTGCTCTTCACGCGTCTCCGAAATCCTCAATCATCAGCTCTCTCCATATTTTCTATAGTAACTCTCCGAAAAACCGCATCACAACCTTGCATAATTATCAACTGTTAGTCTCTTCAACATTCCCCATACATTTTCTATGGAAAAATAAATTCCGCCATTTTGATTTTTTTTTTTCAATCCATTAAATAGACCTTTCGGTCCTGATCAGTTCTTGTCAAGAAACCGTTCTTCCATCTTTTATACTTTCCGAGAAATCGACGAAATTCGTATGGCGGCCATTTTGAATCCGCCATTTTGAATTTTTTTTCAGCTAACTGCCAATTGGATGACATTTCAAATGACATTTGGTCGAGCACCCCCCACCTATCTCCAATACCCTTGGCTGTGCTCTTCATCCGTCTCCGAAATCCTCAATCATCAGCTCTCTCCGTATTTTTCCTCCGAATGAATTTTTCTCTTCTATACGAAATGGTAATTGAAAAAAAATTTTTTCATACAAAATTGTTCAGGAGAGGTGATCAATCAGTCAGTCAGTGAATCAGCACAAGCAGCTATATATATATTAATATACATACAGAAAAAAAGTGTACTTTGTACACAGACTCACTAACACACAAACACACGCATCATATACATAAATACACAAAACACACACACACACACACACACACACACACACACACACACACACACATGCTCACTTTTGATTGAACTGTCCTTACTTATTAATATTAATTTACAATTTAATACTAACATTCACTTAGACAGTAATGTAGTATTAGTATTATTATGTACGAATTAGAAACTATGTGTTTGTGCTCTTTTTTGCTATATCTTCCGAGGGAGTGGGCTGGCTATCCTTAACACAGATTCATAAAATCTAGCTAGGATAGTCAGTTCTTGATCTTACTACATGTCATTCAATGAGCACCTAAATTATATTAAAAGATAAAGTGAAAGATCAAGCCTATTATGTAAAAAATTTGATGGTGAAAAAATAAAGATTTTATTTATTATATTATTATTAATAAGAATGTCTATCCTAGGAAATTAGTCCAAGTAAAGAGTTTTAAGTGAGCAACTCGCAAATCTCGGATTAATTTCTTTAACTCGACACTTTCAAGCAGAGATTTTTATATAAATACGTGAATATGATCTTGGGTTTATCGCAATTTGACTGCCAAAAGCCTATTACGTCTTATCAGCTTAAAGATCGCGAAAAACCACAAAAAAATTGAATTTCGCGGGCACACCCGTGGTGTGCTCCTTAATAATAAGTAGGTAGTGTGTGATATGGTTCACTTTAAAAGGTTCCATACCTAAATGTACCCTTAGGACCTGAGAGCGACTTTCTCCGTCCGGTCTGTCTAAAAAGGCTACCGCATACTGGCATAGCAAGGGATTACAAGTTTTTAACAATGGACATGCAAACGTATTGGTATAGAAATTCGACATTAATTTGATGATGAATCATATTTAATTAATTTACGAAACCTGCGCCTGTGTGCCCAGATCAGCTCCCTGATTGCGTAACAAAAACGTATTCGTCGTTATCGTAAACGCTAGCGAATTTTGCCCGCTGATTGGGTAACCTCTACCTGATTTGCGTCAGCCAATCGCGGCGCAGAATTCGCTAATATTTACGATTAACAAAGTTTAATGATGATGATTATCAAGGCTGTTGATCAATGTACCCGAATGAAGGTCGTATCGTAAACACAACCAAAAAAAGAAATAAGAACTTGATCGATGGAAAAATGTTGCATACATTTTAAACAATCCGAAGCTGTCGTGATTCTTAGAATTTATTCACCAAACAAGTTATGGAGCTTGATACCAACGTGCGACTATGTAGTGTGTAGGTTCCTCACACAACCGCACAGTGAAACACTGCAGTGACAACACGTTACAGTGTAAGAGATGGCACCCAGATTCCATGTAAGGTAAGGAAGCTTTTTGTGAAGAACAAAGCTCAGGGTTCATGTTAGAACTGTGCCATGGACCACCGAAGACAATCTTAACAGCAAAATATGTAGCCATATTTATCTACTATATTGATACGACGCATAAAATGAAACTCAATTAAAATAAAATCGGCCAAGTGCGAGTCGGACCTGCATGCCGAGCTTACCGTACTATACTAGAAAAAGAACGAAAACCATCATAATCACTTTTCTTACCAAACCGCAAACCTCACATTGTTTTTGAGGTTAATTGTTAGTATCAAAAATATAATAGATACTAATATACCTATTTCGCGTAAAATATCATTAAGTAATCATAACTATTTTAGATTTTTCGATTGGTAAACTTCAGAGACAAGGGGGAATGGTATTTTTTCTGTACGCTTTTCGCCACGGTCCGAGGACAATAGATATCTGTGTCTATCGCCTGCAAGTTTGAATAATCGAACTCGAGGTAACACGTCGGTCACTTGAAAATATTTTTTTATTGCTGAAAAAAGTGACTACAGTCTCTCAGAGTCGATGAGTAAACGCGTCGAAGCCTGGCAATGGCGAGCTACAACCGAAGTCCTACGCACACAGACGCAGATTACAGCTGTGTGTAGTAGGTACTGTGTGTGCACATTGTCGTAGGCGGAACGTACACAGAGACAGACCCACAGAGCTTTCACAGCGCAGCCTTGGCCGCTACACGTGCGTCGCTAGGGCTGCGACCGCTGCCCTACGATGCTTTTATTTTATTAACTGGAGCTTCTGTACGGCTTTATCTCCTCATTATTATTTTTTTGTAGAGAATAACTCTTTAATTCGTAGTGAAAAAATTGAGGGCTTGCTATGAAATGAAATGAAATGAAATGAAAGTCTTTATGCCCATAGCCCTCAATCTTTACGCGAACTTACATGACAACTCGCTAAAAAATCATAAGATTTCACTTCTGCCTGTATTCCTATGCAATCTCCATGAATACCGATATCCTAATTTTTTAGAGGAGGCTGAGTAAGTTAACTAAATTTACTCAGCTTCCAGTCTAACTCAGACTTAGAAAAATAACCCCTTGCGGTTGAAACACAGTATCGAACCCAATCAAGAGCGCAGCCATGCATGTAAATTATTTTGCCTCGCAAACTTTTCATGTCCCTAACTTCCTACAATAATAAAAGCAAGGTCTTATAGCAAAAGAAAATTAAAGGAATATGCGAAAGTTGTGAATTTCTCATATTAAACTTAAACTAAATACAACTTAGTTTTGGTTAGAAGCAAAAGTTTAGTGAAAAGTTAAAATTTTCACAGAATAGGACGTAGGTTGCAACTACGAGTACTTACTTGCACTTTATCAAGAAAAATATTTTTTTCATGGTTTTGGTCAGGTACAATAACTTAATTATTTCGAAGAATATCTAGAGTAGCGTTATTTGTCTAAGATCTAAGCTTTCTGAGTAACCTGCTACGATAAGATGAAAATAAAAAAGAAGCTATTATTGTTCATCGATAAGTTTATACCGGCACGACACTATGGGGTGGGAGGAGGGCAGTCCACCACCCCACTGGATCAGCTGAGAGACACGTGTACTATCCCGTCTGGAGTAGATATCTATACGGTGTATAACAGCACGCTGTATACAATAGATATACATTCAGCGTATACATCTGTAAATGTAAAATCCTTCCTAAACAGTAGTTATTACTTACACTAATTGTACTTTGTGTGTATCGTAACACTTGTGAGTGTACAGTACAAAATACAATAAGATGTGCTCGTTTTAGTGCAAATGTCGCGGCGATCTTACAATTTTTCTATAAAACTTGTAAAATCAATCTTGTGATATAAAATTGTAAGATCTGATCCTTGAATAATAACTTAACCTAACTCTTAGTTAGGCCTATACTTTATTTCTTATTTGTTTACAGCGCAAGAAAACAAGAAACAATGTTCATTATGAAACAAGAAACATTATTCATTCTGTTTACAGATTCGGCCGTCACTTTGTTTTGTAAGTGCACTGCGATCGATGCGATATGAACGCGCGCGCATGAATGCATTCGCGCTGCGACGGCTTCCCCATATGGCCAAGGCTAGGCCTTTTATGGCTCACATAAGTGGCCACTCGCCCACCGCCTGAACGAGCCAGCAATATCAATGAACTGCCCATCAATAAAACATGTGGCACTAAGCCAGGAAAGGAAACGGCGAAATGAGAAAAAGAAATATTCCAAAAAGGCATGCAATGCGTACACCCGACTCGACCGCGATTGTTTGCGCTAAGGAAGCATTCAATGTAAAGCTAAAGTCCGCGCTCTGCGTACACGATATGAATTATTCGAGGGTATTTGTTTTTTTCTTCCTTTCCGTTTACTACATGCCATATTGGTCGTGATTGATTCGATGTAGTTACATAACTCGTATTGCTGCGCGCTCGGGCATTCGAATGGGGAAAAGGTTGCGTTTCATTGAACGGCGACCGCTCGCAAGGTTCCCGACACATTCGACCTCTGAACCGTACGAGATACTCGTAAGCTCTATCGATACTGGTAGGTAGGTAAGTGGAGGCGGATTAAATAACGAGTACAAAAAGGGGTCCGTGGGAAGACGCTCGGCGGCCACCCGGACGGTCACGAGACGAGTTCCGTGCCTCAAAATCGTAAACAATAAAACCCGGCCGGCTCATTACAATATTAATTACATTGCAAATTAACCGCAAACTGATTTGTGTATTGAATCATTGTTGATGTTTATATATAGCCGCTTCTGTTTACATCACCTACTTTTTTAGAACACCAGCTTAGAAGGTACCTAATGCCTATAATATTGTCCTACTCTCATGAGCATTCCCTATCCATAGAAACTTCTACTTTGTTACTCAGTGTAAACTATACAGAAGGATTTACCGGGTGAGGTTGTTAATTGGCTCGGCGCGCTGCCCGCGGGCCCCTAATGAATCAGGTTTGTGCAGCTGCATTCCAGCAACGCATTTTCTGGGAACACAGTTTTTTAACGCGCCGATGGAATGTCAGTTTTTTAGAGCCGGTGCGTATGATTTTTCATTGAAATGAAAAAGAAAACGCTCCACGTTTGCGGAGAGGGTATTATTACCCTCTTTTATAAGCGTCCCGGCATGCCTGATGCCGCCCGCGTCCGTACTCTGTGCCCTTCTTTTTGTCGTCTGCAATCCTCTGCTTGTTTTATTAACTCCGCAAATGCACGTTCGTCTACGGATGCACGGATAGTTTTATATGGAGCGAGACTCGAGAAGAGTCTACGTGAATGTATGGCGGCCAATTTCGGCTATATTAGGACAGCGGCTCGCTTTTAAAGAGTACCTACCTACGTAATTTGAACTTTGAGATTGAGGCAAGGACGAGATTGCTTTTGTGCGTGGATGGAATATCAAATACCTATATTTTATGAATATTTTTTACAAACTAAGTATTGGGAACTTCTGCAGAAACACTTAGCAAAGTCTTTATGTAAAACGTTTTCAGCAACATGGAGGGAGTTAAGCTCAGCTCTTAAGTCGTACTGAGGATGATATTTTTCTTCATCAGTAATTTCCAGGTTTAAATATTCTATGCACTCTATTGCTATGTCCTTTATGGTGGTGTTCCGCCATTGCTCTTTTACGCCATTTGTAGCATCGCAAATTCCTTTTAAGTGCTATTGACCCTCGAATTTGATCTGTCCAGTGTCCTATGTCTCTCGGGATCTTCTTCCCTCGATAGTGCCAATGGGAAATGAATGCAAGCTTTTGTCTTGTGGCAACTAACCGAAGTACTTATAAGCATACTGCGTTGCAATAGATCTCACAGAGCCACAAGACGCGGCTGTAAACTGCGTGCACCCAGAATTATTTGAAAAACTTACAGCAGCTACGATTGGTTAATTCTTGCATCGGTTATGCAGCCAAGCGAATTGGTTGGATGGTTGCGTTGCTATGGTTACCGGTATAAATGATTGGCCGATGTACAATTTTATTTTCGTAGTTATATTTCGCATCATATAATTTTCGCCTCAATCCCAAATTTTTGTTTGTTTTGCGTGCCGCTATGGTGCCTGCGTGAATTTCCCATGGGGCAGAAGCCCGACGCCGACCGTCACGCAAGCCAGGAACGCTTCGTTGCGTTGCTGACGCCGTGAGAATTCTCAAATGGGAACATTACCCGAATATTCCCATATACGCACAAAGCGCGTATAGTATGCACAAAGTGGTTCGCTTTCATTTCGCTTCATTTTTAGTACGCATGGCTAAGGTTTGGAATGCTCTTCCGAAATCTGTGTTTCCAGCATCTTACGACCTTGGTAACTTTAAAAAAATAGTAAATAGGCACCCAGCAAAAACATTTTCATGTAAAATGTTGCCAAGACGAGAACATGTGGCTCACACTATCAAAAAGTTATCAGATCTCATGTAGAGCAAGACTTCTAACTCTACACGCCCTAACTCTATAAATCCTAACTTTATAAACTCTACACTTTAGTCAAAATATATTATGTCTTGGCTGTTTCGGTACCGTCACATGGGCGGTAAGTGAAGAATTTATTCACTGTTCAGTACTTTTCTAATAGAGTTTTGCAAGTGGCATAGTGGACCATGCAAAATTCAAGAAATTTCACATTAAAATTAAATGGTATCACCATTGTTATGGGAAAAAACTTCCATTTATTAAAAATATCCTCTAAAGCAAAGGAACACACTTTTGCTAAGTGTGATGAAGTATTTGAAACCAATGCAGTTAGTAAAACCTAAGTGCAGTTTCTGAGGAGACTCAATACCTATCTAATAAATAATCGTTACTACAGAAACTAGGTATTGTATATCAGAAAAGTACAAAGTCAGTGAATAATATTTTTACTTCACACCCATGTGACAGTAACGAAACAGCCAAGACATAATATATTTTGACTAAAGTGTAGAGTTTATAAAGTTAGGATTTATAGAGTTAGGGCGTGTAGAGTTAGAAGTCTTGCTCTACATGAGATCTGATAACTTTTTGATAGTGTGAGCCACATGTTCTCGTCTTGGCAACATTTTACATGAAAATGTTTTTGCTGGGATTTTACTTCTTTTTGTAAGTTGTTTACGACTATATTTTTTATTTGGTTAATTTCCTTTTATTTGGTGTATTTCTTGAATATCATTGCAAGGTGGATATTTGTCCGAATCAAGTATCCCCCCCCCCCCCTCTATCATTTAAATGAGGGAACCCTCCTTGGTTCACCTAGTTTATTTTTTTCCTTATTTGTAGAATATGTATTATATTTCTTGCGCATCAAAGGTGCCTTTTTTATAGCCCACACTACCTATCTTCTCGATTATCTTTTTTAGTTTGGTCTGGGGTGCTATTGAAGTTCAACTATTGATAAAGGGCACTGGGCTTTGGGCAATGAACACGCGGCGCTCGCCTCTGCTGACGTGACATGCGTGGAATTTAGTCTTGCAGTGTGTGTTATTTTGACGATGTTAAAATTTAGATTTGACGCTTGGAACTCTCGACGGCTCACTCTAGGCACTGGGCAATCAAAAGTAGGGCTGGGCTTTATGGACAGGGCATGTATTTATGTAATTTGGGCTTGTCGCATGCGTTTGGAAATTATGCACTTGAGTGCTATAGCGCTGTTAAAATCCATATGTTTACTAGCATTACTAGCAGATATCTAACATGAAATTAAGTTTTTATTATACCTATATACTTATGGGAAACCCCATACGAACTTCCAACCCCCTAATTTTATGGATGTGGGGTGATTAACTAAAAATCCTGAAACACGTATTTAATTGTTTATTACAAAGAGTCCCTATATCAATTTTGAGACCTCTAGCATCAATATTTGCGGTAATTTCATACAAACTTCCATCCCCTATTTTTAGGGGTTGGGGGGTTAAATTTCCAACTTTTGGAATTTTTTTGTTGGTTGTCTGCTAATACTAGCTTAAATACCAAATTTCAGAAATTAAGTTTTTATTATACCTATATACTTATGGGAAACCCCATACGAACTTCCAACCCCCTAATTTTATGGATGTGGGGTGATTAACTAAAAATCCTGAAACACGTATTTAATTGTTTATTACAAAGAGTCCCTATATCAATTTTGAGACCTCTAGCATCAATATTTGCGGTAATTTCATACAAACTTCCATCCCCTATTTTAAGGGGTTGGGGGGTTAAATTTCCAACTTTTGGAATTTTTTTGTTGGTTGTGTGCTAATACTAGCTTATATACCAAATTTCAGCTTTCTAGGTCTTCAGGAAGTACCTAGGAATTTTGATGATCATCAGTGAGTCAGTCAGTCAGTCAGTCAGTCAGTCAGTCAGTGACGAAATTTGGGTTTTTTAGACGTCAATAAAATCTAAAGTATAAGACCTATAAAATTGAAACTTTATAGGTTTATTAAGTTCACTGGCGACATCATTTTCCGAGAATTTTGATTATCTGAAATAATTCAGGCCTAAGTTATAAGGGTTTAAAAATACGGCGAAACACTTCGAGAAAAGATAGGTAGTGCCCTCGCGCTTCGCTTGGCTCGTCTTGGCGGGGACACTACCGTGTCCCCAGATCTTCTAGGTAAGCGCGCTCCATCTTCGACCTCATCGTCACTTTCCATCAGATGATATTATGGTCAAGCGTAAACCTATATAGAATTTAAAAAAATCAGGTCCACGCATCAGACAATATCAAATCATAACTAGGTACTTCAACGCAGACCAGTGACCAAAGAATACAGATATCCAGTGACGCATCACGCAAGTATTACCTACATTGAATGGAAGCAGGCGTTATAGTGTGTGGAAATCCATACTCATTTAGCAGGACAGATAATTTGTCTTGCCATAATCCGCTACTTGAAAAGATTCTGTATGGTCCAATATGCAGGAACAGGTATAATTGTTCAAAAAGAAGAGCAGGGGTCTTATCCTGTAACCGGCAATTATGAGAATTACCATTTATTCAGTATAGTAGGTATACTTACCTAATAGCGTATGTAGAAAGTTGTTGAATTTATGCGAAAAAGAAAATTAGGAAAATTTTGTACAGATTCGCGCAAAAGTCGCCTAATCTACTATCTTATAGCGACTATATTATTATCATACCTAGTTTATCTACGTGTACCTAATGTGACCAATGACCATGTAGGTACCTTATATGATTGTTAGGTACCACCATATTTCGTATTTCATTTTTTTAATCGAACGAAACCACAATATAATTTACGGTAAATTATAGTAGCTTCATGTTCGCAAAGTGCAATAATTTACGTAAGTAAGTTTATGTAAATCTGTGCTAGTTAATTCTAATTATGCGTAATCAGAATTAATTGTTTTCTCGGTTAAACGCGGATAAAGAACATCGACTATAAGAGACGGGAGATACTACGTTTATTTAAGCGATTTTTAGTGACCTGCGGGTTAAAAACTATAAAGACAATAATTATTAAGTATGGTTAAATTTAACGTTATGCATTTTGGGCCTTTAATAAATAATCCGTTTATAATCTCTATTCCAAACAACCTACCGGTTCAGTAGTTGCGGCCAAAGACTTCTATGTAGGGTTGGTTGCGGCGTGAACAGACATACAGATTGACACATACAAACCTTCGCCTGTAAAATACTTATTAGTGTGACAATTATTATCAATTTTTATAGCTTGCACTCATGTTTAGTTTAATTTAAATGGGACCTAATTATATCTGTAGACTAAACTTAAAACCTAACTAGCTAGTAACACTAGCAGCTAGTAAAAACGTGCGGTTATTACTCCAATTACCTCTCATTGCATAGCACAAAAATAGCTGATAAAAGCTGACCGCTCGGACGTTTATCGCTCTCGTCTAATTAGTATCATTAATTTATCTGAGTCCTTAATAGTTTGTTAAGACAAGAATAGAATGAGTAAGTACACTAAGTAGGGCATGCGTGCGTCTTAAAATAGTAGCGTAAGTAGTGCGAATCGTTGATAGTTATTAAGGCGGCGGCTGGAGTCGCTATACAAATGATTGTCGACAATTAGTCAATTATCGCGAGGCTGCCGAGAGCCGGCGCGGGCGCAGCGCAATGGACGCGCGGCTCGCGTAGCGCGGTAGCGCTGTAGAGATGGTCTACACATGAGTATCGATTAAAATATATAATAATTCCTGACTTGGTTCGTCCCGGATTATCAGACCTCACTTTCGGAAGCGCCTGCATGACATGGTGGCTGGTCGAGACTGGTGAATGCTTCTGTGGACTGGCGGTGGAGAATCCCTCCGGTGTGTACTGCTAGAAAGGATCTACTTAGATGTATGGGGTTTGATTTATCCAGAAAATAATGCTGATGCCAACAAAACCAGCGGTACTTGTTTTGCTTTGTGTAAATCAAAATCGAATGTTTAATGTCCTTTCAGTCCTTTCACATAAGGCTAACTTATAAGCACTTATGAAATGTCATAACTATGTAGGTAGGTACTCTACCTCCATGTTGAATTTAACAGAAAATTGTTTTGCATCGAGAAGAAGTTACTAACTAACACGTATGCTTACAGTAAGTCAGTGACGAACAACTGAAATCTGACGACGCATTTCATCGATATCGGGTGTTGCGTCCATCACTAGTAGCCGTGGTTAGGTTAGGTACAGTAGCTGTGTTGCACGGCGGCAAGGACGTCGACCCCGGCAACCTTGAGCCACGCAATTAATTTCAATCCACATTGACTCGATGTGGATTGAAATCATCGAGCTTTGTACTACTTTGGGTTCAGCACTTCTGGATGCATTTTTTTAATCTGTATAAAACATGACTTACCTATTTACATAATATTATACAATATGGAAACATATAATAATATGTAGGTACATTATAATCAACTGGAAAATTAGAATTTCGATGGACATTAAGGTACATTTCCTTTAAGTTATAACTTACCTATAAACTTTTTAACCACCACTGACAAAAATATTGTTATACAACGTGTTCAGGACGAATACGAACAACTTCGAGGTATTGAACAGACCACTTATAGGAATCGAACCACATAAGGAATAATTTTTAAATAAAATAAAAAAAGAAAATTCAGTTTTCATACAAAGTAATTCAACTTTTTCCAACTATCCATGTTACACACACCTTTATGCAAAAATTGACATCGTCGCATTTCAAAACATAACTTATGAATGGTCTTAATTTTACTAAACAATGAACACTGTTTGTTGCCACAAGCGAGGGTTGTCACAATAAGGATTTAATGAAAAATTAAAAAAAAAATATTTGTCAGAATTTTATCAATGATTCATATCGTTTTAAAGAATGGGTTTAGTAAAGTGACTTAAACAGTCATCTATGCGTGAGTTTAAAAATTATGAATGTGGAAGAAAGGAAATTCAGGATCAATAGTAGCAAATCTGCTGAACACGAGTTTCCCCTCGATTCTCAAAGAGATTGGCCAACACGCTGGCCCCATGCGGATTGGCAAATGGATTGGCATATTACACATACACCGAAAATTTTAGAAAATTCCCTATGATTTTTTGAAAATCATCATTAGGAATTTACTAAAATTTTCGCTTATAACATTGCTTATAAAATTATTACATTGTTTTACTTGATGTTTCATAATTTTATTAATACCTGTACCTACCTAATTAATAACATAATAACATGCATGTAAAATGTAAATAAAAAAAAGTCAATTTCACATTTTACCTTAAAGCTACAACCCTGATAATACCGGCGCCGTCACACACTCAAAGGGGCAACAGCAATAAAGATTAGGAAACAATTAGTATTTCGATCGCAGTTTAACTAAGGGATACGTATACCTGAGAGAAAGAGAGACCCGAAGTTCTACAAAAAACTTCAGGAGCTTTTGAACTTGCGGCGCGCTCTTGTTATAAATTTTACCAATATCGACAATCGATACTGAGAATCTTACTGATGAACTTAATTGTTTACCTAACTATTCAGTGAAAAAAGTATGTTTGTATTTTTGAGTATGGTAAATAAGACAGTATGTAAGCTTGAGTAAATTTAAGTAGATTCAGCTCACTTCGGTATTCTACCTTTTACGAGTACTAAAGGTGTAGTCTTTTTATTGGCAGGAAGTAGGAACGTTTTTATTGGCAGGATTTCGTTTACAATCATAAAGTTTCAAATTAATTATTTTCAATATTGCCAAACTGTAAAAGATTTAAATCGAAGGAAAATTTATATTTTATCGTTTGCGGTAAGACTTTATCGATACCGACAAAATAGCTTCTACTAGCACATCACTAGTCAGACTGTAGTTGTAGTATTTTTGAATGATTTAAGTTTGGCAACGTCGCAAAAATAAGAGTGCGGCATATGGGACACATTTTAGGATCTATTTACAAAAGAAAAATTATTTTCTCCGAAAATATCCATTTTAGAACTTATGTTCCTTAGCCATTTTTGATTACTTTTCGATAAGGAACCTAACCCTAGAGTTGTTCGTATTCGTCCTGAACACGTTGTATAACTATGCCTGGTTATAGTAGGTAAGTATTAAATGCATGAGTAGCCGAGTAGTAGTAGGTATACCTATGGCTATAGGGAAGGTACGATTATACCTATGTCCTCGTACATTATATTATTTAAACTTGACCTTCCTAGGGTAAGGATATTTCTGAACCTACTGAGCTCATTTAACCGAATACTCAAAGCTTTTACACTTCAATGGAAGGTATTAATGCCTACTTTTAATTATAAAGCAGCGTGGACCTTTAAAAAAGGTCAGGGGTTGCGTTAGAAAACGTCTTCAAACCATTGCTTCAAACAAAGTTAGTTTTGTGGATCGCTAACAAGTAGGCAGGTAATTCGGTACTCGTTTTGTATTAGTTAGGTACAGAATTACAGTACTAGGGCAGTATGGAACCCTCGGTGCGCGGTCGACTCGCACTTGGCCGGTTTTATTGAAACATGTGTAGATACAACTACAGTGTATAACATTAAGTACACACATCCTACGATTATACAATAATCAACTCGTGTCTAAAATGCCTGGTAACCTATAGAGATAAAGTACAATGTATTGTAATTGCAAGATCGCAACAAGAACTTACCTTTGACCTTTGCTTATGT
Organism: Coenonympha glycerion; assembly: GCA_963855885.1. Classification (NCBI taxonomy): domain Eukaryota; kingdom Metazoa; phylum Arthropoda; class Insecta; order Lepidoptera; family Nymphalidae; genus Coenonympha; species Coenonympha glycerion. Next base: position 10,555,173 of record OY979636.1, on the reverse strand, counting down.
AAATAATCAGTCTCTAACACTCGGGCCTTTCACAAAACGAATGTCCAACTAACTCGCCCACAAACACGAACGCAAGCACTTTACTACAATTTTACTATACTCGTCTGTTGAAGCAGCAAAACTACATTGCCTCAGAACAGTATACGGTGCTATTGCCTATTTGAAGTCCATTGTAAAAGTCGTTCAAAGGTAAGCTATAAACAATCGTTAAAATCGGCAATGGATACAAATGTAGGAGAAGTGTTCAGCACGGAGGGTCTTCTTAGTTGTGTTCTTTGTGTCAGGATAATGACCCGAGAGTGCGCGCGCGCAGCCCGTGCCGTAATAATATCAATGCGTACTACGAACTAAGTACATACTTTGTTACTATACTATTGTTATGGTTATTTGAAGCGAACACATTTGGTGCGTGTGCTTATGTTTATGAAGGGGATACCTATATTGAATTTATTTTTGTCTTTCTCACTCTCACGGACACATAACGGAAGGATAGATACTCGTATGTACCTACGTATTTAACTATTTACGTTTTACCGCATTCCTAAAAACTAAGCCAGCTATCACAAATCTGTTTCTGAGCATTTTTGGATATTATTATAACCAACACAATATTTAAACATAAATTACAATTACCTACGTCCACTGTAATTTCAGATAACAAGTAATAAAGAAAAATAGAGATTCTGGAGCAAGTTTTGGGAGAACTTTCCATTGAGATTTTTTTCCAATCATATATTTCTGCTTCACAGTTCACAGCCAATTCATAGCGAATTTAGATTAAAGACCCAAAATACACGACGTTTAATTTTGAAAGTAATTGTCTTTATACTTTTAAAATGCAGGAGTGCTATTCTACAAAATGTCCATCTCTGAAACAGCTGCCAGACAGCTGCCAAGCCGAAGATGGCATGCAAAATTGTACTCTATTACAACTGACAAATTCATAGATGCAGAGATGTACCTACGCTGCAGAATAGCACGGCAGGTCACTAAAAATCACTTATACACCGTATACGCCGTTAATTACATACCACAGTAAGTATGTAGTTAAGTAGGTATAAAATACCTAATACTGATTTGCATGCACCGACGTATATTGTACCTAATGTACGTCGGTGTTTGCATGCGTAGGCGAGCAAGCGTCGAGCGGTCGTTTGTTTTTAGTATTGTAGGTATTCTAGATAGATAAGTTAAATCTCGAGTTAGGTATTTCACAACGATTTATAAAAATATCGTCAACATCTCTGTTTAGCACACTGGCAATCGGTAAGCTCTGACGGTTATCGGCGACTAGCTGTTGCCCACGGCTCCTCCCGCGTGAATTTAGATTTTTCTCAAATTCAGCGGGAATCATTGATTTTTCCGAGGTAAAATTAGCGTATGTCACTCCATCTCTGGGCTTTCAACTAGGTATATCTGTGCAAAAAATCACGTAGATCTGTCTCCCTGTTGTGGATTAAAGGACAAACAAACAATTTCACATTCAAATTGAAGGTCCATTAGTATGGATGCTGATGAACCGTTTGTGCGTGAGTCCGACTCGCACTTGGCCGATTATTATTATTATAAATAAATGTATAAATATAAATATAATATAGTGGACAACATCACATATATTGCTCCGATCCCTTAGTAAGTAGCTTATGCACTTGTGTAAAGGAAATCAGAAACAACGAAGGTACCACAACACCCAGACCCGAGATAATGTAGAAAACTTATTTTTCTACACTGTCCCGACCGGGGATCGAACCCGGAACCTCAGAGATGGCGGCGCCTTGAAAACCGGCTCGCTAACCACTCAACCACGGAGGTGGAAGTCGCCACACAGCCTGTCGCGCCGAGTTCTAGCCTGCACTAGCACCACCAGCAGCAGGACAGATGGTCCATTTTTTATAAGGCCTATGTGAAAAATAAAGTTTTCGTTTTATTTGAAACATTCATACTCGTAGCTCGTAGTCGACTGCATAGAGTAAAAGATAATTTTGCACGGCTACAATGTTTATGTGATACACATGGCGTTCGGTTCGCATCCTTGGGTTCATATTAAAATATGAATCACGTTATCTCACACATGCGAACATGTTGGTATATAACGTGAATGAGGATAAACGACTTTTGTTTACTTTGTAGTCGTGAACTAAAATAAGAGACACGTAATACCAGCAGAATTTCGTCGCTTAAGGTTCAGTGCAATGGACTGCCCGCCTAATTTCATTTTTTTACACACATTGTAATTCTAGCCCCAAAGTAAACGGTAGCTTGTGAATGGGTATCTATTACGTAACTGATAAATTTACATTATATTTAGTACTTATACATAAACTCGTATATTGAAAAATACCCAGACATATAAAAAAATCATGGATGATTTAGAAATCAAAGCCATGACTTATGATCCATTTTATTATTTAAATAACACAATATAGACTTACGGCAGTAAAATTGCGGGAAAGGCAAACATCATATTCACAGGTTTGTATATTTCCTTAAAAGTGATAACTTTTGAAAATTAGTCCGAGAATCGTGTTATTCACTTCAAACGCGATAATCGACGGCACGTTGAGGCAAAGATTTTAATATGAAAATATGTGAAGTCATTTCTGAAATTTAACCGGCATAAGCCTACTAGATCTTATTACTTTACAAATTGCGAAAAACCAAATGAACTTTGAATGAGCGGGCAGGGGCGTTTAGTTTGCCTTAAGGCGAATTGCTCCAGATAAGCTTCTTTGTACGGGTATTTATTTTAAAGTGCTAAAACCTCTATACCTGTCTTACAAGCCAATGTAAAAATAATAAAAGTCGGGAAAAAATATAAAATGAAAGTGCTGAAAATGGAAGCTCAGTCATATCTATCTTCTATACTTATAATAAAACTGTAAAGGGTCGAATTCTGTACATTGAAGATATTTTGAAAATTTTTGTTGGAGGACACTATTTAGTCGATACTGAAGCCAAAACTGTAATTTGTTTCATTTTTGTCTGTCTGTCTGTCTGTCTGTCTGTCTGTCTGTCTGTCTGTCTGTTTCACGACCGCGCATCACGGCTAATCCGCTGGATGGATTTAAATGAAACTTGACATGATTATAGTTCATACTCCGAGGTAGGACATAGGATACTTTTTGTCCCGGAATTCATCATGGTTTCCCTGGAAAACGGCATCAAAGTCAAAATGTGTATTTAGTTATAATTCATTAACCCGTTGTCCGATTTCATTCATTCTTTTTTTGTTAGAAAGGAGGTTCTTTAAAAATTATTCCGTATAAATTTTATCATCATCACTTTTGTAGTTCAGAAATAATAGACATCAGAACCTTTATCGATGAGTTCAAGTAGGTGACTTGAAACTCGGAATGGACAAGCACCTAGGGCTAGGACGTAAGGGCTCAAGTCAGACTGGAGTACCCTTACAGCCGTAAATAAATATGCTTAGCAGAAGATTTTGTATGGTTTAAGATTTTTCACTTTAGGGTGAACAAAAATCATGAATTTATCACCACGTTATACCGTATCGCGCCATCTCTACAAATTATGTGGAACTTGAATGTAAAACTTGGAGATAGGTACTACCGAATTTTTGTTAGTAATAATTAATTGTCATGTAATGTAATGTACTGTTCCTTGACTTAATATTAAGATGGCACTGTCGAGACTTAAAGTTTTCACTTTTGTGGACATTCCCAGAGTGCCAAGGCTTTTTTTATCATCCGCAACATGGAAAGAGTAAAATAATGGTTCACAAATATTTTTAACTCTCAGGTCTTAACTGGTCCTAACCGATTGACCGTCATAGGTCTTTTTATACGTAAAGAAATATATAGCCATTGCCCATCCTGATACTTGGGATTGTATTGAGATGAAGCAAAGATTTTTAACAGACTCTTATGTTGGGCTGGAGAATATTGTTAGTAGAGTATTTTATCCCAGTGGTACCTACCCGGCCGAACTCTGAAAGAAGATTTCTACCACCAGTACAACTTTTCACATGATTTAATAATTTTTGACATTTTTCGTGGTTACAGAATAAAAATCACAATGAAAAGGACGATTTTAACTGTCGATATTTCGACACATTGGTAGAAGTCGTGGTCACATAGTGACCACGACCTGTGCCACTGGGTCGAAATATCGACAGTTAAAATCGTCCTTTTGATCTTTCAACTACGTATTAATGAAACTTTATATTATTATTAAGAAAAAGGAGTTTTCAAAATCACCACAAGATAACCCGTGCGAAGTAAGAACAGGTTTCTGTACAACATCACACCAGAATCCCGCGAAAATCAAGGAATTCTACGGTATATGTAAAAAAAAATCGTAATTCACGCGGGCGGAGCCGCGGGCAACAGCTAGTACTTAATATATTGATCGGGTTTTGGAAGTGCGAGTAGATATTTTAAAGATAAAACAGTAAAACTTATTACGTAAGAAAAACGTAGACATTCAACGCTATCGTAAAAAAAATCAACCACATCTCTGATTGGCATAGAAAAAATGTACACAACAGATTTTTTATTATTGTAGATGCCAGGAAAACTCTGGGTTGGAACTTGGAGCCCTTTATTTAATGTAGTCTGAGCTTGGAGCGCGTTTGCTTAGAAAATGCCTATTCACTCTTTTATTAAAGGCAGACTGTGTACATGGCTGGGAACACGGAATCTGGAAGGGCCACCCACCGGTTAGTATCAGAAAGGATATCTCATAGGGTAAGGAAAGAAAAACGTTCTGCAAATCAGCGCGCACATTCTGCTCACGAATACTTATGATGGCAGTGAATGCGTTTTTCCTGTGCAATTTGCATGAATGAACGAGCGGAGAATTATGGTAGGCTATAGATTAATTTTGTAAATAGTTATACATATAGCTATAACTATTTACATAACTATAATTACAGAAAAATGTGTTACGTAATGACGACCCACCAGCGTAAAAGCTCATTCAAGATGTTATCATAATATAGTTATTTAATAATTATTACTGTGTTTTTTTTTTCATTTTCGCATTTTGTATTTTGCAGTGATGGGTTGGTCTTTAAATATTTTACGTAGATAGACACATTGTGTATAGGTTTCTTATGTACTTAATTGTGCAATATACCTACTTACTTAGTTGCAGATTTTTTCAAGATATTTGTTATGATTTTCCGGGCAGACCGGCCGACCGAACAGATTCAAGGTCTTGTTTCTCAAGATAATAAATAACTTTAAGAATTAAGATAACAAGGTTTTCATGAAAGCTAAGTTTTTGAGCAACATAAAGAAAAAGCGAAGTAAGTTTCGTAAACACAAACAAAATTAGAAACTCCAGTGAAGCCTGAGTTTTACCGCCTGGAGTCTAAATAAAGATTCAAAGATTCAAATCATTTATTTCATATAGGCCACTACTTGTTAGCACTCATGACTCAAATATAGTTTTAAATAAAATAAAGACTTCCAGTATTGTAGGCGTGATGTTTTCAATCACTTTTTTACAAAGCGCTGCCTACAACTAAAGGTCTAAAAGAAATCTTAAAAATCGAAATTGATAAAATGAACCCAAGAACACAGATTTAATATCCATCATGAATATACATATAACAGCGTTTGCCGTGCCAGCTAATTTAACTTTAACTATTAACCTATTAACGAATATCACTCATTCGTTTATGGAAATTGCGCAGAAAAAAGCATTCACCCCTATCGTAATCATAAACAGAATATGTAGAGTTGTATTTATAAACTAATAGTGGCGTAAAGGAAAAGACAAACATAATTAGTCTCTATTTTTTTAGTACCAGAAACAGGTCATTTAAAAAATTTAGTATGAAAAGTGTTCGTACAAGGATCTTTGGTATCTCAATAAGAGATTTCTCCCAGTGACCCTAGCTAGTGGGAAAGTGAAGGTCTCTTTTATTTGCGTTCTCTACTTGGAAATTACCATTCGGAGGCAATTTATATGTCTAACTCTAAATCCAAATGAACTTATGAACTTATAATATAAACTTTATATTATAAATATGATCCCGAAGTCTGTCTTGGACTTACCTTACCGGTTTAAAGATACTCTCAACAACATCTAATAAATCAGGGTTACTACACCATTTAAGAATTTTTAAATAACAAGGATTCTTGGAACGATAGTGATATATGCTTCCATCTCCTCACGAGATATCTTAAATGTGTTGTTTCATACTATGCACTAAAAATTGTACCTATATTGAGACATTTTTGAAAAGAGCAAGAACCTATCGAGTTTCTTGCCAGTACTTCTCGGTGCAAACCTGCCTTCCGAACCTGGCGGTAGAGTCTGGATATTTCTGCATGAGAGCTTATGTGAAATTTGAAAATAAAGAATTTCATTTCATTTCATTTCTTACTCGTTGGTCCTCTATACATATTTCTAGAGGGCATTACATTGATTAACATTGACGAAGGTGATCGCATGCCGCACTCTCCATATGGATTTGTAAATCACACCGCATGATTGTAACAACACCCGTCGTCAACAACATGGTCGGTTTTCCGTGCCAGGCCGAATGTGTCAGGAAATCGACTTCTTCAAACCGACAACGGCTACGATATGAATGGCAAATTCCTCTGCCCACCGACTGGCCTGAATGATTTCGACATTCTTGGCGCAGCTCCGATAATCAGAGAAAAAATAAACTGCAACGTAAATAAGCACTCCGAGTTTCAGAGCGCCCACGGTGGCACGAAAAATAAATCACGTCGATATGGTACGCTCGGTATAATACTTTTTACGCAACGCAGGTCTTTGTTTATATATAGTTAGTAATGCTGGCACACAGACGGCTGGTTATTCAACCGGGCACATTCCGCGACGGATCCACTTTTTGCTCGGCCGTCCCGCGTCCGTCCGTCCTCTTGTCGGAAAAACGACCAATTTGAGCTTTTAGGGCGCACCGTGCGCGCTATGGCGGATTGCATACCAACTTTTAAAGGCCCGATAGTACTTTTATCTTTATTGATGGTATGGGTACTTATACACTTACAGTCTGGCGAGTAGATAAAACACTAAACTATCAGAAGTTGACTTCTGAAGTTCTGCAACTTGCAAGCCATTCCTCCTTTGTTTAGTAGCTTGGGTGACTGCTTACATTTCTTTCAGAAGTCAACTTCTGCAAGTTTTCTTGCTAATCTAAACATCGTTTAGTAATGCTTAATCGTATAATAAGACTTGGGCTAGCCTACGGGAACCCAGGAATTTTTCCGAGGAAAGTCGTCTATGTTTTGATCTAGTTTATAAACTATCTATTAAATTTCCAATTTCACATAAACGGTGCCACCGCCCGCCCTTCACGTCTTTCTGCCTAGCCATTCATCTGAAATGTCCAATGTGTTTCGAAAAGTGAAATGTTTGAAAAAAGTTGCGATATTCGCGTCTTTAGGTACCTACACAGAAGCGTGAATGGCCTTCCCCTCTCCCGCTTGTGCCTTCATGAAGTCTGTTGTGAAGTGGATTGAATCTTCATCATAAGAATTTGCCTTAACAATACGCGAATTGCCTAGCCGATCGCAGCCAGAAATAATCTCGTCCTCGATGACTTCCCGGTTACGGCTGGCGGTGGACACCTAACAGCCCGTTCACACTAGTCGTAAGTCGCATATTACTAAAAGTCGAAAGTCTGATGTACCTGTTCACACTGCGTCGCGAGTGGTAGTTTCGCGACATTCGGTACGTAGCGAACTCGCGAGATGGACGCCGACGAAGAACTTGTTGTGCTCTACTACTTACGAAGAAAATTAAAAAAGTTGAAAAAAAAGTCAATTCCAAGAAAATAATGGATGCACCCAATCCTAACAGAAAGATCGACTTTGGGAAGTTATAAAAATTTTATACATGAATTAAAAAATGACGAACGAAACGGGGCGGGGAGAGAGGTAACAACGCGCTCGAGTCGATTAGATGCACGACTAGTGTGAACAGCAACAAGCAGGCACCTATGCGAGCACGATTCGACGCGATTTTTAGTCTTATAACGGGCGCTGGCCCGTCGGATGGTTTTTTGAGTCGTATTAGACTAAAAATCGCGTCTCATCCAATGTGAACAGCTCCATATAAAGTATATGGTGACCAGAGAATTCGACTTTTAGTCATATGCGACTTACGACTAGTGTGAACGGGCTGTAAGGTGTAAAAACTTTCTCGTTTTCCAATGGTGTATAAAAAAGTCCTTTATTATAAGACTAGATACCAATTTCAATAATCTTTACTATGCTTTTAGCTACTCAAGATATAACTACTCGACGTTTCACGTTTACTTTTGTTTATCTTATGCGACCGAACGATAAAGTCCACATAAGAAGGTTTAGTCTCGGCTTATATAATCGTACTGGCGCCAGAAAGATTGGTCATTGTTTTTTTTGTTAAAATAAAAACTGACCGACAAATGAACGCTTCTAAACGGCGCCGCCTTGCGCCGGCCAATTCCAAAATATTATAAGCAGTTGATTGTTTAAAATTAACTGAATGAGAGCCATGAATGGTTAATAACGGGCTTAACGGTTATTTCAGCGATAAGTGATGAAACGTCATGTATTTCAATAAATAAATTTTCTCGATAGCAAGCTATATCAAAAGTCGCTCCAAAAGCTCCAATTTTCAATTTTATGGAAAACTACAACGGATACTTATTCGAATTTCTTGTGACGTTTGTTAATAATAATAATTTCAAGAACACTTAGTAATAAATTGTTGATAAATGGCTAGTTTGTAAATACTTAAGTATAGAGTAGTTTTACAGTCATATTTTCCTACATATATAGGTACCTGTCACGTTCACCAACATATTCGTATGAACAGAAGGGACGAGGGTAAAAATAAAGAATGCCCTAAGGCCTAAAATTAAAAATCATTTTCAATGTATAATGAAATTCGTTTTACTGCTACTACATCCACGTGGAAAAGCGAATACCCACTCGTGCGATATTTCGAGACACTCGGACCGTCCGACGGCGTCAGGTAGAGACGAAAATAAACCAGGAGTTCTAAATTCGTGTTTTTATTAAGTAGTTCCATCGACTCTTTTTAATCCGTAGGCCTCGTGGCGGACAATGTAAGGCCAATAAATGAAAAACAAAAACAAAACAAGTGCCAGTCAGACTCGCCCACCGAATGTTCCGTACAAATTACCTAGGTACTTAAGTATCTACTAAAAATCAAGGCTACCATATTCTAATGATTTAATTACAAATGTACTAAAAAAATTCCCTACACTTGTAGTCAATAGTCATTCATAAACGTGAAATAGCGATGGAATAGGAAGTAAGGTGGGTGGACCATGGAAGGCCACTCTAACAATTGAACAAATATTATTCGTTTATTTACTGAATAAATGATACGAACAAATAATAAAGTAATACTTTGTTTTATTACGTAACATATAAACCACTTTTTTAAATTTCAGATTTGATCAATATTGATTAAACTTAAGTTTCATTGAACGCTTCCAAATGGCGTTGCTAGGAACAAGGCTCTTTAGAAGGCCATTATAATAAAGCAGTCATTTAACACTAAAAGTTAATAAATAGCGATTAAATCTACAATAAAAAGAATTGGTTTATATGTTACGTAATAAAACAAAGTAAGTATTACTTAAATATTTGTTAGTTTCATTTATCCAGTAAATAGATGAATAATAACTATTTATTTGTTAGAGTGGCCTTCTATGGTACACCCACCTTATTTTAACGTCGTCGATTTCCTATATCAATGAAGCGAGGGACCGTACTTCCAAAATAGTGGCGCGAGCGATTCGCCGCCGCGTCTGTGATTTCTAGTTCGATGGATGTTTATGTAGATAGAAGGAATTTGTCATCACATGGCAATAACTACGAAATTTTAATAGTTGGCCTTCGAAGGAGCATGGCCTTCCATGCCACCCACCACCCACCTTAATTATTCTCTAATTTGTCTTTTTTCTCCGAAGTCCGAATGTCTAATTACTGTTGACAAACAAAGACAAAACTGATCCACCGCTATTGCAGTATTATGAATAAGGGGGTAAGACTATATTACTTAAAAAAATTATAGTTCTAGGTCAACAAAAACTGCCTATAATTTTGATTGCATTGAGATTTGGGAGTGTCGAAATATTCGTTTTTCCGCTGCACATACGGCTGTATGTTTTAATGTTACCTAAATTAGGAGATTGATTTTTCAAAGCTTTAAAGGTCTGTAAACCTGAGTAGGTATATAACTATTATTATATTAATAATCCTATTATGCTTTTAATTTCTACTCGATACCTCGACGCTTTTGCGATATAGAGGACACGGACTGACTACAAAATGATCCAACAAACGGATCATTTTGTCGTCCGACTGTTCCGTTTTTCCTATTGAGGTACGGAATCCTAAAAAGCTCTCGTTTTATAGTCGTTCGCGTCGAATAGATAACTACGAGCACGATTCGAGTGATTCAACCACAGAACAAGCCAAAACTCCACTCCTGCGGCGCGGCCGACGCTCCATCCACATTATTTACATTTTTTCACATTCTACGGCGAAATGGTATCAAATTACGAATCGGAATGCGTAGTAGGGTCTTGTGTGACTCTGAACCGTAAACAGGTCTAGTGTCGAATTTCTGATTTTTTTCTTGTTATTTTTAGTAAGTTAAGGAGCACACCACGGGTGTGCCCGCGAAATTCAAATTTTTCGTGGTTTTTCGCGATTTTTAAGCTAATAAGACATAATAGGCATATGGCCGTCAAATTGCGATAATCCCAATATCTGCTTCACGTGTTTATATAAAAATCTCTGCTCGAAAGTGTCGAGTTAAAGCAATTAGTCCAAGATTTGCGAGTTACTCACATAAAACTCGATACTCGGACTAATTTCCTAGGATACACATTTTAATGCAAAGATTTTGATATAATCATGTAAAGATGATACTGCCATTCTCGCAAATTGATTGCCATAAGCCTTTCATGTCTAATTAGCGTACAAATGGCAAAAAACCACGAAAATTTTGAATGTCGCGGGCAGACCCGTTGATTTCACGTTAAGTGGTTTCGTTTGAATATTTTTCCCAATATTTTTCCCTATATTATATACACCGTTCGAAATGGTCATGAGTATGTGATCTGTCGCCCTCAGAATTATTGGCGGCGTCTAAATTATTATCAACAATATATTTTTTCTGCTTTGGTGGTAGGTAGGTACTAGGTAGGTATGGTGTTAGCAGAAAATATTTATTAGTTGATCATAAAAAACGGCACTACTCCTATAGATAGCTTCTCATACTAGATACATAGATGACTAAGAACTTAATATAAAAGAGCTTCTTACTTACTCGGTTAAAAATATTAATAAATAGAAGAGAACTGACCAAAACCCATATCATCAAAACTATACAAGAATAATAAAGCCTCTGTCTATTATACACGATTTAACACTTATTTCTGAATAATAACTCTTCAGGGATTTGTGTTTGGGAAAGACCTTTTTTTCATTTAACAAAAAAACTTTACCTGCGTCTCGTCCCCGAACCTGCTAAGAGCGATCTTACTACGAATTTACGTTTCTGGAAAAAAAACATCACTAGTAAGGGCAAAGGCTCCCAAACTTTAGCGGTCGAAACTTAGTTCTCTAACCAAACAACAGCAACACAGCCATCAAGAATGCTATGCCAATGCCCAATGGTGGCTTTGCAAAAGGGTTCCAACCCGACCGGTGTTATGGCTTTAGACGGCTGCGTGCTGGTGTATCACTCTTAAAATTTTAGTGAAGCTGCAGACCTACTAGTACCTTACAGCCATTACAGGCTATAATCTGTAATTTACATTCATTATAAAAATAACGCAAACCGTGGGCGCCATTTAAGCTCCTTGAAGTTTACTCAAGTTCAGTGGTAGGTACTAGTGAGTAATGGCGTTATCTAGTTAGTATTTGAGAATAAGTCCATTCATTGCTTGAAATGCATGAACACCTAGATTCTTACAATCAGATTTTATTTAGGTAAAGTAATTTATTTCGGCTACTGAAACGTATAAGGCTACTGAAACGGGAAGGCGCTGGATACAAGTGGCGCAGGACCGTGCGGGTTGGAAATCATTGCAGGAGGCCTATGTCCAGCAGTGGACGTCCGTCGGCTGAAACGAACGAACGAACGAACTGAAACGTTTTTAGTTGGTTCAGATGCCAATATAGTTAAACTCTGAACGTCAATTTAAATTAAATTAAAATATCAACAAATTTTATCACAATATGGAGAATACAAGACCTACTAAAAAAAACTTTGAGCAGCGCCAAAATTAGGGATGGCGCTAAAGTATGAAAAAGTATTGTCTGCCACTCTATTGTATAAGTGAAGTGTCCATGTGAATAAGTATTACTTGCTGGCGCTATTTTCCATTTGAATTTGGAACATAACTTATCTATGACGTACAGTCCTGGAGGACTATTGAAACTTGAGTATTGTCCACTACTCACACAATGCAGCGCGGTGGGCGTCCCCTAGTTGTACTTTAAAAGCTAAGTTTTTGCTATTCTTCTCAATTGCTTTTAAATTTGAACCAAAAATCCCGCAATCGAAATTTCAATTAAATGCTATTTGCTATGATTTATGCTATGCTGTGCTATTTCATTTTTATAGGCCTCTGTATACCAACGCGGAACCAAAAAAGATAAGGTGCGTTGGGGTAAGTTCGGACGGTTTTTAGTTGTATTTGGAAGATGTTAGTAAAAAATTTTTTACACAAAAGTTACAATATTTAGTACAATAAATTAAAGTGAAAATTGATGATTAATAACTAGGCTTTATATATGAATTCGTTTTATGTAGCTATAAATGAAACAACTACTATTTATCGGGTGTTTAAAATGTGAATAAAATTTTAAAACCGTGGGTAAAATCGGACGTTCGTGGGTAAAGATCGGACTACCTTCTAAAATCGCCATTGTGGCTTAGAACACATAGTTCACAGAAAGAGCATATCCGATCTTATACGTCCTACAAGATTATCTTTGGATTTTTTAAATATTGTAAAAAAAGGAACCTGAAGAGCAAATTCCTTTTTTTTTTGTTTCCGACGTCCGATCTTACCCCACTAGACCAAATCTCAAATTGCACTGGCTCTCAAACTTTAGCGTAGGTACCTGATCATGATAAGCTTTTCTTTCAATTACAATTATTTATCTATTGGCAGATTAAAAATTAGATAGCTTATACTTTATGTTTTGGATATGAAATAAATAAAACCTTACAATTTATTTCTGATCACACGTTTACTGCATTGCTTATTATTATCAATCAGTCATAGGTTTTGAAAAACTAATGAAATTGTATCTATTATAATTGTAATATCTATCTATTATATTCATTAGTATAAATTTAACCGAATTCTCTTTTATTTGAAGTAATTCTATTTGCCTCACAATTGAATCTTCAGGCACACAGTCTTAAGTCTTTACGTTTAGGTACAACAAATTTTGCTGCGTTTTTAGATAAATAGTTCTCCACTTTTACTCGTATTTACTGCCGATTGTAGGTAAATCCTCCTTCTAATACGAAGTTGCCCGCAGTGATTTTCTCTTGTATAGACCGTGGCATTATGACCCTACAAAGAAAAGTATTTTAAGAGTACAGATAGATATTTATAAATTAAATTATCGATATATACATTTTATATTTGACCCGTTAAAAGCATCTTACAAAATTTATTAAGTATAATATTTGAATAATTTGTAATTAAATGTAAATACAATATAAAAACAATTCATAATAAAATGGACAAAATATAAAACCTCAACTTTAGACTGGTACATAGCAATAGATTGTACAACACCAAAGTTCGTAGGTGAAAGTTCGGATTAAAATAAAGTTTGACAACCACATGCATTTTGATTCCGGTTTAAGATCGGATCTTTTTAGTCCGAAATTCACCCATCAATATCTGTATGGGGAAAGTCCGGATCTCAGCCTAAAATCACATTTAGCATATTATGAACAGACATATATCACGAACCACCATATATCTTGATATCTCAAAGATTTATTATTTGAAAAAATTGGTAATACCCACCAAAAAACAGCAAATTGTTTTTTGGGGTAAATCCGGATCTCGTAAATTTTTCTATTAGACGACACTTTCAGTACAACATGCATAACTCACACCTAAAGCGTCGGAACGACCAAGACGGACTCGGACGCGGGGCAATACGAAATAGCGTCCCACACTTTGTTGCCAGATTAGAAAAATATCTATTAATTGGGAATTTATTAAATAAATACGGTCTTTCCCCATTTACGATCTTACCCCAACGCACCTTACCTAGCTAACCTAAGTTTTTTTCTAGTCACAGCTATTTTATGTGAAAGCAGACCGAGGTGTTGTTGGTTTACGAAAAGCTTTTTTCACTTGATCACTCGACAGTCATTTTTCTGCGCTACAAAGATATGTAGATATACTACAATCAAATTGTAAGAATCTTTCTTCTCTCTAATATCTCAGACTACATTAATACATTAAATAAAGGTCTAATATATAAAATTCTCGTGACAATTTTTATAATAATAATAATAATAATTTATTTCAAGCAATTAAAACCCATATTACATACAAAAATACTAAAGAGCCGCTGATTACACATGTCACATTTAAAAAAATACACAAAGTTAATTAATTAAAAATCACAATGAACATTAACAATTACAAATTGCAATAACAAATTAAACCAACACATTCACCATCGTATGTCCCTGTGCCCAACATGCAGTCCACAGCAATGATTTAAATATGCACAGTCCAAACGATTGGCCAACACCGTCAACATGCTATTTTTGTTACCAAACTCCTCCGAAACGGCGATTCTAATATGAAATTTTCAGTGTATGTTCGGTAGGTCTGCAAACTTGGGTTAGGTACTATTTGGTTGTAAGCTATTTTTTATTCATATCACTAACTAGCAGTACCCGCGGACTCCGTTCCGCGATAGTAATATTTTTGTGCCGGCCCGTTTCTCCCGCGTAATACTTCAGCAGCACCGCACGTTTTTATTTTGCTAATATCTATGAAGATATTTGTTTAAGCTGTATAGAGTAAGGGGCACAAATATTCTACAATAAATTTGTTTAATATGTTTCTACATTAATATGTTTGTAAATATGTTTTTTAGAATAGCTAAAAAACATATTTACAAACATAAGTATAAATTAATACCATATGGGCTAAATAAGCTTCACAAAAAAATATTTATTTTTAATCCACAATTTAAACAGAGGAGATAGGCATATAATATTGCAGACTTTTTTACAGATTTTAATACGTTCTTTAATATTATAGAACATTGTTTTGCTCTATCTTCAATAGTTTCTGCAGCGTACGCGATGAAAGCAATTTTTTTACGACTTGGATTACATTATTCAAGTTTAAGTAAAGATGCGTAATTAATTTTGGAAGTTATTATAGCCTATGACACTCCACACTAACGTAGCTTTCTATTGGTGAAAGAATTTTGACAATCGGTTCAGTAGATCCAGAGATTACCGCTTACAACGTCACAAACTCACAAACTCACAAACTGCATCGTTACGCTACCTCTTTATAATATTAATATAGATATAGTAAATAGTATATATAGTATAATAGTATAGATGGCAAAACGACGTTTTCTGGGTCACTTTATAATAATAATTACTACTAAGCACATATTTTTAACTGGCCGAATACCTATATACAGATAGAAAATTATGTTAAAATGATGTATATAAATTCTAAAAATGCTATCTTATGAAAAAACGTATTCACTCACAAGTCACAACCAGCATCATAAAAAATGCAATTAAAATGACTCTTGTAAGGACTATTCTCACACTAACAATAATTAGGAGCGGTTCACAAAGCACAATGGGACATATTGAGCCCATGTGTGCAAATCTCCGCGGCCGGCCCATCGTGCCCACGTTGCGGCCAGATTCCGAACTAGTGATGGGCCGTTTTAGTTTTGTTGTGGTCGGTTAAATAGTCTTTATAAGTTTGTATATTTAGTTTCAGTGAAGGTAGGTCTTTTTTGGTTTAAATAATAGGTTTTACTTAAGCCTCAACTGTCATGAATTTTCATAAAGTAAAATAAAAACAGCGATTCTCACTCCATTTTCCAATCTATACATAGATAATAATATAAGCATTTCAAGCATTGACTTTCAAGGAAGTGTGCTTAGCATGTCTTATGTACTTATAGACTAGTAGGGTGCGTGCAGTCTTCCCGCCCTTAAAAGTATCGCCGTCATCTCCATCGCAAAATGGATTCAAATATGGCCAACGAGAGATGTTGACTCTGGTTTAAAAATGTAGATTTTTAACCTGCCGTTCCACGCAAGTAAACCATAGGCTCTACAATTTTGGGAAATAAGCCCATGGATTTGGTTTTATTAGAACATACGAGTAGGATGGGCCCATCACTACGATGTGCACAAAAAAAAGTATAAATGTCGAGAGACTGACTAAAACTTTTGCACTTCATCAAATATAAATTTACCTCCGAACACAATAGGTACTCTGTAATAGTAACCAACCTGCTCTTTGCGACTCTTTGTCAACAGACAATGGAGTCAAAAAAATGGTCCCAAACCCCTCTCGAGCTTTTGTCGACACAAATACGGCTCTGAATTTATTATTGTTTTTAACTTATAGTTTACCTTTTGTAATCTCAAGTGGTTTTTGAATAGATACTCGTGAACGTCTTTAAAGTTATCCTTCTAATCTCTAAACGATTAAACTTAAATACAAATGCAATATATCTACCTAGTAAGCGCATTTTTTGCATTAATTAAACGATCGGTTCTCGCGACGCAACTATGTTGGCCTATAAGTGTAAAGTAAGCTTTAAATCATGTAGGTATATTAGATTAGGGTAGATTTCTCTATGTAAATATAAAACCCAAATTTCGCGCAAATGGACGTAAGTGAGAAAAGTTTACATGGTACCTACTCGTAAAACAACGTTTTCCGGTTCAGCTGAATTCATGAAACTTTACAGAAATTACTCGAATTGCCATCTAGTGCGTATATGTTGAACTCAGTTGCGAGATTGGCTTTGTTATGCTTGTGAACAATTACCACCATGCTGCCAATCCAACCATGCGTCTAAGTTCACGGTTAACTCGGTAGATAGCGCTGTACATTTTATCCATGAAACTGACGATGAGCATTTCGCCGGTTTTAGGGTTCTGTCTTTGTTGTCTGTTTTTCTTGTCTGTCTATCTGTCTGCCAAGTAAGACCCTTTTCTCAGGAATGGTTCTCAGGAAAATGTGGGTAATCAGGTATCAAGTTTTATTGAAATAAAATACTGCATAGAAGTATTTTTAATTTTATGGCACGTTGATATAATAGTTGGATAAAAAAGTCGACCCAATCAAAATATTGAACCCTAATTATGGCCACGTATGCTCTTTTTTGCAGTCCGAAACTCAAAACCTATGAGGCAAGTAAATACTTTCCGTGGTCATTGACAAAATCATGAGAGGCAAGAAGCAAGGTCTCATAGCGCAAGGAATCAAAAAATCCTAAAGTTGTGAATTTGCATATTAAAAATAATATTAATTGAAATGGAAATTACCAAATGATGAAGGTACAATTCAAAAACTTATTGAATTAAATATTTACTGAGTCGCTGATAAGAATAAAAATAAAATATTCTCTCGTCCGGAATCTTCAGTGTGTGAACCCGACTTGCACTTCACCCTTACTTCAACTCACTGACATACAGCTTTTTAACCACAGCTCAATTTCAAACATTGATCTTTAATTCCAACTATAAAAATCGCTCAATTTGAATTTTCCTTATCATTTCGAGTGTCAAAATATAAAAGTAATTGTCTTATTGACAACACCTCATAAGTCATTTGGTAAAACATTTCATTGAAATAATAAATTATCGTTATTCTAAATTAAAAGTAAAATAAATAAATCTCCAGTTCTCCCATGTGAATAAAAATGCCACAAATATTCCACAAGAGTTGTTACACAACACGCAGCTCCGGGTACAAATACAGGACCTTATCAACAAATACTGGCGAGAAAAAACATCGGGACTCCAAACAAGATACCACATTTGATAGGAAATTCAATGAACTACAGAAGGAAATCACTTCAAGAATCTTCAAAGAAGTCGACGACACTCAGAAAGCTCGACAGTTGATTCAGGAGAAATTCGAAAAGATCGACTCTAAAATTAACGCAATGCTCGACGTGCAAAACACAATACAATCACTGAGACAAGATTTACGTTCGGCAGAGGACAGTCTGATCGAAATTATGGAGAAGGTGGAGAAAATAGAAGGATTTATCGGTGTGAGCGAAAGCTCAAGTCTCCAAAGCAGCCTCAAGTCTCGAAAGAGTTCGTTCATAAAATCTCCGCCGGTGTTTGAGCATGTAGAAGTTGTGGACTCTCCTATAGCAAAGTAATAATAGCTTCGTTTGCTCTTGCTAATACCGTATAGGGCGTTAACCATTAGGTAAATACCGCCTTTTATGCAATATTTTCCTAGATAGTTACAATTCACTAGATTACCTACTCACAATTCATGTTTTCGTTAACTTTTGTGTTAACTCGAATCAGAATGACTCAGACGCTATCGATACATTTGGTAAGAACAGAGACAGATTTTCTGAATTTGGATGAAAAAATTCTTCGATAGCTACTTATAAAGGATTTTAGCTGTGGTGTACCTTATTCAATAATGGGTGATAGATGTATCATCATCATCATACTGTAGGTATCTATGCAGCTATACCGATCAATCATTTTGTTATCATCAATGGTCTGAATGACCTCTTACTACTTATGACGAACACAATGACCATTAGTTGTCCACTATTCACTTGCTTCATGCTTGACAGTGAAAAAAAAACATCGTGAGGTAACATGTAGGTATGTCTGAGAGTTCACCATAATGTTCACCATAGAGTTTACCAATATATTCTCCAAGGTATGTATGGCCATACTTGCTAGCGTGGTAGGTCAGGCTCACTCATTCTGAGAAGATATCTGTCCCTATACAGTACTTCAGAATATCAGAATAGAATAGAAGAATAAAAAGGGTTGCTGATGATGATGATACATTCAAACAGTTGAATGGATTGGGTTGTATGATAATTGGCGATTCCAGAATGATTGTTAGGGCATATTATATATAGGGCATATATATACATAGGTGGCATATTGCCACCGCTCTTCCTCCCAGAATAAAAATAAATAAAACCATTTCTACGTATAATGGAACAATAAAATTTATTTTCCTTATTTGTCTTCAGGTTTTAAATAGATAATGTCCATAATAGCAGCTTCAAGCTGAACACATCAATACATGTATTACATCAATTGATAAATAACATTAAATATAAAACAATAATTGTGTATTTCATTAATTACAATGTTACACATACTTATTATACTCGTACAATTAGTATGATATTATTCATACAAATTACAAACACATGAAAATACGTAACTATGTACTTTAACGGTGTTTAGAACATTGATTAGTAGATAGGTACTTACCTATGTGCTTGTATACGTAATTAATATTATCTGTGTTGTAAGGGATTTGTGAGATAGCACAAAATCAAACCACGACTCTGTGTAAAATCTGTGCTCTGTAGTGGTTAAGCCGAATTTTTAATTACGAAATTAGTGATATCAAATTACCTACACGACAGTTAATTTCATCAAAAATTTCACGTGTATTTCTTCTCACTTCTGTTTTACTATGCATTAATTTCATAATACTGATTTAGTACCTTGCGCATTTATTTGTTTGTTAAAAGTAATGTCATGCAACTAATTTCGTTATTTAAATTCGGCTTTATGCTTAGGTATAGGTAACTGTACCTACATTGTACAATTCGTTTAATTCTTGAAAAAACAAATATCAGTTTTTTTGAAAGCTTTAAACCATACATATACACAAATGTTCTTGAATGTCTCAGTTTCGATTTTCAGTAGGTAAATCTTAATATATATAAATCTGGTGTCACAATGTTTGTCGTCAATGGACTCCTAAACTACTGAACCGATTTAGTTCAAACTTCGTGAATATCTGTCATTTGGTCCAACTTAAAAGATAGAATAGTTTTTATCCCACGTGGACGAAGTCGCGGGCATCAGCTAGTAGTTTTATAAAATAGAATACTTACTAGAAGTAGGTAATAACCTAAATCAAATTAAGCGCCAGCTGAGAAGATTCATAGAAAGCGTAACATGTCGTCTGTAACGGAAAACGTGAAAAGATTTTTTTCCGACTAAAGATTATAACTTTTCAGGGAAGATTCCGACATTTTATCGATATTTATTTCAGCTCTTATTGATATCACTAATTACTTGCAAGTTTTTTTTTGTTGCATTACAAATGCTACAATTATACAATATTTAGTCCAACTAAGTACATAATATTTTGACGTCCTATCGTTTGACAAAAGTCATTGAAAAACAAGATGAAATGTTTGCGGAATGAAATTGTCAAATGATAGGGAATCACATAATGTATGTAGGTATATGTTAGTACTTATCTACATAATTTTCTACTATTGTATTAAGTAAAAAAAGATTCAGAAGTGTTTTTGTCTTATTAAATCAGAAATATGACAGTTATTTAAGTAGGTATAGGTATTATTTTATGAAAATACAATTTTGTTCGTCTATCTTTTACATTTATTTACTTTAATCAAATGTTAATAATCTTATCCATACAAATTTTCTAAACTTCTAAAGTTTTGGTAATACCTAAGTGTGCTTTCATAATCAAAGTGATTTTACAATTTTCAATTATTTTATGACTTACGAATAATAAAAAATAATAAGCTATGGCACTATCTGATGGAAATACAATATCTAATATTTACCTACTAGGCTCTGCCCACATGTTAGTAATTGCATTTTTCCTAATTTTCATAGATTTTTTTATAATTAAAGGAAACTTTTACGTTAATCCAGTTTATATATTCTATATACGTTTAATGTTCACAGAGAACCACCAATCCACTTACCTACGATGTCTGATGTCTCCCTACATTCGTAATATACCAAATCATATTTTGTAATTCGTGCATATTTCGATCATGTTGTGGTGTTTTTCGGGTTCATATATACTTAGTTATTAAATATTTTGTTTTAGAGAAGTATTTCCGAACCAAATATGGCCATGAGCATACATAATTACTATATGAACCCGATTAACACCACAACATGATGGAAATTTGCACGAATTACAAATGATTTTGGTATTACGAATGTATAGGAGACATCGTAGGTAAGCGGACTCTTAACTGGTTCAGGTTTTGCGCTGTGACTGAACAAACACCCAAATAGGTAATACAAACTTTCACATTTGTTATAAGTAGGTATAATAGGATTTAAACACAGATTTAAATGCTATCACCGTTGATAATCCTTCCGGTAAATCGAAAAAAGTACTACATTAAAAATAAATATCTCGACAAAAGGTTTTTTACATTTCGGCAACCGCAAATGATATAACAATAATTAATTAGACATACAATTACACACTTATCGGCAGTGTCGCTTATTTAAAAATTATAATACTTATAAATACTTTAATAAAAACGAAGACAAGATTTCATCTGTATATACGACTAGTTGGTAAAATTACCTATTTAATAATAATAATCTAAATAAGAACTAGCTGGATGGTACCTTTGGAACCTTGATAAATAATAATTATTGGTAACTGATCTAATTTCATTCTAATTTACTCGTATATGTATACAAAATACTAGCTATATAACACTAAAGCTGTCAAAATTATATTTATGCCTACAATTCAATGTAAATATAAAAGCAAACTTAATTAATAAACTCAGTTCATCAATAAAGAAAATGTCGTTGATATAACAACTAACATCACACGAAAAAATCAAGTTAAATGCAACGAAATTTGGCTAAAAGGAATTAACTAATTTTATAAACTAGAACAGTAATAGTAGTACCTACCTAAATCAAATTTTTGTGCACCGATTCGTATAAATAAATAACGAGAAAACCTTGCGATTAAATCTATTCTAACACGATCAGATTTGAAATCCAGTATATTTTTTTGGAAACTTCATAAGCAAAGTAGAATATCACATCAATAAAGATAAAATTAGAAGATAGATGGCTACATAATTTTTGCTACTCATTTAAATCTACGTAGCTGAGCTACGACAAACAACTATGAAGTGTTAAAACACACTGAGCGTTCTAAAAACAATCACTGATACATACAACGTTTTACCTATCATTATATTATTTTAATCATAATAGTGTTATATTAAATAGGTACATTAATATTCACCATAAAACAAAATATTTTAAAAAAGAGAAAAGATTATCTGAATGCATTGTGAATACTTAAGGAGCACACCACGGCTGTGCCCGCGAAATTCAAATTTTTCGTGGTTTTTCGCGATTTTTAAGCTAATAAGACATAATAGGCTTATGGCCGTCAAATTGCGATAATCGCAATATCTTCTTCACGTGTTTATATAAAAATCTCTGCTCGAAAGTGTCGAGTTAAAGAAATTAGTCCAAGATTTGCGAGTTACTCACATAAAACTCGATACTCGGACTAATTTCCTAGGATACACATTTTTATGCAAAGATTTTGATATAATCATGTAAAGATGATACTGCCATTCTCGCAAATTGATTGCCATAAGCCTATCATGTCTAATTAGCGTACAAATTGCAAAAAACCATGAAAATTTTGAATTTCGCGGGCAGACCCGTTGATTTCACGTTAATACCTTTTTACTGTCGTACCTACACCATTTGGTAAAATCTCAAATTCATTCTATGAATGATTCAACTCGCTTAATCGAACAAACAAACCAACGCATGGATCAATCCGTGGAAGCAGTCTGAGCAGCAGTTGCTCTTGGTTTTTTCTTCGGGCTCGAAGCACGGTTGCTTCAACTTCTTCGGGCGACGTCCGCACAGTTTGCTGGGCTGGGGTTCTTCTATTGTCACTGAGCGCGGGCTCAGCGGTACCGGAGCTGCGGCGGGCTCCGCGGGCCGGGGCTGCGCCCACCGCCGGAGCATCGCCTCTTGCTCGGCTCCCACGGGAACCGGCGCAGATAGCTTCCGAGCCCGGGCCAGAACCAGAGCCCTCTCTATCGGCTCCAATAGCTCGAGCGCCAACGCCCTATCTAACTCTTCACCCTGTAGCAGTAAATATCGGGGACAGTAAGCTAATTCTCCGAGAGCAGCGCGTTTGTTGCTCGGCGTCAATTCGCGTTTGGTTCGTTTACATGCGGCTGTGCTCCATCGCGCCAGCGCCTCCGCCAAAACCAATTCACTAGACACTCGTAGGGTGTTCCGCTTGACTATTAGCGCTAAATCTTCGTACGTGAGATCTTCTATCTTTTCGTGAGAGAGGGCCGCGTCTGCGTTGTCATCGATGACCAGCAGCGTGTTGTGCGCCAGGGAGTCGCACCACATCGCGCAGTGCGATAGCGTCCGAGCGGCGGCGTCGCTCTCCAGAGCGGGTAAAGGCGGCGCTGACGCTGCTCCCGGTAATCTCGCACACAGGAATCGCAAGTCACGCAATATTTCAAGAGCGACTTCTGCGTCCAGCATTTCGTCGAGACGACGCGCACAGCGTTCGGCGAGTTGAGGGCACAGGAACTTGTACGCGGCGTTGAGGGTGGCTCGCGCGGTGCAGACGGTGGTGAGCTGTGTGGGTTCACAGTAGTAGTAGCGCAGCAGCTGCTCGAAGCCTTTGCGGTCGATGTAGTCGACCACGATGACGTCCGCCTTGGTGGACAGCAAGGCGGCGAACACGGGGCTCGTCGCGGCCAGCACCCGCCGGTGTCCGGGGAATCTGAATGTGTCTCCGTTGATGCCGGCCACGAACACGATGTCGCTTTGGTTCTCATTGTCGTACAGGCGATAGTTGTCGTCTGTTTGTATGTCGCCGTACTGCCCGAAGTCGAGCGCTAGGGGTATCTGTGTGCCGGATGTTGATGCTTGAGAGTTTTGGCTCTCGACGCTGCTGTCTGTACACGCGGGGTTCGTTACCACGGTCATGATGAGTTATTCTTTTGCCTTCTGAAAAAAAGAGAAAAATACAAATCAGATAAATTTATTCGGAATAAGTAAATAATTTAAAAATTAAAAAACACGACTGCCCTGTGGTAAAACCACATTTTCCTAAAAAATATAAGTAGCCTACGTTAGTCGAAACGATGTAACGATTCCAACGATACCCCATAATATTATGTCCAAATCTATTCAGCCGTTCAGAAGTTATGGCATAATGAAACACTCATACATGAACCCTAAAAACATTACACTCCATTTTTGGCCAGTGGTGTAAAAATAACAACACTCATTTGCGAATCGTTCACATATACGTAGTTAGTGCACATATTGGAATGCCAGACGCTAATTTGTTCTTTTAGCGCCCTTATTACTCCCGTGCGAGGATATCAGTGCCATATAAAGCATAATTATTACCTCGGACTGTGTTACGATTCATTTGAGGCGTTAAATAGTGCCCGCCTGAAGGGCGGTGGATTTGTAAACATCGTCTTATTACTTAGCATACCGTATTTGGATCTAAAATGTCATGCTTTATCAAATAAATCTTCGAAGTAGGTATTGTTATGTATCTTTACCTACATATAATAAATCAGTGTTCGTTGGTACTCGCATACCTACTTTAGAAAGGGAAACAAAAGATAGAATAGCAAAAATTCGTAATATTTAATTCCGAGTAGGTAATTATATCCATTGATAAAATAAACTGTTTTCAGTTAATGTTCAACTTTGCTTTTATTAGCACTTTGAATATGTTGCGTTATTGCTACAATCTTCTCAGAATCGTCGGGGAGGTCAATGTTATTGCATTTGTGAAGCTTTTGTTGAAATTCTTCGATGTGTGTATATATTCATACACGCACAAGAACGCAAGAAAGATGTGCGTCAACGCCTCACGCCTCATACGTCACTCCAATCGCATCAACAAATAAAAGTCATACTCGGAGATCGAGCAGTTACCTACTGGAATGGCTAAAATCATAAAAAAATATTTTCAGCAAGTGTTCATAAGTATCTACCTACTCGTTCGTGCTAGCCCATGACGCGCCTATAGCACTTGTAGCCTGCTAGGTTCAAGGGTGTGATTTTCGGAAATAAAATCGTACCTACATCGGCTCACGATCACCGGTAACCAAGCAACGCAGCCATCTCCAGCCAATCGGTGCCTTGGCTGCATAACTGATGCAAACATTAACTGATCAGTGCCTATACGCCACTCGACTGATGCACGCTTTAACCAATCAGGTCCATAGATTTGCAGAATCAACGGCCAAACCTCATTAAGGTCTGTGGTTTGAATCCCGAACTCTGAAAGCAGAGGCCGGGATTCGATGTGTTTATAGAAGCCAAATATCACTTACATCCTTAACTGAGAAAGGAAATATCATAAGGAAACCTGCATGCCTGAGAGTTCCCCATAACATTCCCAGTGGTATATGAATTATGAACCCTGCCAATCAGTCCTTGGAAAACATATAGAGGGTCAAACTCAAACCTCTCCCATTTTGAACGAAGGCCTGAGCCAACTTTGGGACATAAAAGGGCTCAGAGTCAATTTCAGTAGTCTGAATTTGTCTCTATCTATTAAGTTGTAGGACAAGCGCCGGAATCGCCCAAATATTTTTAACATGTCGTAATCTAATGTCTTCCCGTTTAAATATAAAAAGATCCGAGAAATGCATTTCGAAACTGCAACACAATAACGATTGTCGACTATTCGTAATTCCCACTGACCCATATAATACATTCGCATAGTTGTATGGCGCTGAACTAAAATTGGCCTATATTTAAAGGCTGAAATGCGAGCATGTTGGTACTACCTAATGTTACGAAAACAAGATGCGTTCCACTGAGCAATTCACTACTTGATGCGTCCATAATCCACATTCTGTCTGACCATACGAGTACCTATCATTGCGCTTCTATTTTATACAAGGTGTGAGTTAATTCGTATATATGCGTGTGCGCCCCCTTTTACTTGATCCTAGAAACACATTAATGGAGATAAGAAGACCCAATTCTTTTGTTTTATTTTAAACTAGCTGTTGCCCGCGGCTCCGCCCGCGTGAATTACGATTTTTTTTTACATATACCGTAGAATTCCTTGATTTTCGCGGGATTCTGGTGTGATGTTGTACAGAAACCTGTTCTTACTTCGCACGGGTTATCTTGTGGTGATTTTGAAAACTCCTTTTTCTTAATAATAATATAAAGTTTCATTAATACGTAGTTGAAAGATCAAAAGGACGATTTTAACTGTCGATATTTCGACCCAGTGGCACAGGTCGTGGTCACTATGTGACCACGACTTCTACCAATGTGTCGAAATATCGACAGTTAAAATCGTCCTTTTCATTGTGATTTTTATTCTGTAACCACGAAAAATGTCAAAAATTATTAAATCATGTGAAAAGTTGTACTGGTGGTAGAAATCTTCTTTCAGAGTTCGGCCGGGTAGGTACCACTGGGATAAAATACTCTACTAACAATATTCTCCAGCCCAACATAAGAGTCTGTTAAAAATCTTTGCTTCATCTCAATACAATCCCAAGTATCAGGATGGGCAATGGCTATATATTTCTTTACGTATAAAAAGACCTATGACGGTCAATCGGTTAGGACCAGTTAAGACCTGAGAGTTAAAAATATTTGTGAACCATTATTTTACTCTTTCCATGTTGCGGATGATAAAAAAAGCCTTGGCACTCTGGGAATGTCCACAAAAGTGAAAACTTTAAGTCTCGACAGTGCCATCTTAATATTAAGTCAAGGAACAGTACATTACATTACATGACAATTAATTATTACTAACAAAAATTCGGTAGTACCTATCTCCAAGTTTTACATTCAAGTTCCACATAATTTGTAGAGATGGCGCGATACGGTATAACGTGGTGATAAATTCATGATTTTTGTTCACCCTAAAGTGAAAAATCTTAAACCATACAAAATCTTCTGCTAAGCATATTTATTTACGGCTGTAAGGGTACTCCAGTCTGACTTGAGCCCTTACGTCCTAGCCCTAGGTGCTTGTCCATTCCGAGTTTCAAGTCACCTACTTGAACTCATCGATAAAGGTTCTGATGTCTATTATTTCTGAACTACAAAAGTGATGATGATAAAATTTATACGGAATAATTTTTAAAGAACCTCCTTTCTAACAAAAAAAGAATGAATGAAATCGGACAACGGGTTAATGAATTATAACTAAATACACATTTTGACTTTGATGCCGTTTTCCAGGGAAACCATGATGAATTCCGGGACAAAAAGTATCCTATGTCCTACCTCGGAGTATGAACTATAATCATGTCAAGTTTCATTTAAATCCATCCAGCGGATTAGCCGTGATGCGCGGTCGTGAAACAGACAGACAGACAGACAGACAGACAGACAGACAGACAGACAGACAAAAATGAAACAAATTACAGTTTTGGCTTCAGTATCGACTAAATAGTGTCCTCCAACAAAAATTTTCAAAATATCTTCAATGTACAGAATTCGACCCTTTACAGTTTTATTATAAGTATAGACTAGCTGTTGCCCGCGGCTCCGCCCGCGTGAATTACGATTTTTTTTTACATATACCGTAGAATTCCTTGATTTTCGCGGGATTCTGGTGTGATGTTGTACAGAAACCTGTTCTTACTTCGCACGGGTTATCTTGTGGTGATTTTGAAAACTCCTTTTTCTTAATAATAATATAAAGTTTCATTAATACGTAGTTGAAAGATCAAAAGGACGATTTTAACTGTCGATATTTCGACCCAGTGGCACAGGTCGTGGTCACTATGTGACCACGACTTCTACCAATGTGTCGAAATATCGACAGTTAAAATCGTCCTTTTCATTGTGATTTTTATTCTGTAACCACGAAAAATGTCAAAAATTATTAAATCATGTGAAAAGTTGTACTGGTGGTAGAAATCTTCTTTCAGAGTTCGGCCGGGTAGGTACCACTGGGATAAAATACTCTACTAACAATATTCTCCAGCCCAACATAAGAGTCTGTTAAAAATCTTTGCTTCATCTCAATACAATCCCAAGTATCAGGATGGGCAATGGCTATATATTTCTTTACGTATAAAAAGACCTATGACGGTCAATCGGTTAGGACCAGTTAAGACCTGAGAGTTAAAAATATTTGTGAACCATTATTTTACTCTTTCCATGTTGCGGATGATAAAAAAAGCCTTGGCACTCTGGGAATGTCCACAAAAGTGAAAACTTTAAGTCTCGACAGTGCCATCTTAATATTAAGTCAAGGAACAGTACATTACATTACATGACAATTAATTATTACTAACAAAAATTCGGTAGTACCTATCTCCAAGTTTTACATTCAAGTTCCACATAATTTGTAGAGATGGCGCGATACGGTATAACGTGGTGATAAATTCATGATTTTTGTTCACCCTAAAGTGAAAAATCTTAAACCATACAAAATCTTCTGCTAAGCATATTTATTTACGGCTGTAAGGGTACTCCAGTCTGACTTGAGCCCTTACGTCCTAGCCCTAGGTGCTTGTCCATTCCGAGTTTCAAGTCACCTACTTGAACTCATCGATAAAGGTTCTGATGTCTATTATTTCTGAACTACAAAAGTGATGATGATAAAATTTATACGGAATAATTTTTAAAGAACCTCCTTTCTAACAAAAAAAGAATGAATGAAATCGGACAACGGGTTAATGAATTATAACTAAATACACATTTTGACTTTGATGCCGTTTTCCAGGGAAACCATGATGAATTCCGGGACAAAAAGTATCCTATGTCCTACCTCGGAGTATGAACTATAATCATGTCAAGTTTCATTTAAATCCATCCAGCGGATTAGCCGTGATGCGCGGTCGTGAAACAGACAGACAGACAGACAGACAGACAGACAGACAGACAGACAGACAAAAATGAAACAAATTACAGTTTTGGCTTCAGTATCGACTAAATAGTGTCCTCCAACAAAAATTTTCAAAATATCTTCAATGTACAGAATTCGACCCTTTACAGTTTTATTATAAGTATAGATAGATACAAAACTTATTTTATTTAATTTAGAAAAATTGTTTTTAGCAACCCTAACTGTGATGTCAACAAAGCGTAATACTTTTCATTTTTTCCAGTTAATTCATATTGAATGAGCCGTTTTAGGGATGTCACATAAATTTATGGTACATTATTGAAGTCCCTATAGTTCCCTGAGGATGTGAGCTAGACCACTTGTGATATAATTTCAGGCATCTATACATCGTCCCCTACTTAAGGCTTCCGTCTAGTTATGGTAAGTAACCAACACGTTGCAGACTTGTTAAGAGGATACACTGAATTTATTTTTGTCTTCCTCACTCTTAGGAATACGTTGACGGGTGCGACATGCAGCGATTTGGAAGAATTTAACAGAAAAACGACGTTTTAACCTAATTACTAAAAGAAAAAGCCAGTTATCAAAAATCTGTTTTGAGTGTTTTTGTTTCCGATAAAAATAAGAAAAAATGGAGATTTTAGAGTAACTTTTGGGAGTAATTTCTATCGAGAATTTTATCCAATCGTCTTTCTGCTTCTGAGCGAATTTAGATTTAAGGACAAAAATAGATACATGATGATTATAGAAGCCAAATATAGACAGAATTTGAAAGTAATTATCCTACAGTTTTTAAACTACAGGTAAATACTTACTCGACAAAGATATTCGATAAATCATAAGTACCTCTTTGTCGGCTTTTCTTATTAGTCGAATAAAAAGACTTAAAAATGAAGGCAATTTGTGTGTAAAATTACTGGGCCACAAATGTTTACCAAGCACAGATAACTGCACATTAAATATGCATTGTATACCTATATACGGATAATCTTAAGTCATGGCAAACATTCGTACATAGAGCAAATTCTAAAAGGATTAAAGACGAGGCAAG
This sequence comes from Coenonympha glycerion, assembly GCA_963855885.1. Taxonomy (NCBI): domain Eukaryota; kingdom Metazoa; phylum Arthropoda; class Insecta; order Lepidoptera; family Nymphalidae; genus Coenonympha; species Coenonympha glycerion. Next base: position 10,525,219 of record OY979636.1, on the reverse strand, counting down.
TAAACACACCTGCTCTAATTTAAAACTGACCACTGGTTTTTCGGAACTAACTTTATGAATTTATATGCACAGAGAAAACACCATTTTGATACACCTACTATTAATATTTTCATACAATTTTTGTATCTCTGAAGAGAAACTGGAAAGTATTCTTAATACTGAAGATATAGAAAATTTTACTCAGAGAAATCATTCTTTTATTTTTGAACAAAAAGAAAACTGCATTCAAACATTTTCAAAAATTTGCTTGCCACAGCTGGGGATCGAATCAGCTACAATTTGTAAAACATACTTACAACAACGATTGTTAGGATCAATTATAAGGATCAAATCTCTCTAAGAAACTACTTAAAGGAAACGTTACTAAAGGTCACTAGAAATGACTTCGTAAGAATCATATTCCAATCCTGCCTAAAATCAATCCTAACAAAAGTTTTATTATTTACGACAATTGAGCCAGCCTGGGTTTAACTAAACCCGTGGGAACCATGGATTTTTTTTAAATAAAAAGTAGCCTGTATTATATTAATCCTGGAAGAGGCCTATGCGTCAGAGGACGCGCTGATTAGAAACCAAAGATGATTGCAAATTAATATTACCTTGAATTAATTTGTTTTATAATTTAAATTTAAAAAATCAGCAATAAAGGCTTATTTTATTATTATGTTATCTATGACAAATCTCATCTCAGCCAAACCGGTTCAGTAGTAACGGCGGAGAAGAAAACAGATATACATATACCCACTGTTGACTGGTACCTTTATGTGTGGTGTGATGATTAATTGTTAGTTACCTACTTATTTGTTAAGTACCTGAGTGTAAATTAAAAAGTAAAACTAATAAGGTTGGCGAAGATTGGCCCCCAAGCTGAACTGATGCGTGCATCCTTAGTACATTGCGTAATTCGTTAAGAGCGATAATACCAACAGCCTTGGCTACAACCAAGGTACTTAGTAATTAGATCACATTCGATATGTACGTGAGGTAATATTACTTTATAATAATTTTACGCTCACTAAGGCGCCAATTCCTAGTCACTAAAATTAAAATTGTGAATAAGCAAATCACGGTAGGTATAGGTACCTACCGACTGCAGTAGCTAAGTACTATGTCATATTATTATGTTGGTATTCTCTAAATAGAAATTTCTCCTAAAAGTTGCTTCAAAATCTCCATTTTTTCTAATTTTTATCGGAAACTACTATGTTTTATCAGAAACTACTTAGATACTATGGATGTAATTGTAATTTTTGTTATAATGTTAATTGTTAATTAATAATGTAATTGTAATTTTTGTTTTATTAATTAATAATATCCAAAAACGCTCACAACGGATTTTTATAACGGCGGACTTAGTTTTTTAGTAATTAGGTAAAACTTCGTTTTTCTATTATAATTATTTTTCAGAAACGTTGCATGTACCCACCAACGTATGCGGTATGCGTAAGAGTCAAAAGGGCAGAAATAAATTCAGTCCTATTTACTTGAAAGTACTATTAAGTATTCTGTGTTAAGTACTACAATGCTATAATTAGCAAAGAAGCTCAATTTGCTTGCACAAGTTGCAGATACATTTCCGCGTGTCACGGCCCGTTCTATTTCCGACGCTACTGTGAGTTTGGAAGCTTATAGGTACATAATTTATACACTAAACTTGGTCTTTGTATTCGACATGTCACAGCCAAAGCGATTAATCCGGATATTATACATATCATCTGGCCATTATTAATAATGTCAACTCAATTTGGATAAAGTGATAATTGACATAGAATTAATCACATTAACCAGCTATTTTTTATACCATCTTCGAAGACTTGGATAATGTAATAAAGCAAGTATGGATAAAGATTATTTACCTGTTTACTAACTTATTTATGAATGTTTTTATGTAATTCCCTTCACAATGTCACTAGCTTTCGTAAATAACTCAAATTAACGAGAAGTAATAAGAAAAATTATTATTAAAAATCATAATTTGTTAGGTTATTTCAGACGACATTTAACGTATTTCTTTGCCAGTTTGCTAATATTTTAATGAAATAATAGTATTAATACAGGGTCTAGGAGCGAGCGAAGCGAGCTCGGGACTTGAGGGCACCCCGACTCGGTTGGGTTAGGTGACGAAGAGGATGGCGGGGCCTGCAAGGCCCCGCCATCCTTCTGAGTGGTTATTTTCTTTTATGACCACCCAGAAATAGGAGCCCCGCAAAGCGGGGCTCCGTCGAACGAGCCTTGAAAAGTGTAAGGGAAAACTAAATTATTAACCTTAAAATTTTAAAACTTAAAAAAATTATTTCACGAAAACTATTACTTTAATTAGTATTTTAAGAATTTTAATTATTTTAAGAATCAACGTAACAACAATTTAGACAGCCACGGATCACGCCACGCGGCAGCGGGATGAAGAACGGGGGGGTTTTACAAGCCAAATAGACCGTATTATCACTTTCGCCAACTGTGACCAGCGCCTATGAATAATATCCAGATAAAGTGATTAATTTATCAAATTGTCTAGTCAATTTGGCTATTATCCATAGTAACCAGTCATTATTAATAATAGCTGTTTAATCACTATGACTGTAACAGACATACAAAAAAAATGTATTAAGAATATAGATCACCAGCTATCAATTTATTTATGTGGGTAAAATCGATATAGGTAGGTATTTTTAATGTAAAGCTGTAGCTTATAGTTTTTTTTGGTAGGTACATATTGGTATAATATTGGTAACGAACGTAAGTAATTATATTTCTATGAACCCCTCGTACGATAATAATATAAGTATGTAAGTATATTATATATATTTTATCTATTCCTTCCCGCATTGTTATTGTTATTATCAGTGAAAAACACCAAGTCACACAACCGCAACCTTAAAATAACGCCAGTAAATAAACAATTACGACTATTGCCGTGTCATTACAATATTAGTTACCATTGTAAGTTATGTGCTTTGTTTTCCTTTTATTTAACAAAGTTGTAAGTTGAAAGTCAAGGCGTAGGTTTTTAGTACCTAAGTAATTGCTAAATATTGTGTAAATTAACTTTTGTAATAGATATTACAGCTTACAGCAGGTGTACTGATTTTGAAGTGTAATGTAGATTTGCTTTTTTGCTTAACTCCTAAGTACCTAATAAAAAATCAAAATCTGACTTAAGTTTTTTAGTAATTAGGTAAAACTTCGTTTTTTATTATAATTATTTTTCAGAAACGTTGCATGTACCCACCAACGTATGCGGTATGCGTAAGAGTCAAAAGGGCAGAAATAAATTCAGTGAATCCTATTTACTTGTAAGTACTATTAAGTATTCTGTGTTAAGTACTACTATGCTATAATTAGCAAAGAAGCTCAATTTGCTTGCACAAGTTGCAGATACATGTAATGAAATGAGTGACATTTCATTCATTTGAATTTGCCGCGCTTCGCGTATCAGCTGTCTGTCGCGTACCTATGATTAGTGATCTGTGTCTATGATTTAAAATGGCGAGGGACGCTGAGATTGTTTTGTGCATTTTTATCGTAATAAAAACTCATAGAAAGAATGTGATTGAGGACTCGAGATATAGTGAACTTTAAATGTCGTTTCTTTGTTATTTCAGGTGAGATAGAAGTGTAATTGTCGTAACTTGATAATTGTAAAAACTTGTTAAATAAAACAAAACTTTGTTATTTCAGAGAAACAATTTGTGGTTTGTTTTTGGAGATCCTCAATGTCTTATAAAACGACATTTTTGTGAACTAAGAGAATATGGACCGGCTTCAGTTTGAGTTTACGATGATAGCCTCAAATGATGGCAAATCAAATGTATTAGCCATAACTTCAATATGTACTGAAGAAGGAAAATGTTATGTTTTACCCGAGGAACTGAAGCCGGTGAGTCATCATACATATATTGTTAAAACGAACACTTTCGCAAAAGTAAAAAATAGCATTAAAAAAAGACACCAGAGTAGAAAAGTATGGATAAAGTTGGATGAAAATCTAAAGAAGACATGTGTAGATGAGGAAGGTAATATGCAATTTTTAGATCAATATTTAGATGAAGTGAGCACAACACAAGCAAAGGACAAAAATGACACTTTGCAACAAATCTTGGAACAATTAATAGAAACTACAACTAAGAAAGAAAGTCAACATAACTTAAAACATATCTCAGAAAAATTTATTATTGAAAAATTCACAAGCAAAAATCCTAATGCGATGCAATGGATAGAAATTTTTGAAAAAGAGTGTGCGCGCTTTAATATAACAAAAGATGAGACAAAAATAGATATTTTGAGGTTATTTTTAGATAAACCTTGTTTGGATTGGTATAGCTCGATGATCATAAAACTAACAATAAATTCTGAATGGAGTGAATGGAAAGACAAGTTTTTAGAAACTTTTAAAAACCAAGGATGGGACATAGTCACATATGCTCTCGCATTTAGGTATAAAGAAGGACAGTTAATTGATTATGCCATAAAAAAAGAACGGCTTTTATTAGATATAAACAAATCTATAGATTCCAAAACAATGATAGATCTTATTGCAACTGGTTTACCTGGATTTATCTTAAATAAGTTAAACAGGGATGAACTCAACAACACTACTGACTTGTTCAACGAGATAAGAAAATATGAAGGCACGATGTATAAGAAAAACTCAACTAACATAAGGAGCAGTACATTTTATAATAAAAATAAAACTTATGAGAAGAAGTCATGTAAGACTTGTGAGTCTTTGGACAAAGGAATTAGATATCATCCGGAGGAGTCATGTTGGTTCAAGAAAAATAAAAATGAACCTGAAAAAGTTCTTAAAACTAAAAATGTAAACAATAACTCCATAATTGAAGTAGACATAAATACTGAAAAAAAAACTAGTAAGCACACCATTAATCAAAATCAAGCTTTTATTAGAAAATAAACTAGAAGTGAGTGGTATTTATGATTCAGGCTCACAGATTTCTATAATAAATTCAAGATTAATAAAAGTAAAAGAAAAAAAAGATGATGTGAACATAGCATACATGAAAACGGTTAATGGTGTGAAGAAGATGGATGGCTTGATAACAATAAAAATTAAAATATTTGATTTAGAAGAAGAGGTGGATGTATACATAGTAGAAAATGAAGATTTTGATGATTTCATAATCGGATTAGATATGATAAAGAAATTCAGATTAACCCAAAATGAGAACTTGCAGATAGAACAAAAGAAAATAACAAATAAAATAGACAGGATGTCTAAAGATAACAGAAATGAAGATAATAATATAAAAAAATATACAGTAAATTTCAATGAACACATAGAAACAGAGGAATTTATAAGTATGACAGACCATTTAGATAATCAAAAGAAAATTGAGATAGAGAAAATTATAAAGGAATATAAAACAATATTTGCTAAGGACAAGTATGATATAGGTTCAGTTAAAGATTATGAAGCTCGCATAGATTTACAAGTAAATAAATATTGTAGTAAAAGACCATACAGATGTACAATACAAGATAGATTAGAAATTGAAGAGCAAATATCGATGTTACTAAAGAACAATTTAATAGAAGAATCATACAGTCCTTTCGCTGCTCCAGTGACATTGGCGTTTAAAAAAGGTGAAAATAGAAAATCCCGTTTATGTGTAGATTTCAGAGAGTTAAACAAAATAGTTATACCACAAGCTCAACCATTTCCTTTGATAGATGATCTAATTATTAAAACTAGAAATTGCAAGTATTTTACTACACTAGATATAAACTCAGCATTTTGGGCAATACCATTACGGGTGGAAGACAGAAGTAAAACAGGATTTGTCACACAAGATGGCCACTTCCAGTGGACCTGCCTCCCTTTTGGCTTGAAAACATCACCAGCAATTTTCCAGAGAATCTTAAGCAATATTCTAAGAAAACACAATCTCACAGGATACTCTGTTAACTATATTGATGATATTTTGATATACTCGTCTACCTTTGAAGAACATATAAGGCACATTAGAAATGTATTAGAGGCAATAATTAAAGAAGGCTTTAGACTGAAGATTAAGAAATGTACCTTTGCTTCAGACTCGGTAAAATACCTCGGCCATATAATTCAGAACAATTCAGTAAGACCACTAAAAGACAATTTGATTTCAATAAGGAACTTTCCAACTCCTAAGACGCAAAAGAACATCAGACAATTTTTGGGAAAAATAAACTTCTACCATGACTATATACCAAGAAGTGCAATTATCTTAGATCCATTACACAATTTATTACGAAAAAACGAGAAATTTGTATGGTCAGAGAAATGTGAAGAAGCATTCAATCTGATAAAAAGATATTTATGTTCGCAACCGGTCTTGGAAATATTCGACAAAGACTTACCAATCAAAATCTTTACCGATGCATCTTTGGAGGGCATTGGAGCAATATTAAAACAGACACAACTAGATGGTAAAGACAAACCGGTGGCATATTTCTCAAAAAAATTGAATGAACATCAAAAACGGAAAAAGGCTATATATTTAGAATGTCTTGCTATGAAAGAAGCTGTTAAATATTGGCAGCACTGGCTCATCGGAAAACAATTCACCATTTACTCAGATCACAAACCTCTAGAGAACATGAACATTAAATGCAGGACAGATGAAGAATTGGGTGATCTCACATACTACCTATCTCAGTATGACTTTACCGTAAAATATATACCTGGTAAAGAAAATGTAGAAGCAGACTGTTTGAGCCGAAACCCTGTATTAGAACCAGAAGATAATAGAGAGGAAACATTGAGAATAGTTAATTTAATACAAATAAAAGATATAGTTGGAGACCAAGAGAAAAATGAAACAATAAGAGAAAAGAAACAAAATTTAATACTAAAAAATAATATCTATTATAAAAAAATAAAGAAACAGGAAAAAATTATCCTCTCAGAAGAATTTAGTAAAAAACTTATAAAAAAGGTGCATGAAGATTTATGCCATATTGGGATCAGACAACTGCAGAAAAAAATAAGTTCAATATATACGGCTATAAACCTTACAAAAAATATCATAAATATTTGTAAAACATGTGAAATATGCATAAAAAATAAATCAAGATGTCAAAAAAAATTGGATTACTGTCACAACTGGGACCAGCCACCAAACCATTTGAAATAATGTCAATGGATACTATTGGTGGATTTGGAGGATCTAGGTCTACAAAGAAATATCTACACCTTTTAGTAGATCACTACACAAGATATGCATTTATTGCGACTTCGAAAACCCAGAATGCATGTGACTTTATAAATCTAACAAAGAAAGTACTAGAGACAGATGAGATTGGAATTATCCTGACAGATCAATATCCGGGCATAAATTCAAGAGAATTCAAACAATTTTTGCAGGAGAATAATATTAAACTAATTTTTACAGCCGTGAATACACCATTCTCGAACGGCTTAAATGAAAGATTAAACCAAACAATAGTAAATAAAATAAGATGTAAAATGAATGAGAAAAATAATAAGAGAACATGGACAACACTGGCAAGAGAATGTATACAAAAATATAATGAAACAGAACACTCCGTTACAGGTTTTGCACCAAAATATTTACTGGATGGTACAAATGTCAGTATTCTACCAAATGAATTTAAAACAATGGAAAAGGAAGACAAGTGGATTGCTGATAGAAGATTGGCATTAGAGAATACAATAAAATCTCATGAGTATAACAAGAAAATATTTGATAGAAATAGAAAAATGCAAGAATTTAATGTAGGAGACAGTGTATATGTAGAAAATGGAAATAGACTGAATAGAAAGAAATTAGACGAATTAAAAATAGGCCCTTTCAAGATAATAGAGAAAATATCGAATTCCATTTATAGGATTGATACAGGCAACAGAAAAACAGAATCAACATTATTTCATATAACAAAATTGCAACCTGTCATAACAGAGGCTGAAGAAGATGAAGGAGATGATAATGAATATGAAGATGACTTATAAGTACATTTTACAGATATATTGCTTAGAATTTTCGCTCTTAGGGGGGGAGATGTAATGAAATGAGTGACATTTCATTCATTTGAATTTGCCGCGCTTCGCGTATCAGCTGTCTGTCGCGTACCTATGATTAGTGATCTGTGTCTATGATTTAAAATGGCGAGGGACGCTGAGATTGTTTTGTGCATTTTTATCGTAATAAAAACTCATAGAAAGAATGTGATTGAGGACTCGAGATATAGTGAACTTTAAATGTCGTTTCTTTGTTATTTCAGGTGAGATAGAAGTGTAATTGTCGTAACTTGATAATTGTAAAAACTTGTTAAATAAAACAAAACTTTGTTATTTCAGAGAAACAATTTGTGGTTTGTTTTTGGAGATCCTCAATGTCTTATATACATTTCCGCGTGTCGCGGCCCGTTCTATTTCCGACGCTACTGTGAGTTTGGAAGCTTATAGGTACATAATTTATACACTAAACTTAGTCTTTGTATTTGACATACAAAAAAAAAATGTATTAAGAATATAGATCACCAGCTATCAATTTATTTATGTGGGTAAAATCGATATAGGTAGGTATTTTTAATGTAAAGCTGTAGCTTATAGTTTTTTTTGGTAGGTACATATTGGTATAATATTGGTAACGAACGTAAGTAATTATATTTCTATGAACTCCTCGTACGATAATAATATAAGTATGTAAGTATATTATATATATTTTATCTATTCCTTCCCGCATTGTTATTGTTATTATCAGTGAAAAACACCAAGTCACACAACCGCAACCTTAAAATAACGCCAGTAAATAAACAATTACGACTGTTGCCGTGTCATTACAATATTAGTTACCATTGTAAGTTATGTGCTTTGTTTTCCTTTTATTTAACAAAGTTGTAAGTTGAAAGTCAAGGCGTAGGTTTTTAGTACCTAAGTAATTGCTAAATATTGTGTAAATTAACTTTTGTAATAGATATTACAGCAGGTGTACTGATTTTGAAGTGTAATGTAGATTTGCTTTTTTGCTTAACTCCTAAGTACCTAATAAAAAATCAAAATCTGACTTAACTGTATAATATCTGGTTGACTGAGCTTCGCTCGGTAGTTTAACTACTGGATAATAGATGGCAGCAGAAGTGCTTCGCTCGGTAGTTTAACTACTGGTAGTTTAACTACTGGCTAATAGATGGCAGCAGAAGTCATATTTTTATTATTTTTTTATTGGTAAATTCGACATTTTATAAAAATGAATCCTAGCTAGATCGATTTATCGCCCCCAAAACCCCCTGTATACTAAATTTCATGAAAATCGTTGGAGCCGTTGCCGAGATCCAGATTATATAGAAATATATATACAAGAATTGCTCGTTTAAAGGTATAGGATAGGATAGGATTAACGGTGTAGCCGGTGATTTAATCGATTTTCAGTACATTGCAGTTTAAAAACTATAAACTATCAAGACTTAAAATTTAAACGACGTGTATTTTGTGTATTTTATCTAAAATTGAAACAGAAACACCATTGGATATTTCTCGATAGAAAGTTCTCCCAAAAGTTGCTCCAAAATCTCCATTTTCCTCATTTTTATCGGAAACTACAATGGATGTCATTGCATTTTTTGTTTAAATGTATAATGAATTATGAAATAATAATAATATCCAAAAATGCTCAGAACGGATTTTTGATAAAAAGCTTAGTTTTTTAGTACCTAATTAGGTAAAACGTCGTTTTCTGTTCTCTGCTTCCGCAACGCTGCATGTTGCAACCCACCGACGTAGGTATTCGCAAGAGTCAAGAGTTAGAAGGACAAAAATAAATTCAGTAAATCCTCTAGGTATATGTGAGTAGTTTATCCAACCAAGATAACATACGTAGGTGCACCTAGTTAATTTATTTGAACATTGTATTTAACCATTAAAGAAGCTCATTTAGTTTGCACAACCCCCGTTTACTCAAACAGGTCCTTTCAGCTTCACAAATATTTGTACAGCAGCTGGGTTTTGTAACACCACCTTTTATAGTAGCACGACATTGAAATCAGATAGGTTAATTGCTGAACAAAATATTGTAACATTGGTCTTGCAACTACAATAATAATTTAAGGTAAACTAAACATCTGTTTTGGGCAGAACATAATATAACAAATAAGATATATATAGGTATGCCATATACATGTACTGCATATTTAAGTTACTTATTAGATCTTATAGAGCTCGAAGGGACCATCGGGGGTACCACGGGAATAAACGAGCTCGAAATGTAAGTGAATTTCTTAACAATATAATCAATCAAACTACGCATTTGGATTCGTACTTCACTCGAATAACCCTTTATTATTGAGAAATAAGAATAGGTACTAGAACCCTTGTCACGTTTTGGAAATACAATTTATACAGCTTCTTCCTCCCTCGCTTTCCGTAAAAATAACGACCCAACAGGAAAAATATTGAAATAGGTAGGTAAATGTAAAAAAGTTGTGTTTACGTTTCTTGGAAATCACTGGCCAAAGGACTGATTTTAATTCATTCCTGTATTCTATATTAACATGTATACTTATTAGGTATTTACGCCAAGTGATAGCCATTCAGACACTAAAGTTGAGAGAAAAAATAAAAAATTTCAACATTTTTCATATATCTCACGCTAGCAACACTGTGTCTGTCCTTTCATTAGCGTTCTAGTGCTCGGCCGTTCAACACAACATTATTAAACTCGTATAAAAAAAGTGAGTGATTATAAGTATTTCTTGCGGAAATCAAAGTATCCGAAAAGAAATATTCAAAATAATCGGATTCATCGTCAAAACGAATTGTGAAATCTACGGAATTGTTATTATTGGTTCAGAAAATCCATATTGCTCCAGTGTTGGGTACACCTCTTAGAGGGTGTTACGTTCACAGCAGTATACATTGAGGGTAGTTGGAAGGACTATCGCCTTTGTTTTAATTACTGCAAGAGGAGCTAATCAAGATGCATTCTTCGGTGATGGGTACACTTCATTTAGAGGGTGTGACCTTCACGACAACATACATTGAGGGTAGTTGGTAGGTGAAAAACCTGAGGACTATCGCCTTTGTATTAATAATTGCAAAAAATAATTGCAAAGCATCTATGTTGAGGACACTGCATAAAAGGGATGTGATCATCACGACGACATACATGAGGGTGAGTTAATAAGATTATCGTCTCTATATTAGGTAATAATTGCAAAAAAGTCAATCAACATAATATATTCTGCAGTCTATGCTTCAGTGTTGGGTACACTTCATTAGAGAGTGTGACCTTCACGACAATATACATTGAGGATGGTTATTAAGACAACGCCTATGGATTAATCATTCCCAAAAATGACAAGATTATCTTGTAAGCAACTTCCAAAATAGCAAATTGTTGCTTAAACGCCCCCATACCATGTTGAAAACACCGGTTGACGGTTCTCGTCCGATCACCGAAATCAAGCAACATCGGGCGCAGTTAATACTTGGATGGGTGACCACCTGGGAACACCGCGCGATGCTGTTTTTTTATCACCAACTGTATTGGAATGATATAAAGGATCAAAACGATTACCTTTAGAAACTATTTCGATATACCCTCATATCAATATTTTCTTTTACTGTCTGCTAATTTAAATGAACCAAGATTACTTTACTAGACCAGGTCTGAAAAGTACCCGCAATCAAATGCACTATTTACAATTATTTTAGTCTTCCACACGAATCGTTTATTGTTGTGGTCATTATTTATAGATACATCAATAAAAAGTCCATTGACAACGTCTTACAAAATCAACTAGTAATACTACTCAAAATTTGAAATGTACGAGTGAGACACAAAAATTTTATTTGATAATATAATATTCTAATAACTTCTGTGTATATTGTCTTTTATCAATAATATGAAATACAGTTAATCAAGATCCAATATTAACTGGCACTGGAGGAATATCTGAGCAATCCACCTGTCGGTCCATGGTGGACCCACGGGCCAAATCGCAGGACAGCACTCGTCTCTTGCGACGACTTTTCTCGAAGATTTACCCAGGACAGAAGAGTCTTGATTTCCCCACAAGAGCAGCACCAGGAGCAAAACAGCCTTGCAAGTACTTATCGATGTCCTCTTTTGACATTTCCGTCGACCTGTCATGTCAGGCGCCGCGCGGCCGCCGATCGGAGTGCTGGCGGAGCGTTGCGCTGTTTCGAACCTCGTGCGGACTCGCGCATGTTCGCATATAGTCGGGTCGGGGTAAGAAGGCAACCCGTGGTACCCCGGGGGGACCATCGGGGGTACCACCGGCAATAAACGACACCTACTTACTCGTACGTTTGCCGTTTAGCTTATAGAATAACCGCATTCATAAAATATTCGAGCCTGATGATATTATTTTATCATGCTTAAATATGAGTGGAAAATTTATTTATTTTCTCTCTTTATGTTCTCAAAACTATGAACAGAATTTAATGTGTATTTTTTTTTTCTCTTCTTTAGTTCGCATGTAGTGCAATGACACTTTAGATATCTAGGTACTATCCTAGTTTCATTCATAATAATTTACTTTTATACAAAAGGTTTTATATTATGAAGATTTATAAACTATTGAACCACTAATATTACAATTAATTTTCATGTTTAAGTAATTAAAAATGAAAATGATTTTTTTCAAATGGGCTTGATTTACAGGCTTTTATGAAAGCTTGAATCTGAAAAACGGGTTTGCGCTGAGAAGGTCTGGCAAAAAACTCGGCTATTATATTCTGTTCACATACAATTGAATATGAGACAACCTATTCGATAACATACTTAATATTTTTTTTGTTATTCCATTACAAATACATGTTTTTAATACAACCATTCTTTCATCGTAACTCGATGTATTAGATATTACATCAAATTTATCAATGCTTTAACTGAGTTAGGATGCATGCTTTTAAAAGAATGCAATATTTTTGAATATCAAAGTTATTTATAGTTTCTAAAATTGACTATTTCTTAAATTTCTTAAATGAATATTAAATAATATGAAAACTGTAGAGTCCTTATAAAACAATCGATGATATGTTTATTTAAATTTATTTTAGGTATCCTTGTACCTGTATCTACAGGAATATCGGTATCCATACCTAGGAATAACGTAACGCAATGGAAAATATATTTAAAGACCAAAATTAATTTTTGCTAGATCAAATATTTTTATTTTCAGGCGATCGCGCCGCTAATTAACTAATGGTTATCTATGCATGAAATGTTAAAGGATTTGGAAATTACCAATAATTATAAGATCATAGAATCATTAAATACTTCATTGGATTTATGATAATATGAACAATGATGGTTCATAATTTTGGCTTGCATGTATCATATTTTTTTTTTTTTGTTCTTTTAGAGTTGATACATAGCCTACATTTTATTTTTTCTGTAGGTATTTAATCATTATTAAATAAGTCTAATATTTTGTTTAACTTTCATGCCGATGGATGACGCCGCTGCAAGGATTTAGCTCTCGATGATGACTGACCAAGGTCAAATGATAATTGAAAATTGGGTCATCACTGCTTCACTAGGAACTTGAATACCAGTACAGTAGACAGTAGTACTTCAGCTGTGGTATGTAATTAACTGATTATTATTAAACGAAGATTCAAGACTTTTATCTTCTGTGATGACAGTGGAATTATTGGGTAAGTGACAAAAAAAAAAAAAAAATTTTTTTTTTCATCGTCGCAACAAGTCAACAAAGCATTAATCGCGAACAATCGCGAATAACATTTCGACATGTTTACCTATTAACATGTTATATTTGCTCGTTGATTTTTGCGATTATCAACTTGGAAAAATCAGATCACATTTTTCAACTGAAAGACTGCTAAATTAAAAAATGGTCTTGATGCAGAAACTGAAGAACTTAAAAAGTATAGTCTAATATTTGTATTCCAATTGTACTATGCGTGCCAAATGAGAATAGGACTGTCAAGACGCCATTTTGTTCAGAAATACGCGCAAACTTCATTACTAAAGTGTATGGTGTGCAAAAAAATCAGTAAACAAATTATATTCCGTTTAAATGTTTAATGTACGCTTTTTTGGTATTTCTAATACATTTCACGCCAAATTAATTATAAATGAGTAGGAAATGAAATATACATAATATATTATTTCAGTTTTTATTAATCGGTTTTTATTATGGAAGTCCAGTAGGCAACAGATATAGGACACACGCGCGTATACACGAAAGCGTAGCTAACGGCACACTGGTAGCAGTAGCGTCACAAAATGGCGACATATTAGGGTCACCAGTAACATTAATTATGTATTTGTTCATTTTTTAAAGTGTTTCCATGCCTGTAGAATTAATTTATCCAAAATTATCCATTAATAAAATTCAAGAATAGTATTTTTAAATGAATATAATGATTATACAATAATTTAATCTATACTATAATATGTGAAATATATAATATTTCTGTTTTGCACTTTTTTGCTGGCAGTACTATTTTGACAGTTATCGTGTGAAGTTGGCAGCAAGCGCGGTCCTATTCTTAGTTGGCACGCATAGTATATATGTGGTTTTTTGTTTACAACTAACCAGTACAACAGCGATAGTAGTGTTGGGGTGACTGTTAAAATAACAATTAATGATATTAAACAACATTATTATAACATGAATAAGAATAACAATTATGCCTTCAGTTAAAATTTTAATATTATGTGAAATGATAAACTCAACACGATTTTACATACTATAATATTGTATAAGAAGTTTACTGTCTGACAATATTAGAAAACATGCTTTTTTCAGACTATCTTAAGTTTCTATTATTATCACTTTATTAGAACTCAGGTATAAACAGTAGATACAGTTACTTCATCAGCCTTTGTCTCAGAATCAACTTTAAAATAGGCTTATAAGATGATTTATCTATGGCTTTTTTTTAAATCTCTTGAGAATATTCTTACTTCACCCTATTCAGTTAAAAATATAATTTAAGGTCACTTTAAATCTTAATGACCTTATTAAAGCTGTACCTACACCAAAACCCAAATAACAATATTATTATGGAAATTAAATAAAAATATCATTGTTAACTCCTTCAACAGAAATAACTCTAAAGAGCTATGAATAAAATTAAACAACACTTTACAAAAATACTAATGCCTACTCCTGTATTTTCGTAAAGTGAAGTCAAGATGAACAAAAATTTACGAACTAGTTCTCTGCAACCCATAGATTTATTAATCTTATATATTAATAAATTGATCTTATTTTTTTTTCTTTCCAAAAATATGTCTCGGTAATATTTATTCTACTCAAGTTTATAAAAATATATTCGTGATAAATTTACTGTTTAAAATATATATTTCATGGTTGCATATTAACAGCTCAATTTATTACGATTAATCAAGTGTTGCATTTAAAAGTTTAAACTGATACAAATATTTTCAAGCTTGTTGAAAGGGGTTTAAAACCTCTTTTAATCGTCAAGACTACATACGAGCAGTACTGCTAGAATATAGTCTTAATATACCCTTGGTATTCGCACATATAAAAATATATGTTTTTGTACATATATTATTATTAATATATTATACTAATAATATTGATTTACTATCTATCACAGTTTTAATATTTCTACGAAATTATGCCATTAATTATTAATTTGCTTTGAATATCAACTTAAGTTGTTATTTTTATTTTTTTGCTCAATATTAAGCGATTATGCTTATTATTCTATTAATCTAAAAGCATTTCTTATTTACAAATGTCATGGCTCTAAACATCTACCTAATAAGTATACATGTTAATATAGAATACAGGAATGAATTAAAATTGATGATTAAACGAACTTACCTTAAGTGAAGTTCTATCATAATTTTATGAATTCCTGTATGAAGATATTAACACCCTCCCGCCCCTGTTTTGTGGAAAAACCCATGTATGAATTTGTAAATAAAAAATGTACATATTACAATAATAATAAATATTTATTGAAGACAACATAACCCATATATATATATATATATATATATATATATTATATTTGCATATATAATATTGTGTGGTTATGTATAATATTGTGTAGTTATGTATATATTATGTATATGATACATAATATTTGGGTGCTCTGTAGTGCTTCCTACCAAGACGAGCTTATCGAAGCACTAAGGCACTCTTATAATAATTACTCTGAACTAAATGAAAGGACAGACACAGTGTTGCTAGCGTGAGATATATGAAAAATGTTGAAATTTTTTATTTTTTCTCTCAACTTTAGTGTCTGAATGGCTATCACTTGGCGTAAATACCTAATAAGTATACATGTTAATATCTTCATACAGGAATTCATAAAATTATGATAGAACTTCACTTAAGGTAAGTTCGTTTAATCATCAATTATATTTCATACATTTTATTCTTCAATAATAATAAACACAATCAGGTACACTTTCATTGTACTGGAAATTTCGCACTTTTATTTATTTTGTTTTTTAAAACTGACCACCCTGATGGACACGCTCTCCCAGCCTACGTCCGCGCCATGCTTCATTCTTTTATTGTGCGCGGCAATGAGCACTCGACTACAAAAACACGTCTCGTTTTTGTTAATTTAGGTTCAAAATAATGCTTAGACGCTAGTAAAATTTATTATTATAACAAAAATAAAATCAAATCAAATCATATAATTGTGCATTCATCTTCGTCAGACTCCGAGGAAAGAGGGTAAGTGAAAATTAACCTTTTTTCCCAGATATCACATCAACTCAAATATCAATGCTGACGAAAGTGTGTCCAAAAATTGAAATCCTAAGGCATCTCTAAGCTAACTTGGAGGGTATCACATTGAGGTTATCACGAAAGTATAGCATGATGCGCGAAATAGTCCAGGCATCTCTAAGCTAGCTTGGAGGGTATCACGTTGAGGATACCACGAAAGCATAGCATGATGCGTCAATGCTCCTGGAGGTTGACTGCGGGTCAACACGAAGGATTTTAAAAAACCTCAAAGGACTTTGCGGATACCAACGGGGGACGATGTCGGTGTGGCGCTGTTCTCGGCTTCACTACAAGTGGCTCCACATGACCTCCCGGACTTTGATCCCGAATTGCTATCGGCGCTCAGTCACAAGAACTATATTAATGGTTAGTCCCGACAGTTGTAAAATTCTAGCCGACCTTCATTGCAAAGAATCAAATAGTTTATTTGATATACTTGCCTGGCTTATGAATAGCCAGTTAAACGTTATAGCCTTTTATCAGTGATAACTATTTCACGACTTAAAAACTAATTCCACGAGGGTACCAACGCGTCGAACTTTTCTAACTATGTACCTACAACAATAATGTTTAGATTTTGTGGTGGAAAATAATTTTACTTACTTTCGAAAATTAATGTTCAGATTGTGTAATGGGATGATAATTTAACTATTAGCTCAAAACTCAATAAGTTAACAATATTATGTATAATGTACCATTAGTCTGAAATTTTCATTGAAGTGAATTGTTAAATTCTTTCTGAAACTAATAAAAATCTTAAACCACAACGCGTCCTGAACTGAGAAGAAGCTTAAGTATTGACAAATGACATTTTGTTTCGACAAATGACAAGTAATTAAAGTTCACGAACGGGACCAGATGTTTTTTCGGAGAAATAGTTTCGGGCATTATACTAGTTTCAATGGTTACTGATCGTCAGGTGTTGTAAATAAAGAAACCAGCAGGGCGCGGCGGGCGACTTTGCTATCGACACCCACCGCTGGGACAGCGCAATCTCGTTTCTCGAGAAACTAGCTGGCCCCCTCTCGTTACGGCTCGGCCAGCAGGGGGGGCGTGACACACTTGAGTATTGGCGATCAGCCGCGAGGAAGATGCGACGTGGCAGCGAGTCTTCAGCATCAGCCACAACAAGGAACAGGTTCATCGACGACGCTAGACATTAAGGTACCTATATGCCAGTTGTCTTCAACATTTTGAAGTTTATTGGTTACATATCACTGACAAGGAATCCGTCACGATCTATAACATGATCTAGAATTTCGGGAGTTATAATAAGTGAAGACTATTTTTTGACTTTCACTAGGTGTACAAATGTACGTACATTCAATTAAATATTTTAATGAATTGAACAAATTAAGGAACTAGCTCCAAAAAATTATTATTACATAATACCATTTTAAAAATCGTACACTAACACAGTGTACCGCCTTACACGTTCACAACAAAGAAAAAGCGACAAATGTCTTTGACAATCGACATTTCTTTTTTGGGTGAGATAATGTGGGAGTGAGTCACTGCATGTTCGATTATAGTTAAGATGTGTCTAACCTCAAAATCTTACGTGGTAAAAGATACATTCTAAATTTAAAGGCGTTGAATGAATTTGTAGTTCAAAATCCTTTGAAATTGATAGTTCATAGAACAGCTTACAAGCGAATACTTAAAAAGGGTTTTATGCCTATGAACTGAAGAATCTTATTTTAAAGTACCGATTCATCCTTGGTAAAATACATAAAGAAGTTGTGACTCATCTCAGATACTTACCGCGGTTTTTTCATGAAGATTTGTTAGGTGTTAGAGTGTTAAAGTTATTTACTACCCTCAAAACATGCTCAGTTTCCTGGTTTTATTTTAATTTCTGACGATATGGCAGTATCGTTACCCAACCGCAAACTATGACGTGAATTATGTAACAATTCAAATTCTGTAAAAAAATTTATACGCTTAACTCGTTGTATCATCTAAGAGTTAAGCTTAATTCCGATTAAAAGTCCTAAAGTCCACTTCTCCAGCTATTAGGTATGGATGGGGTTACACAGAACGTCTGTAGAAACAAAAAATGTAGCCCGTAAGAAAAATTAGACTTTAGACGCAGCTGTTCGTCCACCATCGGTTATCCTATCAGATGGCCAGTGGTTACAAAACATTTTTTAAGTCATCTAACTCCCTTAAACCTAAAAGGTTGAACTAGTGATTCACACGATTTCCCGGTCTAGATGAAGACTAATTCTTTTCATTAGAGGGATTTTTGTTTTTGTAATAATTAACGTTAAGATGAATCGAAATACCTCTTTACAGAGTTGATGGCCATATTTTTCGATACATCTATTTTGATACACATGATTTACATCAGTTGCATAGAGGATATCAAATATCCTCATTTAAACGATTGGGTTAATTGTTTCTTATATGGAAATTAAAGATAATCAAAAGCTGACCAAGAGTTACATCCAGTTAATGGGATTAAGCTATCGCTGTAAAATTATATACTTCAAAGTTATTCAAAGAGTTCAATCCAGTTATTGAATTTATCGCTTCTTGCAATAATGCGAAATGTAATCAATATGAACCCAGACGTCTTAGAAACAGACGCATTCTGAACATTTTGGAACACCAAGTTTACCTTTGCTCTTCTATACATTCTTCTAGAGGTAGAATGCTTAAAAATACTATTATAGACAATGCTTTAGACATACATCGTCTAAGGACCTCTACAACTTTGGATTTCCTTCTTTTACATAAGGTGTCAAAAGACTTACTTCTTATAGTACATTTATTGATGATAAATAAATAAATATGGTCTTTCCCTAGAGAACCACAATTCATAGGAATTACTGGAGGAAGTTCTCTGAAGGCATTAAAAAAAAAAAAAAAAAGGGACATTTTGTTGGAATTTTTAATAATCTATATGTTTCAAAAATTTTGTGTTATTTACAAAGTTTTGTGGCAATACTGCTTTAATAACGACTGAGATCCGTACAATCCGTACATTATAAGTCAACCTCGTAATTTCCAACAGAACAACTTGTTAACGACGTAGCATATGGTACGATTACTAATGGTTATCATTCGGCATTGAGTTTAATTTCTGCTGATGATTTTGGGTAAAATAAAAAAAAAAAAAAAAAAAAAATATATATATATATATATATATATATATATATTATATTATATATATTATATTATATTGCGAAAATGAATAGATAAATTAACATCAAACACCACATAGTAGCACACAATATAGTATGCTAACACATTGCTCAATGGGCCTTAATAAGAGTTTATTCATTCCGTAACTTTGCTTTTCTGATCTTGTAACTTTTTTAGCTTTACGCAGTAGACACAGCACAGAATGAAAACATTAGCATTAGTTAAAGTTAGTATTATTGTTTTTATATAATTCAAGGGAATTATTGAGTTTATACAACGCCAGCTACTACTCAGGGCGAACCAGTTTTAATTATACCATAATCAAAACTGAAGAGAAAGTATAAAAATTTGCCACAGCTTTGAAAAACAAATCGATATGTCGTTTACAAAATCTTAGACCAAGATATATAATAGACAACCTCCTGATAATGTTGAAGCGACCTCATAAGGTCGCCTGCAGGCAGACCACCGTGAGAACGTGTCTGCCGAGGAATATAATCTCTCACGAGAGAGGTCTGCGTTTCAGCGTACTCAGCACCAAGTACGCAACACTTCCTCGGCGAGCACGTAGTTTATTGCTTGACCTCATCAGAAAAGCAGTCTGCTGGTAACAACCATTACGGACGTTACCTAAGTTTTATAACCTCTTATTGAGCGATGATGCTTCTGTCGCAATAGCTCTTTTGCTCTCTAATCATTAATCATTATAATCTATCTAAATATAAATTAAACCTATTTGTAATGTGACTGGTTTATTGATCCAGGAATTGAACGAAAAGATTGTGTTAATTAAATACTTCTGTGGTATAAAGAGGACCTATTTCCTATTATAATAGGAAACAATTTACTATCTGTTAATGTCCATAATTTAACAAAAATTTTCATCTCTAAACATCTACCTGATTGTGTTTATTATTATTGAAGAATAAAATGTATGAAATATAATTGATGATTAAACGAACTTACCTGTAAGTGAAGTTCTATCACAATTATGTGAATACATTTTATTCGAAAATAATAATATAAGGTCCCTCCCATACCCAAAACCCATGAGTATAATACGAATTTTGTTAAATATTCTCTAAAGAATGAAGCATGGCGCGGACGTAGGCTGGGAGAGCGTGTCCATCAGGGTGGTCAGTTTTAAAAAACAAAATAAATAAAAGTGCGAAATTTCCAGTACAATGAAAGTGTACCTGATTGTGTTTATTATTATTTTCGAATAAAATGTATTCACATAATTGTGATAGAACTTCACTTACAGGTAAGTTCGTTTAATCATCAATTATAAATAATAAAAGTTGGTCGAAATCCATATTGATATTAATGTAGGTATTATGATAATGATAAACATATATACAAGCTTATAACTGGGTAAGCCTGTGCGCACATTTTAACAAGCTAAAGCGTTATCATGTATTTTAGGTTTCTACTAAATATAGCTCGGAAGCAGAAACACAACTGGAAGAAATTTGTCGACAAAAAGTTTTCGCAAAAGTTGCTCCAAAATCTCTTTTTTTTTTTATTTCATCGGAAACTAATATGTTTTTTTTAATTAGTGTCGGCAGTACTAGGTTAGATTGATATATTAGGTACTTAGTCTGGTTTTAGAAAATTGTGTCAGTCAATTTTTGTACTAATATTAAAAAGCTTTAGAGTTTGTTTGTTTGTGTAAACGCGCTAATCTCTGCAACTACTGATTCAAAGAAAATTTGTATTGTATTGGATAGTATACATTTATTGAGGAGGCTATCTATTACGCTATGACCAATTTTGTTAATAAAAGTTCTAAAAAAGATCCGTGACACCACATGTCCATCTTTTAAGGTTCTCTCATCGAAAAATTATAACGGATATTTATAACCCCATTTTCTCGCGGGCGGATCCGCTGGCAACACTCAAGTCTTTCTACATTAATATGGCTTCAGTTTTTGCACTTCATACTAAGGCACCTTCAAATTAGCCGCAAGGTAAAGCGCGGCGGAAGCGCGTCTGCAGCGCTGCAGACGCGCTACTTTGTAAATCTATGTACATAAACAACGCACGGCCGCAGCGCTACAGACGCGCTGCCGCCGCCTAGTGCTTCGCGCATGTATGTTTTTGTACAAATCGAGCAGTGTTTTTTCGTCAGAGTCCATAGTAAAACTATGCACAACACTTAATAGTGAAAGTGAAAGTGCCCGCCCGAACTCGTGGAATATTTTGGCAACATGAGTTTCCAGGGCGGCTCCGGCGAGACCGCGCCGCCCTATATTTAGTAAAGTAGGTCAAGAGTAAACGTGAAAAAGATATGGCGATGCATTCCACTTTCTTATCGCCGCCGTATTACTGTTAGCGGAAATTATAAAATTAACTAGCTGACCGGGTAAACGACGTTTTGGTTTTGCCCTTTAGGAGTATGAAAAATAGCTTACCAGTACGATCTATTCTCAAACCTACGGAATTTAAACAACAAAAACATAAAAATCGGTCAAGCCGTTTCGAAGGATTTTGGCACAGAGATAACAAAACTACGGAAATTCATTCTTGCCTAGACTTGCATGACATATAGCGCCATGTTGAGCGCCAAGATTTGTTGTCAAATGTTCATGTTTTGAGTTACTATGCTCTATATTCTATAATAATCGTCGCCACCATCGGACGCCATCTTATACGCCACTTGACAGATTAAAAATAGTCACGATAATTTTGTAGACCAGTCCAGATATTGTTTCCTAGGTCTGCGGAGTTAATGGCTTTTAGCCAATAAATTCTGACTATTCATGTAGATAAATCATCATCTAAACGTACAAATCATGAAAGATTTCATGAGTCAGTTTTATGCTAAGCACTTACTTTTAGTTCGCCACAAAAATTTCAATTCTGTGAACATTCTGAACATTAAAACGCCTATAAAACGTTAAGGTCAAACTCCTGACGATGAGCAACTGATACAGATTCATGAGCTAATTTGAATCACAACAAGTGCGATGAATCATTACGACTTCAATGGTTTGGGCTCTTCGCGGATTTTGCTCGGGGAATAAACTCATAAGTAAATGTAGTAATTTTTGAGAACAAAATATACTAGTGTTTTTACTTCACATTTAAGACTCTCTTCAAGTTATACTGACGGTTTACAGAAAAGCACCTCTAGTCGTATGAAATTTGCGAATTTAAAAATGTATGAAAATTATCGCTAAATTGATCTTGTTACCGCGCATTCTTATGTTTTTAATAATAAACTGTTGCCAATAAATCTATCTATCTGTCTACGATATGTCCCACAAATCAGAAAAAGTTTATTTTGATTTGTCTTATTAGAGATGCCAATCCTACCCTATCCTATCCTATTATACTTATTATAATAAAAACAGGAAGTTTGTAAGTATGGATGGATGAATCTTTGTTATTCTTTCACGCCGCAACTACTGAACCGATTTGGCTGGGAACCGTAGATAGCTTATAACCCGGATTAACACATAGGCTACTTTTTATCCCGGAAAAATTCATACCTACTCGTATTTGCTATGTGGCAGTTTTTCTCGACTGATATAAATAGATACAATCAATATTGCAACTTGTATGACATACACGTCTAGATGTCGATGTTTTATATTATGTAGTTGTTAAGTAAAATAAATAAAACATGGATTAATAAAGCATAAAGAATACCAATACACTGCTTCTATGCTGCTGGTTTTAAGTATTATAATCTCTGATTATATCTTGTCTTTGCAATATATCGTTATAACAACAAAAAAAGGAGTGTAATGTTTATAGGGTTCATGTATGTATGTATGTGATTGTGATATTTCTTTATTCCACGATAACTTCTGAACGGCTGAACATATTTTGACATATGGGGTATCGTTGGAATCCTTACATTATCCCGAGTAACAAAAGCTATATTTTTTGGAAAAGGTCGCGTTTTTTAATTTTTAAATTATTTACTTGTTTATCTACTTTTTTATTATTGGTTTAACTATTCTTTAAATAACATTTACCCACAGATTTTACATTTCCCTTCCTTATTTTGAGAGCTGTTGGAACCCCCAGTTACCTCTTTTAATGACTTAACCATTTCCTGCATTTTTTTTTCATTTGATTATTCTAATAATTATATTATACCTACATTGAACATCGAACTTTATAACCGACAATGTCCTGTGAGAACCCGTAATGAGCTTATTTTAAATCGTGGGTATATTATGGTACTTTTCACCGCAATCTCGTAGACGCTCAGAACAACAAACAACCCTTAAGAGGTTTCATTTGAAGGTGAACTTCTAAGGTAAGTAGGTACTCCCCTCACTTGAAAACAACCTTATAAGTAAGTAGGAAGCTGCTTATTTTCGTCTGATTTGTCATGAAAACAACTTACATCTTTCAATTAATGAGGCACTAATTTTAATTTGGATCGCAAAATTCTTATTATTGCTGGTAGATTGATGCATCTTTCAGATCTTTGAATCAAATTTGACATTTTTATAGTTTATGCATATATGCACATTTTATCCATGCATCCGAGCAGTTGTTCTCCTTACTCGACGAAAACTTTGTGTGGATGCACCAGGGATGCGGACGGACGGACAGACAGACAGATGGGCGGACATGGCGAAAATATAAAGGTCTGTTCTTTACAGTGCGGAACCCTAAAACGACGTTATTCCTAATTACTAAAAAACTAAGCTGAGAATAACTTTTAGGGTTCCGTACCTCAAAAGAAAAAAATAACGAAACCCTACAAAGTCAATTTTGTTATCCGTCTGTCTGTCTGTCATGACCCTTTATTTTAATCCTATTAAAGATATCGACAAAGGAATAGTTGTAGGTAATGATGGCCCGCCGTCATTGCAATCATAAAAAATTGAAAATAGTTTTCATTTTTTTTAAAAGGAGGAAGACCGGGTCGTAAGTATTTGTATTACTGACTTATTTTTATGCCCGATAGTTTTGGATTTATTAGCCAAATTGTTGAAAAAAATACCGCCTCAACATGTCACAAAAAAATGCATAGTGCGTTCTGTTAGTCCGTTGACTTAGTTGCCATAGGTTGATGTGAATTTTCCTCAATATAATATTACTCGTAATCCTGTTAACCATTTATTTCGCGTCACTTGGTACAAGGGGACAAAATTCGTTGAAGCTTAAAAAGCGAATTATGTATGGGTAGTACCTACTTGTTGCGCCCACGGTATGGGTAGTTACCCCTATTTCTTCCTAACTTACGAATCGGATGAAACATTAGCGATTGTGAAGAAGTGGGGCGCGTCATCGTGGATTGAACTAGGGTATCTATAGCGGGTACAGCACCTCACCGTAACTAATTGATGAATAATTAACAGTTTACTCAAGTGCCATAAGCTGTTCATTTTTCTACGCTTACATACTCGTAGGTAAGTATTATGCGAAATAACAGAGAGCTCCTTGATATTGGTACTTCATTCATTTTACTATACACAAGTTTTATGTTGGTAGGTACAGATGGAAATAAAAATTCTTCGTCAAAGAAAAGAATGAACTGCCTTAAAATAATGGAATAGTAAGTAAAAATAATTAAATATGTCATGAAACTTTTTTTTAGATTATGCAAGGTAGTAACTTAGTAAGTCTTTGCTGGTAGAGTTTCTAGCCACGGCCGATAGCCTCCCACCAGACCAGCTGTGCTATTATTGAAAATGTACATCCCTGAAACAGCTCTCAGACACCTGCCATACCGAAGATGGCATTCACAATTGAATTATTGCACCTGACGAATTCATAGATGCATAGATGTACACTCGTAGCTGCTAAGTATTTTTTGCAGAATAGCACGGCTGACCTGAGCCAATTTAGAAATTATACCCACTCCCACTCGAAACTCTAGCGCGCACCCTTTTGCCAGGAAGGTCGTCAAACTTGTTTGAAAAGTCATGCAACATTGCCCATAAGTGCTACTTTTTTTTGACACAACAGACCTACAAACGGCTCGACCGATTTTGATCTGTCTGTCTGTCAGGTCTTATACCTACGTAATGAATTACTTCCTTAATATGCCCCCTGTATAAGACTCTACATGTCATATGAAAAACCGATGCGAGATATTAGTGTATTCTATGAGGTCGGGCTCGGTATATAAGTAGGTGCGAATATCTACCTTAGGTAAGTAGGTAAGTGTATCCCGCCCTAAGTATATACAGTGTCTGAGGCTATATCTATGTAACTATCTATCTGTCAGATGACATCACACTGATATTATAAAACTGAAAGTTGGTGTTAAAGTGTCTGTATGTTTGTTCCTACACCTTTACGCAGCAACTGCTGAACCGATTTGACTGAAATTAGGAATGGGGATTGATTATACTCTGAATTTTATACGTTTATTTTTGTTTAGGTATACGTGTACGTTTGTTTATTTATACGTTTTTTCCGGTTAGAGTACGGCTAGACCGATTTTGCTAATTTTGATCTTGAAATATTTGTGAAAGTTCAGGGAAAGTTTAAACAGTAACTTCGTACACGTAAATAAGGTAAAATACTAGAATCAACTATTTTATTTTCCTGTACAAATTGTTAATTGCTATGAAACGTTTAAATATGTTGGCGATACGGAGTTCACTGGGTCATCAGTGATGTATAAAAATTCAATATTAAAAATAAACACGTAAGAGCAGGGCCTTATCAAAGCAGTAATAGAATTTAAAATGCAGAATAAGTACTTACGAATAAATGAACTGCGACTCAGCTTCTTTGAACGTCCCATAACGTAATGAGCATTTATCCCCATACGAAGGGTTAATATAGGAATTATAAAGCATTATTCATATTCCCTAATGAAGAATGGAAATATTTGTGAATAGAATTCGCCATTGAATACGTTTCCATCAGTGGAAGATTTAAAGCTTTACGTAAAACGCGTCAGTAATACCAATTATGAGTATAAGTTCGTATGTACTTATTTTACCTATACACTAGTCATAAGGTCGCGTCATGCGGGAAGTACAGTGTCCTTTTCTAATTAAATGCAAAAGGTATACGTAACAAAACCATTAATGCATAGTTGACAAGTATTATAATTTATAACTACATCTCTACGTCTCGTAGTACTACAAAGCTGAATGTAACTTTCGAGTTTTTAATCGCAGATTCTTTCAATGGCTTAGACTTAAATCAGAGAGGAATAAAATTAGAACGTTTAATCTTTTTTATAAGCTTTGACACAAAATGTATGTGCATACATAAGAAAATACCAACTAAAATATACCAGACAACCTGTGTAAAGACTAAAAAAAATAAAAAAAAACGGCCGTAAAAATAGAAAAAAACGGCCAAGTGCGAGTCGGACTCGCGCACCGAGGGTTCCATACTATAAAAGAAGTAAAACATTAAATGAATCACTTTTGTTCATGAATTTACGAGTATAATTTACATGTAAGTACTTTTGTTGGCAAACCGCAAAGCTAACTATGTTTCTGGTGGTTTATTGTTATTATCAAAAAAAGTATAAAAGTTAGGGAGTTGATTTTATTTTTCCTGTAAAATATACATCTTATTTTGAAAATTCGAAGCCCCTGTTTTCCCCCTTTTTTAAATAAAAATAAAACAATTTTCAATGTTTTATGATTGCAATGGCGATGGGTCACTATTACCTAAAATTATTCCAAAATTTCAAGTCGATAGCTTTGATAGTTACTCAAATAATCGAGTGTGACAGACGGACGGACGGAGAAAGTCTCACCATAAGGGTTTCATTTTTACCAAATTGGTATGGAACCCTAAAAATTAAGTGCAAGTACAAAAACTATAAACTTAGTAGGTAGCAGACGACAGCGTTGTTGAAATGATACGTATTATTATTATTATTTCTTACAAAACTATAAAAGGTAGTGCCAGCGCATTTTCCAGCAAAGGGCAATTCAGTACTTACTTACTTTTAAGTACCTAAGGGAAAAATCCTGGAATCATGCCAAAAACTCGATCAGGCATTCATCTAAATTGTGATGTGACTAACAACAATCCCATCATATTATTAGCATCCGAGTTTTGAGAACTCCACTGAAATCGGATGTTGATTCAGCGATTTTAATTAGTCATTATTTAAAAAAGCTACACACTTGTACTACCTATCCTTTAGAATTAAAATTAGCAACATGCCAAATGCTAATGATGTTTTATGTTAGTTAAAAATTAAAAATATCTGAAAATGTAGAAGTGTGTTTTGAAGTTTTAACGTGTATTATAACGTGTAACTTTACCCAATATTAGGAACTTAGAAAGGGCTTTCCTTTCAGGGCCTATATCTATATTAGTTGTCAGTCCGTAAAATAACAACTCTTTCGTATGACGACTCAAACTTGCGTGAGCTGCTGTTATAAGAACTCTGTCTACCAGCTGTTGAGAAGGTAAATCTACTGTGTATTTTTAGGGACATCAAAAATAGTTCCTTTAGTTTACGATAATTATCCAAATTACAAATGACGGAAATATCTAATAATTTCAACACACATCAATAAGATTAAAAAATAACGAATAAAATATCTGAAAAAGTGGATCCATATATACGTACAATGTATATGTTTAGTATTTAACACGGTAGGTATGTAATACTGGTTTCATTGTACCCATTTGCGCAAAGATAAGTACTAATCTAACAGGAATATTTTGAATTTTAATTCAGCGATAGCATTTCAAAACCAGTAAAAGTACCTTAACTACCTAAAACGTGACAGCGTAAAACACGTTAATTGGCTAAAGAATTCATTAAAAATAAACGTTTCAGTAGCGAGCACTCGTATCTCTTTTGTTTATGAACCGTTAATAGAGAAAACAAGAAGCGTTTAACACTATTTACCTGGTTTGATGGGTTCACATCTCAATACGGTCCAACACGTCCCGGAAAACCACAGCACAATTCACTTTGTAATGTATTCCAATGTCTAGTAATGTATATTGTGTTTAATACGAAACGTGTGTGTGCGGAAACGTTGGCTAACGATGTGAGTGCTATGGGCAGGTCGCAGGGATGCGCGCGCCGCCCGCCCTGGAAAATCCGAGCGCTCGCCGGCCGTTCAGCGTTGCGCAGTAGCTTCTGCGCTTTCCCGCGCTAATAATAACCGATTTCGCGTGGAGTCGCGGCTAGCCTCCGATTGTTAGTGCACAGTCCACTGCTCTCGCTCCTCGGGCTGTCGTGAAACTCGCATGCGCACCGCTCACGATCAAACAATACCAACAGGTGTAGTTGTAGCTTCTGAAAAACAACTGTAACAACTGTAGCCTACGTCATTGTGCTTTCCTCCTTGTCTAGCCATCTTACATATCGGTTCTGCCGTGCTATTCTCCAAAAATACTTAAAGCAGCGACGAGCGTACATCTATGCATCTATGAATTTGTCAGTTATAATAGAGTACAATTAGTAATAAACTTGAGCGAATCCAAAATCTTGCTATAAGGTTCATATTTGGCTTACGCAAATATGACCATGTATCCGAATTCCGTTTAAAGCTTAAGTGGTTGTACCCATTCGCCTTCGCCGGAATCTACATATTGTCTCCCTTCTGTACTGTGTTCTGTTTCATCCCTCGACTCCTAGTTATTTAAATTTCTTGGCCACGATACCGATGGTATGGTTCTACGTGCGGCTGGGAAGCTCTTACTTCAAATGCCATCACATCGTACCAAATATTTCCAAACTTCTTTTACAGTCCGGGCCATTTGCCTATGGAATGAGCTTCCCTCATATATCCATCGTGCCAAGACACTGGAAAAGTTTAAGGCTGACGTCAAAAATCATTACCTGTCACTATGCAATAATCGATAGGTAGCGACATTAATAATTATTCTTCTCTCTATTATTGTTAAGAATGATTATGTGTATTATATTTGTTTATTATGTCGTAAGCTTGTTGTTATTTATTGTACCTATATTATATATTAGTCTGTTTTTTTTTATATATTTATTTTAGTGTTTAGTTTATGTATAGCTATTAGCATGTAAGTTTATTGTATAATATTTCATATTCTACCACCCACTCTCCTACTTCCAAATTATCCTGATGACATGAGGTTGTCTGGAAGAGATCGCTAGTTAGCGATAAGTCCGCCTCTTTGTACTTGCCTATTTCTTTATCTTCTGTGTACTTGGAATTTAGTAAATAGTTGTTTGGGTGTACAATAAAGAATATACATACATAAGTACATATATACATACAATTTTGCATGCCATCTTCGGCTTGGCAACTGTCTGGCAGCTGTTTCAGAGATGCACTTGAATATTTTGTAGAATATCACTGCAGTTTCTACGATCGCTAACGCTGCGAAACTAAAAAATGCTAACAACTATCCGTACCTACAATTATTACATCGTGTTATCGAACGGATATTATAATTATGTCATATCCATAAACATTTTTTTAGATGTCTCCATCCATTCC
The DNA here is from genome assembly GCA_963855885.1 of Coenonympha glycerion. Taxonomy (NCBI): domain Eukaryota; kingdom Metazoa; phylum Arthropoda; class Insecta; order Lepidoptera; family Nymphalidae; genus Coenonympha; species Coenonympha glycerion. Next base: position 10,494,947 of record OY979636.1, on the reverse strand, counting down.
AAATACCAAATCATTTCTTATTCTTGCATATTTCGACCATGTTGGTGTTATTCGTGTTCATATAGTAATAATCTATGCTCCTGGCCATATTTAGTTCAGAAATACTTTTCTAAAACGAAATATAGGTAAATCAATTTTGATCAAAATAATTGTTATAACTTCGGTGTTCGGTGTGGTGTGTTCTTGATTTATATCGTTGGTTCTTACTGGTGTTTTTCTTCAGCTGGACAATAGAAACTGTGCTCCTGAACTAATGCGACGTGAGATAATTTTTATTACAAAACAAATAAGCTTTCTGCTTGTGCATGTCCTTTTTGACGCAAAAGTAAGCAAATCGAAATTCATTTATATTTCGTTTTAGAGAAGTATTTCCGAACCTAATATATGGCCAGGACCATAGATTTTTACTATATTAACCCGAATAACATCACAACATGATCGAAATATGCACGAATTAGTACAAATTATTTTGGTATTACGAATGTATGGAGAAATCGTAGGTCAGTGCATTCTTAATACATAGGTATTAATATATGGGTATATACTCGTATATATACACAAGAATTGCTCGTAAGGTATGGGATTTCGACCAAAATCAATAAAATATACCTACTGGTTGAATTATTGTGATAAGGTAGCGTACCTACTACCTATACTATCTCATTCTACGTGTCAATGCCAACTCAATAAATGCGCAGCTAGGCTTTTTACATAATTATATTTTTTTATATTATTTTCAATCAATAAAATGATATGATACCTCTATTCAAAGTGGTATAGGAAATATGAATGAAAATCATGTTTAATTATTTTCAGACCTAGGTACCTACTAGATTCCGGAACTGATTATTCTTAAAGGGCTTTTTCAATTGAGGTAAATGATAGATATGAGCTGAGTTTGTTGTGGGCTTCTTCTCAGTTAAGGGCGCGTTGGAACCCTCGTAAACTTAGTTTTTAAGTCGTTAAATAGTTATCACTATTAATAAGTATATGTACCTACTTAATTATTTTTACGGACTTTTTCGTAAGTGCTAACAAGTTTTCATTAGTGCCTATATGAAATAAATGATTTGAATCTTTGAATCTTTGATACATAGATAAGCACTATTTTAACAAAGTTCAACTTGGCTTAGGTAATATAGGTACGAGTACGGTGCTCTAGGCTCGCTTGCTTAGTGCCGTAGGTACCTACGTGACTGGAAGAAGTCGTCACCATAGACTCACCTATAAACGTCGCCGCTGGCACTTCTAGGTCGTCACGTTAGGAAAAAGCGTTATTCTTTATATTGTAATATTTATTGCAACATTGAAATAAATAAGAAAGGTTTATTTTCACCACATTTTCACATTATAGAGGTAGTCGCATAATATTATTGCTGCACTGAAGAAATGTTTTACCTAAGTACTTAGTACCTAATTTTAAATATCAATAAAAATATCAAACAAAGAAAATATTAAGAAGGTACAAAAAGAAAATCTAAAGTAGGTACCAATCTAAACTCTGAAGGGCTTAAGGGTCACAGACTCAGGCTAGATACAAGGCATTGATTTTCCACTGTTGGAGTCTAGACTGGTTTCGAATGGGGGGGAAGTAACGAATTACCTACGACGGCGGGACGTCTCGCCGGAAATAAAACCAAAATGTTCGTAGGTAGACCTAAACTTGCGGTCTTAGCCAAACAATTTATCTACGATCCTGATAAAAACCTGAAAGGAAGGTAGGTACATCGCTCATTCAAAATATTGTACGATAATGACAGCTGTTGTTTTCGATAGGTCTACTGATCAATGTGTCGATCGGATATGTCATTCCCATGCATTTGTTCCATTTAAATATTATGGAAAGAGTTTATATATATATAAGAAAATAATAAATTCTATGACGAAGACGATCATCGATAAGTCATATGGCTAAGGGTGTTTTGCTAACGAGATGGAAAGATTGGTAATGATTCTTGAAGAGAATGATTGAAGTTGAAGAGAAGTACAAAACAAAATTGAATAGCAATTTAGTAAAGAGAAGATCTCCCGATTTTAATTATTTTCGTATACCCTACCTTCTAGGTATAAATACTAAGTAAGTACTTAAGTATATTTTGTAAAAGATTTTGTAAGAGACGTTGAACTTATAGCCTTGGTCCCTTCATCATTTCACGGTTGAGGTTCACTGCGGATTCGAGGAATGCATTAATTTATCTCCCATGGGCCATGGCCCAAACAACCTTGTGGGTATGGACGATGAATCACGCCGTTCGGTACTTCTTCTTGGCGTGTATTCCCGGGATGCCTACCTGAGTCCTGAGTCCTGACAACTCTCTACAAGTTCAGCATTGAAGGATTCGTCATCGTCGTTTCTGTCGATGGACGTCCACTGCTGGATAATGGCCTCCTGCAATGTCCGCCAAGTACAACGATTTTCTCCCGCCTGAAATCGACTCCCCGCAACTCGAATGTGGGTGGTGTGGTGGTCTACCTGGTGGGTGGTCTACCAACACTACGGCGCTTTTCGAGGCGTTGATGTCATTCCATTAGCTTGGGTCCCCGAGCTCAAAGCTGGCGCTACTTTGGAATGCTATGGTAATCGATAAAGCGGATTAATAATTAGAAGTGCTAAACCAGATTTTTATATTTTTATACACAATTTATTATGACAGTTTTAATTAAATTATTAAAAAAATGGGAAATGCTTTCCAAAAACCAACTTCAAATGCCACTACAAAGAGTGAAATAATTTTTATTTCAATTTTAGGTACCTACACCAATTCGAAGTCGGGCAATGTTTTATACAATCCCTAATAGTCCTTCTTACTTTCTTGATGTGCAAAGAAATGACGAAGTCATAGACAATCGCCCGACTTCGAATTGGTGTAGGTACCTAAAATTGAAATAAAAATTATTTCACTCTTTGCAGTGGCATTTGAAGTTGGTTTTTTGGAAAGCATTTCCCATTTTTATTTTTAACTTTTTAGTGGAAAACAATAAAATGCACAAGGCGCTGTAAAAATACCCAAATCGCTTGAGGTGTGTTCATAAAATCTGAAGAGATCCCTCAATTTCACCAAAATCCTATCATCAGACCCTGACGTGATGACTTTAGTCATCAAATCAGTATCTGCTAGCAAATGCACCAGTAACTATAAAAAATACCCAACTCGCTTCAAGTATACTAGCAAAATTTGAAGAGTTCCCTCGATTTCACCAAGATCCCATCATCAGATCCTGACCTGATGACCATAGGACAACTTGGAAAATATTACTCTTACAAATAATACCCAAATAGTTCCATGTGTCCATATAAAATTTGAAGAGTTCCCTCGATTTCTCCAGGATCCCATCATCAGATCCTGACCTGATTAAAATGGGACCATCTGGAAACAAAACCCTTTTAAACAAAAAAAGAATTGTTCAAATCGGTCCACGCGTCTTCGAGTAATCGGTGAACATACATAGATAAAAAAAAAGAAAAAAAAAAAAGATTCCGACGAATTGAGAACCTCCTTTTTTTTGAAGTCGGTTAAAAAAATACGAAAAATAGTCGTTGCGCCACAGACTTGTATACTAAAGACAGAGCGAACAGCGCGAAAAAATGTCGCCAGTTTAAGGGAGCAAGAATGACTATTTTGCACCCCCCTCGGCAGAAGTCAGTACCTAGGTATAGGTAGATAGGTGAAGACCTATTTCTTTTTTTTTTGAATTAATAATAATATTGCAGGCAAGGTGACCACAGACACATAGATAAAAAAGAATATAAAAAAATAAACATGTTTTGCGCAGGAGTTTCGAAAGATGGCGCTACATTTTCTCGTATGAAGAACGTTTACGTAAAATGTTCGGATGGGCCTATCTTGACTATTTTTATCTTTGCGTTGCGCTCTATCTATCGATCAAATAAATAGACGTTAAAGTACATTTTTCTTTGCAGAAAAAATTAAACCAAAGCTTTTTTAACTTAAAGTTTTTTATGAACTATAAACCTCTGTCTGCAACAAAGATAGTTTAATTTTTTCTGTAATTACCATTTTTAAAATAAGAAATCTCTATGGGCAAAGAAATATATCAATACGCTAGAATTCTGAGTCAATCTATGAAAATGTTTATAGTCTATGACATTTGGCACTTTTGACAGTGACATTGACAAATACTTAATGCCAACTGCCAAGAGAAAAAACAAACGAAAATAGGCCAATAAAATTCGAAATTCTTGAAATTATTCAGAAAAGGTAAAATTAATAAGATTTCTGTACCCACTTACGTTACGCTTATTGTCAAGCAGTAATTATTGTTTTCTCTTGATAGGTTAAGGATTTTTATCTATTCTCAACTTCACAGTGTCAGTATGTCATCTTTTCAAGATCGGCAGAAGAGTTTATTCGACCACCTAAAGGATGCAGAAGAACAATACAGTTTCTCGAAGTCGAACAAACTTACAGAACAACCAGACTATGGCGTTATCGATAAACAAACCTACAGAAAGGTTAAGCGTGAAATGAAACAGTTTCGTGGTAGGGAAAGCATCTACAAGAGGCAAGACGCTAACCTGCGAGAATGTTTACGAGCACGATCTAAGCCGGACTATTTGAGGAATCCACAGAAGTGGCAGTACTACTCGTTATCAGACGTTACACCAGACCAAATGTCTGATAAAACTAATACAGAAACCGCTCTAGCTTTTATGCGTGAAATGGAGAAACGCGAGGCTAAACAAAACGAAGTCACCGATGAAACAGGCGCTGTGTTCAAGAAACCAACCTTTCAAGTCTCTAAAACGATTAAAAAGTTACCAGAAGAACAAAAAACACCCGTATTCAAGGGCAATAAAATAATAATGCCTGAGTATGTGGTTGGAATGAGTAAGAAAAAGGTAAACAAGATCCAGATTAGGAACAAAGTGGCTAAAGATGGTTGTAAAGATAAAAAAGCTGAATTGAAATTGAATCACTTATATGAAAATGATGATGTTGATGATGATGACAGTACTAATGGAACCTAATAAATTATTGTTTAAATGTTAATGTTTTATTTACAACATAATCAGTGATTATATTATGATGCAACCTACAGGTTATTCAATAAACAAACCCAGGCGGTTCTTATTTTGCATAAAGAATTTTTAATAATTAATTTTGCTAAAAATTATCAAATGCAGTAATAATGATTTGGGCATTATGATATCCAAGGTTGGTTGTATGAGTTGACAACAAACCCCGCTGCTTGTTCCCCCATAAGTCATAAGTGAATCCCCAGTTAAACGGCTAGCCTAGTTAACTAAAAATAGCACTTGATTTATCAGAATTATATAAAATACTTGGGTGAAATCCAAGCATGAAATCATGTAGATTTTTCGGAGATCTCTTTATAGTTCAATGCCCAACAATGAAAGTCCTTTGGCCAAGAAAACTGAATTTATATCAAAACTGGAAACCTGCATGCTTTATAAGATTTTACCATGATTGGCAGGTTTCACACCTTGTGTAATGACCAGTTTCCATCAAAGCGGGGAGCAACCCAATCTGATCTGATTGGTTACTCAAACACAGCTCTGCTCCATTCCGCTTTGGTGGAAACCAGTCTTTACACAAGGTGTGAAACTTGCCAATCATGGTTTACTATGGTCAACCGAAAACTGTCAAGAAATGGAACCACTGTTGAGATGACATGCATTGGTTTGCCACAATAAGTTTTTTCATTTTACTTATTAAAGCAGCAACCCTGTGAATTAACCATGTACACTGACAGAAAAATGGTTAAGATTTGGAAGAAACATATCAATAAACATGATACAAAAAAAACTTTATTTATTGCTTTTAAAATGCTTCAATGACATTAGCACTGCGAAACAATTGCAGATTCAGACTTAATCTCTAAATTATCTGCTGGAGTCTCTGTCTTGTTATCAGCTGCAAAAGCACTCAGGTCCCTCATCATGGAGTATGCGTCTTCGCCGTCTGCATAGTATTTTGGCTCAATTTCTAAGATCTTGAAGCCGAGTGAATTTGTATACAGGTTAAGTGCAGCCCTGTTGCTTTTTCTCACATGGAGTGATACATATTTAGCCTGAAATTATTTAAGTAAATTATATTCACATTACATATAAACTGAGAAACATTTATTGTAACTATTTACTAGGAAACCAATCAAATGATACTTTTGGTAGTATTTTCAAAAACTAGACTCTCCACAAACATAATTATAATATCTAGATATTGCCAGCAGCTCCGCCTCAGACTTCGGTTGGCACTAATATCACAGGACCCATATATTTTTTTGAAGATAAAAAGTAACAAATGTGTAAATAATGGTTTTAATTTATATCCATTCAAAATGTTAGCCAAGTAGACACAAGAATAACTAACACACACACCAGTTAAGACTAATTATAGGCTGTAGTACCTTGAAACACTCCACCATAGCCAAGGAAGCTTGGTTCATGAGCTTTTGTGCCAGACCCAGCCGTCGATGGGATCTCTTCACTGCAAGAGACGTAATGTGTCCATGGGGATTGTCCTCACCATCTTCCTCCATTTTTGCAAGTACGTAACCTAAAAATATTTTTTTATTCTTCACATAGGCCAAACTTAAAAGGCTCTATTAAGGAGCACACCACAGGTGTGCCCGCGAAATCCAATTTTTTTGTGGTTTTTTGCGATTTTTAAGCTGATAAGACGTAATAGCCTTTTTGCAGTCAAATTGCGATAGTCCCAAGATCATCTTCACGTATTTATATAACAATCCTTGCTTGAAAGTGTAGAGTTAAAGAAATTAATCCGAGATTTGCGAGTTGCTCACTTAAAACTCTTTTCTCGGACTAATTTCCTAGAATAGACATTTTTAAGTAAAAATTTTGATATAATCATGTAAAGAAGTAACTGTCATTCTCGCAAAAATGACTGCCATAAGCCGTGCCATGTGTACTCTTCATTTGACATACAATATTGCAAAGTTATTGACAATGTTTAAAAATACTCACTAACCTACTATGTGGCCCTTTTCATCTTCGGCCACATAACTGAGCTGAGGCCAGGACAAGCCGTGATAGAAATAATATTTCATTTGATAGTTCTCAGGTAGGCATAACAAGTTGCAGTGCTGCATGTTCATAAGATCGCTAGGGCGTGCACAGCGGATATTCATTTTGAAGTATAACTGTTGAATAAGCTGAAATGTGGACTCTTGAAGTACTACTCCCTTCTAGTTTTCCTCAATTTAGGCTGCCGTGTCTCGGAAGCGGGAGGGGTATCCGACATACCCCCCAACAATTCACGAACGAATCGGAATTTGGACAGACAACACTTCCACACAATGTACCAACCTGGAACAAAGAAGACAAAGCTCAAGATCAATTGCAGTTGATACACTCCTCACATAACAATCGCATGGCTTTAAAAACACGAGTAACAAGCTCAATGTGGACTACTTACAAAACAATACAAATATTAAAACTAAGAACACACTACATATAAAGGTTATGATAGCCAAAATCACTTCTTTCATATTATTAGCTAAAATTAGTTAATCAACTGCAAAATGCACAACTGACTATTGCGGAATGCATTTACCCTATACATGAATTCATAAAATTAATATTTATTAAATTCTTATTCTTATAACCATAATGTACAAACTGAAACTAGAGAACTGCAATAAAATGCGTGTAATGCGAATTAATGAATTCCGCCATTTTGGACTTTAGTGTGCATAAAAATTTCACTATATTATCAATCACAAAGGAAAATACTTTTTCAGAAGCCAATACTGGTTTTACTACTGAAATATTACAGCCATTCCATTTTAGTTTTTAAACAGTTTCTTTAAAGAAAAGTTCAATAAGTACATACATAACCTAAATTATAATTATTTTCTTTAACTTTGACAAGACAACTGACAATACTGATAATTGACATTGACAGATGATAGCTCTAGGGAGTCTAGGGCTTGGCCTTAGAGAATTAAAGAGAAAGAAAATAGAGAGAGAAAAAAACCGCCATAAAGTGTAGCACTTTGACATGCGCATTGCTTCATGTCAAAGTACTAATGATGTGACTACTATTATACCGTTATCGATAAATTTCATACGATGCTTGTGATAGCTGAGTAGATAGGAAAAAAATCTCGGGGTTCTACAGAAACTAAAGCTTTTCTATAGCTATTATCTATTGCAAACTTTTATAATAGAGAGAGGGAAAGGCCTCAGGAATAGATATAGTATGGTCTCGCGGGATTTGTTAAAGTATTAGCTGTTGGTTTAAATCCGGTCGCCTTAGTTTGAAGTTACGATGAATTAAGTTAATTCAGTAGAACGAGAAGACCCACGCATACTTATTTTTTTCCGGAGATGTGAATTTATTTTGTATGAATTAAATAAAATTTTCAGCACATCACGTAAATATTATAATATTATTGCTGAAACCCACAAAACCTAGTAACTGACATAAATACATAGACAATACTAACACGCAATAGACAATAATATAGATTAAAGTTACACAAAAACAGAGAGTAGGCCAAAGACAAACAAGTACGAGTCGGACTCATGCATGAAGGGTTCCGTAAATCCTATATAATAATATAAATAAAGGAGTGAGGCATTTTCGTTGTTCCACGGATTCCGGTAAAACTAAAAGTCGTAGAGATATAAAATTTAGTACTCAGGTTCATATTATTAGGTCATGAATCTACAGAATATTTGTATATTCTGTACAAAGACGGGAATTTTCGAAATTCAAATTGTAAGGAGTGAAAATTTCTAAAGTTTTTTCATGAATGATGAATTTCTTTAAAATCGATGTCTGACAACTTTTAAGTAACAACTGTAAGTCAGTTTGGCGGGACTGTATTTTAAGAAAATAATTGTTCATATCTCGAAATGAATAAATTACAAAAACCATTGCAGCAAGCAAAGACATGTAATTTGTGGTCAAAATTAAAAAAAATGGCTGCCATATTGAACTTTGAACATTTGAACTGGAAGTCTCAGCTACTACAGGTCTACGCTATTTGCAGATTAGATGTTTGTTACAAATATTAGGATCCGGGAGCGACCGATGCGAGCTCGGGACTCGGAGAACCCCGACAAATTAGTTGACGTATAGGATCTTTATTGGTAGTTATTATCATGACCACCCAGAAATAGGAGTCCCGCAAAACTCCGTTGACCGAGCTTTGAAATGGGTGAGAGAAACTGAGGATTAAAGAGGAGTTGTAACCTCAAGATTTCAAAAAAAAGAATATTTCTCGATAACTAACGAAGAGCCTAATTCATCACGTCGTGTATTAATCATAATACTACTATTACATGTAAATTATCTGACACTACTGTAAGTAACTAATTTGTGTTTTACTACAATATTATACTAGATAGTATGTTATTTGAATTATACGTCAGATACAGTATATTTAATGTGTATGTGTGTCATGGTTACGTCAGATAATAGTTATTGTTCAGGCGGGGGCGGAAACGCCCACAAGTCCCTTCGGGGCACTACGAGGAAGACAACCTCGTAAAAAAATCACCGAAGTGGGCGGGAACGCCCGTCGAGAGGGATTATTACGGCGGCACATCCCTCTCGCAGGAGACGCACCGGTTGCTGGAGGACGAACATCTTTCTTCAGCTTCCGTGTGCGCCGGCCTGCGGGTGACGGACGAAAGGGGCTATGGCGTCCGTTGCCCGAACTCCACCAACAGGCCGAGGAGGTGGCGTGCCCTGTTTAGGACGCGCCTCCCAGGAGGAGTCGGCAGCGGCCAGGCTGCCGGCAGCAGCGACGGGACCGGCCGATTAGGTGGTGGGTCGGGGCCTGGCGGGAGCGCGGTGAATACGCAAGTGAATCCCGTACTCCCGCCAACGAGGTCCGTCGTGGCAAGCGACAGGTTTTAGTGGGTGCAAGCCCCACATAACCCCCCGTTTCCCCTGACGGAGGGGTATGCGTCAGGCATTTCCTGTCATTAAAAAAAAAAAAAAGATTATAATTATTGTCAGTTGGTGACATGTGGATAGCAAGATTTTTTTATTTTTAACGTAGGTAGGTATTTATTCCACAAAAAAATAATTTTGCATCTCCGGAGAAAAATGTATACGACTCGTAATACTGTATGTTCTTAAGAGAATCGTTACTTCGCATCAAGGCGACCGATTTCAAAACCGTTAGCCATTAATTTTTATCAGTAGGTTTTTAACGGTAGTTTATGTTCATTCATTTTTGCTCTCTCAAATCTTTAATGACTAACCACGAACTACTTACTACATCGATAATATTTCCATATCGATGGATAGTTAGAGCAGCCCTTCTGATCAGGTGTCTGGTGCCTATCTGTGATTGGCCGATGGCTGTGATTGGCTATTTCAATTCTACAGAAGATGGCGGATATACCCACCCAATAAGACTGACAATTTCCTGTCCTTATATTTACTTTGTCTTTGGGCTTGGCATAGAGATAATACACCTCATTGATCTATAATACCTCGTTGATACACCTTACCTCTTTGTAATACACCAAAAACGTTTGCAGTTTGCCAACAAAAGTTGTAGAAACAAATTATACTCGTAAATTCATGAACAAAAGTAATTCTTTCAATGTTTTACTTCTTTTATGGTATGGATTATGGAACCCCGAGGCCGACTCGCACTTGGCTGTTTTTTTTTTTAATCTGATGGGCAGGCAGGAAATCAACGACTCTGCCCTCGAAATTCAAAATTTTCATGGTTTTTTGCAATTTGTACGCTAATTACACATCAGATATTTATGGCAGTCAATTTGCGGGAATGGCAGTATCATCTTTACATCTTTACATGATTATATAAAAATTAAAAATTTCCTAGGATACACATTTTTATAAATGTGTATCCTAGGAAATTAGTCCAAGTATCGAGTTTTATATGAGTAACTCGCAAATCTCGGACTGATTTCTTTAACTGGACACTTTCAAGCAGAGATTTTTATGTAATGAAATGAGTGACATTTCATTCATTTGAATTTGCCGCGCTTCGCGTATCAGCTGTCGCGTATCTATGATATTGATCTGTGTCGATGATTTAAAATGGCGAGGGACGCTGAAATTGTTGTGTGCATTTTTGTCGTAATAAAAACTCATAGAAAGAATGTGATTGAGGACTCGAGATATAGTGAACTTTAAATGTCGTTTCTTTGTTATTTCAGGTGAGATAGAAGTGTAATTGTCGTAACTTGATAATAACTAGATAATTGTAAAATAAAACAAAACTTGTAATAAAACAAAACTTTGTTATTTCAGGGAAACAATTTGTGTTTTATTTTGGAGATCCTCAATGTCTTATAAAACGACATTTTTGTGAACTAAAAGAAGATGGACCGGCTTCAATTTGAGTTTACAATAATAGCCTCAAATGATGGCAAATCAAATGTATTAGCTATAACCTCAATATCTACTGAAGAAGGAAAATGTTATGTTTTACCCGAGGAACTGAAGCCGGTGAGTCATCATACATATATTGTTAAAACGAACACTTTCACAAAAGTAAAAAATAGCATTAAAAAAAGACACCAGAGTAGAAAAGTATGGATAAAGTTGGATGAAAATCTAAAGAAGACATATGTAGATGAGGAAGGTAATATACAATTTTTAGATCAATATTTAGATGAAGTGAGCACAACACAAGCAAAGGACAAAAATGACACTTTGCAACAAATCTTGGAACAATTAATAGAAACTACAACTAAGAAAGAAAGTCAACATAACTTAAAACATATCTCAGAAAAATTTATTATTGAAAAATTCACAAGCAAAAATCCTAATGCGATGCAATGGATAGAAATTTTTGAAAAAGAGTGTGCGCGCTTTAATATAACAAAAGATGAGACAAAAATAGATATTTTGAGGTTATTTTTAGATAAACCTTGTTTGGATTGGTATAGCTCGATGATCATAAAACTAACAATAAATTCTGAATGGAGTGAATGGAAAGACAAGTTTTTAGAAACTTTTAAAAACCAAGGATGGTACAAATGTCAGTATTCTACCAAATGAATTCAAAACCATGGAAAAGGAAGACAAGTGGATTGCTGATAGAAGATTGGCATTAGAGAATACAATAAAATCTCATGAGTATAACAAGAAAATATTTGATAGAAATAGAAAAATGCAAGAATTTAATGTAGGAGACAGTGTATATGTAGAAAATGGAAATAGACTGAATAGAAAGAAATTAGACGAATTAAAAATAGGCCCTTTCAAAATAATAGAGAAAATATCGAATTCCATTTATAGGATTGATACAGGCAACAGAAAAACAGAATCAACATTATTTCATATAACAAAATTGCAACCTGTCATAACAGAGGCTGAAGAAGATGATGGAGATGATAATGAATATGAAGATGACTTATAAGTACATTTTACAGATATATTGCTTAGAATTTTCGCTCTTAGGGGGGGAGATGTAATGAAATGAGTGACATTTCATTCATTTGAATTTGCCGCGCTTCGCGTATCAGCTGTCGCGTATCTATGATATTGATCTGTGTCGATGATTTAAAATGGCGAGGGACGCTGAAATTGTTGTGTGCATTTTTGTCGTAATAAAAACTCATAGAAAGAATGTGATTGAGGACTCGAGATATAGTGAACTTTAAATGTCGTTTCTTTGTTATTTCAGGTGAGATAGAAGTGTAATTGTCGTAACTTGATAATAACTAGATAATTGTAAAATAAAACAAAACTTGTAATAAAACAAAACTTTGTTATTTCAGGGAAACAATTTGTGTTTTATTTTGGAGATCCTCAATGTCTTATATATAAACACGTGAAGATCATATTGGAATTCCCGCAATTTGACTGCTATAAGCCCACACGCGTGGAACACACCGCGGGCACACCCGTGGTGTGCTCCTTAATACTATTGAAAATTGGTCTTGATATTATGGAACTCTTAGTGCGCGAGATGACTCACAAGTTTGTGTGAAAAATATCGATAGATTCGAAAATAAAATCTTACGCACAGACATCTTTCTTTTGCAATGGCTCGGACTTAATTTCACGCTTGAACATTACTTTTTTTTAAATAATTATTATTATTTTTTTATTTTTGGTTTTTGATTTTTGATTATCGATTTTTGATTTTTGGTTTTGATTTTGATTTTGATTTTGATTTTTATTTTAATTTTAATTTTAATTTTAATTTTAATTTTAATTTTAATTTTAATTTTAATTTTTATTTAATTTTAATTTAAAATTAAAATTTAATTAAAATTTAATTTCGATTTCGATTACGATCTCCATTTTCCATTTTCCATTTTCAATTTTCAATTTTCAATTTTCAATTTTCAATTTTCAATTTTCAATTTTCAATTTTCAATTTTCAATTTTCAATTTTCAATTTTCAATTTTCAATTTTCAATTTTCAATTTTCAATTTTCAATTTTCAATTTTCAAATTCCATTTCCCATTTTCCATTTCCCATTTTCCATTTTACATTTTCAACATTCCATTTTCCATTTTCATGAAAATAAATGTTACAGTCATAGGAATTTGTCCTGTGTTCCGTTTTATCATGGTCACCTTAAATTAGAAAGGGACGCAGTACCTGCAGAGCCCTCTCGCTCGGACCGGTTTATTCGTCATGGTGGACAGTCTATTAGTAATAACGATATACTACGTCTATGAGGCTTGGCCTGGCTTGTGATGGGCTTGTGGCTTTATGGCTCCAACCATGGCTCCAACTATGATCTGTGGCGGGCTGTCTTTCTAATTAACTGTCAAATCATCAAATGTCAATTGTCAAGTTCGTAGTGATTATCTACGAGGAACGAAACTAAATGAAGCAGCTGTAGTTTTCTATACACACATATGCGTTTATATGTTGCGTGAAATCGACATAGCTATAACAAACATCAGTTTGTCTCTTTCTAACTAGTTCAGAATTGTTTACGTTATACGAGATAGCAACATATTTGATTTTTCTGATTTCGGCAACACTGAACTTGTGACGTCACGAAAAAATTGCCGGGTGGCCAATTTCTCCATAATTTGTCGCATTTTGTAGATTCGAACATGTCGAAACATGTATACAAAATTTATGCGTATCATGTTTTTTTGAAATATAAGACAATCAATTATTATTTTAATTTGCGTGCGGATTATAATTAGTATTCAGGTGTGAAAATGCCTATTCAGTGTTGTGTTGTGCAGTGCAGATCGCGGAAAGACAAAAATAGGCCACATTTAACATTTCATAGGTCAGTATTCGATTTCATTAATTATATTGACGACCTCCGTGGCGCAGGGGACGCAGGCTCGGATTCGAGTGGGAGGTCGCGGGTTTCTAAATTGGTACGATGCTGTGTAGAAACCGTTGGGGTGACATAACTTACCCCCTCCAAGTTAGTACGATAACATCTTCGGCTGCATCATCACTTACGATCAGGTGAGATCGCAGTCAAGTACTAACTTGTATAGCGTAAAAAAAAAATATATCGTTAAATCGTTAAAAATTATGTGTTATTATGTGTTATGATCATATTACATGCACTTATATAATGTGTAAAAGAAGAAATATTTCTTCAGGATTGAAATAAATTCGATTTAGTTTTTAACAAAACAAAAACAAAGTTCTTATGATGCGACCGCTGGTATACCGATGTCGATAAAATTCATATATGTAAAGTTAAATGTTGATAGATGAGTAGGGCTCCTAATATCACTACCTTCTATTTGGACCTCGAGGTTTTACACCTCTGACTTCTCGTAGTTATTTCCGCTTTAAGAAAACGGGCCGCGGATGTGAACATTTACTATAGGTATAATCACTCGTATCAAATGTAGTTTGGTCTCGCGGGATAAGTTAAAAATCCTAATCTGGAAACATAATATGCACCGCTGGCAAAACCTAGTTTTACTATAAAATAATTTTTAATAGTAATAATTCATCCATTTTCTCTTAAATATTTAATTACTAACCCCAAACTACATCGATAATATTTCCATATCGATAGATAGCTAGAGCAGCCCTTCTGTTCAGCTGACTGGTGCCTATCTGTGATTGGCTGATAGCTGTGATCGGCTATTTTTGATGCGACACAAGATGGCGGATATACCCAGCCGAAAAGACTCACTTTTACTTCTTTAGTCATAGGTGATTATATACTCTTTGGTCAAGTAGGTACTAGTTTTGTTGGTAGCCTCCGCCACAGACGAGGAACCGGCCTCCGCCAGGAGTAATAGTGTTCTGTGGTTGTAGCAAATAATTATTGCAATCCAGTGATATAAGAGTTTATAACCTGACATTGGCTTATCTGTGTAAAGCCAAAGAGAAAAAAAAAAGATATAGAGTAATCTGTGGACTGTGATTGCAATAAATAATAATACTCGGATTAAAAATTAAAATACATAGGTAATGATAATATTATTATGTATTGCTGAAAACAGAAAAGCCGAGAAGTAAAAGTAAATGAAAAAAAGTGTAGAAGAAATTTTACATGGGTGAAAACGAATAAACAAACGACTAATAAACCGTAAACGTAACACTGAAATCATTATCAATTAATAAAAATGAAACCGCAATTGTCTGAAAGTTTCAAAGCTATTAATTTTTTCAGCAACGTCGTGCTTGCAAGGTGCTTTTCCCTTACCGAGTTTATAATTGTTATCTAACCCAAATTTTAAAGTAATCTGCTTGTTGCAAAAATGATGGAAGAAGACATTCAAGAGGACGACCGATCTTTGTTGGAATCTTCTGTTTCTCAGTAAGTATAGTTTTATTATACACTTAAATGTAATTATTGAGATCATTGTTCAATTGCAACAATTTAAATTATTTAGAAAAAAACTTCACTAAATAAAATCCTCAGACTACATTAAATAAAGGATAAAATCATCAGTAGCGTCAATCCTCACATTCCCCCTAAGTCCCAGGCCCTAGTAACTTAGTATGTATCTGCCGGTCCCAGGCCTTCTTTCAGAGTACTCTCTTGAGTTTGATATAAAAACGTGTGGAAAAATCGGCATGAAATAAACAAGATAATCAGCATGTAAAACAGCACATTTCTTGAATATTTTCGACACATGTGAATATAGGTAAAAATTTCTCATAAAGTTCAGGGCAATCTCCTTAAATGACCTGTATTGTCCAATGTCAAGAATTCTACTTGTATTGTTTTTTATTTCATTTCTGATGGGTTGTTTCAGCTACAGAAGTCAGAACTTCAGTAAAAAAGAAGTAATGTTCTTGATAAACCAAGTCAAAAAGCACAAAGATATAATATTAAACAAGTGCACCAACGCTTCAGTGAATCAAGCGAAAGAGGTAACATGGGGGAAAATAGCCAAAGAAATGAACAAACAAGGTTTCGATTCTAAAAGAACTGCTGACAACGTAAAAGTTAAATGGGAAAACCTAAAAAGGTATGCAAGGAAGGTGTCTAAAAACATAATTGATGCGAACAAGTCATACTTTCATGATGAGTTGATAAAGGTCCTCTCACTGACTAATGGAGTTGATGAAGACACAAGTATGGAGGTGCCTTTGGAGAATCATTGTCCATCAAAATTACAATCAGTTAAAAGTAAGAATTCTACAAAAGTTTTTTGTAGCAGACAGCTAACATAGTCATATGATCTATCTTTTTAAATACTTCGATAAAATTACTTTTGTAAAAAAATTAATAACAGTTGTCACCAATAAACCCTTCAATTCATGACAATGATCAGGGGTTAGATTGCATAAGAAAAACTTATTCCTTGTCAACATCTTCCACAAATTGTGCCCCCCAATTGGCTGACATAAATTAGGGAACCAATCAGCGGGCAGAACTTGGAAATGATTATGATAGCAATGAATATGTTTTTATTACAAAATCTAGGGACTGGTATGACATATCCAATACATTTTTTTAACTTTGTGTATGAATTTTTTTAAAGTGACATTGATTTCCGTTATATCTGGAGCTTTTTAAAGAAAGTTCATTTCTTAATAACAGAGACCAAATCAAAGTCTGTGTTTTTATGTATATTTTCAAGATCATTTACTACTTGCTGTTAAATTATAAAATGATGGTAAATAATCAATAGAATTTTAGCCATCATTTTTTAGATTGGTATGCTACGCTTCTTCATAAAAATGTTACAAGTATAATATCCCAATGCAACACTGCCAAAACAACTTGTGTGCTGGCACAACTAAAAGTCTGGAGAATAGAGTTCTGCAGGGCTAGGATGTGCGATATTTCACTCTACTTTTGTCGCTCTCTTTTCTCGTTCTGTTCCATATCATATAACTTATAGAGTTCTGCAGGGCTAGGATGTGCGATATTTCACTCTACTTTTGTCGCTCTCTTTTCTCTTTCTGTGCCATATCATATAACTTATCATTTATTTATTAAAGTACATGGTTTGTCCTAGACTCTGCAGAGGATGTTGCCAATACATCTGAAAATGATTGCCCGTGGGATAGTAATGATCACAATGAAAATAATGAATCTGACGAATCCAACGGTAAGTTACTGCTTATGTAATTAAAAATCCTTATTATCCTATTATTTATCACCCTAGTAATAATTCTACAAGGTTATGTAAAAAATACCAAAATACTCTCAGGATATTAAGTTATTTTGTTTACTAGCTGTTGCAGCCCGCATGAATTTCGGGTTCGACGTATTCCATTATAATGAGTCAAAAGAATTTTTCAATTCGTAGGGGTCTGATTGCGTAAGAAAAACGTATACATCGTTATCGTAATCGCTAGCGAATTAGTAAACGATTACGGAAACGTTGAATATGTTTTTCTTAGACAATCTAGGGGCTGTAGTTCCAGAGATTAGCGTGTTCAAACAAACAAACAAAAACAAACTGCAGCTTTATACTACTAGTACATATAGAAATTAAAAAACAATGGCTCATCTATGACTTATTCTTTATTACTTATTCTTTAAATTACGCACTATTAGGATGCTATTCATATAAAAATTGTCACATTCAGCGCAATTTGAACCCGAGTCTCCCAGCTATCAGGCAATACAATTTGTAAAGCTTTTGTGAGATGGGGATTCAAATCATGACTTTACTTTCATCTAGGTATGACTCTTTTAGCTTGATATTTTTTATCATTACCTTATTCTACTCTTTTGTTTTCAGATGGTGAGGATATCAAAAAGTAAGTACTCAATGTCAAAAAGATACATCGTCCATCATTATTTTGGATACAATCGTTTTTAACCCCCTTGAAGAAGGCATTATTCTATTAGCTTCCGAAAAAATACACAATACCCAAAACAATATGCACATAATATCTCCAAAACTGGTATTCAAATTGTGACAATGCTAACAAAAGTTTAATAAAATCTGTTTAAAAATTTTCTAGATATGTGTGTGCATGCATTTGAAGATTTCAGATTATCACTTGATTAATCATGTCCTTTTGTATTATGTTTAGACGGAATAGATCAATGAACTTTACGCCATCTGAATGCAGTCTCCTGCTGCACCTAGTTCGAAATGAAAAGGACTTTGTATTGGCCAAGGATAGCCGTGACGGGATGGCTATGAAGAAAGTTTGGACTAGAGTAAGATATTTCTTTTTACTAGCTTGTAAACTAGCTATTGTCTCTTCACGCGGGACTAAAAGGATAATAATAAAAAAGTAGCCCCATAGATTATTATAAGCGGTCAACATTCTAATTTTCACATTGGGTGTGGTGTGATTGAGTAAAGACCATCCAAACATAGAAATTCACGAACTTTGACACTGAAAATATAATTTCCAGTTTCAAACCCTTGAAAAACTTCAAAGAACCAGGGAAATTGAAAATTTAGACATCCTTGTAGATCCTTGTAGATATTGAAGACTAAAAATCTGTGTTGAAAACAATTTAAAGGATTTTTCTTAATTCCCTAAAGATTTCGAAAGCAGCAAGTCTGCAGCTTTAGCCTTTTAGCTGCGATCGCTCAAATGGCAAGAAATCCAAAAAACTTCCATGACCTAGTTGCCATATGATCACATGATATAATCACTTGATTTATTGAAATCATGTGATTAATTTAGTGACCTATCATTCCCATACATTTTTGGGTTTCTGCGACAATCGTAGGTAAATCATACAGCTAAGGTCATCTAGTTCTATGAAGAGAAGTAATAAGTATTGCATTTCATTTTACAGATAACACATAGGTACAACAAACTAAGTCCACGGAAAAGGACTAGCAGGATGCTGCGTACCAAATTTTCAAATATGAAGAAGTTGGTAAAATACAACAGTGTTGGCAGAAAATATGTGAAAAAAGAAAAACCAGATACAGTGAAGGTAACAACACGATTTGTCAATAGTACTTACTTTAACTACGGTTCAGTTTAGGATTTTATAATTTTAAATAGGCTTAGCTCAGCCCCTAGATTGTATTTGTCTGTCTGCTGATTTCTGATTTCCGTCAGCCAATCGGGGGGGGCAGAATTTGCAAACAGATAGACCAGGGGGGGGAAGGGCTCAAGTCCTGTTGGCAGTGATAACTTTAATTTACGCCCTTACTTATACATATTAATAGAATAGAATAGAAAAATTCTTTATTAATATATATATAGCTGCTTGTGCTGATTCAACACTGACTCACTGACTCATTGATCACCTCTCCTGAACAATTTTGTATGAAAAAAATTTTTTTGAAGGACATTGTCGTATAGAGGGGAAAAATTCATGAGGAGGAAAAATACGGAGAGAGCTGATGATTGAGGATTTCGGAGACGGATGAAGAGCACGGGGAGGGTATTGGAGATAGATGGGGGGTGCTCGACCAAATGTCATTCGAAACGTCTTGCAATTGGCAGTGAGCTGAAAAAAAATTCAAAATGGCGGATTCAAAATGGCCGCCATTCGAATTTCGTCGATATCTCGGAAAGTATAAAAGATGGAAGAACGGTTTCTTGACAAGAGTTGATCAGGACCCAAAGGTCTATTCGATGGATAGAAAAAAAAATCCAATATGGCGGAATTTTTTTTTACCATAGAAAATGTATGGCGGATGTTGAAGAGGCTGAAAGTTGGACGGCAAATAGGGGGGAAGACGGCACGCGGGCCACATGTGGCCCGCGCCCTCACGCGACCTACTAGTTACAATATATATAGCTGTTCGTGCTGACTGACTCACTGATTGACCACCTCTCCTGAACAATTTTGTATGAAAAATTTTTTTTTCAAGGGTCATGTCGTATAGAATTAAAAAAATCATTAAGAACAAAAATATGGAGAGAGCTGATGATTGAGGATTTCGAAGATGGGTGAAGAGCACTGGAAGGGTATTGAAGATAGGTGGGGGGTGCTCGACCAAATGTCATTTGAAACGTCATCCAATTGGCAGTGAGCTGAAAAAAAATTCAAAATGGCGGATTCAAAATGGCCGCCATTCGAATTTCGTCGATATCTCGCTAAGTATAAAAGATGGAAGAATGGTTTTTTAACAAGAGCTGATCAGGACTCGAAGATCTACGTGATTAATAGAAAAAAAATCCAATATCGCGGAATTTTTTTTTTTCCATAGAAAATGTATGGGGAATGTTGAAGAGACTAACAGTTGGTAATTATGCAAGGTTGTGATGCGGTTTTTCGTAAAGTTACTAGAGAAAAATATGGAGAGAGCTGATGATTGAGGATTTCGGAGACGGGTGAAGAGCATAGCCAGGGTATCGAAGATAGGTGGGGGGTGCTCGACCAAATGTAACTCGAAACGTCATCCAATTGGCAGTTAGCTGAAAAAAAATTCAAAATGGCGGATTTAAGATGGCCGCCATACAAATTTCGTGTTGTTCTATCTCGGAAAGTATAAAAGATAAGAGAGTGGTTTCTTGGCAAGAGGTGATCAGGATCTCAAGTTCTACGGGATGCATGGAAAATAATTCACTGTGGCGGAATTTATCTTTCCTTGGAAAATATACTTACTATGAGAAGAGACAATGATCTAGGATTTGGATGATGATTGAGGAGCACGGTCATGGTTTTAAAGATAGTTAAGGGCAGTTCGAACAAAAAAATACGCTGAACCTCATTGGATGAGGTTCAGCGTATTTTTTGTGTGTTCCTTGGTAATTTTTTCAGCTTACGGACGGCGATACCGTTATGGGCGGGAAGACTGCACGCGGGCCACATGTGGCCCGCGCACCCACGCGCCCTACTAGTTAATATATATATAGCTGCTTGTGCTGATTCACTGACTGATTGATCACCTCTCCTGAACAATTTTGTATGAAAAATTTTTTTTTCAAGGATAGGGTCGTATAGAGAGGAAAAATTCATGAGGAGGAAAAATACGGAGAGAGCTGATGATTGAGGATATCGAAGACGGATGAAGAGCACAGCCAAGGGTATTGGAGATAGGTGGGGGGTGCTCGACCAAATGTCATTTGAAACGTCATCCAATTGGCAGTGAGCTGAAAAAAAATTCAAAATGGCGGATTCAAAATGGCGGCCAAACGAATTCCGCCAATAACTCGAAGAGTATAAAAGATGGAAGAATGGTTTCTTGACAAGAGTTGATCAGGACTCGAAGGTCTATTCGATGGATAGAAAAAAAAATCAAAATGGCGGAAATTATTTTTCCATAGAAAATGTATGGGGAATTTTGAAGAGACAAATGGCATGGAAAAAAATACGCTGAACCTCATCTATGAGGTTTAGCGTATTTTTTGTTGTTGGTTTTAAAGATAGTTAAGGGCTGTTAGAGCAAAAAATACGCTGAACCTCATCTTGGTAATTTTTTAAGCCCACTGCCAATCGGATTCCAATTGGCGATGGAGATGACGGCAATACCTTTATAGGCGGGAAGACTGCACGCGGGCCACATGTGGCCCGCGCACTCACGCGCCCTACTAGTTAATATATATATAGCTGCTCGTGCTGATTCACTCACTGATTGATCACCTCTCCTGAACAATTTTGTATGAAAAATTTTTTTTTCAAGGATCATGTCGTATAGAAAGGAAAAAATCATTAAGAACAAAAATATGGAGAGAGCTGATGATTGAGGATTTCGAAGACGGGTGAAGAGCACAGCCAAGGGTATTGCAGATAGGTGGGGGGTGTTTGACCAAATGTCATTTGAAATGTCATCCAACTGCCAGTGAGCTGAAAAAAAATTCAAAATGGCGGATTCAAAATGGCCGCCATACGAATTTCGCCAATATCTCGGAAAGTATAAAAGATGGAAGAATGGTTTCTTGACAAGAAGTGATCAGGACCCGAAGGTCTATTTGATGGATAGAAAAAAAATTCAAAATGGCGGAATTTCTTTTTCCATAGAAAATGTATGGGGAATGTTGAAGTGACTAACAGTTGGTAATTATGCAAGGTTGTGATGCGGTTTTTCGGAGAGTTACTAGAGAAAAATATGGAGAGAGCTGATGATTGAGGATTTCGGAGACGGGTGAAGAGCACAGCCAGGATATCGAAGATAGGTGGGGGGTGCTCGACCTAAAGTAACTCGAAACGTCATCCAATTGGCAGTTAGCTGAAAAAAAAATCAAAATGGCGGATTCAAGATGGCCGCCATACAAATTTCGTGTTGTTCTATCTCGGAAAGTATAAAAGACAAGAGAGTGATTTTTTTGCAAGACGTAATTAGAATCTCAAGGTCTACGGGATGAATGAAAAAAAATCAAAGTGGTTGAATTTATTTTTCCATGGAAAATGTGAATGCTACAATAAACAAGGCCTATGAAAAACTATGAAAAGTATGAGAAGAGATGATGGTCTACGATTTGGATGATGATTGAGGAGCACGGTCATGGATTTAAAGATAGTTAAGGGCTGTTTGAATAAAAAAATACACTGAACCTCACCGGTGAGGTTCAGTGTATTTTTTTATTCAAACAGCCCTTAACTATCTTTAAATCCATGACCGTGCTCCGAGGTAATTCTTTTAGCCCATTGCCAATCGGATTCCAATTGGCGATGGAGATGACGGCGATTCTTAAATAGGTGAGGAGACAGCCCGCGGGCCACATGTGGCCCGCGCTTCCACGCGCCCTACTAGTTTCATATAGGCCTAGCATACAAAGGCTCCTATGACACGTCGTTTTGTTTACATGGTCACTTTAATGGTGATAACCATTCACGACTTAAAACTAAGTTTACGAGGGTTCCAAACGCGCCCTGCCGCTGAGAAGAAGCCCACAACAAACTCAGCCGGGTATTTTTTTTTAATGTTTCAAACCCTTGATTAATAATTTGCTCTAATTTATTTAATGGGGTTATTTTAATTAACTCCATCACTACTTATACATATTAATAATAATTACCACATATTAATAATTTACTCCCGTAATCAACTTGTTATAGATAAAATTCGAGCCGGAAGTCGAGTCTATACGCAACTCGATGGACACGGACGAAGAGAGTGACGACGATAACAAACACTTTCCCGAGGTGCAAGTGGAAGTCAACCGCGTCGAAGACGACTGCGATCCTCTTCGCATGGTTCTAAACGGAGATTCAGGAATGGGTAAAAAAAAAATTTGTCTTCTTTTTCTTGAGTTTCTGGGACTATTTCCGCGTTTGAGAGTTGCACTAACCCAAACAATGTACCTATAGTACCTACTAAGCTAACTTTAGTTTCTCAATAATAATAAGTGAACTATTGTGTTCTTTTTTGAGAAAAAAAATAACCTTTATTAAACCGAAAGATTGCTTCGTCCGTTGCGCGTGGAGTCACCGATGTGGGTCCTCCCCGAATCTACAGGTTAGATCTTGGTTTGCGTTCTCACCTGGAAGATGCAATAACGAAGATTATCTTACTAACTTGTTACTGGGTAGGAGTAAGTAACCCCTAACGGTCTTTACACAGCATCGCTCTGGAGTTCTATATCGCTTGGACTTTGCTGGTAGGGTGGTAACTAGCCGCGGCCGCAGACTACCACCAGATCAGCCCTTAGATTGTTTAAGAAAAACGTGCCTACCACCGTGACCTAAAGTTATATTATTGTAATATTGTTTTAAAATTTCCATACAGACATTGTATAAAAAAGGTCAGAACAATATTACAATAATATTGCTTTAAGTCAGTGTGGTAGGCCCCCTGACCCAATTTAAAAACTAATTTTAATATCTATAGAATCTAACGCAAGAGCGTTTGTTGCTATGTTTCGTATTATAATCTTAATTTTACAGAATCAATAAGCCATTCGGGGTCATTTAGTCCGTATGAAAATAAGGAGGTAGTTAAATTGAAGCTTGATTTGTTGAAGTATCAATTGGAAACTGCAAAAGTGAGTATATTTTTGTTATTTAAATTTTCTATTTCCCTTTACAACTTATTTTCAAAATAAGCTGTGTTGATTTTTTATAGCTATTTCGCGAAGATATGCTTATTTTTTAATATTCAAAGGTGTTATAGTCTATCTTAATTCCAAATTTCAGCCAAATTGGTATAGTTTTGGCGTGAATGAGTAACAATTAGCACTCACGGAGGAGTACCAACAACACACATTACACATGCTACACATACACACATGTTCTCGCCTTTTTAAGGAGCACACCACGGGTGTGCCCGCGAAATTCAAATTTTTCGTGATTTTTCGCGATTTTTACGCTAATAAGACATAATAGGCATATGGCCGTCAAATTGCGATAATCCCAATATCTTCTTCACGTGTTTATATAAAAATCTCTGCTCGAAAGTGTAGAGTTAAAGAAATTAGTCCGAGATTTGCGAGATACTCACATAAAACTCGATACTCGGACTAATTTCCTAGGATACACATTTTTATGCAAAGATTTTGATATAATCATGTAAAGATAATACTGCCATTCTCGCAAATTGATTGCCACAAGCCATACATCCATCATATCTAATTAGCGTACAAATTGCAAAAAAACACGAAAATTTTGAATTTCGCGGGCAGACCCGTTTGTTTCACGTTAACATTAATGTGGTAGGACCATAACATTTTCTTTTAAATACAGTTGTATGGTATGGCGCACTTTCAGAGGCTTTCATTAGTATTCGAAAGTTAAATCTTACGCACAGGCATCTTTCTTTTTCGTGGTAGTAACTTACTTTTACAAGCTCGATCATTACTTTTGCAAAACGTTTGATACCAAGGAGTTTTCATTGTACAATAAAATGGGATGGACATTGGGATGGGATGGACACAGAAGGAATTTTTTTTTCGTTTTCTTTTATCTTTTACTTTTTATATTTTATCATTTATCTTTTATCTTTTTATCTTTTTATCTTTTTATCTTTTTATCTTTTTATCTTTTTATCTTTTTATCTTTTTTATCTTTTTATCTTTTATCTTTTTATCTTTTTATCTTTTTATCTTTATATCTTTTTATCTTTTTATCTTTTTATCTCTTTATCTTTTTATCTTTTTATCTTTTTATCTTTTATATTTTTATCTTTTATCTTTTATCTTTTTATTTTTATCTTTTCGATTGCGAATTCATCTTTTATCTTTTTATCTTTTATCTATTTATCTTTTTATATTTTTATCTTTTTATCTTTTATCTTTTATCTTTTATCTTTTATCTCTTATCTTTTATCTTTTATCTTTTATCTTTTATCTTTTATCCTTTATCTTTTATCTTTTATCTTTTCGGTTGCGAATTCGAAGTCGCCTTTGATTTCGATCTTCGATATTTTATTTAAGGTAAAAACCAAACAAGAGGGAAATTGGCCCCCAAAATCTTGAGCAAACATATTATCTCTTTGATTTGTTTTTTTTACTAATTCTCACAACTGTATTGAAAAACGTCGTGTGATACACGGGTGTATAGGTTTTTGCACCCTTGTATCACAATGTACTATTGTGTAATTGTCTACCTACCAATTATCTATGTGCCTTCAATAAAATCATTTCTTGGCGTATTTAAATAACTTATAAACATGAAAAGTTTGAAATAACTTTCATGTATTTAAATTCATTTCTTTCAATTTCAAAAAACAATGTAGATCCTTGTATCAATTGTTTTAGTTGGAGAGGCGGAGAATCCAAGAAGCACTAGCAGCGGAAACGTCAGAACGTCAATCGAAAGCCGTAGAAGTGTCGCTTCGGTTGCGAGCAGCGAGATTGGACGCGGTCGCTTCTGAGTCCCGACTGCCGCCCGACCATCCCGCGCTGCAGTACACCGAGCAGGAGAGCCTTGCGCAGCAGTACTTGCAGCAGGTCCAACGCGCGATCAGCAAGAGTGATGATGATGTTGCTTAAACGTATCACTCTCGACCCCCTTTACCTATAGTGGGTACGGGACAGGCGAAGATTCCAAGAAGCATTAGCAGCAACGTCAGAACGTCAATCGAAAGCCGTAGAAGCGTCGCTTCGGTTGCGAGCAGCGAGATTGGACGCGGTCGCTTCTGAGTCCCGACTGCCGACCGACCATCCCGCGCTGCAGTACACCGAGCAGGAGAGCCTTGCGCAGCAGTACTTGCAGCAGGTCCAACGCGGGATCAGCAAGAGTGATGATGATGTTGCTTAAACGTATCACTCTCGACCCCTTTTTACCAATAGTGTGGGTACGGGACATGTGAAATATCAAAGAAGCACTAGCAGCGGAAACGTCAGAGCGACAATCGAAAGCCGTAGAAGCGTCGCTTCAATTGCGAGCAAATATTGTAATAATATACCTTGTAAATAATGATTTAAGTTGTGTAAAAATGTTATATGTATTACAATTGTTATAAATCTTTAATTCATTTATGTGAATACAATTTCTATTATATTAAATTATTATTTTAAAATTAAAGATGTTCCTGTGCTAAATAATAAGTGTCGTACGTCAGTGATAATTTAATTAGGAATTTATTATCCATAATACTCGATCACACGGCCATTGGTGAACATAACAATTCCATTTGAAGTATTCCAGTTGTTAAATTTAGACCAGTAGGCTGATTCTGTATCGTTGAGTTTGTTAGTAACCCTCACTAAAGTCTTTTCAATCTCGAGCGATACCAGACGTAAACAAACCGACTGCCAGGTCATTCGCTTAAGCAGGGTTGCGCAACCTTTTTAACGTATACTAATTTTTCAAATTTAAAATAAATTTATGTTTTGACAATACTATCGTATTGTTTAAACTTTTTTTAATGATATCTTGAAACTAGATTTAACATAAGTGAAAGTTTTGTGTTACGCGCCACTTCAGTGCCTCACTAGAAGCACGCTGAGTGGCACGTCAGGTCATGCAGCGCCACGCCATCCACGCGAATGGGCGCTATTCTATACAATCGCTTCGAATGTTGAGACAAGTGACACGTCAATATCACGCGTCAATTAAAATATTTATTCTAGGTTTATGATTAGGGGAACAAAATAATTACTAGTTACGTTATAATTAAATAGTTACGTTCATACCTTTGGACGTTTTTTCTTTGGGGAATTAAAATCTGTGGGCGTTCCTTTTGAAGTACTTGGCTGTGGTTCCATATTAGCCAACTAGATATAACAGCAACAGATAACAAACACAACAACTAATACAACAATTATAACACTTATAACTATACACCAGTAACAGATAACAATAATTAACGAATAAATAACAGGAAATATTTGTAAGTACAGAGAACGAACGAAATTTATATATCACTCCGAGCGCTTCAGGACACGGAATGAAGTAAAACAAATATCTACAAAATCAAATTGCCATCCAAATGTTTACGATAACTCCCATGACATGCTTTGACCTTGAAAGCGAAAGTCGTGAGCGGTGCGGCAGATAGCCAACAAACAAGATAGAAATATTTTGTTTGTTCCGTCGTCGCTACTACTAAATGATCGGCTTTTGTTTACGTCTGGAATCGCGTTTCGTTGAAAAGACTATAGGTTATGTTATTGACATAGGTATAAAATTTTTGGTGGTCAAAAACGGTTTTGAGATCTCATTTAACCATAAGTACGTAAACCACCGCCGTCATCGTAACTAATGTCGCTTTATTATTAGGTGATTTATTAGCGTGTGCGTGTGCGTTGAAAGTGCTAATATGCCCAATGTGTGATGTCGAACTTTGTTCGAATTAACGAAAAGATCGTATTTTGCGATCAATATTTAGTATACTTACTTATTCCAGTTGCTATTTTTTTACAGTGTAACAATAAAAAACAGTCTTTTAAATACGAAAATTTTGTATATTTTACTTGATTGCGTTTTACAAGATGATTAAATTACAATTCTTCAATAAAATTATTTTTAATAATATGCTTTTGTACAATTTTCATCTATAAGTACCCTAACTAAGCTACGACATCTAGGAAATATATTACACATTGCTAATATATGATACAACATGCTTTTTACATTGATATATCGTATCTACGGCAAACTATTACAATATTTATAAAATACAAAGTGTTGACACTTACAATCGTTAAATGATAAGGCCCTATAAAATTTATTATGTTAAACTCTCACCTATAAATAACAGAGTTTAACTGTAGATCAACCTAATTGCACATTTAACATAGATTGGTTCTTATAGGTGAGATAATTTAGCAAAATGTTAACAGGCCGATACTTCACTAATTCCGTTCACGCCTTGTAATGACTTGGACTTCTAAACGGTCATTATAAAGATGGGTAAAATTGTAATACAAGAATAGATAGAGCTTGTTTGTTGCTCAAGGTGGGAGCTCATATTTGGGCATTTTACTGCACAGAATCTCTAAACTACCATGACAGATTGAAAGACTACTGTAGTTAAATATTGTCGAAATTGTGCTACTTTTCCACAATTTTCAACGTTGGAAAAGATAACATTAGTTTAAAACGCATTAAAACATACATTATTTCAACCTTTGATGCAATTTAGAGATTTTGTGAAATAATTATGCACCAAGTTTAAATATGAATTTTATTAATTACCACAAACGTAAACTATATCCGCCTAACAGCTAAACGTGAAATAATAAGCGGTGAAATAGTTATACTCTGCTTTGTTAGTGAATTTGACATTGAAACAATATAGGTATAATTATTTCACCTCTATTACACGTTTTTTCGTAAGGGGATTTGTATAAAATTATTTTTCTTGGGTTAAAAAGAGATACGGCATTTGTTGTACCCAAACCTTTAAAATGTTTGCATTAGTTTCTCAATAACTTGTAACGATAATAACCTTCGCAAATCGCACGTTGAATAATTGTTTTGTTCAAGGAACATTCGATTCTCAGCAATTTAGTTAACTAGGTAACATTAAATTCATGATAGCATCACGATATATTGGTTTAAGCTTTCATATTTAGGTGAAAGAGCGATCATTGAAAAAGAACGCGAGTTTTTAAAATACAGACAAATAGTGTTTGCCAAAATGGTATTTACAAGCACGTGATACTAATGTTAATTCTATTGTACAAGAACCTTTAACTTAATGTCATCCAGCATCCTTTTCGAGAAAATTCAGTGACTGGGGTGGCCCCTACTGCGCTCGAGATTTTCATTACGAAGAATTCTTTCATATTCCAAATTCAAAAAATGTATGAGAATAACAGCTGTTGTCATTCTCATATCTGTGTGCTGATTCTGTATCGTTCACTTAGTTAGTTAGTAACCCAAACTGGGTTATTAACTAAGAAAACGGAGGCAAAAATCCTATTTTTGTATTCTTTTTGTACAAGATAGCAACTAGCATGGTATACTGATATGATACCATACCGACCTAGGTTGGTAATTTGTGCAAAAATAGGATTTATGTCTTCGTTTTCTTAGTTAATAACCTAGTTAGAGTTACTAACTAACTAAGTGAACGATACAGAATCAGCCCACTGAGCCATCTGCGCAGACAATTGTCATTCTTATACATTTTTTTAATTTCGTTTCATTTGAGAGATCGACACGACGAATACATAATATTATGTCATATTATGGCTTCGGGTACTTTTCTGTTTTAAAAATAAAACATGCAGCATTCTAGATCCAAGGGTTTGGGCTGGGCGTTGAGACAGTGAATCAACGCTTTTCTAAGATTTTTGTACAATCGAATTATCTGATTTTATATAACATGTTAATAGCACATAATAGTACTACATCCGTCGTCGTACACGTGACGTCACATTAAATTCACACGCTACATTTTATAATACTCGTTAGGTACAACGTACAATTGAAACATTGTATAAAACTGGACGGACAACTCAACTCACTACAGCAAATGAGCATCCAGCAATTTAAATCTTGCGTACAATATATAAATTCGAAATCATTCCAAATTAAACTAACGACAGCCTTCATTTTATTGTATAAATGTAAAATGTTAATATTAATAGAAACTTTGTTTAGTTTATTCGTTTTATTGGCAGTCTACGTTGATTTTAAAGGTCATGTATGTGTATTTTTTGAAGGAATGCCAGCCTCCATAGTTGAAACATTCAGTGTCCTGCACATTTTAACGACCAATATTCAAATCCAGTTTAAACATTACACATTATTTATTAAAATCTATAGCCAGCACTCGCCTTAACACTTTAAGTACACAAAATCAGTAAAACTTCCAAATCTAGCGGCAGCTAAACGCGATAGACCTCTCCGGTAAACATTCGTAAGTCTAATTCACAACATTTCATGCGGTTCGCAAACATCTACTTATCCCCTTATTAATAAACGTGGAATAAAGATGGAGTAGTTAAACTCTGTTTTGTCTTTATCTATCATGTGGAAGTTGACATTTGAGTAGAAAAGACAAAACAGAGTTTAACTAGGTACTCCATCGTTACTCCACGTTTATTAATAAGGGAGCTATAATGTCTGTCAAAGCTGCAAGGAACATAGCCATCCATAGCATCATGAGCAATGACAGTTTTCTGTCGTACGGCCGTTGTCTCCAAGTTCATTTGTGCATACCCTTGTCGACCATGTCTTAAGATTCTTGGTCGGGCTTATTTACTTGGTTCCTCAGTTAAGCCTACGATCACAGCTTTTTATCTCAGCTAAGTCTTTAGTGCTTATAACACGGGAAGAGATGGCGTGCCAACGGGGTGCGGTGCGATAGGCGTCAATGGAGATAAAGGAGTTGTGGTCGAAGAGGGAGGAACGGTCGTGGCTGGAGTGGAGTCCTGAGGAGGTTCCGCCGCTCGTATCAAAGCTCTGCGTAGCTCCTGGGCTCTCGATGCGAGGGTTCGCGCAGACTCCGCCATGTCTGCGACTGCGCTGGCGCAAGGGAACTGCAATGCCGCCGCTTTCGTCTTCGCGACGGTCGCAGCGAGTGCGTCCGACAACGCGTCTGAGCATCGAAGTATCTTCGCTTTGAGACCGGCGTGTTGTGCGCTCCTGTAAAAAGAACCGTACTTAGTTGTGTATATTACGACTAATACAATTTTGTATAAATTGCTGAAGAAAAGATCACATAATCCGGATGTGGTTGCGTGTTTTATGTGAATGCTTTATTTGATCCTTTTTAGCTGTAGAGTGGTGTCTTTGATATGTAGCTGTATCCCCAATTTCTTTTTGTTTGTATCAAGCAAAAAAGACGCCTCGCCAGAAGTACAAAGAGTTGCAAACTAACCTATGAACGGTGTCGCCAACGTGAACTATTCTATGTGCGCTCAAGACAACGAATTTGCCGTGAGCGAGGAAGACGTCGGGAGGTTGTCCCATCTCGATAGTTCGTAGGAACGCTTCGACGGCCGTGGAGAGGTGTGCGCCGTATGTCGCGGTCTGCGCCGCGTAGAATGCCGCTAGCTGCCGGTCATCTGGAGGTAATCTTGTGGCTGCTGCTACTGCGCTCACCTGCAACAAGGAACTAATGTCAAAGATCCACTGTTGAGAAGGGATCATTATTATAAGGCAACCCTTTCCATTGCACTGACTGATTCAAACTAAAAGTAAAGGATATCAAACAGGCCATACTACACGAGGTCGCGAAAGATTTAAAGGAGTTCTACGAGCTAAAACAAGTAAATAATTTAATGAAAAAACATAACTACCCTGTGGTAAAACGAGTTCTCAAAAAAAAATACATATAGCCTTTGTATTCAGCCGTTCAGAAGTTATGGTGGAAGAAAGAAACTCACATATATAGGTAAATATATACATGAACCCTAAAAACATTACACTCAGTCACTGGAGTCTACTAAAAGTCCTTTGGACCGTCTCGTATGGTACAGAATAATCTATAAAAGCCGTGTCATATACAAGCCAGAGATGTACCCAGAGCAATTTTGTAATTAAATCCTTTAAATATTAAAGAAAGGGTTACATACCTCGCCCGCATGATCGGCGTCTCGAACCAGCGCATCAAAGGAAGCCCTCAGTTTGTCTGGTAGCGCTGCACGGATCTCGGCGTTTCGTCTGCCCACTGCAGTTCTGGACTCCAGGCGGACGTAGTCGTATTCCTCGGTCCATTCGTGTTCCGGGACAGCTGGCGACCTCCTGATAACAGGTGTGTAATATTACTACCAATTTGGTGTTGGGTACTCGGAATAATATGTTGTGGGATGAAAGTTTCCCTTTCACGACAATCATGCACAATGGAAAGCAATGACGAGGTCTAGGATGGAGTGCATTTGCACAGAAATTGCCTACTCTTCAAGTCAACCCGTCTTCTAGGTACACAGATTATACTTGGCTAGGACATGGAAGCTTAGGACACTGCAGACATAGACGGAAATATTCGTCGATCTAATAGCTATAATCACAGGCTATAATATTATGTTGCCTGCATCGATATGAACAAGGATGAGCCAATGAGCTTATCGGAACCTTTTACGTAAAACTTCATACAAGAAAAAAGTAGCACCATCTGTCAAACCCGTTGATATGGCGGAAACCGTTCCTGTGGAAACATGCGTTCGGACTTAAGTAGTTTGTGGCGCGGACCGCGCTCCATAAACAATATTGCGATCGGCATACAATTGACGCCGTTGGTGTCAAAACAAAAACCATTTTTTGACACCAGTAAACTGCCAACATTTTTTTTGCGCTGATCTGCAAGTCCTGTGTATTATGTGTATTACTAGTATTTTTGCCTGAGATTTTCCCCGTTAAG
This sequence comes from Coenonympha glycerion, assembly GCA_963855885.1. Taxonomy (NCBI): domain Eukaryota; kingdom Metazoa; phylum Arthropoda; class Insecta; order Lepidoptera; family Nymphalidae; genus Coenonympha; species Coenonympha glycerion. The sequence goes on along the minus strand of OY979636.1, from coordinate 10,462,026 downwards.
TATTGCTTTACCTGAACAGAAGTGAAGCATTGCCATGTATGAACGACGCAGCACGCCTCACGTCCTCGGTGAGCGAGCGCGCGCACGCCACGAGCTGGTCGAGCGCGTCCTGCGTGCCGTCGGTGGGCTCGCGGTCGCGCTCCAGCCGCTCCGGCGCCCAGTCACCCGCGTCCAGCGCGCTGGTCGCCTCGTGCGTGATGCGCTCCGCGTCCTTCAGTGCCTTCACTAGCGGCCGTAGCTTTACTGCGATACCTGAAGCCGAGCAATGCGAGTCTTATTAGTATAACTACTGCGACACATCATCCCACGCCGTGACATGCATGCCATGATCTGCAAGCTTATGTAAAGTCCTTTTCATGAAAGAAGTCCCGCAGACGCGGCGCTGTAATCACATTATTAAATGTTGCCCTCTCACTCGCACTCGGCCGCGGGACTTCTTTCATGAAAAGGGCTATAGGTTTTCATCATTTGTGGATTAAAATTAAAATTAGTTCAGTTCCTTGTATTGCATATCTTTTACGTCTCCGCTGACCTGCGGTGATCTCGATGAATTTCACGAAATGAACGAAAGAACACTTCCTCTTGTCCTCTTTTTGGCGACTTTTGATGCAGATTTATCCTTCTAAAGCGTATTATGGTCAATTGACGGTGTAAATTGACACTCTCGTCGTTGAAGGGTCAGCACACACGCACCTTTGTCTTGTGCATCGTGCGCGTTGGCCAGCGTCGCGTCGGCGAAGACGGCGAGGTCGTGCAGCGCGGCCCGCAGGCGCGCGCCCGCCACGCGCACGTCCAGCACGCGCGGGCGCAGCGCGCCGCGCCGCCGCCAGCCCGGCGACACGTACGACAGCAGCCGCGACACCGCCGCCGACGCCTCCTCCTGGACACACGTTACTACATGATAACTTGCTTCCACAGATATGAACCTCGAGATGAGCCCATCTGAACATTTAACGCAAACCTTGTTCATACAAGGAAAAAGTTATGCCGTCTGTCAAAATTCCCGCTAATAGGCCATACTACTAGGTTAGGTACTAGTTTAAGTATTGATCTTTATAGCGTTGACCGCGGTCTGTAGACAATACTGCGGACTTAAATCTGGTGTCAAAACAAACATTTTGACACCAGTACAGGTACTAGATAATAGATATTCAATATACTCTCTGGGTACTCGCGTCACATTTTACCACGCGGTCCGCCGAGTCCTTTATTACAATTGTCTATTCTTACTTCACAAACTTGACTACGCAACTTGACTTCCTACGCAATACTTATTTGCGATAGTCGCTGAAACCAGTCGATCGCTCATTTTTAATCCATAAACTAGAGAAACACTCTCGTACCAAGTAGTTATCTTATTGATCAAGATGGATAAAACATTAAGCTGATGTTTCCTGTGTGTTACCTGTAGCCTTTCAAGAGCTTCGAGCGCCGCGTCGCACGGCAGCGGCAGCGCGCGGGTGCGCGGCACGTCGTACGCGCTGGACGCGGCCGACGCGGCGGAGTGCGCCGAGCTGCCCGAGTTGGCTGACGCGGAGGACGTGGCCGACGTCAGCGAGCCCGTGCCGCTGCACGCGGAGTCCGCGCTGGCCGGGCGCGGCGCTCGCGGCGCGTCGTACAGGTCCGTGGCCAGCCGCGGACAGTCGTACGTCCCGATTATACGCTGCACGGGCATCGGGGCGCGAGGGACGTCGTAGTGTGAGCATTCTTCAATCTGGAACGCGACATGTTTTGCTTAACATTTTTATGAGTTTTTGTACCTACTTACTTCGAAAATTAAAATTAAAATCCTTAGATAATTTTCACATAGACTTACATAATAGGGTCGCATGAAAAGTAAAAACTCTACAAAGTACGTACGTCTACCAAATTCATAAAGCAATTTCAGGGAAGAACTGATAATAAACTTAACTTAAAAAAATAAAAAAAATAAAAAAAAGTTGTTCTTGTCTTTCACCGTAAACGTACCTTACCTTCTGAGCAAGTTTTTTTTTTTTTCAAAAAATAAGTATAACAATTTTTCTGATAGGTACCTATAGTGAACTTTCCCATAAAGTGAGCTCGCAGCCATAAATTGTCAGATTTAATAAAAAAAAACTTGAAGCCTATTTTTTTATTTTTGTCCTTTAATCGGGAATATCTGGGTGACCGAGCTTCGCTCGGTAGCAAATAGATGGCACCAGTAGTCATATTTTTTTTTTTGGATTTTTAAAATGAATCCTAGCTAGATCGATTTATCGCCCCCAAAACCCCCTGTATACTAAATTTCATGAAAATCGTTAGAGCCGTTTTCGAGATCCAGATTATATAGAAATATATACCTATACAAGAATTGCTCGTTTAAAGGTATAGGATTTAGGGCCCGTAATTTTTATCCACACTACAATAGAAGGTCGAAAGATGATATAAAAATTCCCCTGTTGATGTAAATTTATCTCATGAGTGATGCGAGGGCATGACTATGCTATTCTCAATCATTGGTTGGTCATTGGCAGTCATTCCCAGTCAAGGCAGGATTGGCAATATTAAGGTGGTATCACCTACACGTGGTCAAAACGAACATACAGAAACAAATCGGAACAAAAAATTAATTGTCAATTGTATAATTATAGAGATCAGAGGCTGATACAGATCGCAGATGCTTGGCGGCTTGGTGAAGGCGGGCGATCAATCACGATCCGCAATGTTTAATAAAGATCAGTGCCTGATACAGATGCTCGTGTCTTACCTTGGTGAAGGCGGGCGACTGCTGCGCCGGCAGCGGCTGGTGCGCGACGGGCACGGGCGTGCGCGTGCGCCGCCTCTGCATGGCGGAGCTCGCGTCGAACACGCCCGCCACTATCCGCAATCTGTTTCCCGGGCATATTCCCTAAAAAAAAGAAAAAAATTGTTACCTACCTATTGTTTTGGTCTTAAAAGGTCTGGGGTTTGGTCATGCACCTCTTGACTTTTTAGAGTTAAGTATGAGTAATTGAGGAAACCGCTCAAAGGAACTATCATTCGCTTAACGGTGAAGAAAAACGGAGAGTTCACCACAATTTTCTCGAAGGTGTTTGAAACCCGCCACCATGTACCTGGGGGCAATGGCTTAGTACCCCTTTTACTCTAGTTTTGGATTTCAGACATTTCTAGATCTTTCATTGACTTTATATTGAACAATTTTCGGAAGATTTTGAAGGGCCTACCAGAGGATAACACCGTTTTGAAAGTAAGTATAATGATTAATTAAGTTTGCAGGGTGAATAAAATATGCGACTTGTCATCAAAGATCTATTATATTTTACTCAGTTCGAAAGGCGCTAACAATTTTTTATCCGATAGTTTAATTTAGAACATCATTAAATTCATGATTAATTAATTGTCATTGCAAGTTATAATCTAAGGTAATCTACGCTCTGGCCTACGCTATGTTAAGCTTTATCCAAACATATTTTTTATTGCAGAAACAAGACGGTCTTCTTAATATTAGGTACGTCTACTAATTTTCCTCGTGTACAATTGGTTCTTACACTACTTTTGAATTTGATAAAAAATATTACTTTATTATAAACTAGGATAAAATTAATGACGTGCAGTGAAAGAAATATTAAAATCCAACGAAGATTTACAAAGTTACAGGCGTTTAAACTTTGGAGTGGGGGGATCTTCTATCCCTTTCTCGCAAAACGAAAATTTGTATGAAGCCGCACGAAGCTACTATGGCATTGGTAAGGTGTGACGTCACAATTTCATGTTGCTATCTCTGTCTAATCACAAATCTTTAAATGCTTATAACTTTTTTGTTATTTGATCGATTTAATTAGTTCTTTCAGTGCACGTCATTATTTTAATTCTACTTTATAATAAAGTAATAAAAAAATTGGAGTCAAATACCCAATTGTAGATCACGACTTGTTTCTGTAAATCCAATTAGGTTATTATTTATTAATGGAAACGCGTCACGTCAGCGCAAAAACGACGTGCGATGACCTCAGAGCGTGCGACAACCAAAACAAGATCTCGATTTTCGCATTTACAGCTGCAGTTTATTGCAAGCGAAATGCAAATCCACACAGGTACCTACTTATTTGTACATCGTACTCTATATGCAAATTGTAAAAACTGTTCGTGACAACTGCTTTAATTTGAGTGCTGTATTCGAACTTGTTGAAATAGACGACGAGAACGCCTTAATTTTTAATTGAAAGTGGAATTGAATTCATGTGGACAAACTCTTCAACGCCGACACACGTAACTAATTTGGGATTAGGTTGAAATAATCAAGCTCTATCTGTTTGTTTTTTGTGGTTGAGGCCTGGGGTGCATTTGTGACTTTTCGTTGTCACCAGATCCCCTAAGGCTTTTCTAAAGACCTTACTGAAATATCGACGAATTCGATACGCTTTTTATGAGCAAGTCGCCGCGTTGTAACGTCGTCGTTTAGTGCTCGCGCCACGCACTGCGACGAGTACCTGTCTTCCTCTCAGCGAGCAGAGCCACCAGCCCTCGCTGCCGCCGGTGTTCTGCTCCAGCACGGTGAGCAGGTCGCCGCGCCGGAACGCCAGCTCGTCCGGTGATTCCGCTATGTTGTCGTATTGTGCTCGCGCCACGCACTGCGACGAGTACCTGTCTTCCTCTCAGCGAGCAGAGCCACCAACCCTCGCTGTCGCCGGTGTTCTGCTCCAGCACAGTGAGCAGGTCGCCGCGCCGGAACGCCAGCTCGTCCGGTGATTCCGCTATGTTGTCGTATAGTGCTCGCGCCACGCACTGCGACGAGTACCTGTCTTCCTCTCAGCGAGCAGAGCCACCAGCCCTCGCTGCCGCTGTGTTCTGCTCCAGCACGGTGAGCAGGTCGCCGCGCCGGAACGCCAGCTCGTCCGGTGATTCCGCTATGTCGTCGTATAGTGCTCGCGCCACGCACTGCGACCAGTACCTGTCTTCCTCTCAGCGAGCAGAGCCACCAGCCCTCGCTGCCGCCGGTGTTCTGCTCCAGCACGGTGAGCAGGTCGCCGCGCCGGAACGCCAGCTCGTCCGGTGACTCCGCTATGTTGTCGTATAGTGCTCGCGCCACGCACTGCGACGAGTACCTGTCTTCCTCTCAGCGAGCAGAGCCACCAGCCCTCGCTGCCGCCGGTGTTCTGCTCCAGCACGGTGAGCAGGTCGCCGCGCCGGAACGCCAGCTCGTCCGGTGACTCCGCTATGTTGTCGTATAGTGCTCGCGCCATGCACTGCGACGAGTACCTGTCTTCCTCTCAGCGAGCAGAGCCACCAGCCCTCGCTGCCGCCGGTGTTCTGCTCCAGCACGGTGAGAAGGTCGCCGCGCCGGAACACCAGCTCGTCCGGTGACTCCGCTATGTTGTCGTATAGTGCTCGCGCCACGCACTGCGACGAGTACCTGTCTTCCTCTCAGCGAGCAGAGCCACCAGCCCTCGCTGCCGCCGGTGTTCTGCTCCAGCACGGTGAGCAGGTCGCCGCGCCGGAACGCCAGCTCGTCCGGTGACTCCGCTATGTTGTCGTATAGTGCTCGCGCCACGCACTGCGACGAGTACCTGTCTTCCTCTCAGCGAGCAGAGCCACCAGCCCTCGCTGCCGCCGGTGTTCTGCTCCAGCACGGTGAGAAGGTCGCCGCGCCGGAACACCAGCTCGTCCGGTGACTCCGCTATGTTGTCGTATAGTGCTCGCGCCACGCACTGCGACGAGTACCTGTCTTCCTCTCAGCGAGCAGAGCCACCAGCCCTCGCTGCCGCCGGTGTTCTGCTCCAGCACGGTGAGCAGGTCGCCGCGCCGGAACGCCAGCTCGTCCGGTGACTCCGCTATGTTGTCGTATAGTGCTCGCGCCACGCACTGCGACGAGTACCTGTCTTCCTCTCAGCGAGCAGAGCCACCAGCCCTCGCTGCCGCCGGTGTTCTGCTCCAGCACGGTGAGCAGGTCGCCGCGCCGGAACGCCAGCTCGTCCGGTGACTCCGCTATGTTGTCGTATAGTGCTCGCGCCATGCACTGCGACGAGTACCTGTCTTCCTCTCAGCGAGCAGAGCCACCAGCCCTCGCTGCCGCCGGTGTTCTGCTCCAGCACGGTGAGCAGGTCGCCGCGCCGGAACGCCAGCTCGTCCGGTGACTCCGCTATGTTGTCGTATAGTGCTCGCGCCACGCACTGCGACGAGTACCTGTCTTCCTCTCAGCGAGCAGAGCCACCAGCCCTCGCTGCCGCCGGTGTTCTGCTCCAGCACGGTGAGCAGGTCGCCGCGCCGGAACGCCAGCTCGTCCGGTGACTCCGCTATGTTGTCGTATAGTGCTCGCGCCACGCACTGCGACGAGTACCTGTCTTCCTCTCAGCGAGCAGAGCCACCAGCCCTCGCTGCCGCCGGTGTTCTGCTCCAGCACGGTGAGCAGGTCGCCGCGCCGGAACGCCAGCTCGTCCGGTGACTCCGCTATGTTGTCGTATAGTGCTCGCGCCATGCACTGCGACGAGTACCTGTCTTCCTCTCAGCGAGCAGAGCCACCAGCCCTCGCTGCCGCCGGTGTTCTGCTCCAGCACGGTGAGCAGGTCGCCGCGCCGGAACACCAGCTCGTCCGGTAACTCCGCTATGTTGTCGTATAGTGCTCGCGCCACGCACTGCGACGAGTACCTGTCTTCCTCTCAGCGAGCAGAGCCACCAGCCCTCGCTGCCGCCGGTGTTCTGCTCCAGCACGGTGAGCAGGTCGCCGCGCCGGAACACCAGCTCGTCCGGTGACTCCGCTATGTTGTCGTATAGTGCTCGCGCCATGCACTGCGACGAGTACCTGTCTTCCTCTCAGCGAGCAGAGCCACCAGCCCTCGCTGCCGCCGGTGTTCTGCTCCAGCACGGTGAGCAGGTCGCCGCGCCGGAACACCAGCTCGTCCGGTGACTCCGCTATGTTGTCGTATAGTGCTCGCGCCACGCACTGCGACGAGTACCTGTCTTCCTCTCAGCGAGCAGAGCCACCAGCCCTCGCTGCCGCCGGTGTTCTGCTCCAGCACGGTGAGCAGGTCGCCGCGCCGGAACACCAGCTCGTCCGGTGACTCCGCTATGTTGTCGTATAGTGCTCGCGCCACGCACTGCGACGAGTACCTGTCTTCCTCTCAGCGAGCAGAGCCACCAGCCCTCGCTGCCGCCGGTGTTCTGCTCCAGCACGGTGAGCAGGTCGCCGCGCCGGAACGCCAGCTCGTCCGGTGACTCCGCTATGTTGTCGTATAGTGCTCGCGCCATGCACTGCAAGAAGACAACAGCAAATCAATACCTGCATCTATTTTTTAACTGAACGGACTACATAGCATGAGTCAAAAGGAGTCCCAGGCTTCAAGCGAGGTGAAACGACGTCATCTTTATTAATGAGGTACTTAAATTAACGACAGTAAATAAATGCGCCGGTAATATTTATTCCTGAGTCAATAAAAAACCTGCCCGCATGTGTTTGTCTCGCACTAATTTACGAGCTTAGCCATCTTGCTTGTTTTCCCGCGGGAACACTCAAATTACTATAACTGCTGTAGATACTGAGGGTTATACACACATATACCTAAACTGTCTGTAGAGCATAGTTGTTATGCCATTCTAAGCGGTAAGACTAATGGAGTGCTATATAGTATTAAATGAGCGCATAAAATACAAATTTATCAAGTCGATTAAACGATCTATAGGGCCAAAAGTAATCAAAAGGTTTAATATAGTTGCCTTTTACTAATGCTAAAATCAATTTGTTTTTAATATTACGAGTATTTTTTTCGAAAGCCTACCTTAATTTTTCCAAGTCTTTAAACGAAGCTGTCTACCTAAGTGAACTGCAAGCAAGACGTATGTCTTATGTCTACCAGTCATCTCATCTCGTTAAGGAGCACACCACAGGTGAGCCCGCGAAATTCAATTTTTTTGTGGTTTTTCGCGATTTTTAAGCTGATAAGACGTAATAGGCTTATGGCAGTCAAATTGCGATAATTCCAAGATCATCTTCACGTATTTATATAAAAATCTCTGCTTGAAAGTGTCGAGTTCAAGAAATTAATCCGAGATTTGCGAGTTGCTCACTTAAAACTCTTTACTCGGACTAATTTCCTAGGATAGACATTTTTATGCAAAAAAATTTGATATAAACATGTAAAGAAGTAACTGCCATTCTCGCAAAATGACTGCCATAAGCCTATTATGTGTAATTAGCGTACAAATTGCAAAAAACCACGAATATTTTGAATTTCGCGGGCAGACCTGTTGAGATCGCCTTAGGAAAAAAATATGACGGGTAGATACGACGACGCTGAAAGAGGTCGCAGACCGCAGTGACTATCGGTCGCCAATAAAACTGAATGATGTCCTACTACTCCGCGTTTACCCAATTACAATCAATTCCTCTCACAGCACTGTATCGTATGCACCAATCAGTGCTAATTAGTAGGTGGCTTCAATCTCCATTATCTGGCATTATACGAACAACTCACGCGTTAATTATGAATGATAAATGATTTTTTTGAAGTAGGTAAGTGTACTGCAACCTTAATTTAAGTGTAAGTACCTATAAGTACTCCGGCCATAATATATGTCGTACTAAAATGATGAGGATGGATGCCATTTTCTTATAATATAATATTTCGTCTTAGAGATAATCATAAATAAATGATTTGTAGGATGCAAGTGGGATGTAAACTCGTTATTAGTTATTAGGGAGTTGCTTGTTTAACATTTGACACCTTATCGTCTGCCTACATAATCCGGTTGGGGCTGACAAAAATCTTTTAGAAATCCTTTTAATGCGGGAGTTAATAAATCTATGGGTGCACATAACAATGGTTTTACATAAAAATAGAGTTAAAAATATCGGTGACATTATTTAATAAACAATAGGTACTTAATTAACCTAACTTATTTATTGAGATTTGGGACAGTTTTGCTCATGCATTATTAACCTATTATCCCATTTAAAAATCACTTGTTATCAACTGATTTTAAAGCGGATAGGTACATAATATCACATTTTAATTTGCCACTATTCTGTGAAGTAGGTAGTTGGTACTCGTGATGTGGTCAAATACGAGTAGTAGACGCCCCGGCCAGCTGACTCCGTTATTATTTTTTTATACATTCATTGTATTCATAGGAAAAGGAACTTGCAAGTCAGCACATACAGTTCGCAGTTGAAGACTTGTGCCTATTAAATGTAGTAACGTATTGTTGACACATTCACAATGTACCCTTAAAAATTCAGCCGCGACTGATTCAATTAAAGCCCTTCCACAAAACTTCGTTAGCATTGTTAGCGATTAATTAAAAACAATGCATTGCAACAAAAGCGCCCGCATTCAATACCTACGCTAAATAATTAATGGAATTGTGAACGTTTTATAATTATTGTTGTAAATGTTCATAAATGTTATATCAGTTGCATAAGTTGTTGCGATCGGAAGCGGACATGGCCTGCCCCAAACGCCCACGAGCGCAGTTGCGTTGCACAAATCACTATGCAATCTGTCATTATCGACGCCCATAGTCCCAGATGCAGCTGCTAAATCTTACATGCGTTGAACACATAGTCTGATTTCTAATCAAGCACGTTTAAATGGACACTCATAGTTATATCTTCGCTCCTAGTACAAAAATTCAAAATTCAAAATTCAAAATATCTTTATTTCATATAGGCCTAATATACAGGCGCTTGTAAAACGTCCTTATGATATTTGTCACATTTGTATGGCGATAACTCCAAGTCGACTAAGTTTACGAGGGTTCCAACGCGCCCTGCACTGAGAAGAAGCCCACAACAAACTCAGCCGGGTTTTGTTTTCTGTTATCACCACTTCACAAAAGCTCTTAAAACTAATTGAGCTAGTATAATTACAGCAGTACCTACATTACTAATGTTACCTTAACTTCTGTAGGTACGCGATGGCGAAAGTTTGTATTTATAATATAACTAGCTGACCTGGCAAACGTTGTTTTGCCCTTAAGGATATAAAGAAATAGATAAATTGAGATTTAAGCTATCCTATCTTTTAAGTTAGAGCAAACTGCACCCTGTGTGCGAATTTTATTAAAATCGGTTAAGTGGTTTAGGAGTCCATTGAGGACAAACATTGTGACACGAGATTTATATATATTAAGAATATATTGTGTGTGAATGTTTGTTACTGAAGCTTTACGCCGCAACTGCTGAACCGATTTGGCAGTGGGTATGGTTACTGGATTAAAAGCGCCAAGCTAGTTGGAATATTTTCGATATGAAATGCAATTTACAGCTTCACAACCAATAAGTTCTTCTAAAAAGCTTATGGAGAGGAGCGGATGGATAAAGTAGGACTGAATATATACCTACTAGGTATGTATTTTTAATATGGGATAACATACATTTAAACTTTGAATCATCAAGAAATTAAAGGAAGTCACAAACATTTTTAAATCATCAAATGCAATGAGTTCGACTGGAAACAAAAATAGTTTAGGTACGTATATAGGTTCTCGTAATTCATCAATGGCTAACTTTATTAATCGAAGACGCCAGAAATACCATATGGTAACAATTAATATTTTATGCTGACATTTATAGAGCGAAGATTCCAGTCATACCATAGCAGAGATTAATATCTTTACTAGGTTTTGCCCGCGGCTATTCGCATGAATCTTGATTTTTTACAAGTCCTGTAGGATATTAAGGCATAAAAAGTGTTCTGATTCCCACTCCCATTTGGAAAAACTTTAAGTATAAACCTACTTTCAAAGAAAATTGCTATAATAATCTCTTATCTGGTATCTGTAAGTGTAGCTATAGCAAAACAGGTATTCAAAATCCGGCAGGAGCCATGAAATTTTTCAGGATAAAAAGTATTCTGTGTTAATCCACGGGCTGTTTACATTTCAAAGTTCAATCAAATTAGTTCAGTAAGTAGTTGTGGCGTGAGTGAGTAATAAACAACACACAAACGCTTACATGCAAACGTAGATTTATAATAATAGGTCGTCGCTCGCATAGATAGAGCCCTTCCTAACAACAACGCAACGAGTGCGGCAACTTTTTCTAATAGTGTGAGTGTGTCAATTTTGAATGGTGCGCGGATGCTAGTGTGCGTGAAAAATTGTGTAGCGACGGCTCGGGTTTGTCAACTTAGACAGACTACAGAGAATTGCCGCACTTTAAAAGTTGCTGCTGTGCTATTCTACAAAATGATATAGCTGCCAGGCAGCTGCCAACCCGAATATGGCATGCAAAATTGTACTCTATTACAACTGACAAATTCATAGATGCATAGATGTACGCGCGTCGCTGTTTTGCAGAATAGCACGGCTGTTGGACTCTTTGACTCTGGTGGATGCATGCAAACTTTCGCCTTTAATATTAGTGTGATAAATATTGGTGGCGTCTCTCGATCTATCCGTCATCATCGGAGAATTTGGGACACGCTAGTTGCAGCTGCGCTGTGCGCATCGGGCAGCTAGTGATACGGAACCCCGTAATGCGGGATTTATGATGACAGTGTTGTGACATCGGGACATTTCACTCACATTCATTTCACCGATATGAACCTGAGGATGAGCCTGAGGATGAGCCCATCGGAAAATTTTACGTCAACCTTCTTCATACAAGTAAAAAGTAGCGCCATTTGTCATCCGCTAGTAGGTACGCCGCAACATGGCGATAATCGTCCCAGTGGAAATTCGCGTGCAGACGAATAATAAGTATACCTAGGTATAGTGATTTGTGGCATGGACCGCGGTCTATAGTCAATACTGCGGTTGGCTTACAAATGACGCGGTTGGTGTCAAAACAATCATTTTTGACACCAATAAGAGTCCTGTGTATACGTTTATAGTTTTTGATGTGAGGGATGAAAAATGTGATGTGTCCTAGACACCAGAGTGGCGACTCTCAGCGCCCACTCGATGTTATTTCTAATCAACACCTACCAATTAAAATTATTATTAATTTCAAAAAAAAAATATTGAATTGAAAGATATTGATCAAAGAGATGGAAAGTCAATGATGAGGTCCAGAGAGTGACATGGATGCTGGATAGTTCACCTCAATTCTGTACAGTTTGTACATTATTAATAGGTAAGTAAGTAAATAGGTAGAACGAAATTAAAACAAACGATTTGTTATCTCAAATACAAAGAACGCAGGCAATCTTATCTTAAGTAATCATGAGCAATAATGGAACTAATTTTCTTGAACTTATATTAATTACTTAGGCATTGAAGGTTTCTAAAAAAATAGATTACTAACCCCTTTATCCGATCCATTTTGGCACTTTTCACTAGGAACCACCTTAGATCTACACATGGTACATTGAGTCCTGCGTATTCTCCTCACAAACGCTAAAAAGTTCACTTTGTTCACCATAATGTGCGTGTACTTAGAGTTAACCGTCGTGCGGTACTGAAGTATAGTAACCGTAGCAAGTCAAATATATGATGTTATTGAATGTAGATTATTTAGAACCAGTCGCGTCTCGGGATGAGTCAGAACACAGATGCCATGACGTCACATGCGTATACGTGCATTTTGGCGCTGGATGTTGAATCTTGGTGTCATCGTTTGGATAATTAGGTTCACGGGAAACCTTATTGAATGATGATTGACAATACCCACGAGATAAATTAAAATAATATCGTTACTTATGCGCTTTTTGGTTACTGCCCGCATAAGATTGCATGGCGAAAGTGAATAGAGATTCGACAGCTACTCTGGACAGGATGGACTGCTCAAAAACATCTCGCTAGTTTACTTGTGCCAAAAATACTTGTGCAACACCTATAGAATTTTGACAGAAGGCGCTACTGGTTGCATATACGAAAAAGTAACGTAAATCGTTCGGATCTTATGTACCTAAGTTTGCTGACACAGCAAACGTTGCTTTGCCATTAGAGTTATAACAAATAGATTAAATGAGATTTAAGCTATCTTATCTTTTAAGTAAGATCAAACTGCGCTGTGCAAATTTGATTCAAATCGGTTAAGTAGTTTAGGAGTCCAATTTATATTTAAGTTAATATATTTGACATACCTATAGGTTCTCTATTTTACGAGAACCTATATATAACTAACTAATATAACTTTTAGGAATCAAAGAGAACAAAATGTTTGGAGAGACCTGCATGTTTTATAAATTTATTTACACAGGGAAACTTTATTTCGGTACAGTTCCTTACAAAACTGGATTGAAGTCGAAGTAAAGTTATCTGACTTCATAAAACACGAACGACGGGCAGTAACTCAGATTTGTCACACTACTTACCTACTTATAATAAAAGAAGTATTAAAATTGCCACACACCTTTTACTTATCGGGCCAAAGGTGGTATCAAGTTTTCTCATGAACCAAAACCAAAATAGTCTAGGAAAACAAAATAGTATTCGTTAAGAACCATAGGCACTAGGAATTTGTTTTACATATCCGGAATTAAAATTTGCATACAAAAAGTTACTTTCTTTTCGCTGCACATTTCGCGTCATACTGATTTTAGTAAGAAGTGCAACTTTTTTGTTTGCCCCGGATGCTAATTATAAAGGTAAAAATTGTAGGAGTTAATATGGAGACCGTAGTCTATAAAAATAAAGTTTTGGTTTGATTCAGCTTGATAAGGGATACCATACATGACTATGATCATTGTCCTAGTGATATATACATAAGCAAGTTAAGTATTATATTTTTGCATTTATGGGCATTTTATTTTCATAACTTAATGGTACCGGGGTAGATGGGATTTTTCTCGAATTGTTCCCATTCACCCCGAAAAACGATCAAACGCCTTACTGGGGTATATATAGTATCAAACAAACGGGTTGTTTTCAGTGTGTAAAAGCAAACTAGGGATGCATCCGATACCGATACCGATATATCGGCGATACTTCGGGTTTGCCGATATATCGGTATCGGCGATATATTTATGGCAGATTTAAAAGTGTCTTGATTGCATTAAATTGTAGGTATTTTATACCTATAGGCACCAGATATTAATCAATAATAAATGTTCAATGCGGTAGAGGTAGGTGCCAAGATGAGCTTTTGAAGCCATAATATTTAATCCAGTCTCGATTTTGCAATTTACACGTGTGATTTAATACTAGTGATAAATAAAATATATTTTAGGTCACTTTCATTTTTAAATGCATTAGCGCTTTATGTAATGGGTCCTCAATTTATATGGGTTACCTTTCATGATTGAAAATGATGTGTATTCGTGTACCTACATCGACAGTCGACACATATAATAAAAGCTGTAACAAGTAAATAATTTAAAAATTAAAAAACACGACTGCCTTCTTCACTTCTTCCAATAAAGCCTATCTTTCTCGGAATGATGTAAGGATTCTAACGATACCTACTCAAAATCTATTCAGCCATCCAGAAGTTAAGGTGGAATAAAGAAACTCACATAGGTACGTTACATATATGAACCCTAAAAACTTTACACTCCTTTATTTGGGCAGTTGTGTAAAAATAGAAAATATTTATAAACTCATGTAAGTAACTATTAGAATTACAACATTAAACATACTTCAATAATTCAATATAGTTTACAATATGTTTACATAATATGCGTAAATAATTACGTAACTAAATGATTACCCACCTAACAAGTAAGTTATGTCAAGAATTCATTAATCACAGGAAGCTATAAGTACCAGACTCATGAGATACTCGTACTCGTAAGCAAGTAAAACTTTTTCACCTTTTTCGGAAGCTCACTCACTGATCGATGATCTTGCGGTAAGGCAAAGATGCCATAAGCTGGATCGAGTGAATCATAGAGCAATCATTCGCGGAATTGTCTACGTACCGTCGGCATACACGGCTACGCAATCGCCTGGCCTTCTATCAGTACGTGTAATGCCACAGATGAGGTCACTAACTCGCGGTAATAGCTGAGATAAGCTCATGAATGGGGTGCCTAAATACTGCATCTGTACCGTGTCTAGGTCATTATTATCTCCACTACTATTAACAGTCTCTACTAACAGGCTGGCTTGAGTGGAACTGTAGGTAGTCGTTAAGTAGAACTTGTAGTCGTTTTTAGGTTTTTTTTTTTTTTTTTTAATTTAGGTATAGTTATGTGGTCGAACCACATATCTATTAATTAGCCACTGTGGTTCCTATTTAATTCTTTTGAGAAAAAAGCCTTAGTAAGGTTTCCATTATACCGTATCGTCTACCTTAATTGGAAATCAAACATAGGATGTATATTGTATAGATTGTAGGCAGTAGGCAAAAGCAGTAGATAAATTTATAATAAAATTACCTAGTTCCAGGGAGCACTCATAATAATTTGTACCTACCCATTGAGTTACTATGTACTAATGTTTGTACCTACACGTTAACGTAGGTCCAGGTATTATTGTGTTATCGGTCTATAAGTCATCAACAAAACCAACGTTTGGTACCTACTGGTGTATTGTATTTACATATACATTTAATTCATAATTATGACTAACATTAATATGATAATAATCTATATTTCGGTAACGTTCCATATTATTGTTAATTACAAAACCATACAGAAATTTTTAATTAATAAAACAGCTCAACCCACAAATGCTAATAAAGAGAACAAACAAGGACGATACTTAGACGATGCATCACGCACCCTTTAAAATTACCGTTTGAAAACTCATCATCAGTATTTTTCTGAGAAAGTTCAATGCACTAGATATAGGTACTTAGGAAGCAACCATGGATTTATGCGACATCTTAGCTGACCTTGTTTTTTCTTCCTTTCAAAGAACTAAAGCACCGAGCGTTGTACTAAAAGGAAAATAAATTGTTGTTTTCATGACGTAGGACACTTATTTATGACCTTTATGAATGAATACTAGAAAATAATAATAGATATTGTTTGTTATATAAACCGCAATCATTATTTTGCTTGACTTTGTGGTTAACACATTGGTAATGGATTAAAATAAATAAAGACGCTTATAAGTAGTTTGCTTAAGTAAGTTTTAGTATTAAGATTTACTTGGTACTAGGTTCAATTTATAAAACAAACAAATTATAACAGCAAAGATATTTTGAACAAGCTTGAGGTGCCTCTCTATTGTAAATGTAAATTTTACCCTGTTCTCATTTAAATATTTAGAGAGAAGAAGTGGTTTTGATCCTACGCAGAAATATTGTGCATGAGGTCCCAATGGAATTTTAATGCTTATTGCTACGAGTATTTTTGCCACATAACAAGACATATAATAATTGATCTTCTAGTTCATTATTCCTAAATAAATTACATAGATATTTATTTCGAAAACTAAACTACTTACTCCCTTCACTGGATTGCCATGACTTGGCGATTTATATTTAATAATCAATAGTTCACCAAAAGCTTACAAAATAGGAAAATCTCTCTGATATAGGTAGGTACTATAAATAAAATTATCGTGTCAATTTTTGTTTCCGGTAGTTAAGAATTTATTATTCGGTATTATTTCGGAATTTTATATTCGGTAGGTCTGCGAGTAGGTAACTAGGTCGTAAGGTCGTATTTTTATATCCCTAAAGGCAAAACAACGTTCGCCGGGTCAGCTAGTTATCATATAAAATATTAAACTTGTCTGTGAGAGATTTCTACAGCAAAAAGACGGCCTCTTTCGTATTCCATACTCTCTATCTGTTAAGTTTTGTATAATATATGTATGTGCAATTTGAGTTGCATAAATTAATACCTATAATAGTTACATATTATATCTACTTACGATATATCTGATGTTTTCTCTCGATTAGGATCCCCAAAGACAAAAAAATGTGCACGAAATAATATCTTCTTATTCACTTAAACACAGATATGTATGGCTCTTTACAATAAAAAAATTGCTCCATTGTTTCTATTCACTATCACTTCAGCGCTAGACTGTAAAATTGAAAGCACCATAGAGAAAATCTCCGGGATTGATTGTGTGTGTTTAATATATTTTTAACCGCATGTTTTAAGTTCACATAAGTAAAGTATTATATAAGATGCGTTTATTATCAGATATTGGACAGTTTTCGCGGTTGAGTAGTCTGCCCATATGGAGAGGCAAAAATCAATGAGGGTTGTAACTGACTGAATGGCGGGCGGCGACCTACGAAGGTCGCTTTTGCTCATGTAGTACGCGACCCTTCGACGCGCATGCGTGCTGGTTTTTTTTTTGGGGTTCCGCAGCCAAATGGCTAGAATGTAACCATTTTAATATTTCACCATGTTGATCTGTATGCCTACCCTTTCATTTGGAGACTATTAGCAGTTACAACTACGTCTGTTCCTGCAAAGAATATATGCGTACAACTGTAGCCGTATTATATTGGTATGCTTAGTGAAGAAAATTAAAACAATGTTTAAGGATGACAGCTGTCTGCACGGAAGTCACGTGATCAGTTGCATTAAGATATTATGTCGCCCTCATACATTTTTGAATTTAGTTCCCCATAAGCTAAAAGCAAGAAATTGTATAGATAAGTTATGGCGACATCTGGTATTTTTTTATTTTTGATTTTAGCTAAGAAAAAGTATTCAATTTTTAACTTTTTTGTAATCTCAATAATTGTTTACATAGGTTGGTATTGTATCTAATTGAAGTCGCTTGCTCATATTAAATTATCCGTTTATTAATTCAGTTTTACTCCTTACAAGTTCACAAGATTACAAAGACTCAGTCTTATAATTAACTGTTTCCTATTAACAGTTGATCAAAATCTGTTGAGTAAAATCGTAAATAAGATTTTATTGTTCCTGCCAAATGATTAACGACCTAACGGGTACGCCTAAGGGATATAACTAAGTACCTACATAGGAAGAGGTACCACTTACTACAGGTAAGTACTCGTAGTTACTAGTTAGGTCACTGCGTGCATAAAGTATGCTATGGGCAGGTCAGCTGGTATTTATTTACGCTGTGAAATTTATATTGGCTCATTACCCGGAGATAGTTATAGCAGTGACGGACTTTGCAAATTATACAAGAGATGGAATTTGCAATGTATAGCAGAGATGGACTTTGCAAATTAAACCAGAGATGGTCTTTGCAAATTATATCAAAGGTGGACTCTGTAAATTTGATAGCAGAGATCGACTTTGCACAACATAGCAGAGATGGACTATGTAAATTTTACCACACATGGACTTTGCAAATTATTCCAGAGATGGACTTCGCAAATTTTACCAGATATGTGCTTTGCAAATTATTCCAGAGATGGAATTTACAAATTATACCATAGAACAAAGACTTTGCAAATTATACAAGGATCAGAGATGGACTTTGCAAATTATAACTTTCATCCAGATAGACTTTCATCCAGTCTTGACAACAAACAGTTTTAATTACTAATCTAACAAACAGCCTGCGATTCGGGAACTGTCTTTAGATAACTATAATATCACTAAGAACAAATAGATATAACCCGTTCGCGGAAGCATTGCCCATGACTTTGGACGTCAAAGTCAAAACGGACGAGCGCGGGTTGCGGTAGTAGGAAGTGGGTGGGTAAGCCATCGGCAAAGCGTCTGCGAACGGGTTGTACATACAACTTACAGAAAGGAAGCGATTATAGCCACTTGAAATAGTGGCAGCGATGTCATCGCTCGCATAAATGTGTCTCTGAGTCGGCCGCCTGGCGCCGCGTCGCGACCGCAGATTTTTTTACAAACCTAGTATTAAACTATAAGTGGAACAAAAACATAGTGACTAAGTTATCTTGGTCAGTATAAATAATTAAAATTGATCCGAAAAATTCTATAACATGTTATATTTTGAGTTAACCTCCCTTGGAGCAGTGAGCCGCGCTCGGATTTGAATAGAAGGTCGCGGGTTCAATTCTCGGCACAGTAATTTCTAATTTGACTCTATATTAGGTCTGGTCTCAGCTATTGGCCGTGGCTAGTTACCACCCTACTCGTAGCAGCATAGACGCACCGCCAAGCGATTTAACGTTCCGGCGCGATGCTGTGTAGAAACCATTAGGGGTTATACTCACTCCTTCTAAGTTAATTAGTTATGTCACGGCAACAGCTAGTAATTGTTTATAATACCTACTTAAAAATGTATATTTGTGAATTTGCATGCCAATTAAGGAATTATAAAATACGAGTGGCACTTTGCACATTAAAACAACACAAACCAGACTCTAAAACCGGTAAAAGCTTTCACAAAAAAAGCACTTCGAGATCAGTTGAGACGATATGACAATCTAGAAACACATTTTGCCAAGTTAATCTTGAGACTCGAGAGTCGAGAGATGAAGAGATTTCGTTACCGTACTCGCCGTATCCGTGTTGCCGACAGAAGCAAAAACCATTCGGAATTTAAATACCGCTTGAGTATCATCACAGAGCGAAGCCCGTGTCACAGACGACACAGTTTGTATAAGGCTATAAGGGTAGCCGTAGACCATTCAATCTATATTACAATCGGCATAACGCTTTAGGCTTATCCAATTTAAGGTAAGGCTGTCAGCCAAGGAAAGCTTAGGTTGTCTAATCGGTAGTGACGTTCAGTTAAAACGGTGGTGTCCTCAGGGGCAATGCGCGCACGACAATATCTACCACCGCCAAAAGTCTTGACTAATTGACATCTACCATGGACAGGGCTGATCGCGCGAAAAAATGTCGCCAGTTTGTCGGTGGCAAAAATGCTTGTATATCATCAACAGGAAGGCCACGTTGTAGTTCGCTCAACAGCCACCTATAAAATTTTGACAGATTGCGCTACTGATTTCTTGTACGAAAAACGTTTACGTAAATCGTTCGGATGCCCATATCCTCAGGCTTCTTATCGGTGCAACGCGCGCACTACGATCTCTACCAATGCCTCACCAATACCAACCACCAATACTCCAGTCTTAACTATACCGAACGATTACCAACCACCATACGCGGTCTAATCGGTACGAACAGTTCGGCATGACAAGCCAAAAGAATTGAAATTCATTTTTGGACACGTGACAACAATCTGATATTTGTTGCAAAAGTTGTGGAAGCTTAATTCAGTCATGTGGAAGCACAACTGTCATGTCAACACGCGGTCAGTTCTAACTGATCCAATCAGTTGCGTCATACCGATTGAACGATTGGACGGTCTATGGCTACCCTAAAACTGCCGAGTGCCGATTGGACGCTAAACTAAAACATGCAGCTCTCTGGCACCGGAGATTTTCGCACTAGATAGCGGTCCAACGTGTGCGAAGCGAAATGAATATCCTTATCAAGTGGAGTGCTTTGCAAATGACACTTCTAAAATAAACAGCGCCGATGAAACCAACCTGATTATGCAAGAGTCATACTAGAAAGAAGAGAACTATTGAAACAAGAGTAGGTAACTAGGTAGTTGCAAAAAACAACAAAAGTCTGAAAGTTTGTGGGTTGGTTAGGTATTCACCTGTAACTTCTCTTTTAATTGATACAAACATCATAAATAATTTTTATTCTGTAAAGGTCTTTATAATTAATTATAATCGACATTTAGACAAAACAGGAAGGTCCAATTGGCCACAACATGTGCACCAAATGTTCAAATTTTATTACTGAACGTCCTTTTGTCTAGATGTTATAGAAATAAATATATCAATAATTAATCTTTGGGTATGCCGCATGAGTGTATGCCACATGATCCTTGTGTGGTTTTTTTTTAATTTCAAATTACGTAATATATTCATCAGAATTGAATAAAAACATCGCCACGGGCCAACGTTTTGAATAACGTAGAGGGGGAGATTGAAAAGAGTCAATGGGGATATTGGGGTGAGGCGGCGAGCAGTGCAATTTTCAATTGCAATGTAAAGATAAGCGGGGATCCGTAGAGAAAAAAATAGAAGTTCTTCCTGGATTTACCCACTGTTGCAATTACACAGGCGCCGCTGGTGTACAAAACTCTTGCAACATTGGTGAATGAGTAAACGAGCAGCAAGGCAATTCACGTATTGTTTTTCACGTTGTGTTTTATTGGTCACAGGTTTAGGTACATACTTTATTTTTGTATGACTTTTACTTAATAAGCTGGCTACTTTTGTCTCTTGTCTTGGTGCGGCATATCTTATTTTTGTGTCAGTACGCCATTATGATTATGAACGGCAGATTTTGCCAATGTCGGGCAGGTTCGCCATTTCTGAAACGGTCACACTGACGATTAGTCTGTGATCATTGCGTAAAGACGTGAATGTCGCGACATTTTTAACCGACTTCAAAAACAAGGAGGTTCTTATGTTTAAACCCATATGTTTGTATGTATGTATATCTGTATGTTTGTCCGCGATTATTTCGCGATTTCACTTCACGAATTGCAACCGACGCGTTAGGTGAATCGCTAGGCTGTAGTCTCGTTCGTCCCTGGACGAGTTTGTAGTAATTAACGCCGTGTCCTCATTTTGTTGGTCTGTTAACCAATTTGTCTGGAACAGACTGATGCCAAACGCAATCCGAAGCGGCCACTTGTAGCTTGCGCCTGCTGCAGATGATTTGGCGTTCGTCCAACTCTGCACTGTTTCATAGGACGTTATACTTTTAGTGCTTTTATGGTTACTCAGCCGACGACCCGCGATCGCATAATTAAAACATTTCTATGATGAGTTGCTGCTTCAGATCCAGACAGTTATTAGGTTCATTAGAAAAAAGTATATGAATTAATGGCCTCCAAAGATATATTCTTTAGTGCGGTAACCACATTCTAACCCATATAAAACATACGATAGAAATGAATTCTTTTTTATAAATATTTGCAAAATTTGGAATACCTTTGCATTAGACTTGGAGTAAATGGAAATTAATAATAACGCGCAACCTAAAGACTATCACGCTGTTCTTGTTTGTTCCTAATTAAATAAATAAAGGATTCACGCGGCTCTAATCATGGCTTCAACTAAAATAATTACTTTATCAATTTGTATTTTGTTGATTTGTATTTGTATTTATTTTTTTGTTGTAAGCTGAGGAAATGTGTTAGTATAGCCATATCGATTCGAAATTTGACTGCGACAGATATTTATGGTCTTACAAGAACAACTACTTATAAACAACAATACTGAAGTTGCTACAGATTTTGACAGTGCAAAGATTAATTATTGTAAACGCGCACTTTAATCATTTTAAGATAACATAATAATCAAAAACAGATACAACAAAGTCCTTGGCTGAAGGCGCCGCAGCTAAAGAGAGAGTCCGACTGTTGAACGACGGCTCTCGACGTAATACAATTTCAATGGTACGAGCACAGATTTTAGGTACGAGTAGCTAACTAGCTACTAGCTACACTCCAACACCCGAGAGCTCTGTCTGATTAAAACTCAGCCGGCGCTGCACTCTCTTTTATTTGAGCCTCCAACATAATAACAACAACTCTTTAATTTCAGCCGTTGTTACTTTAATGTCCTTCAGGCTATCACGTTTTTTGTATTTTCAACAGCATTTTTGTTTACAAAATCTTTTGTTGTTTATTGTGTATGTTTTGGTAAGAATATCACTACAGGCAACATTATATACTTACGTGGGTGGAAAATCGGCAGATCACAGCCTCTTACAACTGAAGGCGGCGGTATTGACAAAGTCATTTCAACACTAAGAACAATTTCATATCTAACACGATATTTACATCTACATTCAGCACTTTTAAATGCAACTTCTGATTAAAGCTCTGCAGGCAAAAATACTGCGTTTTCTTTCTTAAAAACTACGCAAAAATATTGTTATTTCTTACTCATTTATTCAACCTATGGGGAGAAAATCGTTATTTTCATCCCCTAATTACTTATTATAATTACTACATTTTTAGTCAGATCAGTTTTCTAATGAACCTTTAAGATCATTTTTGATCTCAAAACCTCTTTACTCGTATGGTAATCCTAATTCCTACCTTTCCCTCTAAATATAAGTTTTATATTATGACGAATATAATTCTGAAAAGGCCAAACACCTTTGGCCTTATTCACCAAATTTACCGTACTAGTTGCACGTGTCTAATTATAGCTCACACTAAAAGGAAATTGCAATTACACGCTACCATAAAATTACCGTTCTTCCATACTTTTGTTAGTACAATATAACGTAGCTACAATAATTCGGTATTGAGTTATAAAGGGGGGTGCGCATAAATTTGACGCCGGAGAGTCAGACAGACTTTGTACATTATGCACAAGATGGCACCCGAGCTAACCCAGCGCTGCTCAAACATGGAGGAATAAATTATTCTAATGCCGCCTTCGATTGCAAGTTGCAAGATCTATGAAAATGGCGTTTTCTGATACGAGTTATTCGTGGAGCTTTTGTCCCCATGGCGTTTAGTGAGTCTACCGATAGATTTCCAATTCAAAATGTGAATTTAGGCAAAAGATTTGTTCTCTTGTAATTTAAGTAAGATAGCAGGATTTTTTACCACTTAAAAATTGGTTGCTTATACGATGAACTTAATCTCGGTATGTTTGACTATTAAAATTATTTTTTAAATAATATTTCAACTCCATACTATTTAGTTTGACTTATATACTCGTAAAACATGAAATGAAGACTAGATTCTTGAAATATCTTGACATCTGTGATCTGTCTAGTTTATTTTTCCGACTAATAATTATAAAGCTTCGCTTCTTGTAAGAATTATTAATAATTATTATAGCTGTTGTAGTAATTAAATATTGAGACGGACAGTAACTTCCTTTGTGCTTTCTTATAGTTCATACTTCATGATAAAGTTTAGGAACCGCTGCACAAAGACAGGGTAGCGAATCTCTTGAGACGTAACTTGTGTCTTGGACCTATACCTAACTATAATTAACTTTTATTTTATGTGCTCTACGTGCAATAAATTGTACTTTACCAGTATAATTCGCTTTATTGTTTCAAACTTTGGAGAAAATTTTATCCAATCGTGTTTCTGCTCCAGAGCGAATTTAGATTAAATACCCAAAATACCTACATGACGTTTTAATTTAAAAGTACCTAATTATTATCTGTATAGCTTTAACCAGCAGTTCACTAAAAATTGCTTAAATTCCTGTTAATAAACTCAGTCGAAGCTTTTTATTCACGTTTCGCACAAATAAAAATAATATGCATATAATCGTAAAACGACTACGTAACAGAAAATTTGCTACTAGGAAAATATTACCTAATACTGCCATTTTTTCGCGCCAGTGGCAGAAAAATCATCCAACATAAAAAGCTCTTTAAGCGGAAAATATTTGTGGATTATTAAAATTTTGCACCAGCATAATATTTCATGTGCCAAATACCGTCAGAACGGTTTTTTTCCGAACTGCTACAATGCGAATCTTGTCGCTTCGTCCCCTCGGGATACGCGTCGTCTCTTGACAGGGATAAATTCTGCCACCCTCTTTTTATCCTACTTATAGTCCCAGATACGTTCGCTACATTCCCTATTATCCTGTTCCTACATAAAAATATTTTAAAATGTATACAACTACTGTGTTTTGTTGCTGACCTGATATGACAGACCCAAAGCTAAGCATTAAATCGTTTTATCTCGTCATTATCTAGGTTGAGTGATACACACAAAAAAAAAAGACGTGTGGCACTCGGAGACTGCCGCGGTAAAGCTATTGTATCGCATTTTTATTAACTTTTATTTACTTTCGTAACGAAAATAACCTTAGAACGGGCCGGTCGGAGTGGGGGGTGTTAGGTTATTTTCGTTACGGAATTTCTGGATTCGGTCTCCACGCTCAAGGCCCGCGATAGAGCGGGCCACTCCGACCGGCCCGCGATAGAACGGGCCGGTCGGAGTGGGGGGTGTTAGGTTATTTTCGTTACGGAATTTCTGGATTCGGTCTCCACGCTCAAGGCCCGCGGTACAAGCTATGCAATAGTTTAAAAAAATGATTTTAAAGTTACGCGCCTCGAACTATTCATATTTTAACACTAAATTAATATCAACGAGTAATATAAACTAGTATCAATGTGATACGAGACATTAATTGTATAGGTATCACAAGATTTTTTTAAAAGTGAGGAGTCACTATTGCAATGACCGCGTCTCCCACACTATTATAGATTATACATTATACACTGCTGCAGAGCCACTACTCATTACTGTACACTTTTACTCCCCAGCTTTAAGCTCACAATAGGTATACATAATATGGCCAAGTGCGACTCATTGTACTCGCGAACTAAGGGTTCCGTTCTGAAAATAATCTTTCGTAATTCACTACTAGGTACTCAGCATTTATTTTATGATGAAATTTTTCTGTTCTCTGGATACTGATGGATAGTCTTAACTCTAAGCAAAATCCAAAATAGGAATGGAGGAAATTAAAACGCTTTTTCAATAAGACGTAGTATCAGCGTTTTTCGAAGTGCTAAACGCTAACCGACTTTGGTCTGTCAAAATAGTATCTTTATTATAATAAACTGTTGTAATAAAGTATACAAGTGTGGTTTACTCTGTTTTTTACTTACGGAACTTTGATACCGGAATAAATGTTTTTTTTAATTCTATTTTTCTGTAATACCTGTAACCTGACGCTGCTGATGAGATGATTTAAAAAATATTTTCATCCTTTTGCTTTTATAAAAGAACGATAGACTAATTAGTAATTACCTACCTAAGTAGTTTTAGTTAAGTACATTATTTAGTTAGCTGTAGCCTCACGAAAGCTGCATATTCACGTACTAAAAACCTTTGCTTTCATAAAAAATTACATTTTGGATTACAACCTCCGTTGCTGAAGAACTCCATCCTGATTAGAGTTGTTAGTTATTTTATTCTCACAAAGAAAATTATGATTTTGCTTTTATTATTATGAACCCTAAAAATAGACATGCATGCAACGCTCGGCACACGCGGCCCTCGTCCATTACAAGAGATGGATGCCCGTACACAAGATTACCTCCTGGCTTTGTTCTCCATCCTCGCGGGGAGTAGGGCAATGTAATTAGTTTCGATCGACAGAAACAATGGAGTGGGGTCAAATCGTATTTGTTGCTGGGTCATGCGGCTTAATGAAGTTATCTTGAAAGTTTAGTAGGTGGGTGCGAAGTTTTGAGACAACGAGTATCACACCTCCGGTGAGGCTTTCCGCCCACGTCCTTGTAAGTTGTGGGTACTTAATTCAAATGTGTTTTGAAATAATAGACGTATACAAAGGACCCGGTGGACAGCAGAAAAAAATGTCGCCAGTTTACTGGTGTCAAAATGTTTGTTTTGGCACCAACAGCATCAGTTGTAAAGTCGACCGCAGTTTTGTCTATGGACCGCTGTCTACGCCACAGATTACTATACTTGTTATTAGTAATAGTAGTAGTCGGTAAGTGAAACTTTTCAGCAAAATTAACCGGTGATCACTGATACATTCCTCATAAATTTCTAATAAAAGTTTGCGCGCGAGTTTCTCTTACCTAGTCGGTAAGACCAACTTTTCAGCAACATAGTGATTATTCCTCGCATAAATAAAGTTCTTATTACTTAAAGATTTATTATTCTTGGTTTATTTTTATAAACCAAATCAAGCATATCTTTTCGTAATATCCCACTCATAGACTTAATGTAGGTACTTACTTACTAATTTGAAAGTTTCTGCCTAGGTATTACTTACTTAGTTTAAATTTCCGCGCATTGTTTGAGAAAAGTTATCCTAGTTGTGGTCCAAGCCTTGGTCACAATTAGGCATTGATGGACTCATTTATGCGTGCCTCGGCTGCGCATCGGCCCACATTTACACGTTCTTCCATCAATGCCTCTTTTGCTGGCCGCTGCAGTAATGTACCTACTATTTATTCATCGTTATCTGTAGTTTTTCTTCTTGTTTCACCCTATTGAGTATCGAATGATAGTTTCACTAATACTTAAGTGTAACACGTTTTTGCACACCTATTGCTTGGGAAATCATTTAGTTACAGAGATCAATCGTCTGATAACAATATAAAGTGTACACTCATTGGCATTTATAATTCACGAAAATAGTGTACCGCGAAAACATATATAAACGAAAGTACGTATTAATATGAACAAACTTAAACATTGTAATATTTGTTTTAAACACTGAGATACTATGTACTAGAAAGGCTGTCCGCATTTATTTCTGTGTCACAGGCAGCGTCTATGGTTTTAAACTATTATTATACAGCCTAATTTTCCTTAATTGCAATTGGAACTCTTTTCGCGTTTTGGCTTTCATTAGGTTCGGACACTTTTTTGCGCTGACCCTGACCCGAAATTCTTAGTTTATTAATCATTGTGTAGACTGTAAAATGTAGATATTACGTTTCGTGTTCTACTGATTTTGTCCGACACATATTGATGAATAGCCTGTCGCTTCACCTTGTCGCTTCTGTCTGTCTGTCCCGTACAGTAGTTTTGATATATCGCATGTAGGCTAGTTCTTAGAATTTAAATATCGCATGCTGATTTGCTCTGACAAGCTTTCACTTTCGTATAGCATAGGCAGTCTTTTACAAAACTTATGTCTGCCTTATTGAAGCCATTAATCAATCATTTACCTATGCAGGATAAAGTTTGCTTACACATACGACTGAATTACAGATTCTCCTTTATAAGAAGTTTTATTGCTATTTACTGCTTTCTACTTCTATCGCTGGATGGAAGACCTCCCATGTTTTATTCTTTTTTCCTTGTCTCATCCCAATTAGTTGAACTGTGTGAATATTTCCAAAAGCCTGTCGGCAATGTTTTGTGTGCACATACCCTTAGTAAAACATACTAAAAATGGTTAAAATTTAATTATTAAACTCAACGTTTAAAAAAAAAACAAATTTACGTCCAACTCTTGATATAGAAAAACCAGGTCATTTTCTGAAAATTTTGTTTAATTTTGCACGGTGAGCGTCGAGAATTTATATTAATCTAAAATACAATAAAGGAAAGCGGTTTGTGGCAATGTTTGTTATTCCTGCGATCCATCCCGGGATTAATTCTAAGCCTCAGTGTCTCGGTATTTTATTCGTTACATAAAATTAAGTGCACATAGAGCTCAAAGCTTCAGAGGCATCCAGCTAGAAATTATGAATACCTTATTATTTGTATATGTTACCGAAAGTTAGTATTATCCGGTATTATACTAAACGCTTAGGCACTCTTAACATAACATAACTTAACATCTTAGGCATTCTATGCAATACCCAGGCAATGCATAGAATGCCTAAGACGTTCAGGCCAAGTATAAAATATTGTTTATTTCTCAGCGGGCAGGGGCTGCCCTCTCTTCGCATACATAATTCAGGTATAGTATACTATGTCTGGCTGACATTGTATACAATACCTGAATTATACAGATTGCCGGTAACATGTACATTGTATAATGTGAAATTCTCGTTTTACAATGTCGTAACAAAACTTTTCCGAAATGGCTTAAACGATGTGTTTTTATTCGGAAGATACCTACCTACCTACCTATGCTATTTTTAATAGGTACCCCAGTGTGAAATAATTGGTATAGCAAAGCAACGTTTGCCGGGTCAGCTAGCTCTAATATTTAAAATTCGTATTACAGTGTTTGTAACAAAACTCGTACAAAACACATTGACAGATTTTTGTGATTTATTTTTGTATACAGCTATTCGGTAAGTCTGAGAAGTAAACCTACTAAATCAGAAATAATTGTTGCGAAAGCACGTTTTCCAGGTTTAGGTATTTTATTTTTATACAATAAGAATTGTATTAGGTAATAGTAATAACAACAAATGTAGCATTTGTGATGCAAAACAATAGATTTGTTAACATAGACAAAATTGCAACTTGAACTCCAAGGAAATTGTTGCCTAGGTATGGATTAAAGAGAAATGCTAAAATATGAAACTTCGTAGGTAGCTATTATTTTAGAACAAAAGTACCAAGCCAACTCGTTAGTGATATGCTGTATTTTGTTTTGCTTTGACGTTTTTTATTTACAGTCGAAAAGAACAGATGAAAGGTTGTTTTGATTTGTTTCGTAGTCGCAATTTGGCTGGAGCACGCAACAATAATTCGGCTCGGCAAGGAAATTGATTGTTCCTCACAAGCGAAGCGAGTCATGCAATCAGTTAATAAAGCATATTTAGCTTGTGGTGTATAGTGATGTTGATTGGCTTCTTCATTGAATAAAATTGAGCCTATTAAAATAAATTGTTGTTTATTTTTTTTAATATGAAAGGCTTTACAGGAATGATTGACTCACAGGTCTATAGAGTCTAAAGGTGGAAGTTTGAAAAGAGGGTATTTTTTGAGTAAGTCCTTGGTACTTACCCTAGGAGTAACCTTGTAAGGTATTTTTGACCTATCCCCTGAAGGGGGTAAAACAAGGGATGAAAATTTCTATGAAAGTCGGTAATTTTTCGTGATTTAGGTAGTTAAGTAGTTGAGTTCATGAAAAGTGGTACAGGGACTTTCAAATAACGACGGACGGGACGGTTTCAGGATTTTTAAAAATCCTACTCCTAGCATGCTCCTAGCACGTTAAATCGGGGTTGAATGTTTGTATAAAGTGATAGTCATGAAAATTGGTACCTATTAAGTAAGGTTAGAAAAAAACTAATTGAATTTTTTGTATGGGGGATGGCAGAGTTAAGGGGATTGACAGTTAGAAAACCCATCATTTTTTTAAGTGATAATTAATGATAATATTTATATTATATTATTTTATTTGTATGAAGGTTTTGAATTCTAAGTAAAGTTTAGGGTTATGGGTATCTTATTATCTTTGCGTAGATATACATAATGTAGAACTATGCCACAATGGGGGGTTTCTTGGATTTCATACATCCCACTAAAAGATGCTAAGTCTTTACAATGATAAACTACTCGTAGGTACACAAACTTTAGTATGGCTTTAGTCAATTTTCGTCATATCTAATCGAAATACGGCATCAACAAACCCAATAAGCACGCACTGAACAGTCATTGAGAGCGGTCAATCGAATTTCCTGAGGGTCAAATCCCATTAGTTCACGTCCACACTTCGCACCCCATCGCCCTTCGCCACACATCGCTGTACACACGCATGTACTGTGTGTAGTAGGTATGCAAAAACCAAAGATTTAAATCGCGAGATGAGCCCTAAGCCTCCAAACGCCCTAGACCCCTAAATGACCACGTTTTTGTCTTGTGTTCGACTACGTTTTCATCTTACCCGGCCTCCACATTGCTCGCGAAGTTGACCGAAGTTGGACCGAAGTTGAACGAAGCGAGCAGTGTGAAGGGGCACTTCATCTAACTTCGTCAACTTCGAACTCACTTCGACTCACTTCGGGCAACTTCCATTTGTTGTCGGTTTTTGCGCCCGAGTCAAAGGACGTCAGACCTGCGAGTCGTAGTTCTCGCGAAGTTCACCGAATAGTGTAGTGACATACTTCGACTTCGGTAAACTTTTTCGAGTACTTCGCCGAGGAACTTCGCGAGCAGTGTGGACGGGACATATCTCACACACCGACATAAGAATGGTGATATCGCGAGGTCCCATTTAGGTACTCTTAAACGAAATTTGCACTTGCGTTCTCTGTCACACAATCTTTTATCTTACACTACAGCATGCTGAGAGCACTCACTTAGCATGTTTGTGAACGTTTTCGATGTGCGCAATATAGGCTTAGGGCTCATCTAGCGATTTAAATCTTTGGCAAAAAATTATTGTGTTTTTGTGATGATTCGATATAAGGACAATTATTGGATGGAAGCAGACGTTATTTTGCTGAAATCCATAATTAGTAGGACATATTATTAATTTGTTTTGCTATAATCCGCTACTTGCAAAGATTCTGTATATGGTACAATATGCAGGAACACCGGCCACATGAATCACCACACACAATTCTTCCTATCATTATGGTCTTTCTTTGGCTTCCATTCCGTTCCGCCACGGTTCAAAATTAAGTCAGTCCAACTCTACTAGTCGCAAGGTACAGGTTACAGGTATGTCGTCTCTAGCGAGGTAGCGCGGATACATTTTCCAATAAAAGTAAGTGAACTATTCAACCATCCACCTTCCAAGTTTCAAGCTCCAATTAAGGTAGCTGGTAACGGGGAGATAACAGATGTCGTTTCCAGTTCAGTGATAGAATGAGGTACTGATAATAATAATTGATAAAATAACCCATCAGGCATAATATAAGCGGCGCTAGTTTATTTCGTAATCATTTCAAAAATACGTAAAAAAATATAAAAAATATATGGGAATATCTCCGATTCAATAATACAGTAAGAGGGGTTAGTATAGGTTTTTGTACGAATTTCGAGTCGACTCGCATCGCACTAACGTATCGAACTATCGAATGCCTCCATACATTTACAGCCAGCGCCGTCTATTGACAGCGGCATGTCAGTGACTGTCCAGAGATGGTGTTGGCAGTAAATGTATGGAGGAATTCGATTCGTTTGTGCGATTCGAGTCGACTCGAAATTCGTACAAAAAACCTGTGCTAACCCCCCTGTTATCTGTAAGCACGTCAGATCGCTAGGCCCACCGCCACTCAACTTGCGATGCACCCTCGACTAACCATCTGCTTTTGACATATAGCGGAAAATTCCTAACCACTTCATATTTTAATAGATCGACGGGCAATCGATCTGATATGAAAGTAATTTAAAAGGGGATACCCTTTAAAATTACTAACTTTTATGGTCTACGTTAAACGTAACTGCGATTGGTATGGAAAATTTAACTATAATTAACATACTTAAGAGGATATTATATTGAATTTATTTTTGTGGTTCTCACTCTTACTAATACTACGTTAGTAATATTATATATTCGTTGCTAATACGTCGTTGGTGAGTGCGATATGCAGCGTTGCGGAAGAATATAAAAGAAAAACGACGATTTTACCTAATTACTAGGTAAAAAAAACTAAGCCAGTTATCAAAATATGTATATCCGTTTCTGAGCGTTTTTGGATAGTAAGAGTGAGGAGAACAAAAATAAAATCAGTGTATCCTCTTAACG
The DNA here is from genome assembly GCA_963855885.1 of Coenonympha glycerion. Taxonomy (NCBI): domain Eukaryota; kingdom Metazoa; phylum Arthropoda; class Insecta; order Lepidoptera; family Nymphalidae; genus Coenonympha; species Coenonympha glycerion. The sequence continues at coordinate 10,430,207 of OY979636.1, read as the reverse complement.
CAGAGTGTAACTTATATTCGGTTCTAAAATTGGGCATCTGGAAGAGATCCTCATTTGTGGCGATAAGATGTAATTTTACATGTCCTCTCTATGTCTGTGTATTTTGTGTTTTAATACTCATTGTGCAAAATAAACAAATAAATAAAATTGTGGCGTGAAGGAGTAGCAAATATATACACGCACTATGCAAACTCTTGCATTAATTTTATTACAATTTGATATTCGATACTCACGACAATTATTTTCCATTCCGCGGTGTAACTAGGTCATACCTGCAAGTAAAATAAGCAAAAATTATTTGATGGTAGGTAGATTTATAAGCCTATGATGGTAGGCAACAAAACCGCAAGTGAAAACCTCCGTAAAGCCAAGCTAATCGACTTATTCATGTGTAAATAAAGCTTAAAAATCACTTCGGCAACGTCTTTCACAGTTCCCTCTTTTTAAGTGGTTTTGGGGTGCAGGGTGGTGAGGGGTGAATGTAATTTTCAAGACATAAGTCGATTAGGTACTTGCGAGTATTTTAACTTTGATGTATGAAGCCGCAAAAAATTTGTTCCTTCGATATAGGACCTCCGACAATGCTTCATAATTCAGAAAATCTTTATTTTTCACATGGATCTAACTTATTGGAACGTCAAAATTCTGCCACGAAATTGGTAAAGCGGGTTTGCACACACAGAAGAATTGGTAAGTAACTCGGTACCTACAACCTCTTTTAATTTTTTTAGGTATTAGGTATACTTTAAAATGTCATTTTTAGTATACCTAATACCTATGTTTACCTATACAATTTTAAAATAATAGTAATATTATGATCTTAGGGATACCCCTAAACCAATGATCCTATCCCTATATTCATTTAATTCAAAAATCTTTGTCATTTAGCATTTCTACAATGGTAATAGTAGCCCTGCAACGCAAATTCGTATTTTGTCTGCATTGGTTCTTTAACAACAGTCACAACTCACAATCTTACGTGAAGCCAAAACCATGTTTTGACATGAGTAATGTTCGTCAACGATAGAAATATTTCTTAGACGATCGACCTGCGTACCTATTCTGTAACTCGGTGCCTATCAAAGAATGATAGCCACTAGCAAATGTTTTTCATCCATTGAAGTTTTGCTTAGGAAATGTTATTTTTAATTCATAGTAAACTTTCAATGGATAAAAAACATATGCCAGTGGCTATCATTCTTTGATAGGCACCGAGTTACAGAATATGGGCACTCTACTTTAAACCCCTGCAAAGGTAAGTCCAAAACGGACTTCGGAATATTATTATAGAAGCGTTTACTAAACCCCGCAACAAAGGAGGACATAGATAGATAGATAGATGGATAGATAAACTCTTTATTGCACACTACAGAATAAAAATATAAAAAAAAAGAAATAAATTAAATACAAACAAACTTAGGAGTACATACCTAAAAAAAATACTTGGATGTCCAATAAAACATATAACACTATTTATGTTAAATGTGATTTAGAAAAGCTATCTTATTATCGCTATTTACTACCTAACCTTTACTAAATTACTAAATAGTTGCTAGGAAAAGTTTTGATCGAAAAGTAAGTTTTACGTAAATTCTATATTCATGAAACCGGACGGAGTGGCCTGAAAGTTTACTAACAACTCTATCTAAAAGTTTTAAATGAAACTGAAACTACAGATTGAGGTTAAGCAATATGAACTTTAAAGAGCATGTTGCTAAATCGGGCCACAGTAAAATAACAAACTAACGTCAGACAATTACGATATGGAAAATCTAGGTGGGTCCTACTTGCACTGTATTAGAACAACGTTTTTATAATTTACATATTACTCAGGCCATTCAGGCTGACCTTACCCTGAATATAAATTTAAATTTAATGTACAACAAAACTTTTTAATTATATATTCACTTTAAAAATAAATAGTTAAATTAAATTATATTTATTATTACTTAAGTTAAAAAAATATTTATGTAGGCTCCCATACAACAAACGTGATTTTTTGCTTGTGTTTGCTCGATATTAATAACTGTAAGTGGTAGACGCTTCAAATGTTTACAGAATATTTAATTATACATTTACTTTAAAAATAAATAGTTAAATTAAAATAAAATAAAAAATATTTAAGGGGTTTCCCATACACTAGACGTGATTTTTTGCTTATTTTTGAATTTGGTTGCCAGGGGTGTTTAGTTCACTTTAATACTATTGAGAATTGGTCTTAATAGTACGGAACCCTCGGTGCACGAGCCCGACTCGCACTTGACCAATTTTTTTGTTTGTTACTGTTTGTATTATATTTATTTCTATGGGCATATTATGCACACTAGTTATTAAATATACCAACACCATGGTTATACCAACACATAAAATACCAATAGTGGCTAAAAACGCTCACTTAGATCTACAAATTAAGCTATTATTATATCAGAATTATGAATGGGGAACACCGAATAACATCTGGCACCTAATAAATGCGTAAAATACTAAATCACACGCACACTTGCTCCAGGCATACGTCACAGGCATGTTAATCTCACCGTGCCTAACTGAAGCACGTTTGAGGTTGATAAAGCCCCCTAGTGACCCGGTACAGGCTATGTACAGCTTTTGATAATAATTAGTCAAGTACGAGTCGGGCTTGCGCACTGAGGATTCCGTGCTATCAAGACCAAATTCCCAAAAAAACCACCTTACTCTATCTTTAACCCTAATTACCCACTTACTCTATGTGCTTAACCCTTATTTTGCCTTTCTAGAATCGCTAATGCTTTACAAAACTAAGAAAACTTTCAGAATGACAAAAAAATGTTTACCAGTTGTTGACGATAATTCACGTGACAAACACTACGTTAATGTTTTCCATACATTTCTCGGTTTTGCGATAAGGGACATGGCGAGTTGTGAAAAATCTGTTAACCAAGACCTAAATATTAATCTGCATTTAAATATGTGGTTACATAATTAATTATTATTAACTTCTGGTAGTGTTATCGTGAATAAGGAGCTATGAGTGATTTACTAGGCAGTAAAACCTGTATATACATATATTAACCTCAATTTCAACGTCATAATTAAATAAACTCTGCATCTACAGTTCCGGTTATAATTAAAAATAATTCCAGCCTCTAAAATATTTTTGCTTGCGCGTAACACAAATTAGTGAAAGCATAATTTAATAAAATAAAAATAAAATATACAGAACGAAAACGAGGAACCACCGTGTTGTTTAATGATGCAAAGCACTGGAAAATTTGAATACTACGAGGAATAAATAAAACGTGTTTGTGAGCAACTTATAGCTTCAAAATGATTTTCAGAACTCGATATAAACATCTTTATTAAAATACTCCAACAATAAGAAAAAAATCTCTTTAGTGCTCTTGAACCCACAAAAAAATAGGTAGAGAGTACAGTTAAGTATTTCATGAAAATCAAAGACACATAACTAATCTTTCTTTTGACACCAAGCTATAAGCACCAATACATGAAGATCTTAACAAGAAAATTGAATACACGCAACAGAACTTCTAAGTTCAGTGTTCCAATTTGTATTTGACGTAGTGATGATTGGCGTAAACGATGGAAAGGAAAATGATCAATAGAATACGAAGCTCAAAATACATTGAAGCTGTATTTACGGCTGAACGGAATCAGTTAATTAACGTTACTCGTGCCTAATTCGTGTAGTCTACATGTAAATAGTGATGTCTGAATAGATCTGTGATTTATCCCGTTTATTAGAATTTTGAATGCTTAAATAATCTCCGATAAAAAAAAACTATTGACCTGAATTGCCGTAGAAATGTTGGTCGGCCAAAGCTCCGTTGGCTGGATGGAGTGAAGCAGGATGCAAAAGTGGTTGGAATAAAAAATTGGGAAGCGAAAGCAATGGACAGAGACCGATGGAGGAATCTTTTGGAGCAGGCCCGGGCCCACAAAGGGCTGTAGCGCCGTTGATGATGATGATGATGATGAAATAATCTCCGTGTCATGCTCGTGTGGCATCTAAAGTATCATTAATAGTCATGGTAAAATCATAGTTGGGTCATGGTAAAGTCATGGTTTCAGATTTGTCTTTTTTAACCAGAACAACAATTCTTGTTACCACCGATTAAAGAATATACTGTATCTTATAATACATTGTTTATACTAAGTTTTAAGAAATTACCTATTATTTTTTTAAGAAAAACGATCCTCTAAAGTCTAAATTTTTCTCGAACTTTAAAAAAGTGGCCTCGTGCTTAGCCTCATTCTTCAAGCTAACGTCCGCTAAGGGCGCGGTCTCACTGTAAGGCGCGTACGGCGAGACCAGATAGTCGCATTTAAATTCAAACGAGAACAAGGAATTAAAAAGCTTTTCTCATTAGTAAAAAGGTTTTGATTTAAAATAAAATAGAAGTTGAAAACCTCATAAAGTCTACTTGCTTAGAAAACTTTATATTGCATCAAAGAAAGTTAATCAAAGGCTTTTAAAATTCCAACTCGACGCGACACTTCTCTGCAATCGTTGCAATTTCATTGATATTTTGCTGGGTTTTTCAATTATAACACGACGTTACACTTTAGAGTCTAGACAGCAGTAGAAACAATAAGCATAATAACTAACACGTACAAGGGCGTATGGAGGTTTTTAAAACACTTTAAAAACCTCATACGCCCTTGTATTTTTTCTCACGTCTTTTCAAATTACGATATTGCTCTAAATGTATAAACTTTAAAATTAAACATTCGTTGAACCTTTTCGAATGTGAAGGATAGTAAAGGAGGTGCTCCTTTACTACTAGGTGTCTAGGTGTTTTTGAGATCATAATGAATTTTTTGGAACACGTCTATACAGTAGTTTTTCTCCTAGAACTAACTACAAACTGCTAGTGTCTGGCGAGTGGCAAACATTTATGTGTACTATTTATAGAAAATTCAAAGAATAAATATTAAATAATAAAACGTAATAAAAAAACAGTAAAACTGTATTATCTCGGGATCGGGTATTACAGTTCATTTAAGAGTATTTTTGTCTTTGGTATCTTTTAAAATCAGCCGTACTATTCTGCAAAACAGCGACGAGCGTACATCTATGCATCTATGAATTTGTCAGTTGTAATAGAGTACAATTTTGCATGCCATATTCGGGTTGGCAGCTGTCTGGCAGCTATTTCATTTTGTAGAATAGCACAGCAGTATATCCGTTACTTTGTTGCATACGAGCAGACGTAGGTTCTAATATTACAATCATTTGGTTGCCCGATCTTCGACTTTTCTATACATAGGTATCTTTATTTATTTAACTTTAAACTGCTATCGTCGAACCCACATAAAACGTCGATTTAAACTTCCATGATCGTATACGACGTCGAATAAAATACACGGTATCAGTATAATCTGGCTCCTGTGTCACATACTTGTTTGCTCTGTGGAATCCTAGTTTGGCTTTAAAAATAATCCCGCGTCTGGGACTCTGGATAGGTAGGTATTAAGGCGCCTCCAGGTGTCTCTTTTCTGAAAGCTCCCCTGTCTCCTTCAACATCTTTTTAGACTCTATTCAGTTTTCATAAGACTCGTTTCTGGGTGAATTTGTTAAAACAAAATCGATTAGGCATTGTTTACCGAGCGGATTTGTATCGGAGTTGTAATCTGGAGCTAAGCGTATCGCTGGTGGCGTGTTTCGTGTCTCTAAGATAGATATCATCCTCTGAGTTATTGGATTCAGTTTATTTATAGAACGTATACGGTAATCATGATGTATTTACGCTTAAGAGTAAAGTACCCGCAAATTGATTAGATGGTTAAGTCTCAAGGTTTGAGAATCAAGTATTTATTTATCTTTAACCCTATTATAAACGTTTCCCCTTTATTTTTCTTTAGTATAAAAAGATTTTAGTAGTTAGGTAATTAGGTACTTAAGCCATCGTTACATAAGAACCTTAGTTCTTAATCATAATCTGTATCACACTTAATAGATTAACTTCAAGCTCTATCTGCAGGACGATTGGCTAAAAATGTACCAATCTTTAAAGAACTGCTACCTACGTTGTCATAGGTACCTAAACCTAGCTAAACCGATGTCTATATTCAAAAGTCGGCCGCCTTTGACTTCCATTTCGGCCCAAAGGCGTAGTGCATAGAAAGCTAGATGTTAGCACGGAGCACCATGTTTCCTGCGCGTTGCGCCGGCGCCGCGTATATTAACATTCTGCACGGCCTAAGCTATTAGGGCTGCTATTAATTTACTTTATGATATTATACCTCTGCCCTTAACAGCATTTTTCCCATATAAAATTTACAAACGCTGGATTTCTTAATAGCACGTGTAATTGTGCGAAAAAAGATACTCGTAGATTATAGATTTTAAAAACATAAATTACTACTCAATTAAACATAATTTCTCTCGTCGAAGTCATTAGTTTAAAGGCCTTTATTTAAACTGCTCTTAAATCCATATTTCGAATTCCATAGCTGTAAAATCCATATTTACAGCTATGGAATTCGAAGAGAAACCAAATTGATCCTGCGGAAAGCCACTACGAGCAAAATCCCTCGCAGATAAATTTCATTTTCAGTTCGATTTCTAGACTCAATAAATTCCTTATCTGCATTACGTGAGCTTTAGGCAATCTCGTAGATAGGTACAGTTTCTAACTGTAGCAAACATTTCTCGTGAAAGTGTACCTGCTACTATTTTCATTGTATTTAGCCTTTTGCAACGAGTAGTAGTAGACCAACTAACTTTACTCGAAATTAGCAGCAGAACTTTAAAGTCAGCATAAATATTGTACTCCGGAAAAAGTGGGAAACTGTCGTATTTCACATTAAAAAACAAGTTAACGTGAAATCAACGGCTCTGCCCGCGAAATTCAAAATTTTCGTGGTTTTTTGCAATTTGTACGCTAATTAGACATTATAGGCTTATGGCAATCAATTTGCGAGAGTGGCAGTATAATCTTTACATGATTATATCAAAATCTTGGCATAAAAATGTGTATCGTAGGAAATTAGTCCGAGTATCGAGTTTCATGTGAGTAACTCTCAAATCTCGGACTAATTTCTTTAACTCGACACTTTCGAGCAGAGATTTTTATGTAAACACGTGAAGAAGATATTGGGATTATCGCAATTTGACGGCCATAAGCCTATTATGTCTTATTAGCTTAAAAATCGCGAAAAACCACGAAAAATTTGAATTTCGCGGGCACACCCGTGTTGTGCTCCTTAACTAAAGTAATTTAGTCCTACAATAGTCGTTATTCCGACTTTATAACAAACAAATAAGTATCCGTCATTTCTAAGAACGACAACAATAATTTAGCTGATGCACTATTTTATTCTGAAGTAAGTAATTATAGTAAAAAGATTTTTTCCAAAAGATACTATTACAAATACAAAGCTTAAACTTAGATAAAACAATACAATAACAAATGGAAACGATGATCCTGCAGAAGTATAAACTGTGTTGCGGTGATCATCGCCTTCCTCACACAATATGACTATATCTCAACTCTCAAGTCAAGTTACGCTGATAAATAAACTGTAGGTACAAAGTCCGTTATTATTCGTCACAATGGTACTTTATATTATTTCTTCTAATTCGTTTCAAAGGTAAACGCATGAAATAGAATTCTTATCAAACAGCGGATGGATGTGTAAAAACAGATCGGGAAGTTGACATACTGACTTTCCATCCGGGTCAGCGATGGTCACCAGCCCTGGCGGAGACGCGGCGACCGACGCATGCGCAAGGTCGCCGGGTGCGCCTCTATCGCCGACGGCGCCTATTGACCGACTCAACCGCAAACGAACTTCACCCCTCTGTCACTTCTCACATGACACACATTCCCAAAACAATAACGCCAGGTCTAATGTTTGTTTAAGCAATTGCAATAAATCAGTATGTCAATGCTTCGCTTTTAAGTTAGGTACCGACGTCCCATTTTAGACATCTATAATAGGAACGTCCATGCATCAATGACAGTAGTATCTAGTGCGTCAATACTCAATAGGCTATACCTATAAGTATGCAAATCTAATGTATGTTTGTTATCATTGACTGGTATTGTAATGATATTGTTTAACGTTCTAAACTGTTTGCGATCTTATAGGTACAGCAGATACTTGTTCATCTACTACAGAGAGAAACTGATTATAGACAAATCTCGACGTATTCCATCCATTCCATCTGGATGGCTGGCAATCCACGATCACCCGGTATGGCAGATCTTTCCTTCCACGCACATGCAAACTATGGAACCACCTATCAGTAACAGTGTTCTCTCAAAACTATAACAATATGTGGTTATTCAAGGCGTAAAAAAACCCCTTAAAAGCCTGCAACATTTGCTCAACTGCACAAGCATTTTCAGTTCCTCTGGTGCTGCAAATGTCCATGGGTGGCGGTTATCGTTTATACCATCACGTGACCCGCACGCTCGAAAAAATCTATTTTCTTAACTCCATAAATCTACGCAACACTGCGCTTTCCCGTGCGGGGACGCCATTCCAGCACTTTGGGTGCCCAACGTCTGTCGGTCCTACGAGCTATGTGCCCCGCCCTTTACCACTTCAGCTTCGCGATGCTGCTGTGGTAAAATATGATTCCTCGGTTTTTGCTAATAAGTACCTTAATATTTGTAAGTAATAATCCTTTAGGACTACAAATCACGTAGCAGTTTGGACGCATGTAATCAATCTTGCTGATAATTATTTTGACACAACCTTGAAAGATTACATTACTATGATAAAATTGATTTATTTTGGTCGGTAGTATTCCGAAGATTGCTTTTTGATATTTTGCTATGTGTAATATGATACGTGCTCAAACGCAAGTGCGATGATGATTAGCTATTTAAGATTCAATGCGAATACCAGCAATAAAATTAGTAACTGAGCATCTTGGATTAAATTGGGTAGATACTTATTACTTTGATGAAATTCTTATATGATTTCTGCTACAAAGATGGTGTAGAATGCTAGGGCAGAATAATATCTGACACTTCGGTGAAACCTATTTTGACTATATGAAGAGTTCTTACTTCTACCACTTGTTTGTAATAGTTTGCAAATCTTTCTTACAAAGTGACGTAATGTTTATTCTGGTCGAGTGTCCCGTGCAATCGTTTGCAATCGAGTGATAAGAGCAAGTGTTCGCGGTATCTCATTACCGGGGCGTAGCTGGTGCTCGCTGCTCACATTCCTGCATGTTTTGTTTACTCGATTATGATGCTAGGGCGGCAATACATGTTTTTTTATACGGTCTATACAAAAATTTTACACATCTGCCCAAAAAAGTAGAGTAATGTTTTTAGGGTTCATTTATGTATGTATGTATGTATGTATATGTTTAGCTGGTTGATTCTCTACCTTATCGCGGATATGCCGATTAATGGATTGCATTTGCAGCACACAAAAATTCATTAAAAAAAAAAAAATTCTGTACTCTTTCGCGTGGCCTCTATTTTATCTCATTAGGGGTAAAATTTTCAAAAACTCTTTCTTAGAGGATGTCTTCGTTTATAGCTGACTATCTACTAACAGCCAAAAATCTGCCCGATCCGTTTTGGCCTCTACAATTTAACGACTTTACCTATTAACTGAATGCTGATTTGCATTTTAATAAAATTTCGTGCGTTGGTCAAACTGTTTTATTTTCCTACAAGGCAAAGTAGGAAAACTACAGAGTAAAGAATTTAATTAAGCCAATCCATACCCATACAAGATCTTCTGTCCCTAAAAGGAAACATAGTAGGTACGGGGACGTTGTTGATGGTAAAAAAGTAGCCCTGCTGCTGGTATAGACATAAGTAGTAGGTACTCGTATAAGATGGATTTGCGATGTGTAACAGTGTATAAAGAAAAATTATACACCTACACTCTGCAGTGGACTTACAACTTACAAGTACTTACTGTTTATGACTATCACTCCAACGCTTCTTGTTGGAAACAGTCATATCTAATAACTACTCATCACATAATTACTAACAGAGTTCAATATCGCCATCGGCTTTTAAAGATATTAATACCTGTCAACAGAGCCAACGCTGATACTGCTGATAAATAACTTTTCAATAACGTTTTATCGCTAAAACAGATAGCTGTGGATAGATTGCTATATTCTTATCGCTAGTCAACACGAACACCAAACATAATATTTTCTTAGTACCTAGTACTCAACTACCTAGTGTTAGGGTTTTAAAGAAAATAATAATATAACATCTTGATTTCCTTGTTCGCGTTTAATCGAAGATTCAAACTGACAATACGTATTAAACTATTTTTATACTTATTTCAAAACTTCCCAAAAGAGGCAGTATCGGCAATACAATATGATTATCACAGAGGCACCCTAAGTATAAGCTATCTCATAATTCCTTAAGCATAATAAAAACAAAGCATAACTCGTATTTACATATCTACGATACCTAAGTATATCAAGAGATTCATAAAATATATAATTTAAAGTAAGTAAACTCGCCGGCATATTTAGCGGAACATAAAAAAAAGGTCCATAATTAAAAAAATATGGTTTTATTTTAAAATCTACTTACTACACTTCTTTTGTTATTTAAAGTTTCATTTGTTTTTACTTAAAATGAGATCACATTAAGAACAGATTTTGCGAGTAAAGGCTATTTGTGAAAAATGGTACATTTTTGAACTTTTCATGTAACCTGGAAAAGTGAAATTCAATATTAAAATCACAATTAATTAAATTAGAAAAATGGTGATTAATATCGCGTATTTCCTCCACGTGCTCTTATTAAAGTTTCTACCCGTCTAGGCATACTGAGAATTATGTTATCGATGGTCTCCTGGGATAGTCTCCGCCATTCCTCAACTACGGCGATTCGCAGTTCGCCCACGTTGGCAGGAGCTGGATTTCTGGACTTAACTTTTCTTTTCAGCAAGTCCCAAACGTGCTCTATTGGGTTCATATCCGGTGATCTCGCCGGCCACTCCATAACAGTGATATTCATAACATTAAGATAAGCTTGAGTTACCCGAGCGGTATGCGGCAGAGCATTATCCTGCATAAAAACAAAATCGTCACCGATATATGGGGCAAACGGTACGACATTTTCTTCTAAAACTTCTCTGATATAGCGGTCTGCAGTCAGACTCCCTCTGTCAATCACTACCAAGTCTGTGCGAGCTCCCAAACAAATGCCCGCCCAAACCATTATTGATCCACCAGCGTATGCAACTGTAGTTTCAAAATTTGTCTGAATGTATCGTTCTCCTTTGCGTCTGTATATTCTTTGCCTGCCGTCAATTTGATTTAAGAGAATTCTGCACTCATCACTAAACAATACCTTACTCCATTGGTCCGCGTTCCAAAGTCGATGTTCCTGAGCAAAAGTTAACCTGTTTCTACGATGATTTACCTCGAGCCTTGGAGCCTTGGCGGGCACAAATGAACCCAAACCAGCTTCTTCGAGCCTTCTTCGTACCGTACGCTCACTTACGGTTACACCCCGCACTGCTTCTAACTCATGTCGGGCTTGGACGGCCTTCAAACGGGGGTTCCTACGTACACGAAGCCGAATGAAACGATCATCCCTACTCGAAGTGCGTCTTTTTCTGCCTTGTCCTGCTCTTCTCACATAAGTACCGGTCTCCCTGAACCGTTGGATACTGCGATGGATCGTTGAAACTGGTCGACGAAGACCTCTGGATATCACTCTGTAGGTTTGATCATTTCTTCGCATTTCAAGTGCCCTGGCAATCTCCGTTGGGGCTAAGTCAGGCATAATTCAGTCATCAACTCCAGAAAGATACGCGATTAAAAAAAACTAACAAAAAACAGTATTTCAATGAAATTTTAAATCAAACTCAGAAGGAAGAAATACTCGAAGTTCGCTCCAGATAAGGTGTATTTGCATAAAATTAAAACAATTGCATAAAATGTGATGTTCAGTTGTTTTCTTAATTTGAAAATATTTCTTTTTAAATTAAATAACGTATAAACCAGCCAGCAACTTTATATGATACTGATATCAAACCTTTTTTTTATGTTCCGCTAAATATGCCGGCGAGTTTAGTTACTTCCTAGTAGCTACCTAAAAGTAAGTCAGTAATAAAAGGATATTTTTGCATCCAGAAATAATTTCTGCTCGGTTAGCTTGCGGTATTTTTTTTGTTTCTTTGTTAAAAAGCTTGAAGAGCCATTTATGAAATGGGATATTTTCTTGTTACGCAATATTTTCATGAAAACGATAATGTACATTTTATTTGCAATATTCATGTCAGTTAAATGACGTAATATCTGAACATCAGCGCGGATAGTATTGAGCAATAAGCGACATAGTTCTCTGTTTATGCATACGACATGCCTATGTGATACTGTCATTGCATCGGCCATAAGATATGATGGCATTCAAAGTCTACTCGAAATTGAAGTACTTACTTAAGAGAAATGGAATTAGAAGAACTTACTTTATAAGTTTAAACTTTTCAGGTAAGAGGTCGTACCTATTTGAAGAAGTCGAATTAATACAAGACACTAATCGTATCAATACGAAGTGTATGAATACGAAGTGAATGACATACGACATGGAGGAAATCTTAATAAGCAGGACCGATTAGTTTGCTCTGCTATAATCCGCTACTTGAAATAATCTGTATTCTGTATGGTCCAAATGCAGGAGCATCGCCCACATAAAACACCACACACAGTTATTATTCTTCCAATACTTTGTTCGACGCACGTTTCGTTTAGTTAAAATTTTGTTATTACGAGTATACCTAGTGATCTTCTCAACTAAATCTACCATCAACAAAGCGCTCCTAAAACGGTAAGTAATGTACCTCATTGCACAAGGAAAGGGAGAATGTATTCCTTTAAAAACAATGCATTGAAGCTGTTCCTAATAATACGATGAGTCAGAGAACTGCGCCCTAACACAGCACGTCGCGTTCGTACTCGTAGCTCGGTAAAAATTTCTACAAGTTTTTGCGCTACCATATTCATTAAATTAAATGCAATTACGCCATGCTTGTCCTCTGATTCCCGGGCACGCGTCCAACTTTTAGTTCGTTCTATAATTCTTTCCTTATAGTTAGGGTTGCCTGCGGAAATATTGTTAAAGGAAACAGCTCGGAAAATCACCAACATGATTTTATTGTTATTTAAAGTTAGTGCCTAGAGATTCGGGGATGCAAATGACCAAATAAGTAAGTTTAGTAGTGCCTATCCATACAGAAATACTACAAATAGAGAAGGGTTTTTATTTATACATCTAAAGATGCGTAATTAATTTTGGAAATTATTATAGCCTAAGACACTCCACAATAACGTAGCTTTCTATTGGTGAAAGAATTTTAAAAATCGGTTCATAAGATCCAGAGATTACCCCTTACAACGTCACAAACTCACAAACAGTTACGTTACCTCTCTATAATATTAGTATAGATAGTATAGATATAGGAGAAAGAAAAGTGTTCGTACAGCCCACAGGACAGTGGTGACGCCCGACTCCATTAGGAATGCTACTCAGTGACCCAAGGACTAAAAAGCCTCCCCCCTATATCGCCGCATGGAAACCGCTCTGACGCATTACTTCCGATTAATAGAGAGGGGTAGTAATGAGCAAACTTATTACTATTTACTTAAATAAAGATCACTTTCTCAAAACCCATCTATTCTATACCTAACTATTTACCGATTTTTATACCCTTCCAATAAAAACAAACTATGGGTTACCTCAGCAACATAGTTTGTTTTAAACCTAACTACACCTTACCGTAATGTACCTAATAACATCTTACCCTTTGCTGTCAGTTTTCATAATGAAAAGATGCTGAGCACGCATTAATACGAATAGGAATATGTGAGCCTAGTAGGTAATAGATAAAATTGGAGGAAATAATTATAGTTATTTGGCAACCCTATACCTACTAAAAATTGCAATATGGGTATAAACTATAAAGTAGGTTTACTTAATTAAATCCAATTCTCCGTTCAATCAATTAAACCAGATTTATCTTTGCTAATGAACCGGATAAAGTCGCAATTAGCTCTTTGACTATATATTAGAAGCCTTGAAGCTTAACTGTGGGTTTTACATAATTAATTATGTAACAAGACAGCATTTCTAATAAATCTTCAACAACATCAAGTCATATCGAGTAAAGACGCTCGCAACTTTAGCGCGTGAAAAGTTACTAAACTTATACTAAACTTGTCACAGCACTGTGGAAGTAAACTCATAACAACGTAAAACTCTTTCTAGTTTATTCTGTGAAGGCCAGAGCTGCAGGTACGATTTACAATTTAAGTTATACCTATCTGACAGATAGTTATGATTGCAATGGGGATTTCAGGTAGTCTTTGGCATAAATCTCATCTTATTTATCAAGCTGTCTATCTTATTTGGTTCACACCCTTTGACTTTTCGATTTAAAAATGTATGGCTTTCACACTTCTGCGTCGAAAAGTAATATACTTAGCTAAAGTTTACATGACGTATGTGGACTATGGTTCATCAATTTTATCGATCTATTCCCATACACTTCTTCATCGGCAAGTAACATGGGTGTAACATCCATGACGTAAGGACTTGTGATTTATATTGTTTATCACTCATCGATAACGACTGTCAAAGATTCACTTAGTAAGTAAAGGAATTTCATCGGTTTTCCAAAGCGTTAGCAATTTAAGAAACAAAGTTATAATAAGTAGCGTTGACATGGTTCTTCTTGCTTCAGGTCTCCAAAATCAAGACTCTTCAAAGAAAATTACTTACCTAGTAAAATATGAATTAAATTAGTGCTTGCCCAGAAAATGCCTATTCAATCTTCTCTCGAGCGCACCCACATTCTACTATATTTTGAATTTTCATGGGAGCCTGTAAATTGAGCCAATGTGAAAAATAAAGATTTTAATTTTCATTTTCTATACTTGGCTGGGATCACGAACCGTTCCATACCTTAGCGACTCGTAAATGGGAGAAAAACAATTCGTGCGATTTTTTTGCTAACTATTCAGGTGTCAGTTGCTACTACTGATGCCGTTCTATAGTAGAAAGGTGCAGAATAAGGCACAAGAGATAGGGCATACCCTCCAAAGCATAAACTGTAAAAAACAGGAATAAACAGGCATCATAAGAATTTTAATTAAAGTTTGTCCAAATAATTAGATACAGTTTAACGCGCACAATGATTGTTGCTTTCAGGGGTGCTTACTGCTCATACGTAACATTGTATACCTTAGGATAAATAGAATAGATCATTAAGCGCATCAAACAAGGGGCGGCGGTGTCAATAATTGAGTTAAAATAACACAGTTTGATGATGTTAGGGCGCTGCTGCGTATTGGTGTTGGCCCAGGGATGCTGCTCCGGTTCAAAGGAAATTATTCAAATGTATAACAACTAACGCCTGTGTACACAGTACACGCAAGGATAGGTAAGTATATGTAGTTTGTACATATAAAACTAGCCCTTATACCTGCAAACCTTTCGTCTAGGCATTCTCGTATCTTAAAGTGCGCTCGAAAAACCCAACCCTTATGTATATGTACCTCTGTAGGTACAGTGTATACTTACAAAATGTTCTAAGTTTTTCATTTTCAATAGGTATCTTCAGGAAACTTTTTACAAAAGGGGATAATATTGTAGACTCCAACTAAGCGAATTCGATTTACGAATTCAATAGGTATGTAAGGTAGTATCAAAGTAACAGATAACATATAAAATACTTTGGAATGATGAAATCTACTAAAATCTAATGCATTATTGAAACAATATACAGAAATCGATTGGGCGTAGGCTTGGACACGTGGTATATTTCCAGTCTTTGAAAGAGCAGCTTTGATCATAAATAAGCGAAGCTCAAATGATTGGTTTCAACTGATAAATAATAATGATGTTATTAGCGACCGCAGAACCACCGTCATTGGGATTGCGGTCGCCTCTACAGTGCGACAAGACTACCTTGACGCGTGGCCAAAATCGGAACTAACGCATTTTGTGATACTGTTTGATAGTTCGCTCTGTCCGTACATCACTATTGTATGTTGTGTTGTTTTTGCTTAATTTTAACTAAAATTGAAGTAAAATTGAGGAGATTTTATTTTCTGGCTGCCTTTGTTCTATAACAACGCCCTCTAGACAATGTCATTCCAGAGCAAAGAGAGCCTTGTCGGACTGTATATCGTTTTACATAAGCGGCGCCATTGGCGACACAGCGTTTTTGTAGTGTGCGCACGCGCGCTCGATGTTTATTTATCAACCGCCCATTCGCGGTGAACCGATTCTCTCACCATTGAGCTTAGGATTCAGCACAGAAATCATTAAAGTACTAATCCAACATTCTACTGGCATTTGATCAGGCTGATTAATTTTACAACGGTTGAACATCGCAGGTTAAAATAAGATCACTCATTCGTAAGAATCTTATTTTAGACCCAATTTTCAGTTTAGATAATATGGATTTATATATATAGAGTCCACTGCTGGACTGGAGATCGGCGGATAGTGGTGTCGATTCTATTGCAAAATCTCTAAACTAAACTAATTTAAAATACTGCTATCCTTTTTAAAATGCTACCCATGGAAAGGGATAGATAACACTATTTTAAATTAATTTACTTAGTTGAGGATTTTACACAACAGAATTGGCACCACTGTGTAAAAGTAAAGGCGGAAATATTATGCAGATCAAAATTTTATAACTAAAAGGCATAATTATAACAATAATTTTTGTGTGAACAACATACCTTGACCTAGATATCATAAAATTAGCATCCTCCTAGTCTTACGCTAAACTCTAAAGCCTCCGCTTTTATATGAGAGATAGCGATGTTAAACTGAACGAGCGATTTAAATAATGTACGCTGTACGCCATAAATAATTGTAGTATACGGAATTGCCATATAGTGTAAACAAGATTTAATTGGGACAGGGTGGCCGCGGTCCCGCAAGGGATGAACGGTCGCGCGTCGCTGCCCGACACAGATAACCACCCCTCAGCAACACGACCGCCATAACTCTGCGACATGGCAACGGATATCCCAAAAGTAGGGACGGTTCGTGTACATCGGTTTCTGTGTGTAAAATAAAAACAATCCCAGGATCAAGTCGTCCTAACAAATAAATTGAAACAGAGCAAATTTTGACTTGATAAACGCAGAAGTGTTTTTCAGATTTTTGTCGTAGAGTCGTTACGAGTTATATTACGATTAGAGAAAACAACTGAGCCGATTTGGCTGAAATTTTGGACAAAGATATATTATAATCTGTATTAATAAATATCTTAGAAAAATCCATACTTGGCTGGAAAAATTCTCACGGGCTTCGTGAAAAACCTAATCAAGATAGCATATTATAGTCATAGGGTTATTGTATAAACTTTCAAGTAGACTCAGACCGTAAGGGCCAAGGGTAACATAGTACGTAACGAGATGAGCGGTCACGTACTCAGCGGCTGTCCGATGCAGATAGCGTGGCCCTGCGCTCCTGAAACATTGCCGTAACTCAGCAACATGTCGTCATAGGAAATGAGAAACTGTGAGGAATTTATTTTAACTTATACAGTGCGTCCCATGGCCAAACCAGCCCCCTGATTGCGTAAGAAAAACGTATTCATCGTTATCGTTAACGCTAGCGAATTCTGATTTCTGCGCCGCGATTGGCTAACGCAAATCGGGAACCCAATCAGCGGGCATAATTCGCTAGCGTTTACGATAACGATGAATACGTTTTTCTTACGCAATCAGGGGGCAGAACCACACGGAGGGGAAGTAAGTACCTTAAATACTGTTGAAGGTACAATTTAACGAAAGAATGCTTCATATAAATTAGAATAAAATTCAAACTGCATAGACTTTAAATAGTTTCCTGGTCGAACCGAGACTCAACACCGCTATACGATAAATATAGCCTATCTAGTATAGGTTATATTTAACTTTATCATACTTTTCGAAAGGCTTCATCGTAAGAATTATTCTTTGTAAAGCTATTGCATAGAATTTAAAGTTATTTTTAGTTTGCCATCTTAAAAAAATAGCAGAACTTTTTAATGACTTTTTGAAATATCACGCCGTGATATTTCAAAAAATCATTAAAAGGTTCTGCTATTTTTCGATAGATGGCAAACTAAAAACTAAAACGTTGTGGAGTTGGGAACTCCCTGCTTTCATGCTAGCCTAGTACCAAAAGCTCTACTTTAGGAGTGCCAGGTTATTTTCGTTACGAAATTTCTGGATTCGGTCTGCACCGTCAAAGCCCGCGATAGAAGCTATGCAATAGCTTAAAAACATTAAAAAGTCTTTAGCGGCTTTAGTTTCAGTAAAATACTCCAACTACAATATTTAAAGTACGCCCTTCCATGTGGCATAGTCATGGAACACCCTGTATAATGTTAAATGTATATTGTTTTGCTTCGTCGAAATGCTTTTCTTTCAATTCTTTCACGTCATACACGGCAAGGGAAGGAGAATATACCTAGTGTTCTGTAATGCTGGGTGCTGTACCCATAGGTAAATGCAGTCCGTAGTAAGTAATGCACTGAGTGGTCACATACTCGTACGATGCACCTCCTCTGCAACACGGCTGTCCAAAGCAATAGTGCACTCCTGAAACACTATATCCTAACTCAATAAGATGCCACAACAGTGGAATAAGCAATTGTGAGGGATTTATTTTAACTTTATGTTTTTGTCGAGATGATTTCCTTTCAATTCTTTCACGTCATACACAGCAAGGGAAGGAGAATATACCTAGTATTCTGTAATGCTGCATTTACCCATAGGTAAATGCAGTCCGTAGTAAGTAATGCACTGAGTGGTCACATACTCGTACGATGCACCTCCTCTGCAACACAGCTATCCAAAGCAATAGTGCACTCCTGAAACACTATATCCTAACTCAATAAGATGCCACAACAGTGGAATAAGCAATTGTGAGGGATTTATTTTAACTTTATGTTTTTGTCGAGACGATTTCCTTTCAATTCTTTCACGTCATACACAGCAACTATATACCTAGTAATCGAGATGAAGGTATGCGTGTAAAAGGAATGGATTGCAAGTTGACAACGAGGTAAATAGATCAATGCAAGTTGACAGATAATAAGAGGGAGTGGAAGCAAAAGACGCATTGTGCGACCCCACATAATGTGAAAGTTAAAAGCAGGAAGGTTTGAGGAAGATGATGAAATTGTGTAAGTAACGAGATGAGTGGTCACGTAGCAGGTACCAACTACCACCTCTGTAACGCGGCTGTCCGAAGCAAGAGGGGCTCCTGAAATATCGTAACTGAATGAGATGTCTAAACTTATATAAGTACAGAATAAACAGATGGGCGGGTATCGGTAACGGGCGAGTGATTTTTACCCATCTCAAAATTGCCTAACGCGCTTCAAGAAGTTTTCACTGTAACAACTATGTATTAAAATCATTATAGTAGATATCTAGTCTGGTCTCCGAATAAATGTTCACATTACCTTACAAAAGACCAAATAAAAATAAGCTTTAAGTTTGACCCATTGACGCATCGATTAGTCAAAAGCTCATAGGCGTGGCGTGGGTTACGAGCTTAAAACATCCGTTCTCAGAATGCGTAGGTGTCTGGTGGTTGGCTCATTATCTGCTATATCTATTGTATTAGACTGCAATCTAATAGTCTGTTCATCTTCACAGATTATGTTTCTCACTCACTTCATAAATATTATCTCATAACGATCTCATCTATCGATGCGATCTATCTACGTCACAGATTTTAATCTACGTATACTTACTCGTCTTTTAAGGTATTAATTAATTTAAGCTTTCTGCGCTCCTCCTTTAACTGAATATCAAACCCGAGCACGTAATTCGTTTGAAAAGGACCTAAGTAGGCAGAAATTTTCAGTATCACTAGAATTTGTTTGAACAATTGAACACAATGTATAAGCATAGAGGTCCACGAGGCTGCCGACTTCGAAAGGGCGAAAATAAATACTCTGTCTAAGTTGACAAACCCGAGCCGTCGCTACACATTTTTCACGCACACTAAGTAGCATCCACGCCAAACAAATTTCAAATTGATACACTTACCACAAGAAAAAGTTGCCGCACTTACGGAGCTCTAGGGTAGTTAGATGGGGCACTACCTAGTCGGAGCCCGAACAAAATATGTCCGAAAAAAAAAATCTGATTCATCACGTAAATTTACTATAGTCCAGTCATATTAGGGCTTTCACCTCGTAATGAAAGATAATAAGCTGCAAATTGGTATGAACCTTTGTTTTATCATTCTAAATGTTGTCTCAAAAGTCACAATCGTTATCGTGTCCGCGTCTCAAGATATTCAAGGTCAAAGGTCACAAAAATCGGTTTTTCGCGAATATCTGGCTTCCTATCGGTTAAATGAGATTTGCATTTATTATAAAAGTTGTAGGCTATAAAATTCCCTACAACTTTTGTTTAAACTTTTTTTTCATACGACCAACCGTTTTGAAGGTAGAGCGCGAAGTGCACATCGTACAGTCATATACGGCCTAATGCAAGGTCAAGCGTGAGTTATGGTTATCAGTACGTTATAAAGTCAATTATTTACTTGGAAATTATAATTATTAAACAATGCCTATTATTTATGTACTAACTATTAATTATTTATATTTAATTAAAGTAAGTAACTTGATTATTTATATATAATTATTCATATTTAACTATTTAAGTATAAAATATTATTAATTCTGGATTATATATTTTAGTTTTATTTTAAGTTAAAATGATAGTAATTATTAGCGACACAAACCCTTGGAATTGACTGATAAGTGGTAGATTGCTCTGTTGTCGTTGCTAGCCTATTTTTAGTATTTATACTTATTTTGTTAAATGGTGATAACATAAAAAAAAATAACCGGCTGAGTTTGTTGTGGGCTTCTTCTCAGCGGCAGGGCGCGTTTGGAACCCTCGTAAACTTAGTTTTAAGTCGACTTGTAGTTATCACCATTATTATGCAAGAAATGTCATGCCGACGTTCGCAAGTGCCTGTATGCTAGGCCTATGTGAAATAAAGACTTTGACTATTGACTATTGACTATTAGGCCGTATATGACTGTACGATGTGCACTTCGCGCTCTACCTTCAAAACGGTTGGTCGTATGAAAAAAAAGTTTAAACAAAAGTTGTAGGGAATTTTATAGCCTACAACTTTTATAATAAATGCAAATCTCATTTAACCGATAGGAAGCCAGATATTCGCGAAAACCGATTTTTGTGACCTTTGACCTTGAATATCTTGAGACGCGGACACGATAACGATTGTGACTTTTGAGACAACATTTAGAATGACAAAACAAAGGTTCATACCAATTTGCAGCTTATTATCTTTCATTCCGAGGTTGACCCCTTTTTTTACCTAATATGACTGGGCTATAAGCTTACGCCAATAAGCCGGCTTTTACAATGTCTGCCTTGCAGGACTACAAGTAAGACATTGACAAGGGATCGATTTGATCCACCTGCGGTTATATTTGTTTTATGTTCTCGTATAACGAATTCTAAACAAGTCCAATATTGTATGTGAAATTAAACAAATGGCTAAACATATCACACAATATTTCTACACGTGTTTGGTTATAAAGACCTATTTGCACTGAGATAACGCAGGTCAGCCAGTCATGCTCTTCCTTCCACTATTTAAATGTTTGTTTATTTTAGATTTAGATATTCGTGTAGCCCATGCACCGATAACATACGGAATCAGTTGTAAGTTAAACATACGAGTAGGTATAAATAATACTAAACGTGGTCTAAAATTGGTGCTAAAACTAAGCAAATGATTCCTACTTAAATAGAGTATGTTGGACAGATATAGGTAAATGCTAATCTTCGGTTCGAATCAATGACTTCTATGTATTCTACATAATATAGAAGTCATTGGTTCGAAGAAGGACGATAATGATGGACAGATGTAGATCAAAGATACAAGTAATTAAGCAAAGTAGTGCAACGAAAACCGGTTGCAATTTAAAAGCTTTTTTCAACTCAATAATATACACGTTTGTATCAAGTCTAATGGCATAATTTTAGATCTAGGTAGGACATTCAGGAGCAAAATCATTCTGCTAATGAAATTACAGTGTTCCAAAGTGTTGCAATGGTGACTCCAAATAGAAATCACAGTAGGTATCCAAATTGGTTTTTGCAGTTCGAAGGTCAATCTCACTGAGCAGTTTTTGGATATTAAAACATTATTATTAAACCTTAAAAAGAAGTTTATAAAACGGCAAGTCTCGACTCTCGTCCTATTTAGTAAACTCGATAATGACAGAGGTAAGGCGAGGTTGGAAGGTGATTTCTAAAGGTTTGACTCCTTATGTAACGTTGAAGTTAAGTGGAAATTAAGGCTGACGTTGGTTTGGTCAGAGTTTTCCATCCCCCGAGATGGATGAGAAACGATAAACAATCCTTCAACTTACGAATCACAAATATAATTGTATGGAGGACCATTCAGCTATACCTGATCTTAAATTCACATATGGCTTCCAAAAAATTAGGTAACAGTAATATCTACTCGTAAGTACAAAATAAAGCTAATTCATAATTACGGCGCACGTCATTTCCGCCTGGGAAGTATAACGAGCGTCATACGCTATTTTCTGGTTTTATTGCCACCGTGTCGTTCAACATAGGGTTAACTGAAGCATATGCAATGTGTATACCATATATGTATATCAAATATGTATCACGAAACTTAACCTAACAGTTGCTGA
Organism: Coenonympha glycerion; assembly: GCA_963855885.1. Lineage (NCBI taxonomy): Eukaryota > Metazoa > Arthropoda > Insecta > Lepidoptera > Nymphalidae > Coenonympha > Coenonympha glycerion. Next base: position 10,407,518 of record OY979636.1, on the reverse strand, counting down.
AAGGTTTGGTTTAGTAAGTAGGTATCGCGTTACTGTATTTTACTCCTCGAATCCTAAATAACTACTATTAGAAGGACTGTATCTACTGGCAATCTACTACTAATGTTAATAATAATATGGAATTTATAAGGGTTCTTCGAATTGTTTTCGACGTGTCTTCATATCAAAGCTATTACTTTTCTCCGAACAAATCTATTCAGGATAAGTCAGCCATTATTTCTGCTTCAATAAACCAAAAAAAGAGTCCGGAAATATGAAATAATACCTTTACCATTGCCCTCCTCAGAAACGCCTGATAAATGTCACGAAGGTGTCGTACCGGAAATAATATTAAAAAGTAAGTCATAGGAAAGTTAATCAAATATCCTCGGCATCTTCAAATGAATGATATAGACAAACATAAATCTCTAAACTCGTTTGTTTGGCGACCTCTTTAAACGGTCGTTCAATCAAAGTAAGGACCGTTATTTGCTAGTCATGATTCCTCATATAATTATCGATTTTAAATCGTTTGCAATTTTACGACTTTGGGCAGCCGATTCCGGAACGAATGTTCGCATTGTGTGAAACGAATCGTACCTTGATTTACAAGCGTAGTGCTATATACTTTACTGAACCTAAGTGGGTAATACATACATAGCACACAGATTTTACGAACGAAACATTATGTATTCGTCACCGAAAAGGTACAAATAATATTTGGTTTGCTCTTCAAAAGCTTGAAGAAAAATCAATGATCTATCTATTATCTTCTGTTGAAGCAGTTTTACAACATAAAATGTAAAATTCGTACCGACTTCGAATTGGTGTACCTACATTGAAAATTATTTCACTCACTGTAGTGGCATTTGAAGTCGGTTTTTTAAAGAATTTTCCATTTTATTTTTTACTTTTTAGTGAACCGCAACAAAATACACTAGGAATGATCAAAATCGGTTTAAATTTGACGGAGAAATCGCGTACAAAAAATACAGTCTAATTGAGAACCTCCTCCTTTTTATAATACTCTAAAATCGACCACAAAAGGACACCGGGAATTCAACTAGCTTTAAAATCAATACAGAAAGCCAGGCACTGTCGGGTGCCAGCTGTTTATCGATTGCTAACTGCCGCCTAATTACTGTGGCAGAGGTTAATACACCCATTATAGGACACAGGTTCATCGCTTACAAGGTTTAGTGATGCTCCAGTAATGCCCCCTTGCCCAGATAAGCTCATGTTACGTTACACATGGAATGTAGAGTAGCTATATTAAGTTTCTTCGAATTTGAGGGTAGTTAATCTCTCTTTTCTAATTTATGAAATTCTCGTGCCAATATTTGGTACCAAACTACTCCGAAACGGCTAGACCGGTTGTTATGAAATTTTCCGTGTATGTTCCGTAGGTCTGAGAGTAGGTCGTAAGCTACTGAAGTCCCTAATGGCTTGACAACCTTTGCTGGGACAACTAGTAGTTTAATGTTATTATTATGGAGATCAGCTTTGCAATATTTTCCAGTAAACGATGTTAATATGTGAATGAAGTCGATTCTCCACATTCACTGGCACACATAATACATATTCTCACGCAGCTATTGTGATCTTATAATATTTTTCAAATAATTCAGTTTCATAAAAATAAAGAATGGGACCAGGAAGAGGTAGAGAATGAGGCCGAGGAAAGAGAGGCACACACTATACACAAAGCATGCTTCCTGACCCCAACGATATAAAAAACACTCAATCCAACACAAGTCATACACAGATCACACAACAGATAGCACTTAGAAGATGACGAGGAAGAGGTACTAGGAGGTGAGGGCGAGGAAGTAGGGATACAATTTGGGGAAGAGCAAGAGGAAGACAGTAGGGGTAAGGATTTGGGATGTGGAGGATGATTTATAGTAGAATGGGAATTGGATGTCCTTTTTCCCGCGGGTTGTGGGAGGGGATGTTCATTTGAGCCGACACATGTCGTGTAAGAAAAACAAAAATAAACATTGAAATACAAGTTATTATAATTGAGACACTAAAATCAGTAGGTATTGCTACAATCCATTTTTGGAAAAAAGTACTGCACGTCTTAACAGCGACACTGTACTTATACCTACTGTTTGCATAATGAAGCATACTGAGTGACCTTTCAAAGTCATTTTTTCGAGATCTTTCTGAAGACCTTGCTGAGGACAACGCCTGAACTCCTGTTGACTCACGCCGATGACTAAAATATGAATTGCTCAAAAATATTCCGATGACTGACCTCAGATAAAAGTATCAATGGAGTATTGCACAAACAACACATGCATATTTCGATATTAAAAAATATTGTTTTTCATCCATTTTTGTTTTTTTTTCATGGTCTTACGACGCTCAATACACGTAGCATGGGCTATAAGGGGGTTTGAAATAATAAAGATAAAACCTGAAAAAGTCGTTATGTTCTTTGCCATCTGTTATGTACCTTTTTGTATCACTTATAACAAATCAATCTGGTACCTACCTATAATTCTAAAGAGTTGGCTGGGCTTCCAAAATTTGATATTTTGAATAAGTTTTCAATAAATAAGCACGTAGAAGGTTATACATACCTATAAGTTTCAAAATACGTACAGTAGGTTATATTCGAAAGAAATCTTAATAATATGGGTGGGCTTCCAGAATTTATGGTGATAGTCGCTTCTCTTCTCGAGAAATACGTAAAAGATCAATAATAGTTTGGTACGAGGCGGCTCGGCGGCGGCGGCTATTTTTTTACACTTGCGGCGTCCCGAAGTGGTGTTTGAAGAAATCCAATAAAAAAAGGTTAATGAGCGCAGTTACTCTGAACTTTATGAATGGGAGGTCAAAATAACTGTATGTGGGTGACTTTTGTCCATCACGATACCAGGATCCCAGGATCTCTTCGTTTCAGGATCTCACGTTCGGATTTATAGTAGGTACAGAGATTTAATGGGGTATATTTTATGAAATAAAACTGTGTTGTGAAAATTTTAAATCGTTATCAGCTATAGATTTACAGTTACAATTATTAACAAAGCTTTCAAAACTTTGTCTCGCAATTTACGAGTGACCGCGAAAGAAATGAAGAAGCGGGGAGCTTTGGGCGTTCGGATTTAAAAGGTATCCGGATTAGATGGGGTTCCAATTAAAGAGGACTGTTGTATATTCTGGAAAGGGAGAACATTAAACGTGGCTCCTATTTTGGTTTTACTGCAGAATTCTTACGTGAACGGTTTACTAGGCCAGATAAAACTAAATTACTGGCTCTCGCATGGCCCTAAAACAAACTTTATGGCACCAATGTAAATTCACACACGAGCTCTCCCAATGAAAATTGGTCTATGGTCATTTAAAACTGCACCAGCATAATAACACGGTAGGTAATATTTGAGCTTAGTAAAAGGTTTCCATAAATAATAACTGTTCTATTTAAACATTTGCTGGAAACATATGGTAGAAACATGATCAATCGACAATCAGAAGGATTTATAAATCTTAAAGCTAAGCTAAGAAACGTCTATCTGCATTCCACTACAGTGGATTCCTAACTTTATCAAAACACCGCGCGTCGCTATATTTAGTCTCAAAATAAAACACATGGCATCCAAAAGGGCTCGTCGTCGGTCACTTAAAGCAAATATTTGCGCAAAAAAAAACGCTAACGTTTCCGAATAGGCCCATTAAATACAAATCCAAACCATGCTGGGACGTCCTCGAGCGGCCTTACATTCCTGGAATGCAACTACCTGCTTTTTATAGCAGAGATAAAAGGCACAATTATGCGTGAGGCGTAACCCGACCTAATTCGATTATCGATTTTGCTGCCACCGACTGGATCGGAGCGACCTCTGTAACCAGTAGACTATGTTAGGGCCTCTAGTGACCCAATATCTCGGATGACTTATAAACACATGCACGGCCATATGGTATTACGAGTATGCACCAACGCAGTCAAGTGTATTTCTGCTGTAATAGATAACTAAATAAATCAGATAACTATCGATTATACATATTTTTATTGCCACTCACACTGGCCATAATGAATTGCAACATTCTATTAGTTACAAAAGAGCTATAAAAAGATCGGTACTTACTTGGGTACTAAAGCGCATTTTATTTTAATTGGAAAAATCTGTCGGTTGGATTGCAGCGGTCGGCGGAATGCAAATTGACTTAACCACAAAATTCTCATTACCTTTTTTATTTCATTTACGTGAAAGAGAAGAACAATCTATTTAACTAACATATCTCGTTGGTTTTGACTGAGGTTCTCTATGGATGATGCCATTTAGAAATTTTACGTTTAAACAAAAATAGGTACAAACCACAATATTTAAAAAGAAAGAAAGGCAAAAATTATCTCTAACAATGAACCATGAAAGTAATGATACATTTTAAACGCATGCATGTATTTTTAAACACCGTATCAATATTGTGAAGATAAGAAAAGAATAATAACAGAGAACAAGAGTAACGAAAAGCGATTACGTTACAAAGCCTGTCCTTGTGAGTGACGCCACAAAAGATAGTGTCACGGATTGACACGCAGTGTCACGCGCCACACCACAAAGCAAAAGGACAATGGGTCAGTTGTTAAAGAAATTGTGGGGACTGATTCGATTGTCCGACCCAGTACCCACTTTGTCGGCAAAGAGCGAATAGGTTCACTATAACACGTTCCAAGAATGAAAATAGAACATGAGTCCGGATCCTATCGCTAAGTAAGTAAACTGCAACCTATTCCGCAATGCTGAAGTCCGTTTTCGCACGTCAGTTGTGTTTCTTATGATAAGTATATTTATCTTGAATCACTCTTGTATGTATGGAGATAAAAGCAGCAAAATTTATATTAGGTAGGGTTTCCAAATCAAGAAAATCATTGCCGGGAAAACATTTGTCATAGTACCAAAATGTTAAAAAGTATGGGAAAGTATATTAAAGACATCATTGGTGTGAAATAACTAAATATTACAAATTAGGAACTAAAAGTAGGGTTTTTTAATTCTATCATTGGCAGCCCTAGATGTTAAGAAGACGAGAGTATGTCTTCATAACTTTGAAAACCGTGTCCAATACGTTTTATATGAAGTTCACATCCGACGTGTGAAGTGTAGCAACAGTGTGTGTATACGAATAATAGCAACAGGTAAAAGAAATATTTTAATAAAAATTCGATGTACCTCTAAGTACAATGTAAAAACACACAAAATAAGTGATGTTAGCAATTCTCTATAAATTCTAATTACAATTTAAATAAGCTCCTACAAAACGCCTAAGTGAGATACATATTACAAAAAAAATTTACATAAACGTACGATAATAAAATGTAATGTAAAGATTCACGAGAAATCATCATAATTGAAAGAAAAAAGTACAAATTAAAAATATTCTATTGAAACGTCACTTACTACAAAGTTGATAGGAGTATAAAAGCACGAAGCCTATACCTGTAAACAAGAAAAGGTAATCAGTATTGAATCGATAGCTCTTTAGAATGATAGAAATAAACACGATTCGTTTACACATTTATCAAAATGGTGAATGCGTAACATTGTTACACCCAGTAACAAAGGGTGTGAGGATTGAGCTGGCATAATAAAAAAAACTCAATAAACACCCTTTTTTCTCAGCCTTTCTCTATTTTGACATTAAGCTTTAACCCTTAAGTTATTGGGTATAAGTATCACTACAAGCTATTAGATGACAGATGAAAGATCGTATGCTTTATTGCGTTAGGATTTGTTGTAAATCGTGACTTTGGGGGGTTATTGACCTCGCTACCGCGGGATAACAGAGATAACTTGCCACCCTTGTTTATGATACGAGCAGTAACTGCAGCTAAACACTGATCCACTTAAGCCACAACGAAAATATAACTAATTCAGAGATAGCAGCAAATTAGTAGAGGCATCATTATAAATCACGGTGAGAAAATTAATATTGGGGATTTGATGTTGTATAATAATATTCTATCAAAATAACATTACAGATCTAGAAATTGAAGACATTCGAAAGCATCAGTATGCGCATAGACTATACGTGATATTGGTAGCAATTATGTTGTGCAAAATCTCTAAAACTAAACTTATTTGAGGCTTTTATTTTGCACAACAGAATTGTTGACACCATTGTTTACAGTTTCATAATAAATTCAAAATATAAATTTTAGAAATCTGTACCTACTATACTGTATAGAAAAGGGAAAAGTGAGTGACTATCAACACAATATCATAACACCAACGTGTAACGACTGAATGGATCCGTCCTTTGTGTAAGTAGATACTGAATACTGATGGCTAATATCCTAGGCATCCGACAAAAAAGGAATTTTGAAAATTCAACACCCGAGGACGTAAACTTAGAGGTCAGGCGATTTCGCCTCTCACGAAATTAAAAGAAAAATAAAAGGTAAAAATTTATTTAGTGTTACGACCCGACGCGAACCAGCGATAATTAAGGAGTCTGCTATTAGGAATAGATTGTTCGATCGGCGAAATCTTAATAAATCAGCGTAACGATAGCAATAAATAAACCAGTCCCAGCGCCCGGAGATGTCCGTGTGAGTGTAAATAAACATCGCGTCATTAAATTTGCATACGGCTATATTACGTCTGGAGGATAATATGAGAGAATTCGGCTCACTTGAAACTTGATGCAACCAGTTTCAGTAAGACTACTCGTAAAAGATCTCAGTTCATCACGCGTAATGTTTTACACAAATGTTATTGAATAACTTGTTGCGTAAGTAAATTGTAGATAGATTTTATTCTTTGCGATGCAAAAAGTCAAAGAAAGAAGAAAATAAAGGTAAACGGCAAAGCCACCAAACACTCAAAAATCAACAATACACTAAAAATAGCAAACCAAAAATACTACATAGAACAAATTGAATATGTAGCACCAAAGCTGAGAAAATAAATGAAATATGTAATGCCATTGAAAGTTGATAACATCGCACCTATCAGAAAGCCTTTGAAGCTTAATAAATTCATATTTCCTCATACAAGTCTCGACGTATGAATGAAGGTAAAGAACGGAGAATTTATAACACAGACGATTGTATCAGATAAGGATCCGACTCGAGGATTTACAGGGAAGAAAATTTAATTTTAATATAATTTATTCATTTAGTATTCAGCTTCATCGTAGAACAAAATCGATTTTAGATCGGTATCGACGATACAACTTGGGAGGGCTGAGGCGGTATCTTTAAAATGCTTCGAATCTTGGCATTTGCTACCCATTATGCTGTCCGCGGTATTTGTTTTATATGCACTTAAAAAAGCTATAAAACTTCGCGATACATGGTATAACAATTATGTAGAGTCAACGAAAGGATTTTTGAATCATTTCACTAAAAAAACATCTTGTTCCACAAAAAGACTTGCAAACAGTAGCAAAAATAATTTTATTTTTAAGGCAACCAGCCTACCAGGAACTAAAAATCTTTTAAGTGTAAGTGATGAACGCCGTTTATTGACATCTGCGGTGTTGAAAGAGCTGAGTTCTCTAATGATACACGATTTGAGAGAAAAATTGCTCTCAAGCGTGCACCGAATCTTTTGAGACACTTTGCGATTTATTTCGACAGACTTGCGAATTTGTAAAATGTCCCTTGCAATTTTGAATAACGTGCAGGGACGTTTATCTTTATATCGTTACATTTTTTATTTTCTGTGTTTTCAATTCACACTACATACTTGATGCCTCTGCTGATTAGATAAATGTTACCCTGATTTAGATTGGCCACTACTTTTGATAACACCTAATAACCGATTGCCATCTGACCTCTATTATACTTATGAGTGAACTAGAAGCTAGTAACGTATTAGTTGCAATGGTATTACCATCTAGGCTTAACGATTCATCAGATAGGAGTGATAATATCGTAATAATAAGCCTACCGACTCACGGAGAGAGGCATGGATAAGAAAATAGAGCAAAACATTTACTATCTAAATTCGACGCTGCAAGAACATTAAGAACACAGTTATCGTAATAACCGCTCTTTTACTTCTTCAGTCTACGATAAAAATTGAAAAGTCCAGATAAAATTGTGGTTAAGCCTATAATTATAATATTACACATACATACCAATTATTATATGCATTAATGAAACGATTAAAAATAATTACAACCCTTTACATAAACTACAAGTTGCAGACATACTTATTATGTGATAAATTATCGAGTGAGCTAAATATAGTTCCATTCTTAACCAATGTGATAAAATTGTACTGTAAATCAATCAAGGCCTCATTGTCGCTGCCCAACAACCGTAATATATTAACAATATCGTGCGTAAGATGATGGATATATTGTTGATGCATAAACAAAGATAAAAGCGATAGTACAAAATTACGGATCTCAGCCTTTTGAACTTGAAAATATACATTAATGTATGAAAGCTCATATGTATTACAGTAGATATATAAAACCTCACTTTTACTGCGATAAACTTTAACACTGTAAAAACCGTTGCTGCAACAATATTTAAAATCGACGATTATGACGAAATTGTTGTATACGAGGTCCGGACTCAAATTCGCGATCGTAAAACCTTGAAGGAAAAAGGGAAATGACAGCAGTAAGTATCAGACGACTTTAAATTAAACTTGGACTAAAAATTAAATATCCATAGAGATGTCTCTGTTTACCATCGGGTCGTCGAAACTGGAGCTTCGATATCAATAAACGTCAGTGGTAGGTATGGATGTCCTAAAACAGGACGATTTACGTCATAGGATCGTGGAACATGTGGGGCTATCGAATAGATAATTCTCCGACAAGTGGCGCCATGTAGTAATTAAATACATAAAATTGACTGGTTAATTGCAAGTTATCTGTTTTAGTAATTTGTTCTTGTTCGATATGAGTACATACGTGGCACGTAAATTGAGTAAAACTTTAAAAGCAGTTTATGTAGAGGTGTCTACAAAAAAAATCTCTTTAACAAACCCTTTGTGGAGGCAGCAATGATTTAATATGAAAATACTTTACATATCAAATCGATATACGAAATTAACTTTTTCAATACAGTTGTATGGTATGGCGCACTTTCAGAGGCTGTCATTAGTATTCGAAAGTTAAATCTTACGCACAGGCATCTTTCTTTTTCGTGGTCGTAACTTACTTTTACAAGCTCGATCATTACTTTTGCAAAACGTTTGATACCAAGGAGTTTTCATTGTACAATAAAATGGGATGAACATTGGGATGGGATGGACACAGAAGGAATTTTTTTTTCGTTTTCTTTTATCTTTTACCTTTTATCTTTTATCTTTAATCTTTAATCTTTAATCTTTAATCTTTAATCTTTAATCTTTAATCTTTAATCTTTAATCTTTAATCTTTAATCTTTAATCTTTAATCTTTAATCTTTTATCTTTTATCTTTTATCTTTTATCTTTTATCTTTAATCTTTAATCTTTTATCTTTTATCTTTTGTCATGATTTTATTTAATCTATGGTAAGGTTGACTTCCATTTTTGAGATCACAGAATACTGACCAATCATAGCATTTCCCGCCATTGATTTGTTTTCCCGCTAAAACGAATAAAAAATAAAAAAGACAAGTTAAGAAAAATAGATATGATAGAAAGAGGCTGGAGTAGAGCGAATAATTGAGATATTATTTAATTTGAAAGTAAAGCTTATTTTATATTATAGAATTGTAATACTAGAATTTAACAAATGAATGTCAAAGTTAAGATGTATAAGCAAACAAGCTGCTTATTTATTAAACGAGATATTGTCACATGAAATAAAGTGTACGAAGTAAACAATGGGATTTAATTTATAATACTTCAGAAGTGACAGAACCTACGCGAACTGCTGACCCACATATTATTGAGGTATGATATTATTCTGATTTCATTTCGATTATTTATTTGCATGTTTTATCCCTACTAAGCAATTTGTTATACCTTGACGTGTAAAATAGGTAGCTATGAATGTTTTTATAAATATTAGTCAAAGTATAATATATATAATATAATCTAGAACTCATAACGAAAACATAAAAGTCAAAGTACAGCCAATTCGTAATTACTTTGTTGAACCTCGTCAAGGTGAAGATAAAATACCAATTTTGATTTATTTGCAATCAGCAATGCCTTAAATCCCTATTGAACTGTATGAGTTTTGTTATTGCGAATACAGAGTGCAATAATAGGGTGTCGCTTTAGAGGAATAGTGGTTTTTGGTGCTTGTAGGTATAATCATTCGAGTAAATATTTTGTTTATACGAATTGTACCGTACTATCGTACAGCGCCATCTAGTGACAGCGCCATTAACAATTGTATTCTTATTAATTAGAGCATAGAGTGAGAAATGCTATGACTGTGCATAAAATACAATGTAATAGAATAAACATACATAGTTATTTTTGATTAAATTATTTTATGAAAACAGGCAGTTTTCTAGGTTAATTGCAGGTAACAGATCTTTTTCATACTGGACATACCTACGTTAGTCAAAATAAATAAAAATAAATTGATACCTACATATGGGACAGAATATTATCACATAGCCCAATGTTCTGGAACTTAATTGAATAATAATTGATAATAACAGTCATTCGACTATGAATTGCTTTAAAATTTAGCAAGTAGGTATTGTTCGCGCTCACCACCGGAAGATGGCGCTGTACAGCGGCGCCGGAGGGCAGCGCGAACATCACTATCGACTTTTGACATTACAAAAAAAAGGCACCGACAACCGCCCGCGACCGCGCATTGAATTCTATATTTAACTTATTTTATGATTGATTTTATGTAAAATAAACTACTTTCATGTGAAAAAACCGTGTTCTAATGAACATGTGGCGACCGTGAACAATAAAGAATAATCGACGAAGTGTTCCTGTATTTGACCCGTCGAAGTTCGATTGGAAACCGCCGCGTCATGGCCGTGTGAGAAATTGAGAAAGAAGAACGCAGCCCATGGAAACATCATCGAAACAAAAAGTGAGCCCGTTCCTTTTATCTAATCCTATCCAATCACTCTAATTCTATTTGAGATAGCAGAGATATAGCTTCTTCTATTAATTTGCGTGATTGCCTATTCACTCACAAGCGGCATGACTACCTAACCTATAATAATATGTTTCGTATTTGCAACAAACGTATTCGAATATAAGACGATAATTCGCGTATTGTTACGCCCTAAATACATTCCTTATATTCTATACATGTGCATTTAGTGAAATCACAGTTATTTACTCATAGAACCTTCTACTTATATACTTACTATCGGCTTGCAAGTCATCCAAATCATATATGCATTTTATGCCCTAATCGACTTAAAAGTCTTAGTAAACGAAATTTAAGGTTCATCATCATCAAAATACATATTATTCCAAATTGCTAAACCAATTTTACATTCATTTTATGTACAAAATCAGTCTTACCTTGTTAATTAGTGAATACTTAACCACAACCTAAAACCCAATTGCCTATTGCACACAATTATAGCTGCCTACCTATGTAAATACATAACAATCACAAGATTCCTCTCATTCTTATTCGCACAACTTAGCCAAACTATATCAATCAATTATTTCAAAAATTGCATTTAAATACATTCACCAAAACTCCCTTTCGCTTCTATACTATTTATTACTTGTGATACAAAGCCGGAAAACCTATCAATTCCAGTAACCCAGGACGTGCAGAGCGCATACTGACGCAGAGGCCAGCGAGTGAGCCCTGAAGTCACACGGTGCGTCGGCCACCTGCAGCCACTGCCCCTGCGCATTTCTACACCTGCGCCCGGCTTGCGGATCGGACTTGAAGCGAGGAGCGTATTGTATTGTATTTACCTTTCATTACTAAGTGGCTAACTATATACCTACCTGCGTTGGCGTATTGATCTCAAAGTATGGAGACTACATTTAAAGCTTTGAATTTAAAACGCGCATCAATCAAAGGCCGCGTAACTAAATTTAGTAATCAGTTAGATGACCTTAAAGGCCGTAAAATCACTCCAATTGAGATCGACATACTGACGCAAAGGTTAGTGAAAATCGAAGCATTATTCACTGAGTTCGATGGCGTGCAAAATCAAATCGAGAGCTTGGATGAAAAGAATTTAAGCAATGAATTAGACACCCGAGAGGCAATCGAACAAACATTTTATAATTCTATATCTGCTGCCAAAGAAATAATAGCAGATAACACAACCTCAAAGAAATCTGCTGCATCATTCGATCATAGCTATAGCTCTGCAATTGCGGCAGATGAGGATGATCACGAAGTGATTGGGTTTCGCCTCCCTGTAATTAAAATTAGTCCTTTTTCTGGAAGTTACCAATCTTGGGTTCAGTTCAGAGACACCTTCAACTCTTTGATAAACAGCAATCCTAAAATTAAAAACATACATAAATTTCATTACTTGGTCTCATATTTAGAGGGCGAAGCTGCTCGAGTGATCAGCAATCTTGAGGTGTCTGATGCTAATTATCCCGAAGCGTGGAGTCTTTGGTGTGAGCGTTATAACAATACGCGTCAATTGATAAATAGTCACTTAAAATTACTTTTTAACATTGAACAGGCTCGTGAGTCTGACAAGTCATTAAGATTTATTGTTGATCATATTACCAAAAACTTGCGTGCACTTAAAACTTTAAAACAGCCAACTGAGCATTGGGATACCGTGATCATATACTTAGTCTCAGCAAAATTGGATAGCAACACCCGAGTAAAGTGGGAGGAATACATTCACGTCAATGTAAGTTCTTCGGAGATGCCTACGCTGGATAATTTCTTGACATTCTTAAAGGCTCGCGCGGACGTGCTCGAGTCTGTATTCCGCAGTAAGCAAGAACCGAATAAGAACATCAAGCAAACTCCGAATAACTCACAAAGCTATAAGAAGCCTCAATCCTCTTCATCTACAAAATCATTTATTGTTGAAAAGGGCGATAATTCCAACGTCTCGACAATTTATAAGTGCGTAGTCTGCAAGGAAGATCACAGAATTTATGAGTGTCCACAATTCAAACCAAAGTCGATTGACGAGAGGGCAGCACTGGTAACTAAGCTAAAATTATGTACCAACTGTCTACGGACTGGGCATAACCAGCGCTCCTGCAGAACTCCAGGCTCCTGCAAAATTTGCAGGAAACGTCACAGCACTATGATCTGTAAAGCATCTGAACCTGTAACAGAAAACGAACAAGGTAATTCTGAACCAATTGCAATGTCAGCCACCACGTCCTCCGAGACTCTATTGTGCACAGCACTAGTTGACGTCGTCAATCCTAAAACAAACAAAGTAATAACTACAAAAGCACTGCTAGATTGCGCTAGCCAATCTACATTCATATCGAAAAAACTCAAGGAACAGTTAGATCTAACTCCATTATTCTCTGAAACAAAAAATGTCATAGGAATCGGTGACGTAGCATTCAAGCTTCCTGCTGAGCGATGCAATATTCGTATCCAATCAAAACAAAACTCGTTCAGCATTGTTTCTTCGTGTCTTGTCATCTCCAAAATCTCTGGGAAAATTCCTAAGACACTAATTGATATTTCACATTTAGATTTAACTTCATTCTCTCTTGCGGATCCCAAATTTAATGAGCCATCCGATATAGATCTTCTCATTGGTGCTGACATCTTTTGGGATGTCATTTTATCAAAACAGCACTCCCTTGGCAAAGGAAATCCTATTCTGCGACAGTCACAATTAGGTTGGCTCATTGCGGGTCCTTTGCACCAAATATGTAACGATACTATACAATGCAATTTTACAAAAGTCACAGATAGTGCAAGTGACAACCAAAATGATTGCTTAGTAGAACTCCATAAGGATTTAAAACGAATTTGGGAGCTGGAAAGCTTACCAAGAAAACCTCTACTCACCTCACAAGAAAAGGAGTGTGAAATTCACTTTCTAAAGCATACAAAACGAAATAGTGACGGGCGTTTCATTGTAAAGCTTCCACTCACTAATACACCGGATTGCCTCGGTGATTCATATTATATGGCAAAAAAGAGATTTCTAAATCTGGAACGACGATTCAGAAAACAACCCGAAATTAAAACGGCTTATGTAGACTTCATTAATGAATATGCTCAACTTGGACATCTCTCAATTTCAGATGTTGAACGACCTGAGAACGGCTATTTTGTCCCCCACCACCCTATAGTACGCGAGAATAGCGAGTCCACGCGCCTTCGCGTGGTCTTCGATGCCTCGAGTCGCTCCACCAATCGCAGCTGCACACAAGGCAATAAAATATCTTTTATGTCCTTAAATGATATACAAATGATAGGTCCTACGATACAAGACTCTCTTTTCAACATCCTCCTTCGATTTCGTCAATATCGGTATGTGATATCGGCTGATATTGAAAAGATGTACCGTCAAATCTTGGTGCATGAGTCTGATCGTAATTTGCAGCTAATTTTATGGCGAGATGCAGAGGACAAACCGTTACAAACTCTCAGGCTAAATACGGTCACATACGGCTTTGCTAGCGCAAGTTTTCTTGCAACGCGCTGTCTCTGGCAGGTAGGCGAAGAATGTGATGATCCGGTCATTAAAAATGTTATACAAACCGACTTTTACGTCGACGACTTGTTGACAGGTCATGACGATGAGAGCCAGCTACGTTTCATTCAGCAGTCAGTTGCTCAAAACCTTGCTAAGGCAGGATTCAACTTGCGTAAGTACCGCTCCAACTCACCTTCTCTGCTAACAGCAGATACTATCCAATCCAGTGGTAACCTAGTAATAAGCGAAACCACAAATACCCTTGGTCTGACCTGGGAGCCATCCCGTGATATTCTAAAATTTCCAATAGACATTAATGAAGTTAATGTCGTTACTAAACGCACGATTCTTTCTTCAACGTTCAAACTCTTCGACCCTTTGGGGCTCCTATCTTTGTGCACTATCGTTCCCAAAATTTTAATTCAGACCTTATGGTCCCTAAAATTGGACTGGGATGAGCCAGCCCCTAAAGAAATCGTTAAATCGTGGAAGAATTTCACTGATGGCATGGAATCGATTTCTTCTTTATCCATTCCAAGATTAACACTAATTCCAAATGCTGAATCTATTGAAATGCATTGTTTCAGCGATGCATCGCAGCGTGCCTTTGGCGCATGCATCTTTCTCAGATCTGTGAACCAAGAAGGAGAGGTGCGTGTAAATCTCCTTTGCGCTAAATCACGCGTAGCTCCGGCATCCACTCCAACTACAATTCCTCGGCTTGAACTCTCAGGCGCTCTGCTTGCTGCAGAAATGAGTTCAACGGTATCTGAAGCTTTGCGTTGCCAAATTTCACGAGTCGTCTATTGGACTGACTCGAGCATCGTGATAGCTTGGATACGCAATGGCTCTAAGAATTTGAAAACCTTTGTAGCTAACAGGGTTGCCACTATTCGGGAGCTCACGGGGACTTCCGCGTGGCGTCATGTTCCCACAGAGCATAACCCAGCTGACTTATTATCTCGTGGAGTGGATCCCCGAGACGTAGCAAACTGTGAAATGTGGTGGTTCGGTCCTTCCTTTTTGGCCTTACCTGAATCCGAGTGGCCATCATCTCAGTCACAGCCTTCTGTGGAGATGAACGAATTACCAGAAGTAAAGGTGCACGTCGTCCAAGCAAATGAAATAGAACCATCTCTATTTAATATAGAAAAATATTCCAAATTAAAAACAGTACAAAATATTTTCGGCTACATAAATAGATTTTTATATAATTGCAGAAACCCAAAAACTAAATTCACTAAATCACTATCTGCTTGTGAATTAGAAAAATCACTTCAAAAATTAATATACATTTCTCAGTTAGAGTCTTTTCCCAAAGAATACGACTTACTATTGAAAGGAAAATCACTAAATCCTAAATCTAACATTGCGGCACTTAATCCTTTCCTTCATGAAGGCTTAATCAGGGTAGGTGGGCGCATACAAGATTCCGAATACAGCTTTAATATGAAGCATCCCACTTTATTAAGCTCCAAGCATTATTTGACTAAATTATTGTTTGAGAAAGAACACTATAAGCTGTTACATGGTGGTCCGCAAGCCTTGCTCGCATCAATTAGAACTCGTTTCTGGCCTGTAGGGGGTAGAAACCTTGCACGACGCACCGTCCTTAACTGTATAGTTTGCAGGCGTTTTCAAGGCCAATCTTTAAAAAATATCATGGGAAACTTACCATCGGAAAGACTCATGCCAGATTTTCCGTTTAGTGTCGTAGGGACCGATTTTGCTGGGCCATTCATGATCACGGATCGCAAGGGTCGTGGTTGCAAAATTACCAAATGTTATTTATGTATTTTCATATGCTTTATATATAAGTGTATTCATTTAGAAGCAGTTTCCGAACTATCAAAGGACGCATTTGTTTTGACGCTCAAAAGATTCACGGCTCGAAGAGGCCTCGCAAGGAGAATCCATTGTGATAATGGTGGAAATTATGTCTCAGCGGCTAGAGAGATAAAAGATTTTCTACAGTCTAATGCCAACGCTCTATCTGATTTTGCCGCTAGCGAGGGCGTCGAATTTTGCTTTTCGCCACCGTACGCTCCTCACTTTAATGGTCTGATGGAGGCCGGCGTAAAATCGGCTAAATTTCATCTTGCTAGGGTTCTAGGCAACGCGCATTTAACGTTTGAGGAGCTATCATCTTTGTTCGCTCAAATAGAAGCAATCCTAAACAGTCGACCCCTCTATTCCCTCAGTTCCTCACCCCAAGATTTCTATCCTTTAACCCCGGGCCACCTTTTAATTGGAAGACCCCTTGTCGCTCTACCAACTCCGTGCTTGCTGGAAACCAAAGAAACTCAACTCGACAGATATCAACGCATTGAGCGCATGCGGCAAACCTTCTGGCGGCGTTGGAGCCATGAATTCGTCTCCGAGCTACAGGGACGGGTCAAATGGCGCACAAGGAGTCAAAACCTTCAAGTGGACGATCTAGTTGTCCTGAAGGACGAGAATTCACCACCTCTGCATTGGCGTCTCGGGCGAGTGAAGCAACTGTTCCCAGGGGCGGACGGTGTAACACGCGTCGCGGACATCACAACGGCGAGAGGCGTCGTGCGTCGTGCGATCAACCGAATCTGCCTATTACCCAACCCCAACGCTGAAAGGCTTGCTTGAAAGCTAAATGCTTTCCAGGGGGCCGAGTATGTTCGCGCTCACCACCGGAAGATGGCGCTGTACAGCGGCGCCGGAGGGCAGCGCGAACATCACTATCGACTTTTGACATTACAAAAAAAAGGCACCGACAACCGCCCGCGACCGCGCATTGAATTCTATATTTAACTTATTTTATGATTGATTTTATGTAAAATAAACTACTTTCATGTGAAAAAACCGTGTTCTAATGAACAGGTATTTATGCTAGAGCTATATCGGCGCCGCCGTATAGTTTGTTCATTGCTAGTGATGTCGAATATAGCTGAAGTTTTTAAGAAGAATAGGGACATTCGTGGATTTTCATAACATTTTGTACTTCAGTTTCCAGTATTATCGGACTATAGTATGTATCTATAGTCAACATAAGTTCAAGTAATTTGAATAATTTATGTAGCGCAGCAATAATTTAGGAATTTCAAAAAAAAAAAATTAAATGATGTAGGTATATAATAACCTACCTGACACTTTTACTAGGCATATATCGTATAGCGAAAATGGAAATAAATTAGTTCCTTTCCGCTGAGCAACATAAGTTATAGATATGAATCAATAAAGAAGCGGTGAACAATTCCAAACTGACAGTTATTAAGAACATCAGCGTATGATTTTGATTTTTTTTTTGCAATTCTCTATAGTTCTTCAAAGATATGCCGTGGCAGTGATTATGAAATAAAGAAACATATTGTCATTTTAATTCATTTGCAATTCCCTAGTACTTGAAATATTTAGACAGGAATTATGAAATAATGGCATGACGATAAAATTAATGTGATTCTGGTTGAGGCATTTACAACAATTGATGGGAGTTTATAAGTAATGTCAAGCAATTTTTAAGTAATGTTGATTTAGTGTTGGTTTATTAAAGATTGAATTAAATTAACTGGCAGTTAAGAGTGCCGTGACTAAATTATAATATGATTCGGTTATGAGTGCCGTATTTACTTTTTCTATAATGTCCTTGGTTATGTATGCCAAGAGGGAAATATGTATGTTCTATGATGAATAATGACCTTGGTTATGTGTGCCAAGATGGAACTATGTATGTTCTATGTTGAATAATGTCCTTGGTTATGTGTGCCAAGAGTTACTTGGTTATGTTTGCCAAGTGTTGCTTGGTTATGTGTGCCAAGTGTTGCTTGGTTATGTGTGCCAAGAGTTACTTGGTTAAGTGTGCCAAGAGTTACTTGGTTATGTGTGCCAAGATAGAACTATGTATTTTCCACAATTATTCGGTACACATAGTACCAAAATGATAATAATGAGTACTCAGTTGCAGTTTATCGATGTATTAAAACACTAAATCACATTACTAACAATTTACTGTGATTGAAAGATTCGGAAAAGGGCAATAAACTTGTTTGGACTATATGTTAATGAATAGTGACAAAAAAAGAATAGTAGAATGATTAAAGGAATTTGAAACAATATTTTACTAAAAATAGACGTATTATTAAAAATAGTTTACTAATAATAAAATATATTTTTATGAATAATCTTTTTTGTATTACTAATGATTGATTTATATTAATTTATCATTGTTTATTTCATTTGCCGGGAACACGGCACGATCAACGAGCTGGTCATGGAAAAACGCTGCTCAAAGGCAAGCGCGTGAGAACGCAGTCTCCGTCAACAGAAGGGAGATGCATGGAACGAGCTATAGCCATGTACGAACGCGGCTCAGAGGCAAGCGCGTGTAAACGCGACCCCCGTCATAACTGCAGATAACTACAGATGTTTCTCCACAAAGCACATAAATATTCCCATCAAGGATCATGGACATGTTGAGAATGTTAAATCAAGACACACGCAGCTTCGGCACTGCTCGCGGCTCACCGAAACGGAGCCGCTGTTGGAACAGGTACCAATATCAAGCAGCAATGCAACAGCAAGCAATAAGCCTCCCAACTAACGAGGTGGTTAAACTTATTAAATCTTTACATCAAAAGGTTGACAAGACCCAACGATCATCTTAATGCAATTCCAGACTTCGATCCGTCCAGCAAAGGACTTAGCGTAGTCAAACTAATTGTTAAAGTATGCGCGTGAATGTCATTAATATGGGGGCCAAAAGCGTACCGTACATTTTGCGTCATAGAGCATGTAGGAGTAGGTTTAAAAAAAAGTGACTCGAGGCTTAACTTCCGTACACATAACAGTTGGAACGAATGGCAAGGCAAGGTTCTAAAAGCATTCAAATGAGCAAAATAACGGTCGTCTTTTGGATGAGATGCTTGCATGCATTTCACGAAGTAACAGAAATTTAAACCAATGCTATTATTGGCATTTTTAAATGAGCGGTAATAAGGCAGTAGATTATATCATTCGCGGTAAATTAGTTCGGAACAGAGCGCAAGGATTGAATTGTAAGGAACCCAAAAATCAAGGTATATTGTATTTCCTAAATTAATAGCGATCTTAGATAACAGATTTATTTGACAAAAAAAAAACATTCGCTCGTCTATTCCATTAAATGATAGTGATAGTGGCACTTTAATGAGGAGAAGAGATTTATTTAGACATGCCCAATATCCATATTAATGTGTCACAAATGGTTTAGAATTGGTCACGATTTTGTAACCAGTGAACAAAGTCCGTTGACTATTTATTGTGAGATTTCTGAAACTGAAATAAATAAGTATTTTGTGATATTAACTAACAATAATTGACCGGATGATAACACCTACAGAAGTGCTATCTAGGTTTTATTCAAGAGATTTTGAAAGCCTTTCATAAAGGCCTTCGGCAATTCTGTCGTGTCCCAATTTCAAATATTAGTTTAATTTCATTATTACTATTAATGACGTTGCAGCAAGCTCTTAGAGACACACTTCTTTTTAGTTTTTAAACATTATAATTATTAACCTTATATTCTTTACCAATAATACCTTGCAATAAGACAGACAATTCCTGAAGCTGACTTGATGCAGATGCAGACAAAATACGAATTTGCATTACCAGGCGTCAATCACGTCACGTAATATAAAAAAAAACCCGGAGAGGTGAGTAATCAAAGGATATCAACAGGAATTTTGTATGTAAAATTATAAAGTGCAGAGAAAAGTGAAAGATAAGTTACGTCATATAGTAGGTATCTAGTGGTATCTGGTAGCACTAGGTTAGAAGTATGCAACTTAGTTAGTCAGTCTCCATCGGTATTGGTTGTCCAAATTACGTAATAAAAAAAAAAACCCTTTCACAGTGCATACAGTATGGCACTCGCTTATCCACGAGCTTACAACTAAGCCGAACGCTTCAATCAGATCATTTTAAATTCACTGACCAATACATAAATGTGACACAGGTCGCCGGTGGCTTCAAAAGTGCGGCAATAAATACTCTATTTAAGTTAATATACTCGAGCCGTCGAAACTCGCAATGATTTTTAACGCACCTTAGCATCCGCACTCCTATCAAATTAGAAGTTATATTACACACAGTATAATGTAAAGTTGACGCACTCACGGAGCTATTGTTGTTAGGTAGGACTTTATCTAGTTGGATTGAGACTTGTGAGCGACGAAAATAGGTCTCTATTTTATATGAATCTATGAATGGACCAAAAGTAATTCATTTAAAGACGAACGTGATTGGGACGCGCAAAGATTTCGCATTCGACTCGACTTACAATTAACACTTTCATTCGACAAATTATTTCAGAAGTTTTATTTGGATGAAGAATATTTAGAACAGGTATTTCAGACATGTCTTTGAAATAATCGTCAAAAAGTGAGGTCAACACAGGACTCAAGTTTACCTACTGTTATTATTAAAATGGCTGTTTATAAAGTAAGGCCATCATATTGGACATCAACAGCAGTCATAGTAGTCTTGGTAGTCGGTGATTCGTAGAAATTTTGACAAAATGGCTATACTGTTTTACTTATTTGAAAAAGTACTTAAAACGTTCAGATGACCGCTTTCTTGGGTTCTAATCGTTAAACATTGCCTTTAAAGATAGTTAAAAAATAATACAAAGTTACAGGCATTGAGATAATCTTTTAAAAGAGGATCTATTGTTTCTTACTCGCAAGGAGAAAATTTGTACAATATAGCTTTCTCTGTCTTGTCAGTAATATTGGTTTCCTTATGTTTTTTTTTTAATTAATTGATCGATTTTATCATTTTTGTAATCATTTTGTTAGTTGATAATTATATTTATTAAAACAAATTTAAAGGCTCGATATTTTGATTTCAGATAATTAAGTGTCCAATATTGTCTACATGTTAATACCACAAATTATACCTAATTCAAATTTTTAGGGCCTTACGAAATTGTTGAAGTTATGGAAACGATACAATATTATAGAGTAAAAGCTAATATTGACAATACAGAAACAGCACTATAACCGAGTTTGATATAATCTAATGTTATATTATAAGGGTCGTAAATGGGTTATGACGTGTGACTACGAGATCGTCTTAACTAAAAATAAATCTAATAGAAAATAGACTATTTTTTTTTTAATAAATTGAAATATTGTATGTACTCGTACGTACGTACTCACAACTGCGCAAGTTTGAATTGAAGTATTTTTCAGAACACACAAAGATCTATGTAATGGGCATACAGTATTTTCTAACGTAGATAACTTTTTGACTATGCATTGGAACCTGTATAGATACGTCGTTTTATACTATAGAAAATGTGAACAGTAAAATTATTATGACCTTTTTTGAAAAAAGGGGTTTGGTTTATGCTGCTATAATTTTTAAAGATTATTTTTAAAATATTTTAGTAGTTTTATTCTGTAATGTTATTGAGAATGAATTTTGATATATTTTATAGAAAAATGAAATGATTTACCGCACTAATATCTTTTAACTCTTGTTTACTGATTCTGTAATTTTATTTTATTTTATTTTTGTCATATGCCTTCGTCATATACAATTGTATACAAAATCCATTTAAAACAACAGTTTTGCCGCAGACCCCATTAGGCAATGTATGTCTGAATCAAATGTAACAATTTATTCTCCAGACCCAAACAAGTGATGTTATGTTAATAATTTTGACTTAGGTAATTATAATTTTCTAACATTATAGATATACTCTATACTTACCTACCTATAATTTTTAATGGATAATTTCCGTATTTTATGAAAACTCATAATAATTAATCTAAGAAACCAAATGTCATGATTTAAATGTATATTAAAGTCAGTATTATCATATATTATATTTATTTGGTGGTATTATTTAGATATTGTAATTTAACAATACTGACTTTTCATAAGTAAGTGCATGTGTGTTAGGCATATGTGAAATAAAGTGTTTGAATTGAGTTGTATTTTAAGCAATAATATTATAAGAGAAAAAGAGGATTGAATTGAATATATTGTAATTTTGTTAATCATTAAGATAGAATAGTGGTTACTTATCATAATATTGTAACGACAAATTCTATATTTTGTTAGAAACAATGATGGCGTGCTGGCGTTGCTTGATTGGTGGTAGAAAATTTTACTTGAGATTTTAAGTATTGTGCACCGGGAGGTTGCACAAGAGTGGATGGCCGAATGTCATGATTTTATTTAATCTATGGTAAGGTTGACTTCCATTTTTGAGATCACAGAATACTGACCAATCATAGCATTTCCCGCCATTGATTTGTTTTCCCGCTAAAACGAATAAAAAATAAAAAAGACAAGTTAAGAAAAATAGATATGATAGAAAGAGGCTGGAGTAGAGCGAATAATTGAGATATTATTTAATTTGAAAGTAAAGCTTATTTTATATTATAGAATTGTAATACTAGAATTTAACAAATGAATGTCAAAGTTAAGATGTATAAGCAAACAAGCTGCTTATTTATTAAACGAGATATTGTCACATGAAATAAAGTGTACGAAGTAAACAATGGGATTTAATTTATAATACTTTTATCTTTTATCTTTTATCTTTTATCTTTTATCTTTTATCTTTTATCTTTTATCTTTTATCTTTTATCTTTTATCTTTTATCTTTTATCTTTTATCTTTTATCTTTTATCTTTTATATTTTATCTTTTATCTTTTATCTTTTATCTTTTATCTTTTATCTTTTCGATTGCGAATTCGAAGTCGCCTTCGATTTCGATCTTCGATATTTTATTTAAGGTAAAAACCAAACAAGATGGAAATTGGCCCCCAAAATCTTGAGCAAACATATTATCTCTTTGATTTGTTTTTTTACTAATTCTCACAACTGTATTGAAAAACGTCGTGTGATACACGGGTGTATAGGTTTTTGCACCCTTGTATCACAATGTACTATTGTATTAATATAAAAATAAACAAAAAACAGTGATAAAACTAGATATTTTAATAACAACAACGTACCGTTTGTTAACTTAATCTCATTGATAATTTTGTAAGTGATGTTAAGAACTAAATTATAAGTTGAATCACAATTTGAACAAGATTTATCACTGTTAAGGATTGTGATGCATCACGTTTAATAGTGATCTCGAAAAGCACTAAATAAGATTGCTGATGACGTTATGAACTTACCCATTTAAAACAATTCAATGAAATTATATTCGTCATAAAAAAAAAAAACATTTCTTCAGTTACGATGGAACTTCCACTTCATTTAACTGACATAAATTTATATTATAAATACTTAACATTCCATCTCCTTCTTTAATTTAATCTTAAATATCAACATAATTATGGAGATACTCGTAAGCATTCAATACTTATGTACCTAATGCGTATTTACTATAAATGCTATAATAATATTCAAAGATTAAATGAAGACTTCAAGTAGCCTAGAGTTTGCAAAAAAATTGGACATTCCTTTTCGAAGATAGATATTTGATTCACAAAAAGTCATATATGTTTCTCATCGTACAAATAATTATAATCATTGTTAAATATCTATCTAATAGGTGGTTTTATTATGGTTGAAAGGCAGGGCACTAGAAATGCTGCGTAAGGTTTAGCCTATCTCGTAGTTGAAGTGGAGACTGGTGACCCTACACGCTAGACTACACAAGAACCCTGAAGGAACAGCGAGCTATTGATGAGGCACTGCAGACAAGAGCGTTCTTGCGTCGAGAGCTTTAAGTGTCACTTCCACACAGACAGAAGGGTAATTGAGGCTTACGGTGGATCACAGAAAAATAAAAAGTCGAACATTTTCCCGTAAAGTCTTTTGAAGTTCCAAAAACGAATGCTACAAAACGAATAAATAAAATTAAAAGGGTTTCTTATTTAATTCGGAAAATAGTATTCTGAGGAAAGAAAAATTTTAAATCAGATAAATAATAGGTAACTACTCCAAAAATATTTTTGTTAAAACTACTTATTGAAAAGTAGATATTATATAGCAAAATTAAGTTTTTTAGAAATAAGCTTGACTTTTATTTGAATTTTTTTATATCCTTACAAAATATTTAAACATTTAATTAAAATATGAAATAACATCTAAAATATATTATTTTAAGAGCTAATGAGCAAAATAGAAAGTCACGAGTACTTTTCCCGTCCCTCGAAATGAAGTACGAGTAGGTGTATGCATTAATGAATGAAGTATGCTCACAGCGTTGAGTAAATCTTTAATAATGAACATGGTTAATAAAGATTTCGCCAGTCCTTTAATTATGAAGGTAGGTATAATTTTATTACACTGTTGAATTTATACCAGCTTACAACAATATTTCGAACAAACGACCTTTAGATGTTTGATCTGAATTTTTGCTTTGCTATAGCTGCCTAAAAAAGGTAAAACAAGTAATTTTGATATCTTTCAACAGCCTTGTGTATTGTGTGTACCAATAGTAACGGCTAAAAAAATTATAAATGAAATTGACCAGAGGCGTCCTGTGTGTCACTGTAGTGAGAACTTAAAAATCGCAAATTAACAATCAACCTTTGTTTAAAAATAAATTACTGTACAGAAGAAAAAGTTAAAATAGTAAAAGATTAGTGTAAAAAGTTTCAAAAATAGAAACAGTAGACAGTTAATACAGAATCACATTGTCTACTCGTCTTTAAGAAGAGCATTTATTTCGAATTTATTCTCACGAAAGAAAGGTTGATTTGAGACCATGTTGAAAATTTCTTTCATGCGCCATATTAAAATGTATGCAGTCCTTGCATAAGAGTCGTGTTATCACTCTATAATGGGCCATCATTGTCTGTCGATTCTGCTCAACACAGGTGTTGAATAATTTATTAACTTCAATCGAATTAAACGCTGCAACGTGGTTGTACATCAGTTGGGCTATTAGGGCTACTACTAATTTGCCGATATCGACGCTCGATTCAGAGGGCCATGCGCTAATTCTGAGATGATGCTTTTAATTCCCTTGTCTACGGTTTTTTACACATACGGCTTTTTAAGCGATTTTTAGTGACCTGCACTAAAACTAAAAGGACAGCTACTTTCAAATTTAAACATCGTGACTCTTGTATTTTTGATCTTTAATCTAAATCCGCTCTGAAGCAGAAACACGATTGGATACAATTTTTACAATAGAAATTTCTCAAAGTTGCTCCAAAATTTCCATTTTTCTATTTTAATCCATATTTTAATACCTAATTGTAATTTTTGTTATGATGTGTCGGTAATAAAAATGTCTAAAAACGCTCAGAAACAGATTTTTGAACAACTGGCCTAATTTCTAGCGTTCGAAAATCGAAAGCCGCTGAATTACAGTAAAGTTTAAGTTCTGTTCAGTTTTTTTCTCATGAGTTATAAACAAGAACTTTACAAAATAGCTCTATTATTTCGTGAAAATATCAAGTTGCCATTTGCATATTATAATATCTGTCACGTTCCGGCGCGAGGTGTTGTCTGTCCGTGTATTTAGCTCATTTGCTATATGTGTGCTGTCAAAAGAACAACTCTCGTAAACAATTATAACTTTGCAGACAGTATTGTACATTGTACAACAATGTCGCGCTGTTCGAATAACATAAAACATCGAGCTAATGCTATTCTACAGTATATGCTTGTCCGATGTATTTCTATCTATTTCATCGTCATTTGCATTAATGTTTGACACTACTGGTTGAATTTATGTTTAGGTTTTTGTCGCAACTTTGTTTGTCATGCGAATTTGCGTATTTTAAGTCTCTTTTAATTTTCACGGAATATTTATTTCCTATTTCAGCCTATTTCCTATTTCAGTTTGATGATTAATTAATTGTAATATAAGGGTGATAAAGTAGGGTGATGAAAATCGAGCTGACGTTTGGAAGCCCGAGCCATAAGGCGAAATACCATAAAAAAATGAAATAGTTTACTTTCTTCGTAAGTGCATTTTAATAGCAAGTGCATTAAAAAATAAAAATATGTTCATCTAATTCTAGATTCTCGCTCTATTGATGCGCGAATGACAGTTAATCCAAACCAATTCACGTTAGCAAAATATCACAACAGATTTGGAAATCTTTGCTTTGCTGTAAAAATGGCATTTTTCTAAAATAATAATCAGGCTGTCTACTTATTTCTGAGTCCAATTTCATCGAGTTCTAAGTTCTATTTTCTTAGCAGTTTATCAATGAAACTTACATGAGACTTTACTTAAACTTTCATGTTATTACAAGGTCTGTAGTAGGTAACTACAGAATCCTTCAAAGTTGAGATTTGTACGAATGAATATTTGATTTGTTTACGCCTTTACGGAAACACGTACATTCAAAAATACGTGACGGTTTATTACATTACAGCCCCATGATATTGTCACTGCCTTCACCTTTCACCTCACATACGTTTGATTTCCTGAGTGAAACTCCACAACGAAATAGAATGTTCTATCATTCATTATTATAGATACATTTTAAGATGATACTGTATAAAACTATATTACGAATTCAAATTACATTTTCAAAATTCTGGTAGGCAGTCTAATTGAGTAAAACTATCAAACAGACGTCTTGTAACGTACAAATTCAGTTAAGGTCTTTGTTGCGCCGAAATCTCCCGGTGAGATCTCATTTTCCTCGTAACAAGGATTTAATAAACCGCGTCAGGGATGAGGTATAGCCGCTTGTCCCTGGGTTTCTTAATAAAATAATCCGGGAGCTAGTTTTATTGTGTAAAGTCACGATCACGACTGTCAACTGGGAGCGTGCAATCGTCAGATGGTATCTCAGCACGACCTCTTACGGAGCCCGTTTTGGCTCAAAATCCAACACTTGCCGTCATGAAATGTACAAAATTGGTACTGTACCTGTTCACTCGCTGCCTGGTAAGGGGAATAAAGTAATTAAGTTATAATTTCAAAAGGTTAACGACGTTAAAGATAAACAAAATTACGAAACATTGTTAAGTGTGTAGCATTCAGTAAACATATTGATATAATTGATTGTAAGGAAAGGAAAATCATTGTGGATAGTGGTAAAAATAGATAAAGCACATAATATTAAGATTCTCACAGACATAATACTCATTGTACCCTATAATTTAATCTTCAATGCATTCGAACAAGAAAAAGAAACGCATATGGATATGGCGCCACGATCAAGAGCTTTTAGTGACATAATTGGTATCTACCGGCACCCGTCGCAAATTAGTCGCCTTATCTGAACAGAGTACTTTTTAAACTACGAATAATAAACAACTTGTTCTTTGTCCGCATCTTGAACGTAAAAGAACAAAAAGTTATCCATATTTGTACTGATTTAAAAATAAACTTCAGTCTGAATACTAAAATGCATAGCTTTACCATTTAAAGCTTATTTATCGGAAGCGACGCATCTGGTATGTGATGAAGTAAAGAAATCACTTCAGCTCTTACAAAAAAAGAATTGATCTATGCTTTAAATGGCTCTACCACAACTAGAATACATTTTAGTTTTTTAGTCTCTAGTCCTATAGCTTGTATCGATACCTTCTTTTAAGTTGTTTTTAAAATATACCTATTCAAGTTGAGTTATTATTTCAATGAAATTCAATAATGTACTTATTTCAAAATATTATTACACCGTGAACGATAATGGTCTTTGTAAATGTGTTATTATACACGGCGTTTCTTAAAATCGTGCGCCGATATCAATGTATTCAGACGTGCGAGGAATTCAAAAGGGTCACAATAGGGAACGCGAGCGTGCCCGTATGAAGTGTTGGCAAAGTTTATGATTATGAGTGATGTCGAATATTACATACAGTTTTTTTATAAGCGGAATATTCAAAAATGCTATTTCTTAACAAGTACCTAACTCAATAAGATTTCGTTAGTGAAATTATCTTACTATCGATACCGAACATTTAATATTAGCTATCAATGAGTAAACATATGATTAGCGCCTTTAGCCATTTGACTTTTCTGCGATCGTTATAGAAACTTGTCAATAAATAATTGTTCATACAAAATGTAAATGCATATAACCATGCATTTTTTGGATCTCAGATTATCAACGTAAAATTGAAGACACTTAATTTTCGCCATTATGGCGCTCTGTTGCGTAACCTGGCGTGAGCGTCCATGGAACTAAAATAAAATGACATTCGCAACGACGGTCATTAGCAACTAATGTCAATTTAGTACCGTGGACCTTCAAGCGGGGTGCTTCAAATCGAAACAAAAAATGAACTGTCAACTGGATAAATAGCATATTTGATCCAGCGCACTAGTATTATAGAGATCAGTGGGCTATACTTACCTATTTATAATTTTGGACGTTGTCAGGACTTACAAACACTCATAAAAGCTTTGATTAGGTATACTTAGTCAAAGGATAAAAAGGCCACATCCCTGCAAATTCAACTCTCGAAGCAACTTTAAACTTTAGAAGTTGGACGTAGATCCAGCGAAAGGCGACGCTCCGGCGCGCCACGGTAGCTAGTTAGCCTGCAGTTTTCATACAAACTTGGATCCTATTATGCAAAGCGAGTTTGGAATTTAAGACTCTCATTAAATCTTTGCTTGTTCCCTTTTATTTACCGTTATGACTACGTTATCCTAATTGCTCTTTTTAACTAAAAAGTAAACTCAGATTTATCACTAATGTTATCGAGATTAATCCTCTATTTCGTGACAACAAGATTCAAATCATATTCGTTTCATCAATTTCGACTTTCAGCATGATTTAGAATATAATAGAATATTTTTAAGATTGATTAAATACTAAAAACACGCCATTTCTCCTTTACACTCTTTTTGTATCAATCTGAATATAAACATGCAGACTTTAAGTAGTGCCTATATCTAATAAACACTTCAATGCAATTCTTAAAACCCCAAAGAACCGTATTATGTTAAATGAAGACATTAACGAACGGTAGATAATTGCATGCACATCATTAAACAATAACAGATAATGAAATATGGCATATTATGTCTAGCCTATCCAGTGACCGCTAAACATAAAGCCTTCACCAGAACTCACCAGACCGACCACTTTCGCGAAACGTAGGACCGGCTTTTAGCAAAAATTTGATCAGTGAAAGTGAAATATACATAGGTATACACCGAAGCCTGAAGGGTTATCGATTAATAATGCTAATCGATACTGCATCCCGATTCAACAGCTATAAGATTGCCACTTCACTTCAGTTGCTAATCCATTGGGCTATGTATCCGACATTTTGTCAGTTTGTTCCCAGCCGTAGGAGAACCTGGGAACATTCCGGATTTCGTCCCTCAGGCAAACACCTTGACCGCTCCATAGCACGATACTTACGCGACTTTGCGGACGACTGCAACAGAAATTGCCTATGAAAATTCTAAAGATAAAATAAATAGCAACTTTAAGCAATAACGTGCTTTATAGCGCGATTTTTTTTGTCTTTCTGTGATGACTTAGGACTGAAACAAATTACCTATTTCTAACCTATTTGCTTTCCCTAACGACACAAGATATAACTTTGGTAGAAGGTAAGTGGGTTCTTAGATGCAGCTACAAGTTTAATAGGTATGTCAAACTTTTTTGCATCATCCATTAATTTCTACTATTTTGGCGTATCCATTATAATCATAAACATTATAATTTACTTAGTTTGTGCCATCAGCTTGTACAAGCTTGTTTTTACTTATCCCGTTAATAGTGATTTAAGGTCAACCAATTACAAATGAGCAGAAATAAAAAAAAACCTTTTAAAATTATTAATCACCATATCTTTATCTGTTGAATCGATACACGCTTTTTCGATTGATCAGCCGATATCTTTTTAATACCGACGCGATATAATTTTTACGATGCCAATAAAAACAACCCACATTGTAAACAATCGTCGATTTCGATGTCCGTCATTTGGGACATTTTAAAAGTCGGACCACCCAAAAAAAATAATCAACACCCAAAACAATATTCATATAAAGTTTACTTAGTGGTGGTAAAATGTAAACGCAATAAATGCGACGGTCCAGGGTGCAGCATATATTGTAAAAAGAAGATACACTACTTTATAATTTTTATAAGAAGGAAGCTTTTTAAAAAAAGCTTATTATTTTGTATAGTGTAGTAGTATAATTTCTTTATTTTTAGTGTCTCTGTTAATGGTTCTTTGAGTGCATTAACATCCTATTTTTCTACTCGAGTCAATATTCTAAAAAATCGTGTGTGTCAACCCTTTTCTTGTCCAACTGCTGGGCAAAGGTCTCGCTACGAGTTTCCTCCCAAAATCAAAGGGGATTCGCTTTCAGCCAACCAAGTTGGCCAAGTACGGGTTGAGTTATCACACATTGTGAATTTTGAGACATGCCTTAAATTTTCCATGCTTTTTTATACCATATATTGTTTTGTCTTTCAAATTTCAACACGATCTAAAATACTTGCAACTCTAAACACCTTTTTATTCTGGCTGCAGTAAAGCACATAACGATACCTACTCGTCGATACTTTTAGACTAATCGATTATAATCGAGACATGCCAGACATCGATTGCATCGCAGCAATTAAAACGCAGTTGTAATATTATGTTGCTACATATTTATTATTCAGTAAGTCCATAATAGATAATGTAATGATGAGAACCATTTAGAGATGTAATGGTTGCCTTATGATGCATTGTCGAGACCCCACTCAATGTAATTTATCACGCAACACGGTTGTGTTGGCATCCGATATGGAGTCAATTTGCAGTATACGGCTGACAGCTTCAAGTTACTTTTTACTACACGAGGTCGATGACCAGAGACTAAACAACATACGTATAAAATGTCAATGCACCGGGTTTTTTTCGCGGTTTTTAGGACGTGATTCGTTCATTCGTTTCAGCCGTCGGACGTCCGCTGCTGGACAAAGGCCTCCTATAATGATTTCCAGCCCACACGGTCCTGCGGCCCAGTGGCGGTTTTGGAGGTTAGGACTAGGGCAAGCCAGATATCTTTTTTAAGGATTTCAAAATATTTTTTAATTCTTCAGTCTTCTTTCACGTCAATCTTCATTATAACCGCAATGATGTTCAGAAATCAATTGGAAATATATGTGGCTTTGAAAAAAGCCGTTTTATTACGTATGTGCGAATAAATGTGATTCTGAGAAATGCTGATAGGAACAAACAAATATAAACAAATTATTTATATTGCAAATCGAACCTTCTATCTTTTTATAAAAATGATTGTATTACATCCGAGTAAAAGTTTCAGTTTACTCAACAAAGGTTTTTCTATAGCAATCATGGATAGATCTGAAAGCCGCTCTTGTCCTTGTGTATTTCGCAAATAAGTATGAATGCGTTTGAGAGAGGAGAATGCACGTTCTGCGGAACAACTGGTAGCTGGGATTTTAACAACTGCGCTAACTTACCTTCGCCAATATTTTTGTCACAAGTAACTTTTTCGACTAATCCTAAACTCATTTTAAGTGAATTTAAAATTTTACGGCAATAATTAACACAAAATTAACTCGACATACACTTTTCAAAATCACAGGTAAACACAAACTAATAAGAACTGAAGTTCGCTTTCTAAATTCCTATTCAATTTCATTGCATTTCGCGCCTGCGCAAAAGCGTTATAACTTCACTTGTACGATGTTCATGGGCCTTCCAGGATTGCCCATTCGAACAAATTAGAAAGAGAATATAAAGCCAAACTCAAGCCAGTGTGTGCGAGCGAGATATGAAACGTAACACGTCATAGTCTTAAGTCTTCCTCATTGGTCTAGTTGCCAAAATGGACGACGGCCGACGCTGACAGCTATTCGCTTGCGCTCGGTGAGGTCACTGAACCCAAAAGCGCGTAATTTTAAAATATCATTTTTTATTGTTATTGCTTGATAGAATTAAAAAAAAATACTTCTGACTGCTAACAAAGGAAAAAAATGTCTAAAAGTTGTATTACTACTATGAGGATATTTTGATAGGGCAAGCCAGGATTTTGGGCTTGTATGGAAAAACCGCCACGACCTGCGCCACTTGTATCCAGCAACTTATACAATGCACTTTACCGTGCGGGGTCGCCATTCCAGCATTTTGAGTCCCCAACGTACGTTATTTCTACGAGCTATGCGCCCCGCCCATTGCCACTTCAGATTCGCAATACGTTGACCTATATCGGTGACTCTGGTTCGTCTACGGATCTCCACATTTCTGATTTGATCACGTAGCAAAACTGTGAGCATCGCTCTCTCCATCGCCATTTAAAAGATACAGCTGCAAAAACGTACTCATTTTCACTCTAGAAAATCTAAAATATTTTAGAGGTTTAAAATTAAAGAGATGATAGGTATTTGGATATCAGAAATGTTGCCTCTTCTAAAACATCATTGATAGCCAGTTTTTTTATGTTTTACGAATGTTCAAATGAGCCTATATACCTAATAGTTATACCTACCTATTACCTACTGCTAAAAATTGACAAAGCTATATTAGTTGTTTTTTATATTTGATATTTGAGACTGTAATCGCTTTAATGGGCTCTAAAAATTTCATTCCTGATTTCAACATTCATTAATGAAGAGCAGTCTTAAGTTCTTTGATCTAGCTTTCGCCGGCTTACTTATCCCGTTTGAGATGATTGTAATTACAATTTCAGGAAAACTTAGCAATTTGTAATAATTCAAAATTTTGTTGGAATGCAAAAGTGACCTGAATTTACTTGCTTTGATTTTTTTTTAATTTAGAAAAATCTTTCAAAATATTGGGACATCTGAAACTCGATTATAACTTATTAGTACTTATTACGATAATGAGTTATGATTTCAAACATAGCCCAAACCTGAAGTGGCAGTGGGCAGGTCACACTTGGAGCCAAAAAGTCCGGGAGTGGAGACCGCGTACAAGCAAATGTAGCGTGGAGCCCTCCAGCTCTTTGGAACGATGAAATAACGACAACGACGACTGGGTGGCGCCGTTACGGGAAATGGCTGGATGAGAAAAGCTGAGGGCAGGGTGTGGTGACACTGACTTGGGTAGGCCTATGTCTGAATGTAGGCGTTCGCGAGCTGAATTGATGATGATGATGATGAAGTAAATTGTGAAAAAGATTAGATGCTTTAAAGAAAATAAATGATTAGATATACAGATAGTGTCACGGAAACAAATAAAATTCACAATGAAGTTAGCTAACTGACACAAGAATAAAGCAGCAACCTTTATGGACACAGGAAACAATGTAATGGATACAAAGCATTATGCAAATTACTCCGACGAGATTATAATATTGTTATTACTGTTGCACGGGTCGTAATTACATAAAGATTTGCGGTTAATATAATATTAATTTCATTTCCACGTTATTTTTTAATCGAGTGTATCAAATTGTAAAAATTCCTTCCGTAGCTAGAGAAAATGCGCAATACCATACAAAAACGTATTATGAAATGTTTAAAATTTAGAACACACAAAATACGAAATAAAACATGTATTATATTGTAACAATTAGCGTGAAATCTATACTTATAATAAAACTGTAAGGGGTCGAATTCTGTACATTGAAGATATTTTGAAAATTTTTGTTGGAGGACACTATTTAGTCGATACTGAAGCCAAAACTGTAATTTGTTTAATTTTTGTCTGTCTGTCTGTCTGTCTGTCTGTCTGTCTGTCTGTCTGTCTGTCTGTCTGTCTGTCTGTCTGTCTGTTTCACGACCGGGCATCACGGCTAATCCGCTGGATGGATTTAAATGAAACTTGACACGATTATAGTTCATACCCCGAGGTAGGACATAGGATACTTTTTGTCCCGAAATTCATCATGGTTTCCCTGGAAGACGGCATCAAAGTCCAAACGTTTTTTTAGTTATAATTCATTAACGCGTTGTCCGATTCCATTCATTCTGTTTTTGTTAGAAAGGAGGTTCTTTATGTAAAGATTATTCCATACAAATCTTATCATCATCACTTTTGTAGTTCAGAAATTACAGACATCAGAACCTTTAAGTTCAAGTAGGTAGGTGACTTGAAACTCGGAATGTACAAAGAACCTAGGGCTAGGACGTAGGGCTCAAGTAAGACTGGAGTACCCTTACAGCCGTAAATAAATAGGCTTAGCAGGAGATTTTGTATGGTTTAAAATTTTTCACTTTTAGTGTGAACAAAAATCATGTAACTGGCGTTATCGCTACGTTATACCGTGTAGCGCCATCTCTACAATTTATGTGGAACTTGAATGTAAAACTCTGAGATAGGTACTACCGATTTTTTTTAAATAAAAATTAACTGTCATGTTATTTACTATTTCCTGACTTTATATTAAGATGGCACTGTTAAATAAGACATGAACAGATTTAAACTTTATCATCCGCAATATGGAAAGGGTAAGATAATGGTTCACAAATATTTTTAACTCTTAGGTCTTATCGATCCTAACTGACTGACTGTCATCTAAGGTCTTTTTATACGTAAGGAAATATATAGCCATTGCCCATTCTGATGTTTTGGATTTTATTGAGATGAAGCAAAGATTTTTAAAAGACTTATAAGTATTATGTTGGGCTGGGGAATATTGTTAGTAGAGTAATTTATCCCAGTGGTACCTACCCAGCCGAACTCTGAAAGAAGAATTCTACCACCGGTACAACTTTTCACATGGTTTAATAATTTTTGACATAATATTTCGTGGTTTCAGAATAAAAATCACAATGAAAAGGACGATTTTAACTGTCGATATTTCGATACATTGGTACATGTCGTACCAATCGTCGTACGTACGATACTGTACCAATGTTTCGAACCACAAGATAACCACACCACAAGATAACCCGTGCAAAGTAAGAACAGGTTTCTGTACAACGTCACACCAGAATCCCGCGAAAAATCAAGGAATTCCAGTAGGAAGGTATATTATGTAAAAAAATCGTAATTCACGCGGGCGGAGCCGCGGGCAACAGCTAGTCTATAATAAAACTGTAAAGGGTCGAATTCTGTACATTGAAGATATTTTGAAAATTTTTGTTGGAGGACACTATTTAGTCGATACTGAAGCCAAAACTGTAATTTGTTTAATTTTTGTCTGTCTGTCTGTCTGTCTGTCTGTCTGTCTGTTTCACGACCGGGCATCACGGCTAATCCGCTGGATGGATTTAAATGAAACTTGACATGATTATAGTTCATACCCCGAGGTAGGACATAGGATACTTTTTGTCCCGAAATTCATCATGGTTTCCCTGGAAGACGGCATCAAAGTCCAAACGTTTTTTAGTTATAATTCATTAACGCGTTGTCCGATTCCATTCATTCTTTTTTTGTTAGAAAGGAGGTTCTTTAAAGATTATTTCATACAAATCTTATCATCATCACTTTTGTAGTTCAGAAATTACAGACATCAGAACCTTTAAGTTCAAGTAGGTAGGTGACTTGAAACTCGGAATGCACAAAGAACCTAGGGCTAGGACGTAGGGCTCAAGTAAGACTGGAGTACCCTTACAGCCGTAAATAAAAAGGCTTAGCAGGAGATTTTGTATGGTTTAAAATTTTTCACTTTTAGGGTGAACAAAAATCATGTAACTGGCGTTATCGCTACGTTATACCATATAGCGCCATCTCTACAATTTATGTGGAACTTGAATGTAAAACTCTGTGATAGGTACTACCGAATTTTTTTAAATAAAAATTAACCGTCATGTTATTTACTGTTTCCTGACTTTATATTAAGACTAGCTGTTGCCCGCGGCTCCGCCCGCGTGAATTACGATTTTTTTACATAATATACCTTTCTACTGGAATTCCTTGATTTTTCGCGGGATTCTGGTGTGATGTTGTACAGAAACCTGTTCTTACTTTGCACGGGTTATCTTGTGGTGATTTTGAAAACTCTTTTTTTTTAATAACAATATAAAGTTTCATTAATACGTAGTTGAAAGATCAATAGGACGATTTTAACTGTCGATATTTCGACCCAGTGGCACAGGTCGTGGTCACTACGTGACCACGACTTGTACCAATGTATCGAAATATCGACAGTTAAAATCGTCCTTTTCATTGTGATTTTTATTCTGAAACCACAAAATATGTCAAAAATTATTAAACCATGTGAAAAGTTGTACTGGTGGTAGAACTCTTCTTTCAGAGTTCGGCCGGGTAGGTACCGCTGGGATAAATTACTCTACTAACAATATTCCCCAGCCCAACATTTATAATAAAACTGTAAAGGGTCGAATTCTGTACATTGAAGATATTTTGAAAATTTTTGTTGGAGGACACTATTTAGTCGATACTGAAGCCAAAACTGTAATTTGTTTAATTTTTGTCTGTCTGTCTGTCTGTCTGTCTGTCTGTCTGTCTGTCTGTCTGTTTCACGACCGGGCATCACGGCTAATCCGCTGGATGGATTTAAATGAAACTTGACATGATTATAGTTCATACCCCGAGGTAGGACATAGGATACTTTTTGTCCCGAAATTCATCATGGTTTCCCTGGAAGACGGCATCAAAGTCCAAACGTTTTTTAGTTATAATTCATTAACGCGCTGTCCGATTCCATTCATTCTTTTTTTGATAGAAAGGAGGTTCTTTAAAGATTATTCCATACAAATCTTATCATCATCATTTTTGTAGTTCAGAAATTACAGACATCAGAACCTTTAAGTTCAAGTAGGTAGGTGACTTGAAACTCGGAATGCACAAAGAACCTAAGGCTAGGACGCAGGGCTCAAGTAAGACTGGAGTACCCTTACAGCCGTAAATAAATAGGCTTAGCAGGAGATTTTGTATGGTTTAAAATTTTTCACTTTTAGGGTGAACAAAAATCATGGCGTTATCGCTACGTTATACCGTATAGCGCCATCTCTACAATTTATGTGGAACTTGAATGTAAAACTCTGAGATAGGTACTATCGAATTTTTTTAAATAAAAATTAACTGTCATGTTATTTACTGTTTCCTGACTTTATATTAAGATGGCACTGTTAACACATGAACAGATTTAAACTTTATCATCCGCAATATGGAAAGGGTAAGATAATGGTTCACAAATATTTTTAACTCTTAGGTCTTATCGATCCTAACCGACTGACTGTCATCTAAGGTCTTTTTATACGTAAAGAAATATATAGCCATTGTCCATTCTGATGTTTTGGATTGTATTGAGATGAAACAAAGATTTTTAAAAGACTCTTATATTATGTTGGGCTGGGGAATATTGTTAGTAGAGTAATTTATCCCAGCGGTACCTACCCGGCCGAACTCTGAAAGAAGAGTTCTACCACCAGTACAACTTTTCACATGGTTTAATAATTTTTGACATATTTTGTGGTTTCAGAATAAAAATCACAATGAAAAGGACGATTTTAACTGTCGATATTTCGATACATTGGTACAAGTCGTGGTCACGTAGTGACCACGACCTGTGCCACTGGGTCGAAATATCGACAGTTAAAATCGTCCTATTGATCTTTCAACTACGTATTAATGAAACTTTATATTGTTATTAAAAAAAAAGAGTTTTCAAAATCACCACAAGATAACCCGTGCAAAGTAAGAACAGGTTTCTGTACAACATCACACCAGAATCCCGCGAAAAATCAAGGAATTCCAGTAGAAAGGTATATTATGTAAAAAAATCGTAATTCACGCGGGCGGAGCCGCGGGCAACAGCTAGTCTATAATAAAACTGTAAAGGGTCGAATTCTGTACATTGAAGATATTTTGAAAATTTTTGTTGGAGGACACTATTTAGTCGATACTGAAGCCAAAACTGTAATTTGTTTAATTTTTGTCTGTCTGTCTGTCTGTCTGTCTGTCTGTCTGTTTCACGACCGGGCATCACGGCTAATCCGCTGGATGGATTTAAATGAAACTTGACATGATTATAGTTCATACCCCGAGGTAGGACATAGGATACTTTTTGTCCCGAAATTCATCATGGTTTCCCTGGAAGACGGCATCAAAGTCCAAACGTTTTTTAGTTATAATTCATTAACGCGTTGTCCGATTCCATTCATTCTTTTTTTGTTAGAAAGGAGGTTCTTTAAAGATTATTTCATACAAATCTTATCATCATCACTTTTGTAGTTCAGAAATTACAGACATCAGAACCTTTAAGTTCAAGTAGGTAGGTGACTTGAAACTCGGAATGCACAAAGAACCTAGGGCTAGGACGTAGGGCTCAAGTAAGACTGGAGTACCCTTACAGCCGTAAATAAAAAGGCTTAGCAGGAGATTTTGTATGGTTTAAAATTTTTCACTTTTAGGGTGAACAAAAATCATGTAACTGGCGTTATCGCTACGTTATACCATATAGCGCCATCTCTACAATTTATGTGGAACTTGAATGTAAAACTCTGTGATAGGTACTACCGAATTTTTTTAAATAAAAATTAACCGTCATGTTATTTACTGTTTCCTGACTTTATATTAAGACTAGCTGTTGCCCGCGGCTCCGCCCGCGTGAATTACGATTTTTTTACATAATATACCTTTCTACTGGAATTCCTTGATTTTTCGCGGGATTCTGGTGTGATGTTGTACAGAAACCTGTTCTTACTTTGCACGGGTTATCTTGTGGTGATTTTGAAAACTCTTTTTTTTTAATAACAATATAAAGTTTCATTAATACGTAGTTGAAAGATCAATAGGACGATTTTAACTGTCGATATTTCGACCCAGTGGCACAGGTCGTGGTCACTACGTGACCACGACTTGTACCAATGTATCGAAATATCGACAGTTAAAATCGTCCTTTTCATTGTGATTTTTATTCTGAAACCACAAAATATGTCAAAAATTATTAAACCATGTGAAAAGTTGTACTGGTGGTAGAACTCTTCTTTCAGAGTTCGGCCGGGTAGGTACCGCTGGGATAAATTACTCTACTAACAATATTCCCCAGCCCAACATAATATAAGAGTCTTTTAAAAATCTTTGTTTCATCTCAATACAATCCAAAACATCAGAATGGACAATGGCTATATATTTCTTTACGTATAGAAAGACCTTAGATGACAGTCAGTCGGTTAGGATCGATAAGACCTAAGAGTTAAAAATATTTGTGAACCATTATCTTACCCTTTCCATATTGCGGATGATAAAGTTTAAATCTGTTC
This sequence comes from Coenonympha glycerion, assembly GCA_963855885.1. NCBI lineage: Eukaryota > Metazoa > Arthropoda > Insecta > Lepidoptera > Nymphalidae > Coenonympha > Coenonympha glycerion. Next base: position 10,368,019 of record OY979636.1, on the reverse strand, counting down.
ATGTGTTAACAGTGCCATCTTAATATAAAGTCAGGAAACAGTAAATAACATGACAGTTAATTTTTATTTAAAAAAATTCGATAGTACCTATCTCAGAGTTTTACATTCAAGTTCCACATAAATTGTAGAGATGGCGCTATACGGTATAAAGTAGCGATAACGCCATGATTTTTGTTCACCCTAAAAGTGAAAAATTTTAAACCATACAAAATCTCCTGCTAAGCCTATTTATTTACGGCTGTAAGGGTACTCCAGTCTTACTTGAGCCCTGCGTCCTAGCCTTAGGTTCTTTGTGCATTCCGAGTTTCAAGTCACCTACCTACTTGAACTTAAAGGTTCTGATGTCTGTAATTTCTGAACTACAAAAATGATGATGATAAGATTTGTATGGAATAATCTTTAAAGAACCTCCTTTCTATCAAAAAAAGAATGAATGGAATCGGACAGCGCGTTAATGAATTATAACTAAAAAACGTTTGGACTTTGATGCCGTCTTCCAGGGAAACCATGATGAATTTCGGGACAAAAAGTATCCTATGTCCTACCTCGGGGTATGAACTATAATCATGTCAAGTTTCATTTAAATCCATCCAGCGGATTAGCCGTGATGCCCGGTCGTGAAACAGACAGACAGACAGACAGACAGACAGACAGACAGACAGACAGACAAAAATTAAACAAATTACAGTTTTGGCTTCAGTATCGACTAAATAGTGTCCTCCAACAAAAATTTTCAAAATATCTTCAATGTACAGAATTCGACCCTTTACAGTTTTATTATAAGTATAGATGGCACTGTTTAGATATGAACAGATTTAAACTTTATCATCCGCAATATGGAAAGGATAAGATAATGGTTCATAAATATTTTTAACTCTTAGGTCTTATCGATCCTAACCGACTGACTATCATCTAAGGTCTTTTTATACGTAAGGAAATATACAGCCATTGCCCATTCTTATGTTTTGGATTGTATTGAGATGAAGCAAAGATTTTTAAAAGACTCTTATATTATGTTGGCCTGGGGAATATTGTTAGTAGAGTAATTTATCCCAGTGGTACCTACCCGGCCGACCTCTGAAAGAAGAGTTCTACCACCGGTACAACTTTTCACATGGTTTAATAATTTTTGACATATTTCATGGTTTCAGAATAAAAACCTGGGTCGAAATATCGACAGTTAAAATCGTCCTTTTGATTTTTCAACTACGTATTAATGAAATTTTATATTATTATTAAGAAAAAGGAATTTTCAAAATCACCACAAGATAACCCGTGCAAAGTAAGAACAGGTTTCTGTACAACATCACACCAGAATCCCGCGAAAAATCAAGGAATTCCAGTAGGAAGGTATATTATGTAAAAAAATCGTAATTCACGCGGGCGGAGCCGCGGGCAACAGCTAGTAGCTAAATAAATGCACGATGCAAATCTTGAAAAATCAAACAAAAATAAAGAATTTTATTCTGTCTTTGGTTAACCCAAAGAAATTAATTGAATTAAAAAATAAAATGAGCATTTCCTACGAAATTCATTAATCATCAAATTGAAACCGGATACCAAAGTCTGTACAGAAATTAAAAAGAAATCTCTTTAAATCTCAGAACCGCCGAGTCATTAGAGATATCGGCGTAAAAACAGAACGTGACTAATATAGGTAAGTGATTGCTAATGACCAGCTAAAACTAAGTTACAGAACACGCATGCGTGTGTGTACTTAAGTGACCTACATGCCTTGATACGTCGTGTTCTTTGGTGATGGCCTAGAGTCTAGACTTTTGAATGGCAAAATTCTTTCCAAGTAAATGTTTAATATTTCTTGTTTTGATGAAAAATGATAAATGGCACGCAATGCTGCTGCATTTGATAACTCAAGAAGAAACAATAGGTACGAAGTATAGAACTTTCTAATAAAGTTTTCAAAGACAGACAAGACAAGACGCTATTTGCCTATTTTAACCACTATGATGCGTTGATAATATCTGAGGATTGGAAACGACGGTTGAGTTTCTGCAGGCTATTTTTTTGGAGATGATTTATAAGTTACCCATTTTTTTTGCGATCCATATGTTAAGTCTTCGTAGAATATCAAAAGCTTTATTATAGTAGTATACACTATATGACATATCCATAAAGAATCACTCGAAACGCCTAGACAGCTTAAAGAACGAGTTTAAGAATAAGTACCGTTGCGATCAGACTAGCTCGAGGATAAAACAGTCTAACAATGAAATGTGTGAAACGTGACTGAACAACTACTACATCTTTAGCGAGCGATATGCCGCACTTGCTTTCCTGCTAGTCAGGTGGCCAAGTTACTCTAGATTTGTTGGAAATGTCCCGTTGAACTTCAAAGAGGACGTCCATAAATCTCAATGTGACAACTTGTAGACTTTCATCTTGATGTTTTTAACTTTAGTACACGTCTGTGGATTTTAGACACGTAAAATACTTTTAAATCCACAATCTAAGGAATTTCAACGCTATGCAACGCTATAAATATTTTTGGCCCAGTTATTTGCTTAAAATATTGATTTTATGTTTCCTGCAAAACTTTTGGATACCCTACCCTCGAAATGTAATTCCATCTCAGTTTCATCTCAACTTTGCTACAAATTTAAGAGATTAAAATTCATGACAGCAAAAGTCCAGTTAGAGCTTTCAGCTTACGCCTTTTATGCACCAGACTTTGATATGAAAGTTAAACGTAAACACGACATATCCTATTAACTTTTTATTTTATATCCGAAAAGCTCTCAAACAAAATTGAAATTCAAATTGGATCGTAAACTCGGCTCTATTAACTCATCTGTAAACCATTTTTAACGCCGAGAGCCTGGATATTGAGGCTTGCTTTTAATTGATTGACCGATCCCACGCATCCCGCTTTCCTCGTATAGTTTTTAACGTTTTAATATATTTACGACGAACATAACAGTGGTAATATTATAAGGCTCTTCTATTTTATCCTCCAAATTGGTCATAATTTGTATCAACTATCAAGGGACCTATAATTACGCCGGCGTGTATTTGATGCAACTGAAAATATCCCAACAATTTAGAGTAGGACGAGACAATCCGCGTCGAACGGTAGCGGTAGCTTAGGAATAGTTTTCATTCTGTCACGCCTGTACTTATGTAGTATGTTATATTATGCACCTACTAGGATGATGGCGTCGTTTGTCTCAACGACCTGTAACGTCTGCGATGCAAGGGACTCTTTTGATTGCTGTTAGAAAGAGTTAAGATCTTTTTGCTTCACGCACCGTGATCCGGAGCTCGTTTAGCTCGTAGAGCACTCAGCATTGGATGCTATTAGGTCCATATTGGAATATTGAGCTCGCGGTGGCAACGCTCAAGTGCGAAACAACTTAAACGCTAGAGGCTATAAGTCAATTAGGTTGTGAAGGGTATTTGCGCCAGTTTTCGCTTCGTGCCTTATCTCACGGGCCTGCCGGCTATCGTGGAAAGTAATTGATTTCAGATAGCTGATACAAATCGCGCGGGCGACAGATCATATTGTTCGCTTTAATACAATGAATGAATCACTTAAATCTTTATAAATACACGAATTATATCTGCCCAAAATCGTCGGAGTTTCTGTAAAGTACAATAGCTGAGTAAATCTTTTAAAGAGAACGAAAGGACGGAGTGCGAAGTCTCGAAACAGTAATCTGTGACAAATAATTGCTGGCCTCTGCGAATAATGGGCAATGGCCAACGTTCATAAAGGTTAAAACCAGGTTCTCGCAAGACATTGACTTCAGAAATGTCCTCGTCTTTGTGTTTGGAATCATTTAAAAAGATGTTACTTACCTATATACTATTAAAGTTCACACACAAGGTATTTACATAATATATATTTAGGTTTCAATGAATTTATTTATTTTTATTTATTAAACTCAGCACAAAAAAGATACAATAAATTGTGTGAAAGGTGCAAACATAAACTCTTGTGAGTTTTTCCGTGCACCCAGCCGTTGACAATTAGTTAGCACTCACAATACCTACGCAACACACAACAAAACAATTCATAGCATACATAAAATATCCTTTACAAGTAATCAGTACACAATTTAAGAATTATCGAATGCAGAGGGTAATCAAAAAAAAAAAAATAATAATAATAAAAATCTTTTGTTGACGTCGCCACTACTAAATGTCTAAATGTTAAGGGTCTATCTATATACAGGGTGTTTTTTTTTTTTTTTTGGTTTGAGTTCGAGATTAACTATTTATGTGTATTTGTTAATTGTTTCACGTATATAATATTGTTTTATTTTGTATTTAAAATTTTTCTTAGTAATAACTTCTCTTAGTGCCGTAGGAAGCTTATTTATTAGATAGGGTATTACGTAAATCAACCGTCTTTTACCATATAAGTTATTATATTTAGGTAGTTGCAGTCTAAATTGGTTAAATCTTCGAACAGAATACGTCTTTTACCTAACCTGGAATAACCTGGTATTCTTTAAATAAGAAAGAATAATGTGAGAATAATAATAACTTAATACCAAGATCACTCTAAACTGGAGACTTTAAATGTCCAGCCCAATTTGTGGCATCAATTTATTACTTGTTTTTAACCGACTTCAAAAAAAGGAGGAGGTTCTCAATTCGTCGGAATCTTTTTTTTTTTTTTTTCTATGTATGTTCACCGATTACTCGAAGACGCGAGGACCGATTTGAAAAATTATTTTTTGGTATAAGAGGGTTTTGTTTCCAGATGGTCCCATTTTAATCAGGTCAGGATCTGATGATGGGATCCTGGAGAAATCGAGGGAACTCTTCAAATTTTATATGGACACATGAAACTATTTGAGTATTATTAGAAAGAGTAATATTTTCCAAGTTGTCCTATGGTCATCAGGTCAGGATCTGATCATGGGGATCTTGGTGAAATCGAGGGAACTCTCCAAATTTTGCTAGTATACTTAAAGCGAGTTGGGTATTTTTTATAGTTACTGGTGCATATTATGCTAGCAGATACGGATTTGATGACTAAAGTCATCAAGTCAGGGTCTGATGATGGGATCTTGGTGAAATCGAGGGAACTCTTCAAATTTTGCTAGTATACTTGAAGCGAGTTGGGTATTTTTTATAGTTACTGGTGCATTTGCTAGCAGATACCTACTGATTTGATGACTAAAGTCATCAAGTCAGGGTCTGATGATGGGATCTTGGTGAATTTGAGGTATCTCTTCAGATTTTATGAACACACCTCAAGCAATTTGGATATTTTTACAACGCCTTGTGCATTTTATTGTTTTCCACTAAAAAGTATAAAATAAAAATGGGAAATGCTTTCCAAAAAACCAACTTCAAATGCCACTACAAAGAGTGAAATAATTTTTATTTAAATTTTAGGTACCTACACCAATTCGAAGTCGGGCGATTGTCTATGACTTCGTCATTTCTTCGCACATCAATTAGTAAGTAAGAAGGACTATTAGGGATTGTAATTGCCCGACTTCGAATTGGTGTAGGTACCTAAAATTTAAATAAAAATTATTTCACTCTTTGTAGTGGCATTTGAAGTTGGTTTTTTGGAAAGCATTTCCCATTTTTTCTATACTTCCTCACAACGTAACGAGATCTCCTCCCTTTCCTTAATCGAGTACCTAATTTATATTAATATTATAAAGTCTGTTTATTTGAACGCGCTAATCTCAGAAACTAAACAAATTCTCATAAGTATCAACGAAAAATATTATTTCTTTTGGAGAGTTATTGGAGTTGCGCGTACGGTTAAAGTTACGCAAAAACGATGTACGACGGCACTGTTCTCCATTAGAAATACTAATAAAAATGGGAAATGCTTTCCAAAAAACCAACTTCAAATGCCACTACAAAGAGTGAAATAATTTTTATATAAATTTTAGGTACCTACACCAATTCGAAGTCGGGCAATGTTTCATACAATCCCTAATAGTCCTTCTTACTTACTTGATGTGCGAAGAAATGACGAAGTCATAGACAATCGCCCGACTTCGAATTGGTGTAGGTACCTAAAATTTTAAAAAAAATTATTTCACACTTTGTAGTGGCATTTGAAGTTGGTTTTTTGGAAAGCATTTCCCATTTTATCTTTGAGACAAAAAACTCCCTAGTCTTTCCAAATATCCTTTAATTAGTGAATTTCATAATAGTCCATCCAAGGAATTTTTTATGACTATAGCATAATCTTACTATTGCTGAGTCCACATTAATCGAACAAAACGATTTTTCGGTGCTAATATCTAAAATTATAGAGGAACTGTAGAGTAACAAAGTATTTGACTAAAAAAGCGTTTCTTCTGGCGCATGTAAATCTTCGATCTACTGTAGCGCGGTCATTTGTAACGGCAGCGTCGCGCGTAATCTAAAAGACCTATGGGATATTTCAGGAATTTAAAACACTATAATGTAATAAATTGATGCCACAATATATATCTAGGTGGCGTATTAATAAAGACTTCTTTTGGCGCAAGTAAATCTTCGATCTACTGTTTTAACCTACAAGCGGTCGCGCGGCCATTGGTAACGGCAGAGTCGCATAACCTAAAGGATCTATGGGATTTTTCAGGAATTTAAAGCACTGATTATTGAATAATATTTCATTTATTTGTACATTATCAATAAATTAGGACATAATTAAATTGTGTAAAAAACTAAAACTCTGATAAAATCAAAATTATAAAAATATCACGTCACGCGTAACCTTAGCGATAGGTATTAAGTAATAGGCGCGTGAATTCCTTTCGAGGTCTGCGCCGCGAACAAAACGAATGAGATTTATGCACTTCCGAACTCCCGAGGATACCGGGTGCTGTGGTAAATAGTAGAAATTGAGAAACAATGTCGGACCACTAGGGATACGAAATACTATGCATCAAGAAACGAAACGCTATGTATGAAAATGTATTGAGTGCGGTCATTCCGACCCCTAGAGGGTTAAGGGCGATGGGTACCATCCGGGCGCGAAAATTCAAATTTTATTTAGTTTTTAGCTCATAGTGGGCTAATTATACATCGAAGGCTAATGGCAATGAGTTTTGCGGGCACAACATTTATGCATCTACATGTTTTTAATAAAAACTCTGCTCAACAATACTCATTTACTTCATATTGGTTCCCGATAGCTCGAAATCTGGGAAACTACAAAAAATTATCTTTCGGGAACCAATATGAGATGAGTGGGAACTTTCGAGCAAAGTTTTTATTAAAAACATGTAGATGCATAAAAAGTAGGCCCGCAAAATGCATTGCCATAAATCTACAATGTGTAGTTAGTCTAATATTTGCGAAAAACGAAATAAAATTTGAATTTCGCGGGCTGGTAGGGCCGCAACACCTTAAGAGAAGTTCAAAAATGTCAGCATAAGAAAAGGTAGTACAAATCCGGGTAGAGTATGCCGGTGCGTCGGCCGCCGGTACACGAGGGCGGCAGCGTTCTTGGCCTCGTGACGCCGTATATGGCACCTACGCGGCCGACGAGCTTGCCTTGCGACACCCCTTTACGAGTAAGTAAGTGTAGCGACACATGAGCGGAAAAGATGCGACAGAACGCGCTTATACCTACAACGCTTTAGCAATGACAAACAACCCATCGTCATCGCGCCCATATTTCATCTTATTTGCTCAAATCGTGAGCTATAGACGGGCAACGCAATTTATGTCTTTTCCGTTGACAACGATACAGAATTTTGTATTGTAAGTTGTAACATATTACATATTATAGCAGTTACATAAATAACAGCGCAAAGCTTTCGACGTGGTGTATCATACTTAAACTCTTCTCTAATCTGTGGTACATACCTACGAAGCGTATTTTAGTCGTTGAACTGTTGTTGATTTTCACTATCGTTATTTTAGCAGGTGTGTCTCTTCACTAACTCCAGACAGTGCAAAATGCGTTTTATTTAAATGTCAGTACCTGGATGACCGAGCTTCGCTCGGTTTTTTTTTGTAAATTGTAATTTGGAGTAGAAACTATATTTAAATATGAATTACATAGGTACTAATGTAATGATGAAATATGAAAAAATATTTTTCGATCTTATCGACATAATAATAAAAAAAAATATGAACTCGTAAGTATGGTTAAGGGGAAATCAACGACTCTGCCCGCGAAATTCAAAATATTCATTGTTTTTTTGCAATTTGTTCGCTAATTACGCATTTGTGAGAATGGCAGTAACGTCTTTGCATGATTATATCAAAATCTTTGCATAAAAATGTTCTAGGAAATTAGTCCGAGTATCGAGTTTTATGTGAGTAACTCGCAAATCTCGGACTAATTTCTTTAACTCGACACTTTCGAGCAGAGATTTTTATATAAATACGTAAAGAAGATATTGGGATTATCGCAATTTGACTGCCATAAGCCTATTATGTCTTATTAGGTTAAAAATCGCGAAAAACCACAAAAAAATTGAATTTCGCGAGCACACCCTTGGTGTGCTCCTTAAATAAAAATCACGAGTGTAATTAGTTTAATATTTATATATTATACTAATACTTTATTTTTAGGGTTCCATACCAATTTGGTAAAAATGGAACCCTTATGGTGAGACTTTCTCCGTCCGTCCGTCCGTCCGTCCGTCCGTCTGTCACACTCGATTATTTCAGTAACTATCAAAGCTATCGACTTGAAATTTGGAATAGTTATAGGTAATAGTGACGCGACGTCATAACAATCGTAAAAATTTGAAAATTATTTTTATTTTTATATAAAAAGGGGGGAAAACCGAACCTTCGATTTTTCAAAATGAGATAACAATATTGAGTGGGGTATCATATGAAAGGGCGTTACTTGTGTAGTCTTAAACCTATTTTTATTTATTTTTATATCCGATAGTTTTTGATTTATTGAACAAACTGTTGAAAAAAATACCGTTCCCCCCCCCCCCCTTATCTCCGAAATTTACCAATCGAAAAATCTGAAATAATTATGATCAAAAGAAGTTAATGTATATTTTACAGGAAAAATAAAATCAACTCACTGACTAATATACTTTTTTTGATAATAACAATAATCCGCCAAAAACAAAGTTACGTTTGCGGTTTGCCAACAAAAGTTTTACATGTAAATTTTACTCGTAAATTCATGAATAAAAGTGATTCTTTCAATGTTTTACTTCTTTTATGGTATGGAACCCTCGGTGCGCGAGTCCGACTCGCACTTGGCCGGTTTTTTACATTACATCAACCAATTACGTAAGTTATTTTATTTCGAGTGTTTAAAATTATCGCTGCCAACGGGAATTGAACCCGTACCCCCTAGCTATCACAGCTGAGTGCCCTGCCAATTGTGCCATGGATTATCTTGCTCTGTGGATGGCACGATAATTTTGATATTGGGAAACTACGATTAAAAACCAATTTCAAAGGCCCATTATTTCGAATGGAGCTAGCTTTGAACGAGAGAATACCACCTTGCCCCTTTTAATGTTGTGCCCGCAAAACTCATTGCCATAAACTTACGATGTATAATTATTAGCCCACTATCATAGCTGGGCACCGTTAATCAAATACTTAACTTCGTTAATCGTTAATCCGTTACAAAATAAGTAAGCTTCGTTAAACGTTAAAGCGTTACTTTGCGGAAGAATTAACGCAAGTTAACGTTAATCGTTAATCCGTTAATATACCTACCTATGTAAAATTGCCTTTTTATATCGTTGCGTTACTGAATTAATAAAACCTGTTGAAGTTAGTTAAAAGTTAAACCGTTAATCAAAATGTTAACTTCGTAAATTAACGATTAACGGATTAACGAGTTAATGCCCAGCTATGCCCACTATTAGCAAAAACTAAATAAAATTTGAATTTTCGCGCCCAATTCGTTGACTCCATAAAAAAATTAGTATTAAGTACTTCTCGTCAATAGATGTCAGCAGAAAGAGTCATATTTATTGTGTCGTTAAAACAGTTGGATGCCTGTGCCATTATAATAGTATTGCTATTGGCCAATAGATGTCACGTTGTTTCCTAGTTTTCAATATATCGAGAAACAATATGAGGTAAATGAGTATTGTTGAGCAGAGTTTTGATTACAAATATGAGATGCATAAATGTTGTGTATAAACTATATAAACTTAGGATGTATAAGCCCACTAAACCAGAAAACTAAATAAAATTTGAATTTTCGCGCCCAGTTCGTTGACTCCATAAAAAAAATAATATAACTTCTCGCCAATAGATGTCGGGAGAAGTCATATTTTACCTTTAGCATTATAATATTATTCTCGTTAAAACAAATGCCAGCCGCGGTCATTAAAATTCGTTTCACTATTCGCTAATAGATGTCATGTAGTTTCCCAGATTTCAAGCCATCGGGAAAAAATATGAAGTAAATGATTATACTTGGTTGATCAAGCTTTGCTTGGTAATATCACAGCCACTCACCAATAGATGGCAGCAGAAAATTACTGTAATAGTTTAACTTTTTGCCAATAGATGTCAGGAATAGAGTAACATTTTTTTTATTGGTAAATACGACATTTAAAAAAAATGAATCCTAGCTAGATCGATTTATCGCCCCCAAAACCCCTTGTATACTAAATTTCATGAAAATCGGTGCAGCCGTTTCCGAGATCCAGATTATATAGAAATATACATATATACAAGAATTGCTCGTTTAAAGGTATAGGATTTGAGCTGGTGTCCAATCTCAAAATGAAACAATCATTATTTACTTAGATAGGTACTTCGGACTCTTATTTTGTCAGATACCTAACTAGTAGCTACTTCACGATAAACAAACAAGCTGCAAAAAATCCAGTGTCGGTTACGGTAACGGGTCGCGAGTTCAATGGCTTTTCCCATAAAAAATGCCCAACTCGCCTAAAAGAAATTTTCACTAAAATCGCTATAACTTGTGATTTCAAAGTCTGCACACTCTTGCTCTAACAATAAGCTATAAATATAAATAACTTCTAAGCTAAATAAATGTTAAGTCCTCGCAAAAATGTTCCGAGCTTCCAAACTAGGGCGAACAATCGGAGCTTCTAAAGGCTCTGTAGATACAGGAGCGATCGGTTATTATGTCGCCAAATAAGGGAAGATGGTCTCCAAAAGTGGAGTAAAGGACACCGCCGAGGACGGCAGAGGGAACAAGAAGTCGAAATACCGGCTGTAGGGCATAGACGTATACACAGGACCCGGCAGACCGCGCGGAAAAATGTCGCCAGTTCACTGGTGTCAAAAATGATTGATTTGACACCAACAGCGTCAGTTGTAATCCGACCGCACTATTGTCTATGGACCGCGGTCCACGCTACAGATCACTTCACTATGTTGTTAGTCCAATTATAACGCGCGTTTCCACAGGGACGGTTTTTTCCATAATGTGGCAACGGGAATTTTGTACTACTTTTACGGAGGTTTACGGTAAAATGTTCAGATAGGCTCATCCTCAGATTCATATCGGTGGCTGTAGGGTTATTTAAGGAACTGATAGTTCCACGAAACCACGCACGCGAGCGCTCGTACTACTTTTGTAATGCGGTATTCGGATGCACCGGTTTTTTTGCTAATTGGTCGAAACGAGTCCACTGCCGCGCATTGTACTTGGAAAAATTAACAAAGCGTGAGATCATTGTAGTTCTTTCCTTCCTTTTCATCTGCAATGAAACCGTTTTTAGGCTTCCGTACCCGTAAAAACGGGACCCTATTACTAAGACTTCGCTGTCCGTCCGTCCGTTTGTCACCAGGCTATATCTCTGGAACCGTGATAGTTACAGACGAAATTTTCACAGATGATGTATTTCTGTAGCTGCTACTTATAACAACAAACGTGGTTTTTGCTTACTTTCGGTTGAAGATCCAAAAAAGCCAATTACAGCGATTATAAGTAGGTAATTGGCTTTTCTGGCTTCTGCATCATCATCTCGCTACTTTATTTAGATAATGGTACGAAACCCTTCGTGCGCGAGTCAGACTCGCACTTGGCCCATGGCTAATATCATCGATAGACTTGCGCTTGGCTACAATACAATCATGCCTGATGGAAAGGAACGATGAGATCTATGGTTAAGCGCGCTTGTCTAGAAAATGCCTATTCACTCTGCTCTTGAAGGCACCCAGGCTCGGCTGGGAACATGGAAGCTGAAAGGGTGTTTCACATCCAAGCGATTCGTATAAGAAACGTGGAAAAAAAAGCAGCCAAGTGCGAGTCGGACTCGCCCATGAAGGGTTCCGTAGCAGCGAGAACCATAATAATATAAAAGTTCTTGTAGTTAGTGGGAAAATCCCTGAAATGTATGATTTTTACCCTTTAAAATGTGAATTTCGGAAATCCCGTTCTTAGTGCACCTTCATGACGTAATATCAACCTAGGTACCAAATTTCAGATCTCTACTACTTTTAGTTCTTCCGGAGTAGCTGGAACAACGAAGAAAATTTAACTTTTGTTTGTAAAAATCTTTTAAATGTATGATTTTTACCCTTTAAAATGTGAATTTCGGAAATCCCGTTCTTAGTGCACCTTCATGACTTAATATCAACCTTGGTACCAAATTTCAGATCTCTACGACTTTTAGTTTTCCGGAGTAGCTGGAACAACGAAGAAAATTTTAATTTTGTATGGGAAAATCCCTTAAATGTATGATTTTTACCCTTTAAAATGTGAATTTCGGAAATCCCGTTCTTAGTGCACCTTCATAACCTTATATAGATCTAGGTACCAAATTTCAGATTTCTTCGACTTTTAGTTTTTTCCGGAATAGCTTGGAACAATAAAAAAAATTCACTTTTGTATGGGAAAATAGCTTAAATGACTCCTAAAGAAAAAACTATTTACTAGTTATCGTTCAAACCAATTTTCGGTGGAAGTTTGTATGGTAATGTACATCATATATTTTTTTCAGTTTATCATTCTCTTATTTTAGAAATTAGAGGGGGGGTCACACATTTTACCACTTTGGAAGTGTCTCTCGCGCAAACTATTCAGTTTAGAAAAAAATGACATTAGAAACCTCAATATCATTTTTGAAGACCTATCCATAAATACCCCATACTTATAAGTTTGATGAAAAAAAAATTTGAGTATTAGTTCTAAGTATGGGGATCCCCAAAAATTTATTGTTTTATTTCTAGTTTTTTGTGAAAATCTTAATGCGGTTCACAGAATACATCTTCTTACCAAGTTTCAATAGTATAATCCTTATAGTTTCGGAAAAAAGTGGCTGTGACATACGGACGGACAGACAGACAGACAGACAGACATGACGAATCTATAAGGGTTCCGTTTTTTTGCCATTTGGCTACGGAACCCTAAAAATAACATTACGTTCGAGTTTGCTGGATATCAACCACGTTAGGATGCCACTTCTGTCGGCGACTTGCGGTTCTGGGGCAGAGAGGTGAAATACATTTTCAGCATTCATTTATTTCAGTTTAGTAAAAAGATGCTTTTATTTTCCTTTTCAGAAGAACACTTTCGTTTCATCGTTTTTTTGTGGTTTTTATTAAACTTTTTGTTAATTTCATTTCAACGGATTCACAGAGTGGTCTGATTTGTTTTTGTATCTAATGCTTTCGAGATCAATTCTATCTAGGATATTATAAAAAGTTGCTGTCTTGACGGCAACTTTCTTGTTGGTCTGTAAATGTAGGTACCTATAAGTATCTATCTACGTAGGAAGTTTATCTAGCTAATAGCTGAGTCCGATAGCCAAAACAGTTATCAGTTCTAGCTCGTAGTACTTAGGTACCTACTTTATCAGGGCGTATCCGGCATTGATAAATAAACTTAACGAACACTTCGTTAAGTTTATTTATCAATACTTAACGAAGTGTGACTTTTATGCTAGATGATAGGAATTTTAATTCATTCCTGTATTTCGATATTAACATGAATACTAATAGGTATTTACGCCAAGTGATAGCCATTCAGACACTAAAGTTGAGAGAAAAAATAAAAAATTCCAACATTTTTCATTACGATATCTCACGCTAGCAACACTGTGTCTGTCCTTTCATTAGCGTTCTAGTGCTCAGCCGTTCAACACAACATTACTAAACTCGTATAAAAAAAGTGAGTGATTATAAGTATTTCTTGCGGAAATCAAAGTATCCGAAAAGAAATATTCAAAATAATCGGATTCATCGTCAAAACGAATTGTGAAATCTACGGAATTGTTATTATTGGTTCAGAAAATCCATATTGCTCCAGTGTTGGGTTCACCTCTTAGAGGGTGTTACGTTCACAGCAGTATACATTGAGGGTAGTTGGAAGGACTATCGCCTTTGTTTTAATTACTGCAAGAGGAGCTAATCAAGATGCATTCTTCGGTGATGGGTACACTTCATTTAGAGGGTGTGACCTTCACGACAACATACATTGAGGGTAGTTGGTAGGTGAAAAACCTGAGGACTATCGCCTTTGTATTAATAATTGCAAAAAATAATTGCAAAGCATCTATGTTGAGGACACTGCATAAGAGGATGTGATCATCACGACGACATACATGAGGGTGAGTTAATAAGATTATCGTCTCTATATTAGGTAATAATTGCAAAAAAGTCAATCAACAAAATATATTCTGCAGTCTATGCTTCAGTGTTGGGTACACTTCATTAGAGAGTGTGACCTTCACGACAATATACATTGAGGATGGTTATTGGGACAACGCCTATGGATTAATCATTCCCAAAAATGACAAGATTATCTTGTAAGCAACTTCCAAAATAGCAAATTGGTGCTTAAACGCCCCCATACCATGTTGAAAACACCGGTTGACGGTTCTCGTCCGATCACCGAAATTAAGCAACATCAGGCGCAGTTAATACTTGGATGGGTGACCACCTGGGAACACCGCGCGATGCTGTTTTTTTATCACCAACTGTATTGGAATGATATAAAGGATCAAAACGATTACCTTTAGAAACTATTTCGATATACCCTCATATCAATATTTTCTTTTACTGTCTGCTAATTTAAATGAACCAAGATTACTTTACTAGACCAGGTCTGAAAAGTACCCGCAATCAAATGCACTATTTACAATTATTTTAGTCTTCCACACGAATCGTTTCTTGTTGTGGTCATTATTTATAGATACATCAATAAAAAGTCCATTGACAACGTCTTACAAAATCAACTAGTAATACTACTCAAAATTTGAAATGTACGAGTGAGACACAAAAATTTTATATGATAATATAATATTCTAATAACTTCTGTGTATATTGTCTTTTATCAATAATATGAAATACAGTTAATCAAGATCCAATATTAACTGGCACTGGAGGAATATCTGAGCAATCCACCTGTTGGTCCATGGTGGACCCACGGGCCAAATCGCAGGACAGCACTCGTCTCTTGCGACGACTTTTCTCGAAGATTTACCCAGGACAGAAGAGTCTTGATTTCCCCACAAGAACAGCACCAGGAGCAAAACAGCCTTGCAAGTACTTATCGATGTCCTCTTTTGACATTTCCGTCGACCTGTCATGTCAGGCGCCGCGCGGCCGCCGATCGGAGTGCTGGCGGAGCGCTGCGCTGTTTCGAACCTCGTGCGGACTCGCGCATGTTCGCATATAGTCGGGTCAGGGTAAGAAGACAACCCGTGGTACCCCGGGGGGACCATCGGGGGTACCACGGGCAATAAACGACACCTACTTACTCGTACGTTTGGCGCTTAGTTTATAGAATAACCGCATTCAAAAAATATTCGAGCCTGATGATATTATTTTATCGTGCTTAAATATGAGTGGAAAATTTATTTTTTTCTCTTTTTATGTTCTCAAAACTATAAACAGAATTTAATGTGTATTTTTTTTTCTCTTCTTTAGTTCGCATGTAGTGCAATGACACTTTAGATATCTAGGTACTATCCTAGTTTCATTCATAATAATTTACTTTTATACAAAAGGTTTTATATTATGAAGATTTATAAACGATTGAACCATTAACATTACAATTAATTTTCATGTTTAAGTAATTAAAAATGAAAATGATTTTTTTCAAATGGGCTTGATTTACAGGCTTTTATGAAAGCTTGAATCTGAAAAACGGGTTTGCGCTGAGAAGGTCTGGCAAAAAACTCGGCTATTATATTCTGTTCACATACAATTGAATATGAGACAACCTATTCGATAACATACTTAATTTTTTTTTTGTTATTCCATTACAAATACATGTTTTTAATACAACCATTCTTTCATCGTAACTCGATGTATTAGATATTACATCAAATTTATCAATGCTTTAACTGAGTTAGGATGCATGCTTTTAAAAGAATGCAATATTTTTGAATATCAAAGTTATTTATAGTTTCTATAATTGACTATTTCTTAAATTTCTTAAATGGATATTAAATATGGAAAATGTAGAGTCCTTATAAAACAATCGATGATATGTTTATTTAAATTTATTTTAGGTATCCTTGTACCTGTATCTACAGGAATATCGGTATCCATACCTAGGAATAACTTAACGCAATGGAAAATATATTTAAAGACCAAATTAATTTTTGCTAGATCAAATATTTTTATTTTCAGGCGATCGCGCCGCTAATTAACTAATGGTTATCTATGCATCAAAAATGTTAAAGGATTTGGAAATTACCAATAGATATATAAGATCATAGAATCATTAAATACTTCATTGGATTTATGATAATATGAACAATGATGGTTCATAATTTTGGCTTGCATGTATCATAACTTTTTTTTTTGATACATAGCCTACATTTTATGTTTTCTGTATTTAATCATTACTAAATAAGTCTAATATTTTGTTTAACTTTCATGTCGATGGATGACGCCGCTGCAAGGATTTAGCTCTCGATGATGACTGACCAAGGTCAAATGATAATTGAAAATTGGGTCATCACTGCTTCACTAGGAACTTGAATACCAGTACAGTAGTACTTCAGCTGTGGTATGTAATTAACTGATTATTATTAAACGAAGATTAGAGACTTTTATCTTCTGTGATGACAGTGGAAATAAAAAAAAAATATTTTTTTTTTTCATCGTCGCAACAAGTCTTA
The DNA here is from genome assembly GCA_963855885.1 of Coenonympha glycerion. Taxonomy (NCBI): domain Eukaryota; kingdom Metazoa; phylum Arthropoda; class Insecta; order Lepidoptera; family Nymphalidae; genus Coenonympha; species Coenonympha glycerion. The sequence goes on along the minus strand of OY979636.1, from coordinate 10,351,037 downwards.
AAAGCATTAATCGCGAACAATCGCGAATAACATTTCGACGTGTCTACCTATTTACATGTTATATTTGCTCGTTGATTTTTGCGATTAACAACTTGGAAAAATCAGATCACATTTTTCAACTGAAAGACTGCTAAATTAAAAAATGGTCTTGATGCAGAAACTGAAGAACTTAAAAAGTACTGTCTAATATTTGTATTCCAATTGTATATGTGGTTTTTTGTTTACAACTAACCAGTACAACAGCGATAGTAGTGTTGGGGTGACTGTTAAAATAACAATTAATGATATTAAACAACATTATTATAACATGAATAACTGTTAAGAATAACAATTATGCCTTCAGTTAAAATTTCAGTATTATGTGAAATGAGAAACTCAACACGGTTATACATACATATATACTATAATATTGTATAAGATGTTTACTGTCTGACAATATTAGAAAACATGCTTTTTTCAGACTATCTTCAGTTTCTATTGTTATCACTTTATTAGAACTCAGGAATAAACAGTAGATATAGTTACTTCATCAGCCTTTGTCTCAGAATCAACTTTAAAATAGACTTATAAGATGATTTCTCTATGGCTTTTTTTAAAATCTCTTGAGAATATTCTTACTTCACCCTATTCAGTTAAAAATATAATTTAAGGTCACTTTAAATCTTAATGACCTTATTAAAGCTGTACCTACACCAAAACCCAAATAACAATATTATTATGGAAATTAAATAAAAATATCATTGTTAACTCCTTTAATAGAAATAACTCTAAAGAGCTATGAATAAAATTAAACAACACTTTACGAAAATACTAATGCCTACTCCTGTATTTTCGTAAAGTGAAGTCAAGATGAACAAAAATTTACGAACTAGTTCTCTGCAACCCTTATAATATATTAGATTTATTAATCTTATATATTAATAAATTGATCTTATTTTTTTTTTCTTTCCAAAAATATGTCTCGGTAATATTTATTCTACTCAAGTTTATAAAAATATATTCGTGATCAATTTACTGTTTGAAATATATATTTCATGGTTGCATATTAACAGCTCAATTTATTACGATTAATCAAGTGTTGCATTTAAAAGTTTTAACTGATACAAATATTTTCAAGCTTGTTGAAAGAGGTTTAAAACCTCTTTTAATCGTCAAGACTACATACGAGCAGTACTGCTAGAATATAGTCTTAATATACCCTTGGTATTCGCACATATAAAAATATATGTTTTTGTACATATATTATTATTAATATATTATACAAATAATATTGATTTACTATCTACTACAGTTTTAACATTTCTACAAAATTATGCTATTAATTATTAATTTGCTTTGAATATCAACTTAAGTTGCTATTTTTATTTTTTTGCTCAATATTAAGCGATTATGCTTATTATTCTATTAATTTAAAAGCATTTCTTATTTACAAATGTCATGGCTCTAAACATCTACCTATTAGTATTCATGTTAATATCGAAATACAGGAATGAATTAAAATTGATGATTAAACGAACTTACCTTAAGTGAAGTTCTATCATAATTTTATGAATTCCTGTATGAAGATATTAACACCCTCCCGTCCCTGTTTTGTGGAAAAACCCATGTATGAATTTGTAAATAAAAAATGTACATATTACAATAATAATAAATATTTATTGAAGACAACATAACCCATATATATATATTATTATATTTACATATATAATATTGTGTGGTTATGTATAATATTGTGTAGTTATGTATATATTAGGTATATGATACATATTTGGGTGCTCTGTAGTGCTACTACCAAGACGAGCTTATCGAAGCACAAAGGCACTCTTATAATAATTACTCTGAACTAAATGAAAGGACAGACACAGTGTTGCTAGCGTGAGATATCGTAATGAAAAATGTTGGAATTTTTTATTTTTTCTCTCAACTTTAGTGTCTGAATGGCTATCACTTGGCGTAAATACCTATTAGTATTCATGTTAATATCTTCATACAGGAATTCATAAAATTATGATAGAACTTCACTTAAGGTAAGTTCGTTTAATCATCAATCATATCATATCGACAAGGAAGATTAGCGAACAAATAACAAATGAACAGCGTTGCCAGATTTTTATTTTGCCGAGTCGGGATTTTGGAACTTTGTGAATCAAAAAAGCGGGATTCTGTCGTCGAAAGCGGGACATAGTAAAAAATTTTACGTTACGAAATATATAGCAAAAAAATTGCCATAGAAAGAGTATTTTAATTCAAATGTAATATTTATCCCATAAATACCTTTTAGTTATTAATAAGTGTATCAAAATTATCGGTGCCAATGATTCGAACCCGCAACCACCACCTGTCGCGAGTGGCCGCTCTACCGATGGAAGCGGATACCGATGACACGATCATTTCGATACACATTGTTTTTCAGTCTTAGGCAGACTGCGGAGCCATCTAATCTATTGGGAAACTACGGTTTTACTACCTTTTAAATATTTGAGTCTTACCTATTCGTCTGAAAAAAAACAGAACAAGTCAAAATTAAAATTTTTAAACAATAGTCTTTTATTTATGAGTTTCCTTTTTCCTTTTTATAAAGATCTTCATCTTTTCTCAACTCTTCACAGGATAGCTGTTATTCCCGAAAAGCGGGACTGAGCCTGTCCCGCGCGGGACATTTAATTTTGCATAAAAAATCGGGACTTCTGACAACGCTGTTCGCGTCATCAAGAACCTTCATCAAAAAAGGTAGGTATCACGCATCAAAACAAGCAAATATAATCGAAGATTGCGCGCAATATGTAACCACATATCCCGTCAGATGCATTGTTACTAGGTAAACGACCTACAGTATGGTGTGCACAAGTCACAACATCCACATATGGATCTAAAGCTTGACGACTTTGTAACTCGGTTCGTGAAAGCATCCAGGCGTCAACTCAGCGAATAGTCCTGTTAATGTGCCGTTCGACGTGAAGATTGAACACTTCTGATATTGAAATAGCTTGTGCGCTGCAAATAAATAGTACCTATTCTGTGGCACGAATGACGAATAGGAACACATTTCGTTATGAATACCATAATGCCACAACATTTTCCATTGAATTAAAGATTATCTCATAGGATTTGAAATGTCCATAAACGTATTTCAATGACAATGATTGACTTCTTAAAATGTTTTGTGCAAATTCTATATCAGGCTTAGGTAGGTATAAGGTACCTACAGCCTCAAAGTAAAAGTAAAAATGTTAAGTTCCAACTCGCGTAGATACTTATTATATTATGAATTATGATAGATGCACATATCTTACGCATAGATAATAGATGGAAAGAAAAAAGAAAATGCAACAACATATACTAAGCCCATATCGCTAACCATAGACAGTTGTTGATTTTTTTCTGACCAAACTATAGAATGATCATCAGGGTTTCTGGCTTTCTGCACCGATTGTTTGTTTATACGCGGTATCTTGCTTAGACTTATCATTTATCAAAATATTATTCTAAGATTGCCAGCATACCGGTTACAATAGTATAAAGACTGCATCATATACATAAAGCATCATTTGTAAGTTAATAGGTGCTCGTATGCAAACCGCTTTGCTTGAATCAGAGGAGCAAGCGTGAATCACTCTCCGGCTATGCAACAAAGAATCAGCATACGAGGCGTAATATGAATAAAGCTCGTCTAAAATTACAATTTCACTATGTATATGAATATTTTAACTTCCGGGCTTTAAGCATGAATACCTGCAATACAAGTTCATTTTTTTAATTACCCGCATGAGTTTCCGTTCTGGCATAAATTATTAATGTAGGTATGAGGTATCCTATTTTTGAGAGTTTGAATACATGCTATCAGAAGCAACTTTTTGTATTTTAAATTAATTCATACTTGTTTTTATTATTATTTTTTGAATTAAAACCAGATAACTCACTTGGAACTTGGAATGTAACAACTGCTAAAATAGCGATAATATTTATTTTTAACCGACTTCAAAAAAAGGAGGAGGTTCTCAATTCGTCGGAATCTTTTTTTTTTTTTTTTTTTTTTATCTATGTATGTTCACCGATTACTCGAAGACGCGTGGACCGATTTGAAAAATTCTTTTTTTGTTTAAGAGGGTTTTGTTTCCAGATGGTCCCATTTTAATCAGGTCAGGATCTGATGATGGGATCCTGGAGAAATCGAGGGAACTCTTCAAATTTTGTATGGACACATGAAACTATTTGAGTATTATTAGAAAGAGTAATATTTTCCAAGTTGTCCTATGGTCATCAGGTCAGGATCTGATCATGGGATCTTGGTGAAATCGAGGGAACTCCTCAAATTTTGCTAGTATACTTAAAGCGAGTTGGGTATTTTTTATAGTTACTGGTGCATATGCTACCAGATACTGATTTGATGACTAAAGTCATCAAGTCAGGGTCTGATGATGGGATCTTGGTGAAATCGAGGGAACTCTTCAAATTTTGCTAGTATACTTGAAGCGAGTTGGGTATTTTTTATAGTTACTGGTGCATTTGCTAGCAGATACTGACTTGACTAAAGTCATCAAGTCAGGGTCTGATGATGGGATCTTGGTGAATTTGAGGTATCTCTTCAGATTTTATGAACACACCTCAAGCAATTTGGGTATTTTACAACGCCTTGTGCATTTTATTGTTTTCCACTAAAAAGTATAAAATAAAAATGGGAAATGCTTTCCAAAAAACCAACTTCAAATGCCACTACAAAGAGTGAAATAATTTTTATTTAAATTTTAGGTACCTACACCAATTCGAAGTCGGGCAATGTTTCATACAATCCCTAATAGTCCTTCTTACTTACTTGATGTGCGAAGAAATGACGAAGTCATAGACAATCGCCCGACTTCGAATTGGTGTAGGTACCTAAAATTTAAATAAAAATTATTTCACTCTTTGTAGTGGCATTTGAAGTTGGTTTTTTGGAAAGCATTTCCCATTTTTATTATCAGTAATAAAACCATAAAATATAAGCATTTCTCTTTACAACCATAACCCTAAATTATGTCCCATTTAGATAAAAGCGTCTCCTTAATTTACTCGCTAATGCTTTCACTTTGCCGGACGATTATTATTTACTTACTGCTTGTGACGCGCTTTGTAAATCGTAATAATCCTAACTAAGAACTCATTTATTTCTTTACGTTTACATTATTATCTCTACCTATTCAGACTATTAAATTCTCGTGTCGGCAAATACCTCCGAAATGGCTTGACCGATTTTTGCGAAATTTTTTGTCCACTTTCGGTAGGTCTGAGAATAGGTCGTACTTACCTATAAGCTATTTTTCATACCCTCAAATGGCGAAACAACGTTTGCCTGGTCACCAAGACTCTAGAGGATACTTTCTTCCGCGGTCGTGCTTTAAGTACCTATGTAGGTACCATTAAGATCCATATTTTGAACTAGATAGGTACACGAAAACCTAAACTTTATATAAAGTATAATACTTACTCACAGCTATAAAAACCGGAAAATAGAATTTGTAAGAGAAATTCAGAAACGTGCGGAAAATTCTTAGCCTTAGAATCCGTAAATAGCAGCCAACCTTGGCTCGGATCGATAGAGCCTTGAACTACGACCGCGACTCCGGGCAGCTCATTTGCCACTTTGTAGACTGTAGCAGAGCACTACCGCCCTTGTGTTACCGTGTAGTGTGTAGTGTGCACAAACCGACTACTTACATGTTACAGCTGAAATGAGCTAATACACTTACGTAGTGTATTTTATTCATCTCTGTGTACCTTTTACAGAGCGCAGTGGGAGAACTCTCAATTCACGGAGGTGTACCGTGTAAGGTATACTGGAATAGTTTTCCAGGTATATATTTTTTAGCATCAAGGCGCACGCCTGTTTGCCATGCAAAATTTTATTGTTGTTATGACTAACGCACGAAGCAGTAGTATTAGATAATTGTTTATTGTTCATTACAAAAATATTAAAACGAAAAATTAAAGCATCAGGGATCAGATATTTTGTTACCATTTGCTTATTTTTGTAAGTATTTATTTTCACATTAATATTGCAAAAATAATTTTTTATTTTGTAATTCCTTTTGCAGGAGAAAACAGGAGTTTTATATGGCAGATATTTTTTTTTTACTATATAGATTACAGTGAAGAAAAAACAGCAAAATCGTAACCTTTGTGAGTAGTACCTAAGCTGTTATCGTTATTTCTACACGAATGAGTGTTTAGCTATTATAGCAGAAATTACATATTACAGTAAAATTAAAGTAGGTCATCTCTACACTTTATAAACCATAAATAAAGTCACTTGTTTTTTTACTGTACAGTTGGTATATTTTTATCTTGATTTGAGTGGAGCGTGTTAATTACAAATGTCAATTAGGTATTATTATTTGCAAGTAGGTTAAGTAAGGTAAGTAAACCAGTCCGCAAGAACAAAAAATGTCAACAATATTTAATTGAACAGTTGATAGGTAGTTGTCAGCTGTATTTAAACAGTTAAGTAGTTTTTATAGCTTCCTAATTTTAATAGGAAATGAAAATAGTGCCGACTGCAGCTGGCCATACAACATCCTTTCTATAAATTATAAAGAACTCCAGAAGCGTGCTTTTAATAATTTTGTGAATTTTTATAAAAAAAAGTCTGGAAATCTGCCGCGCAAAACCGCATCTGAAATAACTATTTTTTGTATGAAATAAGCTAATTTTGAACAGTCGTAGAATTGTTATAGTGTTAACTAGTAGGTTGCGTGAGGGCGCGGGCCACATGTGGCCCGCGTGCTGTCTTCCCCCTATTTGCCGTCCAACTTTTAGCCTCTTCAACATCCGCCATACATTTTCTATGGTAAAAAAAAATTCCGCCATTTTGAATTTTTTTTCTATCCATCGAATAGACCTTCGGGTCCTGATCAACTCTTGTCAAGAAACCGTTCGTCCATCTTTTATACCCTTCGAGATATTGGCGAAATTCGTTTGGCCGCCATTTTGAATCCGCCATTTTGAATTTTTTTTCAGCTAACTGTCAATTGTTTGACATTTTGAGTGACATTTGGTCGAGCACCCCCCACCCATCTCCAATACCCTGGCTGTGCTCTTCACCCGTCTCCGAAATCCTCAATCATCAGCTCTCTCCGTATTTTTCCTCCGAATGAATTTTTTCCTTCTATACGAAATGGTCATTGAAAAAAAAATTTTTCATACAAAATTGTTCAGGAGAGGTGATCAATCAGTGAGTCAGTGAATCAGCACGAGTAGCTATATATATAGTAACTAGTAGGGCGCGTGGGAGCGCGGGCCACATGTGGCCCGCGGGCTGTCTTCTCACCTATAAAAGAATCGCCGTCATCTCCATCGCCAATTGGAATCCGATTGGCAGTGGGCTAAAAGAATATCCTCGGAGCACTGAACCTCAGAGGTTCAGTGTATTTTTTAATCAAACAGCCCTTAACTATCTTTAAATCCATGACCGCTGAGGTTCAGTGTATTTTTTAATCAAACAGCCCTTAACTATCTTTAAATCCATGACCGTGCTCCTCAATCATCATCCAAATCCAAGATCTTCATCTCTTCTCATATTTTCCTCTGGCAGTTCTCTGAAGAACTGTGTCAATGCCTTGGAAAGTTCCCTACTTATTGTAGCATGTACCTACATTTGCTATGGAAAAATAAATTCCTCTATTTTATTTTTTTCATTCATCCCGTAGAACTTGAGATCTTGATCACCTCTTGCTAAGAAACCACTCTCTTATCTTTTATACTTTCCGAGATAGAACAACACGAAATTCATAGCCATACAGGCGGCCATCTTGAATCCGCCATTTTGTTTTTTTTTTTCAGCTCACTGCCAATTGCGTGAAGTTCCGAGTATTTTTTGTTTCAGCAGTCCTCACCTAACTATGATACCTTGCCCATGCTCCTTGACTGTCTTTAAAATCCTCAATCATCACCTCATTACATATTTTTCTCACGTAGTCATCCAAAAATCCGCATCAAAGCACTTCATGTTTTACAACTCGTAGTCTCTTCAATATTCCCCATACATTTTCTATGGAAAACTAAATTCCGCCATTTTGTTTTTTTTTTTCTATCCATCAAATAGACCTTCGGGTCCTGATCATTTCTCGCCAAGAAACCACTCTTCCAACTTTTATACTTTTCGAGATGAACGCTGATGAAGTTTGTATGGCGGCCATCTTTTTTCCGCCATTTTGAATTTTTTTTCAGCTAACTGCCAATTGAATGTCATTTCAAATGACATTTGGTCGAGCACCCCCCACCTATCTTCAATACCCTCCCCGTGCTCTTCACCCGTCTCCGAAATCCTCAATCATCAGCTCTCTCCGTATTTTTCTTCCTCATAAATTTTTCCCCTCTACACGACCCTATCCTTGAAAAAAATTTTTTTCATACAAAATTGTTCAGGAGAGGTGATCAATGAGTCAGTCAGTGGCCAATCAGCACGAGTAGCTATATATATATTAACTAGTAGGGCGCGTGAGTGCGCGGGCCACATGTGGCCCGCGTGCAGTCTTCCCGCCTATAAAGGTATCGCCGTCATCTCCATCGCCAATTGGAATCCGATTGGCAGTGGGCTTAAAAATGACCAAGGAGCACTGTCATGGTTTTAAAGATAGTTAAGGGCTGTTCGAACAAAAAATACGCTGAACCTCATCAGATGAGGTTCAGCGTATTTTTTGCTCTTACAGACCTTAACTATCTTTAAAACCATGACCGTGCTATTTTACCATCATCCAAATCCTAGATCATCGTCACTTTTCATACTTTCCTCTGGCAGTTCTCTGAAGAACTGCGTCAATGCCTTGGATAGTTCCCTACTTATTGTAGCATGTACATTTTCCATGGAGAAATCAATTCCACCATTTAGTTTTTTTTATTCATCCCGTTGAAATTAAGATCCTGATCACCTATTGCTAAGAAACCACTCTCATATCTTTTATACTTTCCGAGATAGAACAACACGAAATCTGTATGGCGGCCATCTTGAATCCGCCATTTTAATTTTTTTTCAGCTTACTGCCAATTGCATGACGTTCCAAGTAATTTTTGTTTCAGCAGTCCCCACCTAACTATTATACCTTGCCCATGCTCCTCGACTGTCTTCAAAACCCTCAATCATCATTCCATATTTTTCTCTAGTAATTCCCCGAAAAACCGCATCAAAACCTTGCATAGTTACCAACATTTAATCTCATAAAATTTCCCATACATTTTCTATGGAAAAATAAATTCCGCCATTTTGATTTTTTTTCTATCCATCGAATAGACCATGGGGTCCTGATCACTTCTTGTCAAGAAACCACTCTTCCATCTTTTATACTCTTCGAGATGGACACCGATGAAGTTTGTATGGCGGCCATCTTGAATCCGCCATTTTGAAATTTTTTTCAGCTTACTGCCAATTGCATGACATTTCGAATGACATTTGGTCGAGCACCCCCCACCTATCTTCAATAACCTCCCCGTGCTCTTCACCCGTCTCCGAAATCCTCAATCTTCAACTCTCTCCGTATTTTTCCTCCGAATGAATTTTTTTGCTCTATACGAACCCATCCATGAAAAAAAATTTTTTCATACAAAATTGTTCAGGAGAGGTGATCAATCAGTGAGTCAGTCAGTCAATCAGTGAATCAGCACGAGTAGCTATATATATATTAACTAGTAGGGCGCGTGAGTGCGCGGGCCACATGTGGCCCGCGTGTAGTCTTCCCGCCCATAAAGGTATCGCCGTCATCTCCATCGCCCATTGGAATCCAATTGGCAGTGAGCTGAGAAACTTACCAAGGAGCACTGTCATGGTTTTAAAGATAGTTTAGGGCAGTTCAAACAAAAAATACGCTGAACCTCATCGGATGAGGTTCAGCGTATTTTTTGTTCGAACAGCCTTTAACTATCTTTAAAACCATGACAGTGCTCCTCAATCATCATCCAAATCCTAGATCATTGTCTCTTCTCATAGTATGTACATTTTCCATGGAAAGATAAATTCTGCCACAGTGAATTATTTTCCATGCATCGAGTGCAGAACTTGAGATCCTGACCACCTCTTGCTAAGAAACCACTCTCTTATCTTTTATACTTTCCGAGATAGAACAACTCGAAATTTGTATGGCGGCCATCTTGAATCCGCCATTTTGTATTTTTTTCAGCTCACTGCCAATTGCGTGAAGTTCCGAGTATTTTTTGTTTCAGCAGTCCCCACCTAACAATAATACCTTGCCCATGCTCCTTGACTGTCTTTAAAATCCTCATTCATCACTTATTCCATATTTTTCTCTGGTAGTCTTCCAAAAAACCGCATCAAAGCACTTCATGATTTACAACTCGTAGTCTCTTCAAAATTCCCCATACATTTTCTATGGAAAAATAAATTCCGCCATTTTGAATTTTTTTTCTATCCATCGAATAGACCTTCGAGTCCTGATCAGCTCTTGTCAAGAAACCATTCTTCCATCTTTTATACTTTCCGAGATATCGACGAAATTCGAATGGCGGCCATTTTGAATCCGCCATTTTGAATTTTTTTTCAGCTAACTGCCAATTGGATGTCATTTCAAATGACATTTGGTCGAGCACCCCCCACCTATCTTCAATACCCTCCCCGTGCTCTTCACCCGTCTCCGAAATCCTAAATCATCAGCTCTCTCCATATTTTTGTTCTTAATGATTTTTTCCTTTCTATACGACATAATCCTTGAAAAAAAAATTTTTCATACAAAATTGTTCAGGAGAGGTGATCAATCAGTCAGTGGCCAATCAGCACAAGCAGCTATATATATATTAACTAGTAGGGCGCGTGGGTGCGCGGGCCACATGTGGCCCGCGTGCAGTCGTCCCTCCTATAAAGGTAAGGCTGTCATCTCCATCGCCAATTGGAATCCGATTGGTAGTGGGCTTAAAAAAATGACCAAAGGAGCACAGTCATGGTTTTAAAGATAGTTAAGGGCTGTTGGAACAAAAAAATACGCTGAACCTCACAGATGAGGTTCAGCGTATTTTTTGCTCGAATAGCCCTTAACTATCTTTAAAACCATGACTGTGCTCCTCAACCATCATCCAAATCCTAGATCATCATCACTTCTCATATTTTTCTCTGGCAGTTCTCTGAAGAACTGCGTCAATGCCTTGGATAAAACCCTACTTATTGTAGCATGTACCTACATTTTACATGGAAAAATAAATTCCTCCATTTAGTTTTTTTATTCATCCCGTTGAACTTGAGATCCTGATCACCTCTTGCTAAGAAACCACTCTCTTATCTTTTATACTTTCCGAGATAGAACAATACGAAATCTGTATGACGGCCATCTTGAATCCGCCATTTTAATTTTCTTTCAGCTCACTGCCAATTGCATGACGTTCCGAGTATTTTTTGTTTCAGCAGTCCCCACCTAACTATAATACCTTGCCCATGCTCCTCGACTGTCTTCAAAATCCTCAATCATCATCTCATTCCATATTTTTCTCTAGTGATTCTCCGAAAAACCGCATCAAAATCTTGCATAGTTACTAACTTTTAGTCCCTTCCACATTTCCCATACATTTTCTATGGAAAAATAAATTTCGCCATTTTGATTTTTTTTTTCTATCCATCGAATAGACCTTCGGGTCCTGCTCAACTCTTATCAAGAAACCACTATTCCATCTTTCACACTCTTCGAGATGGACCCCGATGAAGTTTGTATGGCGGCCATCTTGAATCCGCCATTTTGAACTTTTTTTCAGCTCACTGCCAATTGCATGACATTTCGAATGACATTTGGTCGAGCACCCCCCACCTATCTTAGATACCCTGGCCGTGCTCTTCACTCGTCTTCGAAATCCTCAATCATCAGCTCTCTCCGTATTTTTCCTCCGAATGAATTTTTTTCTTTAATACGACCCCATCCATGAAAAAAAAATTTTTCATACAAAATTGTTCAGGAGAGGTGATCAATCAGTCAGTGAGTGAGTGAGTGAGTGAATCAGCACGAGTAGCTATATATATAGTAATATAAATTGTAAACAACTACAGTATTTTTTATAACTAAAGTAGGTATTTTTTATATAACCCTGTATACAAATCATTGTAAGTTTCCAGTTAAGGTGTTGCGGCCCTACCAGCCCGCGAAATTCAAATTTTATTTAGTTTTTCGCAAATATTAGACTAACTACACATTGTAGATTTATGGCAATGCATTTTGCGGGCCTACTTTTTATGCATCTACAAGTTTTTAATAGAAAGTTTGCTCGAAAGTTGCCACTCATCTCATATTGGTTCCCGAAAGATAATTTTTTGCAGTTTCCCAGATTTCGAGCTATCGGGAACCAATATGAAGTAAATGAGTATTGTTGAGCAGAGTTTTTGTTAAAAACATGTAGATGCATAAACGTTGTGCCCGCAAAACACATTGCCATTAGCCTTCGATGTATAATTAGCCCACTATGAGCGAAAAACTAAATAAAATTTGAATTTTCGCGCCCCGATGGTACCCATCGCCCTTAAGGAAATTAGTCCAAGTAGACCTACCTATCGACTAATTTGTGAGTTGCCTACTTACTTGAAACTCAGTACCCGAACTAATTTCTTAAAAATGACACTTTGAAGCAAAGGTTTTTTTATTATAATAATACATACATAAGCATGTGAAGATGATACTGCTATGCGCAGACAAACAAATAAAATTTGAATTTTGCGGGCAGACCATTGAAACATCTAACGTTATCATGAATCATATACCTATATATACTTTCGAGTCTCGTCTTATAACATGGCTAGTGTCTATTTATACCTACCGTCTAGACTTTCGACTCTCGGCCCTAGTCTCTAGTTGCACAGTGCACTTGCAAGACGCGAAAATGATTCCGCGAATCAGTTCTGATAAGGCGAGTGATAAGAACCGTCGACCTGTTTGTACCACAAACTGCCTTCGTTCTCGATTTGATATTTATTTCTTGAATAATATAAGAAACTGTGTAAGTATAATTCAGAAATAGGCAAACAAAACAAAGAGCAAAGAATGGAAATGAAAATTTTTATGTTTCACATAGGCCTGAATAATAGGCTCTTATGAAAAGTCAAAACTCTACCACCAGGTTCGGAGAGCAGGTTTGCACCGAGAAGAACCGGCAAGAAACTCGGCACTTGCTCTTTTTAAAAAATTACTTTAGGTATAACAATTCTTCTTACATTTAAATATGAAAAATTATTACATATTTTTTATGGTGAGTGGTTTTTTTCGTGAGGAGATGGAAGCATATCCTTATAATTCCAAGAATCCTTGTCATTGAGAAATTCTTCAATAGTAGTAACATTAGTATTTAGTAGTATTAAATAAGATTATTATTCTACAAAGCTACTTTATAAAAATAAATAAAGAATAATTTTATTGATCCATATTTTAAATTGGCCCCCACTGTAAGTACAAGTAGTAGACGTAGCGTAGGTAATATTATGTTATAGGATAGGTACAATTAAAAAAATGACTTTTAGATGCTGTCCTCTAGGATACTAGCAAACTATGATAAACAACAAAGCAAAAACATTTAAAAAAAGAAACATTAAAATTATGTAACCCAACAAAAGGATAGCTTGTGATCGAAGCTCAAAACTCAAAAGCTCCAATAAGTACTCGTAAGCTCATCCACCGAGATTAAAATCGTTTCGTCTTTGATAAAAAATATGAATGATGCCGCGCGCACACTGTACAGTGCGGGGAAAACGGGGAAAGCTGGCTCACCTGCGTGGGGAGGACCGTCTCCCGGCCCAGGGGTATCGACATTTTGCTAGCGGCGCCGCCGGCCGCGCCCCGGCGCCCGCCTGCGCCACACCATCCACCGACCCGCCACTACGCGGAGCCCGCGCCGAGGAAAACACTTTCCCGAGCCCCCACTGACAGAAACCCACCACGATTCAGTGTTAAAAATACAGGCAAAAATCGCACATCACTCAGAAAATCCTCCTACCAGTCAGCCTTATCGGACACTCGGAGAAAATCCAAAAATCGGCGCGATACGACAACGCAACGATGGCACCGGACTGACGGCCGTCTCGATAAGCGCGAGCGTACGGACTGGCGGGCCTCGGCCCTCGTAGTATCGAGACTCGAGAGCCGCGCAAGCCCACCCCGCGTAGGGTTGCCGACGCCGATCACTTACCGGATTCCTTTAGTTAGGACCATGTTAGGACCCACTGGAGCATCCCGCATGTTTTGCACATCTATGTTTATTAAGGGCCCTTAAAACGGCAGCCCCAATCTGGGACAATTCCTACTATGTAATTATTTCATAACTGTGCAGTATTTCCTCATACAAAGACTGAATCACAAGATCTGATCGCACTGATTGATTTTGATAGATATTGTTGCATATTGTATCTCTGCCTCATTTTTTTGGTCCTTCGAAGCCGGATTCCTAACATTTTGACTTTGAACTATCTTTCACATGACTAACCTATGGAATGGAAGCAACTTTTTTAAAATAGCATAATCCACTTTATGTCAATTGCATAAGATATACCAAATAAGTAAATAATTCTTGAAAATGCGCGAGGATTCCTCGGAAGACGAGCTGCCTTTTTTAGCTCCTATTTAGTATAAATGTTATACATAAAAAAAGTCGATTCCATTCCATTCCGCCGCGGTGTATAAATTGACCGTAACGACTTACCTACAGCAAAATTAACCATAAGATGCTGGACTAGAGACTAGAGATAGATTTATTGCTCTAGTTTGTCCATCTACCATCGTCGATCAGTCACCAGCAGGCACTAGGCACGTGCCTCGTGGTGCGATATCGAGCGAGTACACATGCGCATTTGGTCGCACATTTCTCATTCACTTAAAGCACTGACTTTTAGTAGGTACGCTGGACCTCAGACTGTCAACGTAAAAATGAAGACCCTTGATTTTCGCCATTTTGGCGCTGATTGTTGCGTAACCTGGTGTGAGAGTCAGTGGAACTAAAATAAAATGACATTACGATCACTAGCAACAAAATGTCAATTTAGTACCGTGGACCTTCGAAGGGGCGCTTCAAATCGGCATAAAAAATTAACTGTCAAGTGTACACATAGAATGTTTGATCCAGCGGCGAGCAATTATAATAAAGATCAGTGACTTATAGGTATCGCACCGATACCTAACCCAAGCACACCTGTACAAATAAAACATGAACTACAATAGGCACGTTGTGTCGAAATGCTCCTGGCTCAAACAATATTGATGCGATGATATTCTAAGTGAACTGCAATCAAATTACACAAGACCAGCAGAAAATTACTTACATGCTTTATGATTAACGGATTTGATCTCTTGTTCAACTTAGAAGAACTGCATTTCAAAATCGAACTGCATAATAAATTATGTATTTAGCAGATGACTTTTGCGGAAGTCCAATATAAATTGATAGAATAGAAATAGCCAATAAACGACATACAGAATAATATTATTTAAAACAAAGTTCACCGTCGCCTTTGTCTCTAATATGTTGTATTCATGATAAACTCAAAGACTATACTACTGAACAGATTTTCATACGGTTTTCACCGATAGATAGAGTGATTGTTGACTTTACAACGCGACTCTACGATTTCGCATTGTGAAGTCCACCACACAAAATTCTTCCAACACTTTCTTCGACGCACGTTTCGTCTCGCACCGGGACACCGGACATCCTCAGAAGACATTGACTTCACAATGCAAAATCGTAGAATTACTCTACGATTGTGTGTGTGGTGTTTACGTGGGCGGTGTTCTTGCATATTGGATCATACAGATTATTTTCAAGTAGCGGATGATACTGTACAACAAGACTTTATCTGTCCTGCTAATTATGGATTTCCGCAAAATAACGTCTGCTTCCATTCAATATACTATCTAGATTCTAGACAATCTGCCTACACTTACAGTCTATGCCATACTAGGTAGGCAGTAAGTTATGGAGGTGCAAGATTGTTCAAATAGCTTCGAACATCGTAGGAAGGGTGGCGAGCGGCAGCTGGTAGGGAGTGGCGGCGTGGGCGCTCCTCGAGGCAAACGCATTAGGTTCAGGCAGCGCCTGCGAACACTTTTCCTTTCTGCTGCGTTCACCGCTCCAGATTACGTCATATTCCAAGTCAAGTTTGGCTGATAGTTTGTTACGAATATTGTATAGCCTACTTCACCTACATAATATTACCTACACCGAGCCGTACCCAGAATAATAAATTGATCACGTGATTTCCGCGCAGACAACTGCACACAACACATATATTTTTTAATTCCGTTCTATTTGAGCGAATCCAACCATCTCGAAGTATTATGGCTATGTTTGATGGTTACGACTGCTACTGTGGCTTCAACTAGGGACAGTAATATTAAAAAATCTTTATGTTCGTTTTTAAGTGGTAGTCCTCGGTTCGATTCTCGGCACGAGCCAGTTTTGGATATAAGAATTTCTCAATAGATCTTGTTCAAGTAGGCCTTGGCTGCAGGGTTTCCCCTTCGGCGAGGCGACGCTAAGAGATTCAAAGTTCCGGTGCGCCGTGCGATACTTTGTCTAAAGCAACCTTTAGGGGGTAAGTAGCAAGATCTGCCACATATCTTTGCCTTTATGACTATCCAATAGAGATTACGCTACGATTGAAGTAGGTACTAACTTTTATCTACGCTCATTGCTTAAAGTTCGAATTATGAAATCAAAATGTGTCACATATTGACCTACTTTATTCACAGACTTCTATAATTATTAAAAAGTTATTCATTATAATATCGCTGTACTATGGAAATATCTCTAGATAGTTGAATAATTTCTATTACGATACTCGGCTCTGGGTTCCTGTATTTTTGTGTCGTCATCACAGACCAGGGAATAACTTTCTTTTCTCTGTGGTCGTCATAGCCAAAAGAGAGTGTAGAGCCAATCCTCAATTTTGTTTTTTTTTTTTTTATATATGGAGTCCACAGACAACATTTTTATAATCATGGAATGGGTCATAATCGACCATAGACAACAATTAATTCACGGAAACAATAATTTTTCCCTGCCTTATATGACTGATTATAAAGTGTTTTCATACAGAATATTGAAAAGAATTATATATCATTTTTGATTATTTAATTATCCACTAAAAATATACTTTATCTGACTTGTATAAATATTTTTCTACTCTTTTTTGTTTCATGACTTTTTCAACAGACTATAATACGCAGTTTACAACTGAATTTTGGCGCCATAGGTAGCTAACTTTTAACATTTCAATGTGTTATTTTTGCTACTTAGTCAAATCTTAGCGCGGAAAATCGTCTAGCAGTGAAACCTACTAAAGAAAATTTAACTCCACCTGACATTTTAGTACTTAATTGCAACAAAAATGACCCAGAATCTTTTACCAACAAAGTGAAGGATTTACGACAAACATTAGCAAGATTTTATGGTTTGGATTTATGATAATTTGGGCGTAGATAAAGTAGTGTATGAAACTCTACATAATTAGGTATTAAAACACTCGTGTGATACTATTAAAAAACTCGCCTGCGGCTCGTTTTTTAAACTCACACTCATGTTTTAATACCCCCCATTATGCATCCGTTTCATAAACTACTATTAATGAACCCAACAAGTGTATTAACATTTTTCAAAGCTGATGTCAGTAAAAAATTGAAACCTTTGAGATTTTTAAAGCTTGTCAAGTTTTTTTGTTGAAATTTCCGAGAACTATGTTTTAAAAGAAAATGAAAACTTGTGTTACCTAGATTTGTTCGTTTTTAGGCTTTTACCGCGCGCTGCCAAAAACGGAGCTATAAATTATGATGAATCTCTTTGACGGCGACAGGCCGAGAGAATATAAAATCATGAAATCAAATCGAAAGACGACAGAAGTATATTATTAATATTATATACTATTTTATACCGACTAGCGAGTAGCGAGATGACACTGCTTTTGCATAATGAAAACTGTTATGTGGAAAAATACATTTCAGACGTTTTGAAGATCTTTGAGATAAAAATCTCGGTTGAGAGGCGAAGCAAATCTGATTACTTATATTATTTTTTGGTCCTAGATACTGCAAATAGGTACCTGCTTATGTCTGCGTCCATTCATTAAAATTCAGCCTCTATGCACCACTTCAAGTGGCAGTAGGTATACCTAAGTACCTACCTTCTTATATTTACACTCCCGATTACAGATTTCAGTTTACTGAGAGGAATAATTATGATTAATTGCATATTTAAACCACAAGAACTCTCGATTAATTAGAATAATTCCAGTTTCCAGTAGTCCTTTTGAGAGCAGATATAAATCAAGTAGCGAAATGAAATTCACAATTGTGCCTCAGGATTTCGAGATTTGTTCCAAATTTCAGTCAAATGGGCTCAGTAGTTGCGGCGTTAAGTAGCAACAAACATACACATTACCTAGTAGATATAGAAGTAGGTACCTACACACACGCAAATATTCATCTTTATAATATTAGTGTAGTGTATTGGATGTTTACAATTAGTTAGGTACTTATGTAATAATAACATTTTCACCAGCAATACCTAGACAGAATTCGCCACGCAACCTACTTACCTAATATAATTTACTTAAGTATAGAAAATTCATATAGCAAAACTAGACTAGGTAGGTAGTTACTCGTAGGTATAGGCATTAGCTGTATGCTTGCTAATAAATAGAGTTCAATAAACACAGTTGAGTTGACGAGTACATTACCTGAACTCCGTCCATTGCTCCCTCGAACATAGTCCATCGGCCGTAAGTCGTCATCACATCTGATGCACTGTCCCTGCCACCAACGATACCTATCACTGTTATTGCAGTTAGTCCCCTATCACCAACGATATCACTGTTATTACAGTTAGTCCCGTCACCAACGATATCACTGTTATTGCAGTGAGTCCATCGTCACCAACGATATCACTGTTATTGCAGTTGTGTCACTTATGGGTTGCGTAAGCGTCAGGAAGTCTCCGAGGCAAGTTCACTACTGCGAAGTGCATGTGATTGTGACGCGGCATGGCAAATAGACTGTTTAGTGCTAAATTAGCGCAAAGTGTGCAAATCGCTCGACGGCCGAGCACCGCTCGCGGTTCACTTCGAAGGGTGGCCATTCTCTTATGATTTTCTTAAGTTCATTCATTATGATTTTCTTAAGTTTTCACTGAGATCACTCGGGTATAAATATATGTATTTGACCCAAACTCAATCAACCTGATCGCTCAGTATCTATGTTGAAAATCTGAGATGGTTCTTCTTTCTTCTTCTCAGCGGCAGAGCGCGTTTGTACACCCTCGTAAACTTAGTTTTAAGTCGACTTGTAGTTATCACCATACTTATGCAACAAATATCATACAGACTTTTTACAAGTGCCTGTATATTAGGCCTATATGTGAAATAAAGATATTTTGTGTTTGAGTTTGAGTAACGGTAGCACCATAGCCCGTAGGGGAAAGTGGTCACCCTTCGTACGCGGGGCACCTTCATACGGTACCAATATCAGAAAAACTAAACGGCACACAAACACGCCTTCGCTTGTGTGCATAAACATACCGACCGCCATGTTGCAAACGAAACTTTGCTTCAGTCACGTCATGCTGTGACAGTTGACAAGACATAACGTGTTTCCGCGCACGGTGAGTAAATATTTGACCGATGTTTAGTCCGTAATTGAAAGTAGAATTCTTGGATTTATTGACATAACACTGATGATGGATTTATGTTAACATTGTTTATTTTAAACATTAATTATAATATTCCTCATATTCATTTGGGATTTGTGTTAAGTTGTAATTTAATTTAAATGCAAGGCTTGGGGACCATTCGTACAATACTACAGGGGGCACATTCGTACGCGTACGAATGCTCCCCATTAAATATTATTTACCACCATTACAGTTAATTTAAATTTTTATGAAATGAAATAATAAAACATTTGAATATTTGGTCAACGTATTAGTATACGATATAATTAGGTCGATTTTTGTTTATATTGACCGGAATCCTTTTATTAAGCTCAATTTTCATAGGTTATTTTACGTTTTTTTAATCGTAAATTTTCTTGATTTCATTTAACTTTTTTTATAAGTTAGATAAAGCCTTTTATGTAAATTTGTTTACAGAACCATGGTACGGACGTATAAAAAAAAGGATACGCGATCCCATGAAGTCGATGAAGAGTCAATTGGTTGAAATTTCAAAATGAGATAATAATAATGAGTGGGGTATCATATTATGAAAGGACGTTACTTGTGTATTCTAAAACCGATTTTTATTTATTTTTATGCCCGATAGTTTTTGATTTATTTTGGCAAACTGTCGAAAAAAATACCGTTCCCCCTTAACTACGAAGTTTATCGTTCCAAAAATGTGAAATAATTATGATCAATAATAGATTTAAATTAAAGATAAAAGAGTCAATGAATTTAGCTATTGATGATGTAGTACATATAGAAAAGCTGCATTGAAGTACAACATAAAAACATCTACGTTGGAAAGTAGAGTCAAGAAATTTAAGAATGCCGCAAGCGACAATAGACCCTCGCGAACTTTTTAAGGGAAGAAAACCGGGTAAAACCCGTATATATACCGATACACCTGAAAAAAATGAGCTACATAAGAAAAATAGACAGAAAGAATTGAAAAAATAGAACAAGAAAGGAAAGCCAGAGCTAAAGCAATGAAACGTAGTTTACAGCAACTGAATGCAAGACAAAGGAAAAAGAAAACTAAGAAAATAGAAAGCGATGAAGATTCAGAGGAATCTGATGGAATGCAAATGAGTTTGCGGGAAAGTTCCACGTTTCCGGTTGATTTAGAAACCGATGAAGCTGATGGTTGTCATAATATCGATACTGATGTGACACCAGAAAAAATCAAAGATAATTGCTACATTTTAGTAAATTTCGAAAAGAAAGCTTCTGTACTTTATTACGTCGGAAACGTCCTCAGTCATTACTCGCGCACGGAGCTGAAAGTTTCTTATCTCCGTAAAAAACCGGGATCATTCTGGTCATTCGTTTTCCCTACTGTGGAAGACGTACACACGTTTTTAACAGTGACGTCGCCATGATTCTTCCTGATCCTCAACCACGACCTCATTGCACTGCTAGAATGGCTAGATATTTTACTTTTTCAGTTAAATTAAATAATTTTAATGTGCAATAAGTACCAAAATATCAACCAAATGTTTAATTATCTACCTTTAACTTGATTGGATTGGATGGATTGTAAAAGACTAATCATGCAGATCTCAAGCAGAATAATTGTAGAGATCTCGTGTAGAATGAGAGTTACTTATGTATAAAATTATCAGTACGTGTACTAAGAGTAAAAATTTTATTTTTTGTTATTTTCCATAAGAATTTTTTTTATTTGTGAGTCAAGTTCAATGTCATTAAGTTAGTTAAGTAATAAATACATTTCCTTCATGAATAAATAAAAGTTACCTAGTACGAAAGTACCCCACCTGCTGTACGAAGGCACCCCACGCGTGGGGTGCGTTCGTACAAATATCATATCAAAGAAAAATGTCGATTACTCAATATCCCTTCGATATAATAGTTTCAGATATTTTTGTTATATACTACGATATATTTCTTACATTTAGGTGCAAAGACTATATTATTTAGATAATTTAATAAAGAATAAAAAATAAAAATATAAAAATTGTACGAAGGGTGACCACTTTCCCCTATAGGACCGATCACGTTTAAGACCCATTAAAGTACTTGAAAAGGCGACCGCGTGCAAGGAAATGCAGTAGGTATAACATTTTGTTGGAAGCCATTGGGACCGTGTGGAGATTCTTACAGAAGGCCTGTAAGGATCTGCATTACTGAATGAATTATAGCCTATTTTGGCCACAACACAAAAAGCTATAGATATACTTACCATCAAAAACTTTGGCCATTCTATCAAGGGTGTGGAATATCATGAGTCCACATGGTCGATCCCAACAATATGGACGGATCTGGATCGCTACAAGTCCATCCATCATGGAATGCTTTCGCAGGCCACTGGAGAATGATCTGAAAAGTAATAGCCTCAGATCGTAAATATTGTCGTTCATTAGTTTCAGACGTCCACTGCTAGACATATTAAGGCTCCTGAAATGACCGCCAAACACCACGATCTTGCTCTGCCTGCGACTTTCTTTATGTCGTCCATCTGGACCTGGTGAGGGGTCTGCCGTCACTATGCTTCCCGGTGCGCCTTTCCAGCCCCTTAATAGTGGTTATCACCAAATACATAGGTATAAGTACTTATCCTATTACAAATATTGTATTGACCTTGTAGGTAGGTACACCGTACAAGAGCCTGTACGTCAGGCCTATTTGAAATGAAGATATCTTTATTTCACATAGGCCTAACGTACAGGCTATTGCTGAGGAAATCTTTGATTATTCTATTTTCGTGACAAAAACCACCACTAAATGTTTAAAATTCCCGAGATAATCCATAGGTGTCAAGTAAAATTTTCCTGAGTTTCTTCGTCTTACAAGTAAAAGTAGTCACCCTAATTTATTCGGATTGAAATTGATTGCCGCGAGCTTCACTCATTGCCGTGATTGAGGCTAATGGATGAAATGGACCTTGCGAGGTTGTTACTTATAGCCATTGGACAAACGCAATACGACAACAGCTATTTGATTCGATATGGATACATGTAACGTGGGAATATGGAATAAATAAAGTTTTTAGGGTTCCGTACCCAAAGGGAACCCTATTCATAAGACTTCCCCGTCCGTCTGTTCCCTACTTATCTCTGGAACCGTGATAAGGAGACCCCTGAAATTTTCACAGATGATGTATTTCTGTTGCCGCTATTACAAATATACCTAATATTATAAAATAGAAAGAATAAATATTTAATGGGACTCCCAAACAGCAAACGTGATGTTTTAGGGTTCCATACCAAAATGGTAAAAATGGAACCCTTATGGTGAGACTTTCTTCGTCCGTCCGTCCGTCCATCACACTCCATTATTTCAGTCTACAAAAAAAAAGTTTGAATTTGTATCAGCTAGGTATGGGATTCCATTCATCCAATTCCCTGGTCATTATCCTTAAGGAAGGTATTAAAAGTTTTTTAGTTAACTTTTAGTCTCGTAAACTTAGTTTTAAGTCGATTTGTAGTTATCACAATACTTATGCAACAAATATCTATCATACTGACGTTTTACAAAAGCCTGTATGTTAGGTCAATGCGAAATAAAGATATTTTTGTTTTGAGTTTTATGTTCATGCGAGCAAATAGGTGCTAAAGAAAAACACACTATTTGCGTCAGTTTTCTTTATTGGGATCCTCGACAATTGATTATGGCATAGCTACGATTAAAAAAAAAAGAAAGTTAAAAGCATGAATTAGTATACTTCTATACAAGATATTCCGTAAGAATTCATCGTTTGCTGCGTCGGCTCATCCGCAAATCTCTCTCGATTTCATATTGCCGAAGGTCCGTTCTCTCCAAGAAATCTCGCCGGTCCAAAAATCTGAAAAAAAAAACAGTTATTGTTTACAAATCATCATAGCAACTTTTCGATCGCTCATTTTATGACTGTTGACCTGGCAAACGACCGACAAACCCGGTCAAAAAGGGGTGAGGATGATGGTTTCTAAGAAATTCTATGAAGTTTGAAAAGTTATTTATTTTATCTGCTGTTTAGCGTAGAAGTTATCATGAGGGGGTTAAAAATTCGCACCCGCTTTTGAAACTGTGTGATATAATATCTAATCAAAGTGCACTTCGTTTGTAATAAAAAAAAAACATAACCAATCATACGAACCCAGCTTTCCCTTTGTTTATGCTCGCTATTTCTTCCTCGACTCCTTCTTCCTTCTTGTATGTATTCCAATCAAGCTTCGATTTCTCAAGGGTCGATAATGTGTTTTTCTTATTTAGCTGTCCTAAAATACTGGACAACCCGCCGCCACGACCTCTTGGCTTCTCTTCTAACTTACTAACTGAAAATTATAACCATAATTTGAATAAGTAGATTACAAAAACAAAAAACTCCTCCAAAAAGGGCCTAAATAAAATTTACTTTTCATACCCGCGAGAGATAATATAAATGGCAGAATGTTTGCGGGGTCAACTAGTGAATTAATAAATGGGTATAACATCTTGCTTCTGTGTTCCCACTTCCCACCCAAGCATAATCTGGGCCTCAAGAGAAGAAAATGCAGGTGCAGTCCACTCGCACCTCGTATCAAGTGTAAGCCTATTTATTCACATTATATATGAAAATCGAACTACAAGAACTACAAGTGGAAATCAGACATTAGTTTTAGGAACACTAAAAACCAGTGTTCTTTTTCTCAAATAATTACCGACAGTGTAAAGAGTGTTTTCTAAATTAGACTTACAAAAAATCCTTAATGTCTATGAAGTAATATTGATTTTATACGTGCATAAAAAATTGTAAACAATACACACTTGTTGCAGTAGTTTCCGGCGTTTTAATCTTTTCTTTTATCACGTTATTCTCAACGACAATAGTTTCTCCAGCAAATTCAAATATTCTTCTCTCTCGTTCTTTATCATCTTCTTTCTTTTTACTAATACTTTCTTTTTTAGGTTCAAGATCGACAGTTGAGGATTTCGTAGCCTGCGTAGTAGTTTCAGTCTTTGTGGATTTCGGTTTTGTGTCAGTTCCTTCTAAGAATTTGGCCCATAGATCATCTTCTCTCTTTTTCTCATCCTCAGGCTTTTGAGCTTCCAGTTCTACATTTTCAGGTTCTGGTTCCTCATTTTTTTGAGCTTCCTTACCACCATTTCTTGTTTTAAGTTTCTTTTTACCCTTGCTGGGTTGCTGTGATTTTCGTTTCTTTGCCTTGTGTTCAAGTTCTTGTTCAAACTCCAAGTTGGTCTCTTCATCTGCAGATTCTTCCTCCGAGACCTGTGGAGGTTCTTCAGGTACATAATCATCATCACTCTCACTTCCAGATGACATCTGAAATTTAATTTGTTTGCAGGTTAGACACAACCATAATTATTACAAATGAAAAAGTGTGTTTATGTGTTAGCTATGTATGCACATCTCAACTGCTGAACTGATCTAGTGAACTCAGACTACAGTGGGAGGTCCAGAACCTTTTCCTGACACATACAATTACAACTTTATGCATTATAAGAAAAACACAATTTTTTATCTAATCTTAGACAGAGGCTGACTTACTTCCACAGTTTTTTATCATTTAAAATTCATTTATCCCTACTTATATATAAATGTGAAAGTGAGTTTGTTGGTTTGTTTGTTCCTCAATCACGCCGCAGCCACGCAACGGATCGACCTAATTTTTTGCACAGATATAGTTCAAGACCCAGAGAGTGACGTAAGCTACTTTTTATCCCAGAAAAATAAACCTATTCCTGTGGGATTGCTTAAAAAGTGTAATCTCTCACTGTTTCACAACATACACATACATATACGTAACTTTACTCACAATATATGTTGAACCCTAGACTCCATACACTCGAAACCGCGCAATAGGTCATAAATACTTTAGACTCAATAGTCAATACACCAGTAAATAGGTCACAGTTTGCTTGCCACAAAATAATTATGTTACAAATAGCCAGGATCTAACACAACCCTATCGTCTGTCGCTTTTAATCCAGTCTAATTCTTCAATATTTAACTTCTTTTTAAAGACGCGGGCGAAGCCGCGGGTAAATGCTAGTATTTTATAACAACCTATACAATATAAAATATTTAAGAGGTTAGTCCAAAAC
This sequence comes from Coenonympha glycerion, assembly GCA_963855885.1. Lineage (NCBI taxonomy): Eukaryota > Metazoa > Arthropoda > Insecta > Lepidoptera > Nymphalidae > Coenonympha > Coenonympha glycerion. Next base: position 10,325,345 of record OY979636.1, on the reverse strand, counting down.
AGCATTTAGAATTATTATAAAACCATATTATATCGAACCCACAGATTATTTCTGTAGTTTGCACAAGCAGTGTGATGATTCAACAGATTTATGCCCTTAATGTGATTGGTTGAAGACTTATATGAATTCTTTGTTATAAAGGTTGTAATCAACGAAGAAAGTAATAAAAGAGTGTTGAGTATTTGAAATGATTATTTTTAATTTTAACTAGAATTGTAACAATATAAACAAAAAAAATGACAGACACTTTTGTCTCAAAGTTACACAGTAAAAGTTAAATACAATAATAGAGTTTCTGGCTCACAAGTTGGAAAGTTATTTCTTAAAAATAACAAAATATTAATTGATGTTTTCTCAATCTTCACACTTATTATGAAATTAATTCTTGATAGGTTTTGGCTTCTTCCTATTTCTGTTTCTATTCTTAACATTTGACACCTCATAAAAGTTGCTACCAGTTTTGGTTCTCTTTTGAGCCCTTTCCAATGCGCGTCTTTGCTTAGCAGTCATCTTTTTATTGATTGAACTTTCATCATTTGCCTTGTGTTTTTTATTTTTGTGTCCCACATCTTCTACAGTGAAAGTGCCACTCGCAACCTGGAGCCTCTTTCTTTTTAATTCTTTAATTGTCTCTGGATCATTAGTTAAATGGTCTTCTACATCACTGCATTCATTTTCGTCATTGCTATAGAAATCACTGATATCTGAATCGCTATCCTCAACAGTTTCATTTTTCTCCTCCTCTTCTCCATTTTGTGATTTACTCTCATCTAATGTTTCATCTATACCTTGCAACTCTTCAGGAATCACAATATCGTCAAGAGGTTTCACATCATCATCATTATCGAATTTCAGACCAACCCGGATTTTAGCAAAATCTTGTGCTATCACTAACTTGTTAACAGTAAGCACAGGTTTTTCAGCCTCATCTTTATTCACAACGTCAACAACCTCTTTTGGAGCTTCCTCATTTTTGTCTTCATTTGTTTTCTCAGCCACTGTATCCCCGTCATCTTTCTTAGGCAAGGGCACCTCAAATCCTTCAGGTGCAACATAGAACGGTAATTTACCTCTTTGCCAGTCATTCAGAACCATTTTTGCAACTTGTGCAATGTCAGGTTCACCTTTTTTTAGTAATTTTCCTGTGCGTGCTGCTAATTTTTCTAAAAACTCTGTAGCAGTCTCCCACCCATCAACTTTGTATGTTTTTACTAGATATTCCTTTCTAACCCTCTTGATAACCTCTTCAATGTAATCTTCTGGGTTCTGTACAAGTTCAACCCTCACTACACCTTTCAGCACTTTCTCTGTGTCAGTTTCTGCAGATGGATACACAACTCCAGGACAGTCAATTAAGTATATCCTTCTCATCAATGTGATGTATTGCCAGACTTTAGTTTCGCCAGCTATAGGTGCAACTTTGCAAACTTTTTTAGCCCTAAGGGTATTGATAACGGAAGATTTGCCTACATTTGGGTAGCCAATCAGACCTACACTAATCTGTTTTTTGTCAATATGCAATTTAGCAAATTGCCGCAATAGGTTTATTAGGGAGCCTTTACCAAAAGGATGTGTCATTGATGCGTGGAAGGCTATGGTAGGGTATTCGGAGCTTAAGATTGCCACCCATCTCTGTGTTACCCAATTTGGAACCAAATCCACTTTATTCAAGATGAATATCAAGTGTTTATGTGGCTTTTCTTCTCTCAAGAACTTTTCAACATATGGACTTCTGGTACCCATCGGATCTCTAGCATCAAGGACCTGCAATAATACATCTGAGGAATCTATCACTTTGTATAGTTCATTCCAAATTCTTCTACTCATGCCTGCTCCAAATATCCATTCCCTCTGCCCGTCTTTGATGCCACTGTCTTCACGAACTCTGTCTATATCTTTACTCTCATCATATTTGTCAGCGTTTTCTTCTACAGCCTTAGATAAAGTTTCCAAGTCATTGAACTTCAAATTCACTCGTTTCCTTTGTTTCTTAGGGCCAAATGTTTTGTCGAATCCTTCTGTGTCGAGTAAATGCACTCTCGCATTTTTGGCTTTTTCGTTGAGTAACGTGATTGGCAAATTTGTTGGTTTCATTACCACCTGATATGGGTTTTTGATGGCAGCTCCGAACTCATCTTGGAATTTTTGTAAAGCATTTTGTGAGATGACCCTAGAGTTTCCAAACCACTTTTGGTTTGGCTCAACCCTGGCTTGAGTGCCGGATGGTAGCCAGCCTTGAAATGGTGCAGGTGTCAATATTTTTCCTGTTTTATCTCTTTTGGCTTTGAAATTACGGTACATCTGAAGCCTCTTTATAGTTCCTTTAGTTCTCGGTTTTCCAACGCCCTTTAGGCCTTCTGTAGGTCTTTCGGGATTCATGGAGTGCCCCGATTTGTTGAAGCCCTGCTTCCGGGGCGCACCCGGCGTAGACCTCACTTTACCCATTTTAAATGTAATTAAATTATATCACAGTCACAAACAGAATTTTCTATATAACACGAGGAAAGAATGCCTACACAATGCACTAAAATTAAGTTTTGAGGTTATATCAAATGCGCTGTTCAATGACAGATTGAAAACGCCCGAACTTCACACGAGTAATCGATAATATAATATTATTTTTACTTCCAATAGTTTCAGTATTCAAGCAGCTTACCTTTAACTGTTGCCAAGAGTATCTCGCACTTCAAACCTTAAATCAGAATCTCAATTATTTCCCAATGCATAAAAATCAATAAGCACTTCAATATTCTTCAATAAAAATATTCAGAACATGTACATAGACAAAGGACAATAATAAACACTTTGCGTCTAACTTCAGATCATGGACCTAACAATCTCCATGCTTCAGATAGGTACATAGTGATGTCCTCCATCAGATATAATACATTTTCATTTTTCAGAGATGAAAATCGAAATCGTTTATTCGATAAAGCAAATAAATCGATTCGATAATTTCATCTATGGTTTTATTCTAAGGAGTTTTGAGTTTTGACTATTAGTAGCGTTTATAATCTATGAGTTATAAAAAGTGTATTATAGACTGTGGAATGTCAAACCAAAGTCAAAGTCATAAATCAAAATGTGTGTTTTATGTCTATGGTCTAGATGTCGTTCAGTGAAGTTAGAAGAAAGAAAAGATATTTCGAAATGAAAATCGTAGTAAAAACTAAATAACTCTAATTTTTATAAAACGAAATACAATGGTTTTTCTTAAACACCAGTTTATTAGATTTTCAAGCTACGATACGAAGAGACTACCATGTTATAGTTAAACGAAGAACGTTTAACTTAAAGGAAACAGCTTGGTGGTAGCGATTGTACTCTAGTGCATTTTTGTGTCGTTCTCTCATGATCACAACATAACTGCCCCGATGCATGTAAGCATCCAAACTTTTAAGACAACATGTATGACATGTTGTCAGAGTTTCGAGTATCAGAGTTCGATTCGTTTGTGGATATATTGAGACTGTCCCCTCGCGACGCTCTCGACACATTCGGCGAGATGTGGTACCCAGTGTTTCTATGGTCCCTGTGCTCGTCCGTGTTCGTGCACACTTGTGCAGCGCTCGTCGCTTTCGGCACGCTCAGGAAGCACAAGTATGGCAAATTCTTCCCTGTGTTACTTATAGTGATGGGTGTGGTGAGTCCAGTGACGTCCGGTGTAGCCAGTAGTGCAGCAGTCGCTTTCATATACCGCGCCGCCAACTTAGCAATGCCTCCCATACACGCCATGATATGGGGCATCGGACAGACTTTACTCGGTGCCGGTATCGGCTTCACAAGGATTTTAGCTACATTGTAATATACACAAGTGAGAGCAATAACGGTTTGAAACTACAGCAGTTTAGAACTACAGTAATGTCAATTATCATAGTTTAATAGAGTGATAAACAATCTTGAGGGACGGTGCTGAATTTTGCATGATTTCCTATAGGTACAACAATGTGTTTACAAATTGCATTGGTTATTGTAATTATATATTAAAATGAAAATACTCATTAGTGTAATTTATGTGCATTGTATAGAGATACTTCACTCTTCATAGGAAGTGGTGCATTCAGACTTTAAAATCTCTGAACTAAATTCATAGGTCAATAAAAACAGCTAACCTTCTACTAATGCTGGCCATACATCATCCTTTCTATATTCTAAATTTCATGACGCTACTGATTAAATTGGTTAGAACTGACCATATTTGGGTTGAAAGATCATAACTGTCATAACTGATCCAATTGGTAGCATCATGCCAACTGATAATAGGAAGGATGATGTTTGGGCCAGCATTAGAACAATGACACAACAGGATCACACACAATCACTTCAGACATGTCAATTTAGTTACGGGACAGAGATTTGTAAGACTGAAGTGACATCCATGTATAATATGCATTGTGTAGCAAAATTATAACAATGTTAAGTATATAAACCACATTACTGTAGTGGAAATTGTAGTAGCAATAGCACAGTGGCCAGCAAATTATTGTTTTTAAGAAACCTTTTAAGTTATTAGTATTTATTTAAAAAAATGTAGTATTATTACAATTTATTTTAGAAATACGACTGAGCTTGGACAATCTTACTAACTTATTGTAATACTTTGAAAGCAGTGGCATGCATGTTAAACAAAAGGATATGAGATAAATGTGATGATTCAGATTGCAAATTGTATGAAATAAATATATGCTGAATTTTGAAAAGTTGTAGAACAAAATTTGTAAGTTTTAATGTAAACAAATAAAAGGCCAAAAGCCATTTGGTATTTTCGTAACCCTGTGAAATAATATTATAATTAAATTGTGTGATTTAATTAATTAGTGAGTTTTGTTATATTAAATAAAACTTTTAGTGAATGGATATATATAGTAGGTATGTATGTATATTAACTCCAAAGTTAATTGTTTTGTTTAATTATGGAGTTAATGGTTTAGAGTAGTAGTATCTACTTATCTCTAAGTTGTAGCTACATTGTTATATGCATGCCACTGTTTACATTGCATACTTTATGCATTCCCTGAAAATTTTGCTGAAAATATAATAATTTTATGTTTAAAAAAACCTAACAATATATCAACATCAAATGTGAATGTGAAATTTAAACTATGATTTCAACATTATTAGACCCACCGAAATCTGAAAATTACCACTGTTGACTGTGAATTATAGCTGTAGCTTTAAAAGGTGTAGTAGGTGCAATGGATTAATTTTGAATATTGTAAATATTAGTCAAAATTTATACATAATTAAATAATTGGGGAAGACATTTTTATATATAATTATCTGGAGTATTATTTATTTAATATAGACTGCTTATCAAATATCCTATTGTACTTATCAAAGATAACACAAAATTTTTACCTACCTCTGTGTAAAATGATCACTTAGATTTTGCAATTGGTGTTTAGGGAAACTGTTGATTGTAGAAAAATATTGTGTTAATTTTATTTGTATTATTACTATCAAGGTCACATACATTATTTTGCCCTGAATACACCCCTATTGTCTCTTTTAGGTCCAAGTTTTGTTTCTTAATCAGCCTTTTCAGTATGGCTGAGCATGACAAAAAGATTGTCTTCATTTTTATTTCTCATGCTATCTATATATTTGATCAAGAAAAACAAGCCACTGTAGTTCAGTTGAAGTATGGTTAGCCGAACAGTAACAAGCTGCCTGTCCTGCTCTCTCCTTCCATCTATCTATTTATGAGAGCAATGAAACAGAGAGAGCACTGGTGATTGTGCTCATACCTGTATGGGATAGTCCCTTGTATAGGTGGAAAATCTCTGCAGAGAATAACCTCCATAGCTGAATCATTTCAGAGGCCTTCTTATCTAGAGGACTATTGCCACTGAAAAGAAACACCTGCAGGGCTAGACAAAGTAACAGTCGTTTAGCGTTGACAACAGTATATAAAAATGTACAAACAAACCACGTGACTAGAAAAACCACATCATCGAATAGAGGAAAACACGCTGTTTTAACGCTCACTGGCGTTCTCGCAGACGTTGTAGATAACTTAAGCGTACTTCGCGTGACAAGCGACACCAGCAGCAGCCAGTGAACAACTCTACGCATAGATTACACTCTGCTTTCATTTTTGTACTGGAGGTCACATGGTTTTTCTACTGTCGTCAACACTTAACGACATGTCACCTTGTCTAGGTCCACTGTTCAGTCAATCAGACTAACTACCAAATTACTACTAAAAAGTACTTAACAGTTTCAATGCTTTATATCCACTGCTAATAAAATATTCTAAACTACCTACCGAACAACTGCAAGTAGTCAGAGAAAACAGGTAATCTTATCCCCATGTATCATAGGCCTTATAGTTGCACAATTTATCATAGCTAAGTTTTTTATTCAAAAAAATGGTATACAGAAGACAGTATGTAAAACCTCATTTTTATTATATTATGTCCAGATGGTGGTGAATAAACAATTACAATGAAATAGTTATAATAAGAATGAAATTTGTGATAGATGAAATTATAATTTAATGTGAATTGATCGAATTGTATTTGTTGAATTAATATAATATTTTTATTCAGTTTGTCTAATGTAATATTTATTAAATCTGATATAAAATTAGTCACCATGAAAATGTATGTCATATAACATATTCCTTATAGGTTTGCTTGAGAGGGAAATATTTAAATGATCATCAAATATAATTTGCAATAATTAGCTAATATTATTTGGATTTATAGTAAATTTTATATACAAGTAGGAACATATAACTTCATAATATTATGTATCAAATTTTGAAATATCTATATCAAAATGGAAAGAATAAACTTGGTTTTTTATATTAAAATTGTTTTCTTTTATTAACTGTTATAAACATATAAATAAATTACTAACACAATGTGCATTGTTTGATAAATACCACACATGTTTATGTTTTACCATAGTTTCAAAAGCTTAAGTATAGCCAAATAATAAAAGTATAATTCATATACGTCATCAACAAAGGTATTTAAACCTACCAGGTAAAATCACTGCCTTAATTAAATTAAAGTGTACTGCTGTGTGAAAACTTTGAATGTCTTTTATGTCTAGTTTGATAGTAGTCACTGTCATCGTCTTCGTGGCTTAATTCTTCAATTGTTTCCCCCAATATGAGAGGAAGCTCTAATTTCTCTTGTGACAAGATGTTCTGAAAAAAACGAATTCATTTGGTTACCAATTCCAAAATAAGTCAGTTAAACTAAGTTTATTTTGGAATATTATAAATTCTAAAATTGGCTCAGGTCTGGTCTGGTGGGAGGCTACGGCCACCCGGTAGGGTGGCAAAGACGCACCACCAAGTGATTTAACCACCAGGTGATAGTATGTTAACATCTTTCGATGCATCATCACTTACCATCAGGTGAGATCGCAGTCAAGTACTAACATGTATAGTAAAAAAAAATCAATCACCAGATAATCGTTAACCAAAGAATAAATATGACGCTTTGTTTTTGTATGGCATAATATTTTTTAATTTATTCCTCAGATAGTTTATCTGGCGATTGAAAAATCAGCCCTGAAACCCCAGTCTCAAGAGCCAGTTTTACCTCTTCAATATCCTCATTCTGAGAGTGAGTGGTCAGTAAAGGTCTTAGATGATCTTGTAAGGACTTTGTTTCAGTTGTGGCATCTTGTAATGCCAATTTCAACTCAACAATTTCTCTTCTTGCATTTGATAATAATGTTTCTGTAGTCATTAATTTGTTTTTTAGTTCTTCTTTTTCTTTTTCCAGTTTTGCTTTAGAACTTGAGAGGTTTTTAATCCTGTTTTCATATAATTTTAATTCTGAATCATTGTTCCCTTCAGTACCGATATTTTTATTTGCCTGCAAATTATTGCACATTTGTTTAAGATAGGATACATTTTGTTCAAGAATAGTTTTTTCTTCTGTAATTAATTTAACTTCATTTTCTAGTTGACTTATTTTACATTGCATTGCTGTAATCCGGGCTGTTTGGTTCTCAATTATATTATTTTTATCCATTAGCTTTTCTTCCAGATTTTGTATTTTACTTATGTATGACTGTAATTGTAATGACTTAGAAGCTGATTCACTTTCTAAAGAGTGATTAGTGTTCTCTAAAATATTAGCTTCTACAGAGAGACTGGCAAACTGTTCAAGCATATCTGATCTTTCAGCTTCTTTTTGTGACAGCAGATCTTCAATTCTTCGGATCTCTGCTACATAGTGCTGTAGTTGCTGCTTTAGTCCATCTACATCCTTCTTGGATTTCTCTAATTCCATTCTCGTCAGTTTTAATGCCCCATTAGCATCTGCTAAGCTATTTTGTATATGTTTGTTTTCTATAACAGCAGTATCATATTGTTGCGTTAACCTTAATATTTCTCCATTTAAGAAATTAATTTGTGATTCATAATCAACTACTTTATGTTCAGTAACTTTATTCAAATTAAGTTTTCTCTTCAAGTCTGCAATTTCATTTTCTAACTTACTGATATCATATGATTGTGATTTAATATTATGTTCAAGCACACTAATTTGTTCAGTTTTGTTATCTAATTCAATAACTAATTTGTCCCGTTCTTTGTCCATTCCCTTGATGTTGTCAATTAAATGGGATTTATCATTCTTTAGTTTTAATATTTCTGATTGCAAGTCTTTACATTTCTGCTCTAAACTTTGAATAGTATCCTTAGATAAACTAAGTTTTCTTTGGGTAGATAAAAATTCACTCTGGACCTCAGCACTATTCCTTTCAGTTTCTAATTGTATATTTTTAATTTGATTTGCTAATGTTTTTTCTTTAATGTAATCTGACTGTATTTTTTTAATTTGTTCTCTCAAAAAGTTACATTCATCCCTAAGCTGATCTACAGAAGCTTTACCTGTTCTGTTGGTCATTTTGTAAGAACGATTTTCTTCATCTAATTGTTCAATTACATTTTGTTTATGTATCAAATCTCTTTTAAGCTTACCTGCAAGTTCTTTCGCTTCTTTATACTGTAAGTGATATTCTTCTTTATCTTTTTTTAACAACTGTATTTCTTTTGTCATATCCTCAATTTTCGCACTTAGTATCTGAGAGTCTTGTTTATAATAGTTATTTCTGTCATTATTGCCCAAAGATTTGTATTGACTCAATTGTTGACTAAGGAAAATGTTTTCTTTTGATAATTCAGAGTTTTCTGCATTAAGATGACTTATAATGTCTTTGTAATTGTTCCTATTTAAGTCCTGGTGTGTGTCCATTTTTAATTTTAATTCTTCATTTTCCTTTTTCAACATAAGAATCTTCTGTTCACTTTCACATAATTTGGAATGTAAATCCCTTATAAATGTATTGTTAGATAATGAGTCTGGACTGATATTTTTCCCATTTATCTTTAAATGTGTGTTAGATTTAAAAAGGTTCATGGTTTCATTTAATTTATCTTGAATGTTAATAATGTAAGTCTCATATTTTTTTCTTTCATCTTCTAAAAGTCTCTTCAATTCATCTTTCATGAGACACTTTGGACTATCCCTTGATAAGTCTGTGTCAGATCTTAACTTTGTATTAAAGTTTCTATTGACTTCAGATAAAGAAAGTAACTTATCCTGTAAACTTTTATTAAGGTCAACTAAATCTTTGATTTCTCTCTGTAAAAGATCTTTCTCTTTTAAAGCTAGCCTAAATGATTCTTGACTTTTTTGGTTTTCAACTGACTTGTCTTTAGAACATCTATGTAATAATTCTTTTTCCAGTTCAGTATTCTTCATTGTTAAACCTTCTATTCTTGTTTGTAAAAAGTTAATCTCATTCATCATAGAAGCTAATTGCTTATTACAATCATCTTCTACTTTTAGAGCTAATTTATCTACTTTTTGTAACTCTTCTTGTAACATTTTATTCTTATCAGATAAAGTTAAAGCTCGGAGCATCGCTTCATGCTGCTTTTCTAAGCTATTTTCTATTTCTTTTTTCAGGTTTTCATTTACTGTTTCAAGTTCTTTGACTTGTTTTATTAATTTTTGTATTTTTACATCTGGTTTTTCATTGTAAAAGTCTCTGCTTAGAGCTGCTAAAGGCCTTCCTCCTTCTAAAAGTATATTTAGCCTAATTATTTCACTATCTCTATGTTCTATTTGGTTTTTTAACAGTGAAATTTCATCAAAGTACTCACTGTTCTTCTCTTGCAGTGACTGAATCACTTTTTGAAGTTCAGACACATCTTTTTCAATGGAAACACCTTTTTCGTCACAAATACAAATCTTGGAAGTGTGACAATCACCCCCCTCTTTTTTTCTACTTTTATTACGACTGCTTAATGTTTCTGCACACAAGCCTCTCAAACTTAAGTCCCGTATATCATGCTGTAATTTACTTATCAATGTTTCCTTTTTTGATAACTCATCAGTTAAAGACTTAATTTTTCGCCTACTGTCCTTGCTCAGTTTAAGGTGTTCTTCTTTCAGCTGGATTAATTCTCTATGGAGTTGGTTATTCTGTTGAATGAGTTTAGCATTGTCACACTTATAAGGTTCCGCTTCCATCAATAAGGAATCTCTTTGCATAAGAGCCTCTTTCGAGAGATCCATATAATGCTGTAAACTGCGGGTCGTTTGGAGCAAATCGGCAAGTATGCATTCTACCAAAGGGACAGCGTCCACCGGTAATGTATTATTATAACCGAGTTCTTCGAGTTTTCTTTTAAGATTGAAATACGCCTCACCCATTTTGAAACCGTTGAATTTTTTAAAATTCACATCGCTATTATCTCTATAATTTATATGTTAAACTCTACGTACAATAAACTCAATAGCCTTACTGAAACACGAACTAAAAACACTTTATTTTAAAAGAATTATACCTACTAAGTTGCAGGTGAATGAATAAAAAAATAGAAATTAAAAATAAAAAAATATTCAATTACAGTTGACACCAAATTGACCAAAGAGTATATAATCCGTAGATATAATCACTATCAAAGAGTATATAATCACTACGTTTTAATCACTATGACCAAAGAAAGAAGTAAAAACATATAATCCAGGGTTGCCAGATATTTGCCAATTGAATTCGCCCAATTTAGCCTGCTGAGTAGGTAGCCTAATTCGCCCAATTTTTTGTTGCACTTGCTAATTTGCCTAAATCTTTGAACTATACTATCTAACAGACCTATATTTTAGACCCAACAAAAGACACGTAAAAAAATAATGTGAAGTGAAAAGTAATATCCTATACCTTTAAATTTTTCTAAAAAAAATCTAATTTCTATACATATATCTGAATCTTGGAAACGGCTCGAACTATTTTCATGAAATTTAGTGTACAGGGGGTTTTGGGGGCGTTAAATCAATCTAGCTAGGATTCAATTTGAGAAAATGTCGAATTTACAAAAAAATATATATGACTCCTGCTGCCCTCTATTGGCCATTAGTAATACTACCGAGCGAAGCTCGGTCACCCAGATTTTATTTATTTATTGTAGGTAGGTACCAATTGACAAACTATAACTTATGGTAGTAGTAATATATTCTGTATTTCACTTCCAGTGATGATAACTGTTTTCTATAGTTCGTTATACATTGCTACTTTAGTTTATTATTAAAATAAAATTTTGTGGAAAATCTTTCAATGGATATAGAAATAAAAAATCTTGAAAATCATTGAGATACACTATATTATCATAGTAAACATCCAGGCGCAAAAATTCAAATTTTATTATTACTACCCACACGATTAGTTACGTCACGTATCTTTCCGTCATGATACGTATCGTGGATACGTGACGTAACTTTCCGTCGCTCTTGGCAATTGCGTCTTATCGAATTTTCACTTCATTTGTCCGTATAGTGAAAGATTAGTGTCTAACGCACTTATGTATCTCTATCTCATTCCTACAAATAGTAATTGCAATACGTATGAGAAAGCTTACAGTCCATCTATAAAGAGTAGAAAATAACTGAGGGCGCTAGTGTCGCTTATATGGTAACACTTGACAACTCCATATACTGCGACGAAAACCGGCTTGATACTTGATATATATTGTGCTTTTTATAAAAGGAATAACTTATAATCTTGAATACAATTATTTTGAACATATTCTTTTTAATTATAGGTGAAGGTGTATAATCACTTCTCTCTTTTTAAAAAGCTAAAATATATATATATATATTATATATATTTGTTTTTGTGGAACCAGAGAATTATTACTTGTACCTACCAACCGTCACACGTATACACATATTATACCAATCAATCGGTTCAGGCGATTAGAAGTAACAATCAAACAAATAACCTTGAACACTTTGAACGTATTCTTATGTTTGAAAAGTTTTCTATTTACAACAGAAAAACATGAAAAAACTTCAGTGTGTGTATAAACTTTATTGCAGAAAAAAACACAAAAATCGCACAATCTCATATTTATATATATTTTTAAACATTTCACTAAACATTACATACATATTTACATTCACAGCCGTCCTTTCAGACAGAGAGGAATCACAGGATCAAATGATTTATTTCATACATGTTCTTATTAATAGTAAGATAACTATTTCACGACTTAAAAACTACATTTACAAGGGTTCTAACGCGCCCTGAACTGTCTTCCTGCAAAACACTCAGCCGATCATTATTATTAGTGGTCACTAGTAATTTAGAACAATGTGTTACTCCTATGGGTTATTTTCATTTCAGTTTTATTTTGTTTATTTATGAGTTTTGGGTGACCAAAATGTCGCATACATTGAGTGGCAGCTTATCATAAAATCTAATACAGCAATGTTGAAGTCAGCCAATTGGTTTTTTAGGACATCCATTGAGGTTTTTGCCGAACGTAGAAAACACAGCATTATTTTTGGATCCTTCTTCTGCTAATCTTCTAATCGTACTTTCAGATTTTCCTGAAATAAAAATAATTTAACTACATTAACAAGTTTTTGAACTTCAATCGGTAACAAACATTCAAACTTGAAAAATTTAAAATTTATGTCTTTAAATCATCATCATCATCATTCAAATAAATCAACGAATACGGAATAATTATATTCTTTGTAAAAAGACTTTGTCTTACAAGACTCGATTCTTGAACTATGGATAAAATTCAAAATTCAAAATTCAAAAATTTTATTCTTTCACATAGGCCTAACTTACAGGCTCTTGCAAAACGTTAAGACTCTACCGCCTCGTTCGGAAAGTAGCACTGCACCGAGAAGAACGGGCAAGAAACTCGGCACTTGCTTTTTTTTTAAAATAATATTTTTTACAATTTTGTTTTAAACAATAATCACATTATAATAAGCATCTTGTGAGCAGACGGAATATACACTTAGATCCAAGGGTCTTTGTCATTTAAAAATTCATTTATTGTATAGTAACCCTTACTTAGAAGATGATTTTTGACAGTTTGTTTGAACCTATGTATAGGTAGGTCCAAAACTGCCTTCGGGATCACGTTATAAAAGCGTATACTCAACCCCACAAAGGATTTTTGTACTCTGCGCAAGCGGTGTGATAATTCAACCAGTTTATGTCCTCCGTGTCTGTAACAATATTATGTACATTGTAGCTGTAAATTAAAAATTTGTAGGGAACCCTCAGCGAGCGAGTACGACTCGCTCTTGTCCGGTTTTCAAAATAAATATGAATAAAAACAAGTAACTGGATATGATGATAATGAAAAAACGTTTTGCTTTAACTATCAAATCAATCTCATCGCGCTACAAATTCTATGAAAAAATCATAACAATTAAATAACCTCAAAATACTAAGAAATTTGCATAAAAAGGAAAATAATGAATTTCTCAAGCAACAATCACAAAAATGACTTCACTTTTGTATTAGTTATAAGCAAAATACACTCAACATACCTCTCATTTCAGCAACTCTCTTGCAAACATCGGAAAAGCCGTATACATTTGTGCCATCTTGTTAATCGGCAAGACATCGCAAATACCAAAGTATAAATAACTTTTCGCGTTCCGCTTCGTATTGTCCGGTTCATAGTAATAATGGTGTTCATTCTCTTTTTTGTAAAAACAACAAACTTTCTAAAAAACTGATGTTTTCTTTTAGTGCAACCGATCCACAGACTATAGAACCTAAGTTTTGTAAACAAATGTTGAGTTGCCAGCATTAAATATAACTTTAGTTCCATTTTTATTAATTTCTACTCTTTTTAGACGGACTGTACAGCATGGAAAGACAAAGAACCTGATATTTTTATTAGATAAAAAAATTGACAATGGCTCAATCGCTCTACGCGCGGAGCCAATACCTCAAAAGAAGAAGGTTATTCCTTGGTCTGTGGTTGAGGCTATGAGCCTATTATAGCTGAGGTGATTTGTCAGTGGCTGTCATTGATACTGTCAGACTGTCAATGTCAACTGTCAGTGGTTTCAAGAATCAAATAACAATCAGATTTTGGTATTTATTGTTTCTAATTTTATTTATCAAATTACCTATCAGGATTAAGAAGAACAGGGCTTACGTACATCAATTATGTGACAAAATATTATTTGTATCGTCTATTAAATGTGGATAATAACCTAAGATAATTATATTTATTAAATGAAAACGTATATTTTGTATGATGTTTCCAAGCCTTTAAAAAGCTACAATGAATCCGTATAAGGATAATTCAGGAGAAGAAAGCACCTTCACGTTCTCTTCTACATCTCCACACCTCGCGTATGAGGCCATAGCTACGCAGTTGCTAAAAGATAATTTTTTCCTCACGGCTTTGGAGCTTCACACTGAACTTGTGGAGAATGGCAAAGAGCTACCTCAACTGCGTGAGTTCTTTTCGAATCCTGGAAACTTTGAACAGCATGTCACCAGGACTACGGATTTCAATTCTATTCGTAAGTACTACCTATTTTTAGTCTATGAGATAACTTTTTAAAACAATAAAGCAACCATAGGGGTCCAAGAGGCCGCCAGGTGACTTCTAAAGCGCGGTAAAGACAGAGTATTTATTACTCTGTCTAAGTTGATATACCCGAGCAGCCTCTACACACTAGCATCCTTGCACCTTACAAATTGAAAATTGTTTTACACGCACTACAATACACACACGCACTGTCGTTTTTAGGAAGGGCTCTATCAAGTCAGAACATAGGCGACAACCTATATAAATTATGAAAACATTAATCTCAAGCTTAGGCTTTTTATGTTCACTAAGAATATTATTTTAAATGTAGTTGTTGCATACTAGATTTTGTTAATTTTGTCACTAAATTCTGCAGGAATAATTTCATTCCTTTATGGGAACTCACAAGAAAACTCACTTTTTGTTTATAATATACCCACATCTTCTCTGTAACAAGTTGACATTGATGTCACATACTAAAGTCTTTCGTTGTTGGAAATGATGGATGGTTAATTCAAATACCAAAGATACTTAAAAATGCCTCAGTAATAAAAATATTGAGAAGTATCACCCAAGATCCAAGCATAAATTGAGTATGCATGCAGTATACAAATAAAAATTCTGCTTGAGAGGTTTTTAATTTTTTATAACTTGTAGATCGTTCACCAAGTCAGGCAACATTGGACTCTCTGGACACGGCAAGATATTCTGAAGATGGTGGGGGAGACAGGGCTGGCAGTGGCAATGATGTGGCTGTCCTTGAGTTTGAACTGCGCAAGGCCCGCGAAACTATCAATTCTCTAAGAGCCAATCTTACACAGTTTGCTGGTAAAGTTTTGTTAATTTATTCCAAATGCTTTTAACTTTTTACACTTTTAACAGATTTTTTTCTTAACTGTCATGAAATAATAATATAATGGATTTTACTGATTCTTCATAAGTAGGTACCTGTAAGTTGTGAAGATATGTGTATGGAATAACAAAATTGTTATTAAGCTATTGCATAGCTTCTATCGCGGGCTTTGACGGTGCAGACCTAATCCAGAAATTCCGTAACGAAAATAACCTGGCACTCCTAAAGTAGAGCTTTTGGTACTAGGCTAGCATGAAAGCAAGGAGCGCAAATCCACAACTTTTTAGTTTTTAGTTTGCCATCTATCAAAAAACAGCAGAACTTTTTAATGACTGCAAAAAGTCATTAAAAAGTTCTGCTATTTTTCGATAGCTGGCAAAATAAAAACTAAAAAAATTTGGAGTTGCACTTCCTGCTTTCATGCTAGCCTGGTATCAAAAGTTCTACCTTTCTATTGATGGCAAAACTAAAAATAACTTTAAATTCTATGCAATAGCTTTACCACGGCAATCTCCGAGTGCCACACGCCTTTTTTTTGTTATAAAAATCTTATCTAATCAAATGGCTATACACAACATCACAATTAATGAACCATTGCAACCTAACCAATGATAATGAAGACTAATTACTCTATGACCTAACTTTGTATATAATGGAGTTTTATTTAGTTTAGAGATGTATGAGCTGGTATTAATTTTTATTTTATTTTAGATGGAGATTCAGCTCTTGACAAAAATAAAAAAAGCAATTTCAACCAGAGATCTTTAAAGCCACATGAAAAAAGAGCTCTAAATTTTTTGATAAATGAATATCTCTTACTTCAGAATTATAAACTGACGAGTATCACATTTTCTGATGAAAATCCTGACCAGGTAATTTTAATGAATATTTATATTTTTGTAAGATATTATTTTGACATAAGTACATAATATTATATGGTAAAACCTTAAGATTAAGAGAATTTACTCATTTTAGTTTAGACTTTTTCACTCTTATGAATATGTTGATGGGTATATACAACATGCAGCATTGGGGAAAAATATACAGAAAAAGATGTTTTAGCTAATTTCTAAGAAACTAAGCCAGCTTTATCAAAATTCCATTCAGAGCGTTTTTGGATATTATTATTACTGACCCATTAAAACAAAAATTACGATTGCATCGTGCATTGCATGAACAAAAATTGATTGATTGTTATAGTGTCCCATAAAAATTAGAAAAACGGAAATTTTGGAGCAACTTTTGGGAGAACTTTTTATCAAGCACATTTCATTCAATCGTGTTTCTGCTTCACAGAGATTTTAGATTAAAGACCCAAATTTTTGTAATTGTCGCTTAAAATCGCTTAAATTACCGTCTGCGCCGTTAAAAAATTGCCTTAAAAATCTATGCATAAAAAAATTAAGTATCACTTAACTGGTCTAAATTTTTTTTTTCTCCGTTTGTATTTGCGATCAGTCTAAACTGGTCTAAAATGAAAATTTAGTTTTTTGTTGTTTGTTCCTCGAAGTACAAAAGTTTTTAAGAACACTTGTGTATTTTACAGGAATTTGAAGATTGGGATGATGTTGGATTGAACATGCCCCGACCAGCCAATCTCATATCCCTTTTTTGGGGAAGCACAGCCGTGAACGTACCAAAAGTTGATGTGTGTATTGGGACAGACACAGTAGACATAATGACAGTGGATGTGGAATGCCAGACAGACCTGGACGAGGGCAATGTGTGTGTGAGTTGTCATACATTAGGCCATGATGCTGAATGGAATCATGAGGTGATTAACTAGCATTGCTTGTGTACTAACAGTTTGTATGTTCATTGTTGGTATCTTTGATTTTATAATGTTGTCTAAAAAAATTATAAACCATGTAATTGCCTGATTAGTGTATAATTGTCTCACTTATACACAGGCGCTGACCGCCTCTGTATTATTCTATAAATCATTTGCTTGCAAGATATTATTATCATATTGTGCATGATCATCATGTATCATGCATTAGATTTCATGTTGGGAATGTTAACATATTCATGGAATTGTTGATACCTTTTTGTCAGAATTTGTGGTCAAAGTGACCCGAAGATACTGATTTTCATTCTATGGATCGCAACAACAACATTTAATTCTTCGTAATTAAATTGTTTAACCGTAAATCGCCATTTCTGCATAAACACCAAAAAAAATAAGCTCAGTTGCAGATCCTTATTCAAGCAGAGGAGATAGAATTACTGAAACAGAAGATAACAGCGTTGGAGACGGAAAAATTGAACTTCCAAAAGTTGTACGACGCAGCCATAGTCAGCCTTAACTCACTGACGAGTCCGACGTCTGAGAACAAAGGTCTCGACCTACAGATGCCGGCCGATAAAATACACAGTGCTGAGGCGAGGGAGCAAGCCGGCGATGTTAAACCGTTGACGTGTATGGCCTCCGAAAATCATTATGGAAGCGGCAATTCCACGCATAGCGCAACGCCTGAGCAGTTCGAAATGATTTACAGCGATAAGAATAGTACTGGGTTGTGAGTATGATTTTTTTAAAAGTAGAAACTGATTTTTTTTTAATCCGGACAGAATGACTCTTAGTGCAGTATTGAAATGTTTATGCATAGAAAAAATGGTTCAGCAGATAGGAATTTAATTCAACGACAGATCTATGAAACAATATAGATGGGCCCTGTATAGTAGTGTATAAGATGACCTAGGGAAGAACTCATTACACGAACATTTGACAGCAATAACATGGCGCCGAATGTCACGCGAAGCTAA
Source organism: Coenonympha glycerion (assembly GCA_963855885.1). Lineage (NCBI taxonomy): Eukaryota > Metazoa > Arthropoda > Insecta > Lepidoptera > Nymphalidae > Coenonympha > Coenonympha glycerion. The sequence continues at coordinate 10,306,893 of OY979636.1, read as the reverse complement.
GCTAGAATAAATGGGGCGCCTCCTTAGTTCTCTTATCTCTATGACTTCAACGGATTGATATCTAGGTTACACAAAATTGCCACCTACAACAGTACAGGCTTAATGTAGTGGCAGGTCTTAAGTGAGGTTGCCGGGTGACAAAAAAAAAAGAAGTTGAGAGAAGAGTAGTGCTTAACATTGTCCACCTAAGCTAAGCGGTGGTGATCTGAAGAAATTTGAGTAGTTACAGATTATTTCTCTCTCCTTTCCAATTTTTTGTTTTCATAATCGATAAAAAAAATTGAAAAAAAAAAACATATTTTGTTTCAGAGTAAAGAAAGAAGGTTCGAACACAAGTTCCTTTGAGCCGGGGCTAGTGACAGACAGCGTGCGCGGCTCGCCACTGCGGCGCGGCAGCGTGACCACTCTCGACGAGACGCTCAGCATGAACGACGCGGGCGAGTGGACGCGCGTGCACTACGACTACAACACTATCGAGAAGAGCAAGGAGATGTGGATCGACAGGTAAGTTGACAGCTTCACTCTGGTAAGTTGACCGCTTCAATCTGACAGGTAAACACACACGATAAGTGATACGCCTGTCCATGTCAAATACATTACCCTCCATGACTTGCATTGCAATATCATAAGTTACATCGCGTGTTTCCCTTGTGATAAGAGAACTAAGGAGGCACCCCATTTATTCATTCTAGCCTAGCTATGCGTGACATGCGGCGCCATGTTTGGATTTGCTGTCAAATGTTCGTGTACTGAGTATACTTCCCTAGTCGACGCCATCTTATGTGCCATTTATTAAAAATAGGCACAGATTAAAAATAGTCACGCTTAATGTGTAGACGAGGCCCATCCATATTGTTTCTTAGATCTGTGCAAGTGCCCATTAGCCTGAGGCAGCCTTGTGTCTTTCAAACCAAAACACATTTAATGCTTCACATTTACTGCTGCACAATATAGGTTTGTATGTTTGTAATTTTTGTATTTTGTCTGCAGCGCTCTTCCAAACAATTTAAAGGATTCGTTACTGTCATGGTGCCACGAGAGTCTAGACCTGAATGAACCACTGGCGAACGATCTGCTGTGCGAATTAGTGAACAGTGATAAACCTATCACATTGCCCGGCCTGCTTCCGCTCGTTGCTGACACTTTGCCTAGAGTAAGTGATAACTTTTGACTAGAGTAAGTCGAATTCTTTGTCTAGAGCAAGTGAAAAACTTTGATTAAAGTTACGTTTGATTAAGTTAGTCATAACTGAAAATTATAATTTGTGCATCGACAATAGTTAATAGTTAGCGACTCAAAATTGCATCTTGGCTACCATTTAGCAACATTCGTTTTTTTTTAATTTAGCGTTAATTTGCATATATTTTTTTAATTTTGTTCCATTTCTACACGTCGTAACGCAACGCTATTTGTCACTTGGCTCAGCCTGCTGGATACGCCCTCGTAAATGTAAGTTACATGAGATACAGTGTTGTTAACTATTGTAGGTCCTGCCGCATACGCTGGTCGCGCGACGCAGCGAGGCTGCGGCGCTGCTGGCGGCGGCGGCGGCGCTGCTGCCCCCGGGCGACGCGCGGCGGCCGCGGCTGCTGCACTCCCTGCTCACGCTGTACAAGAAGCCCGAGCCGCCCGACGCTAAAGCTATATGCGAAGGTGACTATGTGATACTAGACTCTGCCGCACACGCTGGTCGCGCGACGCAGCGAGGCGGCGGCGCTGCTGCCCCCGGGCGACGCGCGGCGGCCGCGGCTGCTGCACTCCCTGCTCACGCTGTACAAGAAGCCCGAGCCGCCCGACGCTAAAGCTATATGCGAAGGTGACTATGTGATACTAGACTCTGCCGCACACGCTGGTCGCGCGACGCAGCGAGGCGGCGGCGCTGCTGCCCCCGGGCGACGCGCGGCGGCCGCGGCTGCTGCACTCCCTGCTCACGCTGTACAAGAAGCCCGAGCCGCCCGACGCTAAAGCTATATGCGAAGGTGACTATGTGATACTAGACTCTGCCGCACACGCTGGTCGCGCGACGCAGCGAGGCGGCGGCGCTGCTGCCCCCGGGCGACGCGCGGCGGCCGCGGCTGCTGCACTCCCTGCTCACGCTGTACAAGAAGCCCGAGCCGCCCGACGCTAAAGCTATATGCGAAGGTGACTATGTGATACTAGACTCTGCCGCACACGCTGGTCGCGCGACGCAGCGAGGCTGCGGCGCTGCTGGCGGCGGCGGCGGCGCTGCTGCCCCCGGGCGACGCGCGGCGGCCGCGGCTGCTGCACTCCCTGCTCACGCTGTACAAGAAGCCCGAGCCGCCCGACGCTAAAGCTATATGCGAAGGTGACTATGTGATACTAGACTCTGCCGCACACGCTGGTCGCGCGACGCAGCGAGGCGGCGGCGCTGCTGCCCCCGGGCGACGCGCGGCGGCCGCGGCTGCTGCACTCCCTGCTCACGCTGTACAAGAAGCCCGAGCCGCCCGACGCTAAAGCTATATGCGAAGGTGACTATGTGATACTAGACTCTGCCGCACACGCTGGTCGCGCGACGCAGCGAGGCGGCGGCGCTGCTGCCCCCGGGCGACGCGCGGCGGCCGCGGCTGCTGCACTCCCTGCTCACGCTGTACAAGAAGCCCGAGCCGCCCGACGCTAAAGCTATATGCGAAGGTGACTATGTGATACTAGACTCTGCCGCACACGCTGGTCGCGCGACGCAGCGAGGCGGCGGCGCTGCTGCCCCCGGGCGACGCGCGGCGGCCGCGGCTGCTGCACTCCCTGCTCACGCTGTACAAGAAGCCCGAGCCGCCCGACGCTAAAGCTATATGCGAAGGTGACTATGTGATACTAGACTCTGCCGCACACGCTGGTCGCGCGACGCAGCGAGGCGGCGGCGCTGCTGCCCCCGGGCGACGCGCGGCGGCCGCGGCTGCTGCACTCCCTGCTCACGCTGTACAAGAAGCCCGAGCCGCCCGACGCTAAAGCTATATGCGAAGGTGACTATGTGATACTAGACTCTGCCGCACACGCTGGTCGCGCGACGCAGCGAGGCGGCGGCGCTGCTGCCCCCGGGCGACGCGCGGCGGCCGCGGCTGCTGCACTCCCTGCTCACGCTGTACAAGAAGCCCGAGCCGCCCGACGCTAAAGCTATATGCGAAGGTGACTATGTGATACTAGACTCTGCCGCACACGCTGGTCGCGCGACGCAGCGAGGCGGCGGCGCTGCTGCCCCCGGGCGACGCGCGGCGGCCGCGGCTGCTGCACTCCCTGCTCACGCTGTACAAGAAGCCCGAGCCGCCCGACGCTAAAGCTATATGCGAAGGTGACTATGTGATACTAGACTCTGCCGCACACGCTGGTCGCGCGACGCAGCGAGGCGGCGGCGCTGCTGCCCCCGGGCGACGCGCGGCGGCCGCGGCTGCTGCACTCCCTGCTCACGCTGTACAAGAAGCCCGAGCCGCCCGACGCTAAAGCTATATGCGAAGGTGACTATGTGATACTAGACTCTTCCGCAAGAGATACCACAAGAGTTTTCACAAATACGTACCTCGAGAATCATACATATTTCTGAAACCATACATATTCTGGGTATAATTAACGTATCTCCATTGAAAACTTCAGTCAACTCGGTGTAGTAGTTATGGCGTGAAAGAGCGTACTCGTACGCTCACGCCGCAATACGCACAGACGAATTCACACACACACGCACGCACACACGCGTGAACGCACTCGTACACACGGGCACGTACGCACGGAAACACGCACAGACACACACGGGTAAAGAAAAATCCTAACGCCACTATACTCTGTCCATTCGTGTATTTTCTTTTTGACACATGAGACAGATATAGCAATAGCGGGCGACCAGAAAGAGACAAACGTAAAGTGGTCTCTCTTTGGTTCATCGATATTATCTGACTCATGTGTCAAAAAGAAAATAAACGTCTGGACAGAATATAAATACCGCACAACAACAGCAATAGACTACTTATTGAACTAATTTAAATTTCAGCAACCTGTCTGGTAGTAAAATGGGGCGGCAGCGGCGAAGTGTTATCCTCAATCGCCGAGCTCCTAGCGTCAAGGTCTACCGAACGCCGCGTCCTAGCGAGCCAGATATGCCTCTCAATAGCCCCGTACGTTCCGATAGAACTGTGCACCTCTCTACTACTCAGCCTAGTAGTGCTGATGTGTGAATCCAGTGAACCTGAGATCAGGGGTATAGGCCTCAAATCCGCGTGCCTGATATGCCCAGTCGCTGAACACAAGTATGGGCAGTTGGAAAATCTGATGTTCAGTTTTCTAAAGGACCCGGTTGATAAGAATGTGAAGGATACAGTTTGCGTATTTGTTCCTGTCTTGGCTAGAAGCGCTTTGATAACTGGTAAGTTTCAAGTTACACCTTTAAGAAAATTGTAGTGAAGTTTTTCAAGATGTTTTCTTTCACAGCTAAGCAATTAGTGTTATTTACCGATACTGCTAGTACTCTGGAAAGCCCTTCCTTATCTCTTGTCTATATCACTGAGGACATAACTGCGAAATTGCAATTTTTTTGCAATGGTTATAAGATTCAAAGAGATTCAAATATTTTATTTTATTTAGGCTCATTTTACAACAACTTACGAATAACTATGAAATACTTACTATTAAAAATAGTGATAACTATTTAACGACTTTAAACTAAGTTTACGAGAGTTCTAACGCGGCCATGGGGCCTAACACCGTGACCTAAAGTAATATTATTGTAATATTGTTTTCCATACTGACATTGTATGAAAATGTCAAAACAATATTACAATAATATTGCTTTAAGTCACGGTGGTAGGCCTGATCTGAGATTCTTCTCACAAGAAACTCAGTCGGGTTTTCTTTGATGTTATCAATATATCACAAAAAAAAATTAACTAGCTGCTACCTTAAAAATATGTTAATAAAAGTTTGTTTGTGTTACAGGAAAATTTTCATCAGAACTCTACAGCAGAATCATGACAAACGTATTAAAAGCGTGCACAGATAATGAATGGAAAACTGTTATACTATATTTAGAGGTTATGGGAGCTTTAGTGTTAGCGAAAGTGGCATACGTCATAAATGTACAAATAGTTAAGGAGGCTAACCTGAGTATCTGTGATATGGAAACGATAAACTTACAAGACGTGCCGTTGAGTGAGAAATTTATCGATCTTCAGTGCTACATGACTGATGGGTGCGACGCTAAAGTATTGTTAGGAGCTATGAATAGTTTATTAAAAGAGAAACCTGAAGTTAGATGGACGGAATTGGATTGGTTTATAGATATGTAAGTATTCAAATGCATATATTTTGACGATATTTAACTTATTTTGACAATAGGTAAAAGCGAAAAAAAATATTGTACGCTTTTTAACACACATTTTTTTTAATCGTTACGTGTGCTATACAATTCGAATCGCACATTCCGTAACTGTGAGGAATTGAGGATCGAAACTCGAAAAATTATGAAAATCACAGGTGTCATTGATAACCTCGTGATCAATTTGTCGATAAGATATATCATTCCCATACATTTTTAGCATATTATTCTTTATCATATTTTTTTTTTCACTATGTAAGCAAAGACGTGTTTCGTTTCTTTGTTGGGAAATATAAAGTAAGGCCTTCACTGCATATTTTTTTTCAATACAGATTTTTTTCTTTTCCAGCAGATAAAATAATTTTAATCTTTTTTTTGCTCTCGTGAATAAAGTTATTTATATCTATATATATTCAGATATATCTAAGTATAGCATTTTTATTTTCAGAATAAAACAAATTCTCGATCTCGCTACAAAAAGCAAAGCATTGAACCATCACGTGATATACGAATCGCTCATAACCTTATTCAATAACTACGTCGATAACTTCGGGCTAGAATTCACACAGAGAATACTCAGTCCGATATTCAACGATATTATCGCGGAGTTGGAGAATAAATTGGAGAAGCTGCACGCGGTGAATGTTGACAGTGTTGCTGTTGTCGGCATTTATTTAGTTTCTATTTTGATCGCGGTCGAGGAAAGCGCCCAGCGAGCAGAGTTCCTACAAAAGTGAGTATTCGGAATCAATTTTTGACCCTTATATTATTATGAACTAGCTTTGGCCCGCGGCTTCGCCCGCGTGAATTTCGGGGTTTTACAAATCCCGTGGGAGTCCTGGATTTTCTGGAAAAAAACAGCATATGTGTTAACCTAACTTCAGAAACACGATTGGATAAAAATTTCTCGCCAAAAAGTTCTCCCAAAAATTGCTCCTAAATCTCCATTTTTCTAATTTCCATCAAAAACTACGATGGACATAATTGTAATTTTTGTTTTAATTTATCGGTAAAAAATAATTCCCAAAAACGCTCAGAACGACATTTAAATAACTGGCTTACTTCCGCAACGCTGCATACTAACCTAACCTAACCTAACCCACCAACGTATTCATAAGAGTGAGAAGGGCGAAAATAAAATCAACGTATCCGCTTTAGAGTGAAATAATTTCAGAACCTTTACCTTATAGGTATCCATTTTCGCATTTATAGCATAATTACTATCACATATTCTATTGCTCAACTAAAACACATATTTTTAATAGCGAAACAGTTCTAATATCAGAAACTATACAGGAACACCTTTTTAGCATTATTTACCTGTATCCCATTGCTTAACCAAAACACACATTATAAATAGCGAAACAACTGTACTTTCAGAACCTTTATGGATAGGTTTACCCATTTACATTTCCACATTTACAGCATTACTAATAATTACTACACCATATCCCATAACTCAACAAAAACATACATTGTCAGTAACGAAACAGATGTTAGTTCAGAACCTATATCATGTAGGTACCCGTTTTCATAGTTATAATATTATTAACCTGTATCTCATTGCTCAACTAAAACACACTTGTTAAATGCGTACAGTGCTATGTTCAGAACCTACATAGTGGCCATTTTCACATTTATAGTGATAATATCATCAGTTTTTGCCCGCGGCCCCGTCCGCGTCAAATTCGCTTTTTCATGAATCCTAAGGGAAACGTCATTTTGCCGTTATCGTTCCCTATTCCAACCTTTAAACATGCTTTCAAGCAAGTTCGCTTGAACAATCTATCTATAGATGTAGCTATAGATTGCTCTAGAAAAGTTGGTATTTTGAGTATCCCACGGGAACTACGGATTTTTCCGGGATAAAAAATAGCCTATGTTTTAATCCGGGCTATAAGCTACCTATGTTCCAAATTTCAGCTAAATCGGTTCAGTAGTTGAGCCGTGAAGGAGTAACAAACATACACACACACAAACTTTCGCCTTTATAATATTATTAGGATTATTAGGATAGGATGATCACTTATTGCTATCAGATAAGGTCCAAACCGTCCAACTGCCACTCGATGCACTTTTTTCGGGAACGATAAAATTCACACAGAGAATACTCAGTCCGATATTCACCGATATTATCGCGGAATTGGAGAATAAATTGGAGAAGCTGCACGCGGTGAATGTTGTTGCTGTTGTCGGCATTTGGTTTCTATTTTGATCGCGGTCGAGGAAAGCACCCAGCGAGCAGAGTTCCTACAGAAGTGAGTATTCGCATTAGGAACACGGATTAGAAAGCTGAGGATGTGGGCATTCGAACGATGTACGTAGACCTTTTTCGTACAAGCAAACAGAAACGCCATCTGTCAAAAGTTTTTTAAGTGATTGTTTCTAGGTCGTAAACTATTTTACATACCCCTTTATTTATGGCAAAACAACGATTTTGCGGTCAGCTAGTAACTATAATATATATATTTCAGTTTATTGATTAACCTCTTAGTGTACTATGACGTCATAGTATTCATTCTATCATGGCGGCTACAGTATCGTGCCTTTCGCATATTTGTAGGACAGGTAAAAAGTGAAATCCGAAAAATGCATTCATTTATTAGAACTAATGTATTGCAGGTGGATTCTATACAGTAGCATCAGAGGGCTTCCGGTGAAAATATTCTCGATTCCCTTCAAATGGCTCGCGAAGTTTAAACCGGATGTACTCTACCTATTTATGCAACATCTACGTGAATGTAAGTATTTTTATGACTTTGATCCGGTTTCTACCAAAGCGGTGCGGAGCGGAGCTGTGTATGAGTAATTAATCAGATTTCGCCATTTTGACATCAGGAGAGAAATGACGAAATCTGATTGATTACTCAAACACAGCTCGCTCCGCACCGCTTGGTCAAAGCCGGGCCTTAGGGCTGATTTTTTAATTGCCAGATAAACGTTAACTAAGGCATAAATATAACGTTTTGACAGATTTTGTAACACTATTCTTCAAGAATGGAACGTCAACTCAACACGTTTGTATGTATTCTTTCGACTTTCTGTCGTGCAAACGTCTCTAGGGGCCTGAACCTTATGGCAAATTTACTTTATATGCTACACCACGTTACGCTCTCCAAAGATGTTATATCAAGTTGTACCGAATGCGACACATTTATCTAAGGACCACTTCATCATCATCGGGTGAAACCCACCGGGCAAAAAAAAACTATAAGTTTGGTTTCTCGCTTACCTTTCCAGTCGCAGCCAGCAGTTGCGACAGCGCGAGCGGCAGCGCGGTGCGCGTGCACATCGCCGCGCTGATCACCGAGCTGCTCAACCTGACCGACGTACACGAGGAGTGCATCGAGAAGCAGCTGCTGCCGGCGGTGGTCGCGCTGCTCTACGACAGCGACGTGTGAGTTACTGTGTTGCTGCTTAGTTAATGCGTACTGCAGACGCTCACCCTTATTGATTTGATCTTACACAAATAGATGCAGTGTTAAGTAGTCAGTACTTCGGTGAAGTCCGGCTCGAAGGACCAAAAACTTATGGCATTTTTTATGTGAAATTTCCTTTTTAGGTGCCTTAAGCATTTTCGAGATGGGAAAAAACATTAAAATAACAACGGCGTTACCACATACCCTGTTACCTTAAAGTGAAAATTTGATTGTAAACTTTACAAAAACATCATAATTCATATTCTTTTGACTTGTTCGAGTCCGGCTCGAAGGACTAAAAATTTGCTGAATTTTTAATTAAAAATTTTCTTCCAGCTCGGTTCGAGAAGTGGCAATCACAGCTTGGGGGAGCGTAACGAGAACGTGCATAGCCCGCGGGCTCGCGTGCGAGGAGCAGTGCTGGCCGCCCTTCGAGAACGTGCTGAACGCGGGCGCGGTGTCGGCGCGGGAGGGCGCGCGCGCGGCGGAGGCGCTGGCGCTGTTGGTGCTGCCCACTGTGGACAGCCACGCCGTGTCCGAGCGAGGTATCGTCGCCATCGAAAATAAATCTTGATCAACGTCATTTTTATATATCACAAACTTTTAACATGAATCTATTACGCGTGACAAACGGGCCGGGATAAATATATTTCTTTCGCAGAACGGAGTTTGCGGGCACTGCTAGTATATAAATATTATTGTATACACGTTGGGGTCCGAATAAAAAAAAATATATAAAAACTAGTAGGGCGCGTGGGAGCGCGGGCCACATGTGGCCCGCGGGCTGTCTTCTCACCTATAAAACAATCGCCGTCATCTCCATCGCCAATTGGAATCCGATTGGCAATGGGCTAAAAGAACTACCTCGGAGCACGGTCGTGGATTTAAAGATAGTTAAGGGCTGTTTGAATAAAAAATACACTGAACCTCATCGGATGAGGTTCAGTGTATTTTTTATTCAAACAGCCCTTAACTATCTTTAAATCCATGACCGTGCTCCTCAATCATCATCCAAATCGTAGACCATCATCTCTTCTCATACTTTTCATAATTTTTCATAGGCCTTGTTTATTGTAGCATTCACATTTTCCATGGAAAAATAAATTCAACCACTTTGATTTTTTTTCATTCATCCCGTAGACCTTGAGATTCTCATTACGTCTTGCAAAGAAATCACTCTCTTATCTTTTATACTTTCCGAGATAGAACAACACGAAATTTGTATGGCGGCCATCTTGAATCCGCCATTTTGAATTTTTGTTTCAGCTAACTGCCAATTGGATGACGTTTCGAGTTACATTTAGTCGAGCACCCCCCACCTATCTTCGATACCCTGGCTGTGCTTTTCACCCGTCTCCGAAATCCTTAATCATCAGCTCTCTCCATATTTTTCTCTAGTAACTCTCCGAAAAACCGCATCACAACCTTGCAACCTTTATTATTTTAAATTTTGACGGAGCACTCAGATGCTCTGGATGAGTGTCACTCATAATACAGCAGGAACAGCAGATATATAAAAAAAAAAAAAATGTTAGAATCCAAGTCACGACCATCGTGAGTTGGCACTTCTTCAGAGCAAAGCTCGCATGAATAAGGTCTCTGCCTATAGCAGAGAACACATGAGTGCGATACATATATAAAAAAAAAAAAAAAAAAAAACAACCTTGCATAATTACCAACTGTTAGTCTCTTCAACATTCCCCATACATTTTCTATGGAAAAATAAAATCCGCCATTTTGAATTTTTTTTTTCTATCCACCAAATAGACCTTCGGGTCCTGATTACTTCTTGTCAAGAAACCATTCTTCCATCTTTTATACTTTCAGAGATATCGAGAAAATTCGAAAGGCGGCCATTTTGAATCCGCCATTTTGAATTTTTTTTCAGCTCACTGCCAATTGCATAACATTTCGAATGACATTTGGTCGAGCACCCCCCACCTATCTCCAATACCCTGGCTGTGCTCTTCACTCGTCTCCGAAATCCTCAATCATCAGCTCTCCCCGTATTTTTCCTCCTCATGAATTTTTCCCCTCTATACGAAATCATCCTTCAAAAAAAATTTTTTCATACAAAATTGTTCAGGAGAGGTGATCAATGAGTCAGTGAGTCAGTGTTGAATCAGCACAAGCAGCTATATATATATTAACTAGTAGATCGCGTGGGGGCGCGGGCCACATGTGGCCCGCGTGCTGTCTTCCCGCCTATATAAGCCGACAATCATCCCCCTACATTTTCTATCGAAAAAAAAATTCCGCCATTTTGATTTTTTTTCAATCCATCAAATAGACCTTTCGGTCCTGATCAGTTCTTGTCAAGAAACCGTTCTTCCATCTTTTATACTTTCCGAGAAATCGACGAAATTCGTATGGCGGCCATTTTGAATCCGCCATTTTGAATTTTTTTTCAGCTAACTGCCAATTGGATGACATTTCAAATGACATTTGGTCGGGCACCCCCCATCTATCTCCAATACCCTTGGCTGTGCTCTTCACCCGTCTCCGAAATCCTCAATCATCAGCTCTCTCCGTATTTTTCCTCCGAATGAATTTTTTTCTTCTATACGAAATGGTAATTGAAAAAAAATTTTTTCATACAAAATTGTTCAGGAGAGGTGATCAATCAGTCAGTCAGTGAATCAGCACAAGCAGCTATATATATATTAATAACTACTCTAGACTCTAGAAAGAATTCTTAAACTTTAATTTTTTTCAGCGGTGTCTCTCCTGTGCGCTCTCTGCCACGCGAGCGCGGCGGCGGAGTGCGTGTGCGCGCTCGCGCCCGCGTTGCAGCTCGCCGCCCACCACTGCGCGCATCACCCGGCGCTGCTGCCTGCCTTGAGGTTCACGTTGTACTCCACATAACTCTTAACAATCTCAATAAATCGTCGTCGTCGTCGTTTCAGCCGATGGACGTCCACTGCTGGACATAGGCCTCCTGAAATGACCGACAAATACCACGATCTCGCACTGCCTGGCGGCGACTCCCCCAGAATTTTATTATATCGTCCGTCCATCTAGTGGGGGATCTGCTGACACTGCGCTTCCAGGTGCGTGGCCGGTCAGTAAATACAATTGTGGAAAATCAGTTAAGTTTTATAAAAACAAAAATCAAAATCAAAACCACGTATGCACTGAATGAACAACAAAATTGCCCTACAGGAAACTAGAAGAGACCGTCCAATCGCCGACTCTATCTCAATACAAGCCGGCCATCGAAGCCCTACTGCACGTGGCGGGCTCCACGGAGGCGCCGCGCGCGCCCTCCCCGCGCGCCAGCACCAACCTGCAGGCCGCGCAGGAGGTCGGCCGCCGCGTCACGCAGATGTTCCAGCACTCCAAGACCAACATGAACCTGCAGAGCATCTTCAAGAAGAAGACGTAGCAGGCGAACCGACTCGACGTGCTTATGAGATTCGAAGCAGTAAAGGACCGTTTGAAATGAGGGCTCTATCTATCTATCTATCTATGTTTTAAACCTCTTGTAAGTGGGTGTCACGGATCCTTGGATTAATATGAGTGTGAGTTTTTTTTTATTTATGGCGCTATCTGAAACAAAAATGGGGACAAGTATTGCCAATAGATGGCGTTGTACCGAGTACATACAAATTGAAGTTTACAAACTCATCTTCTTTATACTCGTCAACTTTATCGAATCAACGTTATTTTTTAAAACTTCTTTTAAAAATCTTTTTTAATAATATGGTATGATCGGTTAAAATCTTTTAAACTACCATCACCGTTCCAGATAATTTTTAAAATTGGTATCGGTCTACTGTTTTAATATACTTTTAAATAATAAGTAAATATTAATATTTAAAAAAAAAGATAAAGTCTCAGGTACATACCATAATACTACTTATAATATATATTAACTGTAAATGATAACTGCAAAAAGTACTCGATTTAATTGTTAAGACAATACAAATTAGAGATTATCTAGTAGAAAATATGTTGTCGTTATGGAATTTAAGATTTTAATGTATAAATATTAAATAGCTTAGCTATAGATTAGATTGCATTAAGTATATTATAACGTCGACAAAAATGAACTATTTTTACACCAGTGTGCGTAAAGATGAAATGAGCATAACAATATTATATATTTTTTTTCATAATTCATTCTTGATATTTTACTCAACTATTTGAAAAATGAATTATTTAAAAAATAGCTTAAAGTATTGAAGTTTTGAAAGCTGTTGATTGGGTCTGGATTTTGAAGCATCAGCCAATGAGCAGACTAGAGAAACTTCCTTTGGGAGCTCGACTTGTGAATCGGAGTGTAGTGTATCGATTAAACCTTACCATTCCATGAATTTATTTAACTGAAGTTAGTTTAAAATATATTGATGTACTTAATTATTTATTTTAGAGCTGATTTTTCAATCGCCAGATAAAATTAAACGTTAAGGCGAAATCAACGACTCTGCCCGCGAACATCAAAATTTTCATGGTTTTTTGCAATATGTTCGCTAATTACACATCAGAGGTTTATAGCAGTCAATTTGCGAGAATGACAGTATCATCTTTACATGATTATATCAAAATATTTGCATAAAATTGTGTATTCTAAGTCCGAGTATGTATCGTGTGTTATGTGAGTAACTCACAAATCTCTGACTTATTTCTTTAACTCCACACTTTCGAGCAGAGATTTTTATATAAACACGTGAAGAAGATATTGGGATTATCGCAATTTGACTGCCATAAGCCTTATTAGCTTAAAAATCGCGAAAAACCACAAAAAAATTGAATTTCGCGGGAACACCCGTGGTGTGCTCCTTAACTAGGAATAAATATTATGACAGCTTGACAGTTTTGGATGCTTTATGGCCTTATGTTTCCTTGGATAGTTTATCCGACGACTGAAAACTCGGCCCTTCTATTAACTATTTAACCATTATTGTAGGACGATTTTTAAATGTTATATGGTCTTCTGGTTGTAACTATTTTATTGTATTGATTGTTATATTCTGCTTTTTAATTGGATACAGTACCTTGTAAAGTTAATAGTCATCTGATATGTACCATGGAACTGTATTATTTAGATTGACCAGCAAAAAAAATAAGCCTTTTATTCAATACTTTTGAATGTATTTCCATGCAAATGTGGTGGCCAGAGAACAAGTTTTTTTATTTTCCTGGCCAGGCTTTATACATGACAACGGCAGCTCCTACGATTTGCGTGAAAAAGGTACAAAATAGTAAAAAAATACACTTGTAACAGATGCTTTAATACATTATTCCATTTGCAATCTCTTTAAATGTGGTGCTAATCGTGTTTCCTAATATATCAGTGTTATGTTAATTTTATAATAAGTTTTAAGTATTAATATTTCACTAATTTTATATAAAAAAGATTAATTTTGGTTTGAGAACAAATTTTAATAATAAATAATTTGAAATACTATGGGCCGGTTGGTTTAGTTTCTACTAAGAGCTTGTCTAAGTTGAAATGACGCGTCCCGTCCCATTCGAATACTCGCATTGATTTAATGAGAATTTTGGATGTTACTTGTGAGTTGTGAACAATATATAAATAATATTTTGTGTACTTAAAAATTTAAATGCTTGCAGGCATAAGAATCTCATTCTTATCTATAAATAATTGCAACTTGTTGACATAGGTAAGTAGGAACCTACTCTTCAATATGTTTTCATTGTTGATAATTAAATAATTTGTGTGATATTATGTTAACTTATGGCAAAATTATTTCAATGTATTGGCACATAAATTATGTCATGTCCTAATAAAACAGATGAAAAAAAACCTTTGTTTATTTGAATATAGTCCACTGCCCAAACTATCCTAATCTGGAATCACAATGCAGCTCTCCACGTGACATTGCGATAGGATAGATGGAATAGAAATGGAAAACGTAGTGATTATATACTCTTTGGTGAATGGAACGACATTCGAAAAACCTATAAGAATACGCGGAAGTCACGTGATCAATTTACTGATCATTATTTACCATAGAGATAACAAAACTAGGGAGACACCCCATCCATTAAATTCTAGCTTAGCCATGATGAGCGCCAAGATTTGTACTGAGTCACTCCATAGTCCAAAACTTTACAAAGCTGGCGACCTGGCTGAGCGTCAAGTGTGCAAGTAGGTCTATAAATAGGTATACTCGGAGCAACTGGCTAAGAGCTCAAAGCAATAAAACTATTTAACAATCAATAGCATTTCACACCTTGTCAAGTGTGCCATGAAAGTAAGCTCACATATTTGCAACTTGCAAGTGAAATTCAACCTTAAGACAATTTTATTTAAAGGTAAAAATCTGTGTTGTTTCTCGTAAACAAAAATCTACACGATATACACGGGTTGTCAAAAATTTTAGGTTAATTACGTAGGTAAGACTACGAAATTCCCATCTCTGTTGTAAATTATATCTAAATGATAAAATATAAAAAAAAAATTTTGATGATCATATATTTTTCAGATATTACTCATTATTATCATAATATTTATTGTATTAAATTGAGTATTAATACTATAATATCCTTCATTGTTAACACTATACTATTTTTTCACTGTCTCAACAGGCCTGCCCGCGAAATTCAAAATTTTCGTGGTTTTTTGCAATTTGTACGATAATTACACATAATAAATAAGCTTATGGCCATGCTTATGGCATTTTGTCATCAGTCATTTTGCGAGAATGGCAGTTACTCGACACTTTCAAGCAGAGATTTTTATATAAATAAGTGAAGATGATCTTGGGATTATCGCAATTTAGCGAATTTAGCTTAAAAATCGCGAAAAACCACAAAAAAATTGAATTTCGCGGGCACACCCGTGGTGGGCTCCTTAACACAGATTCTAACAGTTGTATGTTTTGTCTCTTCTATTGGGCTCAGTCCAGACTCCAGATGTCTCAGTGGTAGGACATCTATTTGTTGCAAGTATTCGACTTTGAACCTTATTTCATAGAAATTAATTAACTTTTAGTGTGTGTATGTTCGGACTTAGGACATCTTGGAATAAATTAGCTCCGCCTCCTAAATCGCCGCTAGAACTATACTCGGAATCGAAATGGAATCGAATAATTTCTCAAATCGAATACAGAAAAAATATTTTCAATACCTGTGAATAGTCCGTAGTCCGTACTGTGGTCATGGATGTAACATAAAGGATGAGCCCTTAGTGACGTCACGCATATATTTTTAGGCTCCACCTTGAAGCCGGATTTTTAAGTTGTCAAATCTGTAAAATGGCTCTAATGTATGCGACCAACAGCGGTATGAGCTGTCAGCGTTACCGAAATGTACGACGCGCGACGCCATATTTGAGAAATTTTTGGTTCCAACATACGTCACATAGTTCCGGCGTCTCGGAGCAATTAACAAGCCTGGAGAAGTAACAATGAATTGAACGAGTAAAGCGGTTGCTTGACCTTTCTAACTAAACGCGAAACGCCATATGCCAAAACGAGACAGACATATGTCAACTCGTCTGTTGAAAATAAAGCGTAGCCATATTATCACCAGTCTGGTGATCATCGCATGGCGATTTAAAATATTGTTTTCAAAGTTAAAAAAGTGAATTCCAAGTAATATTGTTTGTTTCCAAAAAGATTTTTAGTTATAGTGTACATGGCTTGCGTTGCATACGGCTGTAAATGCCGTAGTAATGTACAATCCGAGGAAGACGGGAATTTGTCATTTCACAGGTTAGTGTTTTCAGCAACTTTTGGCTTATGTGTTATAAATTTCTGAATATAAGATATATTTTGTGACACTTCTGTTTATTCTACACGTAACTAAATAAATTAAATCATGTTTAGCCCATTTTTGAGGAAAATATGCCAATTATTAGAAAATGTAGTGTTGTGCAGTCATAATTTCGGTATCGATACATCGTCGAACATCGTAGTATGTAGGTACTTCCATGACAATGACTCCTTCAAATCAAATAACCAAAACAAGTTTTTTATTGATTTTGTTATTTATTTGTAGGTTTCCGGTGGATGACAATTTAAAAAATGTTTGGGTGCAGGCTGTCCATAGGAAAAATTGGAAGCCTTTAAAACATTCGCGGCTTTGCTCAAAGCATTTCGAATCGACCTGCTATTTAAATGGGAAGAAAAGGAAAGTGCTTTGCAGATATACTGTCCCGACCATATTCAATACTTATCCAACTTATTTACAAAAGGTACTATGTCAACTAATATATCCACAATAACATTTATGAATAATTCTTGTTAAAGCCACCAATCAATTTTCGGTCTAAGTTCTATTTTCTGTGTTTTAACCTTAATAAATATTAATTTATGTTATATAATAACAATAATTTCGGCTAAAATACTGATATATATGTTATAAAAATAACTTAATCTTAGGTCTTACTTAAATGTTTACACACAAAATTACTTACTTTTTTGTATACCTATTATCTGTTTTCGAATTACAGGAAGCAGTTAAACTAGCCAGAAATACAATCATCGACTCGCAGAGAAAACTACGACGTATCTCAAATCTTCCTAGTTTAGATCAACCTTCAATTTTAATAAGTTAAAAGCTTTGCGGCAAACGATGGAGTAAAATATTTGGATAAAAATTGGTAACTGATTTGCTTAAAAATAAAAAAATTGTAATATAAATTAAAATGTATCTATTGTTTTATTTAAAACTTTACTACGTAAAACTCAAAAGAACCTCAAACTCAAAAGGATCATGAATAAATAAATACATACATACATACAAGGTTGTTAAAAAAGATTATCATTTAATACTTGATAAATTCTATTGTTGCCCATGAGAGTAAAAAGTACTTACTAAGAAATAAATCATTCTTACTAAATAAAACTGCTTCAGATAGAGAATGCGCATATCTCGCACCTTAATTTCTATATGATAAAATGTAATCCTCTCTTTGTATATTTTTTTGATAATCCCTAGAAATGTTATCATCAAGTTAAAATTTTAAAAAATATCAAAACCTGTACTTAAGAAATAATTTGTATGCCAAAACAACGTTTGCCGGGTCAGCTAGTCGATGATATAAGATAAAGTGTCAACAACACTATCTGACTAGAACGAAAACTGGCTACATGTGGATTTGAAGGCCAAGTCGATTACAACGTGTTGTCTCTTTCTATTGCACTAGTATGGATATTGAATAAAAGAATACCGCTACATAAAAAACGTTCAATTCATTGTTACTTCTCCAGGCTTGTTAATTGCTCCGAGTCCGGCGTATTTCGTCATTGACTTGTAGATCAATGTCTGTCGCAATCATGTTCACAATTAAAATATATAGATAATATATCTATTGACAAAAATACGAAAAAGTTTTCTACTACATTTCCGACAAGGCTCTCTTGGCACTTGAATGACACTGCCAGAAGGGCGCCGTTATAGAACAAAGGTAACCAGGAAAATAAGATCTCCTCAATTGTACTTCAATTTTTGTTTTATTTTAGTTAATATTAAGCAAAAAACACAACATACAATATCGATGTACCGACAGAGCAAACTATCAAACAGTATCACAAGATAGGGAAGTTAGTTACGATTTTGGCCACGCGCCATGATAGCCTTGTCGCACGTACATTTTGAAACATGAAACCACAGAATTTACATGAAACATGCATGAAACCTTCATGAAACGACAACCCACAGATTTTAAAATCTGTGGGCTCTACGAATCTTCTGTTTGTACCTATTTTGCATAGACGTAGTTCAAAACGAACGTCATGTATTTTGGGTCTTTAAGGAGCACACCACGGGTGTGCCCGCGAAATTCAAAGCGATTTTTAAGCTAATAAGACAGACATGGCACGTAAATTGCGGGAATCCCAATATCATATCCACGTGTTTATATTATGAATTAGTCCGAGATTTGCGAGTTTCTCACTTAAATACAAACCACAGACGACAAACGTCCTCATTCAAGCACAGAACATTATAATAGCATTCAATTGCCAAGAGAGCCTTGTCGGACTGTACCTATTGATCAATGGTGTTTTGTCATATGTCATTTGTCATTATATTTCATTCAATGATGAACAAATTAATAACAGTCATTGTTGGTCATTGTGATTTGTGACTTTCAAGTTCAACTTTCAAGTCAAGTTTGAACTTGAAGTTTTACTGCTTCCCGATAATACTAAAGCAAGTACTTACTCGTAAGTCGTACCTATATAAAGTGCTGCAGGCCACAGATTAAAGATATTGTATCTTACGATACAGATAGGACACAGACGAAGAAGAGCGTGTACCCGTAAGACTGACGTTTCGCCCACCCCAACTGACAGGTGTCACCAAAAAACCGAGGGCTTTCATTTGACAGATAGTGTTGTGCTATTTGATATGTTTGATATCGACTAACTAGTGATGTGCTTTCTATCGACATATTATCGATTAGTAATAGTATTTATTGCATTTTCATCTCAAAATAAAAATACCAAACATGATTTAAAAATAATTTATTTAACGTGAAATCAACGGCTCTGCCCGCGAAATTCAAAATTTTCGTGGTTTTTTGCAATTTGTACGCTAATTAGACATGATAGGCTTATGGCAGTCAATTTGCGAGAACGGCAGTATCATCTTTACATGATTATATCAAAATCTTTGAATAAAAATGTGTATCCTAGGAAATTAATCCGAGTATCGAGTTTTATGTGAGTAACTCGCAAATCTTGGACTAATTTCTTTAACTCGACACTTTCGAGCAGAGATTTTTATATAAACACGTGAAGAAGATATTGGGATCATTGATTTATATACACAAGATCTGTAATTATCGCGCCGAAGCGTTGCCAATATAGGATGGTCCACAGACATACTTGTAGCTAACGTCAGTTCACTGTTCGATGTGACGCAACGAGCTGAAACGAGTGACGCGCGAGAAAAAATAATTTCAAAATGGGTAAATGTATAGTAAAAGAGTGCAATTCAAGAACACAAACCCACAACAAATCAACTGGAATAACGTTCCACAAGCAAGTTTATTATTTCTCAGCTGTATCAATAAAAAAACGAAATTTAAGAAATATAGTGAAAATAAAATTAATAGAAAAAAAATTGGTTTAGTGTTACCATGTAAAACTTAGTTTTAGTTTCCCACATTTATGGGAGAATTTTTAATTGAGTATGGAGTAAGAGATTTTGTTTTAAGATTTTAATAATAATAATCACAACGTTGCAGAGTGCCTAAAGATGCAGAACGCCGTAAAAAGTGGGTGAAATTAATCCGATTACTAAGAAAAGAGACTGACTGGCTACCTTCTAAACATAGCATCATTTGTTCTAAGCACTTCAGTGATCAAGACAAACTAGGCCCAAAAACCGAAAATGGTCTTGTTTATTTGTCAAATGAAGCAATTCCATTGCTAACTGTAAGTAATGGTTTTATGCGTTAAATGATTTGTATCAAATCGACAATGCAAATAAACAGTGGGTCTGGAATTCAACTAGCTCTTCTAAGAGTCTCTTCTATAACCCGTTCGTGGAGCATTGCCGATGAGTACTTACCTTTCCCATTTCAGACCAAATACTTCTATGTAGTTCAGACGACCGCGACGTTTTTAAGTTATGAAAGTGAAATATAGCAGATTAACTGCATTACTACACTACTCTTTATAATAATAACCGGTCAAGTGCGAGTCGGACTCGCGCACCGAGGGTTCCATACTATCAAAGACGTAAAACGTTAAAAGAATCACTATTGTCCCTTGAATTTACGAGTATAATTTATACAAGTAGGTACTTTTGTTGGCGAACCGCAAACTTAGCTTTGTTTTTAGAGGTTTATTGTTAATATCACAAAAAATATATTAGTAAGCGAGTTGATTTTATTTGTCCTGTAAAATATACGTTAACTCCTATTGATCGTAATTATTTCAGATTTTTCGATTGGTAAACTTCGGAGATAAGGGGGGGAACGGTATTTTTTTCGACAGTTTGCCCAATAAATCAAAAACTATCAGGCATAAAAATAAATAAAAATTGGGTTTAGAATACACAAGTGACGCCCTTTCATGTGATACCCCACTCAATATTATTATCTCATTTTGAAATTTCGACGACCCGGTTTCCCCCCTTTTTAAATAAAAATAAAAAAGATTTTAAATTTTTTTAGATTGCGCTGACGGCGCGTCGCAATTTCCTATAACTATTCCAAATTTCAGGTCGATAGCTTTAGTAGTTAGTGAAATAATCGAGTGTGACAGACGGACGGACGGACGGGCGGAGAAAGTCTCACCATAAAGGGTCCCATTTTTACCATTTTGGTATGGAACCCTAAAAAGGAGTGATGTCCTTTGTATATAGATGTAAATAGATATACATTTTTAATAAAAAATATAAAAAAATATAATGTCTTAGTTATTTCATTAATTATAGACGTTTAAAACATCCATTAAGCAATTCTTCAAATATTTTAATTATTTAAATTATTTCAAAGTAATTTTAATTGCCGCATTATTTTGCTTCAAAAATTGGGTAAAATTTCGCATAGGTGGGCATCCCCATCCCGCGCTATTGTATGATTATATTGCGGTCTTTGTTTTTTTAAGCGACGGAATTGTTTTAGCGACTTGTGTAAGTGAGACAGATATATGTTTACCTGTTTACCTTCCAATGTTTAGATGTTTTGAAAGCTACGTCGTCATATTTTAAAAGTGGTTACACGTATTTAGACGTATTTGAATGAGGTTTGTTTCTCTATGTATTTAAGCTCTTTGATTGGGATTATCGCAATTTGACGGCCATAAGCCTATTATGTCTCATTAGCTTAAAAATCGCAAAAAACCACGAAAAATTTGAATTTCGCGGGCACACCTGTGGTGTGCTCCTTAAAGACAAATGTTAAGATATAAGAATTAATAGTCATTAATTTTACACTTCTAGTCTAAATTACTTCACAGTTAATTTTTTGTTTTTTCTTTGTTTTTCATAATCCAGCCAACTAACATCTTCATTCTTCATAAATTGTGTAATAGTAGGTAGGTATATTTTCTCAGCACATTATTATGAGGACAAGATTCTAATTGCAGACAAATGATTTCTACAAACCTCTTTTATAACAAACAAAACAATTCTGGGTGATGGATACGTTAAACAATTTCCTTTCAATAAAATATATTCCTATCTTCTTAGAGTGCTGTCTCCTATCGAAGGTTGGCAACCATAATAGCAATTTGAATCTTGGATACCTACGGCTGCTCTGATTAGGCTACAGGTGCTCTTGCCAAACCATTGGCGTAAGTTTTGATGCCAAGATATTATACTGCGGCCAGGCCTCCTCCTGCATGCCACCTTCCCTTGAATTATTAATTGAAGGAGCTCATATTCCTTGGTGTTGCGTATATTCATATGAAATAGTCCAATCATGAAACTGCCATGTAAATCTTCTTGTATTGTATACAAAATACTTTTTTATTACTTTCTTGCATATGTTCTGAATTGCACAGCTAATCTTTTCTTTATTTCACTTGAAATTAAATATATCACTAGAACCTGGAACAACTGGATGATCAGCATTTTTCTGGGTTTCAGAATCACTTTCACTGGTTTAATCCTCTTCCATTTTTGCATTCTTGCTAGCAGTTGACTATGAAAATAATGCTTCAAAACTGACAATTTATTGTTTATCCCGGGTCCTTTAGGTCTCAGGTACCTTATCTTCCTCGCAGTTTGAATGAAGTCCAGCTTACTTCCTACTTAATTAATACTCCTTTACGAAGTGCACCTCCCAAGTCACAGGCATTCAGGTTACGAAAATAAGCCGGCCATGGATCTAACATCGTAATTCGTCATTGAAGCCGGCGAGCTTGCGGAAATTCACATTTCTTGATTCTCGGAAAAAAAGTATGCCTTCTCACGAAGAATCTCGGCAGCTAGAAATCAATCAATTTTGCGAGGCATATTTGGACCGTAGGTACAATATACATCGGTGGGCATATTGATACAAGCGCTCACAAAAATGATAATAAACTTAATTTCACTGTTAAATTAGTGTAAATTATCGGCCTTCTTTAATTTTTTTGGTCTATCCAACGAAAATAACGAAAAAGAACTTTTAAAAATAATCTTAAGGCGCATTTAGACCAAGCGAACAACGAGCTACAACCAGAGCAAGAGCATTCTTTCTTGATCTTTTGGTATAAACGAAGCGTTTACACCAAAAAAACAACGAGCAAGAATGTCACATCAAGAATGCTTGCGTAGATGTTTAGACCAGCCGAATATTTAGCCCGAACGCTCAACGAACAGCGGCAAGAATGCTCCAATGCTCATTTGATACCTACTATAGTTATTTGCACAGACCACAAACAAAAGTTATTTGCGAGTATTTATATTCTTTGGTTATTTGCTTTTGATTGTTTTGAGTCAAGTCAATCAAAGGTGTTTTAATTTTATTTTCTATCAACATTACGTAATACTTAATAAAGTAGCACAGGGTAGTAGTGCTTCATGCTTCGCCAGACGGTGTTCGCTAAATAAAAAAGTACCTACTCAGTGTTCCCTAATCACAAAGCTCGGAGTCGGTATGTCCGACGACATTTTAGCTGCTAGTGCGGCATTTATTATTTTGTCTCACAAAAAGAAAAGAAAGAAGAGACGTTGGTGGGTGACAAATTTAATGAAAAGAAGGTTAATGGATAATGTAGGCGCAACAATGAGGGATATGCAAGTACAAGAGCACAGTGGCCAATTCCAAAGCTTTTGTAGAATGGCCTCAGAGGACTTTGACCATTTATTATCCCTGATCGGTGATAAAATTCGAAAGTCTAACACGAATTATAGAAACTCTATACCTGCATATGACAGGCTAGCAGTAACTCTACGATATTTGGCAACCGGAGATTCGTACGCAAGTCTCATGTATTTTTCAAAAATGTCAAAATCGACTATTTGTAATACCATATCTGAAGTATGTGCTGCAATAAATGAATCATTGCATGACTATGCCAAGGTAAGTAAACAGAATAAATTATTCTCACTAGGTACGTAAATATTTTTCAACATGATATTGCTCTTGTTCCTTGTCTTTGATTCATAATGTTAGGTATCTCTTAAAATAAGGTAGAAGGCGTAGAAGCTACATAAAATTCTTCAGGTTTAGAATTTTTGGTACTATGGTGCGGCCAGAAAGTAGTAAGTACTCTCAGGAGCAACAATTTAAATCGTTGCTCAGGGGAGTTAAAGGTTGTGATTGTGTTGACATGTTGCCTGATTTTACTGTCTGTGGGTTTGGGATATTATGTTGAGTGAGACTGTGGGCCATTAGGATATTGCCGCAGCTCCATAATTCACTCATTCATCAGCCTTAAAGAGCAGCTTCTGCATAATATGCACCCTAAAGTAAAGTTTTTATTAATTTCAGACACCATCAACAGAAGATGAATGGCTAGCAATTGCTAAGGAATTTAATGAGAAGTGGAATTTTCCTAATTGTGTTGGTGCTATAGATGGAAAGCACTGCATCATACAAGCACCTATTAAAAGCGGAAGCGACTTTTACAATTATAAATCCACATTTAGTGTGGTATTAATGGCCATAGTAGATGCCAACTATAACTTTATATTTGCTGATGTTGGTTGTCAGGGGAGAATTTCAGATGGCGGAGTTTTCAAAAACACTAATTTTTATCAGAAACTTCAAAATGATGAATTAAATTTGCCTCAAGATCAAAGCCTTCCACAAAGACAACAGAAAGTGCCATTTGTATTTATAGCAGATGATGCATTTCCACTACAAAGTCACATAATGAAGCCATATCCTGGCACTCATGCCAAAGGGTCTGAAAAACGAATTTATAATTATCGTTTGTCAAGAGGAAGACGAATAGTGGAAAATGCGTTTGGTATACTTTCAGCAGTTTTTCGTGTATTGCGAAAACCTATGTTATTGCAACCAGATAAAGCTTCGGTTATCATTATGGCCTGCGTTCATTTACACAATTATTTAATGAAAAGAAAATCATCAAGGAGGCTCTATAATTCACCAGGCATGATGGACAGCATTGATAATGGTGTCGTTACTTCAGGCCAGTGGAGAAACATGGACCAGATTACATCATTTCTCCCATTACCCAACACTGGACGAAGACATGCATTACGATGCGAAAACATAAGGCATGAATTTGTAGAATATTTTAATACCATTGATATTTTGCCATGGCAAAACAATATTGCATAACTTTTTATCTACACTCATTGCCTAAAGTTCAAATTATGAAACCAAAATGTGTCACATATTGACGTACTTTATTCAGACTTCTATAATAATAATAATAATAGAATCGTGATATCTGCTAATGGTTTAATCCCAGTCAGCCTCGCTCACCATCTGCGGCGACTGGGTTTCCGTGGCAGTTCACTTGCGGCCAAGATGCAGAAGGCGGTGGTGCTCGACTCGGCTAGGATAGTCCGTCGGTTTCTTAGCCTGTCGCCCTGACCCCCGGCCGTTTGGTCTCCCCTGCCGGGGTGTAGTCCTCCGCCCGGTACATATATGTATGTGTGTAACGTTTATGTATGTTTATGTAATCTATGTGTATGTAAGTAAGTTTATTATACGTTTTTGGTTTTTATATATATTTATCATGTGCCGGGTGTGAGAGTTAAATTAAATAGGATAATAATAGTACATTACTGCAGTGGCCAGCAAAAGAGGCATTGATGGATGAACATGTCAGGGTTCAAGGATATAATATATCAAGCTGAGTTTGAGATATATATCCAACTAGTAGTAGTCCGCGTGTGTGCGCGGGCCACATGTGGCCCGCGCACACACGCGCCCTCCTCGCTACACACACGCGTACGCCTCACTAGGTACGTAAAAAATATTTACGTACCTAGTGAGAATAATTTATTCTGTTTACTTACCTTGGCATAGTCATGCAATGATTCATTTATTGCAGCACATACTTCAGATATGGTATTACAAATAGTCGATTTTGACATTTTTGAAAAATACATGAGACTTGCGTACGAATCTCCGGTTGCCAAATATCGTAGAGTTACTGCTAGCCTGTCATATGCAGGTATAGAGTTTCTATAATTCGTGTTAGACTTTCGAATTTTATCACCGATCAGGGATAATAAATGGTCAAAGTCCTCTGAGGCCATTCTACAAAAGCTTTGGAATTGGCCACTGTGCTCTTGTACTTGCATATCCCTCATTGTTGCGCCTACATTATCCATTAACCTTCTTTTCATTAAATTTGTCACCCACCAACGTCTCTTCTTTCTTTTCTTTTTGTGAGACAAAATAATAAATGCCGCACTAGCAGCTAAAATGTCGTCGGACATACCGACTCCGAGCTTTGTGATTAGGGAACACTGAGTACTTTTTTATTTAGCGAACACCGTCTGGCGAAGCATGAAGCACCATGAAGCACTACTACCCTGTGCTACTAAGGCTTCATCATGTCTAGCAGAATATTTTAAAATTAACAGAAATAATCTTTTACCTACTAAGTCAAAGGTTTACTACAAATATACTTAACCAAAATTTTATGCTTTCGAATTTAAGTCAATATGAGTGTAGATAAATAAGTGTATGAAACTCTACATAATACCCCCATTATGCAACTAAATAATTAATGTACCAAGAATTTAATCTATACATTATAATAAAATTGAAGTGTCTGTTTGTAATATTGAAATAACCGTCTTTTACTACATGTATCTGAATATAAATACGGTACATACACCAAAATAACAATTTTTGTCTGTCTGTCTGTTTGTTCCAGCTAATCTCTGAAACGGCTGGACCGATTTTGACGGGACTTTTTTTGTACTAAGGAGTAACTTAGGATACGTTTATTTTAGAAAGTTGACCTGGCAACCGTTGTTTTGCCATATAAACTCTTGAAATGGCTGGATCAATTTAAATGGAACTTTTTGGCGGGTAGCTGATGTAATAAGGAGTAACTTAGGTTACGTTTATTTTAGAAAGCTGACCTGGCAACCGTTGTTTTGCCATATAAATTATTACTATTGGTCATAGCGTGACGTTTATCCTAGTTTTAGTTTAGCCTTCCTCGATAAATGTACTATTCAACACGTTGAATATTTTTGTACGAGATGACCTTAGACTTAAGCTTTTGTAAGCTTAGGCTACACAGTTAGGCTACGTTTATTTTTGAAAACTTAATTCTTTTATTTTAGAAAAATAATTATTTGTACAATATCAAACTTAGCTCTGGATAATCAACAGATGGCGCTGTTTGAAATTAGCTAAGTAGGCGGAACGAAGTTCGCCGGGTCAGCTAGTGTAAAATAAAATACTTTACACTAGCTGACTATATATCTGCTGATATAATATCGCTGTACGGACATATGTGTATTTTGAAAATAAAAATTGTATTCTGTTCTATTTTTATTGACTAATATCTTCTTTTTGACTGATTTTAAAATAAAAACACTATTATACATGATAAAAACAATTTTAATAATTTTCCTACAATTATGTAATTGTGTAATCACAGCACAATATCTTTAATACCCAATATATAAATAACGTAATGATATTATAATTACATAATACAATATGTCTTTAAGATAAATCGTTAAAAATAAATTCAACTTCTAAGTTCAATCACAGAGTAAAATATCTTTAAAAAAATAAAGTTAACTATACTTTGTATATCTGTTACTGGAAATGTGTGAAAACCAGGAATTGTACACAATTCCTGCCTTATTTAGGAAATGAGTGAAAGAAGAACTTTAACATCAAGCAATAAACATTGAACAAACACATTTCCTAAATAAATACCGAAATTTTATAGATTTCCTAGGAATTGTATAAAATTCCTGATTTCATACATTTCCTGTGACATATCTATGAAATAAATAAATTCAACTTCTAGTAATTTCTAGACCCAATTATTATTGCCACAAATCTTGTTCAGTAGCCAAAACTGGAACAATGCTAGCAACTATAGATAGAAAATGGTTATGAAGTTTGTGGCTCTTTATATAATACAAGGTGTGGGTTAATTCGTATAGTGTGCCCGCAGCTAGCCTTTTTACTTGATCCTTAAAACACATTAATGGAGATAAGAAGTCCCAATTATTTTGTTTTATTTTCAATAAAAAAACTTATTTAAATTAGAAAAAAATATTTTTAGCAACCCTAACTGTGATGTCAACAAAGCGTAGTACTGAACTGTTTAAATGTAATAAATTAAATGTATTGAATTAAGAACTGTTTTTATTTGTATCCACCAAGTATCCACAAAACTAGGTTCAATACACAGAAGTCAGAACACATATACTCTCTATGGTTCAATCTCTATGGTAGAACACAAGAACGCTTTGAAGAGACCGCTCCGGGGAGCGAGCGCGCCAGAACACAAAAAACGGTCTAGAACAACTGATCGACGTTTTATAGCCATTTACACCAAGCGAAAGAGCATTCTAGGAATGATCGTCAGTTTTTTGCGAAAACTGAAAGAAAGTAGAGTGGGGATAGAAAGAGCGATACATTCGTCTGGTGTAAATGGGATTTCGAGACCAATCCGGGGCCGAACGCGCAATAATGCTCTAGAGCAACTGTTCGCGCGCTCTAGTGCCGTTTAGATGAAGCGAGCGAAATTTCCAAGAATGCTCTACCGTCTGTTTACACCAAAAGAATTTAGTAGAGTGGGGGTAGAACGGGCGAACATTCGTTTGGTCTAAATGCGGCTAAATTTCAATTACAAAAATTTTGAAGTCTATGCATAGTCTTTGTTTCTTAGGTATTTTTAGTCAATTTATTCAAATCTGAAATAGAAAACAAACCCATTTTAGGTTGATTGATGTGTTGTTTATCTGAGGTATGAACTGTCAACTGGGATGGGAGTATGGAGAAAGCACCACCCTGTGGCACCACCCATAGTAGGCGAGTGTCAGGTAAAACGTAGTGATTATCTGCGTTGCCATTTGGCAACTTTGGTTGCCATTTTGGCAACATTTGACCCTTCGTGGCAACCAAATGGCAACCGAGCTCAAATGGCAACTTTTTGGCAACTTTTCGACTTGTCGCGCGATCATCGGTAAAAAAATATCGAATATATTTTGCAGATGAACAACTGAACTCATCGAATTGAACAAAATCAAAATCATGAACGCATTTTTATTCCCAAATGAAAACAATACTTATATAATAGACAAACAAATTGTACCCATATTTCAATGAGCACAAGGTCTATTTTGGTGAAGCTACAGATAAAAGTAATTTTATGTAAACAAAAATGGAAGAAACTTTGTGACCACAGAAGTGTTAATTCTTTGTGTGTGACTGTGTGCACTGTGTAGTGCGATGCAAAGGAAATTTTTTCGTGGTTTTTTAATACTTTTACTTTTAAATCTATTGGTAAGTCCTCTTTATTGTTTTAATCGAAGAAGCTACCTATAGACTTATTTGAAAAACCAATTTTACTGATTGAAGACTCAACAAGTGCGATCTGTGTTCGTTGTACACGTCTACATTACAGTTGGTTCGAGAACAGATGCACTTCAGTTTTTATATTATATTTTGATAAACAAAAAATGCTCTAATAAAACTATGCATTGGAATTTGGATCTAACAAATCCTTCCTTGTCTTTTTTTGGTTTTTGGTCTGTCCACCCTTTTTTGTCAATGTCAAACAAATGATTTTTTTTTTCAGGAAAACATGATTTTAAATTTATGAGGAAAAAAAATTTTTGGAATCAATTATTTATCAACCAAAAGGATTAACATTTTTTGAAAACATGATTTTTTTCGATTTAAATTTTTATCAACAAAATGCAGAGCAATAAAACAGTACTCAATAGGTAGGTATAAATATTTTTATATTACTAAAAGGCACAGAACGTTTTTTTACAGGTTTTTTTCTAATGGCAACATTTGGTTTCAGATGGCAACATTTGAACCTACAAATGGCAACCTGGGCTGAGTATACTCTGGCAACACTGGTGATTATATACTCTTTGGTGTCAGGGGCCTGCTGCAGGCTGCTGAATTGGTGATTTTATTTTGCGCAGAATTGCTCAATTCAGTATTATTTTGAATACTTAAAAATGTCAGAGAAACATTTGCAAACTGGTGAGTTCCCTACCTGATTATAAAGAATTGTAATATTTTAGTTCTCTCATGGATATCTTATTTCTATTGTTATAAATTTTTTAGGTGACGTGCTCCCACCGTTTACCGGCAAATTGAGATTGTTCGCGATGAGGTTTTGCCCGTACGCCGAAAGAAGTGTCCTTGTTCTGAATGCGAAAAAACTGGAGTATGACTTAGTTTTTATAAATTTGGATCACAAGCCCGAATGGATTTTCAACTTTAGTCCGAAAGGTACCCACAAATAAATTTTATCTTTCAAATTCACAACCCATTTTATACATAAATTAGTATCTAAACTATTTTTTTATTCTTTGTGGTCATCAAACATGCCTGATGATAAAATAAAGGGGGATGGTACCATCCAGGCGCGAAAATTCAAATTTGATTTAGTTTTTCGCTAATAATGGACTAATTATATTATATCGCAGGCTTAAGGACTTTTGCGAGCATAACATTTATATATCTACATGTTTTCAGTAAAAACTTTGCTCAAAAATACGAATGTATAAATATTATGCCTGCAAAATTCATTTCCTATCTACAGTGTGTAGTTAGTCTAGTATTTGTGGAAAACTAAATCAAATTTGAATTTTGCGAGCTGGTAGGGCCAATACACCTTAAACTAACCTATTTTTATATTCTTTGTGGTCATCAAACATGTGTGATGATGAAATTGACTTTAAACATCATGATGATTTTATCAAATGAATAGTACTTATACTATTTGTTCATCATACTATCTGTTCTTAGTTTAAGAGAGACTTGAGTGAGCCTAAGACTTAAATTCACCCTAAAGCCTTACTAAACAACTGTGGGCTGATTCTGCATCATTAGTTAGCAACTCTCACTGGGTTATTTGATTTGTGGACCACAAACTTATTTTCACATATTATCATGACCACAACTTCTGTGATAACCACGCCACGGTGTGACATAGTTTTTACAGTTCATATTTCAATTTTGGTTTGAGTTCACATTTTAAGCATTATTGTTTTTAGGAACTGTCCCTGCGTTGGAGTATGAACAAGGCAAAGGCATATTTGACAGCAATGTCATCAATGTGTATCTTGATGAGAAGTACCCTGAAGTGCCGCTACAAGCTTCAGACCCGTTAAGAAGGGCCCAGGATAAACTGTTAGTGGAGCAGTTTGCCAGTGTAAGCCCAGATTTGTATTTTTGAGGTTTCATACCTCAATAACAAAAAAAACTGATGATCTTTGCTGACCATCTTTTTACCACTAATAGCACTTTCTTTCAGGAATGGATATAGAGTATTAGAAAACCTGCCACAAAGTCAATACAGTCAAAAGTATGAACTTTTTTGTCATTTATTCCAGCTAGTAAACTTAAAACCTATGGAATACCTGTTGGTCTAATTTCATGGAATCTGACAAGCAAGATCTTATGATATCAGAATAGGAAAACAAATAAAAAATCAAACATGATTGAAATCAGTATAATGATTGATCATTATTTTAGGAAATAAACCATTTCCAGTTGCCTATTACTAATTTTTTTTTTTTCAAAAATTGCGCTTTACTGACAGTCATAAAAAAACAAACTTTTATTGACTTACCTTGACTGTGAGAGTTAAAACCTGAATCAGCTGCTATCTTTCCAGGCTCAATCAGCATACTACACTGCTGCATTTAACGCCCAAGCTCTTCAGCCGAGCATGGTGGAAAACTATCACAAGGGCTTGGAGTTACTCCAAAAAGAACTAGAGACCCGCGGCACCAAGTTTCTCCATGGCGATGAACCAGGCTTAGTAGATTATACTCTTTGGCCTTTCCTGGAGAGATTTGAAGCACTGCCTCTGCTTGGCAAGCCCGAATTTGCTATTGACAAATCCAAGTATCAGCTATTGGTGAGTTTAGTTTGGGTTACTTTATAATTAAGTTCATTATATCAAAATATTATTAACTGAATAGCATATTTTCTAATTTACTGTGCTAAATATTCCCAATGCCCAAAATAAGTAGGTAGGCTAGGCTTATTACAATACTCCTATTGAACTTAGATTCCTGTATGACCCATAACCTATTAACAAATCAAAACCAATACTCACAGGTAACTTACATGGAGGCTATGAGAAACGCGCCGGCCGTGAAGGCCTACGCATTAGCGCCGGACACTCACGCCAAGTTCACCGAGTCCCGTGTGAAGGGCGACGCTAACTACAACATGCTGGATACGAGCACTGTGTGCTGCATGCGTCCCAGGAAGAAGAAGGAATAAGCGAGAAAATAATTCCAGGAGAACTGTCATGACCACAGCTTATAGCAAATTCACCCATTGCTTGATATAATATGGCGGTTCCAAATATTCAATCTATCCATGGTTTGCCTTACTTGAAATATAAATTTGACATAACTTGTAAAGCTTGAGCTTAAGTCACATTAATATCTCTAGTAGGGCAAATGGAAGATAGATAGAATATTGGGAACCGGCAATAGAGATCAAGCATGGGCCAAATTCACAGGGTGTTGATAATTACTGTCCTGTATTATTTATGGCACCAATGTTATCACTAGCAATAATTGTGTTATCCAAGGTTAGCTTTTCTTTTAGTCTGTGATCATGACTTGACTTCTCAACAGTCAACACCCGTGTAAAACAAAAGATTTTGTTTAAATCCAAAAAATTTTGTTTGTTGGTGAAATATTATTTTCCTGACTTGCCCAATATGATACCTAAATACTTTTTGATGATTTGTGCCCTCGAATTGTAAGCATTTTGTTTTATTTCTTTGAGTATCGCAACTTGTCTGTATGATTATGCAAAAAGTGTTAATTACTTATCATTCCTTGAACGTTTTATTTGTGAGTAAATCTTTTGTATGCCTTAATAATGTGCAATAAAAGTACAACTGTCAAATTCTTTTTATTTTCATTCACTAAAACAGCTGGACTTTTGATTAGGATCTAACCTAATCAAAGAGCTGGACTTACAAACATCCTTTACCAGAAATTAATAAGTAAGTATATCGACAACTTATAACCCATCTAGTACAACAAGATACAAGTTTCGTAAACTTAGCGGATTAATAGGGAACAGATAGGTTTTTAATATAAACTAGCTGAGGCCCGGGAAGACGCTAATCTGATTCCGGGGATAAAAAGGAGACTTTGTTAAAACAGGGTATATGTAATCTATTTCCATTCCAAATTTCAGCCAAACGCTTCAGAAGTTGTGAATAAGTAACAAGCCTACACACGTATAAAATTTCGCCATTATAATATTCAATAGTGTGATATCCTCTAGAAATTAGGTCGCCACCTAGATCTGCAGTTTATCAGTCGATTACATAATGCACCATTCTTGCCCGCGGCTTTGGAGCCGTAGATTTTGAGTGGTGATATACCTATTCTATAGGTAATGTTTACTGATCTACTCGCAGATAAACTGCTTTCGATAGCGTTCGATAACATCTCTATCTTTTAGAGATAAAAGCTTGATTGATGAAAAAATTGGCAATTGCTTTCGCTGATGTTCGTCTTGCAACGATCCAAGAATTTCACCAATCTTCGCAGCGCATCACGAATGCCCACAGCCTCGACGGTATTCCTCCACTGATTGCTCCGCTCCATTATGTTATACCTACATATAATAATATGATGCATACTTAATATGTTATGCAGAAGTAGTTCCTATAGAACTAATTAGACTGCAAGAATAAAACCTACTTTAGAATGAGGTTGGTGACTGGTGACTTACAAAAATTGTTAGTTTAAAATTTTCAATGAGTCACTATGATAATTAAATAACCAAAGAGCCAAAACATATAACTACGAGTATAATATCTTTAACGGCGATAAATGAGTCTCACTCCAACGGTTAGGTGTTGTATGATAACTAATCATGGAGGCAAATGGAGGTAAGAGTAGGTATACTAATATGATTACCAGTTGTCAGTATGATAACGTAAATACTGTAATATAACTATAATACCTATTTAAATGAAAACTAATGAGTAGGTACTTATGGTAATTGGTAGGTACAGATTAATGTCAATGTACCTACCATGGTTCATTGTTATTTGTTGGTTCATTGACTTAATTATCTTATATTGATGCAACATTCGAACCAGGAGATTAGAATGAGCTCAGAATTATTATCTGAACGAAGAAGTTGTGTCTTGCTCTAGATTGGATAAAGTATTTTACCTATAAATTATTTATTGCGTAGGCACAGACTTTGCGTACTTAGGTATCAAAATCATCGCTGCTTATTTTGGATTTGAACCCGCGTCCCCCAGCTATCGCGGCTGAGTAGCTAGCCACTGAGCTATGGGCAACTACCGTAGACATTATATTTCGATAGGTAGGTACCTACGCATTTTATTCAGTCTTTAGGCAGACTGGAGCACAAAACATTATTACCCTAGCTGTGGAGTCACCTATTGCCATTGGAAAACAGTTATAGTTTCAGTCCAATAACAAAGGCCAATTATTTCAATGGGAGCTTGAACCTCAGATATCCGTTTATTCCGTAAATTATCGAAGCCTCGTTGAAGGTAAATAAACCTACAGCAACTATAATATAGTCACAATTATAGTAGCATAATACCTATAGGATAGTTAACCTAACCTATCCTATAGGTATGATGCTACTATAGAAATGGCGTAAGATTTAAACCTGCAACCTCAAGATACTCCTATCTAATATAGGGAATTTGGAACAAGTCAATTCCTTATTATTTTAATTATAAAGCTAACAAATTGTTCGTATTAGGTGTTTATGTATGACTTTCCTGCATAAGTAATGACTAAGAAAGTGGAATACCTTGAAAGACTATAAATTTATTCTTAGTAGGTAAGTACTTTGTTAGGTAGTTATAAGGTACCTTCGATTAATTAACTACATATCTAGTAGGTTTATCATCAATTATTAATAATTAACGCCAAGTAGGAAGATGGGTACTATTAGGTAGGTGCGAGTAGGTATATCTCTATTAAAAACAGTAAATCGAGTATAAGTAGGTACTATCCCCTCTGAATAAGCGACATAGCTAATAGCATAATAAATTTCTTAGCGACAAGGATAATTGGAATGATAGGGATACGTAAATAAGCTTCCTTCTACCCACAAGATATTAAAAAAAAAAAATTATCAAGTGCGATTCTCTATATGTAGTATTAAATAAACTAGGTACTGAAACACCCTTGCCCACCAAGTCAAAAAAACGAGCAAAATTCACGTTTGTTGTATGGGATATACCTACCCTTAAATATTTGTTTTAAATTAACTAGTTATTTATTTTAAAAGTGAATATACTACCTATATAGCCTAATTCTGTGAATATTTGAAGCGTATACTATATCTATCGTATACTAAGCGTATCTATCTACTAAAAATAAGCAAAAATATCACGCTTTTTGTATGGGAACCCCCTTAAATATTGATTTTATTCTATTTTTTACATATAATACATCATCTGTGAAAATTTAAAGTCTGTAGCTATCACGGTTCAAGAGATACAGCCTGGTGACAGACGGACGGACGGGAAAGGGTTTTACCCTTTGGGTACGGAACCCTAAAGGCTAAAAATCATAAACCTATTAGTAATTACATAATATTATGCAAGAAAAGTTGTATAAAATGATATTTTGAAAAGAGTAGCTAAATAAGTGCAGGGTTCCTTATTCAGTTCTTCTTGGTGCAAACCTGCTTTTCGAATAGACGGAACAGTTTTAACATGGTTTTAACATAAAAGAGCCTGTACCTAAACTAAGAGAGATATAATGTGGGTACAATATGAAAAATAAACATTTTCATTTTAGCACGGAAATTAAGCGAACGGAGCCGTGGGAAAAGTTAATTTATTCATAAATTACCTACCTACGACTTACGAATTAGGTAATACTAACAAGGGAACATAGACGTGAGCGAGTGTATTAAAATTGTATTGAACCATAAAATCTCTCGCCAGTGTTACTTGGTTAGCATTATCAAGGTTACTCAGTAGGTATTTGTATTAGTAGATAATATCATTGTGTATGATCATGCTGAGTCACTGTGTGTTGCGAGTTTGATGTGAAAAGAATAGCGACCAAACATGATAACGACAACTTTAAGTTTCGCGATGCATATACTAGTGAGCTCGTATAAAGTGTTGGCCCCAGTCGGTCAGTTGCTGGAATTCGTGCTGCCGTATCGCACCATGGCCAAAGCTGTCGCAGGGACAATCGATTTCAATAAAAAACATCTGAAGCGAGGTTAGCTACGTCTTAAGTCTTTGTTGTGTTTTCTTTTTTCTTAAAAAAAACATTAAAATTTAATTGTAGGTACAGATCTGTATGCATATTTTCAATTTTGATAAATTATCATTGTCATTTTTGTTTTCATGCAGATGCTATAGAAATCACAGATAGATATTGGAATCATAGACAACTTGTTTGATAAAATTATGAATTATGATTTATGAGTTATCTGTGGTCATTCAACAAACTTGGACGTAGAATATCGCTGACGAAAGCGAATAGCGATTACCTACAAACGAATAATCGATGAGGTTATTCGATTTTCTAATACTTTGAATTCGATACGTTGGAGTATCCGTTACTTTCGTACTAAGTAAATTCAAAAAATCTCAGTAGTACGCATATGATTGATATTATGGCGACAATAAGTGTTGTGTTTTAAAATAAGCTCTAAAAAATCTTATTGATTAATTATTATTACTCCATCAAGAATTAAAAACAAATTTGTTTTTTTACCAATTCTATACTTATCCTCTACCTGTATAGTAATTTCTTATAAATTTTTTGTAATTATATACTTGTAGGCGATCCTCTACCGCCATACAATGGAAAGCTCCGCGTTTACAACATGCGACTCTGCCCCTTTGCACAGCGCACTATCCTGGCGCTAAACGCAAAGAACATAGACTATGAAGTCGTCAATATTAATTTAACAGAGAAGCCCGAATGGCTAACTATGAAAAGTGCTTTCGGTAAGTGGACTATCATTGACATGTTTTTTATCCATTGAAGGTTTGTTACCAAGTCCTAAACTCCTACCTATTCTTGTTTCACTAAAAAAACCATAGACAAGAAACATACTTTCAAGGGTTCCATACCCAAATGGTAAAAATGGAACCCTTATGTCCCGTCCCGTCCGTCCGTCCGTCTGTCACACTCAATTGTTTCAGTAACTATTCAAGCTATTGAAATTTAGAATAGTTATAGGTAATAGTGACCCGACGTCATAACAATCGTAAAAATTTGAAAATTGTTTTTATTTTTATAAAAGGGGGGAAAACCGAGTCGACAAAATTTCAAAATGAAATAACAATATTGAGTTGGGTATCATACGAAAGGGCGTTACTTGTGTATTCTGAAACCGATTTTTATTTATTTTATTCCGGATAGTTTTTGATTTATTGAGCAAACTGTCGAAAAAAATACCGTTCCCCCCCCCATATCTCCGAAGTTTATCGATCGAAAAATCTGAAATAATTATAATCAATAGACATTAATGTATATTTTACAGGAAATATAAAATCAACTCCCTAACTTTTATACTTTTTTTGATGATAACAATAAACCACCAAAAACAAAGTTAAGTTTGCGGTTGGCTAACAAAAGTAACTACATGTAAATTATACTCGTAAATTCATGAACAAAAGTGATTCTTTTAATGTTTCACTTCTTTTATAGTATGGAACCCTCGGTGCGCGAGTCCGACTCGAACTTGGCCGGTTTTTTTCTTTATTTAAGGTAAAGTGCCGAGCATAGAAATAAAAGAGAATGTATGCATCTACGAGAGCCTCGTGACTGTGGAGTATTTAGATGAGGCCTACCCTCAAAGGCCATTGTTACCGAAAGATCCACTGCGGAAAGCCTTGGATAAAATTATCGTAGAAGCCTCAGGGCCTGTAAGTATTATGTTCTTTAGATGTTGCGATCTTTGATTAGAGGTTGCGATACAATAAATTGGAATAGAACTGCAACAAAACTGTCGCTCTTCATAATCTATGGTAGTTAAGACGGGGCGAGGATACCTACTCAGTGAATATTATATTTCAGTATTTCACGAGGAAATAGGAGTTGTGCAGATAGTCAGCGTAATTTTCGCGTCATAAAAAATGGAAAACGGAATTCTACATGATTTTATAACGTCTTTCAGATTGTGACTTTGTTCTTAAAGTCAGTGAAAGCGCCAGAGACTATCACAGAGGACAACGTCTCTGCTTTCGACAAAGCATTAGATTTCATTCAGCAGCAACTCAAGGAGCGTGGCACACAGTATCTGGGCGGCGATGAACCTGGTTTTGTAGATTACATGATTTGGCCATGGTTCGAACGACTGCTGGTCTTCAAGGATGAAAACATTCCTGCTAAGATCGACTCATCAAAATATAAACTACTGGTACGTCTTTATCCCTAGTCAGGGCTTATGTTATACTTGATGTGGGTATTCCAAAGATAGTAGTAGATTCTGGAAGGAAGAAGATTCCCTGCCAAATCAAATCTGCTTTCTGGTGATAAGTGCTTAGTGATTATCACTATGAAAACAACTCTCTTGTCTATGGTTCGTTATATATTATTCCAATTTTTGAAACCACATAGTTAGCGCCCTATTCCTTTATCCTCGATTTATTTCGGGTTCAACAACCCTGAATCGCTAACTTGGTTGCTCAACTGTTCTGATTTTTTTATTGCTTGTCAATTGTTGGGTGATTCAAACAATTTAAAGACAAGAACAAGATAGCCCACGCCAATCACCAGTGGTTCAGACGACTGCATTCTAATAAAATGTTATTGGTAAGAATCTCTGGCACGCATGACGCAACCGACTTATCGGAATTTTAGGTGTTCTAGTTGAAACTAATGAATATCGCTTGAAAAAACTTATATGCCAAAGAGTAACCTCAGCGTTCTTAAAATGTCGAGCCTACCCACATTTGGTCAGCATATTCATATTCGTTGTCAATCAACGAATATATTATAATATTACTACTCGTATATTGACCTATCGTGTGACCAATTTCTCTCATTCTGATTGCAAACCCTTGTCAAGTTTTCGGCCATATTAAAGGGGATATGGACTCATCCCCTTTTAAACTTTGACTAAAGTTTAATGGTTAATTGTTATTTATTATCATACAGATGGCGTATTTACAGAAGATGAAACAGGATCCTGCTGTCGTGCCGTACTTGGTTCCCGACAAAGCTATGATAGCGTTCCACGAGGCGTTCAAAACAGGCGCTAACCCAAACTACGACATCCTAGCTTCTTGAGCATAAACGAGCGTTTGCGAGTTATTACTAATCATGAAGTCGACACATCCTCCTTTCTTATATGTACTTCGATAACTTGCGTCATATATTATTTTTCCAATAAAGTTTAAAAAAAAATCTTATTCTTTTATTCATACTTTTCATCTACTAAGAATAATTTGTAATTTAAAAAATATAACACATTTCAACAAGTTTTCTTAATGGCGGACTTGCGGACATGCTTTAAAATTATTATTGACTCTCTCTCTTCCTTCGCCTTAGTGGTCCTGTGGGAATATAAATAATAATCCTTCCTTATCCCTTGTTTACATCGTAAAGGAATTGGAAAAAGTTTATTTTCATGTACTAGATCGGTTTGGACTTTTGACACATCCTTTCGTTATTATTCCGTGTCTCAATTGTAAAAGGAACCTTTGTGTTAAATAATTTAACTTTCTAGGTCCAAGGATTTGGTCTGGGCAATGAGTTTAAAGATATAATTTGGATTATTATTACGGCGCGCCGCTTTTGTTGAAGGAAATAGAAATAGATTACAATAATACTTTACTGCGTTAACAAACATGCTACTTTTTATCTATAAAAATATATCCTATGGCTCCCGCAGGATGTGTAAAAATTACTAAGTATTGAAATTAGTAATAGGTTAAAATTCAAATTTTATTTAGTTTTTCGGAAATATTAGACTAACTACACATCGTAGATATATGGCAATGCATTTTGCGGGCCTACTATTTATGCAACTACATATCAATACACATAATAATTTTTAGGGTTCCATACCAATTTGGTAAAAATGGAACCCTTATGGTGAGACTTTCTCCGTCCTTCCGTCCGTCCGTCTGTCACACTCGATTATTTCAGTAACTATTCAAGCTATCGACTTGAAATTTAGAATAGTTATAGGTAATAGTGACGCGACGTCATAACAATCGTAAAAATTTGAAAATTGTTTTTATTTTTATTTAAAAAGGGGGGAAATACGGGTCGACAAATTTTCAAAATGAGATAACAATATTAAGTGGGGTATCATATGAAAGGGCGTGACTTGTGTATACTAAAACTAATTTTTATTTATTTTTATGCCTGATAGTTTTTGATTTATTGGGCAAACTGTCGAAAAAAATACCGTTCCCCCCCTTATCTCCGAAGTTTACCAATCCAAAAATCTGAAATAATTATGATCAATAGAAGTTAACGTATATTTTACAGGAAAAATAAAATCAACTCGCTGACTAATATACTTTTTTTGATAATAACAATAATCCGCCAAAAACAAAGTTACGTTTGCGGTTTGCCAACAAAAGTACCTACATGTAAATTATACTCGTAAATTCATGAACAAAAGTGATTATTTCAAGGTTTTACTTCTTTTATGGTATGGAATGGGTTTTAATAGAAACTTCGCTCGAAAGTTCCCACTCATCTGACATCTCTTATGAATGTAGAATAAAGAAATATAATTTAAGTCTCATATTGGTTCCCGAAACATATTTTTTTACAGTTTCCTAGATTTCGAGCTATCTGGAACCAATATGAAGCAATTGTTGAGCAGATTTCTTATAAAAAACATGCAAATGCATAAATGTTGTGCCCGCAAAAATCATTGCCATTAGCCTTCGATGTATGAGCCCACTATGCGCGAAAAACTAATAATAAAATTTGAATTTTCGCGCCCGGATGGTACCCATCCACCTTAAATCAAAACAAAGCGATTGTTATATTATTTTATTCCAACACTTCTTTCTTAACAGAGATGGCTCCAAATTCCGTATTTGGAGATTGCTCTAACCACAAACATTATATACAGTTATCAAGTAATTATGCAGGTATTTCATGATAATAAATTAATATTCATCAATCACCAAACATAACTTTTGCATTATTATTATTTTAAATCTGCTATAGTCTGTATATTTATGCCATTTCTGTTTCTTAATAACTAGTTTCACTGATCCAACTCCATCAAAATAAAAGTAGAAAATCAAAAGTTTTAAAAATAAAATTAACTATAACTAAAAATACTCATAGTAAAATAGTGTCTCTAAAATCCCATGACGTTTTATGGAAAACTAATACTACTAATTTCATGCTCAAATTAAGCCATCAGTGGCGAACTTATAACTTAGACATCGCTTTGTATACACTTATACAGCTGAGTTTTATACAGCACCATTGAAAAAATTCGTAATAAAAAAAGGAGAAGAAAACTGACTGCAATGTACTCAAAACGATTGCTGTGTGTTAGGAATTTAGGGAAGTTTTTCAATGGTACATGGTCTCGTTTTGTTCCATGGAACAAAGGAACAAATTGAGATATTTACTCATTTTGTTCACTGACATGTCTTGTTCCATAGAACAAAATATAGGTTCTAGGAAAGTACAAATTTCATGCATAAAGCCATCACTGGCTGGTACATCTTAAGAACAAACGAATAGCCACATATCATTAGAGCCAGGTCC
This sequence comes from Coenonympha glycerion, assembly GCA_963855885.1. Lineage (NCBI taxonomy): Eukaryota > Metazoa > Arthropoda > Insecta > Lepidoptera > Nymphalidae > Coenonympha > Coenonympha glycerion. The sequence continues at coordinate 10,265,397 of OY979636.1, read as the reverse complement.
GCCAAAAACGCGCGCGTGAGTTTTAGCCATTTTTCCTTTAATAATGTGTTGAAATCACGGAAGTCTTAATTCTAAAATAGCCACATATCGCTTTGTATACATTTGAGTGTTAGTACGGCACTATTAAAAAAAAAACAAACCAAAAATGGTGCTATAGCTAAGACTATACACCAAACAATTACCAAACGGCAAGGATTTAGAGCAGTTCGCATTTGGACAATGGAACATGGTCTCGTTTTGTTCCATAGAACAAAGTAACAAATCAAGAAATCATTTGTTAGATGACATGTCTTGTTCCATAGAAAAAAATGGGAATTATGGATAATTTTAACAAATATTTGTCTAAAAATATCTTTGTGTCACCTAAGTGAAAAAGTTTGAAACAATTATTTATTATATTAAGCAAGTATTCATTATTGTCAGCAATATTTGAATACTGTGTAAAACACTGTGTCTTCTAATGTCAAAACAAGAAATGAGATTCGAAATTCTCAATTTCATGTCATGCTCCTTAATTACTAAAGAATAAACTTATAGCTATAGTAGAATTTAGTATAACAGAATTATATTAATTATAAATCTATTAAGTTAATAGTTGTACTCTAAGCCTAAATTATAGTGATTGGAGATGTAAATCTTTCATGCTTAATGCTTATTCAGTCTTGATAAAGAAAATTAAATTGTTTTGTACTTATCAGCAGTTTCTTCTAATTGGGAGGTAATTTTCTTTAAATCAGCATTTTTGTCTAGTTTCAAATAAGTATTGTTTCTAACGTCATGCAGCTTGATCCATTCTGGAGCTTCTTCTGCCAGTAGCTTTATATCTCTAAGCAAGTCACTGGCAAGTACATTTGATTTAAAGCTACTTTCCAATTTTGATAGCACTACATTCAGAGCCAGAACATTCTTTCTCTCTGTCACGAATATATTTCTCAAGGTTCTTGCTAAATCTGGTAGTCGACTGTAGGTCAGGTATTTCTGGTCACTCTCAGAGGATCTTGTCATGGCTGCGAGGGCCTTGGCTGCCTGTTTGGCTTTCACTTTTTCCAATAACGATGCAGGTAGATTACGGAAAGCTGGGTTCAAAAGTTGGATGCCACTCGTGGAAGGCTGACTGGTCTGTGTGGATGCACTGGCAGATTTTGGAGCTTCCTTGATACCAAGGGCCGTTTTCTCTTTTTCCGTAAACCCTCTGGCTTTAGCTTGTGCGAGTTTTTCCAAAGCTCTCTCCATCTTGGTGTTGCACTTAAAGAGGTCTCGCGCCTTCGTGAGGACATCTTGTGCTGAGGAATATTTTTCTGTACTGGGCAGGGGAAGCTTGGCTGTCTCAATTTCGGGAATCTGGTCGAGGTCAAATTCAGCATGCCAGCGAACTAATTTATCATCAGGAATCACAATAGGGGGTTCCAATGTAGAGCAGAATTTAGCGTGTTGCTTCTTCAGTAGTTTCAAAAGAGAATCATAGAAATATCTACGTCTTTCCAACAAGACAGTAGGATTCATGGTTTTAATGCCGTTTGGGAAATTAGGGGAAATCACCAGCTCAAATGACTCCTTCTGGGAAGTATTGCTGAAGTTCTTATTTTTCTCCAGTTTAAAATCGTAAAAATCAGGAACTAAGTGTTTGATTTGAGCCACGTGCTTCTCTGTGAAACTTTTTTGAGCATCTCTTGCACGGATGGTTTGAGCTTTTTGAAAGTTATTTTCTCATTTCTGTTGTAGAGCAACGCTACCACTGTCTCCATGGCGCGGAACATCTCCCCAATGAGCCGGTAGTGGTGTGGTAATGGAAGACTGGGTGTGGATGTTGAAGGGGAATATCTTATGTAGGCTGGAACCTGTAAATGGCAACATTTGATTTTTCATCAAGAGAAGGCAAATAATAAAATAATCAGCTACGTTTTGCAAAAAGTCAGAAATGGTTCAACTGATTTGAATGAATGTTTGAGGAGCACACCACAGGTGTGCCCGGGAAATTCAAATTTTTTGTGGTTTTTTGCGATTTTTAAGCTCATAAGACGTAATAGGCTTATGGCAGTCAAATTGCGATAATCCCAAGATCATCTTCACGTATTTATTATTTATATAAAAATCTCTGCTTGAAAGTGTAGAGTTAAAGAAATTAGTCCGAGATTTGCGAGCTGCTCACTTAAAACTCTTTACTCGGACTAATTTCCTAGGATAGACATTTTTATGCAAAAGTTTTGATATAAACATGTAAGAAAGTAACTGCCATTCTCGCAAAATGAGTGCCATAAGCCTATTATGTGTAATTAGCGTACAAATTGCAAAAAACCATGAAAATTTGAATTTCGCGAGCAGACCTGTTGAGTTCGCCTTAAGTGCACTTTGTCAGGCTTCGGGATATTAGTGGACCCTCTCCACAGGCTGCAACTATACCTGACTTGTGACTTTACAGGTGCCTGATTGTGTAAGATAATTGTAATCGTTATTGTATTTGTTTGCAAATCCTGCCCCCCAATTGGCTAAAGGAAATCAGGGAACCAATCAGCGTGCAGAATTCATAAATTATAATGAAAATGTGAATATGTTTTTCTTACAAAATCTAGGGGCAGATTAAGACAGGACAATGTATAGCAGATCACCTAGTATATCGTCGGTTTACAGGTAAAACATTATAAATGCACTTTTTGGCTGAATTGACTTAAAAATGCAGTTATACTTATTTTTTTCCGCTCTATCGATAGGTAAAACCGAATAAATGCTACGACCGATAGTTTCGGAGATAGCCAGTTTGAATAAGTTACAAATGCCCTAAAAAAATTAAATCTATACTAGTAATTGAGCATAATCATCTTTAATGCATTAACCCAATCAAGATTATTCGAGTAAAATAGTATAAATATGATTATGCCTTTTTACATGTAATAAGTCTGTTAGAAAGCAATGGAATAATCGTCAGATATAAAGCATTAAACGCATTTAAAAGCATAAATCCAAATTCCGAATTCTCACTTGTACAGTTAAAACATTATAAAGGCATTCATCTTATTTTACTCCTTGTATTGTTACTTGTGATGTTATTTTAAATTCTAAAATTGTACAGCAAAAACGTAATAAATGCATACAAGCGATTTGAACGGCAGGGCGATCGCGTAAAAAATTTATCAATCACGAGTAATTTACAATTAAGGGAATTATTATAGTACATGAAGCTTTATTTAGTATGACTTTTAAAAAGATTAGCAAACAAAATAGTTGATGAAAAAACCTAAAACTTGAACGTATTTACCTGATGACCAGCGCTAGCTTAGATTAAGATCTAAGCTAGGGCTGTTTAACCGATCGGCTTCAAAATGAGTTGGCAGAAACGAGTAGCAGCCATGGTATTTCTTCAGGAATAATTAATTTGTTACATCTTCATTAAAACTCTTCTCTGATGGCTGATAGTTTATTATAAGGAATGGAAAAGAGGTAGTTCTGAAATCGGAAGCATTCTGTATCACTGTCTATCCACGTATGAGCCTTACCACATACGAACCTTACCAGATACGTGCAGAAAACAGAACAGAAACCAATATGTGGCTGCATTATTACTGTTTCCAGTTCATAATAAAAATCTAACACATCTTTCTTGAGTCAAAAGAACGTTCAAAGAATTACAATTATGACATGTCGTATAACGTAAAACCTCGAAGACCCTCAAGAGGTTGAGGTACCTCAGTCAAGCCCTATTTTACAATGGAAACGACTTTATAATAAACCTTTACCCATCAATGAAATCAAAACAGGATCTTCTCAGTTTATGTAACAAAAAAATGATTCCTAAAGAATACCATGGCTGGTACTCGTATCGGCCAACTAGTTCTGGAGCCGATTGGTTATCCAGCCCTAGCGTAGACAAACAGTCATAAGCTGAAGACCTTCAAGATAAAGTTCTTTCACCTACTATTTTGTTTTTCATTCTTTCTTAAAAGTCATACTAAATAAAGCTTAATGCACTTAAATAAATTCCTTCATGCCCAATAACTCGTAATTCGTATTATTTACTAACAGTGAAATAGATTACACCCAAATTTAACTTTATTTTAATTCATGCATAATTTTGTATTGTAGTTATTGTAATAAATGTCTTTAATTTTTTAAAAAGCCTTCAGTTAAAACCAGCTAAATAAAACAAACCAGGGGTTTTTGAAGTCAATTTCCAAAAAAATACAATTTCTGAGATAAACGTTAACAAAAAAAACATAAAACAATACAAACATACAGAAAACAATTACCTGGGTACTACAATTAGCATTCTAGGGCGGGTTAAACAGAAGATGGGGTACATTTGCAAGTTACAGGTAAAACCAAATAAATGCATGACCCTCTGAATTATAATGAAGTTTTTATAGTATTTCTTTATCAATATAAAACAATATCAATATATATCAATAAGATGGATACTTATTGCATCATTTGAACTTACTTATTTCTAGCTTATTAAGTTTTAAGTATCCCAAATCTTACCTCAAACTTTAAAATGCGATTTACTCGAAATGATGTAAACTGCATTTATTACGTTTTACCCGTAAACCGACGATATGTATCAAAACCTTTTCAATTTACTTGCTTTAAGAGAGCATTTGTTTTTTTTCTCTGTCAGCAATATTTTAATTATTTCAGCAATATTGCTCATTGATTTTATGTTCTATTTAACAACAAGTAAATAACTAAAACCTTGGACAGTTGCTGATCTTGTATTTTCCAAGCTAAGTAGGTAAGTGCTGGGTAACTAGTGATATTGCTACCAATGGCCTACTTTTTATTTTTTAACAAAATTTATATCAATTTAGATTGAAATTATAGGCAAAATAATTCAAGGCCATTTTATAACAAAAAGGTATTTCAATAAATACAACAAACTTTGTATACTATACACTTGTACATATACCTCAAAAACTAGCAAGCTACTTTACTACTATTATCATTTAACTTATAATGATTTCCTACATGATCAAAAGCATTCTATAAGCTTTTTATCAATAAAACGAATTGTAAAGCAAAGGAAAACATACCTTGCTGGGACTTTTAACAGGGCTGACCACAACCTTCCTGGGAGATATAAAAGGCCTCGGTGAAGCAACTGCGGCAGTCTCTTTTTTTGGTGACAAAAGCTCATTTCTAATCTCAGACTGCTTACGTGGACTAAAAACAAGAGTAAAATTTATCATTTACATTTAATTAGGTACATTCACTGCATAACATACATACACTTCATACATATATAATACAATTGTAGGAAGGTAAAAGTTAGGCTGTAAGTAAGATACGTGCCATTCCAAGTAACATAGCTTTTACTTAGGAAAGCATGTGTCCAAAAATGGACGGGAGAATTGAGATGATGTTGATTAATAAATCACTGAGATGGTCTTATTAGGATTTTATATATTGATTATAATATTACTATATAACAATTAACAACATAGCTATGTTTTTACTTACCTCACATCTACATCAATGGATGTAAACTCTTTAAGGTTTTTAACATCTGCTACAGAGCTTTTCTCAGCAGATTCTTTGATCTGCTTACTGAGACGATCAGCGGTTGCCCTGATTTCAGCTAACCTACTACTTGCCAATAATTTCTTCCTGACATCTCCTAAGCTCAGTTCCTTTCTTGCTTCATTTGTGGCTACGGGCTTGGAGGGGCCGGCATTTGAGATTGCAATCGAAGAGTTACCCTTTTTAGCGAACACAATGTCTCTTTTCTTGGGTTCAGATGTGGTGTCAGTTTTCGCCAGTTGGATTTTAGCGGTGTCTCCAATCTCCGATTTCTCACTCGTAACTGAAGCCGTTGGCTTATCACTGTGTGAGGATACATCGCAGGCTTTTGTTACAGGACTTTTTCCGCTTAATTGTAAAGATGCATCTGCACGTTCGATGTGTGCGATTTTGTTCTTTGAATTAACGATCTCATCCGTCGCTGGTCTCTTTCTGCTATGGAAAAACGACGTCAACGTAGTTTGAGACATCTTTTAGCACATAACACTTTTTATTTAATTTATTAGTTGATTCGATCTTTCTGAAATTAATAAGTTTTCTTTTCACCACACCACAATTTCCAGAATTCCCTCCAAAAATGTGCGAGTTGCCCGCTGCCGTCTGCCAAGTGCCAACATGGTGCCAACTGACAATTAAGCCAAATGCCAATTGACAAATGACATTTGAAAAGTCGTAACATGCCATAGACGTAGTATACCAGTATAACCAGACCGATGACGAATAAACCGGTCCGAGCGAGAGGGCTCTGCAGGTACTGCGTCCCTTTCTAATTCAAGGTGACCGTGATAAAACGGAACACAGGACAAATTCATACAACGATAACATTTATTTACATTTCAATAATTATAAATGCGGTTTTGAAAATAATAAACAATACGTTATAAAAAGAAACTAAGAAAGGTAATTAAATATAAATAAGTAACTAAGAATTAATATACCAACATATAAAAAATTAGGGTAGCTAAGGGCTAGGGTACCCATTATGTAGGCAGCATTCCAGCGCTAAATAGAAAGTCATTGCGTGAGAAAGCTGCCTGCCAAAATTAAAATCAATATTAAAATCAAAAATTAAAAATTAAAAATTAAAAAACAAAAAAAAAATATTATTCCAAAAAGTCACGACCATTGCAAAAGATGTCTGTGCGTAAGATTTAAATGTGGTTTTGAAAATAATGAACAATACGTTATAAAAAGAAACTAAGAAAGGTAATTAAATATAAATAAGTAACTAAGAATTAATATACCAACATATAAAAATTTAGGGTAGCTAGGGGCTAGGGTACCCATTATGTAGGCAGCATTCCAGCGCTAAATAGAAAGTCGTTGCGTGAGAAAGCTGCCTGCCAAAATTAAAATCAATATTAAAATCAAAAATTAAAAATTAAAAAACAAAAAAACAAAAAAAATATATTATTCCAAAAAGTCACGACCATTGCGAAAGATGTCTGTGCGTAAGATTTAATTTTCGAATCATAATGACAACCTCTGAGAGTACGCATATTATTTTTGACACAAACTATCTCCTGATAATAACAAACTCATTAAAAAAATCGGTCAAGTGCGAGTTGGCCCTCGCGCACTGAGAGTGCCATACTATCAAGACCAATTTTCAATAGTATTAAAGTAAACTAACCACCCCTGCCCATCAAATTAAAAAAAAAATTACGTTAGATTACTTTTTTACATCTCCAATTAGTCTACCGTACCTAACCTACCGTATTTACGTACCTGCTACTAGATACAAGAGTAAAAAATCATTGACCCACCTAATTCATGGTTACCCTACAGAATATGATTGCTGTTTTTGAAAAAACCACCATCTTGCCAGTCCTAAACATTTAAGAACTACTTTACTCACTTGTAATGAATTATTTTTAAGTGGGTGCAGCACAATTATTATAATTTACATAAAGAGATAATTATATAAACTGGAAAAATAACAAAATAAGTTTCAAAGTTTGTGTATGATCGTTTTGGTAAATCATAAAAAAAGCATACCTTACTATTTTTCTACCATTTCTACTAAAGCCAATATTTAGTTGAGATGGCAAGATGTTAGACAAGGATACAGTACCAGAGGGATCGTTCACGCCTACAACCACTTTTAGCTAGCTACCGCTTGTAAGAGAATAGCTACTCTAAAGTTGATAGCAATAATTCTCATTTTAGCAAAAAATGTTTGGATCGCTCTCTTGGAACCGTTGGGCCATCACACCCATTCTTTTCTTTCTAGGAGACATAGTTGTAGGATCCTATATATAGTATAGAGTAATCACCGAATATAAAGACATTACTGTGTAACAGGAGTACAATGTTCTGTGCTGTGTAATATCGGTGTAAAGAATTTGTCATAGAGCAGAGTGAAATTTAACTTTGCTGTTTGCTGACATTTAAGCATATACCTAAAACTAGCTATCTTCAGTATCTTTCATCTGTGCTGACATAAAGTCGTTACAAAGTAAAAACAATTTTGAAGAGGATTTGTAAAAATGTCACCGAAACCAATTCTAGTCAAAAACGAGACAGCGCCGCCGAAAAATACCTTAGTAGCGCCTAGCAGAATTGTTTCCAGGCCGGACAAACTTGAAGGTGGAGAAGAAACAGAAATTGCTGCTCAAATAGTGGTGCCGGAAGAAGGTGGTTGGGGTTGGATAGTCGTAGCAGCTTCTTTCACTAATGTTTTAATATTGGATGGGATACCTTTTACATTCGGAAGCTTGTTGAACGACATTTCCCATGACCTTGAAATATCCGAATCTCTGACAAATCTTGTGAATTCACTGTGCATCGCAGTTTATTACATGGCCGGGCCGATGGCCTCAGCGTTCATAAATCGCTTTGGATTTAGAGCGTGCGTAATGTCAGGATCGGTCTTGGCTTCTTTTTCTCTGTTCGTATCGTATTTTGCACATAATTTCACGACTCTATGCATTTTTTATGGCGCATTTGCTGGTTTTGGATACTGTTTAATAAATATGTCATCTGGACTTATTGTAGGATTTTATTTCGAGAAGTTACGATCTTTAGCCTTATCTATAGCCTCATGCGGATCAAGTGTTGGCGTTATGGCTTTGTATCCATTGAATTCATATTTGGTTTCATCGGGTGGTTGGCGGCAAACGACATTATTTCACTCGGGACTCATTGGGACAATTTACTTCTTAGGCATGACTTATCGACCAGTTTTGTCTTTTACTGTCGTGAAGGCTTCAGAAGATCAAACACGCACCGTCACTTATCTGCCTAACTTATCTTCTGCTGGTTTACGCCTTACGACTTCACGTACTAAAACTGAAGAGAAGATTTTAGAGCCAACCGCTACGGAACGCTTATTTAGCGCTGTGTCTAATGCAAACTTTCCAACTGCAGCTGCTTTAGTAAAAGATACCTCAGTAACATCGACTTCACAGCCGGGTCCCTCTCATGCTGCTGTATCCAAACTTACTCTGACCGCAAAGGCTCCTCAAGGAGGTATTAGTCCGAGACAACTCAAGCAAGTGAAGTCTATTATATCCAAAACAAGTGTTCAAGATAAGTCGAAACCACCACCTATCGAAATTAATGTAACAGTGGAGGAGCCCAAGAAGAGTACTAGCTGTTGGGGACGCTTATGTCATTGGGAGCAACATGTACCAGAGTCACGCCCGATGTATCGAGACGATGTATTTTACGAAGGCAAGTTAGAGAAGCTACCAGAATATCAAAAAAGTATGATGACAACAGCTACTTCTAAAACCGGCATAGAGTATCAACTGGCCGTTTCCAGAGCTGCAACTGCTGGTGATTTGCAGGAAAAGAGAGGAGTGTTCACAACGGCGGCAAGAAGAGTACTAGCTACTATGATGGACCCTAAACTCCTAAGAAGAAAATCGTTTTTATTATTGTGCGTAGCTGGGTTCTTTATTTTCGTTGGATTTATAATACCGTATGTATTTATACAAAATAGAAATAGCGAAGCGGGAATTGATCCAAAACACGGAGCATTATTTGTAAGTGTGATAGCATTGGCAAACGCGCTAGGTAGATTAGTGTTAGGAGGCATTGCTTGTAAGGTGAACCCGATTAACGTTTATGTTTTATCAATTTTCGTAGCAGGCATTTCTACGGTTTGTTCTGGATTGTCCTTTAATTTATACTATCAGTACTTTTATTGCATTTTTTTTGGATTTTGTATATCAGTTGCAACCTCATTAAGAAGTATGGTTATCGTATCTTTATACGGATTGGATAATTTAACAAACGCAACTGGTATTATTCTTGTATTTAATGGGTTAGGTACTTTTGTCAGCACACCAGGTGCAAGTATTCTTAAAGAAATGTATGGATATTCGGCTGCATTTTATGTGTCTGGAATCTTTATTACATTTGGTGGTCTTATTTTGTTACCTGTAAAACGCATGTGTGAAAAAGAAAACAAAAAAACTGAATTGCAACTACCCGCAACTACGCGACCACCAATTCCAAAAAGTTGAGAATAGTATTTGTATAACCTTACTATGTTTATAAGCGTTTATAATTCACATATTATTATTAATGTATTAATTAATATTTCCATTAATTACGTAAATATACTTGTGTTGCAAAGTTGATATTTGAATTGAACTCTTCTGCAGTTGAGGCACAATTTTTTGAGGCACGGTTGGCATACGATTCATAATTAACCTACTATATTCGAAAAACTCAATAATTTTGAATTTTAGCTGCCGGATGTACCCAATACGCTTACGTATCCACTATAATGTTGAGAACGATGAGCAAAGACTATCTACACTCTAGACTGTCAAATATGCACTTGGGCTATGGCAAGGACACAAAAGTTTACCTACCTTTTCCTGTCATATAATCAAAGGGTATAATTATATTTAATAATCTATTGCTACGGGTCACTATTACCTACAACTATTCCCAATTACATGTCGACATCTTCAATAGTTATTTCAGTAATAAAGGGTCGTGACAGACAGACGGACAAACGGACAACAAAGACGTGATCTTATCCGTTATAACCATTTTTTTGAGGTACGGAACCCTAAAAACTATATTCAATAAATTCTATATTCTATGCCAATAAACAAGAAAGAACTGTGCGTTCTGTGGTACAGTGCGACAAGGCTATTTTGGCGCGTGGCCAAAGTCTGAACTAACGCCGTTATCTTGTGCTACTGTTTGATAGTTCGCTCTGTCAGTATATCGCTATTGTATGTTATGTTATTTTTGCTTACTATTAACTATTTTATACTAAAATTGTATTGAAATTGAGGAGATTTTATTTTATGGCTGCTTTTGTTTTGCAACAGCGCCCTCCTTCAAGTGCCAAGAGAGCTTTGTCGGACTGTATGTGTCATATCAAAGAAAGAGATGGAGGCGAGCTAGAGTAATGACTAGCTTTTCTCTGTCTACGGTAATGACCAATGTGTAGACTGCTTAGGTACGAATAGGTAGGTAGGTAGACAACGGGCATGGGCAAATCTGGGCAAATCACACACAGACTATGTACCAATGTACCTTCAGGGTGATAAAGGTAGGTACAATAAACAGTTTATCTGAAAAGAAAATAGCAGCATATAAAATATGCAAAAATTAATTGGACACAATTTGTGCGTTAACGATTATCATATCATAATTAATCTTCCTAAAAATTTTATTTTATTATTTTTTTGACAGCAACACTAAAAACGTTCATCATGTTCGAGCGCATTTTGTTCTGTCTGAGACCGGCCGCCATACTCAAACAAAAAGATTGAGATGAAAAGATAAATTTTCTCATATTGGAGCTAGTTGAAAGTGTTTTAATTTGCTAAATGAGTTCTAAATTAGATGTAAATAGAAGAGTACTCGCCATTCAGGCGAAAAAGAAAAGGCATAAGCTCGGCAAAAAGAAAAATCGCGAGGAAGACGTCGGCGCTGGTGGACAAGGCAATGGGCTGCGCAATCAAAACCAGAACCGTCTGGAGCCCACTCACAGCTCCTCCAACGAGACCATCGAGGAGGACGAGGACGAGCAGTACGCCAGCGACGACGAGGAGCAGGAAGACAGCGCTGACTACTGCAAGGGGGGCTACCACCCCGTCAAGATCGGAGACTTGTTCCTCAACCGCTACCACGTCACGCGCAAGCTGGGCTGGGGGCACTTCTCCACCGTGTGGCTGTGCTGGGACCTCGTCGACAAGCGGTTCGTCGCCTTAAAAGTTGTCAAGTCAGCCCCTCACTTTACCGAAACGGCTCTAGACGAAATTAAAATACTGAAATCGGTTCGCGACAGCGACCCGTCCGATCCCAAGAGAAACAAAACTGTCCAGTTGCTGAACGATTTTAAAATCACAGGGGTGAATGGAACCCACGTTTGCATGGTGTTCGAGGTCCTAGGACATCACCTGTTGAAACTGATACTCAAGTCCAACTACAGAGGCATTCCGCGCGAGAACGTTAAAACTATAATACGCCAAGTGTTGGAGGGCCTAGATTACCTTCATACTAAATGTAAAATAATTCATACAGATATAAAACCTGAAAATGTGTTAGTATGTGTGGATGAAGCATATATACGTAAGTTGGCAGCTGAAGCCACTGAGCTACATTCCCTGGGCCTCCGACTGCCCCACTCCCTCATCAGCACCGCGCCTAAGGAGTTTCAGGAGCAGGTAGTCACTGGTAAAATGAGTAGGAACAAAAAGAAAAAACTGAAGAAGAAAGCGAAACGTCAATCAATGCTTCTCAAAAAACAAATGGAACAAATAGAGGAGATGGAGGAACAAAAGAAGGTGGTCAACAGTGACTCTGCTCCTATGTCGCAAGACAATGATGATTCACCTCAAACACCCGAGGAGGAGAGTGTTATTGAGAACACTCGCTCAGAGAATGAGCCCAGTGTGAATGGCTGTAATGACAGTGAAAAAGCAGATGATGAAGCATTCGACACGGATGCAGAAGCTGTGCAGGTGAGGAATAAACAATATGGTTGCGGCGATGACACGGGCACTCCTATGTCGGAAGGAGAAATGACTGACACACCACCATCGTTTAACTCTCAGATCAAAGATAAATCTGGTGATAAGAGACCTGACCCTGCATTTGATGTTTGCGATGTGGAGGTTAAGATTGCCGACCTAGGAAACGCCTGCTGGGTTCATAGGCACTTCACAGAAGATATTCAAACCAGACAGTATCGCTCCCTGGAAGTTTTGCTGAGTGCTGGTTATGGCACCTCTGCTGACATTTGGAGCACTGCATGTATGGCCTTCGAACTGGCCACTGGAGATTACCTGTTTGAACCTCACTCTGGGGATGGCTACAGCCGGGATGAAGACCACCTCGCTCACATCATCGAGCTGCTCGGAGACATTCCTAAGAGAATTGCTGCATCAGGGAAATATTCCAAAATATTTTTCAACAAAAAGGGTGAGGCTGAGAAATATCACGGGGCTCAAACCTTGGGGGCTTGTTTCCGTTCTCACTGAAAAGTATGAGTGGAGTCAAAAAGATGCAGAGGAGTTTGCTGATTTTTTGAAACCAATGTTGGACTTTGATCCCAATCGGCGAGCCACTGCGTACGAGTGCCTTCAGCACCCCTGGTTGAAGCCCGCAAAGCCGGAACACACCGAGTCTGAGGAATAAATGCTCTCTGTGGACGTGAATGTTGTATCATTCATGAAATCTGTAGTGGAAACATCATGAGTATTTCAATGTTTTATGTTTTAATCAAAGTTTATTTATGGATTTGTTTGTGAATAGTTTAATTTGTATCTAGATTGTTTTGTTAGCAGTCCTTGATTTTCGAATTAAATTGTGTGCAGATAGGAAAAAAGGTGATGCGCAATAACATTTTCGATACACATATTTGACAGTAGACATGTATATAATACACCTGCTGCTCAAACCAGTAGCATCGAGTTAGATTGGCATTTATAAATCTCCAAATTCCAAAATTGTACAGATAGCTGTAGAAAAATTGTGATGTATGATGACATATAGACAATATAGGTTGGTCACATTATTAAACGTTTAGGATAAATAGTTTACATAGTTGCACTGAACACCACCTAGTATGTGAGGAACCTATGCGAGTCATGCATGCGTGTAGCCGCCATTCAGGTAGTATGTATGTTCACATAGTTTAAGTTTGTCTTTTATCACTATCACAAAAATCTCATAATGTAAACTTAGAAGTAAGACATTATTTGTAAAGCCACACTTCCGAGACTGCCTTTTTATATTTGAACGGAGTCACTTAAAATTGTATATGGTTGGAATCAGCTGTTAACAAGGGCAGTGAAACAGTGACCTTAAGCAGTTAATAATAATGTTATTTAACATAGATCCCGATTTACATGACCATAATTTGTATTAATTATATCTGCAAATTTACATACCTAAATAAAATTACGAAACGAGCTTGTTATTATGGATTTTTCAATTTAGTATCCTTTTTGTTTTAGATAGAGAGAGAGTCATTTACATGATAAATTGGTCATGGTGATATGATTCTTCTGTAACAAAAACTAAGCAAACAGTTTTTGTGGATTTGTTGTCATTATACATTCTGATGGGTACATTAAACTGTAAACTGGTACCTGTATGGTATAGGCAAAGGTGGGGCAGGAAGTACCAAAATGATGTTTGCTTAGGAATTGGTTGCAACTCCCAAACGCAAAGAGTGCATTGTACTGTAACAATTAGGCCATTACATGAACATCACATTGTTAAAGGTTACATAAACACTTTTTGATGCAGCATAGTCGAACATAACAGGCAGTTTGCATTAATAAATCCATTGTAAATTTTATACTTGTTATAAATTTTATTCATACTCCTACAGTAAAAGTATGTTTACCTTAGTCTTTGTAATTGAAGTTATTATCTACTTGAAGTTTCTATCTTGATAAAAATTGCTTAAATACTAGTAGGTATATACCTACTCATGTTCCTTACATGTTAGTTTTGCTTGAGAAAGAGAAAGTGAGTGTGTGAAAGAAAAAGCTTCTTCTAACAAGGTTTAATCTAAAGTCTTTTCAACGAAACGCGAGACCAGACGTAAACAAAAGCCGATCATTTAGTAGTAGCGACGACGGAACAAACAAAATATGACTATCTCTTTCTATCTTGTTTGTTTGCTATCTGCCGCACCGCTCACGACTTTCGCTTTCAAGGTCAAAGCATGTCATGGGGGTTATCGTAAACATTTGGATAATATTTTATATTTTATTTTGTTCCCCTAATCATAAACCTAGAATAAATATTTTAATTGACGCGTGATATTGACGTGTCACTTGTCTCAACATTCGAAGCGATTGTATAGAATAGCGTCCATTCGCGTGGATGGCGTGGCGCTGCATGACCTGACGTGCCACTCAGCGTGCTTCTAGTGAGGCACTGAAGTGGCGCGTAACACGAAACTTTCACTTATGTTAAATCTAGTTTCAAGATATGATAAAAAAATTCAAACAATACGATATTATTGTCAAAACATAAATTTATTTTAAATTTGAAAAATTAGTATACGTTAAAAAGGTTGCGCAACCCTGCTTAAGCGAATGACCTGGCAGTCGGTTTGTTTACGTCTGGTATCGCTCGAGATTGAATAGACTTTAAGTAGGCTGATGAGTGTAATAAGGTCTTAATATAGATAGAGAGATGGTGCCTTATTAGTTTGCATAGCATTTATTTAGGTAGGCGTTACCTCTTCTAACCCCCTTATAAATAAACATGGAATTAAAGTGGAATAGTTATTCTCTGTTTTGTCTTTTTCAGACTGGCTGAAAGACTAAATACTTGGGTGGGTTAGAGACAGATTACGGGTCCAAAGAATGTAATACAGAAATACCATATTACTATGTATTCCACTGAATACAAAGTAATAATAATACATAATACTCTGTCTAGTCTGCGGTCTAGTCTCTAATGTAAACTGGTAAGTGGTACCTAATGCCAGGGTTGCCAGATATTTGTCAATTGAATTCGCCCGATTTTGCCTGCTGAGTAGCCTAAATTCGCCCAATTTATTTTTGCACATTATTAGCCTAATTCGCCTAAATCTTTGTATCTAACAGACCTATATTTTAGACCCAAATAAAGAAGACACGTAAAAAACAACAATGTGAAGTGAAAAGTAATATCCTATACCTTTAAACGAGCAATTCTTTCTTGTAAATATATATTTCTATTTAATCTGAATCTCGAATGATTTTTATGAAATTTAGTGTACGGAGGGTTTTGGGGGCGATGAATCGATCTAGCTTGGAATCATTTTTAGAAAATGTCGAATTTACAAAATATATATATGACTCCTGCTGCCCTCAATTGGCCAGTAGTAATACGGCCAGCGAAGCTCGGTCACCCAGATATTATTTATTTATTTATTGTAGATAGGTACCAATTACCAAACTATAACTTATGGTGGGGTCATGTTCTGTATTTACACTTGCAGTAATAATAACTGTTTTCTATAGTTCGTTATACATTGCTACTTTAATTTAACATTCAAATAAAATTTTGTGGAAAATCTTTCAATGGATAAAAAAATATGTTTTATAATAAAAAAGCTTGATGAAGATCATTGAGATACAGAATACCATAGTAAATATCCAGGCGCAAAAATTCAAATTTTATTATTACTACCCATACGAATGAAATTCATACGGATACGTGACGTAACTTTCCGACGCTCTGGGAAATTGCGTCCTATCGAAGTGTCACTTCATTTGTCCGGCCCTAGTCCGGTAAAGTATAGTAAAAGATTAGTGTCAAACGCACTTATGTATCTCTATCTCATTCCTACAAATAGTAATTGCAATACGTATGAGAAAGCAAACAGCATAGAAAGACACAAAACTTGATATTACATACGTTTGTAACGAAAGTTTCGTTACAAACGTATGCAAAAGCAATTATTAGATAATTTTTGGTCAGGTAGCCTAAAATCGCCCGTTTCTATTTTCCAGGTAGCCTAAATGGCTACCGGTAGCCAATCGGGATTTTTGGTCGCCGATTGACCCCCGAGGTAGCCTAAATGGCGATAATTCGCCTAATCTGGCACCACTGCCTAATGCGCATTCATTTACCGTGATATTGATAGATAGATGGCGCTGTACCATTCGCTGTACAGGATATTTTTCACTGTTGGACCGAGGTTGGACCATAGCGAATGAAAGTTTGGTTTTACCAGCGGGCGATAGATGCCGTTAGTAGTATAGTATAGCCACAGTGTAAAAAACATAGAGTTATATTGAATTTAGGGGTAGTAAAGAAGATCCAGCCCACTTGCGGTCATGAGTTCATGGATTTACAATACTTGGCCAGTAGCCACGTCTCGAGAATGATCCTTTGGTCGTCAATACCTTCATTAACCATTGGGAACATCGATGTCAAGTTTCCCTCTGATGGACCTCCACACTCCGACTAAAGAAAAGTGATGGAGACTGGAGGCTATCCGCTGACCTACTGCTTTGCAATACATAATAAAAATCGAAGGAAAATTTGAAGAGGTGTAGAAATGAATTGTCCAACTCGAATATTACTGCTGATGGTGAATATCTTTCTTCGCTTCGGTTTTGGTCGCGGCTGTTGGACGAACTTTACCAACAAGCTAAGCCTTCTGAGGTGGTGGTGCGCCATGTTCAAGACGAACCTCCAAGGAGGAGCCTGCAGCGGCCAGGTTGTGGGCAGTAGTGTAGTGTAGGGACCTGCCGCTCAGGTGGCGGGTTGACGCCTGGTGGGTCGCGGGAGTGCGTTGAATACATTATACAAAATCTCGTACTGAACATGGTTCGTCGTGGCAAGCGACGGGTTTTAGTGTTGTGACGGTACACGCGTTAGGCATTTCCTGTTATTAAAAAAACCGGCCAAGTGCGATTCGGACTCGCGCACCGAGGGTTCCATACCATAAAAGAAGTAAAACATTAAAAGAATCACTTTTGTTCATGATTTTACGAGTTTAATTTACATATAAATACTTTTGTTGGCAAACCGCAAACCAAACTTTGTTTTCGGCGGATTATTGTTATTAGCAAAAAAAGTATAATAGAGGGTTGATTTTATTTTTCCTGTAAAATATACGTTAACTTCTATTGAACATATTTATTTCAGATTTTTCGAATCGTAAACTTCGGAGATAAGGGGGGGAACGGTATTTTTTTCGACAGTTTGCCCAATAAATTAAAAACTATCAAGCATAAAAATAAATAAAAATTGGTTTTAGAATATACAAGTAACGCCCTTTCATATGATACCCCACTCAATATTGTTATCTCATTTTGAAATTTCGGCGACCCGGTTTTCCCCCCTTTTTAAATAAAAATAAAAATAATTTTCAAATTTTTACGATTGCTATGACGTCGCGTCACTATTATCTATAACTATTCTAAATTTCAGGTCGATTAATTCGATAGCTTGAATAGTTACTGAAATCTCGTCCGTCACACTCGATTAGTTCACACATTATCACACGGAGAAAGTCTCACCATAAGGTTTCCATTTATACCAAATTGGTATGGAACCCTAAAAAATACTCTTTTGATACTTTCTACCTTTCTAGCGCGTTTTCACGCCTTCGATGCTCTTAGCAGTTCCAAAACGAATGAAAATTGAAAAGATGAAAAGACATTCGTGGAGACACTGCATTGCTATTTAATTTACGCAGGCGTTTCAAAAATCACAAGGTGTAGAGGCCGGCCGCGTAGGTTATACAAGTTATTTTATGTAGGTAATTGTTTGATAACTGATACTTTGCAATGCATATAGCTGATTTAAAATAAGGAACTTCTTCCTCTCTTTCTGACGCTCTGACTAGACTCAGTGTAGACTCAGTTGCCAGCATTGCCTGCATGGCATCATGTTCACGTAGTTAGGTATAAAATTGGGTGGAATTTACCATAGTTTTCCTTTTAAAACACGTTTAAAGTGAGTATGTTGGCACTTGGCAGTGTCGTTAGCGGTTGGCAGTCGGCATAGTTGATAGGTTGATACTCGATGAGTCCAAGACGCATGCGCAAAGAACCACACGAGTGACGCGACCTTCCCGCGTCCTTACCGCCAAGCGCAGTCGACGGCTCAGGCCGAAGTGCCACACATGTAAATAAATAACAGTATTACATTATATTTTGCCACTTTCGCTTTCGTTTCTCGATCGTTGTATACTGTGGCGGTACATAACTGAAACAAAATTGCGTGTTGTGATGTGGTGTGGATTTACCAGTGTGAAATACAAGGTACTGGCGTGACAAAAGGTTGGTATTTTAATATATTGTAAAACGTACATGCGTAGGTCGCTATTTTGCGACTTGAAAAATGAATTGTTACTATTTTTATCGTGTCTTGTACTCTTGAATCGGATCCAAAGATATTAAAAAATCAAACCTTCAATAATTCCGTAAAAATACCGTTTTTTTCTCGCTACGAGCTACGGCTACGATGGTACGGCCTACGATGGTTGATGCACGTAGAGTTGTTGGTTTGACCTTGACCCCTGACCGATGTCAATGGCCGTTTTATCTATGAATGAAAGCTGCCGATTGCCTTATAGTAAAGAACTGTTATCTAATCTGTGGTTACTTATAATATGCAATATGCTTAAATCGATGCTAAGTTTGCAATAATTTGCATGCTCAAAATGCCGTGCTCGGATTCAGGCAGTGACTAAAATTAATAAAGGAATAGTACTTAAATTAGTACGAAAAGGGTTCATACAAAGTCCACTACGCTGGCCGAATACGGGTTTGCAGGGGGAAGGTTTCGTACACAAAGGGTAAAAACGGGACCCTATTACTAAGACTTCGCCGACCGTCCCTCTGTCCACACACGACAGGCTGTAGGTATCTCTTGAACCGTGATACTTAGTTACAGACTTGAAATTTTCACAGATGATGTCCCTATCTCTGTTGCCGCTATAACAACAAATACTAAAAAATAGAATAAAATAAAGTAGGGGGCTCCCAAACAACAAAGGTGATTTTTTGCTTGTTTTTGGTCCAGTAGACCCAATATTACTCTAATTGTTTAGTAGTAACAGTGCGAGCCCGACTCGCACTTGGCATATTATTTTTCGCAGCTAAGAAGTTATAGTATTAGACTATTAGTTGTCAGATCAAACGCTCACACCGAAAAGTGCAGTGCATGCCTGAGATTCGAACCCCCTACCTTCGATTATGAGGCAGATATCTGAACCGCTGGGCTACCATTGTTTTACTAATTATATTTATATTTTAGTAAACCAGGTACAAGTATAAAATAACAACCTAATAACACAGGTAAAAAAGAACAACCATAGCCTAGATATAGCGAAAAATAAATCTAGGTAATTTATAAAAAATATATCTTTTAATCAAATGAACGTCCCTCCACTTGTTTATCTATGCTTACACGTTGAATGGAAAAACCGTTCATATTTAAACTAGTTACTAGACGATGTTTTACGAATGTGTCTAATAAAACCGTAAAGAAAATGTTATTCGTCTCCAAAGTTTAGTCTTCAATAGCGAGGTTGTTGACCTGACCAGACTAACATTAAGAATTTACGGTACCAACACAGGGTACCAATGGGTTTTCTGAACTGCATACAATCTCACTTGCATCAAATAAACTAAGACTTTCTTACATGAACGAAAAAACATCGCAAGTTCTTGAAGATGTTTCGGCCCTACCAGCCCTCGAAATTCAAATTTTATTTAGTTTTTCACAAATATTAGACTAACTACACGTACACATTGTAGGTTTTCAATAGTATTTTGATGTATATTGACACATCTAGGTACATGTTTTTAAAAGAAACTGCTTGAAAATTCACACTCAACTCCATAATGGCTCCCGAAAGATAATTTTTTGCATATTCCCAGATTTCTCAGCTATCGGAAACCAATAAGTACGAAGTAAATTATTATTGTCGAGCTGAGTTTTTATTAAAAACATACCTACGAGTAGATGCATCAATATTGTGCCCGCAAAACTCATTGCCATAATATAAGCCTTTAGCCTACGATGTATAAGCCCACTTAATAGCGAAAAACTAAATAAAATTTGAATTTACGCGCTCGGATGGTATCCACTATCCACCTAAAATCTGTGTATCCACCCCCTTTATTTTAAAATGAGACCGCATCTTCTAGTGGACTGTGCCGTTTCATTATTGGAAGCTCAGACTACATTAAATTGGAAGATTATTCCCCTCGGTTTACCGTTGAACAGTTTTGACAAAACCACGGGGATTTTTAAAGTAAGTAAAAACTTTAGAAGAATTGGGCATTTTTTAGATGGGAAAAACCACTGAACTCTCGACACTCTTTCCTTTATGTCTGTACATAAGTATGGTAGTGTGCTGTCTGTTGATATTCGTGTTGGTAATTTTCACTACTGTCGGCACTCTCGGAGTGACAATATTTTTTTTGGGTTCCGTACCCAAAGGGTAAAAACGCCCTATTATTATAATCTCACTAGTTCTGATTCAAAAAGGGTTGTCTTTGGAAAATCAAAATAATTGGATAACATTCGTGCTTGGCTAGTGGCACTTTTGTTTCGAGAGTTTCAAACTTATAGTTAGGTAGGTGCATACTATGACGTTTAGCTGGGGGCTATTTTAATTTCACGGTTACTGGATTGCTATACCATGGACCTGAATTACATCTGACAGGTTTTCATTACCGCAGGATATATTATGTCTCAGAATATTCCTCGGATTATTATCTCTTGTGTGGTGAATAGGTACCCCTGGATTTATAGCTAGAGACACATAAATTCATGCTTATCCGTTTTTATAAATTGGAAGATATTTTTACGACGATGCCACGAAAGGCTTGAGAACAGCTGTAAGCGTACTATCTCATTATTATTTTCTTACGTGACGGGTTTAGGTATGAAAAATGAATTTATTTGATTAGGCATGAGTTATTATGATACCTATAAATATAAATACATAGTAACTATATTCGGCATATAGGTAACCACATAAATCATGAAACAAAATCAATAACTGTTATTAAGATTCATCACTAAAGTAAGATTTATGCTGACGTCTTATAAAAATCATATTGCAGCTGTGGTTCTCAATTGGATACAAACTGTTTCATTACACTGTTACACTAGCTTTTATCCGCGACTTCGTCCGCCTGAACGCTTACATTCTTTTCTGCCAGCTTATAATGTCCCGCCATAATTGATTCCCTCATGTAGATATTATAGTTTTTTAAACCCCTAGGAACCCTTATTTTTCGTAGCAATAAAGAATATCTAATATTACTCACATATACAGTGATAATTCACATTCTGCCTTAAATTAAAATTTTGGATTTAAATCCAAAATTTTCAGACAAAAACTAATTTTCATGGAAAAAGTTGATATAAACTTTTCACCTCCATTTATTTAACTGTTTTACCTACTTGTAGAATTCTAAAAAATCCTGAAGCATCTATTTATGTTTATTAGAAACCCCATATACTTTTTTTCACGAGCACGGATTGAAAAAAATCCTTTGTTTAGGCCCGGTTTCCACCAAAGCGGAGCGGATCGGAGCTGTGTTTAAGTAATCAATCAGATTTCGTCATTTCGACATCTCCTCTCGCCGCGGTTTCGGAGATGTCGAAATAACGAAATCTGATTGATTACTCAAACACAGCTCCGCTTTGGTGGAATATATTTTAAATTTCCTCATTTAGCCGTTTTGGCTATACGTTGTCTGTCAGTCATTCACTCAAGACAAAGACTTTTGTAATAGCACTTGAAACGTTGATTCTGCATGAACTATGCATGTATTTCGGTAACAAAGGAGGTAAAAATCAATGGTATTGTAACATTCAAGTGAACTTTAAATATTTTCTCTTGGAGTGAGTCCAAAAAGATAATACTCATATAGATGAGACCATCAGAATAGGAAGAAAAAATGAATACGAAGAGGTTAGGTGAGGTGAAGTGAGGTGGAAGAGAAACCACAAGTAACCACTGATCTTCAGCAACGATGTACCGCCAATAAGCGATTTGGAAAACTGCGAGAAGATTTGAATTTCGTCCAATCATTATTGATGAATTAATGACGCTTATGCTCGTTTTCATCAACACATTAAGAAACGCCTAAGCCGATAGGTGACAGTTTTCACTTACAACAACTGTCACCCAAGGGCTTAGGTGTCTCTTAAAATGTATAGGTGTAAGCAAGCATTAGTGATTAGCCTCCCAAATATTGCGCCTCATCTAAATCATACGATTCTTCAGCGCATGATTGTCTAATTCGTAGGCACATATAGTTCGTTAATTGTTGTTTGAAAGAAATGAGAATAGTCACAACTTTCTCTATAATAATACGTGAGTCGTGAATCGCCTCGAATAACCCACCTTGGCTGGTGTCGCACGGGCTGGTGACTTGCCAAATATGTCGCCTGATCTTAGAAGCGTAAAATAACTCAACAATTACCTATCTAGGTATCTACCTCGAAAATCTTACTACAGCTGGGTTAGCTGAGTAACAATAATTACTGTAGATTTAAAAGAAACTTTCGAGAGCTTTCTCCGCGGATAAAAAGCTCTTGGTGATGGCTCATTTTTTGCGCAACAAATCATCGTAGCTGTTCAACGCGGAAATGCAACCAGTATTCTTGGCACCATTCTGGACTTGGCGGGAGCGCGGTGAATACGCAAGTGAAACCCGTACTCCCACTAAAGTGATCCATCGTGGCATGCATATAGGTTTTAGTAGATGCAATCCCACATAACCCCTCCGTTTCCCCTGCATCAGGCATTTCCTGTGGGTAAAACATGAGGACGCCCAGTTGAAGTTAGAAAGGTGAAATAAAATCCTAGATAGAAAACTGGTATAAACTGTCCTTCTGACCTCCGTGGTTGAGAGGTTAGCTTGCCGGTTTTCAAGGCGCCGCCATCTCTGAGGTTCCGGGTTCGATCCCCGGTCGGGGCAATGTAGAAAAATAAGTTTTCTACATTGTCTCGGGTCTGGGTGTTGTGGTACCTTCGTTGTTTCTGATTTCCATAACATAAGTGCATAAGCTACCTACTTACTATGTGATCGGAGCAATGTATGTGATGTTGTCCTCTATTTATTTTATTTATTTATAGTTGGAGCTATTGAGGAACTGCATAAACAGGTCACTATGGGTTACTTTTAGTCTGGGAAAACTAAACCCTTTAGAACCATAGGCTTATAAATCTAATCAATGTTTAGAACTCCCATTACGTAGTATTTAGTATTGAAATGGGTATGGAAAAAGTCGCAACTCGCGATCGAGCAACGGAGCAACAGAAATGCTCAAATATTATGAAAGTGGCCTTGTGACTTTTCAGATCGGCCCATTTTCACGTGAAATACCGCATTATACTATTAGTGGAATGAAAAACACCGGGCATGGTCAAAATCTAAAAATAAACAAAGTTGAATGTTGTGGGCGCGCTACGCAGTCAGAGTTTAAAGCAGTGGTTCCCAAACTTATTTTGTCTACTGCCCACTTTGAGAATAAATATTTTTTTAGCGCCCCCATTTTTTCACCTATTTAAAAACCACTATAACTTCAAATTGAATTAATTAATTATTGTGACCTATATATGTATATTAACGGAGAATTCTAAACGAAACTTTTACTATAACCCGCAACTTGAAACCTGAGCGCAGTAGGTAACATACAACGGCGCTTAAGGTCTCAAGTTAACTCTTACGGGCTCCACCTGCCAATAAGAATGATTATTGAAACGCAACTTTATAGTATTAAAACAGAGTATCTTTTATTAAAAATATAACTAAAATAATCAATCCTTATATAAAAACTAATGTGAAGGATGAATCTGATGCTGTTTAATAAGTTTGTTGATATCAGGTTCCAATTTACTCAAGAACAGTCGCAAGTCGCCACGTTCGGTAACAAGCAAACGATTTCGCTTTTTAGTAAGCAATGTTGTCACAGCACTAAATCCACGTTCACACAAATATGACGATGGGAATGCTATCAAGAATCGTTGAACGATTGACCACAATCCAGGGTACAATTGCGGGATCGGTTTTTGTAGCCAAAATTCTTGGTAACCATTTTTGAACTTGATTTTTATTTCCTCGTTTGTTGTCAATTCTATAAGTTCTTCTTCCAGCTGAGGTGACATTGCTGTGTTGACATTTGAAAACGGATCCAACACCCAGTCTGGTATTTCCAAGTTCAAAATGTCCTGGTATCGTTCGGTGAAGTCAATGTGGAGGTTTTCCAAATGTTGGCAGTAGGCAAACAATTCGTCGTTACTACATGATACTGCATGATACTGATAAATTTGGAAAATTGTGAAACTCACGTCTGCCCAGATTCTTTTTGTGTAGAAGCAGTTTGGCTGCGAAAGCAGCAACGACGTTTTTTGTTTTAATTAAATTTAGTTTATCGCCTTGCATTTGGAGATTCATGTCGTTGAATAATTTATACAGGTCTGTCATGTAAGCTATATCATTTTTTGATGTTATGAGCTTGTCGTGCAATTCTGTATCTTTAGTTTCCAAGAACTCTATAACAGAGTCAAACAGGTTGTAAAATCGAGTCAGACAATTGCCTCTTGATAGCCAACGAACTTCAGTATGATACAACAAACGGTTGAAATCCTCGTCATTAGTAACACAAAGCTGATGAAATAATCTATCATTCAAAGAGCTGTTGCGGATTTTATTGACTGCTTTGATGACATATTGCAGTGATTGAAATAGTTTTTCACTTAAGTTTCTAGCAACTAAATGTTGTCTATGAATAACGCAATGTACACCAAGGACATCTGGAATTTTATTTTTTAAGTACGCTATGAAGCCTTTATGGCACCCTGTCATAGCCGGAGCGCCATCCGTAGCAACTGAAATAATATTTTTCAAAGGAATCTCTTTCTCATCGCAAAACTTTTCCAATGTATTGAATATGGTTTCACCTTTTGTATCGGTCTCTAAATTTCTAGCAAATAATAGTTCTTCACATATTTTCTCATCTTTAATAAACCTCACGTAAGACAACAACAATGCTTCATTAGTTGGTAAAGTGGACTCATCGAGCTGAATTGAGAATTGACTTGTCCTCAGGTGATCGCACAATGATTCTTCAATGTTTTCAGCCATTTCATCAATTCGTCTTTGCACAGAATTATTACTCAAAGGAATTTTTCGGATAATATCTGCGGCCGGTTTATGAAGCACAGTAGTTATTACTTCATTTATTGCTGGCAATATTAACTCTTCTCCGATGTTATGTGGTTTGCCTTTTTGAGCAATTAACAAAGAGATATTGTACGAAGCTCGAAGTCCGTCGTCATCTTGCTTAGCAGCCGCCGAAAATAGTTTTGCTACACTTGGCTGTGTATTATGCTTCTTCTCTAGGTCTTGAAAATATGCTACATTCTTGTCTTTCTTATCTGGATGCATTTTATTCAAATGATCTTGCAGCCTTGAAGGCTTCATTGCTTCATTCGAAAATGTTTTTAGACATAGAAGACACAAAGGCGACGATGGGTTTGTGGGATTTTCAATAAATCCGAATTTAATATATTCCGCACAGTATTGCCGTCTCTTCTTTTTTACTTCCGACATTGTTTTGCAATGAGAAATACGTTCAACTTCGCGAGTAGTGTAGAGGAGGTGTAAGTAGTGCTCATCTATTACGCGCGAGACCACAAATGAAAATAAAATAAATATTACATTGTTTATATAGAAATGCTTAAGCAGCACGCACCGACAGGAATAAAACAAACATGCATAAACTCGTTAATCTCATTCGACGCTCAATCGTACTCAACAAGTCCGAACAAGTATTCAATGAATCATCCGACTGCTACAGGAATGCACAATTCGGGTTATTTAACAAAAACTTGTTAAAACATGATAGATATCTACGAGTACTAATAACTATTAAAATGCGAAAGTGTGTCTGTTGCCTTTTTATTTGTGTCTACTTTCATTACGAAACGGAGCGACCGATTGACATGATGATTCATTTTTTCTATATTCAATAAAATATGACAGATATATGAACTACGCGGAGAGAAATATAGAATCGAGTTTGAGCAATCTTTTAATTCATATTAGTTGATGTTCACAAGTTGTTGTTGAGAGTCGAGAGCTCTTGCAGTTAAGAGGTTGTTTAAGAGGCCTACTAGCTAAATAAAATTACAAATCACCCCCCCGCCTCGACACAACGCCCCCATTTTCTTTCTGGGTCTCTTACCGCCCCCCTTGAGACCTGCAGCGCCCACAAGGGGGCGTTATCGCCCACTTTGGGAAAGACTGGTTTAAAGTATGTACAATGGACATTCTACTAATGTACTTACAATGTGCATTGTAAATTGTGCTCCAGACGTTGTAAATCGTCTGTAATTCAATTTTCAAAAATAGCATAATTATTTTGATAAAAGATGCTTACGTGTTGTTCTGAGGTACATAATATAATCTATCTCCATTCAAAATTTTAGTCAAATCGGTTCAGTGGGATCAGTAAGTACCTATAAATCATTGCGTTGCGATTTGATTCATCAATCGTTGGATAAATATCGATTCGGTTGTGCCATACTTACTATACAATGCAGGTATACATATTTGGAGAATCGCCGAAAACGTATGACTGTGTCGATTAGGTATTTTATGTTGTATCATTAGGTAATGTATGTACTTATCATTCGTGAAAGAGTCATAACATATACCCACACTCACACCCTATTCTTATCATTTGCATTCTTAGCATTGTTTCACTGTTTCATTCTGAGCTTTTCTTTTTTCCTAAGGAGTTATTTCATCATTTACTTTCTATCTTTTGGACTTTTCTTTTTATGTATTGGACTTCTTTCAAAAGTTTTAATTCTTTATTTATTGGTTCTTTATTTATTTATTGGCTTTTCTTTGGTTTAATCATTTCAACTATGATAATCTATTTGTTTATCTTGCGAAAATGAATTATCACTTCAATAAAAATCTATTATCTAGATTCTAGAATCTAGATGAACAAATAGATGGGGGGTCCTCACTTTGGTATAAGCAATCAATTTGGGGAAGTTTCGTTTCTTAAGTTACCTAACTAGGTATACTTATATTATACTTTACAAGATCCTAGATGCTTTATAAGTATTATAGTGTGTATTAACTCTATATCTAAATACTCGTTGTAGCTTTGAGTTACAGTGTTTTAAATATTTATTTTAGCACGGGAATTATAGGAATTAACAAATTGATTTGCGTCAACGTTTTTCTAACATCTCAGTTTTAATGGGAAAATATCTTTTCATTTGACATCACTCCATGTGTAACCCTGATGTCATCGATAAAAGTCTATCAGACTTTATTTTCGGTAGTACCCCCTATGTATCTGTATAGTCTCGGTAAAGTTCGACATCAACTGCCTATGCAAAGACTCATCTGCTACAAAATCCTCGACATCGTCCTAAAATTTTTATAGGAACCTAAATATTTTTATCATCAAATTTTCTCATAGAGAAAGGGATTATTTAGGATTAAGTACCTATTTTCATTATTTTAGTGTGTGCGTGAATGAATGACGTTGTCTAGTGCTACGCTGTGGTTAACCGCAGTGTATCAAGATACACGCATTCTGTCCTTATAAAGTGTTACTCACGTAGGTTCCTATTTTATAGGCTAGACAAATAGTCTGTATACACATGACCCGGCGAACTGCTCAAAAAATATTGCCAGTTCACTGGTGTCAAAAAAAATGTTTTGGCACCAATTGCGTCAGTAGTAATCAACCGCAGTGTTGTTTATAAACCGCGGTCTACGCCACACGTCACTATATTTGTTATTGATCCGCACGCGCGTTTTCACAGTGACGGTTTCTGGCCATATTTTTTAACATATTAGCGGGAATTTTGTCAGATGGCCCTACTATTTTCTTGTATTAAGAAAAAGTTTAACGGTTTAATGTTGAAATGAGCTTATCCTTAGGTTACATACTCGTATCGGTGTTGATACATTTGACTTTCAAATAGGACCGTTTGTGACCACGCCGCCTCCTGTAAGCTGTTAAAGAGGCACAATCGAGCAAGTACGGGTAAGCTCGGTAAAAGCAGGCCACTACGGCCTGTGTAAGCACTTACGCCTTACATTGAATTTGCATTTACACGCGCAAAGCAAACGCAAACGTCTCGCACGTATGCCGAGTAAACGTTGGATGTTTGTTTATGAGGGTACGATAAAAGTTTCGCCCAAACAAACAGTTTGACTGTCTGCTTGTCTTCGTGCAAATCTTTCGAATTTTAACTAAAATTTAACGCGATGAGTAGGTACCTAGCTATGTTAATTATGTTATTTTCACGCTGGAAAACCTTGAAAATCAGTAATTTGGTAGGTAACTGAAAACGAAGAAATGGGAAGCTACATCTCCAATAAGTCCTACGGAAGTTACTATGCTATTGAGTGTTACCTAAACTTACTGTGATAGATTTTTGTCTCTTATTCAGTGAATTGAATATCATACACATAGTATCTCTGACTTTTTTGAAAATGTGAAAAGTGTTTTCGAAGCTGTGTGAAGCCTGCCAATCAATACTTGGGCAGCAAAGTAAAGTAGCAAAGTAGTAGAGCTACCCAAAATACTTCTAGAGTAACATTATTTGACTCGATAATATAATTACTTCACATTCCTGTGAGTAATATATAAACATTGAGTTACTATGTATATATATGACATAAACATTGAGTAACATTGAGTTACTCAATGTAGGTATATAAATGACGTAATTATTCTGTTCCTACTCGAACACAAGTTTGAGTACGAAGCAACTTACCTTTAAACATTTATCAAGAAATGCAGAATTGTTCCTCAGAAGATTGCAATTTTCAGTGCGTCGCAGTCACGTTCTAGTATTTGTTTAGTCTCACTCGTTGCTGCACTATTATTTATTTAAATGATTTCTCAAAATAGCTGGCGGACTGTTCACATTGTTTGGGTTTATTATCAATCAATACATATAATAAATCTGTAGAGGTCGAATTTCTGTACAAATAAAAAAAATGCTAAAAACGGAGTCAGGGGGATGTAAGAAGTGAAATAGAACTAATTTAAATTTTTTTCAAATTTTTTGTTTCTCTGTTTGTCTGTTTATCTGTTTGTCTGTTTGTCTGTCTGTTTGTACGGGCTAATCTTTGGAACGGCTGGACCGATTCCAATGAAATTTTGTGTGGTGGTAGCTTATGTCCCTGGTCAACATATAGGATACTTTTCATCCCGGTAAAATAAAGAGTTCCCGTGGGATAGTTAAAAAACTGCAATTAATTTAACAGCTTTGTAAACAACAACTAATGAACTTAATTTAGTAAAATTTGTTATGCTGATACCTTATGTTGCCTCTTTAACAAAATATATATAGTAAAACTTATTAATCCAATCGAGTTCCCGCGGGAAAGAAAACATTACAAAAACAGTTAGCAGGCGTCTTTCAAGTAACGGATTTAAATGAAATTTTATGATCCTACTTTATATATGTGCCCGGTCAACATTTAATATACTTTTCATCCTGAAAAATTTGAGAGCACCCGTGGGATGTTTAAAAAAACCTATAGCTACTTATCTACGTAGCACAATCAAAACGGGGTCGAAATATCGACAGTTTAAATCGTCCTTTTGATCGTGCAACTAGGTATAACTATACAAGATAACCCGTACGTAGCAGGAACGGGTTGCTACGTACACAGCAGCGCATCAGAATGCTTAATTACAATATCTGGGCGTTGGTATCATCTCAGAATAAGATAAATTTGGTTAGTATAGATATTACAATCCACGATGACACGCCCCACTCTGTCTTACTCCATGCGAATTGAGTAACATAAGCGATTTCGATAGAGTGTATAAGTAGAGGAAGACCAAAGAAGATATAGGTAAATTGTGTGAAAGAAGATAGCACGTTGACAGGAGAGATTGGAAGAAGACTCCTTTACGGGTCCATCGAACCCAGGGACCACTCATTTATCTTGGGAAAAATTAAGAAATTCCACGGGAAACATTTTTGTAAAAAAAACGAACTGCACGCGGGTGGAGCCGCGGGCAACAGCTAGTGACTAACTAATAGTTGAACTCACTTAGCTACATCACCTAGGCTTGTGATTATAGATAGGTACGTAAAACAACTCTGTGATTACAAAAGCAAACAAAGTGTCAGTGTGAGACAAAGCGTCATACTCGAACTTACTTCATCGTCATCTCAATATATCACCGGTTTTACTACATACCTACTGAGAATGTGTCCCATTCCCGAATTAGAGGATTTGAGAAATTTTCCACCACATTGAACGATTTGGCTGAATCTAAATTAGGGATCAGGATCCTCATTGCCTTTGAAAGCTATAAGTCTCAGGGGTACTTAGTTTCTTAACACGCCTAGAGTTTTATTGCTTACTTATGTAAATCTTAGAAAAATAGTCTCTCACTATGAATAACGATGAGAGAAACATTTTCAACATCTTTTTCAATCTAATAATAAGACGGCTCTTCACCAGCAGTTCTACTATAAAGCCCGCGATTGCGACAGTTTTTCCTAAACCCCTTCCCTCCTATTATATTGGCCCACGACGACATTGGCGACTGTTGACAATGGTATAGGTAGATGAATGTGTGTAATAAATATGTCTTTAATGTCTGTAAAATCTGTACGCCCCTCAAGACTCAACGGTGTCAAGACAAGTTTAGATGCATTCGAGCTGAGATTGTATACAAACTTTAATTCGCGTGCCAATTTTTCGCCGACGGCATCGCCCACAGATGTTTCATGCTTTTTTTATTTCTGAATTATTTAATACAAGATACTCCCTGGTAGTTTTCCATTCTCTTAATGAACAGTATTCCTTATCTAGCGGGTAGCAAGTACTATGTTATGATACGGTATTTTGTACCACTTATTAGTTATTACTAAGCAGGTTATGAAGTCGGCTCGGACTAATCAGTTCCCGTAGGCAAATACTTAGATATTATAGCAAACAGACCCGACAAAACTTAGAACAGTAAAACCTAACCTAACCTAACTTTGTTATCCTCATCCTCCAAATCTTGATCGATTAACCGTTTGGAAGCTCCGTCCGCTTGCATTTCGGTTTTTCACAAATCCCATGGAAACCATGAATTATTCCGGAATAAAAAGTACCTTGTATGTTGAATCCCGATAGATCTAAAACCATATTGGTTCAATAGCTGTTGTGGCGTGAAGTATTGGAAGGAGGTGTGGAGTAATCTGGGAAAAATTTGATAATGGATTCCAAGAATGACTTAAAATCTTTCCTGTGCCCTTTTCTTCGATACATCTTCAAGGTAGAGTCCTCAGTGGAGTCATACACTGCCTCTCTATGAAGCCGAACGAAGTTCAAAGTACTTTCCAGAAGTTATGAACGAAATAATGCACTCCTATTTATATAGCGGATGACACATTGTTTAATAATAATTAATAAGAGACGCCCAGTACATTTCCATGCAAATCATTAACCCCGTACGTACCGATAACGGAGAGAGCTGACTTGGCTCTCTGAGCGCGTTGCTTCAAATAATAATAAGTACCTAATAAGAGTTCCAAGGATTTTATTGGTACTTTAGTGATACTGATAATGAAATCTTTATATTCTATTATGGACCCAATAGAATATTAAGAGGTTAAAGTAACACAAATCATTGTACTCAAGTGATAATATAATTTATTATTTTTATGATTTTATTATACTTAAGTAGTTCCATTTTAAATTAAACATAATATTTGTCCGTTCATTTTCATATTATATTGAACGCTCAATCAGGGAATACGAGTAGATAGATACATATCTTTTAAATTCTTATTTTCAAGAATATTCTAATTAATAGGAATATTTTAATTACTACGTAGGTAGATAGGTGTTAGTTTGTCTCTGTATAGTATCTGCTATCTTAGGATGCCCTCAAACTTAATTGTCTGATAGGTATTGAAAATAATCACATAGCACATTCTGATCGCATGCTAATGTTAGAGTTTAATTAACAATAAACAAGTCCTCGTGTAATTAAATATAACACTAATTATATTATTATTCAGCCTCTATTTACTTGAGATTTACTGATAGTAGTAATTCGCATAATATATTTGCAACTATAAATAATAATACATCGGAGACTGCCCTACTACGTGAAATAGAGAAATTGCCTCTGCTACAATGCCTGAAATTAAATCTTTCAGACATGTTGACGTATACGTGTACGATAGAATATGAAATAAACAATAGCAAAATAACTATTTAACCGACTTCAAAAAAAGAAAGAGGTTCTGTATTCGACCCGTATGTATGTATGTGTGTATGTATGTATGTATGTTTGTCCGCGATTTTCTCGCGTTTGGCTGAACCGATTTAGATGCGGTTTTCAGGAAAGTATTTGTTACTCTTTGGAGAAGGTTTTAGTATATTAACCGACTTCAATAAAGCGAGGGGTTCACGTTTTGGGCCCTATGTTTGTGTTTAAGTTTGTCTATGATTATCTCGCGTTTGGCAAAACCGATTTTGACGATTCTTTTTTTGTTGAGTAGGCACATCAGAGGTAGTCTGATTTCAATTTGGTCAAGATTTGATTAATATCATTGGAGATGGAGAACGGAACTCCTTAACGGTGAATAGTATAGACACTTATGTTCTAAATTCCACCATGACTTAGCTGATGCATCCAGGGTTGACTTTCGATGAGGGATCTCCTCAATGATGAATAGTACAGACATGAGATTTTGTAAATGCATTTAACCATCATAGTCTGTTCCAAATTCTATCATGGCATGGCAGATGCACTCGGGGTTAATTTCTGGCAAGGAAACTCCTCAGCAGTGGATAGGAGAGACATGATTTTTTTGTACATGCATTTTATTGTGATAGTCCGATTTAAATTTGGTTAAAACGTGGCAACTAGATCATAAAAGCTTGTCTTTAAAAACTTTTTTGCACTAAAAAGGGTAAAATAAATTACTTAATATAATTATTATAACCGCTACTACCCACTCATCTATTTTGAAGTCGGTGCCAGCGAAGCTTACTACTACTACATACTATGGATGTAGTTTTGCACTATTATAAATATTTACTTATCTATTTGAATTGGCTGGCACCGACTTCAAAATAGATGAGTGGGTAGTAGCGGTTATAATAATTATATTAATTTATTTTTCGCTTTTGAGTGCCTATTTGTGGTTTTGAAGTCGGTTCAATTTTTTTTTTAAATAATTTCATGAAACTTTTTATCTTTACGATAATTATTATAGGTATGGTATGGATGAGGTGTGAGTACTAGAAATGTCAGAAATCGCAAGAAACTTTGTCGAATCGACTTCACTTGGATTGTCATTCCCTATAACAGCTGTGGCGTGCGACCATACAAACTTTCATATTAATAAACAGGCTAGACATATTTGTGAATTTATTTTCAGAACATTGTATGAAAGTTTTTTTCTACTAAAGTGCAACTTTGGAGATGAGTTTCTGTGGTTTCTGCCTTGATCTTTCTCAAGTCAAGTTCAAGTACAGAACTGGCAAGCGCACCATGTGTAATATTACACGAACCATTCGGAGCTAGGTACTTTTGACACCCTCCTTGACACCTTGTGCTGAAGATAATATATTGAAGCCTAAGGTCTGTCTTGGCTTGTTTTACACCTGTTACTTGTCGGTTTTTATTTTATTATTCCTTAAATTTGGCCTGCTGGTAAAAACTAGCGATCAAACATTCGTACTCGTATATGGGAACTAGCCAAGTCAGACCTTAGGCTTCAATATATTATCTTAAGTTATAAGAAGATATGATATTTTATGTTGTTAAAAATAAATGTCAGGTAATAAATGCCATTGAACTTGTCACCCAATAAGATCTCACTTCTTTTGTCGTTGAAGTCAACAACCAAGGCATCATAATACTGAATTTGGCTTTCATTTTACATTTATGTTTTTGATGGGATATTACAACAACTAACCTTTAAAAAAATGTGGACAAGGCATTCAGTTGCGGACGGTCCATCTTGCAAGAGAATTGCCAGACATTCGTAATTAAGTCCACTCTTAAATAGCTAATTATAAATTAGCGTCCATGTATGCATCAAGTAGGTACATGTGCAGTTTGTGTACACAGTGGAACCTATCTTAACGTACCTATTATTAGTTCGGCTTGCGCAGGAGTCGGGAGCTAGGACCTGCATATTGTGTCCTGCAGTCTGTAGTGAATCTTCCCCACGTTAACATCTCGTGCGATCTAAATATTTTATCAGGTTTTTGGGTTTAGTTTTATACTCTAATTTAATAATTTTTGTAAGTGACAACGTGCATGTTTTAAGTGTTAGCCATGAAATGGATTTGCGGGTAAGGATACTTTTACTTCAATACTTTAAATAATTATTCGTTTTCATATTCGTCGAAACAAGTTACTAAAAAATTTAATTTAATATCTTAATTTTTTGTAATATAGGTTTCTTCCAATGTTTTAATAGTTATGGTTTTGATCTAAAGATTTTCCAGTGGATCCTTAAAATTATTGTTTTTTTTATTTACAAGGATTTCCGTGATTTCTCCTGCGTGGACTAGGGTTTTTAAAATTATCTCTCCTTATCTCCGTATTCTTAGTGCTCTAAACAAGTGATATTCTTAGCAATCTTTATTACAAACAGACAAATCAGTTCAAAAGTTGAAGTGCGATGAAAAAAACAAACATACAAAAAATTCTACTGCTAATAGAAATAACAATAACGATTTGATACTATGATAATAGTGTGTACCTTCTTTTTCTTCAACCTTTTACCATATTATGTGGGGTCGCCGATCGGGAAAGAATATTTAACTCCTCAGCTGTCAAATAAATGAAAATAATAGTACCTATGTTGTCCTAAAAATGGGAAATGCTTTCCAAAAAACCAACTTCAAATGCCACTACAAAGAGTGAAATAATTTTTATTTAAATTTTAGGTACCTACACCAATTCGAAGTCGGGCAATGTTTCATACAATCCCTAATAGTCCTTCTTACTTACTTGATGTACGAAGAAATGACGAAGTCATAGACAATCGCCCGACTTCGAATTGGTGTAGGTACCTAAAATTTAAATAAAAATTATTTCACTCTTTGTAGTGGCATTTGAAGTTGGTTTTTTGGAAAGCATTTCCCATTTTTATTTTATACTTTTTAGTGGAAAACAATAAAATGCACAAGGCGTTGTAAAATACCCAAATTGCTTGAGGTGTGTTCATAAAATCTGAAGAGATACCTCAAATTCACCAAGATCCCATCATCAGACCCTGACTTGATGACTTTAGTCATCAAATCAGTATCTGCTAGCAAATGCACCAGTAACTATAAAAAATACCCAACTCGCTTCAAGTATACTAGCAAAATTTGAAGAGTTCCCTCGATTTCACCAAGATCCCATCATCAGACCCTGACTTGATGACTTTAGTCATCAAATCAGTATCTGGTAGCATATGCACCAGTAACTATAAAAAATACTCAACTCGCTTTAAGTATACTAGCAAAATTTGAAGAGTTCCCTCGATTTCACCAAGATCCCATGATCAGATCCTGACCTGATGACCATAGGACAACTTGGAAAATATTACTCTTTCTAATAATACTCAAATAGTTTCATGTGTCCATACAAAATTTGAAGAGTTCCCTCGATTTCTCCAGGATCCCATCATCAGATCCTGACCTGATTAAAATGGGACCATCTGGAAACAAAACCCTCTTAAACAAAAAAAGAATTTTTCAAATCGGTCCACGCGTCTTCGAGTAATCGGTGAACATACATAGATAAAAAAAAAAAAAAAAAAAAAAAAAAAAGATTCCGACGAATTGAGAACCTCCTCCTTTTTTTGAAGTCGGTTAAAAATATTGGTCACCTAATGGTTACATTATTGCTGTTTATTAAAAACAGATATAATTAGCCTTTCTACCGGGTAAACATTATTAATAAGTTTGTTGTAATCACTGTTATTAAACAATTACTCTAATAACTAATACCTATCGTATTAACGTCTCCTGGAATCGTAGCTAGAGTAACGAGCGTCCACTTAGTTTCTTACTTATAATTTAAATTATTCACACTCACGCAAAGTAAATCTATTTTGATAGGCATATAATTATTTCACTAAGATAATGTTGTATAGTGTACTTATTCGTTCCTTTGGTCTTTGGGACCAGAAAACGAACTTTTACTTGCAATATGTTTAACTTTTCAAACTTGAACCCTTTTCTTATTACGTGTCAAAAATATACTAACATGTGAGCTATACTATACACCCCTAACTTTTTAGGATTCCGTAGTCTGTACACAAAGGGTAAAAACGGGACCCTATTACTGAGTCTTCACCATGCGTCCGTCCGTCCGTCCGTCTGTTACCAGGGCTGTAGCTCTTGAACCGTGATAGTTAGACAGCTGAAATGTTTACGGATGATAATATGATGTTTTTTGCTCGATATTGATAGCGGCAATAATATAGACGCTTAAAATATTCACAGAATATTTAGTTAAATATATTCCTTCTTAAAATAAATAGTTAAATAAAAATAATAATTAGGTACGGAGGACTCCCAACAAACATTATTTGTTGCTTGTTTTTGAATTTGGTGGCCATGAGCCTCTAGCTGTTTTGGTTGGTCTTGATGGTACGCAACCCTCAGTGCACGAGCCCGACTCACACTTGGTCTATTATTATTTGAGTTGAATATTCAAAGATCTTCTCGTGTGATCACATGCTCATATGTGTTATGTGTGTATAATATGCTGAGCATGATCGGTCCAGTGGAATGAGCTGTGCATTGTTGAATAGATCGGCAGGGTTAGTGCTCGTACTTAAGAGTAAGTAATGCGAATCGTTACCATTCATTTTCGGTTAATCCCCTAATATAGCCTCCACCTAATCTTTAAGGCATATAGGTAAAATTCCCCGCATTGTTTATCCAACAACTTGTTTACTTAACCGTAGATTATATGCTTATCATAAGCTTTTTAAATTATGTACGTCTTTAAAAGAACCTAAAAGCGAAGATGTTCTTATTTAAGGACTCCGCGTGAAAGACTAGAGCCACACGGGTTTCCTTGTGTTTTGAAATTTAATTAGACCAAACAAGTGATAAGCGTGTAAATAGTACTTTGAACTCTCACTCGTTTTATCTATACATAGAAGACAGTCGAAATATTCGAACTTGATATTAGTGTAATAATAAGTCAGTTTTATTATTTAGGTATGCTTAGGTTTTTATCAGTGCAGGGTGCGTTAGAACCCTCGTAAACTTAGTTTTAAGTTGACTTGTAGTTATCACCATAATATACATCGTAAATATCATACTGACCTTTTACAAGAGCCTGTACGTTAGGCCTATGTGAAATAAGGTCATTTTGAATTTTAATAATATTAATACATGCATAGTACTTATTCCAGAGAACTTCCTCCTTTTTGTAAAGTGGTTTTGAAAGTGTCTTGAAATAATAAATCAGATGTGTTCCAATTTATGTATTTAACCCGACCTGACCCGAACGTTCTAACATTGGATTCCATTTTGTTATTGCCGCGTATACCTACCGATAAGCTGTTTAGTGTTTATCTCTGGAGAAAATAAATAGTTAAGCTCCAACTAGGTTGTGGGGTTATCCGATATCGCTAATACTGCACTCAGAATTTCTGATGGGGTAATTCTTGTATTAGTATTGGCAACACAAGTTTAGCAAGTGGTAGGACTTTGAGACGCGCCTTCTAGGAGGGTCGGTACCAGCAGCAACTACGGGACCTGTCGCGTGTAAATCTAGAAGAACAAAATAATTATTATTACAGAGAAGAAGCCCAAGCGGGTAGATGATTTTAAGGGGGATTTCGGGATGGGTACCATCCTGGCGCGAAAATTCAAATTTTATTTAGTACTAGTATTTCGCTTATAATGGGTTAATTATACATCGAAGGCTTATGGCAAAGTTGTGCGGGCACAAAAAATAATGCATCTACATGTTTTAATAAAACCTCTGCTTAACAATAAGTACTCATTTATTTCATATTGGTTCCCGATAGCTCGAAATCTTTGAAACTGCAAAAAATTATCTTATGGGAATCAATATGAGATGGGTGGGAATTTTTTAGCAAAGATTCTATTAAAAACATGTACTTAGATGCGTAAATATTATGACCGCAAAATTCATTGCCATAAACCTAATAATTGCGAAAAACTAAATAAAATTTGAATTTCGCGGGCTGGTAGGGCCGAAATACAACATTGAAGTTTTATCATTCATCTCTGGTTTTAAGTTTTGAATCTACCGCACCAGTTAATACTTGGACTGCATTCGTTTGATTTTGTTATTTATCCAAAGTACCTATGCAAGAAATTCATAAATAGAAGTAGAAGTACACACACGGGGCATCAAAGGTTATCACGCAAATAAACACGTCTCCAACTGGAATGTGCAAAATATTAATTCTTTGGCGCTGATGTTTTTTATAATATTTTTAGCTACCGCAATATTCACAGCGTTTGTTTATTTTCATTGATTGGAATGGCGAAATACGATATTGTAAAATTCATGTGGCAGTTCATGTGGCAGTGGCAGTTCTAGCAGATTAATTTATCTTTAGGGCTATGAAAATATACTAATTTTCATCTCCTAAGTAACCCTAAGTGAAAAATAACTTATATGGCAAAACATCGTTTGCCGGGTCAGCTGGTATACTAAATAGGTTCAAGAGTATAGAATATTCTAACATGTCAACGACGCGATATAAGTCTAATGCCGGCCATATATCATCTTTCCTAATTCCTATCGTCCAATCGGCACAACGTGGACGCTACCGATTGTATCAGGTAGAACTGACCGTGTGTGGGCGTTTATTGGCATGAAAAGTATGTATCTCTGACTGAAAATCAGCGCTGTGTGTTCCCATGCTTATATGGGGCACACAGCAACACGCTGAGTTAAGGCTTATTTCTTTGTTGTGCCACACGTGACAGGCGGGGTCTGGAGCTTCCGTCACATGCAATTTTTTGGTAATTGTTGCCTGGGTGGGGGAAACCTCAGACATCGTTTTAGTACGTAAGTACTCAATGTTAGTTACGTGTGGCCTAGTAAATATATATATATATATATATATATACTAGCTGATGCCCGCGACTTCGTCCACGTGGGATAAAAACTATTCTATCTTTTAAGTTGGACCAAATGACAGATATTCACGAAGTTTGAACTAAATCGGTTCAGTAGTTTAGGAGTCCATTGAGGACAAACATTGTGACACGAGATTTATATATATTAAGATATATTTATTCATAGAGTATATAGAATATACTCTGGATAGCTGACTGTCAAATAAAAATGAATACACTTGATTTTCGCCATTTTGGCGCTGATTGTTGCGTAACCTGCCGTGAGCGTCTATGGAACTAAAATCAAATGACATTAATTAATCATAATTCTTCCAAAAAATATGAATTTAGTACCGTGGATGCTCGGGGGAGGCGCTTCAAATGGCACAAAAAATGAACTGTCAAACGTATGGAAACATGAATCCAGAGATATCAGTGTGGCTACTGGCTATTTACTATGGTACTAAACCATACACTAGGTACTAAACTGTACACCATTATGAATGATGGTTGAAAGAGAGACAGAGATTTTTAACGAACATTCAATGAGTCCTTAGCTTGTTCTACCTATACATATAAAGTGCATCTATCTGCAGATTTTACATAGTATTATTTACGTGTTTTGCGTTACTAATTAATTGCACTATCACTGATTATAGTCTGGCCCTCATTACCTCACTCACGGAAGAATTACAGAAAGAGCAAAGCGCATAGGTCAATGAATAGGATGTCTCACATTCTTATGTATGTTATGTTATGTATTTTACATAAACACGTGGAATGTCTCCAAATACCTACGAGTAAACAACGTCTCCGTAGTCCGTTTTACCTTCAGATGAAACAGTAAAATAATAATCGTTTTTTTTTCTCAATGACCTTCAAACCATTACTAAAATAACATGTTTGTAATAGGTACTGCGGTTATCATTGTTGTTGTTCATGTTTGAAAGTATTTTTTTTAATAATTTTTATCCGACACCTAACTCAAAAATACAGAGAAGTGCTATAAGATTAAGGAGGATGGGTACCTACCATCCGGGCGCGAAATTTTATTTAGGTTTTCCCTAAAATAGGGCTAATTATACATCTTAGTCTTAGAGTAATTCATACAGGTTCCCCCGATACCTCCGAATCTGGGAAACTGCAAAAAATAATATTTCGGGAACCAATATGAGATGAATCGCTCTTTTCGAGCAAAGTTTTTGTTAAAAACACGTAGATGTGTAAATATTATGCTCGCAAAACTCATTGCTATAAACCTACAATGTTCTATAGTCCAATAGTTGCGAAAAACGAAATAAAATTTGAATTTTGCGTGCTAGTAGGGCCGACCTTAAACCGTCGCGCGTCTTTGTTTCTGTCTGCAGAAGAATCTGATTTTTTGGATTGATAAAATAGGTTCTTTTCCACCTAAAAAAACTTGTGTAAACTAAATATAAAAAAAAAAACACCTGTAAATATTCAAATTTATTAAAAAATCAAATTAAATTTATTTTATTAAATCATGTTTGTTTAGTTTAGCAATATTTTACAAATAAATAGCTTTCTATCTTATATTCTTTCTCTCTTTAAAAACTCTCGTATATTAAGTTAACACATCTTTGTCTAAAGTATTCGTACCTAACTATTTCACAGTAATTTGAAACAAAAACAATAGAACATTGAATCGAGCATTACATCGAGATTCAAGGAACGTGTGGGCGTTGCATCTGTTGGCATTGCATTTTACAGTAAGTGTACTAACGTATGTGACGTTTTGGCTATTGTTGTGTACGAGTGTGTGCGTGTTTGCGCGGGCGTGTGCGTGACGTGGTCACGCTGCGTGCCCGTCACGCTGCTTTGCGTCGCGTCATATCACATGCCACTGTGTGGGTGGTACTGGTACAAACACAGATTTTACGTGTATTAGATCTATGGGTACCCACTACCTAGCCACTTACAACGCACCGACCTAAAAACATAATTTGATCGTGACCTCTTTATTGAGAAGGCACTTGAAAAAAATTGTGTAGTGTTATTTTGTTTGGGAACTTCGCTTGTTTTTATGAGTATCATGTGTTATTGTTAGTTCCACGTGTCACGAGCCGCGCTGTGGTTAATTATAAAATTTAAAAACCGTCAAAAAAAGTCACTCCTTCTAAATTTCTTTATTTTGATACTCGATGGGTTGAAGAAATATATTAACCGCTCACTATTTATCGCCAAAAATCCGCCATTAAGTACCTATGTTTTGTTTTAAGAATCTATCTAAGGACACTTGGGGTTTTTAAGACCTAACTACTACCTAAATGGCCAAAATTCATCTAGGTAGGCGATTCACGTAACGCTTTGACTACATTTCGTGAAGTGAAATGTTTTAATATATCAAGACACGCGGCAGCGTGTCAAGCCAAGTTCAAGCAAAGGAACTGGCTAGCTAGCGCCAAGAGTAAGTTTATTGCATTTACGTAAGCAGACGATATTGAAACCAACATTTCTTGCGGACACTAAACCAAGAGACGTAAAGTTCAGTTAAGTTTAAGTGTTAATTTCTTATTTACCGTTCCGGAGTGAATATATTGCTAAAGCTAATCGCTAGACCCATGAGTATCGCTGATAGAAGTTTGTGCTTGGAATTTGACGTCTACTGGCGAATACCGCATCAGAATTGGTCACGAGAAAACCAATATTTCATACAATCCCTAATAGTCCTTCTTACTTACTTGATGTGCGAAGAAATGACGAAGTCATAGACAATCGCCCGACTTCGAATTGGTGTAGGTACCTACCTACATTAAAAATTATTTCACGCTTTGTAGTGGCATTTGAAGTTGGTTTTTTGGAAAGCATTTCCCATTTTTATTTTTTACTTTTTAGTGGAAAACAATTAAATGCACAAGGCGTTGTAAAAATACCCAAATCGCTTGAGATGTGTTCATAAA
This sequence comes from Coenonympha glycerion, assembly GCA_963855885.1. Lineage (NCBI taxonomy): Eukaryota > Metazoa > Arthropoda > Insecta > Lepidoptera > Nymphalidae > Coenonympha > Coenonympha glycerion. Next base: position 10,222,928 of record OY979636.1, on the reverse strand, counting down.
ATCTGAAGAAATCCCTCAATTTCACCAAGATCCCATCATCAGACCCTGACTTGATGACTTTAGTCATCAAATCAGTATCTGCTAGCAAATGCACCAGTAACAATAAAAAATACCCAACTCGCTTCAAGTAGGTATACTAGCAAAATTTGAAGAGTTCCCTCGATTTCACCACGATCCCATCATCAGACCCTGACTTGATGACTTTAGTCATCAAATCAGTATCTGCTAGCAAATGCACCAGTAACTATAAAAAATACCCAACTCGCTTCAAGTATACTAGCAAAATTTGAAGAGTTCCCTCAATTTCACCAAGATCCCATGATCAGATCCTGACCTGATGACCATAGGAAAACTTGAAAAATATTACTCTTTCAAATAATACCCAAATAGTTTCAAGTATCCATATAAAATTTGAAGAGTTCCCTCGATTTCTCCAGGATCCCATCATCAGATCCTGACCTGATTAAAATGGGACCATCTGGAAAGTATACCCTTTTAAAAAAAAATTTTCAAATCGGTCCACGCATCTTCGAGTAATCGGTGAACATACATAGATAAAAAAAGATTCCGACGAATTGAGAACCTCCTCCTTTTTTTGAAGTCGGTTAAAAATAACTTGTTTCTTACTTTTTACTCGTAGTTCGTTTTATAACAGGGCAGTCGTGTTCTTTTATTTTTTAATTACTTATTTTTATTTTGTTTGTCTGTCGGTTCCGTAGTAAATTTTGTGCTAGAATGTCGTAGAACACATGAAAATTACGATAAGTACGCGTGCAAGATGCAATATCTCTTCCAATATATTTTCGCAAATATCGCTGAAGGTCAGTGGCGACACTCGGCGGGCGATGCGCGCGCGCCGCCCGCCCTCCGAAAAACAAGTCTCTTATGAGTGCGTTGACCCTTTCCATTTGTATTCAAATTCCTTTTTCAAATTAATTATGTACCTACGAGTTTATTTGTAGAATTAGGTAGGCACCTACACTTTGTGATCCGCTGTGCTTTATTTAAAATTTGTTTACAAACGTTGAGAAAATTGTTATATCACACTTATTTGGAGACGAGAACTTTCCTCATGTTTAACACGGTCAATAAAATGTATATGTAGAATTTTAGATTGTATCCAATGTTCATCCTAAATTCTCGCTCATAGTAGTAAGTAGGCAAGTATAGCTTTTGAATGTAGAGTTTTTAGTTTTAAAATTATTATATTTAATTGTCCGGGGTCTTTAGTTTTCTTTATTTTTTACTTCATACCTGGTATTATGTACAACTGCTGTCTCATCTGATTGTACCTAAATGAAGATGCTGTCGTAGGTTTTATCGTGATAACTTAAAACCATACACACACACACACACACACACACATCTATGCTACTACACAGCATCGCACCGGAACGCTAAATCGCTTGGCGCTTTGCTGGTTGGGTGGTAATCAGCTGCGGCCGAAGCCTCCCACCAGAACACATCTGTGAGCCAATTTAGAAATTTAAAAATTCCAAAGTCGATCCCAAGATCTGGGAATTCTGGGATCGAACCCGAGGCCACACACTCAAAACCGAGCACACGTCGACTACCATTTACAAATTTTCGTTTTGCGAGAAAGATTTAAATGCCTGTACGTTTTGATTTCTTTGTCGGCTAAGAATTTTATTTTATTTCTAACTTCTAACCTAGTTTACAACTAAGCAATAAAAATGGAGTCAAATACCGTATTCATATTAACGTCAGAAACTATTGGACGTTAGTAAAGAAGAAAGGATAAGTAGTGTATGGCCAACGTAACTGCTTCTCGCTGCCTTCAGCCAACGAATATATAATAGCTATGCTTTTTCACTGACTTCATAAAAAGAAGGTTCTGTATTCGACCCGTATGTTTTGTATGTATGTTTGTCCGCGATTATTTCGCTGGCTGAACCGATTTGGATCCAGTTTTCAGTAAAGTATTTGTTTCATTCTGGAGAAGGTTTTATTATATTAACCGACTTTGAAAAAAGGTTCTGTATGAGACGGGTAAGTACGTATGTAGGTTTGTCCGCGATTCGGTACTAGAATTTGTTCCTTCGACAACAGCCTACCTATTCCTGACTTAGCAAGTTAGCACTGTGAAAATGCTTATTTATGGTTATAAGCCTTACCCGAATACGGCAATGGACATTATTGTGTTCCATTCCGCTAGTAATATAGCCTCCACATCGCGTTTGAGGTATCGCGCGAAGGTACAAATGGCGCATAGATCTCAGGCGACATCATTTATCGGTGCCCCGAGACCGTACATTATGGGGTCGTGGTCTATAACTTAGATCTGGTGCTAGAAATTAGAATATGTACCGTATTGCTATGCCATTGGTGGCTTTTGCATGTAGGTAATTTCGTTCATGGTAAAGGACACTAAAGCTGACATTCTCTTCAATAGAAATTAATTTGCCTTTAATCACAGACTTGTATACTAAAGACAAGGCGAACAGCGCGAAAAAATAGGGAGCAAGAATGACTATTTTGCACCCCCCGGCAGTAGTCAGTATAGGTAGATAGGTAAAGACCTTTTTTTTTGAATTAATAATAATATTGCAGGCAAGGTGACCACAGACACATAGATAAAAAAATAAACATGTATTTCGCAGGACACATGACATGACATAACAGATGGCGCCTACATTTTCTTGTATGAAGAACGTTTACTTAAAATGTTCGGATGGGCCTATCTTGACTATTTTTATCTATTCCTTTAATTTATGCAAATGGACATAGAGCAGTCCCGTATTCAAAATAGAATAGAAAAAATGGTCAAGTGCGAGTCGGGCTCGCGCACTGAGGGTTCTGTATTGTCAAGATCAATAGTATTAAAATTAACTAAGCACCTCTGCCGGCCAAATTAAAAAACGAGTAAAAATCACGTTTCTTGCATGATTCTGTTTTTAGTATTTTTTGTTATAAGCAGCAACAGAAATATCATCTGCAAAAATTTCATCTGTCTAACTATCACGTTTCATTAAAACCTGGTGACAGATGGAAAGACAGACTGATGGACAATCAAGAGTTCGTATCCCGGACATCTCTAACTTTACGATTATTATGTACTATGTACCTACATCTTGGTATGGAAATTAAATATCACTGTGGTTTACGTGGTTGACGCCTTGGTAAAAACTATTTCTTAATGTAATAACTACCCATATATGTTTGACTGTGTCGTTGTTTGTAAACCCAATTAAATAAATAAATAAATCACTGGCTTAAAACAGTGCCTAATTCGAAACATCGCAAGGAAAGCTGCATGCCTGAGAGTTCTTCGTAATGTTTTCAAAGGTATGAGAAGCCTGCCAGCCCGCATTTGGCCAGCATGGAGGACTACGGCCAAAACGCCTCTCATTCATAGAGAAGACCCATTGCTCAACAGTGAAACATAAAAAGGGGTTTATGAACCAAAGACATGATACGACAAAAGTATACAATATCTAGTTTTGTCACCATTTCTTCTGATGAATACAGAAATGTCTCTTAAATAGTAATAGGATTAAAATAAATCTATGCGATTTAGCACTCTCCTGGCTTTAATTTATGCAAATGGACATAGAGCAATTAGTAGTCCCATTAAAGAAATAGGTACGAGACCATATGTAATTTCGCGCATAATTTTTATACCTGTCTTTAAGTTATTCAGACTTGAGAAGCATTATCCTGTGAATTTCAAATAATTTTTAATTAATATTTTATTTTAGAACTGTTTTAAGTATGTAGTATGTATAGGAGTTATAGAAAACTACTAACTAACGGTAGGTACATTTTGTTTTGGTAAGTTTTGATTACTTCATCATTCTTCATCGCCTAATCGAAACTTTTGGTGAATTCTTGAAAACTGAATTTAAACATAGTGATTGTGAATAAGGTAAGTAAGGTAGGTGGGTAAAAAATAGGGATAAACGCTGTGGATAAGGAAGGATTTTTTCGAAATGTCGTGTTCTATCGAGCGGAGCTACGCGGTTAGGAATAGGCTCGTTTTAAAATAATTAAGGAATATACTAACATGCAGCAGTCAGCACTGATTACGATGCATAAAAACAAAAGTGATTAATGACTTATTTAACATACAAAACACATTATCAGCAATGTATTTATTTTGTTCCTATGCTCTTTGTTGCTATATCAAGAAGCGATAGCGTAGGCGCCGCTGTCTGGTAGCCACGACTAGTAGCAACTAACGGTACATAAATAACAGCTTTGTGTTTTCTTTCCACACGAAAATTAACGTAAGCTTGTTTTTCCTTTAAATCAGTATTATAAACATAGGGGTAGTATTTGATTTTATTATAGTCAATAATCTTTAATTAAAAACATGTTCCATCCATTCCATCTGGATGGCTGGTAATCCACAACCACCTGGTATTCAAGATCCTTCTTTCCACGCACTAAGTAAACTATGGAACCCGCTACCAGCAACAGTTTTCCCTCAAAACTATAACATAGGGCTATTCAAGGGGTGGATAAACAAATTTCATAAGAGCCGACAACGCATTTGCAGTCCCTCTGGTGCTGCAAATGTCCATGGGCGACGATGATCGCTTACCATCAAGTGACCCGCCCGCTCGTTTGCTCGCGTTGATTATAAAAAGAAACATGATATACCTAAGTCCAAAACACTTGTTAGTTTTACCTTTTCACATAAATAATGAAACCTCCAACACCGTGTGGTCATATTTGCAGATTATTACAATAACAATCGCCCATAGATCAGAATCTAGGTGAATAAAAAGGGGATATTGTGTAAATTAAAACGGTAATCAAAATAACCATAATAATGGTAGTTTATACCCTATGCTTAGTGGTTGCGGTATGCATCTATGCCAGCTATACAGACCGGTCGAGTCTCCTGTAGGTACCAACTACACTGCACGAGTGACATTCCGAACACGAGTAGGCGCTCCAGATCTACTGATAAAGAAAACAAAACACTGATTAAGAATCAAGGCTGAGTAATGCATGTAAAACAGATTTATGGTTGTTTTCACTAACATTTTAAGAGTCACCTAAGTCCTTAGGTGACAGTTGTTTTATGTGAAAACTGTCACCTATCGGCTTAGGCGTTTCTGAAAACGGACGTAAGTGATACTTTTGCTGTGCCATTAAAAATAAAAAATCGGTCAAGTTTGAGTCAAAGTTGCGCACCGAGGGATCCGTTCCATAGATACTACAAAAGAAGTGAAACGAAAATTTCACTTCTTTTTAAGTACTTTTGATAACAAACCGCAAGCCTAACTTTGTTTTTTAGAGGTTCATTCTGGAGACTTTTGACATCTTTTGGGAGAACTTTCTATCGAGATCATTTTATCCAATCGTATCTGCTTCACAGAGATTTTAGGTCAAAGACCCAAAATACGTGACGTTTAAATTTTAAAGTAAATTCTGGGTCTAGGTTTGAGATTCGTAGTGTTGTAGGTACATAGTTTCACGATGGACTCTGACGAAAAAACACTGCTCGATTTGTACTAAAAAATACATGTGCGTTCAGCACTAGTCGATCGATGAACTGACGCGCGGCGGCAGCGCGTCTGCAGCGCTGCGGCCGCGCGTTGTTTATTTACATAGATTTAAAGTGAAGTGAACGCAAAGTGAAGCGCTTCACTTTGAGGCTAATTTGAAGGCACCCTTATTGATCACAACTATTTGACATAATTTTCGATCAATAAACATCGGAGATAATGGGGCAGGGAGGACAGTGTTTTTTTTTCGACAGTTAATAGAGTTATAGACACCTGTTTTTGAACAAGCAATTGTAACGTCCTTTCATATTATGATATCCCACTCGATATTGTTATCTCGTTTTGAAATTTTGTGTAAGTGTCCCTTTTTAAATAAAAAAAAGTATTTCAATTTTTTATGATTGCAATGACGTTGGACTACTATTACCTATAAATATTCCAATTTTCGGCTTTAATACTTATAAAATCATCGAGTGTGATGGACGGACGGAGAAAGTCTCAACATAAGGGTTCCATTTTTACGATTTTGGTAAAGAAGCCTTAAAACTGTAGGTGATATAGCATTTGGGTTCGTATTTATTATTGTAACCTCACCCTTATAACTTCTCGTATCATCACTAATTGCTGGGCACTCTTTTTCTTTAATATAATTAGAATAGATTAAGGTAAATTCTTAACACTTCCATACATTAATGTGTATTAAATACGAGTAGGATAAATAATTATTACGAACACAAATACTACTAACTCAAAGTTTTAGTAAGTAAATTGTAACTATAGCAAATATTTTGGGATAACTGAAATAAAAACATTTTATTATTATTATTGAACGTAGAAAATTAATAATAATTCCCATAATATTAATAATAAGGCTAACCAAATTATGAGACTATGGTTTACGTAAATAGACAAATCACGTACCTAATTTAAATTATTGTGAACCACAATGACTAAAATTTAACATAATAGGGAAACTATTGAGGATAAATCTAGGGATAACCGGACAATTGTCACCCTACCTGTTACTAAGGTGACTTAAAACCCGATCATGTTTCTGGTGATAAAATTAGTGTTTGTAATTTTGGTGCTTTTAGCATTCGGTGACAATTTGACACCAGCTTGCTAAATTGTAGAAGGTGTTTGTGTAAGAGACATTGATTAGGTAATGTTTTATGCAGAAAGCTTGGGTTTCAACTTCAAGTATCTATTTACAAATCCTACAAGGCTTATTTGGAACACTAAAGTGTTTGCTACAATAGCAAAACCAAAACACAAAAAATTAAGTACTGCACATTACAACTCTTAGTATGTTGTTGGGAAGCGATAAGGTCTTGGAAAATTATTTACTAGATTACTGTATAATGTGTTACACTTTTCTACGATTGCTATATTTTGTCTTTTAAAAAATATATCTAAGGGAATAATTTATTTTTTCGAATCGTTCGAAACAACATGATCACGGGATTTATCAAAAACAATTAATGTATCTCTCGTACTTCACGTGGTTACGGCTGCTATAGTACCTAACATGGTTACAACTTACAGTTGCTAGAGTCAGAACGCGTACGGAGTCGCGGACAACAACTAGTTTGTATACAGCGCGACATGAGTGCGACAAGGCTATCTTGGCGCGTGGCCAAAATCGGAATTAACGCCACTATCTTGTAATACTTTTTCATAGGTCGCTCTGTCGGTATATCGCTGTTGCATGTTGTGTTGTTTTTGCTTAATAGTAACTAAAATGAAACTGAAATTGAAGTAAAATTGAGGAGATTTTATTTTCTGGCTCCCTTTGTTCGAAAAAAGCGGCCTCTTGACAATGTCATTCAAGAGAGCCTTGTCGGACTTTATGTACCTATACTGTACACAGTGTACAGGCAAGTCTGGCAAGATGATATGAAAAACGAAGTACCAGCTAGGGGGAAATTCACGTAACGTTTTCACAAACTGAGTGAAGTGAATCAAGAAATTAAATAAAAAATTACCTATGAACAGTTAACTTTACATATTATTATATTGGTTTAGAGTGTAAAATTGAATGTATTATACTTCAACCTAGAAAATACAATGCCCCAACATTAACGTATAACGTATTGAACAACATTCAATTTTATGCTCTATGTCAATAATTGTAATTAATTAATTAATTAATTAATTATTTCAGTGTTCACAAAAAATGTTTTGGTTCCAATGGCGTTTTTTTTAAATGACTTGACTTAATGCAATGACTTTTTTAAACATTTCACTTCACCAAATTTAGCCGATTCGTTACGCGAATTGACTACTTAGTCGTCTAAATCGTGAAACATTCAGTCGGGGTGATATTATTACGATGCTATCGAACGCCGTAGCAATCATAAGGCTTGCGTATCAGTTTAAACGCGGCATCAGGCATGTCTGGCGTTTATTTCTGTTGCAGTTATGGCTTATGAGAAGTTATGAGAGATTGCAGTGACTTGCCTCAAGCGGTTACCAATTACCATGTTGGTTGCTTCTTGGATACCGAACTTGGTTTTACATATTTGTGATTTGTGATGTTGTCCAATACTTTCCTAGACGCGACCTGGACGCGTTTTTGTAATTATAGTTTTTTGCTTTAGCTATTATAGCTTTCACACATTAGTATTTTTTGCCTCTCGGTTGATGGATATTTTTTGTAGAAGTGATTGTAGAAAAGGGACGGAAACGTGTAACAGGAAACCGGGGAATATGACCGCGATGAGGGCCCACGGTGCCATTTTTCCATTAAGGGCCGTTCGTGTATCGTCTAAATTGAAAATCCACGCCCTTGTAAGCATATTACACGTGGAGGGGCGTTCATTTATAGATAAGAATAGCTAAACCGCTGTAGTCTGGTTCGTTCTGAATTTGTTACATCTACCCAATGGTTATGGGAGTCTTTAATTATTGCATCGACCTGCTACCACGAACTCTCAATTTTTAACAGCTTTAAAGAAAATTTGTTTCACGAGCTCTCAATTTTTAAGCTTTAATGAAATTTTTTTTGCAATCAATTAATTTATTTACTTGTTATATGAACTAAATTATTCTTCAGATTGCATAAACTTACAGAAATACATAGAAATATCCGAATATAAAATAAATAGGTACAAAGCAGTCACGGTAATCATAGCTGACTGCCTATCTAAACAGTTTGTTTGATCGGGTACTTGTTGACTCGGACAGATATGTAGGAAAAAATTGTATAATCAATATTTTCTATCGACACGCGGTGCAATGATGTTAAGTGTTTACGGTTGGCACCAGAGCTTTTATGACTTTTGGGTCTACGTCTAGTAACTGCTTACTAGTTCGGTTTAAATAAAAAAAAAAGATTCCGACGAATTGAGAACCTCCTCCTTTTTTGAACTCGGTTAACAAAAGCGTTCGTTCACTTTAATAAAATGGATATTCACCTCACCCCCTACATGCCCCCTAACAATCAAACCGAAACTCGTACAACTTACAACTTACAAAAGTAATGTCACAACTTCACAAGCTTAAACATAAGGTCACCTAAGTACTCGTACGTATAAACCTACAACCGAAACTTGGGCATTCCGTATTTGTTCCGCTATTGTATATTCAGTGCAGTAACGAAGTCGGCTTAGAAATCCTATGAATATGTTTATTGATCGATATCCGGCCATACAGTCGACTTTTCATTCATCACTTACTTACCTACGGAAAGGAATGCATTGATCTTTAAACACAATTCTCAACGTTTTTTTTTGTGTAAAGCCATATACACATTCAAACTTTAATGAACACATATTTTCTATAGTTCAAAGAAATTACTGCTTATTATTATTTATTAATGTAAAAGTCTATAGGCAATGTAAAATGTTACATGCTGCAGTGAACATCACGATTTATGGCTTTGAAAATGGCTATTAAATTAGAAAGTTTTAGAGTCTTATGATTTAGAATTTCATCGGCTGTTACTAATAGGGCAGTATGTGATTTAATCTTCTCAAGGCCCAAAAGTGGGTTTTACTTCTCTCGTTGGGAACCACTGTACGATACGATTTCATGAAGGGCGAAGGCGATCAATTTAAATATGGAGGCCATAGCGGTTAACGAAGCAATGCCCCTAGTCCCTACCATAATAAAGTAATCTGTAACGTTATTTATAATAATTATGTTACCTAATACATTTAAATCTGGTGATGCTGATGATTTATGTGATGGTTTTGAAATAGCCCTGGGAAAGATTCCCTCTTAGCCTTTTTAACTATAATACGATGTAAAATGTTTATTATAATTTACTTTGTAAAAACAAAACTTCAAAAATATTAATAATAAATGAAAATGTAATGGGGTCTTATTATTGTTTATTTTGATTTTGATTTAGGTAATTTAAACTGAAGTTAGTAAATTACAATGTAAAAAGACTTTCTGACTTTGTAATTACTAATTAATTTGTTTACTTATACACGATATATTAACCTAATTAGGTATCTGGTTGATCTTTGAAACGGGCAAATTAATCTAAATTTTCTAAATTACATACTTACTCTCGACTAATTAATTTTAGGTAGGCTATTGCAATAATATTACCTTCAAATACTACATAATAGATAAGATAACGGCGTTAAAGTCTAAAGATATAATCAGATAAATTCCAGACAGATATAAAAATATTTCAACTATAATTTGGGGTACCACTTTGATAATAATTATAATTATAATATTCACGTTTATTTTGTAGATGATATAAATTTTATAAACTTCTAAATAAAAAGAAAGTTGGCCTGCCTGAAGTCTTATTGCTTGACTTGAAGATGAATAAACGATTTTGTAAACCAAGTATACTTAATATAGTAGAAATATTGAATGGAAGCAGGCGTTATTTTGTGAAAATCCATAATTATTAGGATATATTAATTTAAAAACACATGAAACATCTGACACAATTCTTCCAAATGTGTGTTTGTTGTGAAAAATTGTGTGTGGTGTTTCATGTGGGCGGTGTTCTGCATAAGTATTGGACGCATTTGGATAAAACAGAAGCTTTTCAAGTAGCGGATTATAGCAAAACAAATTAATTTGTCCTGCTGATAGTAGAAATATCTATTCTAAAAAAAGATTTTTCGTGAGTAAACAATAGAGCAGACCTACGAGTACTAGTATGTCAGCTTATCGAAAATCTAATGGCGGACCGCGCAATGTTCACAATTACGCAATTCACAAGGGCTTGTTTCAAAGTACCGGTTAATAAATAAAGTTATATGACAACTCGATTTTCGAAATGTCGTTTTAAACTTGCCGCTTGCACATCAATGGCGAGGTTCGAGGGCGCAACATCACGCGTACGCGCGTGACCATCACGCGCGTCGAGCGTGAAAAATATATTTATGTTTAGTTGTGCCCCTGACGCTATTTAGGCGTTCATATCTGCAAGATCAGTGTCAATCTACTACACAATTATTGATATGTTTGATGTAAACAAATTAAGCGTGGTAGTTAAAGCTCATAAGTCATTTATGACTACAATTGGAGCTGCTAGGAGCCAAGGCAGGCCGACGACGCGAAGCCGTCGCGTCGCGCGCTGGCGTTTGGCCTGCGCGTGCGCCGGCCGCCGGCCAGCTTGCTCATTCGTCTCAGGCGCCGGGGTCGGGCGGCCGCGTTCACGGCTCACGAAGTCACGAATCACGAGCATTCCGAATTTAAAACCTACCCGCAATTTCAGATACAAATACATAAATAAATGAAAAACAAAAAAATACAGTTTAAACGTTTTCACACGAAGCGCTCGAAATTTAACGTAAACGCACGCGGATGCTGAGTGACAGTTATCTTTGGTGTGTGCATTAATTAGGAATTTTATCTTGATACTTACATAAATATTTATTATTAAACAAACTAACGGAAGTGGGACATATAAACAAAGTGGCTTTGAATTAAAGTGGACTTTATTACAAAAATAAATTATTAAAGACGGAGCTTTACGTGAAAGCGTTTAATGAGTTCCCCGGATTTGAAAATGTCATTGGAGCATCAACTGCCGCCGTTAATGAAAAAGGTAGGTTAAACCTTACGCCGGTTGAAGTAACATTAATGTTACCTTAACCAAATTAATAGAGACTTCTTCTTTATACAAAAAATTAAAACTACGATGACAGAGCACGACTACATTTGCTGGACACTAAAAGTTTCCAGGAATAATTTAGAAAAGAAAGTTTTTATTAATGTTATGGAACAATTAGGTAGAGGAGACCCATGCCCATCTGTGGGATAGAAAGGGGTTGATGATAATGATGATGAATGTAACAAAGGACATGTTATTTTTGTTTTACTGCATGATTAACTTCCCCAAAACAGCATCAAATAAATGAGGAAGTTGAGTTTAAAAGTTTTTTTCCCGGCCTTGTGAGATGTCGTCAGTGTGCACTTTAAATTACTAATTTATTTTTGCAAATATGTCTAGGTCAAATCCCAAAAAGTATCAAAACATTGTTATCGTGTGTATCATTAAGATGTACATGTACATAATATTATGATTGATTTATTGATGAAAACAACGATTTTCATCAATAAATCATAATAAATTATTTTTGCTTGATTGGTACTATTTACTAATTTACGACTATTTTTAAGTTTAACTTAATAACTAGTACCACCAAATGCCTATACCTTTCGCCGCATATTATAGTAGGTAAGTGTCCAAATGTTTTACATTTAAATTAGAGACACAAAAGCGGGATCTAAGTAGGGTGCCAAGGGAATTTTTTTATAAAGCATTTTAATGGGGAACTACACATGTAGGTGTATATATGCATGCTGTTATTATAATAATGAAGAACATCAATGGTATCAGGTATGAGTATTTATTTATAAGTTGTAAATTTGTAAATCATATATTTTGTAGGAAAGTATAACCGTATGTTGTTGTACAAATTGGTCGTGTATGTAACAGTATTTGGGTAATTACGACTGCACTCTTATGAAGTTATGTTAACGTGAAATCAACGGGTCTGCCCGCGAAATTCAAAATTTTCGTGGTTTTTTGCAATTTGTACGCTAATTAGACATGATAGGCTTATGGCAATCAATTTGCGAGAATGGCAGTATCATCTTTACATGATTATATCAAAATCTTTGCATAAAAATGTGTATCCTAGGAAATTAGTCCGAGTATCGAGTTTTATGTGAGTAACTCGCAAATCTTGGGCTAATTTCTTTAACTCGACACTTTCGAGCAGAGATTTTTATATAAACACGTGAAGCAGATATTGGGATTATCGCAATTTGACGGCCATAAGCCTATTATGTCTTATTAGCTTAAAAATCGCGAAAAACCACGAAAAATTTGAATTTCGCGGGCACACCCGTGGTGTGCTCCTTAACGTTTAAAACGTGAAAACTACTTGTAAATAAATGGCGGTTTTGAATTTTGCTTATAGATGCGTAACTAAATAAAATAAACAAAACGAAGGGTGGTAGCCAATCTATAATAACACTCAACTTAACTTACATTTGCGGTTATAATAATCTGTGTTTTTGGTTTTATCACTGATAACAAAGTAAACAATGCCGCACTCGAATCGGTTGAGAATTTTATAGCCCCTAATAAACGAGATTACTTGAACTATTTTTAATTTAAGTTAAATTTTATTTTCAAGCAGTACAGAGTTATACCTTAGGTCTTACTCTTAATCTATAATATCTGTAGCTGAGTCCCTGCCCGGGGGAAAATAAAATGGGGAAATAATGCCCGGCAAGCTTGCCGTACAGTCCGTAAGTGCGACAGAGATGGCAGTAGTGGTCTGTACTCTGTTTCCTCCTAGTTATTGCCCCACGGGCATCGACTGTTTGCTACAAGGTTACTAATAAATATTCTAATACACTTCTCATGAGAAAGCAGGTTTCGTAAAATGCAGCATGCAACGATTAAAATGGTAGGAGTAAACTATCCAGTTTTTGTAAAGCCGGGAGTCAGGGTGGGCCCGGCCGCCGCGCCGCGCCGGTAAGGGTTGTCACTTGCCAAGTGCCAACCATATAGCTTTCAGTTAATTTGGCAGCACTGACTTCGAAAAACATTATTACTTTACTATAAATTGGGATTTAAAAAAATCGTACATCTCAAAGATTCAAAACAAATATTTTAATATTATGACGTTTAATGAAATCGATTTGTCAGCTGTTGTAGTAGGTAAATATTCTGTATTAATAAATATAAAAAAAAACATGTTGTACCTAATATACCTAAACTATTGCATGTAGGTACATATTTATATAACATACAGCAATGGGTAGGTACGCAGATTTAGGAAAGGCTTAAGGTAAAAACTAAAGTTAGTAAAAGTACCTAACTTTTAAATAAGGGCCGATTTTCCAATCGCCAGATAAGCGTTAACTAAGGAATAATTAATATGACATTTTGACAGATTTTGTATGGCATATGTTTCAAAGTAATTCCTCGGATAGTTTATCTGGTGATTGAAAAATCGGCCCTAAAACATTTTAATTTGTCTTAAACCGTTATTATACCTACAGCCTAATTTTGCTTAAGTGCGATTGGAACTCTTTTCGCGTTTTGGATTTCATTACATTCGGACACTTTTAAGCGCTGACCGAAATCCTTAGTTTATTATATATCAATGTGCGAAGCAGAAATTTACTTTGGGCGTAGGTAAATTTATGATTGACTATCCCGTACTATTTACTAACCATAGTAGTCTAAAGAGTAGCTGTCCAGTCGAATACCTGGTGAGTAAAATCTGTGCTGGTGAGTTATCAGATGCGCAGTTAAGTCAAAAGTTAAGTCAGTATTTATTTTAATTGAATAATGATTTTCGCTTTACCCGCGTGTTGAACTTACCTTTTAACACTAGGTACTTGTGTAGGAGATACATTGTAGGCTCTTAGTGGGACATTGAGTGATCTATACAGGATGAAAAATAAGTTTTATTTTCTAACAAGTGTATGTAAAACTTGTGTAATTAGAAACAATGAAGCGTCTGTGGCGTTGAACTTGTTGAAAGATGGCCGTGGTAATGAACGTGACTATCCCAGAAATATACAATACTCTCGTAATTATGCACGTGTTTTGTATATTTATGAGTCTCCGTTACACATGTAATTATGTTGTTAAAAAAAGTTTGGAGTACTTTTTAACCAACAAGACCTCGTTCCCAATTTGTAATTAAATTGGTAATAATAATTTAGCTAAATTATGTCACCGAAAGATTGTAAACGGTATTTATAATCTTTCGGTGAATCTTTTGTCATCTATCCTCGCGAGATTAAAAACTGACGAAAGATGAACATTAACATGATTAACATGCTCACTGCTTACAATTTCAAACGCAATTTTTAGATTATAATTATTATGATCTACCAAAGTGAGACCGTACAATTTTGACATGGCACGATCCTCGCGCGCTGATTGGACGAACGTCCAACGTTCAGCCAATTAGGCGGTTTTGCATTTAGATTACAACCCCTTTAAAAACTTTTTTCAAAAATTCAACGTCTAACAGGGTAAAATAGAGACCAGGCAAGCGTAGTCGCCCATGTACTCGTTGTAAACATAGCATTATAAAAGTGACAATAACAGAATTATTTTAATACTTTCACTCCAGATAGCATTATCGCAACAGAAAGGAAAGGCCAGCCGGGAGATAGCGCTAAAAAATAACAGAATTATCTATTCAAAACAAATGATGATATTTCAATGTTAAGATCACCTATTTACTTACCTAAGGGCATGTGACTGGAATTTTTAAATTTAATTCGGAGAATTTGAAGTTTAAAATACGAGTATGTAGGAGGTAGGTACTTATTGGTACAGTGAAATAGGGAAAACTGCTTAATGGACCTAAGACACATAGGTTAATTTAGTTTTTCGCTAATAGTAGGCTAATTTATACATCGTTTATGCGCATGTTTTTAATAAAAACTTTGCTCATAAATTCCCATTCAACCTTTATTATTAGTTCCCGAAAGATCCAGATCCTGCAGTTTTCCAGATTTGGAGCTATATCGGGAGCCAATATGATGTTAATGACTATTTTTGACCAAAGTTTTTTTGAAGCATTGACATACCTACGATTCTAATTGGTCCACTGTTTGCAAAAACTAAATAGAATTATCGCGCCCAGGAGTAGAAAATGTTTCATTTTGAAGGATTAACTGCACTGCAAGAGAAAAATACAATTCAAAACGAAATTTAATGTAACAATATCTAATAGGAAAATGAGACGAAAAGAGTCAGTGGGATTTTATGAATATTGAAATACTTTAATTGATTAGATAGATAAGAATTTTCCTTTGAGTTTTCTCTACTTTTCATGAAAAATATTGTTTGCCGTTATATTAGGTAGATAGAATTCGGCTGAAAATGCTTAAATACTCGTATATAATATTATATACAATAATTTGTAAAAATGAACATTTAGGATGGTTTACAACATTAAAAGACTTGTCATTGACCTCACATTGGGCAGCTCAGTATTTCTGTATCTGAAGGTCAGTTGATATTTAAAAATAGGTCGCAAACAGCTTCTACAGTCAAACAAAAGAGAGGATTTTATCAGTCTTTGTATTGTGTACTTAACACAGCTGTTGGTAGTATCGAAACTATGTATTAAGTTTCATTAATCAAACTTTGTTCAACCGGAAAACAATTAGTTTTATAATTTATTCCAAGGCTTTTTAGTTTTGAAGTTACTCATAATATTATGTATAAAAAATCAAGGATTAATAAATCGATTAAACAGTACCTATCAAGTAAGGAGTTTGTGATATGGTAGACATGGAAGTGGAAAGAAATTGATGACAACTGCACTTGTAAAATTTCCTTCAAAATTGGCTATTTAGGAATTTCATTAATATTATAATCAGCATGAGATGTACCAATCAGTCATTATTATTACTCAACTTTTGAAATCCATACTCAATACAAATAGTTGATGTTATTCAAGTATGTTAAAAACTTCGGCCACTTCATTTTTAAATCGTGTCACGTTAATTGTTCGACATTAATTGGTGATTACAGTCCGACAAGGCTCTCATGGCACTTGAAGGAGGGCGCTGTTGCAAAACAAAGGCAGCCGTAAAATAAAATCTCCTTAATTTTACTTCAATTTTAGTTTAAAATAGCTAATAGTAAGTAAAAACAGCATTAAATACAATAGTGATATACTGACAGAGCGGACTATCAAACAGTAGCACAAGATAGCGACGTTAGTTCAGACTTTGGCCACGCGCCAAAATAGCCTTGTCGCACTGTATTTAGCTTTTACGATAGTACAATAAAAAAGGATGTCACTGACACTCGAGCACAGATAAAAATGATCCAATTCCTTATCTTTCATATCACTAGCGAGGACAACTCGGCCTGATGATAACAATTAACTCAGGCTCGAAGTTTTAAGGCAGAAGTTAAAGTAGAGTTAATTTCCATGCCTATACTTTTGATTTAGTCCTATTCTTCAGATATTTCTCAGATATCTATAAATGTCACATGACGACTTGCATGGCTTAAAACTCCTCTTATTTTATTCTTTTCACATCATACCGTAGAAAATCTGGCAAAAGCATTTTTTCTCGGATATTGGTCATAAAATATCTCATGAAATTAAAATAGATTTTCTTTGGATACGTTCAAACTGTAAAGCATAGTTTAATGATGGTAATAACGAGAATCTTTAAAGATAACGTTTCCCTATTAAGATTTTGCCTGCAGCTTTTCTCTGTAAAAGTAGGTTTGTCGAGATTTGTTTTTTTTTCGGTGAGATTCGGTGACTTTGGGTATGTTGTATGACCAAGCTATGGACAATTTTGTTTTTTTTTGTAGTTTTTTTTAGATTAATTTTGTTTATCTATTGATGTTAAGTTTACGTGTAAACGACTAATCTTAATTTAATCTGTTGATGTAAATACTTAATTTTCGATAAGCACTTGAAATTATGACACCATTTATACTTATATTTTTTTAAATCATTGTCACTTTTTTTGTTGCTTTATTATTAAAAGTCACTGTGTTACTTTCTCAATTTTGTGTCCTGAGTAGCCCCTTGCATTCAGCTTGGAAATACTAAGATCATCTTTTTTAATTAAAAGGTTAATCTACTAAGTATATAAAAATAAGTCGGGTTTTCCTTCCTGACGCTATAACTCCAGAACGCACGAACCGATTTCCGCGGTTTTGCATTCGTTGGAAAGGTCTCGGGCTCCGTGAGGTTTATAGAAAAGAAAATTCAGGAAAAATTTTAACAGAAAAGCGGGAAAATCTTTTAGCGGGAAAGCCATCTGGTGGCGAAACGGAGTTCGCTGGGTTTGCTAGTCTTCCACTATATAAAAATAAGTCGGGTTTTCCTTCCTGACGCTATAACTCCAGAACGCACGAACAGATTTCCACGGTTTTGCATTCGTTGAAAAGGTCTCGGGCTCCGTGAGGTTTATAGCAAAGAAAATTCAGGAAAAAATTCAACAGAAAAGCGGGAAAATCTTTTTAGCGGGAAAGCCATCTGGTGGCGAAACGGAGTTCGCCGGGTTTGCTAGAAGTATATGAAAATAGATTACGGATGATAAAATAATAATTTTATCTTATCTCTATTTGATAAATAAACTACTACTAGTACTAGCTGTGAACACATAATAAGGCTTTTTGGGAAATCTGCGCATAGAAACGTGTCACGTAGAAAGTGCAGGGTTTTCTTGAAACCGGTCTGAACTGTGTAGGTTCCGATTTTCACCTCGTAATCTAGTTTTTAGTAATCGCATTGATCATTGTATTATATGGATAGGCTGAAATGTTCAACAGATAGCAAGAATTCCGAGACGCTATTCAAATGCTAGTTGCAAATCAACTGATACGTTACGCAGAAAAATGAGCCAGTTGCTCTGTCACCGGATGAGGCTATTAATTGCAGAGTAAAATATGTCATGAAATAAAAATAGGTATGTAATAAAATATAGGTGGACATATACCTCCGTATACAATGTATCCATTGACAGTTTTCTTTAAAAAAAAAAGCGAAAGAATTTTTTCTTTTAACTTTTTTTTAAATTATTTTTTTGATTCTACTCGTATATACAATCCGGAGCACAAACGGCATTAATCGTGTTGCAGGGCTGAAAAGTGATAAGTTTTTTTAACTATATAAGTTAGAGCTTGACTGTGATCACATCATCACACCTGATGGAAAGTGATAATACAGTCTAACGTGGAACACGCTTGCCTATAGGAAATGCCTATTTAACTCTTGTTGTATGTGGATACTGGATAGGTATGTATGAAATCCATCAGAGAGAGCGAAGGTCTGGCACAAGACATCAGCGAGGATAAAATATGTGTAGAAAAAGAATCACTAATCTCACAATAGTCGACTTGTTAAATAAATGCCTTCAAAATAACAAAGTCATATCATCGCCGATCGACGAGGGCAGATAGCGGTCATGTTCGTCTAGCGTGTAGCAATAGTAGGTATAAGTAATTCAGCCCATTAGAGTACACAATGCCAAGGCTCCCGTTTCTACTCGTATTCCGATGGTAAATAAATATATACATGTATACATATACAGTCAGGACACATAATAATATTATGTGTATAATACACAGCAATAGACATGTACCCCGGACAGGGCAGACGGCGCGAAAAAATGTGTCCAGTTTATGGGTGCCAAAAATGCTTGTTTTGCCACCAACAGTAAGGTCACGCTGTAGTTCGCTCTGCAGCCACCTATAGAATTTTGACAGATGGCGCTAATAATTGCTTGTACGAAAAAAGTTTATGTAAATCGTTCGGATGCGCTGTCCATTATAAATATTATCCTTGTTTCTCATCGGTGCCATTTAGCCCCAAAGTAAGCTACAGCTTGTGTTATGGGGGTACTAGATTGCATAAATACAATATATTGAAAAACACCCAGACACTGGAAAATATTCAAGCTTGTCTGTATTCACACAAGTAAGAAAGAAAGGAAAAAAATATCAGCCAATTATGCCACATAATATAAGAGACAAAGTACCTACACACTTAGGAGAGAAAGGGGTAATAGGGGTCACCTAATTAAAATTTAATTAATTAGCTATCATTTTAGATCAGTAATATTTTAATATTTAAATCAGTAGTTTCTATTATTTGTACTTTTGGAGATGTTTGTGTGTGACCACCATTACCCGCTGACTCCGATTACCCGGTCTTCCCCTATATACTTAATCCACGACCTATAACGCAAAGGGCAAGACCACTACCGCTGTACCATTCAGTTCTCTGTTAGACGTGTTATTGGAACTCGGAACTAACTCGCATACCTGTTTTATTTGACCTCACACCAACGTGGAGACGTAGACTCATGCGAGTAAGTTGTTATACTGTATTATAACTTCATTAGTAATTTAAATGTACTCATTTTGAATCAATTTTCTTCATATGCACACTTACCTCATACTAAGGACAAATGTTACAGAAATTAGCTTCATATAATATTTCGTAGAATTCCATAACGTTAACCTCGTTTTTGGTTATTCCCCGCATGAAACAGACTCATGATCCAAATCAAAAATCCAAAAAGCCAATCCATCTATGTGTAGAGTGTAGACAATACCGGGTATGCGTGTATACAAACTTTTCTAAATTAAAAGAACCTATTAAAAATGTAATTAAATTAAATAACTAAAACTAAGAATATACTGTGTGTTATGTCCCGTAACTGTGGCCATAAAAGCTTATAACAGGTAGATAGTTTACTCATATTATTATCATGATGTTATCTTAAACATGTTTCGAATTATCCTCGCGCAAACTAAAACTTGATAGGAAGCCAAAAACTATCAACCGTTTTTGCGTTTCGAAACGACAAAAATATTTACATTAAGTACCTATTTTTAGAGGAAAATTTGTACATAATCATCACTCATCCTAATCAAGTAACCACGTGTACCGGAATGGGTATATATTGCGGAGCTTTCTATATACTTATACGTTCAGTAGATTATGTAACGCTGACCGGCGGTGATGGCTTGGTTGATAAGGGGTCCAATCGCGTATGAAAAACGTATTCATCGTTATCGTAATCGTTAGCGAATTCTGCCCCCGAACGGCTGACGTAAATCAGGGAACCAATCAGCGGGCAGATTTTGTAAACGATTACGAAAACGACGAATGCGTTTTTCTTACACAATCTAGGGGAGGTCTACTTACAGCTCTTATATTAGCAGAGGACATTTACTTACCTATGGCTTCGTTGAACAAAAAAAACCTCACAAAAACTACATACGGAAACACTTAAGTCATTTTGAGGAAGAGATTCTCGTAAAAAAATCACCAAAGTTGGGGACGGCCCGGCGAGATGGGCGCCGCCGGCGCATCCATCTGGCTTTCGTTTTTTATTCACTTTTTAAAAGACCCGCTTTTTCAAAAATTTGAAATAACAGTTTTGTTTCTAGGTACCTACAAATTGTTAATTTTTAATCGTCACCCTAGTACTGACGTAGGTGGGCCATTCAGTTCAGTAGAATTAAAATAACTGGGGGCTGCAATATTAAGATTTTTTTTACAATTGATAGGCTTGCGCTTGACCACAATCATGTCCGATGGGCAGAAATGATGAGGTCTAGGATGGAGCGCGCTTGCCTAGATGCTGAATGCCTATTCACTCTTGAAGGCACCCAGATTGTACTTGGCTGGGAACACGGAAGCTGGAAGGGTATTCCACACTTTAGCGATTCGTATCAGAAATGAAATTTTACCAAAGTGTGCGTAAACTATTAGTTATCACCCTACCTAACTCACCCAATAACTCACCTAAACGGTTTACTTTATCCATTTCACAATTGTATGGTTTATTTCACGAGGATAGTGTGAATAACAAAAGTATCTCTTTCGAAAGCAGAGACACTCTGCAGACTATTTTGAGATACAAATATGTTTTGAAATAGTTTGTAGACGCATGCAGACTTGCCTCATGACAACTAAAATAGCCAGCGCGCACGTGCTTGGCACCGGCTCCACTTAGTTCCTTCCTCCTTCCCAATATGTATCATTATCTTTGTGCCTACGAATTTTGGAGTTATTCATCTTCTTAGGAGCTATAATATTCAAATAAAGACCGCTGTGGCCATATTGGAACTCATTTTCTTCTATTACATATTATTTTTGGAACTATTTATCATAAAAGAAAAATATGAAAATGACATAATAAATCACGTGATCAATTTGTCAAGTTTTAATTTCTTAGAAATCTATATATACTATAATAATTGTTAGTGTGTGTTATGACCAATAGGAGCATCAATGAAAATGTTGCAAAAACGGATCGGATAGCTAAAAAACTTTCGGATAGCTAAGCGGAAGCTAATAAAATATATACACTTAGGTATATATTTTATTAGCTTCCGCTTAGCTATGGTAGGTATTGCTAATGCAATAAGCGATATAGAAAGTATACGTGTTACAAATTATTTCGTTTTCCTGTTTGGTTTTTACTGGACTATGACTAAGTGTTACCTAGAATAATAATCAAAATGTTTGGCTTATAAACTTACTACCGTTATAAAAATCAAATGCTTATAAAGATATGATTTAGTATCTATATTGTAGGGTTTGTGCCTTTCAGCGATGTATAGAAACTAGAAAGTTTTGATATCCAAGTTTTACTTCTATAATCCACAAATCTAAAACATCTTTAACCAACCCCTTCTCAACTTTTGATAGGACTTTTTGTTTATGAATGTGATAGCTTTCTTTATACATTAACATTAACGTAATTCTTTGATGTTACTGTGTCTGTGTTTTATTAGACTTGTTAAATGAGATGACCAATAGCCTCCCTGTATGTCGATTGCAATAAATTTGCCAATATCAGTAGCTACAACAGCCACAATTGTCTTATCAGGGTCAATGACCATGTTATCTATACATTCTTCATTGAGCTTCTTATGATATACATGTCTAATGTTTACAATCTAATAGCCATAATCTAAAACTATTATTTACGAACCTATTGGTGTATGTCTATCTTTTATTACACTGAACCACGGAATACATAATAGTACTAAAGGTACAGAAGACTCACTCGGCAAGATGATTTAAAAAATAGCGACCTTAGCGCTGACACGAAAAAGTGCAATTCTGTTCGCAATAGCGCCTGGCCACGCCCCAAAAAATAACTTCTCTTTCTATCGCGTAACTTTATCGCATTCGACTTGTACTAGGGCTACTTCGTCATCGGGCGCACGCAGCGCGTGAAATAGGCCGTACCCGAACTAAAGCCGGTTTTCTACCGCGAGCGGAGCGAACCCATTAAGGACTCCGTTCAACTCGCAAGAGTTAACTGCATACTAGTGTTTCTACCAATAAATAGTCGAGCGGAAAGGATTGAGCGAGCCGAAAGAGTTGAAATGAACTCGCACAGTTCTAGGCAGCGGAGCGGAGTCATTACGGTGTCATTAAGGAATCCGATTGACTCGCAATGACAGATTACATAGCAGCGTTTCCACAGAGAAAGAGGTGAGAGGGGCGGATCGAACGAGTAAAAAGAGTCCGCTACGTCAAGGTCTCGGCAACTAGTTTGAAACGAACTCGTTTGCAGTTTCCTGTATTATTTTCCTTTATCCTGTAGTATTTTGTTTTAAAATCGTCTAAATCATAGAATAGCCTATATTCCCCTTTCAATGTTCTTTCTCGAATGTGCTGGCTCAACCAAAATCTTCGTTTTGCGCGTTTTTTTCTGTGCTTAAGATATAATAGTATGTACTTTTTTTTCTGTATACATAATAACTGTCTTCACTTGATTCCGTGTCACTCGAGGACATCGCGAATTCGCAACAAAACACGACCGCAAGCAACCAGTTTAAAACACCAACTGAAATCGCTCTGACTAGTTTTTCATTTCCGTTCAGCTCGCTCCGCTCATTTCTCTCCTTTTGCAGTGGAAAACAAAAGACAAAACTCTTTGTTAGTGGAAACGCAAATCTATTTATACAAACGGAATCCGTCCCACTTAACCATTTCCCGCTCATTACCCTTTCGCGGTGGGAAACCGGCTTTACGCGAGGAAAGTATTCGGCGCGTGGCGGCCATCTGGAATTAGTACGTCGAGACGCCTATCTTTATTTTCTAGATCACGTGATAAGTTGACCTCGCCTGACTGAACTGTCTTGATACAATATAATATATACATATAGAGTATAGTATAAGACATGTGATATACTTTTCTAGAAATTCTAGGATTTAAAAGCCAAATAAAGGCTCAACACGTTTAATACTTTCGTATTGTCTTTATTAAATAACGTATTCTTCTTTCTATTCTTGTAATAAACGTTGAATCATTGTTTTGAACATCATGTTTAGGTATATTTTGGGCTCTCTCAATAAATAACTCGACTTCTTCTGTTTATAATGTAATCAAATTGACCTTCACTAGACACTGTTTATTTTAAAACAAGTCGCGTTAAATTTTTATTGTTAAATTAGTTTTGTACTTACATTCGCTACTCTAGTAGCTAACTTTATACTTAGACCAGTGTGCTACTGACGGTTATTAACTAAGAAAACGGAGGAAAAATCCTATTTTGAATCAAGTTACCAACCTAGGTTGATACGGTATATCTGCACCATACCCTGCTAGTTCCTAATTTGTGCAAAAAGAATAGAATTTTAGTCTTTCTAAGTTAATAACCCATTGAGGGTTACTAACTAACAAACTAAACAATACAGAACTAGCCCACAGATATTAATGTGAAATCATAGTGCATTGTGATTTGTGCACCGCGCTTTACTGACCTGCATTAATGACTAGCATGATCAATTAATTAGAATTGTCTAGTATGACTGATGAGTGATGACGTCATTTTTAAAACACTGTTGTCTTGAACTGTTATACAGAATGTTTTTTCAGCGGTCTGAACCAATCAGGTAGAATTTGCTAATGTTGCGGGTCGAATACGATAACGATGAATACGTTTTTCTTACACAATCTTGGGGCAGTTTTATATTCTCAAACCTTACCCACTCATACATACATATATACATAAATATTAGTTTTAAAATAGTGGTGCCAACATTCGCCAAAATTACCCACAATTACGTATAAAGAAAGTCAGAAACAATGCAAACCTTTGCCACTGCCAAATAACTTAAAAATGATTTGTCTGTTCTTTTACGTTCGAGTTCTGTATTTTATGATGATTTATTAGGAATTTCTGTTATTCATTGGAAACCACTATAGTTATTTGTTCCAAGCATTTTATCTAATCTATTGATAGACAAGTAATCTCTAATTTTTTTATGCAAACTTGCGCTCGACAACAGACAGTTCTGATGGAAAGCAATCTAACGAGGTCAACTAGAGTCTAGAACTCTAGAAGGTTGATAATATGTACGAGTATAATATATTATGTGTAGAATATGCATTATGCATATTCACTTATCTTGCCATTTTTGTCATACATTTTCCGTGATCGAGTTGAGACTACGTCATGTTCTTATCTTTGCAATTGTATCCTTGTCCATCCTTTTTCAATATTCAATACTGTTTCCTAAATGATTAAAACTGTCTTCTTGTTGCTCGACTGCTCATAACGAGAGTAGGTACTTTTTTAGGGTTATTGTAGGCATGTATTGTATAACTGTGTGTTTACTATAACATTTTTTATTTTATTCTGTTATATTACTTGTACGCGTGTCGTCATTGACTTCATGGAGGACATCATTGAATTTTCCAGTTATTTTTATGAATTGTTCATTGACATTTAACACCGTAAAATAAATCTAACTTTGAATTAAAAAAAATATAGTTACAGTAGGAATGTGCATAGAATTAGAAATTCCATTTTATACACACCATCACACTTATTTATATAGATATCTTTTATAACAATTACCAGGTTTGAAAAATAAGATAAGTAGTTATTTATGAAAGGACCCCGGAGCGGTGACCCACGTGATTGGATAATAGCACACAAATGGATGCCAGATCTAAATATATCTGAAGGGCCTTCTGCGATGCTCACTATACAAGCCGGTGGTGACCAAAAATATTTTCTTAAAAGGCGTGGTTTTTTTTACGTGTAAATCGTACGTCAGAAGCAGAACTACAAATACCTATCATAATATTATTGTACATGAATGTTATACGTGTTCATGCTATATACATAATTCTAATTATTATTTATTGTATTCTTCATAGATGAAAGAAAGATAATAATAGGTATATTTATACCTATTATTATTACCCGTGTATAAATCATTGATAACATAATATAAACTAAAGGATCAGCACTTAGTGACTGAAGCATCATTTTTAATTCGTCTAAACTGTAAAATGGCGCTAATGTAGGCGATAATATAATGCCCTGTCACCGCAATGTTGTGGGCGGTAACGACGCCATATTTAAAAAATTTCGACTTCAACATACGTCACATATTTCTCGTCCTCTCAGCGTAGCGTTCTTCTTCACTGGTTAAATCATTGATCTAATAGGGTTAATAGCATTATGCACACCTATTATTAATAATATTTGTGTAGAAACGATAAGTATATATGTACAAAATCGACTTATAGGGGATTTTTAAGTAAGTTTTAAGAGTTGACATATTATAGACATTCACATATTTTATCTCGAGAAGCACAGTTTTACAACAACTACCTATACCATCGATGCCTATACCTATGCAGCATACCTAGTACCCACCCAGTACATGCCAAGTGCCAGCATTAAATACCTTATCGTAGAAGTAGAGCGTCCGTCTTCATATAAGGACTATACAACACAACAGGTAGGTAAGGTCTTCAATGCTGTTTGCGATACAACGAATGTCTTTAAACGACTTCTGTATAGTCTGAGATTTTATTTAACATTAATTGTTTGCATTCAATTAAGGTGTTGCGGCCCTACCAGCCCGCGAAATTCAAATTTTATATAGTTTTTCACAAATATTAGACTAACTACACATTGTAGATTTATGGCAATGGATTTTGCGGGCCTACTTTTTATGCATCTACTTACATGCTTTTAATCGAAACTTTGCTCGAAAGTTCCCACTCATCTCATATTGGTTCCCAAAAGATAATTTTTTGCAGTTTCCCAGATTTCGAGCTATCGGGAACCAATATGAAGTAAATGAATATTGTTGAGCAGAGTTTTTATTAAAAACATGGAAATGCATAAATGCTGTGCCCGCAAAACTCATTGCCATTAGCCTTCGATGTATATTTAGCCTATACTATAAGCGAAAAACTAAATAGAATTTTCGCGCCCGAATGGTACCCATCGCCCTTAATCTAATGTTGAAGAAATAACTCAAGTCTATCGTCATGTCACCGTCATCTATAAAGGAAAAGTCTATATCCGCAGGAAGTTTCGGTATATAAATTCGGCAGATGCCTCAGCTATCAGTTATTTCTGTGACGCCCGCGCCGCCGTATTGTTTTTGGCACCTAAACGAGACCACGTGACGTATAGGCGCTGGCCGTGGGCGGACTGAGTCGTCACTGCATCTCATTTACCGCTCCATTTTAACATTGAGGTCTTCGGTGCACTTGCTGTCGGATTTGCCTTATTACGCTTTAATCTCGATATAAAGGGGATAAGATAGTCCTCATTTACTACTCAGAACCTAATGTACCTACTAGGTAGGTGCTCTAATTCCCGTTTTCAGAAACGCCTAAGCCGATAGGACAGTTTCCACTTACAACAACTGTCACCTAAGGGCTTAGGTGTCTCTTAAAATGTTGGTGAAACGAGCATATGTCACCAAAAAGCCGAAGTGTGCTCATGAACTATTTAATTTGGTTCCCCCGTCACCTTTTTACCATATAACGGGCTTTAACCCCTACATAATTGACATACCAAGGAAGCGGTTTGATTCCTCGTTCCTGGTACGCACTGCAAAAATCTGGAATACACTCACATCTCCCAGGCACTGTCTTGTGATACGTACCGCTAAGGTGTGGAAAACCATGCCAGCTTCACATTCTAGTTGGAGCGCGAGCGACGATTAAATTTACCTATTTTAAACCTATTTTAAATCTATGCTACAAAGTTTTCATAAAAACTATACAATGTTTTCATAAAATCTGTTAGGACTTACAATGAAAGCACTATAAATTGTGTAGACTCTTTAATTAAGTTTTAGGTTTAGGTTAGCACATTATTGTACCGCAGACATTACTCGCAGGTCTCAGTGTTGCCACATAGACTATGGGGTTGCCACAGATTCAAATTATCCTATTGCTACGTTCACACCTCCCCTCAATAGATTATTTGAAACTTATTGTTTACACCAAACCTAATATATTATCCCTTAACCTTTTAAATACAACCCCTCCTACAGCTTTTGTAAGTATGTCAGCCAGTTGGTCACTGGTATTTATATATTCCAATTCAATAATTTTCTTTTGAAGTTTCTCTTTTATAAAAGCTTGCTTTATTTCCAAATGCTTAACTCTAGAATTACCAGTGGCCATCTGAGCCATCTTGATAGTGGACTGATTGTCTTCATAAATGGTTATCTTTACCTCAAACCCAAACGTAATCATAATTTCTCTTAGCCAACAAGCCTCACTTGTTGCTGCACACAGAGCAATATACTCCGCCTCTGTTGAAGACAATGCTACCGTTGACTGTTTTTTAGAAAACCAAATTACTGGACAGCCAAATACTTTAAAAACACACCCCGATGTTGATTTACAATCATTACAACCACCCCAGTCACTATCAACATAGCTAACAACATCATTATTACATTCTCTATTATATCTTAAACATAAGTCAAGAGTGCCCCTCACATATCTCAAAATATTTAATAGCAGTTTATAGAGAAGTTCTGATGCACAACTTTGATACCGACTCAAAATGTTTACAACGGCACAAATATCAGGTCTTGTTCCCATTGCTGCATACATTAAACTCCCAACTAACTTTCTGCACTTCTTTTCAATCTCAATGCTCTCTGACCCTTCCCTCTTTAAAATATGAAAATTATAATTTTTATCAATAGGCAACTGCAAAGTTTTACAATCCAACATGTTATAATTTGATAACAAGCTAATCAAATACTCTTTTTGTGAAATAATAGTGATTCCCTTCTCAATATCCTGTTTTACATCAATTCCTAAAAATTTACTTATTACACCCATAACTTTCATCTTAAAGGTTTTACACAATACATCTCTCAACTCACACAAAGATTGCTCATTATTTCCAAAATACAAAATGTCATCGACATATAATACCAAAAATGTTTTCTTTTCCCCTTCATATTTAGAATACAAGCAAAAATCCTTATCACATTGCTTATAACCCAAAGATATCATTACGTTATTAAATGTTTCATTCTAGTACTTGGGAGACCTCTTTAAACCATAAATTGACTTGTTAAGTCTTACAAATTTAGTGTCAGTTCCCTCTGGCAAGATCAAATACAACTCTTCGTCAAGTTTTGCATTTAAAAAGGCTCCACAAACATCCATTTGATTTATCTCTAACCCTAACTTATTAGCTACGGCTACAAAAATCCTAAATGTGTTTAACTTTGCGACAGGGGCATATAAGTTCTCATCACACTCTTGTTCAAAGCCCCTGGCCACCAATCTGGCTTTGTAGCAGTCCAACTTTTTCTTTAAAACCCATTTCGAGCTAATAACTTCTTTTCCTTCTGGTATCACATCTACTTCTGTCCAAGTATTGTTCTCTCTCAGTTGTGTAAGCTCTTTTTTAATAGCCTCTTTCCAGTTTTCAGCATCGGATGACAACATAGCTTCCTTGTAACTTGTAGGCTCGGCAATATACAAGTGATAGTCATCTAAATACTTTGGGTTTTCTACTCTTCTTCTTGGTCTACTTTCTTGGCTCTCAGTTTGCCTTACCTCTACAGTGTCATTTCTTATCTCTTGAATTAATTCTGGTGTCATGCTATGTGTCACATCCGGTTCTCTTTCTTCATTCTGCCCTTGATCTGTATCATAGAACTCTTCTTGAGTTTCATTAAGTGACTCTTCCTCACTAGTATTCTCCCCAGGAACATCAAGTAAAACCACCTCTTCCTTTTCCTGTATGTTGTCTATTTGTTGCTCATTTCGCCTTGCTTGATTGATGAATACAACGTCCCTCTTAATATGAACCTCATTTCTGTCTTCATAATATAGTCTGTACCCTTTGCTGTCATCATATCCCACAAATATGGCTTTCTCTGCCTTGGTATCCCACTTCAGTCTATTTGGCTTAGGGATATGGACGTAAACTTCATCACCAAATACACCACATAAGCTCTGGATATTGAAATCACGCTTGAAAAATATGTTATAGGGTGTTTTCCCCTCTTCCCTACTCTTTGATGTTCGATTCAATACGTATATGGTGGTATTCACAGCTTCTGCCCATATTTTTTTTTGCCAAGTTTCTACTTTTAATCATAGACCTAGCGGCTTCCACTATAGTTCTCATGTCTCTCTCGGCTTTACCATTCTGTTGAGGAGTGTAAGCCACAGTTGTCTGATGTTGTATCCCTCTCTCTTCTACAAATGTTTTCATATCTTTATTGACAAACTCGCCGCCATTATCTGTCCGAATTACTTTAACTTTTAGCCCTGTCTGTCTTTCTGCCCATGTGACAAAATGTTTCATCTGAACAAACACATCACTTTTCTTCTTTAGAAAATATACGGAGTGGTAATTTGAATAGTCATCTTTTATCAATAAGAAATAGACAGACTTGCCTATGCTTTCAACTTCAAAAGGCCCACATAGATCTGCATGCAATAATTCTAAGCATTCTCTGGTATGCTGCTCTCTTCTTTGAAAAGGTAATCTGTGCATCTTACCTTGCAAGCATGACTCACACTTAAAACTGTCTCCTGTGTATGCAATGTTATTATTTTTGAGTACTTGCTTCACATGGTCGACACTCTGGTGACACAGTCTCTCATGCCACTCAGTCAATGTTGCAACAGCTGCAACATTTTCACGAACACAGCTTGACACCTTTAGTACATAATAATTGCCTTCACAGTTCCCTAAAGCACACAGTACATTGTCTTTGTAAATTAAACACTGACCATCTGACATTGTGACAGAATAACCCTTTTTGGTCACACTCGGTATTGAGAACAAGTTGATTTTAATGTCCGGAACATGTAAAACACTATTTAACGTCGACTCAACATAGTTTTCCCCGTTGAATACACTTAGTTTAACATCACCAACTCCGGCAATGGGTAAACGTCTCCCATCTCCGACAACAACAAACTGATCTGACACTGACAGTGACGTATAGCTGGTAAACACTGCACGATCTCCTGTCATGTGGTTAGAAGCGCCACTGTCCACGACCCAGCACAGATTATATCCTCTATTGTCTATGTAGTTCATGAACTCACTCCCTAACTCTGTTGTCATAGCTATTGTGAATGCGTTACCCAGATTTTCTTTCTTTGATGAATGTCCACCTTGTTTATCTGTGTTTGCACGCCTAGGACAGGAAAATTTCAAATGTCCCACAGATCCGCACTCAAAACACTTTCGACTTTCAGTCTCACTCTTACAATTTTTTGCAAAATGTGATGGATTTCCACATTTATAACACTTTTTCATAATTCCACGATTATCTCGCCTCTTGGTGTATAAAGCCACGTCGTTTTCCTCTTTTTCTTTGTCCCTGGCTTTTAATCTTTCCTCTTCCACCAATAATCGTGCCACTAAGTCATCATACTTCTGCTTATTTGTATCTACAGACTCCCAGGCCGAAATGAAATGACTGTAAGTTGCTGGCAATGATAACAAAACTTTGGTGATCATGAATTTTTCAGACATCTCCTCACCAGCTTGTTTTAGTTGACACGCCATTTCTTGTATCTTGGCCAAAAACACAGAAAGATCTCCATTTTCAAACTTAGTTTGTAAAAACCGTTGTTGCAACATCATTGTACTCGTTGCCGATGTCGCTTCAAAAACACTGTGCAACTTATTCCACATAGCAGCCGCCGTTTCACAGGTTAAAACATGTATCATAGCTGCCTCACTCAACCTGGAAACTATTATGGTTTGCGCTTTTATATCTTTCTTCGCCCACTCTGTACTATTCTTTTCGTCACGTTCTTCTGTTCCATCAACTACAGAGAACACATCCGCACCTCTCAATGTTACCGCCACCTGGAATTTCCAGACATTCCAGTTTTTCTGGCCCTCCAGTTTGATGACGTTTGATGTAGACGCCAACGCCATTGTGTGTGGATCCATTTTTCACGTTTGCGAAACCCCACGCGCTCCTCGCAGCCGTACCTCGTAAGCCTCCCGCGTGTGCCCGATGTCGTACTTGCTTCTTGCCTCCGTACGACCTCCTTCAGGCGCCGCTTGCTACAAAAACACTCTGACACGCTGTGTTTTATTTCGCTACGTCGCGTTTGCATTCGCAATTCCGATATCCCCTGCGATCTCCACCTTCACCTAAAACAGAATTATGAGCCTGACTGGGCCCATAACCTGTTAGGACTTACAATGAAAGCACTATAAATTGTGTAGACTCTTTAATTAAGTTTTAGGTTTAGGTTAGCACATTATTGTACCGCAGACATTACTCGCAGGTCTCAGTGTTGCCACATAGACTATGAGGTTGCCACAGATTCAAATTATCCTATTGCTACGTTCACAAAATCAACAACAAACGGGCATCTGCTTGTCACAAAACAATTGCGTATTAGTCCCAATTAGGAGCAATTTCGTTACAAATGAAAATGTTTGTGAGTTGTGGAGACTATACCTTCGTTGGTTAACCTTCATTAAATATATAAGGTATATTTTCGTCACGTTATATGTATCCTTTTAGGGAAATAACATGTAAAAAAAACAGTAAGGAACAGTTTTGTTCAAGAGACTTAAAACTACCTAAACAAAATTTTTACAAAAATATACTTACCTAAGTATCCAATGTTTAAAATATTGCTCTAGTATCGTTAACTAGATTATAATTACATCTAGATTGGTCTGACCGTTCAATCTCTCCAAATTGCAATCTGCTTGCGATTAAAGATGTTATTATACAATAATATAACATCTACATAATTGTTTAATCATATAATTATTTACGTGAGAAGTGTGACCTGTGCACTTCATCACGTGATATAAGTAGTGTATTAAATAAATTGGGTTCATCTACCTATCAAAATATTAATCGCACTCGAAAACTCACAATCACGCATAAAAAACACAAATTATTTATCTTTCTTGTTCCAATTATTTTTGTCGCCAAACTCGTCCAAAACGGTTCGACCGATTGTTATGAAATTTTCTGTGTGTGTTTAGGGTAGGTCTGAGAGTAGGTCGTAATTTTTTTTTACATCTCTAATGGCAAAACAACGTTTACTGGGACAACTAGTTATTGATATTATTATCATGAAGTTCCGATAAAATAAAACTACTTTCCATTGAACCTATTTTTTTTATTTTTCTCTCAATTTATTCCTTGAACGGTAGGTATAATCCCTAACGCATTTCATCGCATATTATGTACTGATGTTATCTATATAAACATTATTTTTCTTATAGTCCGTTATTAACGTCGTAAAAATGTTAAAGATAAGGAGATATATCTTTAGGACAAATTGTTAATGTTTGTTTTATAAATAGTACTATGGCTCATTGCACATAACACCCAATTATAACGTTTTAGGGTTCCGTACCTAAAGGGCAAAAAGCGGGATCCTGTTACCACAGTTTAAAGATATTCTCTGAGACTTCGATGTCCGTCCGTCTGTCACCATAGTGATACACACTTGAAATTTTCAGACTATGATGTAGTTCCGTTGGCGCTATAACAACAAACAGTTAAAAATTGAATGAAATGAAGATTAAACGCGACTTTTTGGTTCGTTTTTGGTCGTTGATCCAATAGACCCATTATTACTATAATGTAGAGATATGATAATGCAGAAGCAATAAGGCACATTTACCTACTATAGATGTGCCTTATAAATTACCTATTATAAACCTACCTATTATAAACTTACCTATTATATTATCATATCTCTACATTATAGTAATAATGGTACGGAACCCTTCGTGTGCGAGTCCGACTGGCACTTGTCCGATTTTATTTTACACACCATCCGTTATCTGGTGGCCAACGCGTGCTGATCACAGTGAAGCTGCGTTATCTTATCGAGGTCGTTCACCCTTGACATTCGTATACATGTCATGATAGTCACGGCGCGATCGCTACTGGATCGTTTGTATTCTACAAGAGTGGGGAATTTGTAGGTATACGCGAAGGTGCGTTGCCGTCATGATAAACTTATCAGCCCATTTAGTCGTTTTACAAGCTACTTTTATGCCGTTTTTTTGACAGCGATAAACACTAAATATACTCGTACGAGTAGTGAGTGCTGAGTACGTTCAAAATTATAATATACCTATGTGATTTAAGGTGACATGAATTGCAAGAGTTGTACTTTTATCCCCTTTTATCTTATGAATAGCTTTATCCAGATTAGATATTAATTTATGCACTGCAATATGACTGCAATACACACTTTTTATCACACAAATGTGACCATGCCTTCATCCTTGACACAGCTACAAGGATGGAGGCAGGGGCAAAAAATCTGATGTGTGATTTGATTTATGGATGACATGACCCCTTCCATACCCAAAAGGGTGGCAAAGGCTTGGATGGCAATGGGACCTTATGACTAAGCTGTCCGTCCGTTTGTCAACGGGCTGTATCTAGTTATGTGCCATATTAGCCAGGCTGTGGAAATATTCAATCTCTAATGCGACCTGATACCATCTTGATACACTACTTATCCGAGTCCGATTTGCACATGACCGTTTGTGGTAATTTTTAGCAGAAAATGTAAAGTTTTTCGTATTTTGTTTACAGACGCAGATGAGCGGTGATCGCACCGGCCCCCAGTGCGGTTTGACGTCGCTCCTGCCGATGTCTTGCCGCGGCCGCGCCGCAGCCTTCGCTCGGGACCTGCACTCGCGCCTGCGCAACCTTGGGGCCGCGCCAGAGGGCGAGTGCGAGAACAGCTGGCTCACGCGCGAGAACCCCGCGCACCGCCCGCCCAGCACTAGTACCGCGCACACGCAGCGGGAACTCGACACGTTCTATGGCTTTGAGCTCGAATGCGGCAGTCCGTCCAGCCCCGTCGACGAATACGACGCGCCCTTCCCGGAGAAACCGATCGAAGACACAGATCCGCCTTTTTATGACGTCGATTCGAGTGTTGAACACAAAGAGCCGAGCAAATTAACGCTAAAGCAGCCAGACAAAGGAAAGAATGGATTTAAGTTTTCCACAGCATTTTACACAGAATCGCCGGTTAAGGTTCAACCGACCGCCAGAGAAAACGGTCATATAGATAAACCACTTTATTCTCCCATAACGTTCGAAGACTGTGCTCGTCACAACAGTTACGATGAAATCGATTGTTTGGTACAGCCTATTACGACTGCAGATCGGTTAAGTCAGATTTCACAGTTAAGCTTGACCCTAGATAGCGACTCGGAATTCGAATCGGCGAAAAGTGATCCCTCTGATATCGCAGATGATGTGCCTCATACTGAAAACAATTTGGAAAATGATCTAACAGAGGTTGTAGAAGTTTTGTCTATTACTGATAGTGAGACGATCAATGATGATGAAATTTCGTTAAGCAGCGTGGAAAAAGATAAACATGAGGATAGTGAAAAGACTGTTGTAAGCAATGGTTTAACGAATGGTATAAATAATGAGACAGAAATCACACAAATAGTTACCAGTGAAGTTCCCGTCGAAAAAGAACCTTCACCCGCACCTGAAATCAATCCGGCATTGCTAAGCACCGAACAAAACGCAAAAGATGAAGTAGAAGACGACTGGCCGCAGCGAGTTCGCAGATGTTCATCATTGAAAACCGGAAAAACTCCACCTGGAACACCGGGCAGAAAGAAAATTGTTCGCTTCGCCGACGTGCTGGGACTCGATTTGGCTGATGTGAAAACTTTTATGGACGAAATCCCGGTTATACCAAAATCTGCCTACGACGATCTGAGCGGTTGTGAAGTACAAAATTTACCACCGGCTCGGCCGACCCCGCGTCTCGGTGCTCTGACCCTGGTTCCCCTGTTCCAACTCCCACGTGATGTAAACGAAAAGCTCGAAAAGCAAAACGTGTGCTTGGAGAGTTCGCGCGTCTGTGACGGCGTCCACGTCACGATCTGTGGCTCGGTTCGAGTGCGTAATTTAGACTTTCACAAGACTGTTCACGTTCGGTACACCATGAACCGCTGGAAGACGTACACGGACTTGCAGGCGACGTACGTGCAAGGCTCCTGCGACGGTTACTCGGACCGCTTTCAGTTCGTTTTGTACGCGCCGTGTATTTCATCGGGGCAGAGAATGGAACTCGCGGTGAGGTTTCAATGCAAGGGCCAGCAATTCTGGGACAATAACAGCGGGGCCAACTACTGCTTCGACTGCTTAGCGCTGGGTGCCTCTGCGCCTGCCCAGAGCTCGTCCGCCGCACTTCATCCCACCATGGACTGGCACCCGTCGTTCTACTGAGGTCTGGGTGTCCGCGCCGTTGGTGAAGTGTTGATGTCGTCTGGCGGCGACTGGCGGTCACAAGTGAGGAGTCCGGCAGGTCTCGACCCGGTTGTGCGAGCGGCCAACGACCAGCGACTAGCGCACGCTGGTCAGTGGTCACATTCCTGTGCCCGTTTCGACTGCAGCTGCAATGAAATCGTCGGCGAGTGAACGTGGAGTCCTAAATTATCGGGGCTTAAACTGTCAAACGTTTTGTGATATACGAATAGATATAGTGGTAGTCCATAAACACGAGTGAATCGACTCGTTAGAGTGCCATTAGCCGCAACTACTTTCTGTTTATCGAATTTTGTACTGTTATTAATTTATAGTAAGTACTGATCTACGATGAAGAAGTAATAGTTATAGTGAATCCAGGGATTGTGCGGAGACGAGCCACGTTGCCATTTATGTTCCTTTGTAAATATTATGATTGAGAGATAAATTCTGAATGATATTTATATTTTAATACATTTTTTATGAAATATGTCTTGTGCAAGTTTTACGTCGATAAATCACAAACCTATACTTAGTTAGCAAGATTTCATTCACGTAAATACGAAACTAGATAAAGAAAATATATATTCTTAAAATTAAATACAATATAAAATATTATGACAGAATTAGTCTTTGTTAGGTTTTTATGAAGTTTTATGAATTGTTATAGTAGGTAATTTAGATGCAAAGTTTAATCATTGAATAGTCCTACATATTATTTTATATCAAAGTGGTAAATATCTACTGTTCTGAAATAAGCTACGAACTTACCGAATACAATATTTTCTATTTTTATATTTACAAGTTCATGACAACATCAAATACTTCATATTATACGGGAATTTCTAATATGTTTTCTGGCTTTTGATATTCTATTTTGAACAAAGACTAATAGAAATAATTACGAAATTAAATTATTATTAATTGTAAGGTATCAGCGATATTTATTACGACGGTTTTTATTTTGTATGTACCTGAAATCTTTTAATGTGGCCATATTAATTAATGATACTATAATTATGAAAATAATGCAGAAAAGATATCGATTTTTATTGTATTGTTAATTTTGACACCTGTTTTAGCAATAAATCTACGAATAAATGAATGTGCATAAATATTATTTACCTACTTGGTGTTTGAATTTCCTCTTTAGCCTGTATAGTGTATAACTAGGTGTTAAAGATCTATGTGTTTACTTGATTTAATAGACTATGTACTTGTTACTTACTTTTTTTTACACAATACAAGTTAGTACTTGACTGCCATCTCACCTGATGGTAAGTGATGATGCAGCCGAAGATGTTGACGTAGACTTGGAAGGGGTAAGTATAGTCAACCCAACGGTTTCTACACAGCATCGCACCGGGACGCTGAATCTAGGGTAGGGTGGTAACTAGCCACGGCCGCAGCCTCCCACCAGACCAGACCTGAGCCAATTTTGGAATTAAAAAATTTCAAAATGGCCCGTGGCGGGAATCAAACCCGCCACCTCCCACTCGAATCCGAGCGCGCGTCCCCTGCGCCAGGGACGACGTCAAATTTAAATTTTCGGTTAAACTAAAATGTTGAACAACTGCTGAACCTATTTTTCTTCTACAATTTGCAAAAAACTAAATAGTAAAGAATAGTAGAAGGTAGTAATAGAAGATTTAGTAGATGCCTGGGACCATTTTAAAACATTAAACTCATTTTAGGTCTCGAATCTTCATGCTCATCACACAAACATTATCTAGTTGTGGTGTAATCGAACCTACGACCCCCGACACAGATTATTTAGTCAAGTGTAGTAGATAAATGTGTTTCTATGTATGTTTGTCCACGCAATTCTCCGAAACTATTATTCATTGAAATTTGCAATGTTATTATTATTATTTATTGGCCCACATCTACTTCAAATGAGGGAACACCGAACAGTGCACCTTTCATGAAAATCGGTTCTGTAGTCATTGGGAGAACCAGAAATTTAAATGTGTTTAGCGGCGGAGTGAGTGATTGCTAATTGATTACTTTAGGAGCTACAAAACTAAAGTACGAAAACTAAGATCTAATCAGGAAGTTCTTGATGTAGGAAAATATAAAGAATAGATAATACCCATTTCACGTATTTTAATGTAATAACTAAGTATCCTTTACATTCTGCAGTATCATAAGACTAAATATATCACAATTATTAAATAATATTGTTAATAAATAACTAGAAAAAAGACTAAGAATCATTCAATCCAGTGATAAACATAGAAATGAAATTATCGTACAAAAGTCCATGAGTAAGACCAGACAAAATAAAATGAAAATAAAGGAACCTAAAATGTAGTAATCTAAGTACAAAAACAAACCTACAACATTTATTGGCAAATACGTTGCTAGCATAATTCGCTAATCTATGTAGGAGAGACCTACTTAATAACTTAAAAATATATACACAAAATATAATAGTATTTATATAAGCGCCTAGAAGAAATGTCCTAGTTCCTAATTAAATAATTTTATAACCTTTGACTCATCAAATTCAATTCAACAGTCATTTACTTGTGATGATACTTGAGCCAAATAGATTGATGCTTGAAAAAATAAAAATGTCACACAAACGATAACCTCAAGAAAGTGTGACCTAAAAGTGCTATCTGGCGCCCTCACTTTTTATGACGCTATTTACCTCAATAATCTCATTTAATTATGATTTATACAAGCCAGTATGTATAAGGGGCATGGTAGGTTAAAGGGTCGAAAAATATGGTATAAATTATCTTAATTAAAAGCAAAGTTACAAATATGACATTATTATACCTAGATATTTGAATATTAATTATGTAGGCACTATAGTATTTATTTCTATTTAAGTAGATACCTATTTACATAATAAAATTATTTTAAAAAATATTGAATTATGCAGATTGTCATGGTTTGTTTGTTGTTTGCTTGAGTTAATAGAAATAATGATCTATTTTCATCTACTTTTCACTCGATTTCATTTTATTTACAAGATACAAAATTCCTATTTAGGGCAAGATCTTCTAAAGTACTTTTTTTTTAATGAACTATTGAATTTTGTAATGTTACCTCACAGATTTTATGTTGACGTTGCAAAATTCTTCAGGTTAATTCTTTTTTCCTCTTAGGTATTTTCGATAATGAAATATAATATAATTATATCCTAAAAAAAGTAAAAATCGTGTTTTACCAAGTTTAGTTTTATCTTAGCAAGTGATGTGTTTGAAAGTTAGTTCGAAAATCACAGTTTTATTTTATTTTAAAGTATCCTGCCCAAAATTTTTCATTACGGCAATTGGTGGTCTGCAACAGACGCGTTAGGTCGCGTCCGACGTGAAGCTGTACGCGGCCTATGAATGCTTATTATGAAAATGTTCTAGTGTGGTCTCTTTGACACGCTTGACGCGGCGTACGAGCGACGAGACCACACTAGTAGATTTCCATAGTAAGCATTCATAGGCCGCGTACAGCGTGACGTCGGACGAGACCTCGCGTCTGTTACAGACCACCGCCTTATATCTACTCGTATTTTAAACAGTTTTACTATACATTGTTATAATAATTATAGTTATTTAGTGTGTGTTGAACGTTGGTCGTGGGCAGCGGCAGCGCGATGGAGGAGTCCCGCAGCGCCTTCAGCTGGAGGTGCAGCCGCTGTTTGCAGAACTCGTAGAACTCGATCTCGCGCGTGAAGTTGGCGCGGACGAGGTTCTTCACCGCCTCGGAGACTGGCGGCTTGAACGCGTTCCGGTTGATGCGGTTGAAGGTGTTTAACTCTTCTGAAACATCAAAGCGATATAAGATAAAGATACAAGATAAAACGTTGCTTGCATATGTTTTAATCCGGGCAAAATTTGGAATTGCCAAATTTTTAACATTTCATCAGATTCATTAGTTGCGGCGTGGAGGAATACACACACACAACTTTTTTTATTATTTTTTACTGGCAGAGGCCCGCACCAATTTCTCCCATTAAAATAACTATCAAAATTCCTTTCGTAAGGGATGAACACTTCATGATACTCGTAATCGTAGCTTGCAGACTTAAAACCCTATTAGTCCAAATATGCGAGCTGTATTTAAGCCTCTTTGGATTAGTGCTGAGCATCATCGGCTGCAGATCACGAGGTCCTGGCTTCGATTAATGCCGGGTCATGCCACTAAAAATCTAGTATTTGTGTTGTTCCTTGGGTTCTGAAATTTCGAAATTAGCGTTGTTTCACCCCCGTGCCTCAGAGTGCACGTAAGCCGTCGCATTGGTCGTGCACTACGATCTCTCTCCGGTCGTGTCGGAGCTATTGTACCGTCTAATTAAGAGAAAGAGGGAGTAGAGAGTGCACCTGCGCCTTACATAGTTAAGTATTCTCTGTTCTGTCTTTGTTCGTCACCAGTGATTTGGCTTTCGACGGAAAGAGACAAAACCATCATTAACAATTCCACTGCTATTTTTCGTAAGGGGTAAGGGGGTAAGTAACAAAGTGTATATATGGTTAGGTTAGGTACCCCAGTATAATCGCAGCGACCCCTGGAAGAAGCGCGGGATGTATCGCTCGAACGCCAGCAGGGTGGAGTTCATGTCTTCGAGGACGCCCACCACGGCGTACTGCTGCTCCACCACTCTCTTGGCGCGCTGAAGTGCTTCCAGGCTGTTGAAGGGCCTGTAAACCAATTATAGTGTGGCGTATTAATTGCCCTGTTACACATTATCAGATTGTAATCTCATCTGATGGTAAGTGACGAATTGACGATGAAATTGAACAAGTTCTCGTGGTAACTTAGAGGTGTGTAAGTTCACACACCTCTAAGTTACCACGAGACACGAGACACAGCATCGCATGGCCACTATAAATCCTGCAGAAACAGGTCAGTGCGTCTTTCTCCCATCTTTTTCCGTTCGAGACAGGTTTACCAATCCATCGTTTCAACCTATTTTACGTCCCACAGCTGGGCATGGGTCTCCTCTCCTCCCAGGTTGAGAGGAGTTCGAACTTAAGTCTATTTATTACTTAACATACAGCGCGAGGATCAATGGACTCCATGTCCATCGACTACAAGAGGAGTAAACAATGCAGCGATATAATAATCTATCATGGGGCTGATGATATCATGGGGTACAAAAGTTGGACAATATGAATGATTACATTTATTAGATAATTATTAGATTGATATATTTAGCGCTACCCCGGTAGTAAATATGTTATAATATGATGCACATGATATCTATTGTTGATGATGAATGAACAGTTGGTATTAAACTTCCATTTTAATTGATAAGAAGAATGATAAGAGTGGGTCAATCACGAAATACGCTACTCTAAGAGGACGGGAACTATGTGACATATGTTGAAACCAAAAATTTCTCAAATATGGCGTCGCGCGTCTTACATTTCAGTATCGCTGACAGCACATACCGCTGTTGGTCGCATATATTAGCGCCATTTTACAGATTGACAACTTAAAAATCCAGCTTCAGGGCGGAGCCTAAAAATTATGCATGACGTCACTAAGGGCTCATACTTTATGTTACGTCCATGAGTAGGTACATACGTGCACTGTGGGTCGTGGCCGCAGAAGAACAGCGTTTGTCTGCGATGGTCTCCGATCCCCTCGTGCGTCTCTCCCTCCAGGTAGCGGCACTCTCTGTCGCCGCTTAGAACGCAGGTTTCAAAATCCTGAAACCAAAGGTAAGAATAGTAAGCATCGTGGGAAATCGCTCTTGAGATGAACAGACCTTACATAGGTTGCAGTCGATGTGTTATGGAGTTGATTATTATAATACAACTGGTATAGGAATAATTATATTCCTATACTTATAGCAAATACTCGTTGCCCGCGTAGAAATAAAATGTGGTAACACGACAGCGTCTGTTCTCCGCCAAAGATTTAAATAGTTAGATGAGCCCTAAACCTCCAATTTTAAGACGTTTTTTTCTTGTGTGCGCAGTGCGACACGTTGTCATTTTACACACACACAGCGACATATCTTGTGTGCGCAGTGCGACACGTTGTCATTTTACACACACACACAGCGACATAACTTGTGTGCGCAGTGCGACACGTTGTCATTTTACACACACACAGCGACATAACTTGTGTGCGCAGCGCGACACGTTGTCGTTTTACACACACACAGCGACATAACTTATGTGCGCAGTGCGACACGTTGTCATTTTACACACACACAGCGACATATTATCTTGTGTGCGTAGGGCGACACGTTGTCATTTTACACACACACAGCGACATAAGAAATGGTGATATAGCGAGGTCTCATTTATTTACTCTTAAACGGCACAAGTTGCGTTCTTGGGAGCCCCCTTATTATATTCTGTTTTTTTAGTATTTGCTGTTATAGCGGTAACAGAAATAAATCATCAGCTGTGAAAACTTCAACTATCCGAAATATGGTTTACAAGTAATTTCGAAACATCGTCATTCCGTTTCATAAAACTCAACAAGATTATGTTATTCTGAATACAATAGAACGGTAATATAATAGTATGAAATTACTTTTAAAGTAATAATTAGCTCATCGCTTTTTTGTTCAGGTCAAACTAATTTATTTTTTGTTTACATACCACGTTGTCCTGTGTACAAATACACTTGGCTTAACAATAAAAGAATAATTAACGGGGAAAAAATACTCTATTAATTTTTTAGGCAAGCGTTACTTTATTAACAAGGTGATAACTTATGCTTGACGCATAGTTAGGTACTGTGTACCTATTGGAGAATTCATAGTATACGAGATGCATCTACGCATACACTTTTGCTCGATCTGTACAGACTGCAGCATGACATGAGACGCAATGTCATTTCACGCAAAACTTTTTAGGGGACCGCATACCTACATGAATTCTACTAATTACTATGTTCGAAGGTTGAGCCCTCATATTGAGGCATGGTCATTATATTATTGTTGTGTAGTCTTGTCGACATATCGTGAAAGCTCTGGATTCACATTTCACAGCCGCAAATAGCTCGCTCGAGCTTGAAACCAACGCTAAACTTGTACCCAATTAGGAAATACCCACAGATTTCCTTGCAATTCCAATGCGAATGATATAACATTGGTATCTGCCAATAAATATTATCGTTTTCTCCTGTTACTAGACCGAACCATTTGATTTAAAAGATATCTTTATAATAGCCGTGCACGAGCAGTCTCTTTGAAAGACCGATATAGTCTAAGAGACCGATATAGTCTAGAGAAGAGAGAGAGACATAATTATTTTATTCGCAATGGGGAAAATATACAATTAATTGTATGTGATATGAGTTATTGTTTAAAAACGATAGTAGAGTAACCACCATTAGCTTCTGAAAGATTTTGTTTTTCGTAAAAATAAAGTTCAATGACTCACGAATATGTAAGACAATTGAAAGTGAATGAATTTGATTGAAAATTAGTGTCATTGTCAGCCTATAGGGTACATTTTATATTCACGCATCTGATATCCTGCCAAAAACAACCTTCCAACATTTCATTATTAATTTTGTAAAGACGTTATAAATCTGATTTCAATTATCAGATCTTA
Source organism: Coenonympha glycerion (assembly GCA_963855885.1). Classification (NCBI taxonomy): domain Eukaryota; kingdom Metazoa; phylum Arthropoda; class Insecta; order Lepidoptera; family Nymphalidae; genus Coenonympha; species Coenonympha glycerion. The sequence continues at coordinate 10,179,407 of OY979636.1, read as the reverse complement.
TTAATTTCTTAAATTTAAAAATGTTTTAAGCCGCCTATTCAATTGTCCACAATGAGATGTACGTACAATCAGTACAATCTTATTTATATCAGCGTTTGAACAGATAAAGGTCGATGGCACACGGTGTAGATTTCATATAGGTACCAATAGATATACAATCTGATTAAGATTACAACGGGTAATAGTTATTGGTACCGGAGAGATTATAGTTCAGCTTCATTGTAATTACCATCTACTTATTTAATGGATTACAGCTGTCTCTTTGATTCCTCTAACTGTCACGAATCTTCAAGAGCGTCACGTAATCCTCTTTAAATTATTATCCTTGCCTACACCATCTATCAAACGTCATAACACTTGCTAATATTATTACAGCAGTCCGTCTTATGATGAGTTTGATCGATTGCTTCTATTGTTATCGCCTTAACGCTCAGTTGAGAGATCTATTTTTGAGACGTCTTTTCACGATCAATAAAACGAATTTGTTGTCGCCGAAACGATCCCCGGATGTTTTTTGTCTAAAAAAGGTTACGCATTAGTTCGCTGCACCCGATCGCGTGAATAGAATAGTACTTTTTTTGCTGTATTAATACACAGATAAAATTAATTATTATACGTGCGTGTCTTACGGAGGAGATTTCCTGCGATATTGTTGCCGTGTGTGACAATTTAAAGAACCTCACCCTACCTTTAGTCCTCGTCTATCCCTACCCTTAGTCCTCGTCTATCCCTACCCTTAGTCCATACTATACCTACTTATTATACTTTAGCATCTCATTTTAAAGAGAAATTCACGAGTTATGAAACTTTTGTGAAAATGGAAATATTTTCAATTTCGACTGATATTAATCCACCTTTCTCATTTCTTTCTTTTCTTCTACTTTTTTCTGCTTTACACAAGCTTAGGCGGAGGAATTTCTTTTCCTTTATCCTTTGCTTTTTCCCGTTCTACTTTTTTATGCTCTTTTATGATTCGATTTTCCTCGGCATATACTTAGAATAATCGAGAAATATCAAAAGACAAATAAAGAGTAAACCATCATATAAGTAAATATTGACAAAGAGTAAACCCCAATAAACTATGAATACATAGGTATACTAAACTATGAATACAAAGGCACCTATACGAGAAAAGAATCATGTAACGTATATAAATAATTGTACAAAAAGTAAACAAATAGAATAAGAAGGGAGCGTGAGCAAATTGCTCGTCTTCAAACAGACAGATTAGCCGAAGTGTAAAACTGTGGAGCGAACGGCTGACGGTGATTGCAGCACGTCCGATAGCGAATTACATGCTTTTTTCATACCATAGAATATATCATAGCCATTGATTAAACATATAAAGGATCAGCATTTACTGACGTCACGCCACAATTTTTAGGCTCCGGCCTGAAGCATCCTTTTTAATTTGTCAAAACTCTTAAATGGCGTTGCTGTGTGCGGCAATGTAATATTGGAGAATATTTTACTTCAACATACGTCACATATTTCTCGTCCGCTTAGCGTAGCGTACTTCGTCATTGATAATAATAGCTCATACGTAGATATCAACGCTACACATTGTTAAGGAACGTTCAACCTATAAGGTTTTTTGTAGGATACAGCTTTTACACGGCATTTGTCGTTGTAAATTAAATTAGAGCTGCTTAATGCTTATGCTGATACAATTAAGTAATTTCAAGTTTAGCAAGAATTTAATAAATATGTTGGACGTTGGTGTTGGTGAAACTGATAGATTTCTTAGCGTCTGTGACAGCCAGCTTGATTAAAGGAAGGCTGGCAAATCCAATTTCAAGAACAAAGAAAACTAGTGAGGTATTAATTAGGTAAGTTGATTATAGGCAGATAGGTTAGTAATTATTTTTAGCCTCTAAGTTTTTTCTTACTACCATTTTTATAAGTACTTATTTTTGTACACACCTGTCGAGTTACGAACTCAGCAGTATATTTTAAAAGGAATAAACGCCTAATAATAAACCTGTACGAAAGTATTAAATTGTATTGAATGTTCGTATCTTATGCTTATTTAAAATGGATATGATATTGACGGGTGCATCGTGTAAGCAACTGAAGCCTATTAAATTAATTGGTATTGACAACCAACTGATCATGAACTGGGAGGCGATGTCAATGAAGTTGCCGCAATTTAGACGACTTCCTTGTACAAGCTAGGAACTACCTAACAAGCTGAGTTACCATTAACCAGTAACGACATAAAACGGGAATTCAAGATTTACGAGAATGTGGAGAAAGCATTATCCTGTTTTCTACCTATCAAACGATCGCGTAAACTTTGGAATGTTTTTAAACATGTAACATCATCATTATTGTCATCAGCAGGTTACAGTCTACTGCAGGATTAAGGCCTCATTGGCAACAGGCAATTATTTTTCTAACAAAGTTTCTTATGGGACGTTATCGCTAGGGGACGAATCAGAATCAGGCAAAAGAGAATTGATTTTTTCGTGACGAAATCTCGGCACGAAGAAAATCTACGAAAATTTTCTAAATTCTAGAAGCAAAGTTTCCCTTAGTATACAATCACGTAGGTATAAAGATTTACAAAGAAGAACTCGTTAGCGCGGACTATTTGAAAAAAACAGCGCCGTCTATCGAGTGATGGCTGAAATTAAACATGAAAATTGAGAGTATAAAATGGAGTATTATTTTAGGTGTTTTTCAAACTGTTTTAGGTGTTTGTTTGTACCGAGTATTCCATGACACTCACTTCTCTTTTCGATATCTTGAGGGATCACACGATATCGCGTCGATTGGCAGAAAGCAGGATGTGGACGCTTCACGCTACTAATATGTGGGTTGGAGGGTGACTGTATTTAACCCACAATTTCTTCTGAGATATGCAGATTGTCTCGCGATGTTTTCCGTCACCGCACAAGGCAGTGCGTAGTGATTGTGCGTAGGTTTCAGTCAAGATTAAAACTTGATTGGTACAAGTACTAATTAAGTCCTGGGTAATCTATAGCGAGGAAGTAACCCAGTGGTTTTAAAAAGAATCAAGGTTTGAACCCCAGGCACCTCTGACTTGTAGTTTCACTGCGTTTATGGTTACTAAATATCGCTTACTCAAAGGTGAAAATTTTGCGGTGCATCCTTCCTGACACTCCTGACAGTTCTCCAAGATATTTTCAAAGGTGTATATAGACCGACAGGATTAGATGCTGCTAATAATTAATAGCTTCTTATTCTGATAGGAGACTTCTGCCTATAGGGGTTTTAAAAAGGGAATTCGATTAAAGAATCAAGCGAATTTTGATTAAAGAACTAAAATAAATATCAAAGTACGTTTAAACGTTTAAATATGAAAGCAGCAATTAGTTTTTAACCGACTTCAAAAATTGTCTATGACTTCGTCATTTCTTCGCACATCAAGTTAGTAAGAAGGACTATTAGGGATTGTATGACACATTGCCCGACTTCGAATTGGTGTGGGTACCTAAAATTTAAATAAAAATTATTTCACTCTTTGTAGTGGCATTTGAAGTTGGTTTTTTGGAAAGGATTTCCCATTTTTTAAACGGCCGGTTATTGAAAATAACAGATCACTTTTAACCATCAAACGTCAAATGATACCACGGTGCAAGAACTAAGAACGTTGCATCTCTGCAGAAAAAGTCCCATTTCGATCTTAATAGATGTAAGCTTTTCAGTTCCAAGTCCTAGGCCTTACATGATACAAAAGCTGAAATAGAACGGCTTTAAATAGACCGCAAAAAGTACGTCCATTATCACAGCAAAATACTTGCTATACTCGTATTGCTAGTAGCTACAGTAGTCATTTATAGAAATGCTGAGCACTGTACAGTGCCGCTGTTATGCAGTGTGAACTGTGACGCACCATCGCTGTGTGACGGATCGCCGGCCCATTGATCCGTAAATTGACTGCGGCTAACAAACGAGCCACGAGGAACGAATCACAGCGTGAGAGTAATGATCCCGCACTGGATCCCCGTATGTCGGGATCTTATAAATTATATCGACAGCGGTGCGCTTAAATAGAGCACCTTATTGCGGAAACGTAAAGTCTATTTTAGTTTTAAAATGGCACGATGTGTTAGGTGTAATGATATGCGATTAATATTTTCATTAAAATGATTTTCTAAAGATTTGCTATAGTTCTTAATAAGGCGGAAAAAGTGCGCGGTAACTTTTGTCCGTCGTGGAGTTGGACCAAAGTGGAATTCGCTGCAGCGATCTATTTTTGACGTTTGGCGACAGTGACAATGAGTTTTGTTATTTTACAAGAAAGCTATAATTCGTTTAATTATGATTTTATAGATAGTCTAGTTGACCCGGCAAACGTTGTTTGGACATTAGGGATATAAAAGATAGCTTACAATCTACTCGCAGATCTACCAAACATACACAGAAAATTGCAGAACAATCGGTCGAGTCGTTTCCGAGGAGTTTGGTGGCAAAAATTTGGCACGAAATTTTATATTTTAGAAAAAAATTAAGTATATAAGTTTGCATTCTGATTGACTGTCTGATCTGTGATCTGACCGCTCGGTTCAAAACAAGCTGGACGTATAAGGCTATGGCATGCAGATAGTTAGCTATATGCATCAACTATATAGCTATCATGCATCAACAAGATAGCTTCAAACGGATATGTTATAGCTTTGAGGCATCCGCTCGAAAAGGATTTTAAAATGAAACCACTAAGGCTCGGTTGCTTGACTTGACTTTAACCGAAACGTTATAGTTAAATATGGCTTCCTGACTCTTATTTCGAAAGACATAAGAGTCAGACCGCCATATTTAACTATAACGTTTTGGTTAAAGTCAAGACAAGCAACCGAGCCTAAAAGAAGGAGCAGTATTTTTCGTAATCGTAATCGACGGCAATCTTTCCCCTGGGCGCTGATTGAGTGAAAAAATGTTCACTGAGAATTCAACCAATCAAGGAGCAAGAATTATTCACGTTTGTTGCGGCCATGCAGCGGCTTTTTGGAACTTTCCCCGGGGGCGGTACGGGGTCTATTTTGCCCCCGTAAGACTTAACTACAGAGTAATTTTTGTGGTGCTGCGGAACAACGTGCAAATAGCCCCAGATGCACGAGCCGAACCGTTACCTACGAATAAATATTGAGGGAAAAATATCTGTGTAAAGTCTGCCACTTTCCTACTTCCATCCCCGCACTGAGTGAAAGATCAGCATATTTGGCGCGCTAACAAAGTGAAAGTGTCGGACGGGGTTATTTTGACCCCGTATGACCCAGTAAGCAGTGAACGTGTTAGTAAATATTTTGTGCTTACTTTTTTCAGCCAGGCTGGGTCCGGCAGAGGCAGGTCGGGGAAGGCCCTCTTCCGCTCCACGTAGTACCACGGCGCCCGGATGTAGTAGTACCAAGAGATGACACGCTCTACGGGATCTCGGACCACGTTCACGTAGATTGGAGATGGGTAGCCGAACCTAGAAATTAATAACAACATGAAATGAACAATAAGTTTATGACTCTCTTCAGGAAATAACTTGGATTGAAACTCTTCTTTTAATGCAGGAAAATCCGGAAATCTGGAATTTGTGAACTAGGCAAGATATTTGGTGAGAAATTAGTTTTCGCGAAAATCTTACAAACGTGATTTTCTACTATCGAATTTCTTCAGGTAAAACTATTTCACGCGAGTGAAGGGTTAATAATACTTTTTTGCGATTTTAATTAATTGTCCCGTTGTGTTCAATAATGGAATGAAGTACAAGGGAATAGGGATAGTGGTAAACATGTCTTACTATAGTTGTATTATGATAATTAATAAGCGATAAATAATTAATTATGAAATGTGATGGGCGATGGCGCATCTTTTATTCTATTTCTTGGGAACCAAGACTAAGTGGGCTAAGTGGTTCATCGCAGTAATATCTAGATGTAATTTGTATACAGAAAGACTGAGTAATCATCGGTGTAATTAGTATTAATCATATTATGGTCTCGACACATTAGGCGCTAGAAACAAAATTATGTTTAACTTTTAAAATAGTGCAGTTATTAAGAGATTTAATCGCTTATTTTACCAGGTATATTGTAATTTGTATAGTTCTATCTATTAATTTTTAAAGAATGAGATACATATATTTTGTCAAATAAAGGCTTATTTATTTATTTATTGTAATTTGTAAGTAGGAACATATAATATGAAAACCGGCTTCATAATTTACCAAACATTGAAAAGTCCTATTGTAACCATCCGCTAATAACGGATTTTTGAAAATATTTCAAGCCATAAAGAAATAAAATAGCATGAGCGAAGCCGCGGACGTCCGCCAGTCTATATACAAATAAGGATTAATATATTAAATAAGGATTTATAAGGATTAATAAGGATTAATATATCAGTTACAGATTAATAATTATGATTGCCTATTTCATCGCGAGCGTCGACCTATTATAAATCAATGGCACATTTGTTGCTCCAACTTGCAATGATACTAATTTAAATCCGCGACAACCAGATTTTGCCGTGCTTTTATAGAGAAAGCACTGAAAATAAATTGTAGCCGCCTTAATGTTTGATTTTTATTGTTATCATTTTTAGGGTTCCATACCAATTTGGTAAAAATGGAACCCTTATGTTGAGACTTTCTCCGTCCGTCCGTCCGTCCGTCCGTCCGTCCGTCTGTCACACTCGATTATTTCAGTAACTATTCAAGCTATCGACTTGAAATTTAGAATAGTTGTAGGTAATAGTGACGCGACGTCATAACAATCGTAAAAATTTGAAAATTGTTTTTATTTTTATTTAAAAAGGGGGGAAAACCGGGTCGATAAAATTTCAAAATGAGATAATCATATTGAGTGGGGTATCATATGAAAGGGCGTGACTTGTGTATTCTAAAACCAATTTATTTTTTATTTTTATGTCTAATAGTTTTTGAGTTATTGAGCAAACTGTCGAAAAAAATACCGTTCCCCCCCCTTATCTCCGAAGTTTACCAATCAAAAAATCTGAAATAATTATAATCAATAGGAATAAACGTATATTTTACAGGAAAAATAAAATCATCTCTCTCTCTCAACTATTATACTTTTTTTGATAATAACAATAAACCACCAAAAACAAAGTGTTTGCGGTTTGCCAACAAAAGTACCTACATGTAAATTATACTCGTAAATTTATGATCTAAAGTGATTCTTTGAATGTTTTACTTCTTTTATGGTATGGAACCCTCGGTGCGCGAGTCCGACTCGCACTTGGCCGGTTTTTTTTGGATTACCATTAAGTGTACCGACTGCCGGCGCTTAATATTTATTCCAAATCCAACTGACAGTTAGAGGTTGATTGATGATTGCTATTTAGTTTTTTTCTTGCTATTAGAAATTAGTTCGCGAATTTGTATGCTCTTAATAACATTGTTGTATTTAACATTAATGTGAAAGTGTTATGATTTTCTTAAATACGTATTAGAAGGTGAATCTTTTTTGTTTTCTTTAAATTAGACGTGACCGCAATTTCGTATAGTGGAAATCGACCTATAATTAATGACTTTTTTTTATTATCTAGATAGGCTTGCGCTTGACTACAATCATATCTGATGGACAGAAATGATGAGGTCTAGGATGGAGCGCGCTTGCCTAGAAAATGCCTATTCACTCTTCTCTTGAAGGCACCCAGGTTGTACTTGGCTGGGAACACAGAAGCTGGAAGGGTGTTCCACACCTTAGCGGTACGTATCAGAAACGTGGAAGTAAATCTAAATTACAAGTCAGTATACTTAATCTAATTAAATCATAATGATTGTATAACGATAATCGTACTAACTTGGAAAATTCAAAAATTTCGTTTCTTTGATCGAGTTTCAAAAATGGATGAGAATGAAAACCTATGCGATCGCTACATTGATCACGTGAATTAACTAATCAGATTTCGTCATTTTGATATCTCCGAAACGGAGAGGAGATGTTGAAATGACGTAATCTGATTGGTTACTCAAACACAGCTCCGCTTCGCTCCGCTCCGCTTTGGTGGCAACCGGGCCTTATGGTTTAACTTTTTCTAATTAGTACGGAACCCTCAGTGCGCGAGCCCGACTCGTACCTGACCAATTATTAATTTCGTTGCATTCGAGCCAATCGAATTGAATTGAAATACGTCATAGGTACTCAGGCTACCCGTGTTAATTAAGAAATTATAAAATCCCGAATCGTATTGGTCTTCTCCTAAGTCGTAATGGAAAACATACAATCGTAAAAATATTTCACAATATCAGACAGTTTTTTACGACCACTCATGCATGAACAAAACGATTCACGTGGTCTTCCTCTCCAAGAAATTATTAGTAGCTGCCAGTAGCTGCTTCACCCCGTGGCTCAGAGAGCACGTAAAGCTAATTGTTCCTACGCTTTATTTATCCTTTCTTTTTACGCCTTATTTCTACTTAGTAATATTATAAATTCGGTGTTTCTACCGTTCCGTCCCAAAGACTGACGTTAATGGCGGTTGGCAATGGGGTCTTACACTACTTTTGAATTTGATAAAAAATATTACTTTATTATAAACTAGGATAAAAATAATAACGTGCAGTGAAAGAAATATTAAAATCCAACGAAGATTTACAAAGTTACAAGCGTTTAAACTTTGGAGTGGGGGGATCTTCTATCCCTTTCTCGCAAAACGAAAATTTGTATGAAGCCGCACGAAGCTACTATGGCGTTGGTACTTTGTGACGTCACAATTTCATGTTGCTATCTCTGTCTAATCACAAATCTTTAAATGCTTATAACTTTTTTGTTATTTGATCGATTTAATTAGTTCTTTCAGTGCACGTCATTATTTTAATTCTACTTTATAATAAAGTAATAAAAAAATTGGAGTCAAATACCCTATTGACGTCAGTCTTTGGGACGAAAAATTATAATTGGATTAATGTATTAAATAACTAATAGGCATAATTATGATTGTCACCTGGTAAAGTTGGTGTAGCAAACGTGTTTGATGTAGGAGGCGGGCGGCGTGTGCGCAGACACCAGGCTCACCAGCACCTGCTGGTCGGCAGGAGCGAGCCTGATGGTCTCCACTCGCTGCACCGCGTCCCGGTGGAAACCTACACAAGATTATGCATATTAAGTGTGTAAGCCCGTGAAGCCACACAAATATATAGTCAGCAAGTTGGGTTATAGACAAACTGTTCTTATTCTGTGAGGAGACCCGTGATTCGAAGTGGGAAACATGAAAATTAGAGATTATAAAAATGCAGTAAAATTATTATCAAACGATCTTATAAGGAAGTTCAAATGATGACAGTGGGGGACGGAGCTTAAAGACTTATGCTATGCTCCGAGTACATCTTCCCCGATATAGATTGAAGAAATATGATTGCTAAAGATGACATAGGGTGCTGGAACATTCCTACTAAAATAATTACGGTGGATAAGCCACATTGAGAATGTCGCAGGGTGTTGGCAGGAGATCGTGATTGGTCATTCCTTTAGTCTATAACAGTGGGCGTCCAACGGAGACGTCGTCAAAAAACATCATGGAAAATTCTTTCTCTAATCAATAGTCACGCATTACCGATCGATGGCAACCTATAATCTCAATTAAATTTTTGGCGAATAGAGCCGCTGCTCTGAAGGTTGTATTTCATACCTGTCGGATCTGCGAAGACCAAATGGACAAAGAGGACCCACGGATATAATATTATCTAAATATCGTTTCGCGTGAAATTCGTGGGAAACTTATAAGAGCCGTTTGAGACTGTCTGCGATGAGATGACCTTTAGGTGAGGCTATATAAAGTGTGAAGCTTTGCCCTTTTGCCGGGGTTGCTACTGGCTATATAAGAAAGACAGAGCAATGCTGTCCTTGTCTCAAGACGCAATATCCTTCGTTCTCAGCGATTACTACCATGAAGAGACATTATAATGAAGGCGGTCATTGTAATTTGACCGTTCTCAAGGTAAGGAAACTAATCAATTTGAATGGACGTTACACTACTCGCTACTAGGCAGTTGGTTGAATAGGTAGGAACAATATGCAAGTCATTACTGCTATACTGAATACGACTAGATTGCCTTTGGAAATGATTTAAATACAAATGCCGAAAAATAAATTAATGAAATACATATTAAAGCTAAAGTAATACTGATAGCTCAACTTCAGAGAAATGTCTAGATTTAAATCATTTTTCTTTTAATACATATATAATATCCATACACGTAATGTACGGATGGTCACAATACACACATGACACAACAAATAATATTTGATAAGCACATAAGTTATCTTAATATATATAAATCTCGTGTCACAATGTTTGTCGTCAATGGACTCCTAAACCACTTAACCGATTATAATAAAATTCGCACACCATGTGCAGTTCGATCCAACTTGAGAGATAGGATAGTTTAAATCTCAATTCAACTATTTTATTTTAAATCCCCAAGGGCAAAACAACGTTTGCCAGGTCAGCTAGTTAATTATAAAAAATAGTTTTTACAAGCAAAAAGTTAAGTACAGAACTTTGTAATCTGAGCATCACCTGTGGCCACAGTCAAAAAGATAGCTAGCTACGTATGTTAATCATGCTTGATTCCACTCGAGGTTAATCAGCAAGAAAACTATCAACGGAATTAATATTCTATTTCCAGCAAAGAATTAGTGTTAAAGAGCCTGTGAAACTCGTCATTGGATTCGTCTTAACAATAACTTTCGACACTAACAATGTAAACACCTCTGTAAACACAATAATTACGAAGAAACAAAAAAGGTCACCATTGCTATGCAATGAGGTTTAAAACATCATTGTATTCGACGAGACAATGCATAGGAAGGCTAAATATTTTTTTGGCTCGCTATCTTCACCTCGAAGTTCAATTCACCAAGTACTTAGTTTAAAAGAAAAACTACTCGTATTTTATTTGGGTACATTTTTTTTTGTTATAAAATTAAACTCTTTGTAGGTACTTACAAACCTGATTTTTTGACTTTTTAAAGGTATCTACTTTGTACAGAGTAAATATTATTAGACCATAGACCGGGGTCTGATTGCGTAAGAAAAACGTATTCATCGTTATCGTAATCGTTAGCGAATTCTGGCCCCCGATTGGCTGACGCAAATCAGGAACCCATTCAGCGGGCAGAATAATTGGTAAACGATTACGATAACGATGAATATGTTTTTCTTTGACAATCTAAGGGATGCGGTAGTTTTTTTGGCATTACTCGTAAAAATAAACAGGAATACAGGAACAGCAAAGTACGCAGTAATTCCATATTTACACTATGCGCATAGATAAATCCGCCGCTAGTACCAGTGCTGAATTGCGTTTATATAATGAGGAATTGCTACCAAATTGAGACAAAACTTCCACGTAATTGTAAAAAAAAATATGAGTCTATAGTCTTTTCAACGAAACGCGAGACCAGACGTAAACAAAAGCCGATCATTTAGTAGTAGCGACGACGGAACAAACAAAATATGACTATCTCTTTCTATCTTGTTTGTTTGCTATCTGCCGCACCGCTCACGACTTTCGCTTTCAAGGTCAAAGCATGTCATGGGGGTTATCGTAAACATTTGGATAATATTTTATATTTTATTTTGTTCCCCTAATCATAAACCTAGAATAAATATTTTAATTGACGCGTGATATTGACGTGTCACTTGTCTCAACATTCGAAGCGATTGTATAGAATAGCGTCCATTCGCGTGGATGGCGTGGCGCTGCATGACCTGACGTGCCACTCAGCGTGCTTCTAGTGAGGCACTGAAGTGGCGCGTAACACGAAACTTTCACTTATGTTAAATCTAGTTTCAAGATATCATTAAAAAAATTCAGACAATACGATATTATTGTCAAAACATAAATTTATTTTAAATTTGAAAAATTAGTATACGTTAAAAAGGTTGCGCAACCCTGCTTAAGCGAATGATATGGCAGTCGGTTTGTTTACGTCTGGTATCGCTCGAGATTGAATAGACTTTAACTCTAAGTTTGAACCCAATTAAATTAATAATATGAGCCTCTGTGTTGCTCGGAGTTCTTTGCGCGATTAAATCAGAAATGAGGAGATCCACTAAATAATAAAATTACCGACATAGCTCAACGTGTCGTCAAAATTAAGTGGCAATGGGCGGGATACGGCTCGTAGGACCGACGGGCGTTGGGGACCCAAGTAGCTGGAAGCTGGTGCATGCATCGGAAATTGCAATGTTGGTTGGCTAGACTAGTTATAGGTACCTATACGGATGACACAAACAGAGTTGCAAGGAGTCGCTAGCTTCAGGCGGCACAAGATCGTGGTATTGAGTCAATCGGTTGAAATGACGATGATCGACAAAAATGATATTATAAAGAAGTAGGTTTACTAGGTACATACCAAACTGGTTCCTGATAGCCAATCGCCTTAGCAGCTCCATGAAGGTTTGGCTGCCAACCTTTGGCACCCGGTTGAAGAATAGCAACTCCACGTCGCTGCGAGCTGTATTGTTCAGCTCCCATGGGTCTGGTAGCACTTCCTCTTGCAACTCCTGCACTACTTCTTCGGATCTAATGACCTCCGATTCGAGAGTGCGCTGCGGTTTGCTGCGTTCCTGGTAGGTGATAAATATAATGTTACGTAATTTTGCGAACACGACGGAGGTGACAAAAAATGTACGTTAAATTTTAACTCTCTGCACTCCCTCTCCCAAAAACTATAATGATGCCAATTAAACACCATTTTAAGCTTTTCTAAAACAATTTAGACTGTATCGTAAATCACCAATCAATTCTACAAATTCTGTATTTAATTTACCCTATCAAACTCAGTTGTAGCTTTTGGATCAATTCCGAGCCAGTGAAATAATTTATTAGCAAATATTAAAATAAATTTTTTGGTTGCCTCATTTTTTGCGCAGCGAATTAACTTAGCTGTTCAGCGCGAAATATATTATACAGCCGGTACTCTTGATATTAGTCCACTCGAGCTGTAATTAGCACAAGTTAGAGATCATTTTTTCATTTTAACATTTTCAATAAAAAGTTGTTGAATATGAAATGGTACTCACAGCGCCGGTATTCCTTCGCAGTGCTTCAAGAGCCTCTTTGTACTCTTGCGCAGACGCGTACCCATGCTCCGACCGGTCCGTTTGAGTTCCTGTAACAAACCAGTATTGAGTCAAAGAGAAAAAAGTCTTTGCTTATGACCATGCAATGCCAAAAACTTAGAAATAGAACAGCATTACAAATTACTTTAATAGACATATACATATTCACAGGACCCGGCAAATAGTGCAAAAAAGTCGCCAATTTACTGGTGTCAAAAATGTACGTTTTGACACCAACAGCGTAAGTAGTAAGCTGACCGCAATATTGTTTATGGACCGCGGTCCACGTCAAAGATTAACACTTGATATTTATCCGCATGCGCGTTTCCACAGAGACGGTTGTGGCGTAGGTATAAGCGGAAAATTTGACACATGACGTAGGTATTTTTGTTCTTGTATGCAGAAGAGCTGGGTTCTTGTATGCAGAAGATGGTATGGGCTCATCCTTAGGTTCATATCGATGGTTATTTTACATTTTTAGTGCTTTACATAAGTTTTAAGTCATTGACCGACACAGCACTTAAGTTTTTCTAGCAAATCCCATATATTTCGATCCCTCTAATACTACTAATATGGGTACTCGTAGATGCAAATTATTGGTTTTCGATACAATAAATTACACGCCTAATTTGTAAATGCGATGCATTATACTGTATATTATGTGGTGCTCCGAAGTGCTATTATTATTAAGTAATTACGGGTAAGATTACATTTACTCTACCCTGTTACATGCGTTTTAACTTTTCGAGTTTAATAGCATAAATTACGTTTTGTTCGTATAGTCATTTTAATCAATAAGTGGAGAGGGTTTTTTCCTTTAACCAAAGCCTAGTCATGTTGATAATTTTACCTTTGCATTCCTACCACATGCCTTCAACTGGGTTCAGTGTCCAGATATGGCTATCGTCTAGTGACTTAGCGCGACGCGAATAGGTGTTTCAAAAACTGCTGTCTATGCTCTTAAGAGAGAGTCGCAAGTCCAGAGCTAGGCCTACATTTTATTCTTGAAATATTCCTTTGGGTGATAACGTTTTTAACCCTCCAAACGTTTACCAAATTGGACAATTTTGATCTCATTAGATTCATTACACCTTAATCTAACGCCGCAACTACACTACTCGCGAAGTTCCTTGGCGAAGTACTCAGAAAGTTTACCGAAGTATTAAGAAAAGTTAGCGAAGTTAGACGAAGTGCTCGCTTCGGTCAACTTCGGTCAACTTCGCGAGTAGTGTAGAGCGCGGGTAAGTTTGTAAGGCCACGCTGTAGTTCGCTCAGCAGCCACCTATAGAATTTTGCAAGATGGCGCTTCTGTATGCTTGTACGAAAAAGTTTTACGTAAATCGTTCGGATGCCCATATCCTGAGGTTTCTTATCGGTATGTGATTTATTTATTTGATGGCAATTGGCAACCCATACATTTTTTTTAATTTTGTTCTTAAAGCGTACGAAAATCACTCGTAGAAATAGATTTTCAGCTGCTGATCTCTTTATTTTCTCAAAAACATCACAGTATCAGAGCTAACCCGAAGGTCGTTATCGTCGGGTTCCCCGGGATTCCTTTGCACGCGTATTACCGATTCGTGAAAGACAATTTGTACCGCGAGGCCACGACACCATCCAGACATGATTTACTATCGTGCGATACAGTATCTAAGGTATCTGACACCACCGTTATATTAAACCCATCGCATCACCAAGACTACTCCCATCTGCTATCTTCCGATCATACTTTCTCCTGAAGTGATAACACTATGATCTTTACAGCTAAATCAAAAGATTTTTTCTATCAAGGCCTGCATATGCCCTTTAGCAAAATGAATTTCTACTACCTACCTACCTACTTTATTTCTACCAATGACGAAATAAGTACGCTACGCTAAGAGAACGGGAAAGATGTGACGTAGGTTGAAGCCAAAAATTTCTCAAATATGGCGTCACTCGTCGTAGGTACAGCACAGTACCGCTGTCAGTCGCTTACATTAGTGCCATTTATAGTTTTGACAAATTAAAAATAATGGTTCAGGGCGGAGGATAAAAATAAATGCGTGACGTCACTAAGTGCCTTTATATGTTTAATCAATGATTTCTACTTTCTATTTATTTTGAAAATGATTTATCTTTCTTTTTTGTGGAGCGGAATCAGCCAAGTGCGAGTCCGACTCGCGTAGAGTAAAGGCTTTCGGAAGAAAATAAAGCTGTATCTTATAATATTATGTATATATTCACCCCCAGCAAGATGAGATAAGTCCAAAAAAAATCCAATTGTCTTATACATTACTAGCAGAAACCCGCAGCTTCGCCCGCGCAAATTTTAGTTTTCCCTACACACGGGAACCATCTATTTTCCGGAATAAAAAGTAGCCTTTGTGCTAATTTGGGACGAAATCTGTCTTCATTCCAATTTTCAGCCAAAAAAATTCAGCAGTTGCGCCGTAAAGGAGTAGGTATATCTCCCGCATAAATATTTGTTTTCACTATTTCCGCAGTAATTGTGGATTCCCAGTACAATATCTATTAATCTAGGATATAATCTATATCCGTTTCAAATTTCAGGCAAATCTGTTCAGTAATTACGGCGTGAAAGAATATTATTGCCTCGTGAATATCAGCTTTTCACTCGTATTATATCAACCATGGAATTTTCCGGGATGAATGGTAGCCTATGTAATAATCCGAATCTCCTTACCGAATTTTAGTCATTTCAGTTCAGTAATTACAGCGTAAAGTAATACTTTTTGCGCGTGAACATCAATTTTTCAGTTTTCCCGCGGAAACCATGGATTTTTCTGGGATGAAAAGTAGCCTTCGCATTAATCCAGGATATAATCTATCTTTATTGTGAATTTCAGCCATATCAGTTCAGTAAATACGGCGTGAAGTAGTATTTTTCGCGTATGAATATCTGTTTTTCTTTTTTCCTGCAAAAAACCATGGATTTTTCCGGGATAAAAAGAAGCCTATTTATTAACCCAGGATATAATCTATCATCATTCCAAATTACAGCCAAATAACATGCACTTGCGGCATGAAGATTTTTTTCCGCCTGAATTTCGGTTTTTTTACTAATCCCACGGGAACTATGAATTTTTTCGGGACGAAAAGTAGCCTCCGTATTAATTCAGGATATAGTCTAAGTTTGTTCCAAATTTCAGCCATATCAGTTTAGTAATTACGGCGTGAAGAAGTATTTTTCTCGCGAGAATATCGGTTTTTCACTTTTCCTGCAAAAACCATGGATTCTTCTGGGATAAAAAGTACCCTATTTATTAACCCAGCATATAATCTATCTCCATTCCAAATTCCAGCCAAATCGATTGTGCACTTGCGGCATGAAGATTTTTTTTCCGCGTGAATTTCGGTTTTTTACTAATCCCACGGGAACCATGATTTTTTTCGGGACGAAAAGTAGCCTTCGTATTAATCCAGGATATAGTCTATCTCTTTTTCAAATTTCAGCCATATCAGTTCAGTAATTACGGCGGGAAGTAGTATTTTTCCCGCGTGAATATCGGTTTTTCCCTTCTCCTGCAAAACCCATGGATTTTTCCGGGATGAAAAGTACACTATTTATTAACCCAGGATATAATCTATCTCTATTCCAAATTTCATCCAAATCGGTTGTGTACTTGCGGCGTGAGATTTTTTTCCGCGTGAATTTCGGTTTTTAACTTATCCCACGGGAACCATGAATTCTTTCGGGATGAAAAATAGCCTATATGGTAATGCAAGATATAATATACCTCCATTCCAAATTTTAGCCAAATCGGTACAGTAGTTGCGGCGTGAAGCCGTATTTTAACTTGATAAAATCCAAACTTCGGACCCCCGTTTCACCCCCTTAGAGGGTGAATTTTGAAAAATCCTTTCTTAGTGCACCCCTAGACCTCACAAGGAATATGTGTGCCAAATTTGGAGTCTCTAGACCCAGCGGTTTGGGCTGTGCGTTGATATGTCAGTGAGTCAGTCAGTCAGTCAGTCAGTCAGTCAGTCAGTCAGTCAGTCAGTCAGTCAGTTTCTTCTTTTATATATATATATAGATGATTGATTTGTAAAAAAATCTTTTAAGAAATAAATACCGTATTAATGAAGCTCACGAATTAGATCAATTGAATTAAGAAATACGATTCAACTTCATTGTTTCAAAAACCACATCGCTATACAAAAAGTTATCATGTTCTACATCTTAGATACGAATACCTGACTTTACTAAAAACAAATGAAACATTTATAAGATGACCTAATCTGATAAACTGAAATATTTAGTAGTTTCGCAAATAAAACTAATTTGAAAGTGGCACATGCCGTGTATTTTCTTTTAGATAAAAAGTTCAGATGTAATCAAACTTTGCAACAATGCAAAAATAAATATACCTACTCCAATCTGGCTTGCCGAAAATACAAGAAAAAGAAAAGGTGTGACTTTCTCTCGTAAAAAGGATTCTTATCTGCGATTTTAGCAGCCGGACGTTTTATACATGTTAATTAAGATTTCATTCGACCAAAATACTCTGGTTTGCGTGCAAACGTTGGGTAGCCCAAGCATTTTAAATGTTGGATGTGATAAAAATCAGTTTGGTGAACATATCACCAAACTGAATATAAGAACTGAACTGAAGATATCCAATTAAGAAATAAGTTATCGAAATAATTTTTAAATAATATTATTTAATATAATATTATTTAATAATTATATATTCAAAGATTTAAAACTAAATCAAAGTATCCGTTTTCATCTCAACCCCTTTTTATGTCTCACTGCTGGGTACGGGCCTCCTCTCAGACGGAGAGGGGTTTGGCCATAGCCATAGCCCACCATTCTGGCCAAATGCGGCTTGGCGGGCTTCATAAACCTTTGAGAACATTTTTGTGAACTCTCAGGCATGCAGGTTTCCTCACGATGTTTTCCTTCACCGCTAAGGAAGTGATATTTAGTTTCCTAAAAACGTAACCTATTTTTTTACATAATATTTAATAACGTGGAATGCTACATACAGCATACATACCTACACGATTGGACATTTTGATGATATGATTGCATTGTGAAAGAAAAAATATTATAAATAAAAAACGTTATAGAAGATTATATCCCCTTCCACCATTTCAAGCAGATAAATGTACAACATCCTCCAAAAAACTGCACTCCAATTGCCATCATATAGTTTATCTGTCAAAAAATCTAGTTCACTCAAAGCAGAAGGTGAATTATCAACAGCTACTTTGACTGTAATAAGAGTTCTTTATGAAAGTTAATAACTAATAACTACAGCCGTCTTATAAGGAACAAAAGCCCATTTGATTAGGCATGTAATGAACTATGAAGTGTGATGTTTATAATTTGTCTGACGATGGGATAAAAAGCGTAACGACGTACGGTGAAAGATTGAATGAATGAACCAATAGATACCTACAACCTATTATTATATTCGTGGAAAGTCTGCCTGTTTCTTTCTTTATATTTATTTTACTATTAACTCAGAAGCGTTAAGTCCATTATTTTAATGAAAATATTTTCGTTGCAGGAATTTTACATCTCTGGATAGGGCGGTGAAAAAATGTCGCGGAGTTTACCTGTGGAAATAATGCTTTTTTGTAACCAACAGTAAGGCCATGCTGTAGTTCAATCAGTAGTCTACGGAATTTTGATAAAGTGTTTACTTGTACAAAAAAGGTTTACGTATATCGTTCGGAGGCCAATATCCTGAGGTTTCTTATCGGTGGTTGCAGGAGTGCTATTCTACAAAATGAAACAGCTGCCAAGCCGAATATGGCAAGCAAAATTGTGCTCTATTACAACTGACAAATTCATAGATGCAGAGATGCACGCTCGTCGCTGTTTCGCAGAATAGCAAGGCAGGTCAAAACATAATCTTACAAAATAGTTTAGCCAATCCTAGCTACTACTGCTATGGTTATTTTGTATCATGATAAAAACACGATTTAGGAAAAACAACCAAGTTGGAAATCTAAACTGTGGGACTGACTATTTATAGGATGACTTATCTTACGTACGAGGCGGTTCTTGCTTTGGAATCTGTACTCTGTAGTTTACTGTTGCATGAACCCCAGCCAATATGTATAACTATAGCATATAAATGACATGTTCAATGTACATAGTAAGGGAATAAAAAGGTTCGTCAATTTTCAAACAGATTCGTTTGCACTAGTCGATTGTTTTGGTATGTTGACATTATAGAATCTTGCAGTAATAGTGCAAGCGAAAATCGACACTTAGGTGACGAACCTTTTCATTCCCCAACTATTCATAGCTCGAGCCTCGAATCAAGCACGTGAATCGTGTTTTATTCTTAAAATAGATGCAAACGTAGAGCAGAATAACAGAGATAGTAAAAAATAAAAAAAAATACCGAAAAAATAAATGAGCAAAAATTTAAAGTAGTAGACAGTTTTTATTTTTCTCCTCCTCGTCGCCCTTATAAATACGTTGTTTTGTACAGACAGGCAGCATTGAGGGAGAATTTGACAGAAAAACTACATGTTACGTAATTACTAAAACAAAACCTATATTTTAGCCAATAAAAAACGTCCCTGTCGTACTAGATCAAACGATTCAGGAAAACGAAGCCTTAAATAACCGCTTAGCCCATTAAGAAGATTACAACTTGTTATGGAATACACCGAGTACCGTAACATAAAATACATGCAAAATGACAACAAAAACAAAACAAAAACTCATCGGTTAGTGATGAACCATGAAGTACTAAATATAGTGTAACATTTATGCTAACCCGGGAGCGCGGTGAATACTATAGTGAATCCCGCACTCCTGCCAGCAAGCTCGTTGAAGGAACAGACAGTTTTTAGTGGGAGCAAGCCCCACGTAATCCCTTCGTTAGATCTATAAAAAAAAAGTCACAACTAAAAGTGCACAACTACTTATATCCTATACCTTTAAACGAGCAATTCTTGTATATATATTTCTATATAATCTGGATCTCGGAAACGGCTGCACCGATTTTCATGAAATTTAGTATACAAGGGGTTTTGGGGGCGATAAATCGATCTAGCTAGGATTCATTTTTTTTAAATGTAGTATTTACCAATAAAAAAAATATGACTCTATACCTGACATCTATTGGCAAAAAGTTAAACTATTACAGTAATTTCTTGCTGCCATCTATTGGTGAGTGGCTGTGATATTACCAAGCAAAGCTTGATCAACCAGGTATAATCATTTACTTCATATTTTTTCCCGATAGCTTGAAATCTGGGAAACTACATGACATCTATTAGCGAATAGTGAAACGAATTTTAATGACCGCGGCCGGCATTTGTTTTAACGAGAATAATATTATAATGCTAAAGGCAAACCTACAAACCTATAAGACTTCTCTCGACATCTATTGGCGAGAAGTTATATTAATTTTTTTATGGAGTCAACAAACTGGGCGCGAAAATTCAAATTTTATTTAGTTTTCTGGTTTAGTGGGCTTATACATCCTAAGTTTATATAGTTTATACACAACATTGATGCATCTCATATTTGTAATCAAAACACTGCTCAACAATACTCATTTACCTCATATTGTTTCTCGATATATTGAAAACTAGGAAACAACGTGACATCTATTGGCCAATAGCAATACTATTATAATGGCCCAGGCATCCAACTGTTTTAACGACACAATAAATATGACTCTTTCTGCTGACATCTATTGACGAGAAGTACTTAATACTAATTTTTTTTATGGAGTCAACGAATTGGGCGCGAAAATTCAAATTTTATTTAGTTTTTGCTAATAGTGGCCGTGGGCTAATAATTATACATCGTAAGTTTATGGCAATGAGTTTTGTGGGCACAACATTAAAAGGGGCAAGGTGGTATTCTCTCGTTCAAAGCTAGCTCCATTCGAAATAATGGGCCTTTGAAATTGGTTTTTAATCGTAGTTTCCCAATATCAAAATTATCGTGCCATCCACAGAGCAAGATAATCCATGGCACAATTGGCAGGGCACTCAGCCGTGATAGCTAGGGGGTACGGGTTCAAGTCCCGTTGGCAGCGATAATTTTAAACACTCGAAATAAAATAACTTACGTAATTGGTTGATGTAATGTAAAAAATTAAGTATTAGTATAATATATAAATATTAAACTAATTACACTCGTGACTTTTTTGTGGTTTTTCGCGATTTTTAACCTAATAAGATATAATAGGCTTATGGTAGTCAAATTGCGATAATCCCAATATCTTCTTTACGTATTTATATAAAAATCTCTGCTCGAAAGTGTCGAGTTAAAGAAATTAGTCCGAGATTTGAGAGTTACTCACATAAAACTCGATACTCGGACTAATTTCCTAGAACATTTTTATGCAAAGATTTTGATATAATCATGCAAAGACGATACTGCCATTCTCACAAATGCGTGATTAGCGAACAAATTGCAAAAAAACAATGAAAATTTTGAATTTCGCGGGCAGAGTCGTTGATTTCGCCTTAACCATACTTACGAGTTCATATTTTTTTTATTATTATGTCGATAAGATCGAAAAATATTTTTTCATATTTCATCATTACATTAGTACCTATGTAATTCATATTTAAATATAGTTTCTACTCCAAATTACAATTTACAAAAAAAAAACCGAGCGAAGCTCGGTCATCCAGGTACTTTTATATTATATTGTTTTCACACACTTTAGGAAATTATTCCTATAAATTTAAATATGCATCAAAATTTCACTCGCGGTGGGACTCGAACCCACGTCCCCCAGCTATCGCGGCTAGGAGCTCTTCCACTGAGCTACGCGAGACTGTCTCACCACGACGAAATTCGGATGCATATTGTTTTTCGTTCTTAGGCAGAACTAACGCCATCTATCTGAAAACATTACAGTTATTCAAAAGATAAGCCTAAGAACGAAAGATATGCCTAAGAACGAAAAACAATATGCATCCGAATTTCGTCGTGGTGAGACAGTCTCGCGTAGCTAAGTGGAAGAGCTCCTAGCCCCGATAGCTGGGGGACGTGGGTTCGTGTCCCACCGCGAGTGCAATTTTGATGCATATTTAAATTTATAAAAATGCACAACTTTTTAATTCTCTACCAATAATTAATAATCTTTGGTCTGAACTGTTCCTTAGATAATTTTATATCTAACCACAAACCGCATCTTCATTTCGAATGCTCGTAATAACGTCATAAGAAAATAAAGAACATCTAGGTACTTACCAACCCAATAATGATATTGATGAATGATGAGTACAAAAAGAAATGTGTCTATCATGAATCGCCTATAATAGCGGGTTGCTTCCGTTCGACATATTTTTCTGGATCACATGCATTATTTTACTGTAATCTACACACTTCATACTAATTAACTAAATCTCGTTATTCACTTAATATTTAATTGGAACAAATGAAGCAATTTATTTTTAGCCAAATAAATATAAAAAAGCAAACGTATCGCGAACACGTGAGGTGTCACGTATCTAGGGCAATAATCTTAATAATTTCACAGATTTAGGGTGTCCGATTTTATTATTATAGATTTCTACTTAAGTATATACAAACTTTTAAATATCTTGTAAAGCCACTTCTGAGACATTTATCAAATAGTTATGCGCCATGCCATAACACATAAGCCATGCGCGTAGTTACAGTGTGTGGTAAAAGTACAGGACCCAGATCTTTCAACAATTGCCAGGATACTAAACAGCACGGTTCTTTTATTGAAAGTATGTGACTTCTTCATAATATTCTCAAAGGTGAATTTGTTTGCATGAAGTTTAAAGCAATCTTAATCAAGTAATTGCTAACTGCACCTCACGAGTACTTAGGTGCATCAGGTACCGAAAAAATGAATAGAAGCTAAATACCGAACCTCAAATTCACGTACGTGTTCAATCAAGGTTCTCTCAAGTTTTCTGAGCTGCCTATTGGTTTATGGTCAGACCGAATCATCTTAATGTTAATCTAAGCTAAGCTTTTGCGGTAACTTTGCATTTACCTGCACGTTATGCTAGAACGGAGTATCTAACGTTTCTTTATACCCGTTGGTTTTGTAGGTTATTATTACGTACCACTATGTCGGAAGTGGCCAGTCAACAGTTGGATAACTAAGTTGATTACCGTTCAAAATCGCAACGCATCTCCGCTGTGACCTATCAATTATTTCTTATTGGCACGAAAGTTTGATGGGCAAAAGATGCCGGCGTGACCGCGGGGCTATTCCGCGATCAAAGATGTTATAAACTCACTATCTAGAAGTACAATCTTATGACGAATACGTGACTAACTGTTAGGAATGCAAAAATAAAAATCTTACTCGTAGGATGTAGATTGTAGAGAGTTTGTAATAGATCAATCAATAACAGAAGTTTTTAAGGGTGTTGCAAATCCAAAGGTGAAACCAAGATTTTCTTTTTTTTTCATCAGACATCAAGACTACACACACGAAGGTCAATTCAAAAGACAGATGCAGAATATAGACTTTAAAATATTAGAAGTTATTTTTGTAAAAATTACAACTTTCTGAGTTTTTCACACGGCTTTTATTTACAAAGGCGCTCGGGAAGCCACAAAGGAATTTGTGGTAACGTAATAAATACATAACTGTGGCTGTTTTTCAAAACTGTGGTAGACCGTAGACCTCGCGTGACTTCCACGTCCTAATGAAAGCGTTTACTCTTAAATGATAACAATTTCTGAGCGCGAGCTGAATGATAATCTTAGACCTCCAGGTACTGATGTTACAGTAAGGTATTCATTGAAATTAAAACGGTTAAGATTCCAGTTTTATACTTAAAATATTAACACTTAAGAGAAAATAATATTAATGTCTACAAAAGTACCTACTTATTAATACAAATCATTTTATTTCCAAGCGACTTTGAATTATTCTCTCTCTAACTCATGACTGAACTGACGAAATATGAATTTTCAGACTTGGAATAAACTGCTTTATATTTGCATTATCGACTATTAATCATTATACGAGTATTCCCATGCACGTTTATTTTAACAATCGTTATTTTAATCCATGAGAAGGAAACATACGTACCTAGGTAAAGGAGTAACGGGTTTAATTATTTATTATTATATAACGTAAATAGCATAAAATCTAAAGTTAATTTTCAATCAATGTCTATATTGACTTTACTATATAATTTTTTCAGAATCGTGGCATTTGCAACTTTGCTTATTCCTTTAAATTTTTCAGCAACATATAATAGCGTCAATCTGGGTTTATCTCAAGATTAGTAGATTAAATTTAGTGTTAATACAGATACATTTTATATCCTAAAGATAATCTTTTATTGTGATAATTTTACAAATAATGCAATGTAATTAGATTATATTTTGAAAAAAATTGAATTGAAGTTACCATAATCTAATTTAAATACAAATAAATCAGATATCTTTTTATCATTAAATGCCCTGCCTATAATGTGTAATAATTTAGTTTAGAGCTTTATGTTAAATTCCAAGATCTTTTCGAGCGCGGTCTGTGGGCGCTTATAAATTGGTATACTTTTGTATAAAATGGTTAACAATGCCTGGATTAATATAAACTAGGAATGAGTATTTTAATTTGCTTTAAATATAAATAAGTATGGAATTGAAATATATATTTGCTAACTAATTGCAGAAAATATATACTTGGTTAAAACTTTTTTTGGATTTCAATATGATAATGGAGCTCGACATGAAACGGCTCTATGATTACTTAAATTGGAAATTAATTGATATGGTATAGTTAAAAAATAATTCCTTTGATCTATGCTTACTTATATGTAGAAAAATATCATGTCTTTTCCTAGAAAGAAGACAGCTGATCGCAACAATCTTAACATTCCTGCAACAGGATAGACTTTTATATTATTTGCTTTTTGTTGCGCTGAGATGCGGTTTTTCATTATTGAACATTTTTCCTAATGAAATGAAGCTTTAATAAAAAAACATACAATAAAAATACACAAAATATACTGACTATGTAAAAATAACGTGGATGTTAACAGGACAGATTAATTTGTTTTGCTATTATAGCCGTTACTTGAAAAGATTCTGTATGGAACAATATGCAGGAACACTACCCACAATATGAAACACCACACACAATTCTTTCAATCCTTTCTTCGATGCACGTTCCACCATCGGGATATCTTCAGGAGAAGACTTCACAATGCGATATCGTAGAGATCTATTCGATACAGAATCTTTTCAAGTAGCGTATTAGCAACAACAAACAAATATCAAAACAATATAATTGGAAATAAAGTAAAATGTCACAATAAATCTTATTATTAGCTTATTCTAATAACTATACAAACAAATTAATTAATCTGTCCTGCTATATATATATGGATTTCCGCAAAATAACGCCTGCTTCCATTCAAGTTACATGATGATTGATGTATAAAAAAAGTAAAAACTTTTAGTTTAACAACTATATCCAACACTTGAGCTTCTTTTTTCTATTTTTCGTTTGGAACTGACTTGCACCGTAATCTCGGCACTTTATAAACGCGGCGTGTAATTTGTGATCGATCAGGTTCAAGCCAGCTCGTTTGTATTAGCATGTAAACGCTCAAGAGCAAGCTTTACGTACCCTATAATAGGCCAAGTCCCGTGGGAAGCCTTATCAATTCAACCCTTAAGCATTGAAACCTTCTTGTACCTAGTCTTGTTCAGTCAAGGTATTAACATTATGGGATTTTTTTTCTTTCGAAAATAATTTATAGACGATCCTTAAGGTTTGATCAGAATTGCAGATGAGGTGCAAAACATGAAATGTGCCTGTATTGTTTATTTTAACCATCATTAACTATTAAAGTGTATTTTAAACGCATTTCGTATACTTACTATATTCTTAACTCTAGATCACTAAACCTTCAGTTACTTTTTTTGTAAATGTTTAATACAAAAACCTTAGTAGATGTAATGATAGTTTAATGGCTATATCGTTTTGGTTTTTATAAAGCAGTAAATTGTGAAAAAAAAAACAAAGTTCAGCTATAAAAATGAGAACAACGACTATAGGCACTAGAAAAAATACGTCCGTTATCAGCTGATGTCCGGGAGAGATATCCAGCAATGTAGTTTTTTTAAAATCTTAATTGAAATCTACAGTTTTACCGGCTATTAAACACAGCCTCATATTTGTATAGTTGAAATGGATCGCAGCTAGACATCTTTATCAAGCCTATAGAAACCACATATCGGCATAGCGGTATCACCATTATATTATACGAGTACGGTGATATTATCAAACTTTGTAAAGACTGTTCCGGCGACGTGTTCTGATATGGTGACATATTCCTATTGAATGCATTTTCTAGGTTATTAACATAACACCCACTTATGAGCTATACGGGTTCTACCTACAATCAAAAATATCTTAGATGGAAATTCGTCTGCACATTAGATAGAACTAAAACTCATTATTTAAATTATCAAACAAAATTGGCAAGAAATATGTTTGAAACACGATTTGTTTCTGTAAATGAAAGTTTCCACCGGAGATATAACTGGGCATGCATTTTACTTCGAATTCGGTTTATTATGGCAAAATTACATAATATCTCTAAAAATAGTCTTTCGGAGGATAACTTAGTATTTTTTTGTTCCCAACGCATGTTGTTTGGAATAAGTAGTGGAAACCACCCAGAAATATCTTCTTCTCAATTTTCCAGTTCTGGTCTGTACTCGTAAGTTATAAGAGTCATGGAAAATGTCTCAAGAAGGAAATAATTCTTCCTCAAGCTTCATTATATTTCGTACCTACTTGAAATTAAACTAACACGTACTACCTAGTATCATAAGGAACAAAGATGCAAAGACACCAATCGTGACGGAACCATGCAATTCCAAAATACTTATAATTATTATTTTATTATAACCGTTAATTCCTATTCAATTAACAAAAATCCTTATTGCACTTTGAAGGTAAAACAATCAAAGTTCATAAAGCTATTTAAACTAACCTTTCATTAAATTAAATAGTTCCGAAAATATGTACTCACAAGTGTGCATATTTTTAATTCAATTACAATAATTTTACACGAAACAATAAAACATTCCAATTTTTTAGCTTTTTCATCCTCTTTGTTCTACTGTATAAACTTATAGTAGTTAAAAACCAATTAAGTTCTCACATTTTATTGAGCTATGAAAGAAATATTCAAGCCTTTATTGCGTAACTTCATATGCAAATTGCCTAAGGTAATAATTAGCTGACTAGCAGTTTTATAGCATCGTTTTGCATGCAAGAGAACCCTATAATAACCGTATCCCGTCGGTAGTTGATGGTAGATAAAAATAGCCGTAGTTCCTATACTTGATGGATCGCCTTTATTTAGCCTTATAATTTTCCTGTCCTAATAGGTTGATGGTTAAGACTTCGGTTCTTCTCCCTGAATGGTTTTCTATTCAGGCTTTGAAGGTCAGGATGCTTGTTATGTTGACAACCAAACATGCTTTAACCATATTAAGAGAACACATCGTGAGTCAAAATACATACCCTCATGTGTTGATGTGTGTGTCCGGATGTGTTATTAAGGATGATGTTATCAAAGGGCTGCGATTTGCAATTGGCCTGCTTGAATTCCCTCTTCTTTTTCCAGATTCCATTCGGAAGACTGAGCCACGGTTTAATCATGAATAAAAAATAATTAGATTATACGTACGACTCGTCTTGCTGTCTGTTCAGATGGGTATCACCCCAGATTCAGATATTCTGCCGTAAAGCAGTAATTGTGAAACATTACGTACACTCGATTCATCTCATCTCACATTTGTTGCAAGCGGCTTCACTGTTGTAGGCTGATAGCTGTAAAGTAAGTGGGTAGATAGGTAGGTAGGTAGTTCCTGATTCCGGATGCAAGACCCAGCTTGAACTTGCTATTTCAGTCCTCGCACTATTCTAAGGTAAGGGGGAACGAAACGGTTCAGTTAGACAACGCCGTGTCACGTTTTAGCAGTTTAAACTGAATTATTGTCGGGCCGAGAAGAAATAAGGATTCCGAGAACCCCGTAGCTGCTCGCAAGTACGGGGCAAAGGGTAAGAATTTGTACTCGCTCTACGATAGCGCATAGTTCTAGTTTTTTATTGCGAACGTGTGTGATATAAAGTCGTTGACCGCGATTTTTGTTCGAGCACGTAACTTAATAGTCTGCAAAATTCTTGAAGCAGGGTATCTACTAAGTTATCTCTTACAAGTCCTGTTTCCCTCCGGGTCTATGAGAGGCCATCAGTGCTTATGTGAGGCATTATGAAACAGCTGATGAACACGAACGGGCTGATCTTGAATCATAGCTAAGTCACTCACGATCGAAGTACCATTCAAATAAGAAAAAAAGGCGTGTGGCACTCGGAGACTGCCGCGGTAAAGCTATTGCATAGAATTTAAAGTTATTTTTAGTTTTGCCATCAATAGAAAAGTAGAACTTTTGGTACCAGGCTAACTTCACACTTTTTAGTTTTTAGTTTGCCATCTATCGAAAAATAGCAGAACTTTTTAATGACTGAAAAGTTCAACTCATTTAAAAAAAAGTCACATGCTAGCCTAGTACCAAAAGCTTTACTTAGGAGTGCCAGGTTATTTTCGTTACGGTTTTTCTGGATTAGATCTGCACCGTCAAAGCCCGCGATAGAAGCTATGCAATAGCTTAATAAGAACTTTACGGTTGATTTCACATTTAGTAATAATTTTCTTCTAGAACATTGACATTCAAAGGAGTTTGCCTCAAAATGGGCTATTTTGCGTCCACACTGCGTCTGAAGCATGTATGCATGAAAAATCTTATTTCAAATCATAATATCACATATATTTTTCTCAATGATGTGCGTACAGGGGTTTAAAAGTTTTATGAAAATAAAAGTAATTAAACGTCTCGATAAAAGCGGAACTGCCGTATAGGCACTGGAAACGTCACTCCCACTACCACTTGGCAAATGATACCAGTTTTTTATAAACTCACTTTTTTAGGGAAAAAGTAGGATAACTATTATAGGAAATAAATCAAATGAAAACCCAACTACAATTGTAGATATGTAAAACATAATAAAGAAACTATAATTAAATACCTAAATAATAAAGCCAAGCACACTGTACGGTATTGCTTACATTTAATTGAAATTGTCAAAAGATTTTTTCAATGAAAAAAAATCTTTATTGACTAGCAACTCCCTCCTGACAATGTCATTCAAGTACCAAGAGAGCCTTGTTGGACTGTACATATATCTCTACCGCATCTATACAGATTAGATTTGCACCTTCTGTTCAAATTATTTTTATAGCTGTTTATTGAAAAGCAAGAAATTCTTCACTGAACATTTCAATTGCGGTAAACAAAAGCACTTGCAACACCACAGAGTACATCAAAATCAAAATCAAATCAAAATCAAAATATCTTTATTTCACATAGGCCTAACATACAGGCTCTTGCGAACGTCGGTATGACATTTCTTGCATAATAATGATGATAACTACAAGTTGACTTAAAACTAAGTTTACGAGGGTTCCAAACGCGCCCTGCCGCTGAGAAGAAGCCCACAACAAACATCACGTTCATTGTGTTGTTTGATCATGTAATGTGCAGCTAATTATAACAAAAAGTAAGCACACCATCTTGATCGTGACAAAATCCTACGTGGCTTAAAACCTATTCATAAGTGTATTTAAATTATTAAGAATAATACTTTTATTTCCAGCATAACCTTTGGCTCGTAATTATTGAAACGATTCTAATGTTATCTGTCGCTAGGTTCCTAGGTACAACAATATGGATTGGACCCGTCTACAAAATAAGCGTGACTATTTTTAATGTGTAAAGTGGCGCATAAGATGGCGTCACCTAGGGAAGTACCACGAACATTTGACAGCAAATCTTGGCGCTCACCATGGCGCTGCATGTCACGTAAAGCTATGCTACAAATGGGGCGCCTCCTTAATTTTCTTATCTCAATAATCTGTCGCGGCGCCACCGTCGAAACTAGGGTAAAACCAAACTCGTAAATAGAAACACTGGTTTAAATGTCATCAACTCTTCAGTCGTAGTTGTCTATGGTCAGTGTCACTGTTACTTGTCTATGTCACTAATCGTCAACAGCGACACCACACAGAAGTTTTAAGGAACTACGGGGTGGCCATTATAAAAAATAAATGCACAATATAATAAATACTATTAAATATTATTTTACGTAGATAATAATATATATAAAGAAAAAAATATTAATAAACTTACATACTTTGGTAACGTTTCGTTACATAGGTACCTACCTACTATGATATACCAATGCCTACCTAGATACTTGTGAAGTAGATCTGCTTTAAATAGTAATGTAAACAGGTGTAGGTATGGCCGTAGGAATAATTATATCTATATGCATCATCCAGGGTTCCACGGTAATAACGAGGTCGCTTTAAATAAAGTAATCATTATGGGCAAAAATACCGATAAGTACTTATAGTGCGTGAAAACAACTAACCTAACCTCAAAATATCAGAAAAATAGAAAATAAGATTGCTCCAAATTCCCGGTTTTTATCTTACTGATTTTTTTTTAACGTAATATTGGGAATATTTCCAATGTTTTACCGATGATTTGGTTAAGACGCAAGTATAGCCCAATTTTCATACAAGAATCGGCAATGTCCTTTCGCTATTCAGCCAGTACTGCACATAACATATCTATTAAAGTAAAATAAATACTGTTGGAACTTGTGACGAATGTTTTTATTTTACAGTAGTATGACAAGTTATATAATAATAGAAAACTGTTGCTATGGAGACTGAAGGTACAGTCCTCCTAACATCCACTCCTCTTTTAGGAACTGAGGCCAAGAGCTTTAGTCAGCCTTTCCAGCCTGGATGCATATAAGGGCTTTGTGAAACAATCAGCCAGTTGGTCCTCAGTAGTAACTTGCTTGACCTCAAGTATGCCAGCTGCCACACACTCTCTGACATAGAGATACCTTCGTTGTATGTGCTTGGTTCGGCTATGTTGCTCGTACGGCGGATTGTATGCTAGCTTTATTGTTGACTCATTGTCATGTAAAGAAGTGGTGGCTTTTCAGTTTTAGTGATTTCCTCCAACATCTGTTGTAGCCATATAATTTCCCGGGCTGTCTCCGTAGCTGCCACTAGCTCTGCCTCTGTCGACGATAAAGCTTTCGTCTTTTGCTTGTTACTCCA
Organism: Coenonympha glycerion; assembly: GCA_963855885.1. Lineage (NCBI taxonomy): Eukaryota > Metazoa > Arthropoda > Insecta > Lepidoptera > Nymphalidae > Coenonympha > Coenonympha glycerion. Next base: position 10,148,201 of record OY979636.1, on the reverse strand, counting down.
GCCTTCTGCATTTACTGATAACATGTCCTTTCTTCTTGCAAAATTTGCATGTTTTTACGAAATTTGTCTCTTCTTCGTGTTCATCTTTAGTGTTGGTAGTATTGGTGTTGGAACCATTATTAAATTGTCTGGCTTCTGATTCTTCTAAAATTTTTACCTTGAGTTCTTCAGGTTTCGGTAACGTGTCTCTGGATTCTATCGCTACACGAACATTTTCGTAGTCAGATGGTAAGCTGTATAGCATCATAACAGTGAGCAAATCCTCATGAATACAAATATCCATATCCTGCAATTTGTCTACCACGTCCATGAACTTATTGAAATGCTCTCTAATATTGCCATTATCTATTTTGGACAATATTAACTTCCTATTAACTAAAAGAGAGGCCTTCCTAGCCGCTCCCTTACTGGCATATAATATAAAATCAAGCAAAGTCCAAATCTCGTGAGCTGTTTTGCAGTTTTTTATTTGCTTCAATTCAGAGGGTGAAATTAAAAGTACTAACTCAGATTGAGCTAAAGGATCCTTCTCTCTCTTCTCTTCATCAGCTTTCTCAAGATTCAGCGGCTTCTCAACAACACTCCATAATTTATTTTTGATGAGTACGGCCCTTGCTTGAATTCGCCATGTGTCGAAATTTTCTTTATTTAAAGTCTCAATTTTTGTACTTGAGCCCGACGCCATCGTGATCAACGTATTTATCGCTTTATTTTTACACTGCTACCATATTAAAGTAAAATAAATACTTTCGGAACTTGTGACGAATGTTTTTATTTTACAGTAGTGTGACAACTTAAATAATAATAGAAAACTGTTGCTATGGAGACTGAAGGTACAGTCCTCCTAACAATATCGATAAAACATTATCGACTGTTCCGCGTATAGACGAATCTGTTCAGAGTAATCTTAGGAAGTTTTATCACTACTGTACGGATTTTGTACGCTTATCAATAGTAGAAAAATGGCTTTTCATTGCGGTAATAGATTACAGTAAATTTATTTAAGAATTAAAGATCTTACTATTTCAGTTTCTTAAGGGAGCCAATTTTAAAAGAAAAATGGACCAAAGCTACTGGAAGGCTACATTAGTTCCCTTCAAAAATAAGTAAAATCCGCTCCGATAATTTTTTGGAGAAGGATTTTATTGTTAAGAAAAGAATATATATAAAACTGGAGCGGAACCACGTAAAAATATTTTGATTCATCACGCACTGGTGCGTGTATAGTCACAGTCAACAGGCCTAGAATCACGTGATTCTAGGCCTGTTCCCAACAGTGTTAAATTAAAGTTGACACTTGAGTGACAGTGTTTCAAGGATATTTGAGTTTTACTTTTCCTCATAATATTACATAAAACAATGTTTTGTATTTCAAATCGGTCTTTACTCTGTTTATTTTTTGGTGAATTCTCTTTCTGAAAACAATCCCATCTAGATCGATTTATCGTCCCCGAAACCTCCTGTATACCGTTCATGAAAATCGTTGGAGCTGTTTCCGAGATTCAAATATATACACGAACTGCTTGTTTGAAGACATAAGATTAAACAAAGTTTTGTGTGTAGCAACTTATGAAAAAAAGTTTTCTCAAATTAGGTAATAGTAAATTCTTTTCCTTCAACAGTTCTCTGATTGGCCCATTGTGTCATTTTATGTGATTTTTTATGACTTAGAAGGAATTAATTAGATTTGATTTTTTCATATTGATTTTTTCAACTTTATCGATAATTTTACGAGTCACGGTTAAGATGCATCACTATACTTTGACAGTTATCAAATATTAAAGTTTATTCTTTGCCATTGAAATTTTAACCTTAATTACATAAAAACAGAGTTCCTAGAAAAATCTTTAAAATACGAATCAACTAGCGCTGGTGCGGGCAAAAGCGGAACTATAGGTATATTTTAAGTCAATTTTTGCAATATAAATTATATGCCTGTGACAATAAGGTTGACTTTTACGGTTACGGTTTTTCTGGATTCGGTCCACCCGTCAAAGCCCGCGATAGAAGCTATGCAATAGCTTAAAACTTTATGAAAATCTGTTCATCAAGAGACAATAACGATTTGTACCCAGCTAACGTATATGTTATCATTTAACATGTATATTAAGTGTGTACAAGCTAAATGTGTAAGCTAACCCAGCAAAAGTTGTTTTGGCATTCAAAATATTTAGTAACTAAAAATAACATTTCGAAGAACAATATTTTGTTACAAACACTAAGAAATGAGAATTTTACATTTTGGAAGATTTATTGTAAACTTGAAACATCATTTTGCTTCGGATATTAAAAATGTGTTTATCAGATGCCTATCCAAAAAACTTTGTATTCAATGTTCCTGCTATTTATCAATACCAATAAATTATGCTGGATATGTAAAACTCCCTACTTTCGGTGACAGCTTTATTTGCGTTGTTTTTGGTTTCCGTTATATCCTGACCTGTTTCTTTCCGATGTTATCCCGTTATTTGCCAAAAAAAAAATACAAAATATGACGTACATCTGTATGGAAATTTTTGGTGATAAAGCGATGTTTTAATGTAAATTAATGTAGCTATTATAATAAATTATTCTTCTTTATCAATCCTTTTTTAAATTTTACCGAGATTTATCTAACATTACGTTATTCAATAATGAAAGTTTAATATTGTGCATTTGTGTCAACGTAAATTAAATAATAACTGCTTTTTAATGTAAATTGTATGAATTTGTTATTAGGATCGATGATTCTATTAGTCATTTTTATATATTGTTTCGTAAGTTGATTAACATAATGAAAATTCGCTTTATAGTTCCTTAAATAAGGCGAATATTCATACATAGTACAAAAGTATTCATACATAGTACATAGTACAGTATAGTATTCATACATAGTACATAAATAGTACATGTATAGTAATACAGTATAGTATTCATACATAGTACATAAATAGTACAAAAATAAAAATATTTTTGTACTAAATGTAACCATAATTACACCAACTTTTCTCTTTGTATGTACCGTGTGTTGAGTAGCTTATGTGCTTATATGTATATTATAATTATTTCTTTATAGACTACAAAATACCTGAATTCATATTTCTCACTACGAAAACCACTTTCACAAATACTACTTTCCTAATTCTTATTTTGAAAAGTCTTCTGAAAATTAAAATTATGTTACTAGAATTTTTTCAATGATCTACCGAATGACTAAAAGCTAGATTCACCTTAAGCAATAACGGTGTGGGTGAATTTATTGTCACCACATTTTGTGAATGTTCTAATATTACTCATTTACAAGATATCAGTTGCAAATTAATTAGGCGAGGGCAAAATAACCATTAGACATACCTGTATATTTGGACCTAACTTTTTTAGTAACAATATCTAATATAAACGATAAGTATACTATTTCTGGATCGGATGATTACACGACTGCCCAAAAAAGGAGTGTAAACTTTTTATGTATGTATGTATGTATGAGTTTCTTTATTCCCCCATAACTTCTGAACGGCTGAATAGATTTGGACATAATATTATGAAGTATCGTTAGAATCCTTACATCCTTCCGAGTGACATAGGCAAATTTTTTGGAAGAAGTCGTGTTTTTTAATTTTATAAATTAGATATTATTTATTTGATGACGCACGTTTTGTCGCCGTTAGCGCGCCCTCCCACTTAGGAATTTTAACATTTCTAAATTGACTCAAGTCTGGTCTGGTGGGAGGCTTCAGCATTTGCTAATTACCACCGTACGGGCAAAGAGCGCCAGGCGATTTAATGTTCCGCAGCGATGCTGTGTAGAAACTATTATCTACGGTTGCTTACCCCTTTCAAACTTAGTATGATAACATCTTCGGCTTCGTCGTTATTCGTCACTTTACCATCAGGTGAAATCGCACTCAAATCGATACTAACTTAATACTGTGTAAAATATTAAAACCTTAAAAACTTTTGCTAATATTAATTTCATTTCACATCATTATTTCGTCGATCGGATAATAGCCCATACTTTTTTTGAAATTTCGATCCAATAGATAGCAAACGAAGAAATAGAACAGATAAATCTAAGAGAACCGTATTCATCGTTATCTTAATCGTTTACTTATTCTGCCCGCTGATTGGGTTCCTGATATGCATCCGCCAATCGGGGGACAGAATTCGCTAACGATTACTCAACCTATTACTATAACGATACGTTTTTCTGACCCAAGGTGCAGATAGATAGTGGTAGAAACAGTATTTATATTTCGAGTACAGGCGAGCGGTATCGTGCAAAATAAGGAGGCAATAAATTGCTACAACAATGGGTCTTGTTTCAGAGGACGACGAGGCGCCACAGCCTTCCGGGAGCCGCGGTATCTTGGCGAGGCTCGACCGCTCTGACGGGCCGACGACCGACCTTTGAATAAACAATGCTATTGCTAAACATATCCTCTCTAGAGCTAGACATCCCAGTACATACTGAGCTGAAATAGCGCATGGAACGCTACACGTAGAGTACTATTGTGTCAATCAAAATGTTTATTTTAATGAATAGGGATTGTAACGTCTGCCTAGGCGGTATTGTTGTACATAATAATATATTGTCGTATGAAATATTTGACCGTAAAATTACATATTATGTATCAATACAATATAATAATAAGTATTATTGTAAATAGATATACGTATTCAGTTTTTGAAACAGATGACGTTTTAGCGGTAAGAAAACCCCCATTTTCTTTAAACATTTTAACGATGCATCTCTGTACTGTAATACCGTGTAATGTGAACCTATCTGTGGTATAGAAATTAAAATTTAAATAAAGATATTTTTGAGCAAGTGCCGAGTTTCCTGCCAGTTCTTTTCGGTGCAAACCTGCTTTCCGATCTTGGCGGTAGAGTCTGTGAAATACGTCTATGTAATAAAGGTTTTGATTTTCAGAAAATTAATACTTATTTTAAATGCAATAATCTAATTAATATTAATGAGCACGTTTTACGCATGGCACGTTTTTATATACGCGTCTCAAGATTCAAGAAACAATGGATTTCATTTTTAAATTGCAACTTTCACCATCTAGCTCAAAACAAGGAAGATTTATGTGTTATTGTTGTATTATAAGGTCGTGAAGATCACATGATAACTGCGCTAATCTGTATTTTACCAGCACTATCACAATAATTACAATACATCCTACAAACGTATAAAAGATTCTGTAAAAGCCAATTCCATTTATTTATTTATTTTTAAACTTAACAAAAACAAAAGAATATAATTCCATTCTCTTGGAAAGTGCTAAATTGCTAATAATTTTAAACTTTTCTTTTTATTTTGACCACTGGTAAATGAGGAGCTATTTTTACAATGAAAGGCAGATAAAGATTTTTTTTAAACTACTGCATCGATTAATGTCTAATCTAAATAATAAATATTCTTACATTTATTATTTAGATTTATTGAAATAGATTACCGTCTTCAATAACTAGTTTTCCGTATTCGCATAAGAATTCAGTTTAATTTAAATTCGTAATCATGATTTTGAGAAAATGATGACAACATTTTGGTGCTGTTCAAGTAAAAGAAGAGAGCCAATGCCTACTAACTTTCTTTCTATAATCACAATAATAATAAACAGCAATTACAGTCTATTGTATCTACTATATTTTATAATACCTATTTTTATTATGTATCTACCTACCAATGTAATTCATTGCACTTTAAAGCAGTTTCTAGATTATTTGCTTTAACGATTAAAGTTTATGGGGTATTACTGCTTACCTATCACTTACCTAATAAGCTTAAATATAAACTTCAACTTACTTGTTTTCACGTCAATAAGCATAATCTTCATCCATATCAATATTAGTTAAAACAACATTACATATATTTATTCAACATTCAGATTAATTTGCAAACTTTTGATTGTTATAAATTACAACATACATTCTTAAAAGTATATGAGATTGACAGTTCTCTGATCAATTTAGCGATCGCATATTATAATATGTCATTCTCATACATTTTTATAATTTTGTTCCATTTATGCGAATCGAAACGCAATATGTTATACTCATATGACTATTTCGACAATTTTAATTAGTATAGTAACACGCGTACCTAAACACAAGTAGATCAAGACAATTCATGTTAAAACAAAATGAGAAGGTACAGAATTTAAGTCATTCTATTCAATATTCTGCAAAGGAAAGCTCAAAGCTAGAGTAATATTAGTTTTCATTACATGCATACCTGAGTCGACCGAATACGATAGAATAATAAATCGTGGCGCGAGCGGTGCTTAGGTCAATATCGCGCCTTAGGGTCTCAGGCATAAGCTGAGGGCATAAACTTTATATTATGGCACGGAGACTTTGCTGTTTATCCACTAGTAGTGGGAGAGCCGGCTGCAAAAACGTCCTGCTCATCAGCTACCCCAATAGGATACCTTATGATCGTTAACCGACACTTTAGCATGTAAAAAATCAGGTCTTCCAGAGTGGATTCTGCCGAAAGTCTTCGATATACTTAGTCAATATTTTCCCAAAATATTTGTTATTGAAAACTACGCCATAAGATTATAATGCTGTCAACATTTAACCATTAATTAATGATATAAAAACAAGTGAATAATTTAAAAATTAAAAAACATGACTGCCTGTAGTAAAACGATTTTTCCCAAAAAATATAGCTTAAAGTTATGAATCATGTAAGGATTGTAACGATACCCCATATTATGTCCAAACCTATTCAGCCGTTGGAAGTTATGGTGGAATAAAGAAAATCACATACATTAGTATATGAACCCTAAAAACATTACTCTCCTTTTTGGTCACTCGTGTAAAGAGTCTGCCATCGGTCACCCTGCCGGAACAATCTTAAGGTATCCTATTGGGTAGCTGATGAGGAGGGCGTTTCTACAGCCGGCTCTCCCACTATAGGCAAGGCTTTGTTCATATCTGATTTCTCTTTGTCGGAATCGGCTACGAAATACTTCCGTGACTATATTCAATAATGCCTCAAGGAATTTGCTGTCCAATAACTCCAATAATGTAATTAATGCAATGTTTCAATGAAAATAATATCGACTTTCTATAATAATGAAGGTTCTGATAACCCTTACAAATAATTATGTTGCTTTTCGGCTACTCATACATACACCTCTTTTTCTCTGAAATTCACCTAGTTACTAAATTGAAACTGATAGCGAGTACCAAGTCTAGGTAATAGGGTATTTGACTCCAATTTTTTTATTACTTTATTATAAAGTAGAATTAAAATAATGACGTGCACTGAAAGAACTAATTAAATCGATCAAATATAACAAAAAAGTTATAAGCATTTAAAGATTTGTGATTAGACAGAGATAGCAACATGAAATTGTGACGTCACACCTTACCAATGCCATAGTAGCTTCGTGCGGCTTCATACAAATTTTCGTTTTGCGAGAAAGGGATAGAAGATCCCCCCACTCCAAAGTTTAAACGCCTGTAACTTTGTAAATCTTCGTTGGATTTTAATATTTCTTTCACTGCACGTTATTATTTTTATCCTAGTTTATAATAAAGTAAGTAATATTTTTTATCAAATTCAAAAGTAGTGTAAGACCCAATTGTGTAATATTGTGTTTTGTTTTATTATTGTTTTGTTATATTGGATTCATGCCTATGAATAATTGAGGCAGGTATTTGTACTAAAGTACAATTCGGTGCCCAGCTTTTGTCAGTTATTAGCAAATAGGAAAGTACAGCTAGAGCTTATTATCCGCTAGCACGCGTGCGCATAAACCCTTCCTCCTACGGTGAGAGATTATCTTCAAGTGAAGTCGATAATAGCCGCAAACGAGAGTTGTACGTGCTTTTCGAGTCACAAACGGAAGATAAATGCCCACATTCATTATCGTCAAAGGTAACGCAACCACCTACTCGTAGGCTGGAGCCTTTAGGTGGTTTAGTTAACTCGACCATAAAAGGGTTTGCGTCAATCAAATATTGTTTTGTTACCTTTGCCAAAGTTCATCTTAAAAATGTTATCAGTTACATTTGTTAAATTACATCAGTCATCACATAATCGTTAAGCTTGTATTGGGATAGATAGAAATAATTCTCATAATTGAGGGAAAATTGTACTAACCCAAGTAAATTATTTACTCGTAAATATCTCTGATCGAAATCAGTATAAATATTTACATTTAACTATTAGATGCGTTTCACTACCGAAAATGTTTAATTCAATCAATAATATGAAATATTACAGCGTTGGTCGTTGGACATATTAGGGCCCACATGTCGATGTTCATAAACCATTAGAACGATGAATTTCATTTAAAAAAATAACATAAACATTAAGCATCAATAAGAGCTTCTATGACCTCGTATATTTAGTCTTGAACACTCAATATGAGTCTTTCGTCTCTTGATGCCACTTTATGCCCTGCGTTACTATTAATAACTGTAGGGATTTTTAGGGAATAAGAGGTAAATAAAAGAGTCACGACTCACGACGACTGTTCAAATCATAGTAGGTCATTGATTAAACGTATTGAAGTATCAGCACTTACTGACGTCACGCATACAATTGAGCCTAAAAATGCCCGGATTTTTAAGTTGTCAAAACTGTAAAATGGCGCTAATGTATGCGACCGACAGCGGTATGTGCTGTCAGCGGTACCGAAATGTATGAAGCGCGACGCCATAATTGAAAAATTTTTGGCTTCAACATACGTCACATATTGTGTCTACGGTGAAACTGTACGCATCAATATGTCCATCAATCTAATTGGGAATGGGAAGTAACTGTTTTGCCACTTGTCCACTATTAGCATTGTATGTCAATCACGTAAACGTAAACTATAGTGTTATGTCACTTCTGACCTACTGTTGAAGAGTATGATGTATCACAATTAGTGAGCCAAGTAATAATTTGTTTTGGCTACACTGTGAATAGTCAAGTAGAGTCTTATTTCTTCATAGAGGTTTGAGAAAAGTGGGTAAATTAAATTAGCAACTCTTGAAATCTTACAGTCTAAAGAAGTAAGCGATCTATTTTGACGATCTCCCTAGCGCAGTGGTGCACGCTCGGATTCGAGTGTTAGGTCGTGGGTTTGATTGAATTTAATAATTTCTGAATTGGCTCAGGTCTGGTTTGGTGGGAGGCTTTGGCCGTGGCTAGTTACCACCCTACCAGCAAAGACGCATCGCCAAGCGATATATCGTTCCGGTGCGATGCTGTGTGTTGGAGTGAGTTTACTTACCCCTTCCAAGTTAGTACGATAAAATCTTCGGCTGCGTCGTCACTTACCATCAGGTGAGATCGCAGTCAAGTACTAACTTGTAAAAAATCTTGGACTAAGTTAATGCAGAGCAGTGAAAGTTAGTATTAAAATATTTTTGTATACAGTTTTTTCCGTTCGCATAGTGGTAAGAAATGGTAGACCATTAGTTTATTACTCTCTCTGTTAATACGGGAAACTGCGGTTAAATGAAATCAATTTTCTTATGTTTGATTAGTACTCGTAGAGACGATACGAGAAGAAAACATTAAAGTAGGAAATCTATTTGCGGTCAATTTATAAGGCGAAGGATGGTGGAATTTATTGAAGTACTCTTATGCTATTCAAAAAATAGTGCTGCCGATGTTATAGATGACGATGATTAATTCGTATCGATATAGTCTATTATTTAATAACTTGTACGATTCGTATCAAAACCACACGTAAAAGGTGCATCCTTATTCATTTGGCTTACTATTCTCTCTCGTATTAAAAAAAATATAGTAGACTAGTGATGAAAATGTGCGCCAACACATCGAGTTATGCCCTTATATGCGGTTAGTACACGCAATCAAAGTCCATCAGAGGAATAAGGTTCGGTATTAAGGTATGCGCCCATTAACCCACCACAGGTCGCACGCGCCGCACGTCTGGCTTGTAACCTGCAACTTCCTTATTAGTTGATCTACATCTTGCCACCGAGGTGTACATAGCACACACGAATAGGGTTGCCACCTTCTTCGTGCAATGAGTTACACTGATTTAGGAACCAAAAGGTACAGTCGGTCAATGCATACATAGCTTAAAGACTAAAACGATATATAAAATAAGTAATTAAAAAATTAAAAAAAAACACGACTGCACTGTTATAAGACGAACCAAAACGTAAGAAAGAAGTTATTTTAGTTGAACAGATGCATTCATATGGCAGTCGGGGACCTCTTAGAATAGAAGGTGTTCCTCAGAACAGCGGCCCTCCGACTGCCATATGAATTTATCTGTTCAACTAAAATAACTTGTTACTTACTTTTTGATTCGTTTTATAACAGAGCAGTCGTGTTATTTAATTTTTTAATTACTTATTTTTATTTTATATTTTTTTTAGTGATGGTCAGTAGTTAGGTGAAGCAAGGATTCAACATTAACCCATAATAATGTGTCCAAATGTCATTTAGAAATTATGGTAAATGGAAATAAACTTACCTACTTACATACATACTTATACATGCATACTATCTTTTGTGGACAGTCGTATGAAAAAGGTTCATTTTGATACCCATATGTCTAAATATGTTCAGCCGTTCAGTGTGCTGATTCTGTATCGTTCACATAGTTAGTTAGTAACCCAAACTGGGTTATTAACTAAGAAAACGGAGGCAAAAATCCTATTTTTGTATTCTTTTTGTACAAGACATCAACTAGCACGGTATACTGATATGATACCACACCGACCTAGCTTGGTAATTTGTGCAAAAATAGGATTTTTGCCTTCGTTTTCTTAGTTAATAACCCAGTTAGGGTTAATAACTAACTAAGTGAACGATACAGAATAAGGCCCCAGAAGTTATGGTGGAATAAAGAAGCATCACATATATACATACATACATACATACATGAACCCTAAAAACATTACACTCCTTTTTTGGGCAGTCGTATAACAAGTAAGAGCATATTACTGTAAACAGACTATCAACCTTAAGACAACAAGTTTAGGTTCAAAGTATTGCTATACATATACTGACTGGCAAAGTGAGATTTAAGAGATTTTGTTTGAATACATTCAGTTTTGACAATGACCGTACATTGTGTTAAGACAAAGTACAAATAATACTACTTAATTGATTAAAAATATCTTTTAGCTTCAAAATATTTGAACTTGACGTAAGTAAATAAGTGATATATTTTTTATCGTAGACGCTTTGTTTCTTTATATCTTGCCCTTTGCTATTCATAATACAAAAATACTCTTAAGGTATCCGATCCGACGTGCCGAAAATCAAATCTAATTATACAAGTATATTGTCATCAGTACTTTATACTGTCGTCTCACAAAACTGTATACATAATTGCCCGAAATAACACCTGATCCCGTTGGCGTAAAGTATAACAAGTACGAGAGGCAACCCTAGATAGTTACGAGTACGAGGTACGATAAACGAGTGCCTATTTGTAAACGACTACACGTATACCATCGTTTACTTACTCGTATTTGTTTTCTTGATTTGGATAGCAATTTAAGTTTCTCTTCTTTTTTACTTTTATCAATTGACCAAAATCAAATATTATACCTATTTAGAATTATAGTCGCTGCCAACGGTGCAATAAAATGAAAAACCAGATCATCTGTTGCTTTCTCTGTCGCTCTTAATGGCTGTACTGTAGGTACAGCAGGCCTGCCAGACAACAGGCGCCAGCCTCATTTCATTCAATTTCACTGAGAATTGCAAAAATATAGGTATTGCACCGACTACTGCTTTGAGCTCGTACTGCTGTATTAGTGGATCCGGTGAGAATTTAGCTTAAACACTATTAATTTATTGATTTTCTCCATTATAAAATCAATATTAAAAACTTATACTTGCTGTGTTCAAGTGCTGGACGATGATAAATAATTTATTTAGTAAGTTCAGAGCAGGCAGAGCCTCAGAGGCTGTGGGCACAGCGTAGCCATGCAATCCATCTGTAGCCATTAATGCATCACGAATCATCGATCACAATAATGTTTATTTTTATGATTGGACCCGAAAGGCAATCTTACGGTTGTCTCTGGAAGTCATTTTGTATATTTTATAGATATTAATATTCTATTTTTTATCAAGCGTATGTAGGTAGGTAGGTACTCGCTCAAAATGTGTTTTATATGCAAATCAAAGTGATGTTAAAACAAAAATTCCTGTTTTAATTTACTACTGATTTGCATTCAGTGATCAATGATTGGATATTACATGATGGAGAATTAATATATTATATATCCAAGAAATAAACTTCTTAGTTTCAAATTAATGATCTCCATTCTCTACAATATTGAGTTGTAGTTGGAGTTATTTCTTTTTTATAATATGTCAAGTTTTTTTTTTAAATGAAAAGATTAAGTATAAATATTTCTTCGAAAACCATATCAACGTAACTTGATTAATGAATTTCTTAATCCTTTAAGTTATCGAGTGGTGAACTTATAACTGGATGTTGGGTACGTAGATGGAAGATTTGTAGGAAGTATGAATTCATGGTCATCATAAGTTTTCAGTAATTCCCTTGCCTCTAATGGTTGTCGCCAACCTATATCTATATCTACGAATTATAATATCGGCGTGATATAAGCTCCTCACAATCTAATTATGATCTCTATATCTAGCTTATAATATACATATTATAGAATGTCTATCTCTATATTTATAATTTCTATCTGTCTAGCAGGACTACAACACTAACAAGTAGTTAGGACATTTGAAAGTGCCGTAATAAAAGAAAATAAATAAGGCTCACATCAAAAACGTCTATCTGTACGAACGCGGCTTTATTTGAACATCTTACTTGCGCTCCACTGACGTGACGTAACAGATAATAGATTCAGTAACATGACGAGTATCATGACAAGCTACATATCGACACATCTGACAGGTCATTTGCTTAAGCCTGAAGCCGAAGTGTTAACGGCCCATTATCCCGGTTTTTAGCGACTACGCCACTTTTCAAAGCAATTCAAAGTCATGAAAAAGTTGTTTTTTTTCACTGTTAAAAATACATATTAAAGATACATGCTTTATCTCTATAATGGCCTCATGAAAACACGATAAGTTAAACTTGCCTCGATCATAAAAATTTTTGAAAACAGGTCGTTTTTGTTCATTTTTTTAATGGTATTTCCAAAGCTTTAGACTAAATTTCATAAAAATTATACGTAAAGTAAGCTCATTGTATTGCCTATCCATTGAGCAGGCAGATATTAAATAAAAAAATTGCTGCAAAATTTCGCCTAACAGAAGTCATAAAATGGTCTAACGCATCGAATAAACGATGTACTCAGTGGCTCACGAGCCTCCATACGAGACGGACCTGCGCAAGTTTTCACGACTCACGCTCCTTTCGCGCTAAAATTATTTATTTTTTAAATGCGCTGGAAAAAAAAACTATCTGACAGGAAGCGAAGGAGAATTTAAAAAAATTATATAGTAAGTGTTTCTTGAGTTTATCAAAATACCTAGTCCTCAAAAGCTCCGAAGAAACTCTGATACGAACTAAGAAAATTATGGTAGGTAGTGTAAATTCCACCACGTGCAAATAACATCACGCGTACCTAACCACAGTCTAAATACCACCAGTGTGTCCGGGATCGAACTAACGATAATTTAGGGGGTGTTCTATACCTCATTACAAACAAAAAAAAACCCCCACAAAGGGGGGCGCCCCCTCTCCCCCTCCCCTGTAGAGCCATTTCAATTTTGTATGCGTTTTTTGGGTATGTGCACACAAAATCAGTAATAACTTTAAAGTCTGTTGCTTCACATGTCCTTAAATGGTCTTATTCGACTGGATACAATACTCTCCATTGCTGGATACCTAATAATAGTGTAAAACGTAAAAATAAAAATAAGTAATTAAAAAACACGATTGCCCTGTTATAAAACGAACTAAAACGTAAAAAACGAGATATTTTAGTTGAATAGATAAATTCATATGGCAGTCGGGGGACCTCTTAGAATAGAACTTGTTCCTTAGAACAGCCCCCCGACTGCCATATGAATTTATCTGTTCAACTAAAATAACTAGTTTTTTACTTTTTACACGACTGCCCATAAAAAGGAGTGTAATGTTTTTAGGGTTCATGTATGTATGTATGTATGTATGTTTGTATGTATGTAATGAAATGAGTGACATTTCATTCATTTGAATTTGCCACGCTTCGCGTATCTATGCTGTCTGTCGCGTGCCTGTGATATAGTGATTGGTGATCTGTGTCTATGATTTAATGGCGTGTGACGCTCGGATTGTTTTGTGCATTTTATCGTTATAATAACTTGTAGAAGAATGTGATTGAGGACTCGATATATAGTGAACTTTAAATGTCGTTTCTTTGTAATTTCAGGTGAGATAGAAGTGTAATTGTCGTAACTTGATAATAACTTGATGATTGTAAAGACTTGTTAAATAAAACAAAACTTTGTAATTTCAGAGAAACAATTTGTGGTTTGTTTTGGAGATCCTCAATACCTTATAAAACGACATTTTTGTGAACTAAAAGAAGATGGACCGGCTTCAATTTGAGTTTACAATGATAGCCTCAAATGATGGCAAATCAAATGTATTAGCCATAACCTCAATATCTACTGAAGAAGGAAAATGTTATGTTTTACCCGAGGAACTGAAGCCGGTGAGTCATCATACATATATTGTTAAAACGAACACTTTCACAAAAGTAAAAAATAGCATTAAAAAAAGACACCAGAGTAGAAAAGTATGGATAAAGTTGGATGAAAATCTAAAGAAGACATATGTAGATGAGGAAGGTAATATGCAATTTTTAGATCAATATTTAGATGAAATGAGCACAACACAAGCAAAGGACAAAAATGACACTTTGCAACAAATCTTGGAACAATTAATAGAAACTACAACTAAGAAAGAAAGTCAACATAACTTAAAACATATCTCAGAAAAATTTATTATTGAAAAATTCACAAGCAAAAATCCTAATGCGATGCAATGGATAGAAATTTTTGAAAAAGAGTGTGCGCGCTTTAATATAACAAAAGATGAGACAAAAATAGATATTTTGAGGTTATTTTTAGATAAACCTTGTTTGGATTGGTATAGCTCGATGATCATAAAACTAACAATAAATTCTGAATGGAGTGAATGGAAAGACAAGTTTTTAGAAACTTTTAAAAACCAAGGATGGGACATAGTCACATATGCTCTCGCATTTAGGTATAAAGAAGGACAGTTAATTGATTATGCCATAAAAAAAGAACGGCTTTTATTAGATATAAACAAATCTATAGATTCCAAAACAATGATAGATCTTATTGCAACTGGTTTACCTAGATTTATCTTAAATAAGTTAAACAGGGATGAACTCAACAACACTACTGACTTGTTCAACGAGATAAGAAAATATGAAGGCACGATGTATAAGAAAAACAGAATCAACATTATTTCATATAACAAAATTGCAACCTGTCATAACAGAGGCTGAAGAAGATGAAGGAGATGATAATGAATATGAAGATGACTTATAAGTACATTTTACAGATATATTGCTTAGAATTTTCGCTCTTAGGGGGGGAGATGTAATGAAATGAGTGACATTTCATTCATTTGAATTTGCCGCGCTTCGCGTATCTATGCTGTCTGTCGCGTGCCTGTGATATAGTGATTGGTGATCTGTGTCTATGATTTAATGGCGTGTGACGCTCGGATTGTTTTGTGCATTTTATCGTTATAATAACTTGTAGAAGAATGTGATTGAGGACTCGATATATAGTGAACTTTAAATGTCGTTTCTTTGTAATTTCAGGTGAGATAGAAGTGTAATTGTCGTAACTTGATAATAACTTGATGATTGTAAAGACTTGTTAAATAAAACAAAACTTTGTAATTTCAGAGAAACAATTTGTGGTTTGTTTTGGAGATCCTCAATACCTTATATGTATATATGTATGTTTGTGTGTATGTGTGTATTTGCAAAGTATGTAACTATGTATGTATGTATGTATGTATTTATGTATGTATTTATGTATGTATGAGATGTTTCTTTATTCCTCCGTAACTTCTGAACGGCTTAACAGATTTAGATATATGGGATATCGTTAGAATCCTTGGATCCTCCCGAGTAACATAGACTATAATTTTTTGGGAAAAATCAATATGGCGGATGTGAGGCGCCATTTTCAAAAGTGGAAAAAAATTTTTTTCATCAACTATCATAATATGGGTATCAAAATGAAGGTATTGGAGAATAGTAACAGAAAATACCTTCACCTAACTGCTGACCATCACTAAAAACATAAAATAAAAATAAGTAATTAAAAAAATTTAAAAAAAACAGCCAAGTGCGAGTCGGACTCGCGCACCGAGGGTTCCATACTATAAAAGAAGTAAAACGTTAAAAGAATCACTTTTGTTCAAGAATTCACGAGTATAATTTACATGTAGGTACTTTGTTGGCGAACCGCAAACCTAACTTTGTTTTCGGCGGTTTATAGTTATTATCAAAACAAAAGTATAAAATTAAGGGAGTTGATTTTATTTTTCCTGTAAAATATACGTTAACTTCTATTGATCATAATTATTTCAGATTTTTCGATTGATAAACTTCGGAGATAAGGGGGGGGGGGGAACGGTATTTTTTTCGACAGTTGGCCCAATAAATGCAAAAGTATCGGGCATAAAAATAAATAAAAATTGGTTTTAGAATACACAAGTAACGCCCTTTCATATGATACCCCACTCATCACTCACGGATTTATGATAATAGCGTAGATAAAGTAGTGTATG
Source organism: Coenonympha glycerion (assembly GCA_963855885.1). Lineage (NCBI taxonomy): Eukaryota > Metazoa > Arthropoda > Insecta > Lepidoptera > Nymphalidae > Coenonympha > Coenonympha glycerion. The sequence goes on along the minus strand of OY979636.1, from coordinate 10,131,468 downwards.
AAACTCTACATAATTTGGTATTAAAACACTCGTGTGATACTATTAAAAAACTCACACTCATGTTTTAATACCCCCCATTATGCATCCGTTTCATAAACTACTATTTAGTTCGTTTTATAACAGGGCAGTCGTGTTTTTTAATTGTTGAAACTGAAATTATTTTAGAAGGATTCAAGGCTTCTATTTCTATGAACGGTCTCATTTACAACAGAATGATTGGAGATGGTGATGCGTCGACATATGTAAGGATACTCAATGCCAAACCATATGAAAATCAAAATGTGGCCGTTGAAAAAAATTGAGTGTCGCAATCACATATTACGCAACTTTTGTAAATAACTACGCGGACTGGCAGCAGAAACAAATGCCCTGAGACATCGAAAAACACTTACCAATATAAGAATTATGATAATGAGATAAGCTATCGTGAAATATATATATATATGTAATGAAATGAGTGACATTTCATTCATTTGAATTTGCCGCGCTTCGCGTATCTATGCTGTCTGTCGCGTACCTATGATATAGTGATTAGTGATCTGTGTCTATGATTTAATGGCGTGTGACGCTCAGAATGTTTTGTGCATTTTATCGTTATAAAAACTTATAGAAAGAATGTGATTGAGGACTCGATAAATAGTGAACTTTAAATGTCGTTGTTGTATTTTCAGAGAAACAATTTGTGGTTTGTTTTGGAGATCCTCAATACCTTATATATATATATATATATATATATATATATATAATATCACAAAACATCTCAGAACCCTAAAAACGTTGCCATATCAGTTCTGCACAACGATATTCAATGCCACACTCTTATGGTGATCACAGAATGTGTCAGAACTACCTACTACTATGAAAAGAAAAATGCGGACGGTAGCAAAGAAGATGTAAAAAAAATACAAAACTCTTCATTTCCCTAATATGTAAAAGAAAAATTTCTACAAATCCTGCTAAAGTAATACATAATTATTATAAATAAATACCTCGGTTGAGATATCGATTACCATAAAAAAGTCAAAATATAGGTAAAAAACGCAACTTCCAGCATATATTTCGTGAAGCGAATTATAATGACTAATAGTCCAACTGCAACAGTTCATACTGTGACGCAAATATTTTTATGATATAGGTTAACGGAGTTCATTCTCACGGCAATGATCGCTAGGTATCGTAGCGCGAGTCTGAGTGAGCGACAAATACCTAAAGTGCTGGGATATAGTCGCCTTAACACTACCAAGAAAGTAAATATGATCGCATATTGCCGCGATATCCGCTGGCCTATTCCTAAATTTTGCGGCGTTCAGAAAAAAACATTCGTTTGAAAACTTTTCATAAGTACCTGTCTAGTACCTACTTAAATCCATGTTTTAGTTATAAGTATTTGAAAGATTTTGAATGTTTTCAGTAGGCACAGATTCAGTAGGTTTCTAAATTTTACACCTAAATAGCTTTGAATAGTATTTCACGATTGGTGAAAAAATACGTGGATCTCCAGTAGTGACGACAGAAGTGAAGACTTGAACAATTACTTAAGGTGTTAGTTACAGTAACAGTGTAAGGTGTCAGTTACAGTAACAGTGTCATGAGTTCAATGGTTTTTTCAATCATAAAAAATGCCCAACACGCCTATAAAAGTTTTAACTACAATCTTTCAAAAATCAATTGAAATCAAACCACTAAACGGCTGTATTAGTTGTAATGGATAAATGGGAATACTTAGTACTTACTAAAAGTAGTCACGTTTATTATTTTAATTTGCTTCCTGCCGTTTCTGCGAAAACCAGTGCAGCCTGCAATAAACTAAGAGCATCTTTTAAACGATACTATGATTATCCAACCCAAATGGTTGATTAGGTATCACATAACACCGACAAAGTGTTTATAAGCCGGATTAAAATCAGGAATAAAATTATATTTGGATCGTTATATTATGTTATTTACGAGTAAATTCTCATCATTCTATAAGCTGGGTATTAGTGATAATTAATATTTTACCTATCAGGGGGCACGGCAGTGCCCCCGCCAAAGTCAAAGCGCGAAGCAAAACTGCCGTACCATCTTTACAGGAACCATTTCGCCGCATTTTCGGGCTCCTATTTGAGAACCTCTGGATAAGACCAGAACGCTGAAATTTTCGCTATCCAGTAAGCTATAATCACATACTTAAAACCCAAAATTTCAAGTCTGTAGGTCATATAGTTCCGAAGTTATGCGAAAGCAAAGTTTCGCATTTTCGACACTGACTGACTGACTGACTGACTGACTCATGATCATCAAAATAGAACTAGTACTTCCCATAAACTCAGAGAGCTGAAATTTGGTACAGAGTTAGGGTTTAATGGCCACATAAAGGGAAAACTATAAAAACTAGGATAATCGAAGATCTGGAGTACCTGGTAATCACTGCATTAATAACTTTGTAATTCCATATAAATTATATGAGATTACAAAGTTATTTATGCAGTTAATGTATCTAGAAAAACGGACAGAAATATTTTGTAATATTTTGAAGTTTCTACAAAAAGAAGTGAAATCCCACCAAAAACATTCTGTAAAAAACTAGCCAAAGTCAAAATGGAGCTGCTTGTTTATCTCTAAAAAGTACTGAAATCTAGACAAAGTCGTGCCAAGTCTAAGGTTCCTTACTGCGATTTCTTTATTATTATAGTTAATGTTGTGTGACTTGGCCGTTGAAGACCAAGAACCGCTACTCATTGACGATGAATTCTGGCGACAGATTGGTGCAATGGTGTCATGGAGCACCTGGTTTGAACCCTTGTGTACCCTTCAACGGCCAAGTCACGCAACATTAACTATAATAATAAAGAAATCGCAGTAAGGAACCTTAGACTTGGCACGACTTTGTCTAGATTTCAGTACTTTTTAGAGATAAACAAGCAGCTCCATTTTGACTTTGGCTAGTTTTTTACAGAATGTTTTTGGTGGGATTAATTAAATATTGTATAAGATTAATGTAGGTCCCGTCAAGTACCGTTACGGTTTGTCAAATTAATTTAAAATATCTGGATGACCGAGCTTCGCTCGGTGGCCAATAGATGGCATCAGTAGTCATATTTTTATTTTTTTTGCTAAATTCGACATTTTCTAAAAATGAATCCTAGCTAGATCGATTTATCGCCCCCAAAACCTCCTGTATACTAAATTTCATGAAAATCGTATGTGCCGTTTTCGAGATCCAGATTATATAGAAATATATATACAAGAATTGCTCGTTTAAAGGTATAAGATAAGATACTAATTATGACAACGTTTTTGACGCAACTTAGTCCATATTAACTTCGGGTAAATACTGCTATATTTACCCGATTTAATAAATAATCTTTTTTTTTTTTGCTGTATATTTATAGGAAATGCCACTCATGCTCACTTTTAATTTCCATCGTTGGTCCTTAAGTACCTTTACATTTCACTAGATATTTATTATGATTGTAATTTCAGTTTTTTATCTCTGATTATAATCGAACTCACGACATTATTTCCGTTATCATCACCAACACCAAGAAACCATTTTGAGAACAATTGAAACATAAGAAACCATTTTAAAAAAACTAGGAAAAAGAAAAAAAAGGAAAGTAACAATATCGCTACAAACTTAATTCACCATGAATTTATAAACGGTGCCTTCAACGAATCAAAATAACTAGAACCTAGATCCGGAAGTTATTACAACTTTATACTTAATTTCACATGTGTGTAAAACTTCATTTTATGCAGCCTACACGCTGCCCCAACAACATCTTCAACGATGTACCTATCTAGGGGTAAAAAGTAACAAAATAGAGATAAATCTGTTCCCGCCTTAAGCACAAATGGAGACTACCCGGTTCACGCCCACGAGGGGCACAAATAGTAATTATGACTATGATTGCTGTGTTTGATATGTGCTATGCTATTAAAGATGTTTTTGTTACATTAATAGACTATCATTAGTTAAAAGTTTATGGAGTCATCGGCCAGTAATGTACAGAATACTGTTCGTTCTGGACTCTGCGCAATTAGAGCTCCAGGCATACCTAGATGGGCAAAAAATTTAATCATAGTTTCTGAGTGCAATAACAATTCTTAGTATAACAAAATTAATTTTGTATTAGATAAGTCTTTAGTTTAGCTTGTAATTGGACCATTTAATTAACAACATTTTGTCTAGAAACACTGTTCGGAAACTCGCTACTTGGCTACGGTACAAGAATGATAAATGATGTGACTAAATAAATAAGCGTTTAAAAGGATTTTTAAATGTGAGAATTTTCGAGACATTCAACTGTATTCCAAAAACGTCTTAAATTCTAATGGACCTTAAAATAAGGATTTCATTGATCTTTATCTGCTCGCAGGTCACATTACTCCGAGGAAGTTATGCTAATTTACTGACTTAACGACTTTTATTCATTAAGAATTTATTAAGATTGGTGTCATTGACTCTTCTCCTTCCGTCCAAAAACATTATTTACTTACTAACTTTTAAAAGTAAATTACATCCGTAAAAAAGCATTTCAGTTATAATAACCAGAAACTCGTAAAATTCACCTTTGCGATGTTAGTGTAACATCGCAAATCTACATTGGCCAAAAGATAAGTTTGGCCATCCAAAGGGGTAACACTGTCAGTATTTTGGGTATACTATGTCTCGTTGCCTCGGCTTCGATAAGTCTTTAGCGAAGGTTTTTGTTATAGTTTACTTAAATTATATTTTTGTAAATTTACAGAGTAGGTATTAATTTCACAACTTAAATACCAGTAAGTTAGCCTTTATTAATAAATTAATGTATGAAAAAAAATCTACATATAAAATATAAGATAGAGTCGCACATCACCACAGAAGAAATTAAAAATTGATCATAATACTTGTGTTAATATAAATAATCAATAAAGAACCCAAAGATTCAAATTAAGATAGTAGTATTTTGTAGATGAGTTACAAAAGTTTAAACCTGTCTAAATTGATAAAAGTACATAATTCCGTTCACTTGTTTTATACTTTGAGGGTCAGTCCAGTTGTTTTTTTTTTTAATTTTAAAATGTGACAGTGCAAACTTACTGTCAGTGAGATGATTGAAAGCTGTGACGTCATCGTTGAGGCGCTGCATCTGGCGCAGCTTGGTGCTGAGGTCCCGCGTGTGCAGGAACAGGAACAGCGTGCACGACACGGCCACCAGCGCGACCAGCTCGCTCGTTCTGAAACCAAATACAAAACCAGCTCTTGAATTGTCTTCAAATTGTTTGCATCGGTCGAACAGCGTGCACATCGATTCGATATCGATTGACTGATGGTGACAATCGAAATGATGGTCGCCTTCTTATCGATTCGATCGATATTAATTGGCTGATAGTGACAATCAAAATGATGGCCGCGTTGCTATCGATTCGATCGATATCGATTAGATGATGGTGACAATCGAAATGATGGTCGCGTTGTTATCGTTTCCTTCGATGTTTGGCCGTTGTGTATTCAAGTACTCCCGGAAATCAAGCACACAAGTGACCGTTCTATGTGGCCATAAGGCGTTCCTAGATAATTCTTCCGATGAGCTATAACATTCGGTCCTCGGCCTTTCTCATTCAGCCTTCAACTTGCTGCCTATAAATTCGCGGTCTACATTCTAGGACCAACCTCATCAAACTTACACATACATCAAGTCTCGCCTGCATATTGTAATTTTTTGTATAGAGTTAGCACTGGAAGTGCGGTGCTAAAAATGCAAGATGATTGGCTTGTTAATTAGAACAGCCTTAAGAATGTCAGGGAATGCACAGGTATATTCCAATTATGAATCCAGATGTGTCATGGAAAGCTTTCAAAAAAGCACACACAGAATTAGCGCGAAAGTTTTTATACCAATTTAAAATCATACCCATATCATAGATTATAATAATAAATAAATAAATAGGGTTGTTTAATTTTCAAATACATCAAAATGCCCGTATCGTTCCGAAATTCATAACTCTCACAAGCCTTTTTTGTCGGTCTCAGGTAGTCAGCCGTGCTATTCTGCAAAACAGCGAGCGTACATCTCTGCATCTATGAATTTGTCAGTTGTAATAGAGTACAATTTTGCATGCCATATTCGGGTTGGCAGCTGTTTGGCAGCTATTTCATTTTGTAGAATAGCACAGCTGTAATTGGTCTGGGGCCTTATTCTGTATCGTTCACTTAGTTAGTTAGTAACCCTAACTGGGTTATTAACTAAGAAAACGAAGGCAAAAATCCTATTTTTGCACAAATTACCAACCTAGGTCGGTATGGTATCATATCAGTATACTATGCTAGTTGCTATCTTGTACAAAAAGAATACAAAAATAGGATTTTTGCCTCCATTTTCTTAGTTAATAACCCAGTTTGGGTTACTAACTAACTAAGTGAACGATACAGAATCAGCACACTGGCCGGTCTGGGTTTCAGTACGATTATAGTTAGATACATTAAAAATAGTTGTAGATTGTAGTTGTTTGCTTGTTTTAAAATAAACAAGACACTAATTGCTAGTGATGCGTTAATAGTACTTTCTATAGTACCTTGTTATGAGATGCCATGTAATGGTCAACCATTCAAATACATAATTTGCGAACAAATTAAAGATTACTGTAAAAGGTGCTGGTAAGAGTGGTAGGACCACAATATTATCATTTCGTTACGGCAGCCGTATGTGTTGTTGGTATAAGTATTGTTACGTAACAGTATAAAAGGTTAGGCAGCTTTTACCTAGGTTCAAAGATGTCTCACCTATACTTTTACGCTTAATTAATATGTGTTATAAAGCATTAAACAACGGAGACGTGACTTATTGTACATATAAAAATACTAGTAGCTTATAAATGTTAAAGACCTTCTTCCATTACTTTGCAATGGATGGTATTCTTACTATGAATTAATTTGAAAGAGAAATCTCTTTCTTTGTCTTTCGTTCTTTCCGTTGTTTGAGGTCGGGTCTCCTAACTTTTTTGGCCAAGTCGTTTGAACTTGGCTTGTCAAACCGGGCAATTGGGTTTGCTTGAGGTCTCTCTTTATATTCGACAATGAGTCGAAGGCGAGCCGCCCCTATTTCTTTTCTCTTTAGGTAGGTTTAATTCAATTTAAACTACGTGGTCTTTCGCTACGCCTCATTACATGTCCATCACAGTATTATAGTATAGTATTTCGTAATTTTAAAGAGAAATGCCATGGATTAATTAATTACGATGGATGAAAAATTCTTCCAGATATAAACTTAACAGAAAATCTACGAGTTCTCATTAGATACTGGATACAACAGTGATGTTAATTTCATTGTGACGATATTCGTTCTAAAAGAACGGCTTATGGTTGCGTCCCCTTCTTACCATCTCACCCGAATCAGGTTGATCCTATATTAAAAGGTGATGCAGCCCAATATGTTATCGTACCTACTGGAAGTGGTATAACCCTATTGGTTGCTATACAAACTAATTCCATTTGAATTAATTTAGAAATCGTCTGTGCCTATCGTTTAAATATCTATACCGCAGCACATAATTGTCCCCGTAAGATCATCGTCAGGACAGTATTTGGTTTACAGTTTACTCATGTTAATGCAGCGAGTCAGTTGTGCACTGTCTTCTCACTTCACTGGTCAGTGAACGTCCCAGTTTCCCCTTTCCTTCTTACCGAGCGTGGCGAACGCACGACCCGGAGAAAATTCTTTCGCCATGGTTTTATTGACACGGCGTATCATGTAAATTATATTACTCCGGCCGCGACATATATCATTGCTGTAATTTGTCGATCTCCTAGTAGATGTGTTCCTTGTCTTCCATCATAGACCGACACGACAAGGATGAGTCCAGCTGTCATGGAATGCTTTGGTTAAGACGATAGACGGTGGATGTCCAAGAAATTAACGTACTCGTATTTAATCGTTTTGATCTCTGCCTATCCTAAGGAGGTTCGAATCCTGGGTACGCACCTCTGACTTTTCCGAGTTATGTGCGTTTTTAGGAATCTAAATATCGCTTGCTTAGTGCTGAGGAAAACATCGTGAGGAAACCTGCATGCCTGAGAGTTCACAAAAATGTTCTCGAAGGTGTGTGAAGCCCGCCAACCCGCAATTGGCCTGCGTGGTGGGCTATGGCCAAACCTCTCTCAGTCTGAGAAGAGACCCATGCCCAGCAGTGGGACATAAAAAGGGGTTGAGATGAGTGATGATGAGTGCAGCGTTATACTTCCTAGAAAACACTAGTCCCAATCCTTTAAATTGAGTTATTTAAGTTTAGAAGTATAGGACCAACCAAGTACAAATGAGCTTTGTAGCAAAAAAATATTGAAGATTCATACTCAATTTGCGAATAGCCCAAGTAGGTACGTTAGTATCTAATATATTTCAACATTCTTCCAGTTTCCAACTCTTAATTGAGATGTCTTAAAAGATAACTAAATACGTTCAATGACACTTTCTTATGAAAATCTTGTCTAGAGTACACCAACTAATTAAATTTTAATGAGGGAAACACTCTTCTTATATTTTTAATTCGCCCCTTCATGTCGTCAAAAAACACGATGATAAAGTATCAAGTGTTCGTAACTAATCGACTTAAAAGCGTTCTTGTTAATTAGTTAACCTGTTTGTTTGTTGTTATTAACTATCTATTGCTAATCATTAAAACATCTATCTATACTTATAATAAAACTGTAAAGGGTCGAATTCTGTACATTAAAGATATTTTGAAAATTTATGTTGGAGGACACTATTTAGTCGATACTGAAGCCAAAACTTTAATTTGTTTAATTTTTGTCTGTCTGTCTGTCTGTCTGTCTGTCTGTCTGTTTCACGACCGGGCATCACGGCTAATCCACTGGATGGATTTAAATGAAACTTAACATGATTATAGTTCATACCCCGAGGTAGGACATAGGATACTTTTTGTCCCGAAATTCATCATGGTTTCCCTGGAAGACGGCATCAAAGTCCAAACGTTTTTTACTTATAATTCATTAATGCGTTGTCCGATTCCATTCATTCTTTTTTTGTTAGAAAGGAGGTTCCTTAAAGATTATTCCATACAAATCTTATCATCATCACTTTTGTAGTTCAGAAATTACAGACATCAGAACCTTTAAGTTCAAGTAGGTAGGTGACTTGAAACTCGGAATGCACAAAGAACCTAGGGCTAGGACGTAGGGCTCAAGTAAGACTGGAGTACCCTTACAGCCGTAAATAAATAGGCTTAGCAGGAGATTTTGTATGGTTTAAAATTTTTCACTTTTAGGGTGAACAAAAATCATGTAACTGGCGTTATCGCTACGTTATACCGTATAGCGCCATCTCTACAATTTATGTGGAACCTGAAGGTAAAACTCTGAGATAGGTACTACCGAATTGTTTTAAATAAAAATTAACTGTCATGTTATTTACTGTTTCCTGACTTTATATTAAGATGGCACTGTTAACACATGAACAGATTTAAACTTTATCATCGGCAATATGGAAAGGGTAAGATAATGGTTCACAAATATTTTTAACTCTTAGGTCTTATCGATCCTAACCGACTGACTGCCATCTAAGGTCTTTTTATACGTAAAGAAATATATAGCCATTGTCCATTCTGATGTTTTGGATTGTATTGAGATGAAGCAAAGATTTTTAAAATATTTTTAAAAGAGAAAAGAAGAAGGGCTGGGGAATATTGTTAGTAGAGTTATTTATCCCAGTGGTACCTACCCGGCCGAACTCTGAAAGAAGAGTTCTACCACCAGTACAACTTTTCACATCCTATCCTAATCCTAATAATATTATAAAGGCGAAAGTTTGTGTGTGTGTATGTTTGTTACTCCTTCACGGCTCAACTACTGAACCGATTTAGCTGAAATTTGGAACATAGGTAGCTTATAACCCGGATTAAAACATAGGCTACTTTTTATCCCGGAAAAATCCGTAGTTCCCGTGGGATATGCTATAAATAATGCATAATGCTATAAATGTGAAAACGGGTAGGTACCTATATTATAGGTTCCGACATTACAACTGTTTCGCTATTAGCATTTTGTGTTTTAGTTGAGCAATGAGATACAGGTGAATAATATTATAACTATGAAAACGGGTACCTATATGATATAGGTTCTGAACTAACATCTGTTTCGTTACTGACAATGTATGTTTTAGTTGAGCTATGGGATATGGTATAGTAATTAGTAATGCTATATATGTGGAAATGGGTATCTACCCATAAAGGTTCTGAAAGTAGAATTTTTTCGCTATTTATAATGTGTGTTTTGGTTAAGCAATGGGATCATCTCAACCCCTTTTTACGTCCCACTGCTGGGCACGGTTCTCCTCTCAGACTGAGAGGGGTTTGGCCATAGCCCACCACGCTGGCCAAGTGCGGATTGGCGGGCTTCACACACCATCGAGAACATTTTTGTGAACTCTCAGGCATGCAGGTTTCCTCACGATGTTTTCCTTCACCGCTAAGCAAGTGATATTCAGTTTCCTAAACTGCACATAGCTCGGAAAAGTCAGAGGTGCGTGCCCAGGATTCGAACCCGCGACCTCCTTATGAGAGGCAGAGGTCAGAACCACTGAGCTATCACTGCTTAGCAATGGGATACAGGTTAATAATGCTAAAAAGGTGTTCCTGTATAGTTTCTGATATAAGAACTGTTTTGCTATTAAAAATAGGTGTTTTAGTTGAGCAATAGAATATGTGATAGTAATTATGCTATAAATGCGAAAATGGATACCTATAAGGTAAAGGTTCTGTAATTATTTCACTCTTAAGCGAATACGTTGATTTTATTTTCGTCTTTCTCACTCTTATGAATACGTTGGTGGGTTAGGTTAGGTAAGGTTAGTAGGCGGAAGAATATAACAGAAAAACGTTGTTTTACCTAATTACTTCAAAAACTAAGCCAGTTATTTAATGTCGTTCTGAGCGTTTTTGGGAATTATTTTTTACCGATAAATTAAAACAAAAATTACAATTTTATTATTATCCAATCGTTTTTCTGAAGTTAAGTTAACACATATGCTGTTTTTTCCAAGAAAATCCAGGACTCCCACACGATTTGTAAAACCCCGAAATTCACGCGGGCGAAGCCGCGGGCAAAAGCTAGTGTACATATAAAATCATCAATCTAAGAAACTTTGTTCAGACCGTGACATCTGTGTGGCTTCATTTTATTAGGAAAGCGTATAAACATGTAAATTAGTAGGTAATCAGCCATCAAAAGCTGTGCCTTTTTCTAGAATTAAGAAAGCGTAAGCATGTAGATATTTGATATTATTATAATTACCGGCTATTAATATATTTGTAGCTTTTTATAGGGCTATTTGCTGCTGTGAGAGTTGTCAACATTTCTCGCCTAATGATTTAATTAAGTACTTTAACCCTAACCACTTTACTTAACTATCTAATTTATTACCATATCTCTATGTATACCTTACTTCTTACTAATTTGATAAACGCGAAATTTTATAATGTTTACTCGTTCACGCATAAACTACAGCCGTGCTATTTGCAAAAATAGACGAGCGTACATCTATGCATCTATGAATTTGTCAGTTGTAATAGAGTACAATTTTGCATGCCATCTTCGGCTTGGCAGCTGTCTGGCAGCTGTTTCAGAGATGGACATTTTGTAGAATAGCACTGCTGAACAGATTTAGCTGGGAATATAGATAAATACAGGCTACTTTTTATTCCTGAAAAATCCATGGTTCCCGCGAGAGTTCTGAAAAACCGAAATTCAAGCGGACGGACTCGCGGCATCCGCTAGACTATTATGTATAACTTATCTAATTATATTATCGATAGAAACTGTCCACTTTCAATTAACAACCTCATGATAAAGCTACAGATTACCTGAGTAGCGAATAAGCTTCAATGAAACCGAATAATTTGGGGACCATCTACAGTCTACGCTGACTATGATAGGTACCTAATAAAAGTGTCATAGTAGCACACTTTACTCGGTGCTAGCAAATGCTAGCACGGGTTCAAAAGCATTATTAACACTAAACTGAGAAAAGTAAAAGTTTATGAATGCATTTGACTGCACACATAATAGCATTATTACCGTAAATTTAAACGTTTATGAGAGCAATTTAGGAGTTGAAAGCGCGATTTTTAACTGTCTTGTAACCAAAAGCAAATAATTTGGAATGATTTTAATCCACGTTACCTCTGTGACCCGCATCATTTTACGTGATTATTAATAATTTATAAAGTTAAGTACGATACTTACCGTTAACATATAACTCTTGTTTAAATTGTTATTCATTGAATAAGTGTGTTAACTGTTAAAGATTTAAACAACCAACTTGTTTTTTCTTGCTGAGAATAGACAGTGCGACGGCAGTGCCCAATAGTGGGCTGTAGAAGAGGTTGAGAAAGGTAAGTAAAGAGAAAAGTAAACCGATACTCATTAAGGATTTTATTTTTGTCCACTTCATTCTTACCAAATATAAAGTACGGGTGTGACCAACGATAATTTCGGGAGAATATAACAGAAAAACGAGGTTTCATCTAGTTACTAAAAATTTAAACTAAGCTAGTTATCAGAAATTTTTATATCTAAGCGTCTTTTGAAATTATTATTGCCGAGTTTCCGACAAAAATTAATAAAATAGAGATTTCAGAGAAACTTTTGGAAAATCTTTATTAATTGTTCCTGCCTAGAAGCGAATTTAGATTTCAGTCACCTGACGTACCGAAACCAAAAAATCGCTTCAATAACCTTTTTAGCTCGTTAATAGATTTTTTTCTAGTTTGTCTTAAGTGCAGCAACAGTAATGGGTCACTTTAGGCCTAGAGGATGCTTAATTTCCCATTGTAATACAAAATCTAAATGGACAGGTACAAAGTCAAAGCTAATTCTCAAAATAAAAATAGATTCCTTGGAAAATGATAAATAAGGCACCTAATACTGAGTAATCGTTATTTTTACCTGGTGTAACAACTTTACTAATTGAAGAGATCATCAATTAACGGACTTTCTTTTCATTAAAGTTAGAAAAAGAGTCACATAGGCCACGCACGTCTCTATTGCACATGTAAGTGGATTGTCGACATTAGAATTCGAAGCCAGTCGTGAATTTTAACCACTGCGTACTTATTTAGGCACATCAAGAGAAATGGATATACTTCATCGATTTTAATTCACTCGTCTATTTTTGTCAACCATGCGCATTCAATAATTAATAAGGTTTACCTTTTTCCTGTATAAGAAACTTGATTTTTACAGACTAAATCTTTAAATGTGACTCTTACTACCAGGAACTAGGTCTACATTAATCTTAGGTTGAAACTACAGGAATCAAACTAACGTTTAGTATACTTACTCCTAGTTTTGACAAGCAATAGGATTTAGGACTTATCCAATTACGCAAATAAAGTTTAAATTCTCTAAACTTAATTTATTATATAGGTAATCTGTACTTATTTTTTTAGTTTTAAACGTCGTGATCGCATCGTCGTCGTTTGTATCATATTTTCCCTACCGGAACTTAAAATCCGAAAGCTCTTTCTTCCTAGATATCGGTTCAGTCAAAGGCCAATTCATTGCTATTCCTCTAAAAGGCCCTCATAAATATGTATCCTAAATCAAGGAATTCGAAATGCCACAGCGGACTACAAGCAATTTGTGGAGAAATTTAATTTGATTATACGTTCTAGGTTTAGCGCACGATGTGATTCGGGCCGAATGTGGAACAAAGGACATCATCGCGATTTCATACATTTTTGGTCCAAATATAAAAGTGCCGGCCAAGAAATAATAATGCTGTATTCTGTTAAAACTTGTCCCTCTGAGTATTTATTATTATGGCACCAAAGCTGTAGGGTCATTATCCTTGGTTTTATTTGAGTTCAAAAATTCAATAACTCCATACATTTTAAGTGAATTTAACTAACAAGAACAAATGATTTGTTCTACCATACCTTGTCATTTGAACATTTTTAGTAAGATGCAGTGAGTATTGACCTATTTCTGACAAGATAACATAATATATCCTGCATAATCGGCTGGGAAGCCGAGACTTTTTCCTAGAAAATGGCAATAACAATGGCCGCGCAGGTAAACACGCACGCGAACAATGGAATTCCATTGTTCGCCCCTCTCTTTCCCGCTCACCCCCGCCATCGCGCCATGCTGTTACTTTATAGTTTATTGCTTAATGCTTAGTTAGTACCGAAAGCAACGCTGCCGTGTACGTACGTGTGATGCCCACTAGTTCTTGTGCTTTGATTTGTTTTGTTTTTGTTATCTTCGTTGTTAAGTTTGAGTTTGTTAAGTATCATTGTTGTGAGTCATGGCAGAGTTGTGTATCTCGTGCCGTGCATCGACAGAGAATCGGCGAAGATATGATTGGGTTTCCAGAGAAATGCAACATCTTGATATCGCCCAAATAGTGATAGAAGATATAGTAGCTCGACAGGTAAGAACAGGTCTATGTTATTTACTTATATGATTTTTGCGACAGCCTTTCCAAATACAATCCGTCCGTTCTATATAGAGGTGACCAATTAAACGAAAAGCACTTAAAAAGTCCGCTTTTTAATATAAGCGTATGAGCACGTTTTTTATGTTTTCATGTTTAAAAGTTGCCCTAAAACACTATTTAGCGAATTTAGCGAAAGCCGTTTTTTCCACCTCTAGTTCTATCGTTATTGTTATTTACTTTTCAGTTGGAGCCTACTGCGTTCATTTGTCGACCATGTTGGCAAAGAACGGAACGAACGCACCAGCGACTTATTCGGGAGGCTGAACAGCAAGCTGATCAAGACCGTGATCTATTGGAAGTTCCAAATCCAAGACCAATTTCGCTGATTTTGCCAGGTCTTCTTCGTGCTCCAAACACCGCAAATAGTTGCATTTTCCAACATTGTACGAATGAATCTCGCCGTCGTGTTCCGGAGAACATAATTTTTCGCATGGTCTGCCGCTACAGCTATTTCGTGCCAGAAAGCGCGCGTGTCTGTAATGAACACGTGGAGCAAAATCTGTGGCATTTACTTCCTGTTCAAGACAACTCTTCTGAGGAATTTACCGCAGCTCAAATAATGACTATCGTGTCGATGTTACAAAGACATATTACGGAGGAAATACTTGATTTTGAGCAGTATGAAAATATAGCACCGGCCGAGTTTCATACTTGGACAGGACTAACTCAATATCAGTTTACTGAATTATTAGACAGTTTACCAAGTCTGAGAACTAAAAAGAATAAAAGAACCGTACTGGCGGCAGTATTAGTCAAGTTAAGAACAGGTGATTCGAACGCGCGGCTTGCTAATATTTTTAAATGTAGCGAAACAGCGTTTCATACGTGGTTAAAAATCGGACGCAACGCTCTGTTAGAAGATTTTGTGCCCTAAATGTTGGGTTTGACCATATGTCCCGTGAGGATGTAGCACGCAGAAACCTTTTTCTACCCAACAATCTGTTTGGGAACCCATCGAGCTCAGAAAATGAAAGGAAAGCGATCACGATTTGTGATGGCACGTACATATATCTGCAAAAAAGTGGAAATTATTTTTTCCAACGCAAGTCTTACAGCCATCACAAATACAGAAACCTCCTCAAACCGTTCCTCTTGGTTTCTTGTGATGGACACATTATCGAAGTCATCGGACCATATGCTGCCACCACGTCTGACGCAGATATAATGAATGACATGCTTAATAATGCTGACAGTGCCTTCCACTGGTTTTATAGGAGTGGAGATGTTTTTATTCTGGACCGTGGTTTTCGAGACTCAGCAAGAAATCTGGAATCTTGCGGATACGTACAACACATGCCTGAAACAAAGTATCCAAATGAGACACAGCTAACCACGGATCAGGCCAATAAGTCCAGGCTGATAACAATGTGTCGTTGGGTGGTTGAAGTGGTCAACGGCAGGTTCAAAAGAGATTTTCGCCTGTTGCGAAATGTATATAATAACAGAGCTCTTTCCAGCATGTTCGACTATTTCAAGATAGCAGCGGCGATCATAAATCGTTTTCATGTTTTGATTGAAGATCATCCAAATGCTGCTGCGATTTTAGAGATTATCCACCAAAGAATTAATATGCCAAATAGATTGGCAGATCTTGTAATACGCCGTAACTACAATCGCAGACGTGCTCAGTTTACTTTAATGACTGCAGATATGCCAGAGTTCGTAGCATTTCCAAGAATGGATGAGAACGAATTATTTTTATTCGCTCTGGGCATTTACCAACTAAAACAGGCCAAAAGCTATTACGGTGAGCACGTCCTTGACAATGGAGCATTCACAATTGAGCTCAGCAGTGAGTTATCAAATGAAGACTTGGCGGAATTGCAGGGCAATGATTTATGGATGATAAGAGGCCGACTGCAATCGCGGCATGTTAGCGCAAGACAGTATTATGTCTACATTGTAATCGATAGGTCGTTATCAGGCCGACAAGCAATCGCTCACTATTATTGTTCGTGCATCATAGGAAAGCGAACAATAGGATGTTGCTCCCATATTATGTGCATCATATGGTACATGAGCCATGCACGACATTTGCCAGCAATAACCCCTCCAGCTTATGGATTGGAGAACATTATTGTTGTACCAGACGACGATGATTTTATAGTATTTAATTAAACAAAATAACCCCTGTATATACATTTCATTTATAATACTCAAAAACACAAAACAAGATCAAAATGTCCAAAATAGGTCAAGAACCGATATATTTTACTAAACGATGTTCTAAATGTCTAGATATGGTAGAAAAAATCATTTGTTTTTGTTTATTAAATTCACTGAAAATGTATGAAGATGTTGTATTTTTTAACTCCAATAAAACCAAGGACAATGACCCTACAGCTTTGGTGTCATAATAATAAATACTCAGGGGGACAAGTTCTAACGGAATACAGCATATTTTTTTTTTGGCCGGCACTTTCATATTTGGACCAAAAAAGATGATGTCATTTGCAAGTTTATCTGTCAAACTGTCCAGAAATGGCTTCGGTGTGGATGGGTTAGTTGCAAACGCTTTTAGAATAACGTTCGTTACCATAAATAGAGGCAGAAACTTCGTTGGGCGTTCAATATACAGACTAGATGATCTTTTACGGCATTTTTAATTCTCTTCTAACCATCATTGCTTCTAACAGGCTAAAAGTCCCCGGTATACTAAGGTACCTTTTCATTTAATATAGATTTGACCAGCTCTATTCTTGCGGCCTGCCTGTTATTTTCAATTATTCTACAACTACAACTACCAATTAGACAACCTCTGATTTGTTAGTCCCTTAGATGATTCTTTATCTGCATCGTAAAAAATATAATATAGATAGAAATAGATAAATAGAAAATACTTTATTGTACACCATTACAAACGAAAAAAAACAAATGAAATAAAAAGCAAAACAAATGTACAATATGGCGGCCTTATCGCTTATTAAAAATACCTGTGATTAAAAAAAAATATCTGTGAATATATTTTTCAGCTTTCTAGAGCTTTCAGTGAATGAGTAAGTCACAATAACTTTTAATTTCCTGTATTAAATGTATAACCTACTAAAACCGTAAAAATAAGACCCGTGCCAGCTCCAAGTCGCATAGATCACAAGAAAGATCAGTTAAAATTGTAAATGAGCTTTTAACCTACATTGTTGCATATTTAATTCTTCATTTAAATAAGAGTGGGTAAGTCACACTATAAATATTATAAGCAGTAAGAAAAAAAATGGAATTTATTCGTATAAGTAAACATTAACATAATAACGGTGCCCGTTTTCTTACAGTTAATTCTCACTTAAACTAGATTTTCACAGGCTTGTATTAATATATTCACAAGCAGGCGACAGTAATTATTATTATTAGTGTTTCTAGTATACTACACGATGTATTAAATCAAATACTAAATTATTATGCACTAATATACAATTTAATCATCAGTCGACTAATCTTTACTGTCTCAGACAGTCTCAGAGTTGTCTATCATAGAAGAGGGAAATATACAGCTTAGAACCCTCCAATCTACTGGGATACCAATTGACGGGCTAATCTTAGTATGCCTACTGCTAGATTAGTTAAAAAAAGGAAAATTAAAGTACAAAATTGTTAAACGAGATTTTGCGAGAACCGTGCATTTTTTGGTGAATTAATGAATCCAACAATTTATTTCCCAAATTTAATCCAAACCAGTTCGATTGTGAAGAAGTAGCAAACATAATAAACTCGCCGGCATATTTAGCGGAACATAAAAAAAAGGTTTGATATCAGTATCATATAAAGTTGCTGGCTGGTTTATACGTTATTTAATTTAAAAAGAAATATTTTCAAATTAAGAAAGCAACTGAACATCACATTTTATGCAATTGTTTTAATTTTATTCAAATACACCTTATCTGGAGCGAGCTTCGAGTATTTCTTCCTTCTGAGTTTGATTTAAAATTTCATTGAAATACTGTTTTTTGTTAGTTTTTTTTAATCGTGTATCTTTCTGGAGTTGATGACTGAATTATGCCTGACTTAGCCCCAACGGAGATTGCCAGGGCACTCGAAATGCGAAGAAATGGTCAAACCTACAGAGTGATATCCAGAGATCTTCGTTGACCAGTTTCAACGATCCATCGCAGTATCCAACGGTTCAGGGAGACCGGTACTTATGTGAGAAGAGCAGGACAAGGCAGAAAAAGACGCACTTCGAGAAGGGATGATCGTTTCATTCGGCTTCGTGTACGTAGGAACCCCCGTTTGACGGCCGTCCAAGCCCGACATGAGTTAGAAGCAGTGCGGGGTGTAACCGTAAGTGAGCGTACGGTACGAAGAAGGCTCGAAGAAGCTGGTTTGGGTTCATTTGTGCCCGCCAAGGCTCCAAGGCTCGAGGTAAATCATCGTAGAAACAGGTTAACTTTTGCTCAGGAACATCGACTTTGGAACGCGGACCAATGGAGTAAGGTATTGTTTAGTGATGAGTGCAGAATTCTCTTAAATCAAATTGACGGCAGGCAAAGAATATACAGACGCAAAGGAGAACGATACATTCAGACAAATTTTGAAACTACAGTTGCATACGGTGGTGGATCAATAATGGTTTGGGCGGGCATTTGTTTGGGAGCTCGCACAGACTTGGTAGTGATTGACAGAGAGAGTCTGACTGCAGACCGCTATATCAGAGAAGTTTTAGAAGAAAATGTCGTACCGTTTGCCCCATATATCGGTGACGATTTTGTTTTTATGCAGGATAATGCTCTGCCGCATACCGCTCGGGTAACTCAAGCTTATCTTAATGATATGAATATCACTGTTATGGAGTGGCCGGCGAGATCACCGGATATGAACCCAATAGAGCACGTTTGGGACTTGCTGAAAAGAAAAGTTAAGTCCAGAATTCCAGCTCCTGCCAACGTGGGAGATCTGCGAATCGCCGTAGTTGAGGAATGGCGGAGACTATCCCAGGAGACCATCGATTACATCATTCTCAGTATGCCTAGACGGTAGAAACTTTAATAAGAGCACGTGGAGGAAATACGCGATATTAATCACCATTTTTCTAATTTAATTAATTGTAATTTTAATATTAAATTTCACTTTTCCAGGTTACATGAAAAGTTCAAAAATGTACCATTTTTCACAAATAGCCTTTACTCGCAAAATCTGTTCTTAATGTGATCTCATTTTAAGTAAAAACAAATGAAACTTTAAATAACAAAAGAAGTGTAGTAAGTAGATTTTTAAAATAAAACCATATTTTTTTAATTATGGACCTTTTTTTTATGTTCCGCTAAATATGCCGGCGAGTTTATATACAAACTTTCGCTAACAGAATTTTAAGAGAACCTTAACACGATTGGTAATTAAAATAATGATAAAGTTAACGAGTAGTAAGTGTTTGATATAAACACATCGGCTATTCGATTAGCGATTTGTTCGAGCATATAGGAAGCTAGAAAGTGCTGATTAATGGCAAGGTTCTGGGAGAAGGAGATTGGAAAGTTGGGTGCAACCGGCCGGGCCCGGTTCAAGTGCGCTTTCCATATGAGATGCACTTTCAGATACCAAACGACACCGTGGCAAACAACTGTCACCCTAACAGGTATGTCCATAAGGATGTAATTGGATGTACTGTTGATTGGATAATCGTTAAATTGGATCTAAATTCAAAAGCGATTTGGCTTTATCTTTGTTGTGAAGAACACCTTAACGTCCGGTTTCATACGTTGAAGCGAGGTTTGGTAGAGCCTTTAGTGCTAAAGGAAACATTTGACGTTTGGCGTATAAATAATAAATTTTAGTGCATAGAATCTATTTTATATAAATATTACATTACTTATATATAGGGAAGTGATTATACAAAATTCATTTCATTCAGAAATTTATAAAAACCAGAAGCTGCGGTTTCTAAAAATATTGCTAATAATTTTATTGCGACAATCGAAAGTATAGGTCATACGAAATTAATTTTGTAACAAAATCTTATCTTCATCAATTTCGTGCCAAAACTAGAGTAGCGGAAGATTGAAAAGACATCTAAATTGTGTAATGTAACAAAATATTTACAAAATCTAGTTTCTGTGATCAATTTTTAGATAATTTAGTATTTATAAGTGTCTTGTGCAAGCATCGATTAAATTAGATATGAAATAAAAAAGATAAGTAAAGAAGTAGGTATAAGGATGTTAAAATAAAATTGTACTACAAAGATAAAATAAGTTAAATTGAAACCAATCATCCGTTGACGAATTAATAATTAGATAACGAATTGTCGGAAATAAGATAAGAACATTTTGTTTAAACGAAGCTCGTTAAGGAAAAAAAGTGAAGCCATTATTTTGTGGAGCAAAAACCTGATTACTAAAATGCATCTTCGTCGATGGATTGCACCAATGTCTATCACTATCAGTCTTTTTGTCCCCTCGAGCATTGATGCGTTGGAAATCATTCATCATGCATCGGCGTGTAGGCGTTGTGGCTAGGAAGTTGAATGTGTAAAGCCAACAAAAAGTTGGATGTTTAAAACAAGTAGTTGGGTATGTAAAGTTTACTAAACAATACATACTTAACTTTTTGTTGGCAGATTATTGCAATAATCCGCTACTTGAAAATATTCTTGTGTTGTGCAATAAGGAGGAACACCGCCCACAGGAAAAAAACACAAACAATTCTTCCAAAAACTTTCTTCGACGAAGGTTTCTCAGTGATTGATCGAAAATCTAAATAGAGGCCATTATCACTTAATCCATGAAGCGAAAGAAATACAAAAAATGCTGTAGCTATTATTTTCTAGCGATAAATCTTCTTTGGCGAGTTGCGCTATTGCATCAGTTCTCTAGGAAATGAGACAATATAGTAACGGAATACGTCCGGTGAGACGAATAGACTAGACCACCGGACGTACATACTCGTAGGACCATATACTGATGTAACTGTCCACGTGTGTATATTGTATACCCATGTTATATATTAGTGTCTACGTCTACATTAAAAATTTCACACAAAACCCCACCCTTCCATACTATATATTATGCATAACTTTCACATCGCTTCATCCCTCCATCACCAAGCATAAAGGGATTGAGGGAAGCGCGTATAATGTTTTGTAGTAAGTTTGTTGTGGCTAAGATTTTTTAGAGTTTGCCCCTGGTGTGGTACTGGGTTATTACGACCTTACGGTGCGATACGGGTTCGATTTGTCCCGTTAGTTAAGAGTAATTTTTGTCTCTGGTGCGGAACGAGGTGCAAATGGCTACGGATGCAGTCTACTACGGATCATTACTATATTTAACAAGGAAAAATATCTGTAGCCGTCTTAACTACTGAAAAATTGATTAAAGATTTCTTGATCAGCATTTTTGTCGTCCGCACTTTGGCTTATAAATCCTGCCCGCGACCCGCGGGTGTAATACAAAATTCACGAATAAAGTGTCCTGAGAAAACCTGTATAAACGAGGATACATGTTGTGTATTTTTATAAACATACTAATATACAGCCTAATTTTGCAAGTGCGATTGAAACTCTTTTCGCATTTTGGATTTCATTTGGTTCGGACACTTTTTAGCGCTGACCCGAAATCCTCATTCCTTAGTTTATAAATCAATGCCGTAGAACAATAAATGTGGTAAAATTTTAATGTTCTCGCTAATTTCTAATAAGTTTTAAATAAGCAGTCAACACTCTCTTAATGAGATGATTATTATTAAACCATTATTCAAATTTTCTGTTTACATTTGTTTAGTATTGAATCCAAGTAACATTGTACTCTGCGAGATTTCAAGTGAAGATAGTGGTCTTTGCTGCCAGCGCCCTGTAATTACATACCTTGTGAGTTGAGTTTATTAATTTGTGGGAGCAATAGCAAATTGCTATTGCCTTTATTAATAGATAAATATAGACTAAGGTACGTCTGCAAAATAACTAGTAGAAGGTTCTTTATGTAATTATAAATACTGTGTGCTAATCTTGCTTTTATGCTTGCAAGCTAAAATATGTGTAAAATAAATGCTCTGTACAATAACAAGGGCTTTTCCATGTTTTAGGCCTTTTTACGTCTTTACCTAAGTTCTAAATTCTAATAAAAATAATGCATGCAATGCATCAATATTATTTTTCACCAAAAATATAAGTATTGATACCTAACGTAGATACTGAAATAAAAAAAGTAAAATTTTGCTGGTTTTGTTATTTACACAGACTTTTGAATGAAACTGGTTAGGTACTGACTCTCAGAAAGAGACATCTCTTTCTGAGAGCCATTAACAATTTGTATATTTTTATTAATAAAATAAAATACTACTTCTATTAACATAAGCAATGTAACAACTGTCTCTTTTACTATTATAATTTTTCTTTCAACTCAGTAAATGGAAATTAAGATATTGTTACCACATAGCCGTCGTATATTTAGTTCTATGTAAAAAACAATTAAAATGTAAAGCTCCGGCCTTATCTTCGCTATTAAGATCTCTTCTGTTATTTATTAATTACTATGTTGAAATAATTAGTGCCTGGCTTATTAATAATGAACTTGAGTTGTAGGAACTTATTTTGTTATGGCATACGGTCCAGTGCATTTAGGGCTTTGAGTAATTTATTTTTCAAAATATAAACAGTTCATACATTTTCTTGATTTCTAACTTACAAAAGTTTCTTTCCATACCAGACTCGAAATCATAAAAAATTTGTTTACAATAAATTCTACTACATAAAATGCTTTGTCGTGTGCGTGTGATGTCACAGAGTTTGTTACAAAAATACTCCAAAACGGTTTGGCCGATTTTTTTGAGTGCATTTAAACTATAGTAGGTATGGGACGTGAAATATTTTTCGTTGCCCTCACTTTTTATTTCAATGCAAAATTATTTATGTTAAGAACAACGTTTGCTCGGGTCAGCTTGCAGGATTATAATCTTGCGAGATTTGACACTCCTTTTTGTAGCTGCTGCTACGAATAAGGAATTAGCTAATTACAAAATGTCCCATACATTTCCAATTTCATCAAACAGCTATTCTAGTTTAAAGGACATTGATAAAGTGCCTATTACCAGCCACTCTCGCGTTTGAGCTGCAACAAAGTGCCTTCCCCAATCGTGTCTATGCAAGGACTACGATTTTTCACAAAAGACTCAACTTCGTAAGATATTAATGAAAAGAGAGATGCTTTTTGGTTTTTGCGTCTAATGTAACTAATATTTTGTATTTTATTTTGACCTAAAAAGCATATAGAGGAAATCTGTAGTTGTTTTAAACGCGACCATGTTATATAATAAGATTACTTTCTAACGCCTAGCACCAAAAACTTCCAAATTAGAAGACGATGATATTATGAATTTTACGTTCATATATAAATTTAAAGGCACACTGTCCAATGCTTAAGAAACCTAAATCAAACCTTCGTTGAAATGATTGTTTTAATGGCAAATAAATGACAATAGTTTATAGTAGGTTTACATAAATATTCATACGAAACGAATGCATAAAAAAATTTAAATTTTATTTCAACATATTAAATCGAAAATTCTGAACATTAAAATATAGATTTCTGAACCGTCCGTGCTATTCTGCAAAAATATTTAAAGCAGCGACGAGCGTACATCTCTGCATCTATGAATTTGTCAGTTGTAATAGAGTACAATTTTGCATGCCATCGGCTTGGCAGCTGTCTGGCAGCTGTTTTTTTGTAGAATAGCACTGCGTGTTAGATTTACTATTCTATTTGCTACTAAGATAATAATTTATTAGAATATCAAATCAATTCTTTAATTGTCACAGGTAATAGTAGTTAAAATACCTAAACTGTGTTCTTAAAAATGATCCCTGTGTATTAGCTATATAGATTGATTTATGACCATTCTTTTACTATTTTCATGTACATTTTAAAAATGCAGAAAGATAAACTGGTCAAGTGCGAGTCGGGCTCGCACACTGAGGGTTCCGTACTATCAAGCCCTATTCTCAATAGTATTAAAGTAAACTAAACTCACCTGCCTATCAAATTCAAGAACGCGCAAAAAAAATCACGTTTTAATTTTACAATTTATTTACAGTAAATATATAATTACAATTTTCCGGTTCCGGTTCCGGCGTTCATAAAATAAATACGTGTGTCGACGACCTCCGTAAATAAAAATTAAAATCAGTATAAATAGTGAGTTTCAAAAGTGACTCAGTACAAAATCTGCAACGAGAACCATCAAAGAACGTTTGTAGAAAGCAATTACAGTGAAAAACCAATTACATTTCCGTGAAAACCGCAAAAATTTCGTTCATTGACATAACCTAAAAGTGCAGTCTGGCAGATTACAGGGCGGCCAACCTAACGAGCAAATCATCACGTGTCAAGTGTCATTTACCGTCTCCTTGACATTGACAAACACACTATCAGGAATTGAAACCATAGACAAATAGTATTGCCATAACAAAAAAATTACCCCAAAAAAATGGAAAAAAATATGGAGTGGCTGTTGTCCAAACTAGACGAAAAATTATATGGTCAAACAAAACGCATCACTGCGGCAGTGACAGCAAGTGTTATGGAGGCGATGGACGAAAGATTAAAAACTATATTGGAAGAAAATGCTCAACTGAAAGAAAAGGTATCTACACTTGAGAGGAAACTAAATTTAATGGAAAAGAAGAAAAGGAAATTTAATTTGGTCTTCTTTGGCATAGAAGAAGCGGGAAAATCAGAAGCAGAGTTGGTTGATTTAATAAAGGAAACAGTCATAGAATCAGGAACACTTCTTGATAGTAAAGAAATTAGTAACATCTACAGAATCGGTAAGAAAGGTATCGAGAAGAAAAATCGACCTGTAGTAGTGACCTTTACGTCTGTATGGAAAAAACACTATGTGCTGAAAAAAAGGAGGGGACTCCCGCCTGGAATATATGTTAAGGAAGACTTCCCCAGAGAAGTACTAGAAAAACGGAGACAATTACAACTCCAAGTGGAAGAAGAAAAGAAAAAAGGAAATATAGCTTTCTTAAAATATGACAAAATAATAATAAAAAAACCAATAACCCAATCAAGAGAAAAAAGGAAAAGGGAGGAGTCCGGATCACCAAAATCCTCAAAAGTTAACAAAGAAGAAGATTCCACTATCCCAAAAAACCTATAATGACGCCGGCAACTCGAACCAAACTCAATTGAATTTCACAACTTTATTATTTAAACCAACGAAGAAAAATGCACCCCAATCCGGCTGGTCACCGTGGGGGAAGGAGACCATCACCCTCCAGCACAAAGAAAAACAAAATTACAGATAACTCGATTAGAGCATTTAAAATGGAGTTGGACTGGACATATGTTACGCTGCAAAATAAACAAATGGAGCAAACAGGTAACCTTATGGTACCCAAGAGAGGATACAAGAAGTAAAGGGCGCCCGAAAATAAGATGGAGAGACGATATCCGCCTAACCCTGGGGCCTTACTGGACCAGAGTTGCAGAAGACAGAGCTCAGTGGAGAGAGCTGGAGGAGGCCTATGCCAGAAGGCACGCCGAATTGCGAGACATACTATAATAAATTAGAATGTAAAATATGTATTGTTAAACTTGTAGCAAATTCGGAATAAAAGGGCTTTATTATTATTATTATTATTATATAATTACATATTCTGTGAAAATTTTAAGCGCCTACCTGTTACCATTATCAATATATAGCAAAAACAAGCAAAGAATTACGTTTATAGTATGGGAGCCCCCTTCAATATTTATTTTATTCTAGTTTTTAGTATTTGTTGTTATAGCGGCAACAGAAATACATCATCTGTGAAAATTTTAAGTCTGTAGCTATCACGGTTCAAGAGATACAGCCTGGTGACGGACGGACAGCGAAGTCTCCTTAATAGGGTTCCTTTTTTACCTTTTGGGTACGGAACCATGCCACCCTGTCAGCGCACGCCATATAAAAATACCATCAGCAGGTGACAATCATGAATTATCCTATATATGGAGTCGATTGACAAAGTCGCTTGAAAAAGATCCTAGGGCTCATTGCTTTACAAATAATAAGATCATGTTTCAAAGGTGGAGCCTCGTAAATTACCACCTTGAATACGACGCTTAGGGTATCCCATTATACATAATAAAGCAAAATAAAATAAAAAGCTAAAGGTTACTCTAAGTGGAGACCCTTTTTAGGGTCCCATAGTGGTCGTTTTTCAGTAAAAAACATTTTATTTTTAACTGTGTTTACTGAAATAAATATGTAATGAAATGAGTGATATTTCATTCATTTGAATTTGCCGCGCTTCGCGTATCAGCTGTCTGTCGCGTACCTATGATATTGATCTGTGTCTATGATTTAAAATGGCGAGTGACGCTGAGATTGTTTTGTGCATTTTTATCGTAATAAAAACTCATAGAAAGAATGTGATTGAGGACTCGATATATAGTGAACTTTAAATGTCGTTTCTTTGTTATTTCAGGTGAGATAGAAGTGTAATTGTCGTAACTTGATAATAACTTGATAATTGTAAAGACTTGTTAAATAAAACAAATCTTTGTTATTTCAGAGAAACAATTTGTTGTTTGTTTTTGGAGATCCTCAATGTCTTATAAATATTTCAGTCATTTAGTCGTACAGCATCTTATTTGGAACATTGGTATTCAGAGTAGATCCGTAAAGATTATTATGTATGTTTTTTTATTAAAAATAAAGCACATATTTTTATGAACCTAATAAAAAATTGGTCTGTGGCTGAGTCATGGACACGGCCATGTATTTTACGCGAATGGATTTAGAATTAATTGATCTTTAGCTAAAAGTGGTGTAATTAAATAAAAGCTAATACAACTGCACTAGTTGCTTTATCTAATGGAAAATATAGAATCAAAATATATCATCATAAAATATAGAATGAAAATATATAATCATTATGTGTAAGGAGTTCTTTGATCATTAAATATTGATTGATGTGATGAAAAGATTTAGACCAAAAACATATGGATGTAACACGGATTACTAACCTCAAGATATGGGCATCCGAACGATTTACGTAAACCTTTCAAGCAAACAGTAGCGCCAACTGTCAAAATACTATCTAAGGTGGACGCTGAGTGAACTACCGCGTGGCCTTATACTGTTGGTACTAATGACACCGATAAACTGGCGACATTTTTTCGCGCGGTGCGCCCTGTCTTGAGTAGATGTCAATTGGATGTAACCGAATATCCCGATAATGACAAGTTTACTGCCGTGCTATTCTGCAAAAAAACGAGCGTACATCTATGCATCTATGAATTTGTCAGTTGTAATAGAGTACAATTTTGCATGCCATCTTCGGCTTGGCAGCTGTCTGGCAGCTGTTTCAGAGATGGAAATTTTGTAGAATAGCACTGCTGAATTGACTCCCACCTTTATCTTTACGCCTTTACAGAAGTGGATAATTTTCATGTTCTGTTTTAATTGAATTATTTATGTAAGAAGTGCCAACAAGTTTAACCTGCAATGGATAAGGGCCTTATTAGCACTTGCACATCCTCTCACTTTCTTTGCGAAGCGTGGGATCTGCCGAAGCTTTATGATCTATTCAGTAATCTACAGTTAACGTAGGCACCCACGGACTACAGTGTCCAACCCAACCACTTTTACTTTCCAGCCAGATGAGAAGTTAGATAAATATTGTATGACATCATTTCCATGCACTCACTCCACGTAATTCGAGCTAACAATTTAAGAGTGGTTACAAACAAGTTTTAAAAGTTGAAGAGATCAACTTTCTAATCATATTTGATGTGCGTTTGTATCACAGCAATTTTGAGTAATTCACACAATATGTTATCGACTTCTACGAATACTACGAATAGTATGCGTGAATTATGTAACTCACTCAAAGACTTCGAAGTCTTTGAACTCACTTCACGAAAAATATCAACATGTTTGTTTAGTGCGAATAATACGTAAGAAATTAGCGAATGCCCAATAACTCTTGTGTCTAGGGCACATTAGCTACTTAAACTTCAGTCTTCAAGATTTACCAAATTATGGCACCAGTAACGAGTAACGACTGACTGCAGCCGTACTAATCTACTACGTAAATCTACTAATCGTACTTAAATTAAAACGAGTCTATTGGTTACACAGCATAGCATCGGAACTCTTCGCTTGTCTTTCTAAGCAGATGCGGCTCCTACCAGACCCATACATGAGTCAACTAAGAAATTAAAATATTATAAACTACAAAGTGAGATTACGTCAATTGTTTATTACTTAGAACTATAGCTACGGGGTTCTATTGACCCTGTTTTGGAACGAAGTAAGTATGGGTATTCCACCTAACGCTAACGTAACGTAAACAAGCTTGCGCAACAGTTATGCACTGAAAGCGTCCAAAGCTATAAATATACTTAAGTGTTAGGCGCAATTTAATCTGAATGCGGAGATGCGGTGCGGAATTGCGGATGTATTTTCCCTTAAATTATAACAGAATACATATTGTGTCAGTGTCATCATACTCCGCTTATAGATTTGCTCAAATAGTTGACTTTTCCATATATATTTAGCGTGCGGAAAATTTTTGTTTTCCTCCTGCATATAACATCGAAATGCAAGGTTTTTAATGGAAAAGTTTTTACACAATTCTTTTGTACAAAATTACTATCTTTTAACATACATCATTACAATAGGTAAAACAATTTTGAATTTTTCAAATAAAAATTAATTTCATTTCGTCGTTTGAATTTTTTCTGAAATGTATCTATTAAAAATCTTTGAAATTCGAATGTATTTATTGAAATTCTTCGTAAATTGAATATACGCGTGCAATTGTCATTTCCAGACTTGTGCTGAAATGCACTGATTTTCATTAAATGTAATTGGACTCGTACGAATGTCACGGAAGGTTCGCATTAACGACCAAAGCAAGTTTATATGTTCGGATTGTATAAGATAATAAAGGCAGCATTGAACAGAAGCACATTCATGTCATTTGACAGTGACATAACAATGATTTCAAAGAATAGATACATCTCAATTCTACCGCGACATCCGTCCCCGAGCGGCCTAGCCGCACACATGACTTAGCGCGTAAGAAAAGAATTCGCGTTGCAATCGCACGCGCTGTTAAACCCAAGCACGGTACCACTCCACCTACCCTTAGTACGAGATACGCAAGCATCGGTCGATAGTTTCCGATGGTCGAAACTGAATAATATATTACAGCATTTACTAAATATTGTCTACATTTATTAAAATATTGTCTACCTGCCTGACGAAATTCTCAATAGTATGTTCCTGTAAAGAATATACTAATTCACTAGTACACGAATATAAGTAAAAGAATATATTAGTTATTTTTTCCAGAAGTA
The DNA here is from genome assembly GCA_963855885.1 of Coenonympha glycerion. Classification (NCBI taxonomy): domain Eukaryota; kingdom Metazoa; phylum Arthropoda; class Insecta; order Lepidoptera; family Nymphalidae; genus Coenonympha; species Coenonympha glycerion. Next base: position 10,101,713 of record OY979636.1, on the reverse strand, counting down.
CCTTACTGTAGAAATAGGTATATGGTTTTCATTACTAATAGTATGATGTTTTTGAATAAAATTTACATTAATCCCACAGTTATTTACAGTAAACTTTTACGTTAAAGAGTAACAAACATGAATATATCTATCCATAGTTGTTTTCATACAATTATGCTGGTAATCAATTAGCTGACAAACAATTATTTAAAACAAGACGGTTTATCCAACCGTGAAAAAAATATAAAATTGTAATAATATATTTTTCATGGTTACTCGAAAACTATAATCGATATCTTGGTAGTATGAATTTCGTGCTAAGGAAATATAATTCTCTAACGACAAAAATGACGCATACGTGATGATTTCTCGTAAAATCTAATCTTCCTTCTCTATTGTGTAGGCTAAGAAAGTAAATTTTTTCAATTATCTTGCATAGTATGCTTCTTTTGTATTATTCATTTCTTTCTACGTTTTGCATGTAGTAACAATGATACCTAGTTTTTTTTCTATTTTTAACCGACTTCAAAAAAAGGAGGAGGTTCTCAATTCGTCGGAATCTTTTAAGCATTTGGAATCTAGAGCGATGTGTGAGCACATTGTTTATCTAATGGGTACAGATCTATGAAAGTGTTTCGTGTGTTTACCCACATTATACAGATATTCAAATGAATGCTGTAAAACTTTTAGGCTAAACATTTAATTAACATAGATGGAGATAAAATAACGGGCTCCATGGAAGACCAGCGTTTCCGTTTTTTCCTTATTAATTATGTAATGTGTATAAATCCCAAATAAAGATAGCTACCAACTCTTATCATTAATGATTATTATCTCATTTTTGCTTTAATATCTAATTTTTATTCGGAAATACATATATATATTCTTTTAACTATTTAGATACTACTAGCGGACCCGACAGACTTCGTCCTGTCAAAAAGTTTTTACTGTGGGCTTTGTGGTAGTTTTTAGTTCCTAAGTCCTACATACTTTATAGTCGGGGCAAAGAATTCTCCTGAACAGAACCGTTGCCCTGTTGATAGGTGTTTTGATAATTTGCAAATTGACTCTTTGATGTTAGGAACACACCTACATTGCTTAGACAACAGTGAGTGCTAGTAATTTAATATGATCTTTATGCAATAGCAACTCAAATTGACTCTACATTTTAGTTAGAAAACGTTTATATGGCAAAAAGAAAAGGGCGGTTTTTAGAGTTTTTCGGCAATTATTCGAATTTTTCTCAACGTTAAAACCATCCTTGAACTTTAACGAACATTTAAAAAAAGAATTGTCCAAATTGGTCCAGGCGTTGTTGAGTTATTCGCTTACCAACACATTTTGCCCTAATCAAAATAGTCAGATATGAGATAGACACTTAGAATTAGATACTGAGATCACGAGTGTTATTCACTCAGATAGTTAAAATGCTATCATCAACCAATTATGTGCACGCTTTCACAGCCAAATAAAGCATTTCTAGTTTCTACGGCTAACAACAATTTACAATCGCACTGTAATGTATTTCCGTTACAAAAATTACCTGTAAATTGGGCGGTAATCTGCTATAATTACCAAAGGTTACTTTTTGCTAGGCTTTGCATTGACCCACTTTACACGTATTTATTAAATAGTATTTAGAAGTTTTCAAGTGCTATTCCATGAAATATTTATTTTCTTTATTGGTATCTTTAAATACGCAAAATTTAAACAAGGAAAATCAGTACAGTTAATTTTGCAAATTTCGACGTAAAAATATTTATTTAAACATTTTAAAAAAATACTGTTATAACAAAAAGTATTTTTTGGAAAAGCACCAACAATAATAAATCCTTAGTAAAAATAAGTAAGGCTAGAATAACTTCTGAACGATATTTTAAGTACTAGGTAGTGTTTGTTTAGTCATCCAATATCTTTAACGCCAAAAAACGTCAGTGCTGATTAATCTCTACGCCCGAGGCGCAAATCAATTTTAATTCTTTACTTGCATACTTTTTATTCCACAGGTAATGAATATTCGATCATTTTCTCACTTGTAATTGAGGCTGGGGCTCCTCCCAGAGCCACAGCTACTTTGGTCAATTAACCGTGAATGGAATCTAATCAAAAGTAGATCGCTCTTCTGTAGCCCTATTCTGTAACTCGGTGCCTATCAAAGAATGATAGCCACTAGCAAATGTTTTTCATCCATTGAAGTTTTGCTAAGGAAATGTTATTTTTATTTCATAGCAAACTTTCAATGGATAAAAAACATATGCCAGTGGCTATCATTCTTTGATAGGCACCGAGATACAGAATACGGGCGCAGATATCTTCATACCTCGCTGCTAGTATCGCCATGATATTCGGTATTTGTTAAAAATCCTGATAGTATACACATTCCTCCGGCCTGAGACTATCCTATCATTTCCATTAAGATATTGTGATAGGTATACAGACTACAGTTGACAGTAATGGGTGTTAGATATATAGTGAATGGGCAGGTAGGATAGCGTAAATCCATCGGGTCATGACTAGTCGACTTATGGCGGTTCCCAATATTCAATCTATCCATGGTTTGCCTTACTAGAGATAGAATTTTGACATAATTTGTATGAAGCTAATGTCACATTGATATCTCTGGTAGGGCAAATGGAAGATAGATCGAATATTGGGAACCGGCTTTAGCGGTGTAAGTAAATTATAATCTGTATCTTATTGTGGAAGTTGTACTTCGAATAATTTTATTTCGGGCTAGTGTGGAGTATTGTGTAAAACGCGATGGCACTGTAAAACAAATAACTTTGTAAGTATTAAAATTATATTTTATAGTCATGACTAGACTTATTCTGAATAAATTAATGATTTTTGCTGAGCAAACTCAAAACACTTCCTTTTTTTTGTAAAATTTTCAAAAGTAAAACAGGTTTAGATTACTCATATTATTATCATTTTTTTAATGTATATCAAGTTTTTCAAGTACCGACTATTTATTGAAAAAAAAAACTTTTATGGTTATTCTTACTGATATGTATGTATATAAAATAACTTATGTGCCTAACTTAATAAAAAATTGTCAACAATTCTCAACGAAAAAATTTAATAAATTTTTTTCGTCCCCATTTAAGTCAATACCAAGGGGTAACTCTACAATTCCCAAAACACACTCTCAAATTAATGTACCAAGAAGGTGGGTATCTTATATCTGAACAAACAAAAGAGTAAATTAACAGATAATTAGATCTACAAACAATGCTCACTAAATATAATTATGTTTGTATTTTATATTATAGCTTCTATTAAACGGTAACAATCTCAACTTATTTTAACAAAAAAGTTAAAAGGTTTAAAGGGTTCTCGAACGAATCTATACTTATCGACGAAAATCCGGACATTGCAATAAGCTATCATAAAAACGATGGTTAATGTATGTTCGTGAGAAAAGCTTCAACAGGCTCCAATAAAGACAACAACCAACTCAACATTTTAATGAACTAACAAGAAATACGGTGCCACACCACACAGGGTCTTGGACCAATATGTACGAAGTAAATAAAAATCAAGGCGTGGGCACAATTTTTGTTTTATATGAATATGTGTACTAAGTCAAATAAGTAATTTAGATGGAGATGATAGATGTGTAGCTGCAATTCCAAACTCTCCGATTTTGTTCTTATCTGTTTTAGGGTTCCGTACCGAAATGGTAGAAATAGAATCTTTCTTGTGCGACTTCATCCTTATGGTCCGTCTGTCTGCTTGTCCATTATTAGAACCGCCATCCATTTTACAAGACTTACCATAAAAATACCTCAACTGAGGCAAAATTGTCGCCGATACCTGAATAATAAAATGTTTAGGACCTGCAAATGCATTAAGTGTAACATTTTTTTTTCAAAGTTTATTACTCGGGGCGCTCTTAACCTTATCAAAGTTTTATTGATATCTCTGAAAAAGGCGCTTTGCAAAAGCAGTATAAGGAATAAAAAATATAATATAAAAATTAAGTATTCATTTTTACATTACTGCTAATCTTAAACTAACACAATTCCCACAAGTTCCCACGTACCGAAATAATTCGTAAGTAAACCTACAACGAAGTAACTTTTACTTTACTTACTTTTTTAAAAGATGGTCATGCTTTACATTTCCTATTTATTGCATTAGAAATATAAAAATATAATAATATACATAATTCATAAGTGAATAATTATGTTAAAAGGAATCTAAATCACAAATAAACCTGGTTTAATTTCGTTTTTATTACCTTGTATTTAAAATACAAATAATATAATATGCTATTTTTTTGATATAACGTATTGTATTCCTTTTTTATCAAATTAATATTAAGAATGTGTGTGTGTGGTTAGAAGCCACAAATTACAGAACTAATGTGAAAATGAAGATAGCTTAGACCTTAAATTAACATGGACTTAAAAAAAATGGATACACGGTTCCCTTCATTTTATGTCTTATTTAGAGGAATTTAGTTAAAATAATGATTTTAAACTACAACTTTGGACCATAAAGCTATTAACTTAACTGTTCTATACCAAAAAACAACAAGCAAGAAGTTACTTACGACCCGTGGAGGGAATCCATTAGGTTTTTGACAGTGACATGACGCGGGCAGTGGCGAGCCGACCACGTTTCATCGTTTTGCGAACTTAGTATACCTAGGTCAAGAGGTAACTTTCCATAAAACATCCCACTAGTTGGTTTAAATGTGTATTACATAATTATTGTCAACTTTTCTGGCAACAGTTAAGGGCACGCAAGTGACAACGGCTCTTGCCACTTGGGTGTATTTCAAATTTCCACGAATCCCGAAATATGATAAGGGGATAAGACAGGATTCTCGAAATTCTTACGGGGTCATCCCGGGAACGAAACAGGCTCGGATCAACTGTTTTATAAATATAAGTATATAGTTACAGTATAAGCTCTGATTAATAAATATTAAAATATATCCGCAGTGAGCTCTTTACCTATATTAGCTGCGAGTTGTACAGCTGAGTGGCAACTGGCAAGTGTCAAAACATTACGTAAAATCATGAATAAAAGCTCTTTTTAACCACCGTTACTTCTCGCTGGCTCATTAACATTTTAGCGCATCATTAGAGACTTATAGAGCTAAACAAGTTAGTTGAACTCCTGTTTACCTGGATACTTGTGCAACCAAATGGTCTAGATTTTAGATAATTACACAAGAAGCTAGGAACTTTTCATGTCCCGCTGGCAAAGCATACCTACTCTAATGCTAATCGGCGAATGCTTAAATGCCACTCTCCGCGCTTACTTATGTGGGACGGTCTCATTACGGAGTTTCTCGTAAAATAGGTACATAGCATGTCCCTATAGGAACATACTATACAGAGTGCCCAACTATGGGTCTGATGTTGATCCCTTTGTTAAAAACCATTCTAGTGTGAGTTTACACAATAAATAATAATTATTACCTTTAATTATATTCCACATTTGTGAAATATTTATTATAATCAAAATTATAATACCTACGCTGGTATAACTTCACATATATTAGTATCAAAAACCTAATGGGTAAACTATTTTCATTATATAAAAAAAATATACTTAAAAAATAATACATTTAGTAGGTTGGTACGTTAACCTATTAAATGGGTACTCTTTCATATAAGAGTTTTACTTATTGCAAAAGTGGTACTCTATTAGAATCTCTTGAATTGATATTTCGATAAATCTGGTTTAAAAGACGTAACATTCGTTCAGATAGACTTCAAGCCTACTTATGATAGTCGTTGTGATTATACAATTTATCAGTAGAGTAGGGATGTACTGAGCAATTTTAACTTTGAGCATGACTCATCATAACATATTGTTATTATCTGTAAACATGTTATGACGCATTCGTTTCTTTCGCTTTCACTGTCTCTAACTATGACTATAAATCACCTATAAATCTTTTCAGAGCTGACAGTACGAAATATTGTGTCATTATTAGCTACTTAGTCATACTAATAAAAAATACTTTATTTGAATGAGGAGTTACAAAACACAATGCTAATGTTTATCTGCAAAAATGAAAGCGCTCCAATCACGGTTTATTGCGTTTACGTTGCAAACAGAAAAAAAATCATAAGTATTAGTTTCATAAATAATACAAAAAAGTGATTATCACTTACGTAAAATGTTTTAATCTGCATGTTTTATAAAACCTATTACCTAATTACCTAATATGGATATAGTGGATGTCTACGTAGGTACCTATATTTTTTAAACTAGCTTATATTTCCGAGACGTAAAGTTACTCAAGTATCTCTTAAAATAAAATCAATAAAAAACTTTGAAGTGGATTACATAATATTATTATTTTTGTAATATTGCCTTAATAGGGCTGTAACATGGCCACTTTCTTTTATTATGATTTTTTCATCAACGGTGAATAAAACAATCATTTAAAGCCGGAACACTACCAAAGTATTTTTATAGCACAAGCCTGCTTACGTTTTAAAATTAACATACAATACGCACTACACAGCTGTTTGGGTTAACTGTCTGATTAGAAATCTCAAGTTCTGGGACGTGCGCTCGCATTAAATATTTATGGGCATTATGTTACAGGTGCCGGCAAGCTTCTTGAGCATGAAATGACGCGACTCTCCGCCGACGCGCCCCGCAATTACCAAAAAAATGATCTAAAATTCTCTTGTGCGATCTAGGTCATATAGCCAAGAAGTTTGCCTCAATAGCCAGCCGCCTTGAGCTCAGTCTCAGGTGGCCCACTGCTGGGCATTGGGCATACTCTTCTCATAGGGAAGAGAAATTTACATGCAGTGCTTAGAGACTGTTCAGGAATTCGCGTAGCGTTTTCACACACTGAGTGAAGTGAATCGTGAAATGAAATGAAAAATTAACACTGACTTTACTTACGTCCATTGATATAGAGTGTAAAATTCAATATACTTATATATTATAGGTACCACAATGTTTAACTTTATCGCGCTATAGTTAAATTTGAATACAAAATTTTCGACCATGTTGCGTTTTGAAGTACATTCATTCAATTTTGCGCTCTATGTCATTAGTCGTAAAATTATTTTGTCAGTGTTCTCAGGAAATGGTTTGGTTATAATCTTGTATGTTTATATACCTATAACATAACTAAATATAATACCGTTTTTATGTTCATTTTAGAACCGTAGCGTTTAGCGAATAGCCTAGCTTCTGCCCTTCACTCACCAAATTTCTAAGAGAAAAACTTAATATAATCTAACGATAATTATTTCGAAACGGGAATCGAGCCCTGGACTTGAAATCCGCAGTCGAACATATTAATAACTTCATCATTATAACTCAAAAGCAAATACGTAAATTAGGTACGTTAATCAGTAACTAACGATTAAAATTGATTAATGATATCATTTATATCTTCAAATATAGGTACAAGTAAAGTATGTGATTTAAGATCACTAATCTCTCTGGATGTTATAATTCAAAGTCACGGTAAATGTGGGCTGATTATTTCCACCATTTTTCTTTCGTGAATGCCAGATTCATTACGAAATATTGCAGACATCAGCGGTAAAAATCAGCCCTTTTAGCATTGCTCTTATTATAAAATATTGCTCTTATCATAAATTATCATATACACCCTCACAATATTTTATAATGAGATACAACTAGCAATACAACAAGAGCGAGCGTTCTTTACAAAAAACTCCTTTTTTCCAAATAACTAAAAAATTAAGCCTCTTTACACACACACTTCACGGTGTTTCTGAATGTAACCTGAAACGAATTAAGATTAAAAACCCAAAATTAATGTTTTGTTTTATTCGTAATTTGTCTCAATACGTTTTAGCGTCCAAGTCTCTAAATCGTATAATACGTCCTTTTATCCCCTTAACAGTTTTATACTAATCAGTTAGTACATTGCGTTAAAAAGTAGTATTTCTCGCATGCGTCAGCGAGTCTATTAATAAAGAACTACCTTTAACTTATGACAACGTTAGTTATTGCGTTCTTAAAATAGCTCGAAGAGTAGTAAAAAATTGCAGAAAATAATTGAAAAGATCCTGCCTCTTGCAGCAAGCCGTATAAAACTATTAGTATCATTTTTTCATAGCTACCTAGTTCTTACATGTTCCATTTGAAATCAATTACCATACACGCTTGACCACGTGAACATGGAGTAAAAATAAAACTATTTCACTGTGTATATATGATTGCAATTTATTATTGAAGTCTTTATTAAACGTTTTAATAAATAAATCACTACATAAATTACGTGCCTATTTATATTTGCATAATCGTATAACGCCGTTAATGTCGTCAGTTATTTATACAGTATTACTATAACCGTTGAAAACCGTTTAAAAGTTGTTAATATTTGATGATTTTAATAGCGTAAAATAGAGCACAATGCAAATCCCAACAATTTCATTTTTAGGATGAATTTACAAAATACATATTAGGTATAACAATAATAGTATACTTTTAACATTGACTTCAATCCTAAAAAACCACTCTTAAACCTAAAAATTAATTCTACATTCCTATTTCAATACAATAAAGGTTTTAAAAAATCTACTCCCAGATTGTATCTGTCTACAAAATGTTTGTAAAAACAGCAGAGTAAAAGACATCAACGCGCTTGAAGCTGCTTGAACGCTTAAATAATTTTTAATATGGCAAATATGGATAATATTATGTTCATTTAAATGTAAAATGAATACATATTGTTATATTTTAATACCTAGTACCTAGTAACTTTAAACAATATACGTTACAGCTTTATTGTCAAATACAGATTAAGTTCGATAACACAATTTATTTTAAATAAATAAAACAAAAAGAAGTTAACGCGAAGGAATGCAACTTTGTATTAGATACAGTTTCTTACATATGTGTGTTCACTGTTCATGTCCACGCAACACGGTTTTTAATGAATACTTTAATACCTTTTTGGTATTCGATACATTACGTCGCCAAACTAGTGTTAGTATGTACTAACAACTTAAGAAATAAGCGATCTTATTAGCTCAAATTATTATTATGAGTAACTTATACTGGGCCACCGTCAACTCAGTGCCTACTTAGATCATTATGATCTAGTAAAGCAATTCATACGTGAGTGCGAGAAACGTCACATTGTTAGGTGGTTTTGCAAATCACCGTTACTTTACAAATTAATGCCTAAATACTTGTTTTACGCTCTGATTGTCACCGACCGTCTACAAAAGCTTATCTCGCCGGGCACTGTAACGTCCATAAAGTGCGTACCTAAGGCGTTTTAGATGTCACGATCCGATAAAAATTTTTTTTTCATTTTACGTTGATTCGCTGACGAAGTGCGAGTTGTCAGATCGCCATCCTCACATAAACTCCTTGAGTTTAAGAGGATGGCAAGATGTAAACCTATTAATTGTTGTGTTTAGTTTTGTGCAATAAATAAAAAAAAGAAATCTTTGAGAAAACATAGAAGAACTCCTAAGTATCTAGACCCCCTCATAATGTTGCCTTTCGCTGCCTATTAAGTGTTTTTTAGTTTTAACAAAGGCAAGTAAAAGTAAGTATTAGGTAATCATAGAAGTATAGTATAAATTAAAATAAAAACAAAGTGAACTGCCTTACTTCACTAATTCCTTGCGAATTTCGAAAACCGTTTGCCCATCCTTTGTCTACTTTTTAAAGGACACTCATATTATATTTCCAGCTTTCTAGTTCAAAAATATTTGGGCTGAGCCGTGAGCAGTAACGAGTCAGTTAGAGAGTGAATGAATGAATGAATCCGGAGTTTTCTTTTATTTAAGTGGATGACATCTAAAGTCAAATTAACGCTGCGTAAATTATACCGATAGATAACAAGCCAATTAGGTGCTTCACAATGTGTGTGAAATCTAGGACTTGAACTGCCATGCTGTATCAGACTTTAACGTAACACTGGAAGTAAAATGAGACGGCCCGCGGTTTTCAAAAATGATGAACAGTTTCGCGAAATTACGCTCTATATCTTTCGTGATAAAATTCTTCATCGTTACTCGCGAGTCGTGTAATAGTGCTGTTTTTCTGCGGTTTCCTAAGAATGCCATTGTTGCAGTTATCTTAGATATGTGCCGCCGCCATTAGACGAGCTCGTGAAGTCGCGCGTCCGGTCGGAAATAAAAAGATACGTTGCTAGTTTTACAAAAAAATCTAATTTTTTTATACTCGGAATCTAATTTTTTTTTAATTAAAAGAAAGTAAGCATTTTGTTACTTTCTTTTCATTTATACAGACTAACACTAAAATGAGAGAGACATACAATTTGTGAATAGAGTTCTGCTTCGCGATTTTATAATTATTTTAATTTAGTAGTACATTAGCTGACCGCCAAACGTTGTTTTGCCATTTAGGGGTATAAATACTTGTTTACGACCTATTCTCAAACTTACCGAATGTAGGTTAGAATTTTATAAAAATCGGTAGTTGCGGAGTTTGTTTTAATTTTATTTTACATGATATTTATGTACTAATTTCACTCTTTAAAAAAATACAGAAATATTTAGACTATGTAAGTAAGACTATTTACGCCAAAGGTAAAACGAGTTATAGTTCAATTCATAACTCGTTTTAATATTTTGAATTACATAGATAGGTACTAAGAACAATACAGAAATTCGGTCAAACTGGTAGGGCCGTCATTGTAACTACTTAAATTGTTCATAGTACAATCGAAATCCGTTAGTGGCCGGAAATTCTAATCATTTTCATAGCAAAGAGGTTGAGACTCGACATGACCTCATTTCAAATGTTTTTTCTTCTTTTTGGAGCCCTTCAACGTACCACAAACCTCATGTGATTGATGAGTCAACTTTAAATTTAAATAAGTAGTACAGTTTAATTAGTTTCTTTTTTGTTAAAATTGAAGTTATGGAGCCTATTTTGTAATACGTCATGGAGTAAAATCACAAAATCTAAACTAACTTAACTTAAGGAAACTAATCGAAACGTCATGTAATTTTATTTGAAAGTACCTACTACAATTAAGACATATTATGTAATGCATGTGTAAAAAATATTAAAGTAAAAAAGTAAAATATTCCTAATAAAATAGGAACATAAAATAGAAAATAATATATCGACCATCGGTTATCGTCTTTGTAAAGTAAAAATCTTGTACAGGCGATGAATTGTAGAATTGAGGTTATAATTTTCATTATTAGTTATACTTGATCTATCCAGGAATCACGCCTAGTGTGTTGAAAACACATAAATATCTAGATCAATGAAAAAATTCGATAACACAATCACTAAAATACTTACAAACTATTTGTATATATATAACCTAAATAACCTAGAATTAATCGACTGAAAATGTTTTTCCGCTCTGCCGTGATCGAGATTATCTTAAAACGAACAAAACCGAAATCTATTTCAAATCCGATTCAATAAACCGTTATCGATAACTTTCGTGGAAAATCAATTCCTACCCCAGATCTCGAGACCTTGTCCGATTCATCAATAGAGTTACACGCGCCACTTACTGTACAATAACTTATTAGCGTGCTCCGAGAGAATTGTATTTCTTCGCACATTATTTATTAATCAATTCCAGATACGAGTAGTATAACGACATTAGTACAAGGTTTTTTTAAAGAGAGAGACTTTGTTGACCCACGCCTTGAATAACCGCATGATATAATTCGTATAGCTTTTAGGGAACACTACTGCTGGTAGCTGGTTCCATAGTTTGCACGTGCGCGGAAAGAGGGATCTGGCAAACAAGGTCGTGAATTGCCAGCCCTCCAGGTAATAGGGATGGAACATGCTTTTGTGCCAAAGTGCATCAACGCATATAGAGAAATGGAAGATAGAATCTCTTCAGAGTTTTTCCATTGAACAACCTATGGAAGACCTAACGTCTCCAATGTGTTCTAAAGGTTCCAGTTTGTTATAATAACACTGGAGTCATCAATAGACCGATCTGCCCGCCTTTGGATCCGGCCTAATGGTAGAAGTTGGTAACAAGGTGAGGGAAGAATAGAGGTGTGATGAGTGATGGCCAAGACCACTTTGACAAGAGTTAAACGAAACAAAAGAGGAGAAGACACAGGAGTGTAATATGCATAAGTATCTTACGCTATAGGCGGATTATATACGGATATATTTCGTCCGCAAGCATTCAAGGTTTTGCAGTCAAGTAATCAATGAAAAGTTACAAATTATATAATTTAATTGACCTAACCTAGCTCCACCATAGATCTCGGAATTCACAATTATTTAGCGCATTGGGTGTCTTCGGACGCCCGGCGTACCGTAACTGCCATATCGAGAGCTTAATTAAGCGCGCAGAATGATCTTTAACGAGAAATGACGTGTTGATAGGGATAAAAAGTACCTGCATAGGTACCAATGAAGATCAGAGAAATAAGTTTATTGCCTTCTCTAGGTATAGATCTTTTCATCTGAAAACGAACACCCTTTTACGTGTTAACGCTCACACTCTAAATTGATTATGACAGTGAGGAAATAGAGAGTGCATCTGTGTTTGCGCACACATGCTTTGCACAATAATATCTCCCACGCGAATGGAAAATCGACCTGAAAGACATTGCAATACTTCATAGTAAGTACCACAGGTAAGTACATAATATGTATTTACTGTATTATGTAGTTTCGTGCTAGCATTGTCGCGTGCGTCCAAAAACGTACCTTCAACAAAATGACAAAGACTTCACCGATCAGATAAAACCTAATGAGGCGCGCTAACGTAATTATGGATATACCAGTCTTAATTAGGCATCGTGTCCGAAGACAAATGCACACTACAATCGCTATCGTAGGAAACTTCAACTTAACCTATGTTTATATACTCGTATCTAGACAATTACTCGGCGAAGGCAAAACTAGAAGCAGCGACCAACGGTAATATCGTGATAACAAAAAGATCAATTTATGCGTAGGTACTGACCCCAAGAACGATATTATACTACTGGTAAATGGTAACTGTATTATGCATTGGATGTCACCGTGTGCCATGGTTAGATAAATAAGTAGTATACCACAGTTATCTATATTTATAAACCCATCAGATGCTACCTAAGTATTCGGTAATATTGCAACTTTATGACGGTGAGAAAGATTAATTCCAATACTCACTCTAGCCTACCACTGCAATGTAATGAACCTCATAGATGACTTCTCTGGTAAGACAGTAACGTGCATTGCTTACAACTTACTCGTCACTTACACCAACAAAAAAACACCTGGTCATTTTTTACTCATCAGGATTTTTAATGAGAATTCGAGTAGCATGTTTTGTACAAAGAGGGTTCACATGGCTAACGCTAGCGGACTCTACTAGCTTCTTCTAATTCACACGAACTTTATAACTACATCCATTTTCGACTGGTGCAGAACTACGGGGTCTGTACCCCAACGAGATACAGAGCTGTCACGCCCTGTGTCATGTCGGGGTCACCAATATACCATATTTCGCGACCTCTTTGTAAAGTCGCCACATAACGTATTCAGTCGTAACACTTTCAAAAAATATATCCTTCAAGAGGTATATTATTTATGAACCAGGACACTCTTTTCATACTTTCTAAACACTACAGGCGTAGGTACGCCTTTGTCTGCTATGGAAAATTTTAAAGATCCTTTTCAGCGAAGCAGGACCTCATTATCCACAGCTCAATAAGCCGCTACATTTAAGACAGTCAATAGCAGGTAATAACCGTAAACACAAAAACGACATTTACAACAATGATAAAACGGGATCGGATCATTAAACTTTCTAGGTTGGTTTTCTACGGAGCCGGAGCCCAGTTTTCCCCGCTGCGAGTTTCTTCGCGGATAAATGAGGCTTAGTCGAGCATGCGACTCGTGTTTGCGCTGAATCTCATTGTTATGACCGACGTCAATAGGATTTTGAATTACGCATCGCGCAACAACAACATAGCGGGTGCAATTGGAGTTCTGCGTACATTTTCTCCAAACTTTGAATGCAAAATAAACAAACGGTATCTCACCCAAAACGAATATACCTATCGAACTCCTGCCCGAAATAAGTAATAAAGAAAGATTTGTCTTTCAAAATACCAGGATTGAACGAGGTTATGGGTCCCAATAACGGATTTATTATTTTTTTTTAAATCAAATAAGGAAAATTCTTTACAATTTGAAGGAGAAATAATAAACATTACTTACTTACTTTAATATTTACGCAAAGGAGCTCCTTCAATTTCAAATACAAAAAATCCAACAAGACGAAATATAAGACAAGACAAATTAATATAAAAACGAATGTTTAACAAAGCCTTGCGCATATGGTATACCTACTAGGTAGATACGTATACTAATTAACAAAAATGCAAAAATGTCAACTTAAAAGTTACTTACAAATATGTTAACTTAAATGTTAATAATTAAATTAAGACCTTAAAAGTAATAAAATTGAAACTTTGATTCCTTGCTTTTGATAAACTACTTGATGACTTACATTTTAGCGCTAAAAGCCACTATTTTTTTTTTAAAAATCAATATAAGGAGACTTACTTGGGTTTTTGGGACAAATCTAACGATACCTTCTCTCGATCTCGATCTAACGATGCCCGGAACTGTTAAGATACGCGCGAAAATACGAGTACGCCTGCTTGATATCAATATTTTAACTGCGTACATTTTTAACCAACTTCAAAAAAAGGAGGAGGTTCTAATCAAACCGAAGTTTGGCTGTTATATCATCAAAATAAATCGCCGTGAACACCGTCACTTCGCTTCCACCCTGTATAAACGTGGGTAAAACATGCACGATTGTGTTTGCATTCGCTAATGTAAATAGGCGGAACATAAGAAAATAATTAACATAACCAAACGCACCTTCCTCGATAAGCTAATTGCAAACGATAGTGACCGTTCATCAATTAAAATCAATTTCAATTGCCTCAACTCTAACGGCCTTCAACTTAAGACAACTGCCTTTTGATTCAGCAAAAATACTTATAGCAGCTTATATCTATGAGCTGATTGGTTAGGTACTACTAGCATCCAAGCCAATGCAGCCAAGGCGACAACTGGCTTGTGATGGCTGCGTTGCTGCGGCTTGTATGGTTCCCGTAGATGATTGGCCGATGTACAATTTTATAATTTCAAGAATCGCAACTCTGGCGATGTGCTAGTTGGCAGACTTCACAAACTTTTTAGAATATTAGGGATGTGAATGTCGATTTGAGTACTTTAAGGTTTTCGGCACGATGTTTGCCTTTTCGCCACCACCTTAATTACAATTTTAATTTGATATGTACTTACAATAATACTTTTTCGTAATTAATGATGACATATAGGAGTTTACGCATATTATATCTGCCTAATAAGAGATTCATTGTAAGTAATTATTGCCCGGAACTGGAATTGTTGTAACTTTCCCACGGACTGGCATAGCGAACTAAGTGTAGATTTATTTCTAGACTTATAACCAACATTAACCATTTGCGAAGGCACGTCTAGCCATATTACTTATCGAATATTTTCGATCTTTCGCTGAGAAATGTTTGGGAATGACGATTGTTATTGATTAACCTATTGAATGAATATATCATTCCACATTTTTAGGGTTCCATACCAATTTGGTAAAAATGGAACCCTTATGGTGAGACTTTCTCCGTCCGTCCGTCCGTCCGTCCGTCCGTCCGTCCGTCCGTCCGTCCGTCCGTCCGTCCGTCCGTCTGTCACACTCGATTATTTCTGTAACTATTCAAGCTATCGACCTGAAATTTAGAATAGTTATAGATAATAGTGAAGCGACGTCATAGCAATCGTAAAAATTGAAAATTGTTTTTATTTTTATTTAAAAAGGGGGGAAAACCGAGTCGTTTAAATTTCTAAATGAGATAACAATATTGAGTGGGGTATCATATGAAAGGGCGTTACTTGTTTATTCTAAAACCAATTTTTATTTATTTTTATGCTTGATAGTTTTTGATTTATTGGGCAAACTGTCGAAAAAAATACCGTTCCCCCCCCCCCCTTATCTCCGAAGTTTACCATTCGAAAAATTTGAAATAAATATGATCAATAGAAGTTAACTTATATTTTACAGGAAAAATAAAATCAACCCTCTGACTATTATACTTTTTTTGATAATAAGAATAATCCGCCGAAAACAAAGTTAGGTTTGCGGTTTGCCAACAAAAGTACCTATATGTAAATTATACTCGTAAAATCATGAACAAAAGTGATTCTTTTAATGTTTTACTTCTTTTATGGTATGGAACCCTCGGTGCGCGAGTCCGACTCGCACTTGGCCGGTTTTTTTTAGTTTTCGAAGCGTTGGCGCGTACTTATAAAAGCGAAGTAAAGTTTTATGTGATGTGATACTAACAAAATCTGATGAGTTTCACAGTTAATGAGATGATAATAAATTAAAAACTTAGTAAAAAACTCTGTTTCGAAAGATACTGATAAAAACTGGGTGCAAAAAACCAACACTACTTAACGATTAGTAGTCGCCTGTTGCATGTAAATTGCAATACATGATGCACAGTTATGACGCAGTAGAGTAGCGTGGTGTAGCTGGCCGGGGTAATTATCGGAAGATGGAGCCGTGGCGGCCAAGTGAAGCGTGCGACTGGACCTAGCTAACTGTCCCCAACGCACCCGTAGAGTATGAGAGATACTACTGGTTCAACAGAAAGAAGTACAAGACCGAAATTCTATCAAAATAGAGCTGGGATGTGAGTGCGCTAAAACGTCAATCATACCATAAAGCTGCAGAATACTGTTAACTGTATGGTATTCTTCGCCATGTCTGTCCAAAATCATGACTCATGAGCTAGACTCACCTACTTGGAAGTTTCTAATTTGTTCCACACTGCAGGGCTTAGACGATAGAGGTACGCAAGCAAATGCGATCTTGGCAATAATGTCATAGTAGTATCTATTGCATTGAAGAGGTTACACGATGAAGTACTTAATCCTTATTTAGCTTATAGAGGGTCAGGAGTGAGTTAGATTTCTTTGGTGTTCCATTGTCCTACACAATTAATTGGGCGTAAAAGGTAGATACTCAAGAAAAAAAGACATTCATTGTATGGTGACCTAGTTCGTAGAGTAATTGATAAATCCAATCATGACACAATAACGCACGCGATGCTTCTTTATGAAATTGAAATACAGATAATATAAAATATAAGACGACCATGGAATTCAATATAAATTGTATACATAAAAATACTCATATTCTATACCTACCAATATTTGACTAGATAATTCTTCAAAAAATTAGTAAGTCTCCAGCTTTGCAACTATGATGCCTATAATAGATCGATATTATGTAGACCTAAAACCTGTATATTATGAGATTGATTTGTGTTAACATTATTATTATATTTAAGTACCCAACCATAAGAATTAGTAATTATGAGAAATAAGTAAATAAAAATTCCATTATCCTACTTTCTCCGTCCATGTCAACAAACAGATACCTACTCAATTGTATTTTAAATAAGCCTTTCTATTCTCTGTTAAATTATATCACGCATAAACAAAACGTTTCGTTACAATACGACAACCTAAACGATCGGAAAAGAAATAATAATCGGAAGATTATTCAAAATTGCAGATATAATTTATGGAAATGGCGCACGTATAGACTTCTACGAGCTCTCTCCTCGATTATACCACGTTGCGACATATCGGTAAACCAAAACACGTGTAATACCACACAATTTAGTGTAACATTACATAACTAACAGTGAATGGAAAGCAGATACGCTATAAACTGTAAGTGGTCTACCAAAAACTGTAATTGATGAGTATGTACCTAACTACCCAGCCGTTTCAAAACACCACAATAACACAAATTAAGTTGACCTGTGTTTTTAGGACCCTCGTCCTAAACTAGTCGTTCGCAAAAATTCACGGCTTTGAATTTTTATTTTAAAACAATATCTTGATTATTATATACAAATACATTAATGCAAGATTTTTTCTACAAACGTATCCTACTATAAAACTACCACCGAGCTCCCGATTACTAGCCTTTTGGTAAAAACCTTTTCTATCTGTTTCTATGGGTAACCTTTTGTCCCAAGCTTTTCTGATCAATGTTTTCCTAGCCATCTCTATTATTTCGTCGACCCATCTCTTCAACCGACATCTCCGAAAAGGAGCTTCTCAATTCGTCAGTGTATTTTTTCGATATCTATTTCATTAGAACATTTGTCCATTTTTCTGCTCCTCCAATTGTACGAGTATGTCCCCACCCACTACTATTTCAGTATCTTTTTATGGCTATAGTTAAAATCTGTGGTTATAGTAACATCTTTGGTCTTTGACTATAGTATTCTGTATTTCTTATATGTAACATCTAATAGTCCAATGTCATATTATATGGATTATTCATAAACCCAACAATTATCAAAAAAAACCTAGCTGTTGTATGTTATCTTACGAGCAGGAATGTGGAACATTGCAACGTATTCCGAGAGAACGCTGTTAGAAAGTTTCGTACACATCGTAATTATTGCAAGCGCTCTGATTAAACCGACATCTGCGAATGAGATAATAGTTAATGCATTTCTCACACTCGGAAATGAAGCTGTTAGCTGTTACACTTGCGGGGCGTTAAAAACAAAATGTTCCCTCTCATGATTGCGCTTTAATAATGCATATGCTTGTGGGTTTATCAACGTAGACAATGACATTCGTAATGAGCAAAGATGCGTAAGAAATGCACTCAAACTCATTGCACTAAGCACCGACAGCAGTTTTTACACTTTACCTTTAAGTCAGCGTACTTGGCAGCGTGTGCGTTCTCATCTGACGATAAGTGATGATGGAGCTGAAGATGTTATAGTACTAACTTGGAAGGGGTAAGTAAATTCACGTCTACCGGTTTCAATGCAGCATCGCGATGAATTACTTAATCGCTTGGCGGTACATTTTTGCTGGTAAGGTATACTACGGCTACGTTAGTAATATTATATTATTCGGACGCGTACTTACCTCTATAAACATTTCGGAGTCCCGCCCTAATCCTGTTGATAGATTACTCCGTAACTAAAAGAGTGGAATCTAAAATACTTATGTATTTGCATTTACATACATAGTATTTTTATGCTTAGGATCGCATTTGTCGATAGGATTTATGACATTACATTAATCCGATCGACAAATTGATCATATGACCTATCGATGACAACTGTCATTCTCATACAATTTTCCAATTCCGTTCCATTATGATCGATCAACACATATCGATCGTAGATAAGTCATATTGCTAAAGCTGCTGACCTTTTCTTTTTACTGTTATATTGGAATTGACTGAAATGATTGATGTGGTCTAGGTTTGCCTAGAAAATGCCTTTCCACTCTTCACGTGAATTCACCCAGATTATACGAAAGCATCTAGGCTGTTAGATACATACATAGGTATATAAGTCTAAGCGGTTCGCATATCAGAAATGTGGTTGAAAATTGTGTAACTAAAATAATACTATAATGAATCCTAAATTCGCAAACTTCTCAATATATTTTGCCAGCGAGTTCACGAATATTATACTATACTATATATATATATTACTTATTAACAATAAATATTACTGCATCGGATGCACCGAAGCTTATTTCGTCCCTTTCCTCGTTTCTTGCGTGGTTGGACTTTATTTAAATTTATGGAGCCTGAACAAAAACGGAAAACGTGTACTCGCACAAAACTGGCAATTTCCTCGCCATTATATTACCCTTCCTGCGATAAAATCAATGAAGAATGTCAATGGTTTATGATAAAGCTTCTGTTAAGGTAGTAATAAGCCTATTATTATAGTTTTTGATGGGCTACGGGCACGGAGTACATTCCAGCTTCGCAATTCATTTCCATGACAGTGCGTTTGTAGGCGCTCATAGGTAGTAACCTAAAATAACTGAAAGATAACACATAATATGCTGTTTCTAAACCTCCACGCATAAGAGTGTTACGTTTGACGTTGATGTCTGTCTGTGTGTGGTATTATCTGTAGCTCTTAAACGGATGGACCGATTTCGTTGCGGTTTTTTCATTTAAAAGCTACTTTTTCCTTGTGGTGGTTCTTAGCTATGTTTTTTTAATATCAGTCCAGCAGTGTAAGAGTATCGGCTCTTTTCCAAAATGATGATGATGCATTTTTGGTGATTTTGATGATTTTATGATTACTCGTTTAAGTGATTCACGCGCGCCATTATAATCGTCAAATGAAAAGGTAGGGCGTTTCTCTAAAGTAATTGAAATAGTGATAACAAAAAAAAAATACAGGGCTGAGTTTGTTATGGGCTTCTTCTCAATTCAGGGCGCGTTGGAACCCTCGTGAACTTTGTTTTTAAGTCGTTAAATTAAATAGTTATCACTATTAATAAGTATATGTACCTACTTAATTATATTTACTAACTTTTCATAAGTGCTAACAAGTAATGGCCTATATGAAATAAATGATTTGAATCTTTGAATTTTTTGAATTTTTTTTTTTTTTTTATTAAAATGTTACAATAAAACTTATTATTAGCTTATTCTAATTACTATACAAATCTTGATCTTTGAATTGAATGTTATATGATTTTTTACCACGGTAGAAAGGGAGTTGATTTGTTGATTTCGACTCAGTGGCACAGTTCGTGGTCACGTCCAATGCGTCCATTGCGGTTAGAGTTGTGCATTAATCAGTTAGTGAGTTAGTTGTTTGACATCTTTTCCTTTCATTACCATTCAAACTACCTGTACCTACCTCTAATTCGTCTTTTGTGGACTAAATTGATCGGATGTGCACTCTAATCAAAATAGATGTCAGCTAATTCAGAACCATTATGATCTATTGTATCAAAATTACTGTTAACCTTGCTTGTATGAAGACTTGTATGACCGATCATAGTGACCCGAATGAGACCTACTTATTTAAAAAGAAACAGCCAAGTGCGGGTCGGGTTTACGCTCTAACAGTTCTATACCAACAAAACCCATGAAATAAAAATATCTTACTTTTATTTTTTGTTGATACCGCGGCTATTGTTTTAAATATATTCTCAGAACTAAACTTAACTTCCTGACTATTCATGTTCACAACAACATATAGTTCTGTGACACATGTAACGCGAAAACAAAAATGCATAAAATCTTCTTCCAAGATTTTCTTGCCTCAGGTCAGGCTCAAAATCAATGAAGAAAATTCAATAGCTATTGATAGATGAATGAGTTTTGAAACCGTTTCAAATTTTATCTCTTAAAGTGCGGAACCCTAAAAATGTCTCGTTTTATTAAAATTGATATTGAAATGACAGATCCGCCGCCGTGTGCGAAGATCTCTTGTATTCAGATGCTCCATTGTTAGCAACAATGCACATGCACTAGACGCCTGTCGCAAAAACATGGCGACCCTCATAGGCGTGTCATTCACCTTTATAGTATACCTACTTGTTTATTGTTTACAGAGACGGTGTCTAATAATCGAGGGCTACCATTGACGTTAGTAGGTACTAATACGAGAGGTTAATTAAAATCTACAAAACCTGCCGTGCTATTCTGCAAAACAGCGACGAGCGTACATCTCTGCATCTATGAATTTGTCAGTTGTAATAGAGTATAATTTTGCATGCCATATTCGGGTTCGCAGGTGTCTGGCAGCTATTTCATTTTGTAGAATAGCACAGCTGTACAGTACGAGGCACTTTTCTTGGGTATGACTGATTGTGCACAAGCGAATTTCAGATCCTTTTGGTGGTAAGTGCGTGGCGCGTCAGCGGAGAGTCGCGTGCGCTAACTTGCCTCCACTAAGCATTTCATGCTCGAGATGTTAGTCAGCCACTGTACCTATGGTAGGAGTCTTAGGGAGTACGTCAGAGTAGGTTCCAGTACCACTGCAATGGAGGTAAGTTATTCAAACTTGAAGCAGTGACGCATGGGTTTTAACTTGAAGGGTAATGTAGACTGTAGTCAATAAGATTATGTGGCAAAATGAGATTTAGGAATGAACCACAGACTACATTAAATGAACGTATCAGGACAATGAGCACAGTGAGGTGCATCATAATTATGATATTGGTTCTGAGCTAGTTTAGATTAAGGACCCAAAAAACATGACTTATTTAAAACTCGCTTAAATAACCGTTTTAGCCCGTTAACTGTCAAAACTTCAGCGTAAACGATAAAAACGTTCTTGGTGAAAAAGCAGCCTGAGTACCTACCGCAGATTAAATGAATTCAAAGTGATTTTAAATCAAATTATTTCGTGTCGACAAATAGATAAAACGAGCAACAAAAAAGAAAACCGTGGCAAAACAATTAAACGACACGTGAGGGTATGATCTCCGAGACACGACATGAGGCTGTTTTCTACGACGCACGACTTGAACAGAATACTGACATTGGAGTGAAGCGAATTTAATATTCGTGACATTCGAGGCTCTCTACCTGCAATAAATCTCCAGAAAACAAGATGCAATCCTCCGCCTTCCTCATCCACCCGCTACCAGCGACCTTTTTCAGGTCGTCGGTCCAGCGGGCAGGAGGTCGTCCTACGCTGCGCTTACCGGTACGCGGTCTCCACTCCAGAACACGTCTGCCCCAACGGCCGTCGGTCCTGCGACAGATATGGCCCGCCCACTGCCACTTCAGCGTGCTAATCCGTTGTGCTATGTCGGTTGTACCTACCTTGGTTCTCCTACGGATAGAATACTACTAGCCGAAGATAGAATACTACTAATTCAGACGAGTCACAAGGTCAATAGGTACGAGTATACTTATCCGCTACACAGCATCGCACTGGAACGCTAGATCTTATTTGATTGGCGGTACGTTCAGTAGTAGGTAGTTCGTAGCAGTTCGTCCGGTTGCAGCCAGGATTCGAATCTTGGAAGTTGAGCCTTACTTAAATCTTATTATCATACATATTAAGTTTCCGGAATTTTCCGGACTGTTAGCGATTGTAGAAAGAGAATCGCTAGGTAACATAGATAGTACCTAACCTAAGGTGTGAGTCTGCTGACCCACGGTGTCTCCCAAACAAACGTAATATCAAAATCATTTGTAATTCGTGCAATTTTCGATCATGTTGTGGTATTATTCATATAGTAATAATCTATGCTCCTGGCCATATTTGGTTCCGAAATACTTTTGTTAAACGAAAATGTAAACGAATTTAGTTTTGCTTATTTTTATGTTAAAGAGGACATGTTATCTACTTATCTGTTTTGTAATAAAAACAACACTATCTCACGTCGCATAAGTTCAGGAGCACAGTTTTTATTGTCCAGCTAAAGAAAAACACCAGTTAATAAAGAAAGTTACAAGTTTTCATTCATAATTTTTGGTATTCCGGAACTCGACCAAAGTTATAAAAATTTTGATCAAAATTGATTATTATTTCGTTTAAAAGAAGTATTTCCGAACCAAATATGGTCAGGAGCATAGATTATTACTATGTGAATCCGAATAACACCACAACATCATCCAAATATGCACGAATTACTAATGATTTGTTATTTTGAATGAACGGAGACATTGTACTTAGTTCACAGGCCCCTTATGATAGATATATGAATACAAACGGTCCGAACTCACGGGCCATTGCCAAATCCTAGTTTTAAAAATATACCTATAC
Source organism: Coenonympha glycerion (assembly GCA_963855885.1). NCBI lineage: Eukaryota > Metazoa > Arthropoda > Insecta > Lepidoptera > Nymphalidae > Coenonympha > Coenonympha glycerion. The sequence goes on along the minus strand of OY979636.1, from coordinate 10,078,170 downwards.
TTACTTTATATATCTACTTACCTCTATATTAATTCGCTAGTTGTATCACTCTTCAAGTCGCATGTTCCTTCATTAGGTAGGTAATAAGGGATAAGCCGCTTACTTACGAGTTTTCCACTATGCTAGATAGGTGGTTACCTAAGTATCTTATCTTGAATAAAGCATTTCTCAAATACCTACAAAGAATTATAGTAAAGTCTTTGACTCTACCTTTGTACGTCGTTTTATGTAGACCAAAACCATTACAGTAAATGAATAGTTAGATACGTCTCATGAGTCACAAACTTTACCGTCGCAGTATTCTATACAATTAACATGCTTACCGCTTGGGCACGCTGATTCTCCGTTGCCGAAATACGTGGTCCATTCTGTTGTCTTTTCACTTTTGCCGACTGTCCCACAGAGAAAATTATAACGAACTTTCACTTGTGTTGATTTCGAGCTAACTCCGAAGCGTTTGCAATATCACTTGAACACGGTATAAAGTTAAAAGTATGTCTGTATTGTTTTGCACGATGTAACTGTCCACTCACAAACGTTCGCATTAATTATTCAACAATCAATGAAGTATTTCTAATACTTTACACGGTCCGGTGAGTTTGTTTGTTCTGCGAAAAAGATGGATAGTTTTGTTAACAAGTTAGGAAATTAGATCGACAGTATAATTTATTATAACGCCTAGGCCCTACCTACTACTTTTGTCCTATACCTACTTCCTTTAATCTGCATATTATAGTGTATATGCATAATGCATTTGCAAGCCCATTATAAAAGACAGAAGAAACCTGTAGTAGTAGATTGTAGAAACTAAAAATTTGTTCGTTATATTCCCAATTACATAATTTCTACAATAAATTATTATCGAAGTCCTAAGCCAGTTTTAATGATATAAAAATAAATTAGAAAGTAGCTACAATATAATCTGTTCAGCATTAGGTACCCTGGAGAATGGATTAAGCTATTTTTTTAAATATAAAGTTGTCTACTAAAAGCTTAGGTTACCTACGTATGGAAAGAAGTTTCTTATTAATTAATTATTATACTTTTTGTTGAATCATTTTATTTGAAACTAGCTGTTGCCCGCGGCTCCGCCCGCGTGAATTATTTTATACATATACCGTGGAATTCCTTGATTTTTCGCGGGATTCTGGTGTGATGTTGTACAGAAACCTGTTCTTACTTCTCACGGGTTATCTTGTGATGATTTTGAAAACTCTTTTTTCTTAATCATAATATAAAGTTTCATTAATACGTAGTAGAAAGATCAAAAGGACGATTTTAACTGTCGATATTTCGACCCAGTGGCACAGGTCGTGGTCACTACGTGACCACGACTTGTACCAATGTATCGAAATATCGACAGTTAAAATCGTCCTTTTCATTGTGATTTGTCAAAAATCATGTGAAAAGTTGTATTGGTGGTAGAACTCTTCTTTCAGAGTTCGTCCGAGTAGGTACCACTGGGATAAAATACTCTACTAACAATATTCCCCAGCCCAACATATAAGTCTTTTAGAAATCTTTGCTTCATCTCAATACAATACAAAATATCAGAATGGGCAATGGCTATATATTTCTTTACGTATAAAAAGACAGTCAGTCGGTTAGGATCGATAAGACCTAAGAGTTAAAAACCATGGTTAAAAGTATTTGTGAACCATTATTTTACCCTTTCCATATTGCGGATGATAAAAAATGACGCGGCACTCCGGGAATGTCGACAGAAGTGAAAAGTCTTAACAGTGCCATCTTAATATAAAGTCACGAAACAGTAAATTGCATGACAGTTTATTATTATTTAAAAAAATTAGGTAGAACCTATCTCAGAGTTTTACATTCAAGTTCCACATAATTTGTAGAGATGGCGCTATACGGTATAACGTAGCGATAACGCCAGTTACACGATTTTTGTTCACCCTAAAAGTGAAAAATTTTAAACCATACAAAATCTCCTGCTAAGCCTATTTATTTACGGCTGTAAGGGTACTCCAGTCTTACTTGAGCCCTACGTCCTAGCCCTAGGTTCTTTGTGCATTCCGAGTTTCAAGTCACCTACCTACTTGAACTTAAAGGTTACTTAAAGGTCTGTAATTTCTGAACTACAAAAGTGATGATGATAAGATTTGTATGGAATAATCTTTAAAGAACCTCCTTTCTAACAAAAAAAGAATGAATGGAATCGGACAACGCGTTAATGAATTATAACTAAAAAACGTTTGGACTTTGATGCCGTCTTTCAGGGAAACCATGATGAATTTCGGGACAAAAAGTATCCTATGTCCTACCTCAGAGTATGAGCTATAATCATGTCAAGTTTCATTTAAATCCATCCAGCGGATTAGCCGTGATGCCCGGTCGTGAAACAGACAGACAGACAGACAGACAGACAGACAGACAGACAGACAGACAAAAATTAAACAAATTACAGTTTTGGCTTCAGTATCGACTAAATAGTGTCCTCCAACAAAAATTTTCAAAATATCTTCAATGTACAGAATTCGACCCTTTACAGTTTTATTATAAGTATAGATAGATATTGAAATTACATGAACCGCTGCATTAGGTAACACAATTTAAAATAGCCGTTTCTCTTAATTTACATGAAATATAAAAAAACCATGTTTTGGTTTTTCTGTAGATTCGTGAAAATAAACGATAAAGAGCATACTATTCCGCAGCTACGAATACCTATATCAAAATAAATTGTTTGAACTAGAAACGTTAAAATGCACTTCTTATTGAGAAAGTGAAATGTGCACTGAAATAATATGTATTAAAGTTAAATGTATCAATCAATTGAACAGAATAAACTCGCTTCTACAAATTACAACGTAACAGGACTGAAAACAGATTTTAACAACTGCTTTGAATGAATAGAATTCTTAATATTTCTTATTTTTGCTTATTTTCACCAACAATCGCTAAACTTTAAGGAACACTAAAGGCAACAGTTTTCACTTACATTTTACAGCAACTGTGACCTAAGGTCTTACGTGTCCCTTAAACTGTAGGTAGGGGATGTCGAGGAAAAGGAGCATAACTTTCTCTATACGAGTATCATCTCTATTAAAAAAAAAATTATAAGTAATGAATCCATTCAGCAGTCTTTTAATTTATTAGATAAAAATGTGTTATCGTGTTATTTTAAAGCTTTATTACAAAATAAATATTTAAAACTGTATGCTCTTCATAATCTCGAAAAAGTATAAGCTAACTCCGATAAGTTAAACTTCTTTTATGTAAATTTAAATAAGCAGAATTTTCTATTAGATGCTTCATTAATAAATCGAATACAAAATATTTAAAACTATATGCGGCCGTTCATAATCCCGAATAAGTTAACTTCGATAAGTTAAACTTCTTTTTACGTGAATTTTAATAACTAGGTATTCCTGCTTTATTAATCGAATACATTTTATAGCAAAATTCACTCTCTAATTCTATAATCCAATGTATCTCACCAGTAGTAAAAATAAATTAAAACTTTTTTAAATCGCGCGTAAGTTCAATACCGCATGCGTGCGATCGTCGGAAGCGAGAACAGAAAGTTTGAGGAAAGCGTGCTATCGACGGAACGCTTTGCTGAACACTGCCGACTGCAAACTGCAAAGAGCTGAGAGCAACGCGGAGGATTCTGTGTAGACTTGTAGACTGGAGACTCTTAGAGAGTGGCTTGCAAGCTGTCACTCTTTGGAGAGAGCATCTGCAAAATGCAGTTTTTTTACAAGATTCTTCGCGGACATAAACTTTTTTAGGATCATGTATCCAGCCCAAAACCCTTATAAATTCGTTTTATTCGCTTGTACGGTATTCCTGCCTTATAAGTCTATCACATTGTTTGTTTATTTACACTTATTTTAAAAGAATATATATCTATATGAATCAGAATTTTTCTGCAATTTTTTTAATAGATACAGTAAGTAATATTCCCTTTCTTCTCCAAATAAAATTGAAGTTAAGTAGATAAGGGGACCCTTTACTTGACTAAATTGGAACGCGAATACCTACTGCTTTTTATTTCAACAACCCACATGGAGTAGTTTGCTGAATCTTTGAGTATCTTACCATCTCATAGAGATAACTTGAATCTTCTTACATCCAAGACCATATATTATCCCGGCAAAGAAAGTGGCGCCTCCTGTGGAAAAACCAAAGTCTAGTCAGGCATAGTCACGAGCAACGACGAGCATTTTCCTATTAATGATTAAAGTTTATTATGAGATTGGAGACGTAGATACTTACATTTCAATCTGCAATTACAGGCATGCAAGAAAGTTTCTCATGAAGTCATGATCTTGACATGATACATAGTAGGCAAAGAGCTCGCGTGATAATCGGTTGTTCGTAGTTCTAGTGTAAATACCTATATAATAATCAACCAAGTGCGAGTCGGACCCGCGCACGAAGGGTTCCGTTTTACCATACCATCTATAGGTACGTACGAGTATAACGTGGCGAGATGATGATGCAAAAGCCAGAAAGCTCAATTATATCCTGCTACTACTACTACTAAGTACTATACAAGTAGATTGGGTCTTCTGGATGTTCTCCACAGGGACTCAGGAAGCGAGTCCATTTGGGGGTACAGGCCTCCAGGCTCCAGGCCCCTTTACCCGGGCGCTGTGTCACGAAGGCGTAGTATCGTCCTTCCATTCCCGGTAAGAGGTAAGTACTTAGGGCCTCGCTGTCCTATGTTAAGGACACCGGGATGTCAAAACGAACAAAAAATTACGTTTGTTGTATGAGGGCCCCCTTTTAATCTTTATTATTTTATTATATTTTATAGCGGCAACGGAAATACCTACATCATCTGTGAAAATTTCAAGTGTGCAACTGTCACGATTCAAGACATACAGCTTGGTGACAGACGGACCGACGGACGGCAAAGTCTGAGTAATAGGGTCCCGTAATAGTTAGTTAATAGTCTGAGTAATAGTTTTTATCCTTTGGGTACGGAACCCTAATAAGCCTTTCCTCTTAAGTAGTCTAAAGAAGTCAAAATAACCGGATAAGCGCGAGTCGGACTCGCCAACCTTAAAGACCATATTTTTTTATAATTTAATTACAAAAACATTTATGTACCTTCTTGTATTATAATTAGTGTTTATGGAATTAAAAAAGTTCATACCTACTTCACTGCAATTTCACATGCGATGCACCTGAATACAGTCAAAGATATTATCGTACCTATTGATTGGCAGGGGTATTAGTTTACCCCCTTGGATTGCTACACAGCATCGCACTGGACTTCCTTTTGAGTTTGTTTGTTCATACTATACCTAGTCTAGGTACCTACTTTGAGAAAACTTGACACGTAGTCAGTACCTTTAAGCTAAAGGGCTACCTTGGATTTACTTGGCACTTAGTTTATACTGTTTGTTTCGGTGTAACTGCCTGGTATAGTGGTGAAGCATTTTCGACTACAGATTACGAGGTTCTGGGTTTGATCCCTGGGTTGGGCTAGTGAAATCATTATTGGATTTTTTTAACAGGAAAAATCTCAGTGCTTTGCTTTTATCTAACGCATGCTAGTGATATAACATATGATCGATCTCGTATCTACATAGGTATACCTAAGAATACCTAGGTACCTACGTTTGTCTATTGGGATCAGAAAGCCAATAACACAATAGATTTTTACTTAATATATTTATTTTTATAGCACATCTTTGTGGCATAACGGTTAAAACTTGTGATGTAATAATAGTAATTGTCGCGAATTGTAATTTGTAAATACGAGTAGAAAGGTACTACATAAAATTTCCACGAAACAAATGAATAAATGTGAAGAACAATAAATTTAATTAAAACAAGTGGCACTTACAAAAAACTCCCCAAACATTTAACCTAGCTCAGTTTTCAAATTGATTCCACTACCTACCTTGTATCGCACATCGTAAGTATAATAAATAATCTTACGAAACTAACTTTTTTACATTAAAATAAATATTATTTGCTACGCCTATACTCTAAAAATGCTCGACTTATACATTTAGGTACATATTGTTTGATTATAACTTCCTTAACCCTGCAATTATTATGAATTAGACACACACTGTCGACATAATATTGAGTGTGAAGCCTTACCGCCCGTGTATTCCATGTTGTTTGATTGTTTGTTTTTCAATACATTCGCCATAAAACATATATAATTTTTCAATCGCTATTACACTTTACACATATACATACACTTAAGTAGGGGACGATGCTTAAAAAAAATATCACAAGAAGTCTAGGTCATATCCTGAGGGAGCTATAGGGAGTTCAAAAATGTAACATAAATTTTAAGTGACATCCCTAAGTACGATATCATTCAATATGAATAAACTGGAAATAATGAAAGTATTATGTACGCTTCGTTGACATCACAGTTAGGCTTGCCAAAAACAATTTTTCTAAATTAAATAATAATTTTTGTATTGAAAATAACACAAAATTATTGGGTCTTCTTATTTCCATTAATGTGTTTCTAGGATCAAGCGAATTTTCATACGAAAGCTATAGCAACAACAATATATCCCGAAAATGCACACTATTTGATTTAAAATTTTTTTCTATCTTTTAATGTTTTGAGATAATTATGTGTAAAAAAATAAAGTGTAAATAGCCATTGAAAAATTGATTGGATTCGTAGCGAGTGGCGACCACGGGCGTCAACCGTGTGGCGCCACACGCTGTGCTACAAATGTAGATGTAGTGTTATGATGGCACAATGAAGACATAATGAGTTTTTCTGAGTCCTGTGAACTACCATGTCTGCCATACAAACATAATACCAAAATCATTTGTAATTCGTGTATATTTTGATCATGTTGTGGTGTCATTCGGGTTCGTATAGTAATAATCTATGCTCCTGGCCATATCTGGTTCAGAAATACTGTTGTAAAACGAAATTGTAAACGAATTTAGTTTTGCTTATTTTTATGTCAAAGAGGACATGTTTTCTGCTTATTTGTTTTGTAATAAAAACAACATTATCTCACGTCACATTAGTTCAGGAGCACAGTTTTTATTGTCCAGCTAAAGAAAAACACCAGTTAATAAAGAAAGTTACAAGTTTTCATTCATAATTTTTGGTATTACGGAAGTCGACCAAAGTTATAAAAATTTTGATCAAAATTGATTATTATTTCGTTTTAATGAGGTATTTCCGAACCATATAGGAGCATAGATTATTACTATATGTTACTAACCTCCAATGCTGGTAGCCCTAAATTAGTGCTCATTGATAGCATTAGTCCCTATTAACTCATTCATTATTATCTATATAGTTGGTGTAAAATTTGAGCTTATTTTTAAACTTTAATTTTTATAAACATAATTTACAATGGACAACATCACATACATTGCTCCGATCTCCTAGTAAGTAGCTTATGCACTTGTGTTAAGGAAATCAGAAACAACGAAGGTACCACAACACCCAGACCCAAGACAATGTAGAAAACTTATTTTCTACCTTGCCCCGACCCGGGATCGAATCCGGAACCTCAGAGATGGCGGCGCCTTGAAAACCGGCACGCTAACCACTCAACCACGGAGGTTGTTGTTTTATACTTATAGAAATACAGTTTGGGTATAGTATTATGCATTATTTAACATATTATGTAATATTTTCAGGTTAAGCATATTAACAAAAGATAAACATAATATATAGGTAGCAGTGGCTCATTGCAGAAGCCTTCTTAAACATTGCTCTGTTAGAGAAAGAGAATGCAAGTCCATTAAAAAGTTCATAGGTGTCAGCTGATCCTATCGTACACTCATACTGCTAAATGTCATGTTGTACACACTTGTTTTCAAACCAATTCCTCTTGCAACAACAAATAGCTTTGTATCTGCTTAACACTACTGTAGTTTGTCACTTTGTCCATCCACTTGCTAATAAATATTACAGGTTCAAGTTTTTCTTCTCCATAAAGGCTTTTATTTCATCATCTTACTGTTTTACACATAGGCAACTAAAATGTGAGTAAATGCTTTCATTAGTCTTTGTATTCAAATTCGTTAAACTCCCCCAGGTAACAAGTAACGTTCAGGGACCCTTTTAACATACTGGCTTTATTATATTTCCGTCACAATTTCATCATCACTGCCTCGCCGAATTGGATCACCTTTCAGTAGCGCTATTATGAAGCAATACAGGTAAATGAAGAGGAATACCAAATAATATCCTACATAAATCATAACTTGTCGGAGATGCTTCTTCAGCTGCCCACGGTTGAGAATTTCCACAGGATCATAAGCGCCCAAGTTGCCTTGCGGTATAGTAAAATATTCGAAGCTTATCCAAATAAACATGGGCAGGTTAAGCAGGAAAAGCAAGACATGCCCGTGGAATAATAACAAAAACGTTATAAACGTGTGGGCGATGTACTTCGGTAGCAACCAGTAGTTGAGTTTGTCACAACACTCTTGAGCGTTTAAATAGTCGCATTCCAGATCTGACAACGTAATGATGTAGTAAACTAATAGAAACAATATAGCACCGTTGTCTATCAGGGCTAGAAAGAACACTAAGGTTTCTCCTAATATCATTACTATAGTTGGTAGAAAGGCAGTATCAAAACTGGCACGAAAAAAAATTATATTAAAATAATAATTTTAATGTTCGCTGATCAGACTTAATGCAATGATGAAGTACCTATCCTAAAAAGCTTTTTTATTTATACAATTAACACCTTAATTTGATAAAAATTAGTTTCGCCTTTCGACCTCTTGAACTACACAGAAACAACACAGCTTTTTAGCTAAGTTTTTAGCAGCCTTCTGTCCACAACACAATTTATATACAGCTAGCAGCCCAGCCTACTCCAGCAACGGAAAAAACAATAAAAAACTTTCAGTTCAAGGCTTCAATACAATTTCTTTTCAAAGTTATTTTTAAATTAAAAATCATAGATTAAAAATCAAGTTGTTCTCAGTAAAAAAAAACCCAGAAGAAAAACAAATGTACCCACTCTCAGTCTGTGGTCTGAAACACAGACTAAAGATATTGTGTCTGAAACAAAGACACAATATCTTTAATTAATTTAACAGTGCGACAAGGCTATCTTGGCGCATGGCCAAAATCATAACTAACGCCGCTATCTTATGATACTGTTTGATAGTTCGCTTTCGTCGGTATATTGCTATTTTATGTGGTGTTGTTAATTCAAATAAAAGTAAAATGGACGAGATTTTATTTTCTGGCTGCCTTTATTATAATATACAGTGTGTCCGGGATCGAACTAGCGATAATTTAAAGGAGTGTTCTATGGCTCATTACAAGCAAAAAAAATCCTATAAAGGGAGGCGCCCCCTAACCCCCTCCCCGTGCGAGCCATTTCAATTTTGGTTGCGTTTTTTTGAGTATGTGCACACAAAATCAGTAATAATTTGAAAGTCTGTTGCTTCACATGTTCTCAAATGGTCTCATGGTCATTTCTCAATTCGACTGGGTACAATATTTTCCATCGCTGAATACCAAATAATAATGTAAAACATTCAAATAAATCCATTAAAATGCCTTCAATTCGAAAAAATTGCCCAAAAAATATATTAAAACTTGAAGTTATTGTTAATATTTGCATAAACGAGGTCGTTAAGGCCATAATTGCGGACGCGTAAAGTTATGTTATGTTTAAACAATAATAATATAACTCTATAAGTTAGTAGCCCACAGACAAAATGTTGCTGGTGTTGTATTGCTTAACTCAAAAATATATGGTGATTTACTACAAAAATATATGGTGTTAATGACCCCGTTTCTGCAAATTTTACCAATAACTTCACGATTTAATTTTTTTTTTGGCATTTTTTTTTATTCGATGCATTTTTGGTTGACTTATTTTAACGTTTTACATTATTATTAGGTATCCAGCGATGGAAAATATTGTACCCAGTCGAATGAGACTATATTTTGAGACTTAAACTAAAATTGAAGTAAAATTGAGGAGATTTTATTTGATGGCTGCCTTTGTTTTGCAACAGCGCCCTCCTTCATGTGCCAAGAGAGCCTTGTCGGACTGTCTAGGTACCTATGTGTTCTGTGGATGTTTGTATGTTTGCTTTTGACATTTCTTATTTCTGTTTGTGGTGAAAAAATGAAAATAAAATTTTATTTAGTTATTGAAGTTTATGTTACTGTTGTTACAGAATACAAATTAGTGCTACACTAATCGATAATGTAATATATATATAAGGCTTATTATTTCTCTGTTTATTGCTTTGTAGTATTTATAAATTGTAACTAATATTTTGCAATTTTAAGTACCTACAATTCACGGGGAGCCGGGAGCAAAGGCAAACCTTGCTTGTCTTATAAGTTTATTAGTACCTGGATGACCGAGCTTCGCTCGGTTTTTTTTTGTAAATTGTAATTTGGAGTAGAAACTATATTTAAATATGAATTACATAGGTACTAATGTAATGATGAAATATGAAAAAATATTTTTCGATCTTATCGACATAATAATAAAAAAAAATATGAACTCGTAAGTATGGTTAAGGGGAAATCAACGACTTTGCCCGCGAAATTCAAAATTTTCATTGTTTTTTTGCAATTTGTTCGCTAATTACGCATTTGTGAGAATGGCAGTAACGTCTTTGCATGATTATATCAAAATCTTTGCATAAAAATGTTCTAGGAAATTAGTCCGAGTATCGAGTTTTATGTGAGTAACTCGCAAATCTCGGACTAATTTCTTTAACTCGACACTTTCGAGCAGAGATTTTTATATAAATACGTAAAGAAGATATTGGGATTATCGCAATTTGACTGCCATAAGCCTATTATGTCTTATTAGGTTAAAAATCGCGAAAAACCACAAAAAAATTGAATTTCGCGAGCACACCCGTGGTGCTCCTTAAATAAAAATCACGAGTGTAATTAGTTTAATATTTATATATTATACTAATACTTTATTTTTAGGGTTCCATACCAATTTGGTAAAAATGGAACCCTTATGGTGAGACTTTCTCCGTCCGTCCGTCCGTCCGTCCGTCCGTCCGTCCGTCCGTCCGTCCGTCTGTCACACTCGATTATTTCAGTAACTATCAAAGCTATCGACTTGAAATTTGGAATAGTTATAGGTAATAGTGACGCGACGTCATAACAATCGTAAAAATTTGAAAATTATTTTTATTTTTATATAAAAAGGGGGGAAAACCGGACCTTCGATTTTTCAAAATGAGATAACAATATTGAGTGGGGTATCATATGAAAGGGCGTTACTTGTGTAGTCTTAAACCGATTTTTATTTATTTTTATATCCGATAGTTTTTGATTTATTGAGCAAACTGTTGAAAAAAATACCGTTCCCCCCCCCTTATCTCCGAAATTTACCAATCGAAAAATCTGAAATAATTATGATCAAAAGAAGTTAATGTATATTTTACAGGAAAAATAAAATCAACTCACTGACTAATATACTTTTTTTGATAATAACAATAATCCGCCAAAAACAAAGTTACGTTTGCGGTTTGCCAACAAAAGTTTTACATGTAAATTTTACTCGTAAATTCATGAATAAAAGTGATTCTTTCAATGTTTTACTTCTTTTATGGTATGGAACCCTCGGTGCGCGAGTCCGACTCGCACTTGGCCGGTTTTTTACGTAAGTTATTTTATTTCGAGTGTTTAAAATTATCGCTGCCAACGGGAATTGAACCCGTACCCCCTAGCTATCACAGCTGAGTGCCCTGCCAATTGTGCCATGGATTATCTTGCTCTGTGGATGGCACGATAATTTTGATATTGGGAAACTACGATTAAAAACCAATTTCAAAGGCCCATTATTTCGAATGGAGCTAGCTTTGTACGAGAGAATACCACCTTGCCCCTTTTAATGTTGTGCCCGCAAAACTCATTGCCATAAACTTACGATGTATAATTATTAGCCCACTATCATAGCTGGGCACCGTTAATCAAATACTTAACTTCGTTAATCGTTAATCCGTTACAAAATAAGTAAGCTTCGTTAAACGTTAAAGCGTTACTTTGCGGAAGAATTAACGCAAGTTAACGTTAATCGTTAATCCGTTAATATACCTACCTATGTAAAATTGCCTTTTTATATCGTTGCGTTACTGAATTAATAAAACCTGTTGAAGTTAGTTAAAAGTTAAACCGTTAATCAAAATGTTAACTTCGTAAATTAACGATTAACGGATTAACGAGTTAATGCCCAGCTATGCCCACTATTAGCAAAAACTAAATAAAATTTGAATTTTCGCGCCCAATTCGTTGACTCCATAAAAAAATTAGTATTAAGTACTTCTCGTCAATAGATGTCAGCAGAAAGAGTCATATTTATTGTGTCGTTAAAACAGTTGGATGCCTGTGCCATTATAATAGTATATTGCTATTGGCCAATAGATGTCACGTTGTTTCCTAGTTTTCAATATATCGAGAAACAATATGAGGTAAATGAGTATTGTTGAGCAGAGTTTTGATTACAAATATGAGATGCATAAATGTTGCGTATAAACTATATAAACTTAGGATGTATAAGCCCACTAAACCAGAAAACTAAATAAAATTTGAATTTTCGCGCCCAGTTCGTTGACTCCATAAAAAAAAATATAACTTCTCGCCAATAGATGTCGGGAGAAGTCATATTTTACCTTTAGCATTATAATATTATTCTCGTTAAAACAAATGCCAGCCGCGGTCATTAAAATTCGTTTCACTATTCGCTAATAGATGTCATGTAGTTTCCCAGATTTCAAGCCATCGGGAAAAAATATGAAGTAAATGATTATACTTGGTTGATCAAGCTTTGCTTGGTAATATCACAGCCACTCACCAATAGATGGCAGCAGAAAATTACTGTAATAGTTTAACTTTTTGTCAATAGATGTCAGGAATCGAGTAACATTTTTTTTATTGGTAAATACGACATTTAAAAAAAATGAATCCTAGCTAGATCGATTTATCGCCCCCAAAAACCCTTGTATACTAAATTTCATGAAAATCGGTGCAGCCGTTTCCGAGATCCAGATTATATAGAAATATACATATATACAAGAATTGCTCGTTTAAAGGTATAGGATATGAGGTAAATGAGTATTGTTGAGCAGAGTTTTGATTACAAATATGAGATGCATAAACTATATAAACTTAGGATGTATAAGCCCACTAAACCAGAAAACTAAATAAAATTTGAATTTTCGCGCCCAGTTCGTTGACTCCATAAAAAAAAATATAACTTCTCGCCAATAGATGTCGGGAGAAGTCATATTTTACCTTTAGCATTATAATATTATTCTCGTTAAAACAAATGCCAGCCGCGGTCATTAAAATTCGTTTCACTATTCGCTAATAGATGTCATGTAGTTTCCCAGATTTCAAGCCATCGGGAAAAAATATGAAGTAAATGATTATACTTGGTTGATCAAGCTTTGCTTGGTAATATCACAGCCACTCACCAATAGATGGCAGCAGAAAATTACTGTAATAGTTTAACTTTTTGTCAATAGATGTCAGGAATCGAGTAACATTTTTTTTATTGGTAAATACGACATTTAAAAAAAATGAATCCTAGCTAGATCGATTTATCGCCCCCAAAAACCCTTGTATACTAAATTTCATGAAAATCGGTGCAGCCGTTTCCGAGATCCAGATTATATAGAAATATACATATATACAAGAATTGCTCGTTTAAAGGTATAGGATAAATGTTGCGTATAAACTATATAAACTTAGGATGTATAAGCCCACTAAACCAGAAAACTAAATAAAATTTGAATTTTCGCGCCCAGTTCGTTGACTCCATAAAAAAAAATATAACTTCTCGCCAATAGATGTCGGGAGAAGTCATATTTTACCTTTAGCATTATAATATTATTCTCGTTAAAACAAATGCCAGCCGCGGTCATTAAAATTCGTTTCACTATTCGCTAATAGATGTCATGTAGTTTCCCAGATTTCAAGCCATCGGGAAAAAATATGAAGTAAATGATTATACTTGGTTGATCAAGCTTTGCTTGGTAATATCACAGCCACTCACCAATAGATGGCAGCAGAAAATTACTGTAATAGTTTAACTTTTTGTCAATAGATGTCAGGAATCGAGTAACATTTTTTTTATTGGTAAATACGACATTTAAAAAAAATGAATCCTAGCTAGATCGATTTATCGCCCCCAAAAACCCTTGTATACTAAATTTCATGAAAATCGGTGCAGCCGTTTCCGAGATCCAGATTATATAGAAATATACATATATACAAGAATTGCTCGTTTAAAGGTATAGGATATGAGGTAAATGAGTATTGTTGAGCAGAGTTTTGATTACAAATATGAGATGCATAAACTATATAAACTTAGGATGTATAAGCCCACTAAACCAGAAAACTAAATAAAATTTGAATTTTCGCGCCCAGTTCGTTGACTCCATAAAAAAAAATATAACTTCTCGCCAATAGATGTCGGGAGAAGTCATATTTTACCTTTAGCATTATAATATTATTCTCGTTAAAACAAATGCCAGCCGCGGTCATTAAAATTCGTTTCACTATTCGCTAATAGATGTCATGTAGTTTCCCAGATTTCAAGCCATCGGGAAAAAATATGAAGTAAATGATTATACTTGGTTGATCAAGCTTTGCTTGGTAATATCACAGCCACTCACCAATAGATGGCAGCAGAAAATTACTGTAATAGTTTAACTTTTTGTCAATAGATGTCAGGAATCGAGTAACATTTTTTTTATTGGTAAATACGACATTTAAAAAAAATGAATCCTAGCTAGATCGATTTATCGCCCCCAAAAACCCTTGTATACTAAATTTCATGAAAATCGGTGCAGCCGTTTCCGAGATCCAGATTATATAGAAATATACATATATACAAGAATTGCTCGTTTAAAGGTATAGGATAAATGTTGCGTATAAACTATATAAACTTAGGATGTATAAGCCCACTAAACCAGAAAACTAAATAAAATTTGAATTTTCGCGCCCAGTTCGTTGACTCCATAAAAAAAAATATAACTTCTCGCCAATAGATGTCGGGAGAAGTCATATTTTACCTTTAGCATTATAATATTATTCTCGTTAAAACAAATGCCAGCCGCGGTCATTAAAATTCGTTTCACTATTCGCTAATAGATGTCATGTAGTTTCCCAGATTTCAAGCCATCGGGAAAAAATATGAAGTAAATGATTATACTTGGTTGATCAAGCTTTGCTTGGTAATATCACAGCCACTCACCAATAGATGGCAGCAGAAAATTACTGTAATAGTTTAACTTTTTGTCAATAGATGTCAGGAATCGAGTAACATTTTTTTTATTGGTAAATACGACATTTAAAAAAAATGAATCCTAGCTAGATCGATTTATCGCCCCCAAAAACCCTTGTATACTAAATTTCATGAAAATCGGTGCAGCCGTTTCCGAGATCCAGATTATATAGAAATATACATATATACAAGAATTGCTCGTTTAAAGGTATAGGATATGAGGTAAATGAGTATTGTTGAGCAGAGTTTTGATTACAAATATGAGATGCATAAACTATATAAACTTAGGATGTATAAGCCCACTAAACCAGAAAACTAAATAAAATTTGAATTTTCGCGCCCAGTTCGTTGACTCCATAAAAAAAAAATATAACTTCTCGCCAATAGATGTCGGGAGAAGTCATATTTTACCTTTAGCATTATAATATTATTCTCGTTAAAACAAATGCCAGCCGCGGTCATTAAAATTCGTTTCACTATTCGCTAATAGATGTCATGTAGTTTCCCAGATTTCAAGCCATCGGGAAAAAATATGAAGTAAATGATTATACTTGGTTGATCAAGCTTTGCTTGGTAATATCACAGCCACTCACCAATAGATGGCAGCAGAAAATTACTGTAATAGTTTAACTTTTTGTCAATAGATGTCAGGAATCGAGTAACATTTTTTTTATTGGTAAATACGACATTTAAAAAAAATGAATCCTAGCTAGATCGATTTATCGCCCCCAAAAACCCTTGTATACTAAATTTCATGAAAATCGGTGCAGCCGTTTCCGAGATCCAGATTATATAGAAATATACATATATACAAGAATTGCTCGTTTAAAGGTATAGGATAGGATTGATGCTTCGAGTATCCAAAAGTTTACAATACCGCAAGGCAACTAAAACGTAGTGATTATATACTCTTTGAAGGCAACTTGAAAACTTATGGTCTTGCAGAAAGCAACCGAGGGCATACAATATTTATAATTGCTTTTCTGGGCAATATCTGCATAGAGTTTGACGAAAACAACAAAGCCACTATGTCAGAAGAGTCCCCAAACGATGCAAGTTCCCCAGAACGTGAGCAAGAGAGCGATGAAGCTGTGGAGAGCAGTGAAAACTCAGAAGCAAAGCTTAAATTGCCCACTTGTGTTAAACTACAACTTGATGATCATATAAAGGCGTTTATGGAGAAGAAGGTCATAGAAAGGGATATTGAACCTGTAAAATGTAGCAAAGAGTTGATAGACAAAGTTATCTCGAACTACATTATTGTTAAGCAGATATTAAGTAATTTGTCATGGCAAGAGAAGGTGCTGTGCAAGCTCGTGTGTACAACATGGCACTCAGCAGTACAGGCTCTCCGACGGGAACAGTTGACTCCTGTAGACTTCATGATGGACTTGCGATCACAGTCTTTAAATTGGGCCGTGTTAAAACAGTCTGGTAGCTTTTCCAATGAGCCACTGGCGGTTATGACATTTGTGAATGGCTCGGGACTGGATATGTCATGTCCTTGTAAACTGATTCAGCCCAGCCCTTGCGCTGTGCCTTGTCCGGGCGCTCATAGCTGTGAGTTAACCTTACATAACCAAACTAGCTGCAGCTTGCAAGTTCTTATTGTCACATTAGAAATGTTTTTTCCCAGTAGCTCTTATCTTGTAAGTTTAATATTTATAAAAACTTACTAGATATGTTATATTTTGTAAGTTTTTATGATTACTTTGGAAATTGTTCAGTAGTATTCAACAATAACATAGGTATCTAGTAATATTAAACCCTACATGCAAAATAATGTTACCTTTTTAAAATCTATTTTTTATATTATTTAAAATTGTAATTACTTAATACATGACTGCCCAAAAAAGGAGTGTAATGGCTTTTGGGTTCATGTATGTATGTGTGAGTTTCTTTATTCCATCATAACTTCTGAACGGTTGAATTGATTTGGACATATGGGGTATGGCTAGAATCCGTCAGTCGTGTTTTTTGATTTTTATTAAATTATTTACTTGTTTTATATATATAAAATAAGTAAGTCGATCAGTAAAACTATCTTGTTTTCTATTATTTCAGTGCTAGATGCAATACAAAAGATTACAAGTGCTCCAAAAAATTGCATGAACACAGTAAGATCTGACTACATGTCCTACATGCCGGCACCAAACTCTCCAACATTTGAGCTAGCCATCTCAAATCTACGAATCCACTACCACTACTATATGGTGGGTTTATTTATTCCTTACATACCGGACGTCAAGTTTCACACAATCAATATAAAATCTATTGACATGCAAACAGAGTTTTATGATGTAGTGCAAACCATAGCACAGGATAGAATTTTTAAAGGTATACTTGTGTACGTGACAGACAAGTATATTTTACATACTGTTGAGGATATTATCTTCTTGCATCATTTCAAAGAGTTGTAAGTATTTTATGTTTTTGTTAAGCTAATGTTTCCCTTAATTTTTTGCTTTAGTAGTTTTACTAAATATTCTGTGATTATTTCAAGCGTCTACCTGTTGTCATTATCAATATCGAGCAAAAATGTGTAATAAATCTGTTTGTTGTAAAGGTGCCCTTAATTTTTATTAAATGACATTTATTAATAAAAAATCATTGCTATTAAAAATATGTAGGCGCATTTTGTTATGCAGATATTATGCCTCTCGCCTGTTTTCTGATCATAAAACTTAAACTTAAATTGTAAAGACATAATTATAAGCTTTAATATGACGTACTGTTTGTCGATGGCCATGAATTTTTTTTTTCCAGGGCACAGCTCCATACAAGTTTCGGGCATGTCCTTTAATTTTTTAACTATTTATTTCTACAGTTAATATATAACTAATAATAGTAATATATAACTGAATATTCTGCGAACAGATAAGGGTCTATCTGATAGCGTTATTAATATCGAGCAAAAATAGGCAAAAAAATTACGTTTGTTGTATGGGAGCCTCCTTTAATATTTATTTCTTTTTTTCTGTATTTGTTGTTATAGCAACAAAAATCATCTGGGTAAATTTCAAGTGTCTTAATTATCATGATTACCAAGATAGAAACAAAAAATAAATATAGCCTACTAGTTAATAGTTACTCAGGGTGAATGTAGCTTTCTAATGAAGTAAAAAATTTTGAAATCGGCACAGCAGTTTTTGAGTTTATTCATTACAAACATACACACACAAGAATACAAATCTTTCCTTTATAATTTTCGTATATTATATAACTTAATTTATATTATGTTACTTTACAGACAACCAGACATCCCCTATGCTTTTGGAGGTTGCATCGTAGAAGATACAATTTTTGAGCAGAATGATTTAAACGGTGTGGTTGAGGGCATCAATGAATACCGGGACTTTTTCAGTGAGAACCTTGTTTCGATCAGCATGTTCACAGTTCCTAAAAGCCCACAGAGCAATGAATGCAACTTCAATATGTACTCACTAGTCCTGGATAAATCTTATTGGACTAAAGAGAAGATACAGCAGGGTATAAATGAGGTAAACTTGTAAAATAGTACCATATTTAGGGTTCCATACCAAAATGGCAAAAATCCGTCCATCCCCCTCGATTATTTCAGTAGGTAACTATTAAAGCTACCTACCAACCTGAAATTTGCAATAGTTATAAGTAGGTAAAGTAATTGTGTCCCGTCATTGCAATAATAAATATAACCGGCCAATTTAAGGGTTCCATACATCAAAGAAAAAAAGCGGAACCTTTATAAGATCACATTGTTGTCCGTTTGTCTGTCTGTCTATGTGTCACGAACCTATAGAACCTATTTCAGTAACTATTAAAGATATCGACATAGGACTAGTTGTAGATAATGATGGCCTGACGTCAGTGCAATCATACAAAATTGAAAATCGTTTTAATTTTTATTTAAAAATGCAAAACCAGGGTGTCTTAATTTCAAAATAAGAAAAGTATTGAGTGGGATATTATATTATTATGAAAGGGTGTTACTTGTACACAAAATAGATTTAATTCAGTTGTTTTTGATAGTTGTTTATGAAATTAAACCTCAGCATGAAATTATTTACTATATATATAGCTACTCGTGCTGATTGGCCACTGACTGACTGACTCATTGATCACCTCTCCTGAACAATTTTGTATGAAAAATACTTTTTTCAATAACCATTTCGTATAGACGGGAAAAGTTCAATAAGAACAAAAATACGGAGAGAGCTGATGATTGAGGATTACGAAGACGGATGTAGAGCACAGCCAGGGTATTGAAGATATGTAGGGGGTGCTCGACCAAATGTTACTCGAAACGTCATCCAATTGGCAGTTAGCTAAAAAAAATTCAAAATGGCGGATTCAAAATGGCCGCCAAACGAACTCCGCCAATATCTCGAAGAGTATAAAAGATAGAAGAGTGGTTTCTTGACAAGAATTGATCAGGACAAATTTTCTAGAAACAAAACAAATTCAATATGGCGTGAAAAATCCATAGAATCATACATTATGAGGAATTTGAAGGGATTTTTTTTATGGGCTGGAAGACAGCACCCAGGCCACATGTTGCCCGCAAACCCACGCGCCCTACTAGTTATTTATTATTACGCGTAACATCATTTTCCAAAATTAATAGGTTGAAAAATACATATAGCTTGTACAGCATTTTTTCACTGCTGCACAGACAGAAATGTTCTAACATGACTACACAAGGTGTGGGTTAATTTGTATAGTGTGCCGGCAGCTAACCTTTTTACTTGATCCTAGACACACATTAATGGAGATAAGAAAACCCAATTATCTTGTTTTATTTTCAATACAAAACTTATTGTTTAATTTAGAAAAAATATTTTTAGCAACCATAACATCAGTGCTGATGTGATGTTAACAAAGCGTTATACATTTTCCATTATTTCCAGTATTCATATAGAATGAACTGTTATTAGGGATGTCACTTAAAATTTATGGTACAAAAAACTTCCTATAGTTCCCTCAGGGTATGAGCTAGATTTCTTGTGATATTTTTTCAGGCATCTATAGGTACTTCATCTCCTACTTGGCTATCGGCTAATTAGGCAATTAACCAACACGTTGTATATCTAACATTATTGTTCTAGTTTGCAAAGAGAGTGCCCCAGTTCGAACAGAGCGTCGTCATAAAGCTATCCTGCGTGGGTCGCGACAAAAAGCACAAATGGGAGCAGGATGCCTTCCGAGCTGCCTTCCCCAACACCAGGCTCGTCGGTTGCTATGGCAACGGAGAGTTGGGCATCGATCACCCACCGAAACCGCCGGAAACAAAACAAGATTATCAAAATTCAAAACAAGATATTCATCATCCATCTGTGAAGAGACTATGTAGGGAATCTGAGCCTCTGTTTGAAATAGTGTATTCGTACTCTACGGTTTTTGTTTATATGGGATGGGGAAAGATATTGTCGAATGGACCTTTGTAAGCGTACATGCTAACGGAACTGCAACATACTTGTAATCCATAAATCCATAAATTACGTCCTTACAGTCCTACCAGTTACCATCAGTACAGTACACGGCAAACGCTTTGATGACAAGTGAATTTTAGATCCTTTTATTATTATTATTAATTTTATTTTATTCATTCTTTTAAGTGCGGGGCGCGTCGGTGGAGAGTCGCGTTAACTTGCACCCACTACGTAATTTCATGCTCAAGAAGTTCGCCGGCATCTGTACCTACACATGATTTATTTAATTATTTTTGACGTATTTCGTGGTTTAAAGAGCACACCACGGGTGTGCCCGCGAAATTCAAATTTTTCGTGGTTTTTCGCGATTTTTAAGCTAATAAGACATAATAGGCTTATGGCCGACAAATTGCGATAATCCCAATATCTTCTTCACGTGTTTATATAAAAATCTCTGCTCGAAAGTGTCGAGTTAAAGAAATTAGTCCAAGATTTGCGAGTTACTCACATAAAACTCGATAATCGGATTAATTTCCTAGGATACACATTTTTATGCAAAGATTTTGATATAATCATGTAATGATGATACTGCCATTCTCGCAAATTGATTGCCATAAGCCTATCATGTCTAATTAGCGTACAAATTGCAAAAAACCACGAAAATTTTGAATTTCGCGGGCAGACCCGTTGATTTCACGTTAAGAATATAATAAATAATGGATATAACATTCCATGGCTTCTTACCTATATAACAAACAAAAGGACAATTATTGATTGATAAATAATTGAATTTCTTCTCAGCCTTACAATAACTAGGCGTGGGTTTCCTCTCAGAATAAGTACACACAGCAGTAGAGAAAGAATAAAGAAGAAGTGATGGATTGTGTGAAAGAGGATTGCCCGTTGACAGCTGATAGAGAGAATGAACCCGGGAAGTTTTACTCATTTATCCCGCGAAAAATCAAGGAATCCTAAGGGATTTGCAAAAACCGTACTTCACGCGGGCGGAGCTGCGTGTAACAGCCAGTTTCTACTTTCTACATAAAATTCATCGATGTTTCCGTAAGCAATGTTGCGGTAAACACAATGGGGAACACAAAATTCGGTAAACTCGTACTATAGTGTTTCTGAAACAAACATTTTGTATCAGAAACAGATTTTGTTTATGAAACGTGTATCCAAAACATTGTATCTCAGTGATCACGTGGCGTTGCACCTTTATCTTATTTCTAAAAAAAATCTCGTGTCAGTGTTCCGAAACGGCTCAACCGATTCTTATGAAATTCTTTGTCTGCGTTCGGTAGGCCTGAGGCCTGAGAATAGGTATATAACTATTTTTATACCCCATCTTTTGTCTTTAGTAATATTGTAAATGGTGATTTGAAAAATAAATAAAACAACATTCAGTATGACAAAAGTTTTTTTCAACAATTTCTTATATTTAATACTAGTAAAGGCTTGGTAATTATTTACAAGGCTTCATTATACGGCAAGGTACAAAAACTATGTATGTATGTAATACATCACAATTTTATTTAGTTTAATTATTAAAAAGGCCTGCGCAGACGAAGACGGAGGATTTTTGTGCACAGAGTACGAAACTAGATCTGAGATCACTTTATTACCAACTCCATACTACGCTCTGAACTCACGAAGTATAATTACTGCGTGAAATCGTCTGTGCGGGTCTTTATTCATAAAGCTTATTATTGACACTTGGCTAAGCCAGATATTACAATTTACAGTAAAATGATGCACAAAATATAAACTTTTTACGGATTATAATATTGCTTTACGTATTGCTACGAAGACGACTCTAAAATCAATATAAATAGTAAATACACGGTTATTGAAATTATTTACAAGCAATATAACGAAGCCAGTTATTGTACAGAATTAAATAATCTAGTTTTATCGTGAACAGCTTAAATGATTCAAACTCAGCACAGAATATCACTTCCAAATATAAACTATGAGAAAACAAATGTTAAAACTCTCCTACAATAATTACAACAATAACAAATATGCAGATACATACATACACTATTATCAAACTTTAATCTCACTTATAATGCTTGTGTTAAAATTCGTTCTAAGGGTGCGTGTCCACCAGAGATTCCACGTTTTGTGTCAAACCCATCAATAGAATAGTTCGATTAGGCGGTACGATACGCAAAATTGAAATGTTATTTAGTTTCTTGCATATGCATATAATAGTAGACTTACTTATTTTTTCAGTATTTTTTTCTTCTTCTTACACATCACTTTGTGAAAAAGTGACGTGAATAGCCCCCTTTTTGCAAAAAAACTATAAATTTGGCGAGCTAATTTTACCCATCCACCTTAATTTGTAGCACAAATCAAGCTAATCTATTGGTACAATTCGACTCACAAACGTAGCACGGAGTCTTTGGTGGAGCAACCTGACTCTCAAAAATGGTAACCCAAGCTAACAAAACACACTTGATCAGGGATGTCCCAAAAGGTAACAAACATATATCTTAAGAAGTACATCTTTCAAGAATTAGTGTAATTGGCTAGAATGGATAGGTACAATTTTGCTGAGCAATTAGAAATTTAATTTACTTAGATAATGGAATATTACTTATTTTAGTAAAGCAAACAAAGAAAAACATTTCCATGAGTTTTAAGTTGTTATAAATCAGTGAAATATCACTTGATATTTACAATACGTAAAATTAAATTATTAATAACACTTGAGGCAAACTGTTGAGTTTACTTCAAGCATAAGACATTTAAATAATGACTATTAATTTGTTACACAAGTAGTGTTCTAACGTGTTTCATTTTGATATAATATTCTAACTTACATTTTTATATAGCACCAAACCATATGTGAATGTACTTTAGAATGACTATATCCTTAAGTACTCACACATATCTCTACCAACATAGTTAACATTCAGACCACTGGCAAAAGAAACTTATCAAATATACAAATAAACTACTCGTACTTATGGAAGTATGTATTTGAAAATTTTCAAGTATTGTAACATTGGCACAATGAGGCAGTGAGGCCACTTTCGTTGTAACGGGTACTCTAAACATTAAAAATATAAATGCAAATAATGGCATATTACATTCCGATTTACGGGTTTCCATAAAAATCAAAATTATAAATTATATAAAAAGCCGAGATGAACGCAAATAAACCTCTACTGAAATGATATACTAATCAATCGTCTCCAATGAAATAAATTAAGACACACTAATATGCCGGCCATACACCGTCCTTCCTATCGTCAAATCATCACAGGGAGGATAGTGTAGAGCCGACATTAAGGTTACATAAATTACCTAACAAACAATTATGCGAACAATCTCACATTGTTGAAATAGAGTAAATTATTCATAAAGGTGGCACCTATCCTAAGCTTTAGACATTATACTGGAATGATAATTTATCAAGAATGTTACGTATATGCAATATTTATTTCATAATAATGTATTAAGATTAAAATAAATATTAAACAAATTAGTTGAAACATTTTGTTGAACCATTTACAACCACACTAGCACCAAACCTGACGAAGGGTCTACAGACTTAAACAATAAGTGGAAGTCGTGGGTACAATTTACAAACAATGGCATGAGATCGCTCGCATAATCGTCGGTGCGCGGAGCGGGCGCCCTGCGTACACTAAACGAATCGTATCTAACATTGTTCCCGAGCTGGTCCCACCCTGACGACGCCTTGCGGGCGGCGGCGAGCGCTCCCTCGGGGCGCAGCGCCACAACTTGCACTTCAACAAGACTGGAATGTCATTTATTGATTTGGGAAATTAGCGAAGTTCGCCGAGATATATGCTCGTTTTCACCAACATTTTAAGAGACACCTAAGCCCTTAGGCGACAGTTGTTGTAAGTGAAAACTGTCACCTATCGGCTTAGGCGTTTCATAAAGTGTTGGTGAAAGCGAGCAAGAGAGATACTTCCGACTCGTCGAGCACGAGTATCCCTTATGATAATTTTTCCCCTAAGTTTTAGTCATCGGGCGGAATGCAGTTTATCCACAACTATGTTGAGTATTTTTTTATTACACTTTCATTATATATACATAAGTAGATATGCCTCAGTAAATAATATAGAATTATCATAAATACGTGAGCCAAGTATGTCACTGCGCGGACACGGCGGACAGTCAACACTCACCAATAAATAGAACACAAATCGCTTACGCTATGTTAACATCTAGTGATACAAACATGCGTATCATTAAGTACCGAACAATATCCACACGGTCCTGTCGCCGCAAACACTATGTGTTTCAAGGGATTAACCTAACGTTACGTCTAGTCCTCACTAATCACCATCCTGGAAGAGCGCGTCACCGCATCGAGACTAGCGTCGTTTTACGCAACCGCTACCCGGCATTGTAAATGTACTGTTTGACTGCAATAAGGAACGCTCTAGCGTCCGCCGACGCGCGCGGGTCAGGTGGCGTCGTACTCGATCTTGTCCCACGAGTAGTGCTTGCGCGCGGGGCGCGGCGCCGGGCGCGCCAGCACGCCGCCCAGCACGGGGTCGCACTGCGGCGTGTGCCCGCGCCCGAACAGGTTGGGGATCAGCTCCGCGCTCATGTAGTCGTAGCCGTCGCCGTCCACGTTCATGCTCGCGCTCAGCTCGAAGTCCTTCAAGTCGAACTCGCAGGGCCGCTCCTCGAAGCCGTTCGGCCGCGAGTCCTCGTTGTGGAACGACGGCAGCGACAGCTCGCTCATGTCCACGAACCCGCTCCGGGAGTGGTCCAAGATGTCTCCGTTGGTGAGCGGAGTCATGCTCATTCTTTCGGGCGCTTCGTCGTCGATGTCCATCGCGCCGGGCGCGTCCTCGCTGAGGAATCTACCGAAGAAATCGTCCTGGTTGGTCGACGTGGAATCCGAGCAACCGAAGTTCGCGTTGAACTCGTTGTTCGCGAGCAGATCTACGTTGAGGTCGTGATCGATGTCGGTCACCGAGGAGTCCATATCGCAGCGGTCGCTGATCGCGTTCAAGTCCGCGTGACTCATGATCTCGTTCTGAATATCGTTCAGCTCCCTCTGAAGCTCGTCCGCGGCGAGCGAATCTCTCACGTGGGAATCTCCTAGAATATCGTCGCTCAGGACGTCCGTCGGCGTGAACTCGCTGGACCCGGCCGTGAGGTAACCGGCGTCGAGAGAATGATTCGGCGTCACGTCACCGACCGCCGAGGCGGGCAGCTCGCCGTTTTCCACGAGGATCTCTAGGACGTCGTCCATAATCTGACTGTCCTCCGTGTCGTCGTGGAGCAACGTGGTCATCGGGAGATGGTTCACGGGGGGCAAAGGCGGCGGCGGCGGGGGCGGGGGCGGCGGGGGCGCGCGTTCGGGCTCGTAGTGCGTCGTGGGCAGGATGGCTATCGGGACGACCTTGACGCCGTTCAGAATGTACGCCTGATTCGACTTGGCGCTCGTGCCGTCCGAGTTGACGTCGCCCGTCGCGGACGGCGGGGTGACGGTGAAGAGCCGCACGAGGCGGTCGGGCGTGGAGTCGGGCGTCGCTATGACGTAGCGCTGCGGCGCGGGCGCGGCGCTGGGGGGCTGCTGGAGCGCGTCGAGCTTCGCTCGCAGCTGCGTGACGCACAGGTGCGCCTGGAGCAGCCTCCGGCTCTGGTCGCTGGCCGCCGCGCCCGCCGCCTCGCGCCGCACCGCCTCCAGCTGCTGGCGCGACTCTTCGAGCTGGCGCTCGAGCTCCTCGATGAGCCGGCGCTGCGACTGCACGATGTCCTCGGAGGGTTCCGAGTCCGCCTTGGAGTCGGGCGAGGCGACGGAGACGGGCGAGCGCGGCGCCTCCTCCTGCATCTCGAGGTAGGGCCGCAGGCGGTCGATGAGCTGCGGCTTGGGGCCCGACACGCGCAGGTTGCGGCGCTTGCACTCGGCGCGCAGGTCCGACACCTTCATGTCCTCGAAGCGCGCGGCGGCGGGCGCGGGCGGCGGCGGCGGCGGCGGCGGCGCGCTCAGCGCGTCGGACGCGTCGGAGGCCGCGGACGCGCACGACGGCGCGGGCGACGCGGGCAGCATGAGCTGCAGCAGCATCTGCTGCTGCTGCAGGAGCAGCTCGTACGGCGTCTCGCTGGAGCCGGGCGGCGACGACGCCTTCTGCGCGTTCGGGGGTCCCTTGTACTCGTGGAACTTGAAGCGCGACTTGGGCTTCTGCTTGCACTTCTTGCGGCCCTTGTCCTTGCCGGGCGCGGGGTGCTGCGGCGCGGGCGCGGCGGGCGGCGAGGGCGACGGGGACGCCTCCTCCGGGGGCCCGCAGTACGCCGAAGGGTGCTGCGGCCGGCCGGACGCGCCCTCGCTGGTGGCCTTGAACGCGAGCACTCCGCTCTTGACGGCGGTCTCGATGTCCTCCTCGGTGTGCAGGATGTTCTTCTTGATCAGCTCGAGCGGGCCGGGCCTGTGCGACAGCTGGTCGTTCAGCTGGTCCGCGAGGCGCGCTTTCTTCAGCATTCGCTGCTTCTCGGCCAGACTGGGATCGACATGGCTCTCCTGAAATAGCATGTTTTAAGATTAGCAATATGATAAAACAGTAACACATTTATTTTTATTCTGAAAATAATATTTAAAATCCAAAAATACAAAAACTATGCTTTCTACTAGAATGGCTTATTAAGAAATAACATTAACATACTTGCTCCAGTATGTGCCGTCGTTCAAGTTCTTGTCGATCAGGTCGACTCTGTATTTTTGCTTTGAGCAAATCTCCGGTTTTTGCTCTCTCCAACTGCGTCCGCTGCTTGTAATACGCGGGCGTCGTGTTGAGCGCTGTGAACATAAAATAGCACGCGTAAATTAATTCAATCGGGCAGTAATCTCGCAGAGTAACAAACTAGGGGTTTTAATTATTTCTGTACCTTGACAAAAAAATACTGTCACTATAAATCGCCAATGCAAAGGATTGAACACGCTTAGAAAATCTCATTAACCGCGGCGTTTAGAACGTAAATAAAATTCCGTCGCCCACGCGTGCGACGCTCAGCTGCGCAGGCGTTTGGGCGCCTTACCAGCATTCGTCACTTGCATGATTAGCTGATTAGTAATTGTTCTGCTTATACCCTTTAAACGGCCATTCGTGACGGCGAACGGGAATGTTTATAAATACTTACGCGGCATGATTCCCTGCGCCACCAACTGGTTGTGGGGCCGGCGCATCATCAGTTTCACCTTCAACGCTGTAAACAAAAATTGCGGTTACTCGTACAACACAAACACTACTAACTGCCGTCTACCATACTACAGGAGTTAACTGTTTTCTTGAATCAAATGGTGTTATAGTTTCCTCCTCAATAATGCAAAAATAGATACCTATGGAAATGTATGTTGCAGCCAGATTTAAGAATATATCATTTTATGATGTAGCTGCATCTTAAAATTGACCACTTTATGAAATTATTTTATTTCATCAAGTCGCCAATAATAGTGTAAAACATAAAAGACTGATTTCTTTCCAAAATTCGTGACGAAACTCACTGTTCAAAATCTTTAATTTTGAGCCAGTTCAGTATTTCACGAAACTTTTAAATACAACCATACAGGCATATCATAAAGTATGATCAATGCTACGTTCAGGCTACGACGAAATACAACCATTTCAAGACCTAATGAAATGCTCAAATCGAAGGTCTGGCTACAACATAACATTTAATAATAAATAATTTTCCGCATCCGATAATGCAACTCACATAATAAATAATAATGAAGTCGAAAACGGTCCTACTCTATTGAACGCCCCATGCCTTTTGGATACAACAATAACAATTGTCTTAACGTTTTAAGAATGCGGAGCTACGTGTATGATGATAGGTGACGAATTTTGACGTAGCGCGCGGAGTGATTTAGACGTCGACGTGATCGATACGTCGATCGATACGCGACGACAGTATCGATAGAGAAGGCAGATGGGCGTACATTTCGTTCGCCGTGGCCCATGGACTAGAGCGCAGGGAGCGAGAAGCGCTGGCGCGGCGCCAACACAAATAAACGCCGCACAAGGAAACTAGTGTTATGTCGCGGCCGTATTATAGACCAAACATTCACCACCAGCGGGCAGTGGGCCGAATATTGTGGGTCACTGGGCGGTTCGAACTTATTCCCGTTTCCCTTTATATCTATAATAAAGCTTTGGTCCCGCGATCATAACGTACAACGCGGCGGTATGCGGTGTAAACGCAGCGATTAACGTTTCTGAGGAGTTGTGCTCATTCGATTTTGCCGCATCTACCAAAGTAGACGTCTCAACATGAAAAATTGTGAACCCTTACTACACACCGCAGCGATGGTTGGATTAGGTTAGTTTAGGTTAGGTTAGGTTAGGTTAGGCGACGAAACGGAGAAACCATCCTCGACGTTTTTCATACGATGTGTCAGATTCGACTTACCACAGCGTTGTGCGTTATGACCGCAACTTTACATTCAGTTGAACCGATCCGTAGTAATCGCTCGATTTGCCGCTGCCAGATAATGCTCCGATCATGTCTAGCCGAGTTCAAATGACGCCAGTCGCAATCAAAAATATATTCTAAATTTTAACGATGTCGTTTGTCGACTGTATTTCTCGTGTGTTTTACGAACTCTACAAACATTTTTATCGTCTTTCGTAAAAACTGACGTTATGCGAGTATAAGTGAATATTTTAAGAACAGGATGGCAATTTTAGCGTGTTGATTATATATTACACGGACGGTAGTAGGTACACGGTGTACGGTGAGAGGCGGGTTGTTTATTGGCGACGTTTGCGCAGACAGCCGGCGCGAGCGCGGCCGGATGTGAGCGTTGCGCGCCGCATTCTGATGCGCGTATCATCGCAGACCTGACAGCAGCTTTGTCAAGATAAACAAGCACTAAAGCCAGCCGTCTACTCACAAGGCAAGAAAAACATTTTATTTAGGAAACTGCATCCATTACAAAGATTCAAAGAACATGGTTGTTAGAAGCAGATTTCTGCGACCGAATTTCGGGCATATTAGTTTCAAGTGGACGCCACTACAACAGTATTTGCATAGAGGTCCAAGAGGCTGCTCTCGACTTCAAAAGTGCGGCAAAAAATACTTTGTCTAAGTTAGCAAACCGTCGCTACACAATTTTTAACACACACTAGCAGCTATCGAGGATCGTATATTCAAAAAATCGAGATTTCTGGATAGTATCATTTTTGTTTTCAACATGCGATTAAATATTGATGCTTTACAGCCAATAGTAAAGCCCGGTTTCTACCAATGCGGAGCTGTGTTTGAGTAACCAATTAGATTTTGTCATTTCGACATCTCCTTTCCCCTCAGTTTCGAAGATATCAAAATGACGAAATCTGATTGGTTACCCAAACACAGCTCCGCTCCGCTCCGCTTTGGTGGAAACCGGGCCTTAGACAGATGATGCCACTACACAACTGTAAAACTTATCTAATGAGTCAGTCTTTCCAAATGCGCTATCCAAAACTGAAAATTCCTATTTGGAGTGGTATGAGTAACAGAGAGGAAAGACATTTTTATTTGTGAATGAAGTAAACGGAGAGCATTGCCAAGTACTAATACACCAAAGTCATTTAGTAGTGATTATGTAAAGATATTATTCAATCGACCCATTGCAACTTAAACCTTGACGAGACCACACTAGTACATTACCATAGTAAGCATTCATAGGCCGCGTACAGTGTCACGTCGGACGCGACCTAACGCGTCTGCAACAGACGTCGTAGGTTGCGTCTGGGGTGACGCTGTAGGCGTCGTACGAATTCTACAATGGAAATGTCAGAAAAAGAAACGCCGCGTCAGGCGTTTCAGAGAGACCACACTAGTACATTTCCATGGTTAGTACATTTACATAGTAAGCATTCATAGGCCGCGTATAGCGTCACGTCGGACGCGACCTAACGCGTTTGCTACTGCAGACCACCGCCTTAGGAATTAGATAGCGGTCACTTGGGAATCACATTTATATCTTTTTCTTATATCATGATGACTTTTTTTTGTGGTAAGTGATGATGCAGTCGAAGATGTTAGCGTACTAACTTGGAAGGGGTAAGTTAAGTCACCCCAACGGTTTCTACACAGCATCGTACCGGAACGCTAAATCGCTTGGCGGTACGTCTTTGCTGGTAGGGTGGTAACTAGCCGCGGCCGAAGCCTCCCACCAGACCAGACCTGAGCCAATTTAGAAACTATAAAATTTCAAAGTGACCCGTGGCGGGAATCTCACCCGCGACCTCCCACTCGAATCCGAGCGTGCGTCCCCTGCGCCAGAGGGAGGTCGTCAAAATGTTATTAATGCTTACATTCTTTGTGTTTGCCCATCGCAGGCTGCAGCGGGCTGTCGTCGACGACCACCTTGGGCGGCGACACGCGCGGCGGCGAGCTCGGGGGCTCGCTCGCGCCGCTACTGCACCCTTGACGGCCGGCCATTTCTTCCGTACCAGAACTGAAACACAAAATTATTGCTACTATTATAAAATAACTGCTACAAAATAATTACTTGGGATTTTTTTAATCAGACTACAAATAGGGTATTTTACTTAAATCAAAATATTGATTTATTGAACTCATTTTTGAAACAATATTCAATAACAATAGATTGAGATTCAAGATAAATACAATTTTCAAAAATAAATAAAATCGAGCAAATAACAAAAAAGTTACTTTTGATTTTGATTGGAATGTTGCCGGCAATGGTCTGTAATGAACCTGAGAGGCTGAGAATGAGTCCATCGGAAAATTTTACGTCAACCTTCTTCATACAAGAAAAATGTAGCGCCTATTGTCAATATTGCCACCAACAGCGTGTTGGTGGCAATTTTGACAATAGGTAACATGGGGGAAATCGTCCCTGCGGAAACTCGCGTGCGCATAATAGCAAGTAATAGTGATCTGTGGCGTCAAAACAAATATTTTTGCAGTAGTGAACTGGCGAAAAAATGTCGCCAGGATCATCAACCAGGGTCCGCTGGGTCCTGTGTATAATACTTCTATTGTATTTACTGAAAAGCTATTGAAAACAGTAGGACTGTGAACAGTGGCTGGAGCGCTAACTGAAAATGCCACCACGATCCATGCACCAGCCGGTAGTCACCTGAAGTCTTCGGGCGAGGTGTCGGGCGTGCGCGGCGAGAGCGGCGAGTGCGCGGGCGAGGCGGCGCGCTCGCGGCGCGGCTGCTTGAACCACTCGGGGTAGATCGCGCTCAGCGTCTCAACCAGGTCGTGGTCGAGCGTCACGCGCCACGACGCGCGCCCTTCCGAGCCCTCCGACCCACCGCCTCCGCCACACGGCGAACGGCTCTCTGCGGATTCAATAAAACTAACTCTAAGTCAGGTTTACAAGCTTTTATTAGGGTTCCGTACCCAAAGGGTAAAACGGGGTCCTATTACTAAGACTTCGCTGTGCGTCCGTCTGTCACCAGGCTGAATCTCTTGAGCCGTGATAATAAATACTTAAACAACCCCATCGAGTTTGATCCGTCTCGACGAGTACTTTGGTGCTAGATGGTAAAAAAGGTCTGGTGCTGAGAAGAATATGAATAAAATAAATAATAACTTGCTTTTAGATAGCAGGTTACTTATTTAAATCATTTATGTTTTTACGTTGATAGTAAAAAGTACAAGTATGGTGACCGCGCACACATCCTTACATTACATACGTAAACAGAGGCGCCCTTCAGATAATAATGATAAAATTCGACTAATCGTAATCAGAATAAAATCTATAGGCACTGTAGGAAGGTACGCATTTTCGATAGATAAAATATAACAGTTTGGATAGGTGCGGCTGATGGGCGAGGCGCACCAGTAAACCGCTCTGATTTGCTGGGAACTATTGAACCGAAGGTCCCTAATCTCATAAAAATGTTGACTCTTAACGGAAGCAGTATTTTAACTTTTGATTGCTTTTAAAGGTCGTAACTGTATGTTGTATTGTTAACACTCAAACATCAAATAGAAGACGCGGCTGCATAGGAACGGTACGTGAATGTAACTCATGAGTTTAAAAACAGTTTTGCCGGTGTTTTGGCATGAAATGCAACATTGCAATGCTATAGGGTAAGGTGGGGTACAGTGTTACAAAAAAAATAAACTAGACTATTATGACAAAATTATTGTTTTAATCAGCTAGTTTTTGGCAAGGAAATAAACTTTAACAATCTCTCTTTAATTCAAATAACTCAAACATTAACATTATTAGTAACTAGTTAATGAAAATTGCACTTTAATTAAATCAGACGATTGTAACACTGAGCCCCCTATCTGGGGTAGTCTGTTACAGGGTAAGGGGTACAATGTTACAACATAAAACAATAGAAAACTAACAAAATTAAAAGAAGTGTTTAACTTCTAATAAGTATTACACTTCTTAATAATATTCTTTGGGAAAGTATAGACATCTGTCTGACGTCTGTCATCTCTTTTTCTTCTTTTGAACATATCGCTTAGCTTTTCGAAGACTAACACCACTTTCGACCATCGAAATCGCTCTGCCATACCTATCTTTTTTTTATGAAGACCGTAATCAGTTTTCCTCTTACGATTTCTCACCATTTTCTTTTAATACCTTGAATTAGAACAAAAACATTATTGTAAATGGGGCTGACTGTTAGTGTCACACAGTGCCCCGTAACACAGTGCCCCGGAGAGGCAAACCAAATCAAAAAATACTAATCCGTATTTTAGGTTATGTTTACAACAAACTAATTTACGGTAATATGTAGCTAAATATACATTTAATAAAGGAAAAGTACGATCACTTACCTAAATACAATAATTCCGGAAAGAAATTAAAAACTATGAAAATATTTTTTCGTCGTTTATTTACACAAAAACCATTTTTGTTTGTTATTATTTAAGCACGGTGCAGACTGTGGCGAAGACAACTGTTTAAACATTGCTGCTTGTAAGTTTAACAAACGTTTATACCAACATCATAAAACTAAAAGACAGAGACGTAGATATGTGCATTGTAACATTGTACCCCGTGTAACACTGTGCCCCACCTTACCCTAAAGATTTCGTTCTGACTGACGTTCGCTGTGAGTGTCGGGGCGCCGTTTTTTGTGGCCAGATTATTTCTAGCTATAGTATTTTCGTATGCAAACATAATGGTGACTAGTTGGTGGCTGAACTAGCCCATTTAGACCGATGCAGTAGCTATATCGACACTGCCACATTCCGTAGTCTCTGGTGCATTGAACAGCTACACAAGTTGGAACGCGAATTGGCATTACCATGAATGATTAGGTGCATGAGTAATGCATTATAGTACACTCTTATTATAAACTCTTATTAGCTATTAGACCCAAGTCTGTTCTCGGAGCTTTCGATTTGCTGAAAACCTTTAAGATGTGTTAAGATTATCTATTAAAAGACTTTAAGCCTTCAGTGTTCCGGTCAATCTCACACCTTAAAACACAATTTGCTTAAATTATTTACATTAATGAAATAATAAAAGAGCGGCGGCTATTGGTTCCCACTGGCAGTAAAGAAGAATATATATTCGGATACAAATAAATACAACGTATGTTGCTTCACGTGAGTTATTTGCAATAAAACTAAGATTTGTGTAAACATATACTCGTAATATAAGAACTGACTGTAGTAGCAACAACGTAGCAACTACTCTTAGCAACCCAAAATGAAGACATTACTCCGAAATAGTTAAAACATTTTATACCTGACATGCGTGACTTCATTTGTCCGAAAAATGGTTTACCAATTCCTATGACACTTAAAGCAAAGTTATTATTTCTATTGGATAAACATAGATTTATAATAGGTCGTCGCTCGCGCTTCGACTAGATAGAGCCCCTCGTAACAACGTAGTGTGAGTGTGTCAATTTGAAATTTGTATGTTGCGCGGATGCTAGTGTGCGTAAAAAATTGTGTAGCGACGGCTCGGGTCAGCCGGCTTCAGCAACGTATAAGTTGCCGCACTTTTGAAGCCGCGTGCGGTCTCTTGGACCTCTATGTGGATAAATATGTCAAATGATATCACATGTTACATGTGATATATTCTATCCCGGTAATATTTTACCAATTACGAAAACTATTATAAATAACTATCACATTCATTACACAGTGTACTTTCATGCAACGTTTTAATTGGGTACGACAAAGTTCACAAATTATCCAATTTGAGCACAATAGTCTACATAATTTATCTTTGAACGTCACTCATTCGATCTCAGAATAAAATAAAACAGTCCTTTCTAAAATGTTTCCAATAGCTCTTTTTAAGGCAATAAAATTAATTTAGAGATTTTATACACCCGAATGCGAATAGGCACCATTATCCTGTATGATTTCGATGCAGCTTGACCTTCACAAGCATTACACAAGAGCGGTAACACATAAATCATGTGTTACACTTCTTAAAATGTTACAGAATCCAATTTTGTAAACAAACGGGCACGTGCGTACGGCGCTGACTCACTCAAAGTTGGTGCAAATTACGACGGCAGATGTACGTACAATTCAGACTTCAGGCATACCAATGAAAACTAAAATGTTGGAAAATTATTTGCACGTTTAGGTATAATTTTCTTCATATCATCAATCTCTATCACAAAATCTCTAGTGTCCTGTTAACAAAAAATCACAAGCATTTTAAAAACCTCTATATTTTTTTTTCAGCATGTCCTCCATGACGCATCCGTCAATGGCGACACCCTGGCTTTAGGTTCTAGCGTGCGCACGGATATGACTGGCAAAACTAAATTTGGTTTTGCAAACCCTGTTGCATGAGTGGCAATACAGCTGACCACTGCTATTATAGGTGTAGTTGTACGATGGTTTTGGCCTAGCTTTCCGGTCCAGACGCGTCCACATGGTTTTGACGCAAAGTTTCATAAGTTTTAGAACTATCCTTTATAATTTTCCGCCACTTAGCTCTCTGTATACTGTATAGCAACTTGCTCCCACGTGTCCGGAGATATATTGCATGCAATTAGATTCCTTTTCAGGACATCTTTGTTGCGCAAGTACTGCCCCCGAGACTTTCTCTTGCCAATACTCTAGCTCTAAGTAAAAACTGCTTTTAAAAAAACTTTTGGTAATCTGGCGTCATCCATGCCCACAAATGCCCACAACACCTGAGCTGTCCCTTCATTATGAGCGTTTCTATGCCACACATGTTCGACCTTCTCCGAACCTCAGTATTCGGAACTTTGTCCTGCCAATTAACGCGTAAGATCCCTCTCAGACACTTTAGATGGAAAGAGTCTAATCGATTTATGTGATATAAACCCTAGAGTAAAGTAAGTATCCCTACAGTAATATGCTACTAAACCGACATTCATTGACTCTGGTGCGGACAATGCCCTATTCCTAATCATAACCTTAACCAAAATTGGAGATATTTTTTTAATAATCACATTTTTTATTAATAATTCTGTTTATATACTAAACTTAAATTGTAAATACGGATAACGAGCACATATACACATAATACATTCGTAGTCAGCTGTATTACGTGGCAATGATTTTTCACTTGTTTTCTTTACAAGTAACAGTTCCATGTCAGCACGTTTAGATATTATGTTTTTATGCATATTTTTATCATTGTAATTATTTTCAGCATGTAAAAATTGCATGGCGATAACAGTTGCAAGTTCTAAGACTTCGATTACATCGCCACGAATTAGCACGCTCTCCAAGTTAGTAGGCCTGCATCAATTGAGATTGTAGGGAATAAAAAAAAATTAAATTCTAAAACTGATAGGTATTACTCATTGTATCTGTGAGTGGCTATGAGGCTATAACAATTTGTTTTGGTAACTGATACCACAAACATACTGTCAGTGATCTCCACTATAAAACACCCGTCCTTTGCGCCGAGGATAACTTTTTCCACGTCTCTCATCACCTCTATTTTAAAATACGACGCGTTAGCAAATTCTTCAGCATTCGGCCAGTAGCGAATCCGTTTCTAGAATAGAACTGAATAAATCCACATCTACGGAGCGGCCTTCGATTCACTTGCCTACTTAAAAGCAAAGCTTTTAACGATGCCAAATCTATTTTTCCTCAGTTTTTCTAATCACCATCCCCGCATTATTCCCACATATTGTAGACGTTTACGCGTTCTAGTCACGTCCATGCTCCATACATATTTGCTTAACTAATAACATTTTGCTATTTTTATACGTACCTATTAGGAATGTTTTAGCCATCTTTATTCATACTGCTGTTGTTATAAACTATCGATACCGAGGATTTTGGAATGATTCACTAGTGCTACTAGGACGTGTTTTATGGTAATTATATTTTTCAGGTATTTTTCTTAACTACAACTACCAAATGCTTTATAAGTTCCCATCATTGGTCTTGTCGATGGAGTATTATTTCTCAGTTACTGCCATTTTCCTTCATTTCTGTGAATATTGTAATTTGTATTGTCTCTGTTCCATAAAACCCATTCACAGTATTCATTCACTGTACTTTGCGCTCGATAATGCTTATAATTCATGCATCATACCTAAGCAGTTTTTTAATACCTACTAATGAAAATTAAACTTTTGATATTGTATTATTATTTCAATGAATATTTGCTGTTATACTATAATAATCGTCAATTTTTACCAGTCTTAAAAAAAGGAGGTAGAGATATTAGTAAGGAGAAGGATATTCGATACGTTTGTTTGTATGATTACACCCTTTTTCTTTTTCTATTGTTTTAATGATGTTATACTTTTTATTGTTATTTTATATCAAATCTTATAAAAATATAGTGGCATCCAAGATGAATGATTTCCAACGCATTGTCGTAATAACGAGAACATGGATAACGACAAGGAGTTGAATGACGTTGCTTTTGATAAGCTTATAATTTAATTTACTAGTACGGTTCGAACGCACACAGAGCCGATAATAATCATTATTAGATATAGATATCAGTTTGGCGCCAGTTTGCACCTCACTTACATTCCAAGGGTCTGCAATATAATGAATGATTTCCATCTCGCATACAGTTAAATACAAACGTAGGTATATTATTATGATTGGGAACTGTCATAGAGGTGTGGAACTTGTAATTATTCACACGATTATTCGAAATAACTACTTTTTCAGCAAAACAAACTAAAAGAATGCAATCTCAACTGTAAATAAATAATAGGATTATCTTGTACTAAACTTTGTTGTTTTGTTGTTGTAAACTGGCAAATTCAAGTCATTTTTCCGCAAATTGTAAAATAATACAACATAGTAGGCTTATGCCTTTAAAATTTTGGGAAGGCCATTTTCACAATATGTTTACATTAAAACTTAGTTACTTTTGCGTAAATATGTCCATCCAAATATGAGTATCGAGTCATGAGTACTTACTTACCTCTTAAATTAATCGATACTCCGAGTATAATCTGTTAAAGTGAACTAAGTCCCAGTAAATTTTTTTATATATCTATTCCAGCAATTTTACCGTCATAAGCATAAGTAATTACTGTTAGTACAAATTAGGAAAAATTTACTAAAATATTGATTTGGGGCGCAGAAGGATTTTCATTGAGAAGAGCCCAAAACTGGGTATTCTTTTATACAAGGACCAAATTTAACAATATTATATTATATCCAACAGATCATGCGTTTTCAATCTATATGAATGAGGAATGTTCGTTTAACTTGTGATACTAAAGTTTATACTGTAGCCTGTCTGGATTAGATAATTACGTTATGATTTACGGGTTTCGGCTATCGATCAATGCATAGTTTGCATTATTAATAGCCAGCCTTGATTGCACATGCATGCTGCGGATATAAAAAACAGCTAAGTGCGAGTCAAACTCGCACACCAAGGGTTCCGTACTATAAAACAATTAATAACACTCACTTTTTTAACGAACTGCAAACTTTCGTATACCTAGGTTTATTGATGTATGCAAAAGAACTATGGCCAATGTTTACACAAATAATGTTAAGCGTCTGGATGTCTTGTATGATTTCAGTCAATCAAACAAACATCGGGATTAGGGGCAGATATTACGGGCATTCGCGTAGATGTGCGATGCGGGTAGACAAGCAGAGACGAGAAGAAGCGATAAGAGTCGAGGAGAGATAATAGGAGGGAACAAAATAAAAGCTTGTATAAAATAGTGAATGTAGCGTCTAGTAACTTCAGAAGACTGTCCATGACAGAAATCAGAACAGATGAAGGCAAAAATATTAACCTACATTCGTGCTCTCAACCTGACACTTTCATAATTATTTTGAAGAAGACAAGATGATTATTTCTACTATGAATGAATATCGGTAGAAAATTTACGAAAGCATGGTGAAAAACATTCTATTTTACGTGAAGGCTGTCAATCAAAATGTCATCGTGAAAAACTAGACGCTGCGCGCGCCGCGCTAAGCATCAAAATCATCGTTCGTAGTTCGTAACCATACCTATCTCTTCCAAATTCAAATATTTTTAAATTTCGGCAATCGAACACATTTTTCTTCGTATTAGCACGTTTTAGGTAATAGTTAAGTAATATACACTATACAGTGCACTTTTTAAATGGCACCTTGAGTGCATCTATCTTGCAATTTATAAGGAAGAATGTCCTTAAATTTGATATTTTGACCCGTATTCGGCATGAAAATTACAAAAACATTTTTTATGTCCAATTGAGTTGATTGAAAAACCAATTGAGTTTAGAAATGAATGACTGATATCGCAAAAATATGTTTCTACGCAAATACAAAGTACCTATTTTACGACCCATTTGTCCCATTTTAATTACTGTAGAGTGTAGAGGATATACATAAATTGCTTCTTAGACCCGTAACGTAGCGCTTAATTTCATTTGAAACGTGGGAAAATCCTTAGACTATCCGAGTTGAGAGTATAGGTTATTTTCCCAAGAAAGTTTTAAAAATAAATCGTATCAACAATGACATACAAACGAAACGGAACTTAAACAACTTCCTCGTCACAAAATGACGTTACTCTAGGTGACTAGGTGAGCCGTGAGTGGGATATGTTAATTAGAAGCACCTAATAAACAATCTAGCGTCTGTGGGCGGCAGGCGGCGCCCACGTGGCCAGTGCCGCGTGCACACGTGACGTCACCTCCACAACCTTCTGAGCAAACCTTTACATCGCGGAACTTGATCTAGTGTAGATTTGTAACTGACCTACGCCGTATGTTGTCGATAAAGTTTTAGTGTTTTAAAATCCTATACCTTTAAACGAGCAATTCTTGTATATATATATATTTCTATATAATCTGGATCTCGGAAACGGCTGCACCGATTTTCATGAAATTTAGTATACAAGGGGTTTTGGGGGCGATAAATCGATCTAGCTAGGATTCATTTTTTTTAAATGTCGTATTTACCAATAAAAAAAATATAACTCTATACCTGACATCTATTGGCATAAAGTTAAACTATTACAGTAATTTCCTACTGCCATCTATTGGTGAGTGGCTGTGATATTACCAAGCAAAGCTTGATCAACCAAGTATAATCATTTACTTCATATTTTTTCCCGATAGCTTGAAATCTGGGAAACTAAATGACATCTATTAGCGAATAGTGAAACGAATTTTAATGACCGCGGCCGGCATTTGTTTTAACGAGAATAATATAGCAAAGCTTGATCAACCAAGTATAATCATTTACTTCATATTTTTTCCCGATAGCTTGAAATCTGGGAAACTAAATGACATCTATTAGCGAATAGTGAAACGAATTTTAATGACCGCGGCCGGCATTTGTTTTAACGAGAATAATATTATAATGCTAAAGGTAAAATATGACTTCTCCCGACATCTATTGGCGAGAAGTTATATTAATTTTTTTATTGAGTCAACGAACTGGGCCGGAAAATTCAAATTTTATTTAGTTTTCTGGTTTAGTGGGCTTATACATCCTAAGTTTGTATAGTTTATACACAACATTTATGCATCTCATAGTTGTAATCAAAACTCTGCTCAACAATACTCATTTACCTCATATTGTTTCTCGATATATTGAAAACTAGGAAACAACGTGACATCTATTGGCCAATAGCAATACTATTATAATGGCCCAGGCATCCAACTGAATAAATATGACTTTTTCTGCTGACATCTATTGACGAGAAGTACTTAATACTAATTTTTTTTATGGAGTCAACGAATTGGGCGCGAAAATTCAAATTTTATTTAGTTTTTGCTAATAGTGGGCTATATATAAGTTAATGGCAATGAGTTTTGCGGGCACAACATTAAAAGGGGCAAGGTGGTATTCTCTCGTTCAAAGCTAGCTCCATTCGAAATAATGGGCCTTTGAAATTGGTTTTTAATCGTAGTTTCCCAATATCAAAATTATCGTGCCATCCACAGAGCAAGATAATCCATGGCACAATTGGCAGGGCACTCAGCCGTGATAGCTAGGGGGTACGGGTTCAAGTCCCGTTGGCAGCGATAATTTTAAAAACTCGAAATAAAATAACTTACGTAATTGGTTGATGTAATGTAAAAAATTAAGTATTAGTATAATATATAAATATTAAACTAATTACACTCGTGATTTGAAGTGAAGGAGCACACAACGGGTGTGCTCGCGAAATTCAAATTTTTTGTGGTTTTTCGCGATTTTTAACCTAATAAGACATAATAGGCTTATGGCAGTCAAATTGCGATAGTCCCAATATCTTCTTTACGTATTTATATAAAAATCTCTGCTCGAAAGTGTCGAGTTAAAGAAATTAGTCGGAGATTTGCGAGTTACTCACATAAAACTCGATACTCGGACTAATTTCCTAGAACATTTTTATGCAAAGATTTTGATATAATCATGCAAAGACGATACTGCCATTCTCACAAATGCGTAATTAGCAAACAAATTGCAAAAAAACAATGAAAATTTTGAATTTCGCGGGCAGAGTCGTTGATTTCGCCTTAACGTGAAATCAACGGGTCTGCCCGCGAAATTCAAAATTTTCGTGGTTTTTTGCAATTTGTACGCTAATTAGACATGATAGGCTTATGGCAATCAATTTGCGAGAATGACAGTATCATCTTTACATGATTATATCAAAATCTTTGCATAAAAATGTGTATCCTAGGAAATTAGT
Source organism: Coenonympha glycerion (assembly GCA_963855885.1). Lineage (NCBI taxonomy): Eukaryota > Metazoa > Arthropoda > Insecta > Lepidoptera > Nymphalidae > Coenonympha > Coenonympha glycerion. Next base: position 10,036,486 of record OY979636.1, on the reverse strand, counting down.
CCGAGTATCGAGTTTTATGTGAGTAACTCGCAAATCTTGGACTTTATTCTTTAACTCGCCACTTTCGAGCAGAGATTTTTATATTAACACGTGAAGAAGATATTGGGATTATCGCAATTTGACGGTCATAAGCCTATTATGTCTTATTAGCTTAAAAATCGCGAAAAACCACGAAAAATTTGAATTTCACGGGCACACCCGTGCTGTGCTCCTTAACCATACTTACGAGTTCATATATTTTTTTTTATTATTATGTCGATAAGATCGAAAAATATTTTTTCATATTTCATCATTACATTAGTACCTATGTAATTCATATTTAAATATAGTTTCTACTCCAAATTACAATTTACAAAAAAAAACCGAGCGAAGCTCGGTCATCCAGGTACTTGTTCATTTATAACAAGATGGATGCGTGGGATGAGATGGGAGTAAACGAAAATCTCGATTTTTTTTTTCATCTGACGAAATTTTGGTCTGCATCAGAACTTCAGTGAATTTAGAATATAAAGTGTGTCTGGAAGCGAAGTTGTTATATTATACTTATACGAGTTTAGAATCTAGATAAAGTAGAGGTAGAGAATAGGTAGAGTCTAGATAAAGTAGGTAATGCCAGTTGTTATTCTATACAAGTTTGCTCCATTTCATTACAAGTGTACACTGTACAAGCAAGGCAGTTTTTGATAATTTTTCAGTATCGCTGATCAATACACATGAGCAGTTGAACTTACGGTTTCGACTTAAATCTAAGTTTAAGATGTGCTTATAATAAATATAAATGATATGCAATTCGTGATTCAAAACATAATATTTAAGAAAATAAGGAGTTACTTAATTGCAAATTTGTAATTACAAATTGTGTAACATGTACGATGGCTGGAATCGTGACAAGAAGCGTTATATCTTAATCAGTTTTCAGCATTTCCGGGAAGGAATGTGAAAGTTGCCAGTTGTTAAGTCAAACTAAACGTACCTACACAAAAGAATATAATTTACTTTCATTAAGAAAACTTTTTCAAGACAAACACGACAATAGTCTCATTTATTTTAAAGGCTAGGCTAAATATGATTTGTGGGGCAGATCTCGAAAACGTACGCCTGACCCCGTTCCGCGATTCACCCGTCTACATCAATTGTCGCTCTACAAAAGCAAAATAAAATACTTACTTTGAAACTAAAACACACAGTTCTTGAAATATAATTTGTGATTAATTTGAAAATTTAAACGACCTACATTGGTCAGAACTCAGAACTCTGAGACGGGATAAACAACTATCTAGTTGTTGGAATGTATAGACGTCGGAGGATGCATCTTCAAGTGATAAATTATATCTGCGTATATCGACATTCGGAATGGTATGAGCAGTTCGTATTATGTATGTCCGTTGCACAACACGTATAGGTTTGGCTTGCTTTCTGCGCTAGGCTAAATTCGGATCTCAATTGACTTTGTAAGTCGATGAATGAATCGCCGGCAACTATATCAACTAAATCAACTGTATCATCGTGTGGCGCATATTTACCGAAGCGAACTGTTGCTATAACTGACATCAGAAACTTGACAATATAAACCAGAAATATATAAATAACGCAACTTCTTTACCTTCCTTGAAGATGCACATCTCAATCAAACTGAGACGTTATATTAAAAAAAAACTAGTAAATTCCTGAGATAGGCGTTCAAAATTAAGTATAAGTAGATAGGTGTACCATAATAAAAGCGTTCCTTATAGGTGCATTCATAAAATAATGATGTTATAATAATGCACCTACAGCGAAAATTTGACGTAAGCGAAATATAATTTCCAGCGAGCTTACGTTACTGCGATATCGAAAATTTCATGGCTCATAACATCAAGGTATTTGTATACACGAACGCCATACCGGCAGCGCATTGTCTTCTATGATAGCCGGCGGTATAATTCGCGGTAGGAGCCGTAGCGGAATGATGACGTAAAAGGATGTTTTCAGCGAGTCGGCAACAGCCGTCTGTTTATCGTCGGAGCACAGTTAAAGCTATACCCAGATTTGCCTATACCGTATACTGCAGCTGTAAAAACACTCAGAATTACTCCACTCCTAGCATTCGCAATAAATGTACTCGTACATACAATGTGATAGCTCGCGCGTTACGCAACACCGCCCACGTAAATGGAAACATAACAACAGTTTATAAACAAAGAAAAAAGCTTCAACATATTTCCCTAATTTATCACACAGTACGATTTATAGCTCGCGATATTTTCGTTTAAGGCGCACCGACGCTGTTGCCATTACTACTGTAGGATATGATTTGCACCTGCGATTGTACTTTGTACAGATTTGAGAACGCATACTCGCAAATAACTTCCATACTAAATTAGGTCAAGTAATATTACGGAGCCATCCTTATAAATATTATCACAATGTTGCAAGGAAAATCTTCTTGGAAATATAATATTGAGTTCTCGATTCATTTGTGTTTTTTTCTTTAATTACGATTATTAATGGTGATCAGTGTATTAACGATTGTCATTTCATGTCTAAACTCTTAACTCTTTAAGAATGGCCAACCACCTCAGTCTTTGCCAATTCAATTAAGGTTATGAATACGATCCAGTTCATTCATTACTTTAAGTTTGATTGCCTTTGTGCTCAACAGACGAAACGGGTGAATCTAATCTAATAAAAAAAAAGATTCCGACGAATTGAGAACCTCCTCCTTTTTTTGAAGTCGGTTAAAAAGCGAAGACCTGGTATATCTGTGCGATGCGATTTAAACAATTTAAATTCGATTTTGTATGCCAACAATGTTAGTCTACAAAAAATAATATATAGACACTCCCCGTCTACGAAAAAAGTTATTACGTAACTGCTAGTGAAATTCCGAAATAACTTTTAGGCGGCTCATAATATTATCTAATTCTCAAATATATATTTTCAGTTTAACGACATATAGCCCGAGTAGTTCGCCCACATATTTAAATTTGCTTTCGCTTTTATAAAATTTTCCCTTGATCGAACAGGTGAACGAATAGAGTTAATATTATAATTTATAGCCCAAAAAAACCACGCCTCAAAGTAATTTATCGTATATTTTTATCACATGACTTTTTAATGCCACAAGTCGCAAGTAAACGTCCTATAACATACCTACCTACTGTAAGGAAATTATGAGATAGTACAGAGACAACTACACCTCTGTAGTGATTATTAGCTTACTTACACCCTTTCGACTATATCTTTGAAGTAAGAAGAATCCCACCAAAAACATAAATGTAAAAAAAGGAGAGCCAAGTTTGAGAGCCGCAAAAAGAATGGAGATCAAAATGAGTGCCAAGTTCTATGTAAAATCGATATTTGTATTTATAGGAACAAAAAAACAATATGAACAATTATTAAACTCTATTTCTTTGCTTTATTGGATACCTATAACGATAGGATATATATAGTCAAATCTAACCTATTTTAAGATCTCACATTTTTGAATAACAGCAATTGTTATAGGTATCCAATAAAGCAAAGAAATAGAGTTTAATAATTGTTCATATTGTTTTTTTGTTCCTATACAAATTTCGATTTTACATAGAACTTGGCACTCATTTTGATCTCCATTCTTTTTGCGGCTCTCAAACTTGGCTCTCCTTTTTTACATTTATGTTTTTGGTGGGATATCATTACTTTTTGTAAAGAAAACTAGGCAGGTATTGAGTTTAAAGCTTTTTCTTGCGTTTCCGCTGCGTGGTTTTCTTTTTTATACTATTTTCTACACTGTCTTGAATGTTAGAGATAATAGTGATAGTAAATAAAATAGAAAAATAAAGTACCTAATGTTGCAATGTCCAAATTAAAGAATCAACTGTTAGACGGAACGAAGTTCGCCGGGTCAGCTAGTAAAACATAAGTTTATTGCTGTCAAATGATGTCAGTATAGCGTTTTCTTACTGGAACTAGAAATGAGTGGCTGAGACAACGCTAAACGCGTGACAGTTGACAGCGGCAAACTTATAGCGAACGAGTTGTATAAAGTATTTATTTATTCATTCAAATCTCATATATATGTACTTCACTTTTATACTATTATTGGTTAAGGCACGAAGAACCTGGTTTTTTAGCGCGTATTACAAGTTTTTTGTATGAGGACACCGCTTATTTTTTATTTTTTTGACTTTTTTATTTTTTGATTTTTTCCTACGTTTACACACAATTAACGAGCTGGATTCCAAATTTCATCCTTCTAGGTCATCTGGAAGTAGGTTAGGTTTAGGTACTATATGTCAGTTTGTATGGGGACACCCCTTATTTTTTGACTTTTTTTTTATTTTCTGATTTTTTCCTACATTTACACACAATTACCGTGCTGGATTTCAAATTTCATCTTTCTAGGTCATCTGGAAGTAGGTTAGGTTTAGGTACTATATGTCAGTTTGTATGGGGACAACCCTTATTTTTTTACTGTTTTTTATTTTCTGATTTTTCCTACTCTTACTGACAATAACCAAACTGGATTTCAAATTCAATCTTTCTAGGTCATCTGGAAGTAGGTAAGGTTTAGGTACTATATGTCAGTTTGTATGGGGACACCCCTTATTTTTTGACTTTTTTTTATTTTGTAATTTTTTCCTAGGCTTACACACACTTACCAAGCTAGATTTCAAATTTCATCTTTCTAGGTCATCTGGAAGTAGGTTAGATTTAGGTACTATATGTCAGTTTGTATGGGGACACCCCTTATTTTTTGACTTTTTTGTATCTTCTGGTTTTTTTCCTACGTTTACACACAATTACCAAGCTGGATTTCAAATTTCATCTTTCTAGGTCATCTGCAAGTATGTTAGATTTAGGTACTATATGTCAGTTTGTATGGGGACACCCCTTATTTTTTGACTTTCCTTTATTTTTTGATTTTTTCCTACGCTTACACACAGTTACCGAGCTGGATTCCAAATTTCATCCTTCTAGGTCATCTGGAAGTAGGTTAGATTTAGGTACTATATTTCAGTTTGTATGGGAACACCCCTTATTTTTTGACTTTTCTTTATTTTTTGATTTTTTCCTACGCTTACACACAGTTACCGAGCTGGATTTCAAATTTCATCCTTCCAGGTCATCTGGAAGTAGGTTAGGTTTTTGTACTTTATGTTAGTTTATATGGGGACACCCCTTATTTTTTGACTTTTTTTTATTTTCTGATTTTTTCCTACGCTTACACACACTTACCAAGCTGGGTTTCAAATTTCATCTTTCTAGGTCATCTGGAAGTATAGGTTAGATTTAGGTACTATATTTCAGTTTGTATGGGAACACCCCTTATTTTTTGACTTTTCTTTATTTTTTGATTTTTTCCTACGCTTATACACAGTTACCGAGCTGGATTCCAAATTTCATCCTTCCAGGTCATCTGGAAGTAGGTTAGGTTTTTGTACTATATGTTAGTTTGTATGGGAACACCCCTTATTTTTTGACTTTTCTTTATTTTCTGATTTTTTCCTACGCTTACACACACTTACCAAGCTGGATTTCAAATTTCATCTTTCTAGGTCATCTGGAAGTATAGGTTAGATTTAGGTACTATATTTCAGTTTGTATGGGAACACCCCTTATTTTTTGATTTTTCTTTATTTTTTGATTTTTTCCTGCGCTTACACACAGTTACCGAGCTGGATTTCAAATTTCATCCTTCCAGGTCATCTGGAAGTAGGTTAGGTTTTTGTACTATATGTTAGTTTGTATGGGGACACCCCTTATTTTTGACTTTTTTTTATTTTCTAATTTTTTCCTGCGCTTACACACAGTTACCGAGCTGAATTTCAAATTTCATCCTTCCAGGTCATCTGGAAGTATAGGTTAGATTTAGGTACTATATGTCAGTTTGTATGGGAACACCCCTTATTTTTTGACTTTTCTTTATTTTTTGATTTTTTCCTACGCTTACACACAGTTACCGAGCTGGATTCCAAATTTCATCTTTCTAGGTCATCTGGAAGTAGTTTAGGTTTTTGTACTATATGTCAGTCAGTATGAATTTTTACGACTTTTTGACCTTCATATCTTTATAACCGTTTGAGCTAGCTTCATGAAAATTGGGCTTCTATATGATCTTATGGATATAATTAAACACACGTAGTTTTATGTGTTTACGTTAAATAGGTTTTGAGTTATAGAAGGGTCAAAAGTGGCACCAAGTGGTTCGTGTAAACTTACTCTTGGCGCTAGCTAGCCAGTTCCTTTGCTTGAACTTGGCTTGACACGCTGCCGCGTGTCTTGATCCCTTTCTTCTTATTTCAAAATGACATCATGACGTGGGTTTCTTTGGAATAAGACTCGTGACGTCAGTTTGAATCGTCAATAAATTATGCACAAGATTAGCAAGAAGTCTATTTTATTTAAAACTAAGTACATTTGGTAAAACTAAAATACCAAAATATTTCGTCGTAATCAGCTATCTATTTCTTCTCAATAATTTAATTTGTCACTGCAATAAATACAATTTATCGCTTACTTTTTTTAAAATGGTCGTATCTAGCATTAATAATAGACTTAAATACAAATACGGTTTCAATCTTGTTGATTGTACTACGAGTATCTCCTTAACCCTAGACTAACTACGCTGACTGACATATGAAAAGAACCGTCTTATGAAACACCTATTGAATCAATCACTTTATCAATAAGCAATATAGTTTTGGTATATGAGCAATTCATAATAGGTAACCGACGGAGAGATGCCATTCCTATTAAAGAAATTCCAGCTTAGTCTTATAAGTATTTTTCATATTTAATCGTAAAAGATCGTTCAAGAGAATGAGGCCATGAAAGTGGATCGAATAAATAAACACAACAGACTACGGAAATATTATATACTTACCACATATCAGTTAGCAGAAGAAACTTTGCGTTTATAATTCTGGTTGTATTTCATCACAGCCAAAACAACTGAAGGGTTCTTTGAGTTGGTCAAATATTGGAAACACGTTAGTGTTATATGTAATAGCTGCATCAAATTTTTATACAACTAAGTATTCTTAATTTCATAACGATACAGCTGCAATTGTTACTGAAAGAATCGTTTGTGAGACAGACATGGACAAATAGACCGACAGACATACCATTTTCCAGCTCCATTGATACCATTTTGGTATGGAATAATGGAACACTGACAAGAAGTTGACCTTAAGGACGCCAAATCAAGGCGATCAGGGCTTAACCGAATTACCGATTGGCAACCAAACTGTATTTAGTAACACACGCTATTGTTACTTTAATTTACATGTTATCTTCAATAGTAATTTAATTTATCCGTGATAATAAAACACAATTTCCTTGGCAACGTCCAAGAAGATGTCTGATGTAGCGGGAACAAATTGCCGAATTATCAAATGAAAGAATTTCTTGTCGTAAACAATAACTTCGCCGTAATGTAGTCTTTGTGCGATTTCTATAATTATCGCTTATGAGTCATTACATCCAATTTCCCTCCCTGGGATATTCTTCCTCAAGTACTGAGGAGTCATAGGACTAAATGAACCAATTAGGTACATAAGCATGACATAGCCTGCCAGATCATGTGTTACATACCCCCAACCTAATAAATACTACTAAGCACTCTTTGTTGCATACATCTTGTCAATGATTTTCCATATAAAACGAAAATATTTACATTGATCCGGTTTAAATCTTATACCTTTAAACGAGCAATTCTTGTATATATATTTCTATATAATCTGGATCTCGGAAACGGCTTTAACGATTTTCATGAAATTTAGCATACAGGGGGTTTTGGGGGCGATAAATCGATCTAGCTAAGATTCATTTTTATAAAATGTCGAATTTACCAAAAAAATAAAAATATGACTACTGCTGCCATCTATTGGCCACCGAGTGAAACCCGGTCACCCAGATATTAATAAGTGAAGTAACATAAGTAAATACCTGCGTACGGGAAAGGTAGCGTAATTGCATAATAGACGTCATCGGTCCATTATGTTGGCGCCTTGTAAAATTACAGTGGATGGCGAAGTAATGTTGCATTATTTACATGACTGCGGTAAAATATCTCATAAATACTTATCTCAGGAAGGTTACATTTAAATCATTAAAATAACTGATTCATGAATTCCGTTAATAAAGTCATGCTTATTGATAGAAAAACCCTTCATGATTTGAAACAATAATGAATAATCATTTTACTGAAAATCTTCAATCAATACAAAACAGCATACGCAGAAGGTTAGTCCACTTTAGTCTTTTGTTGTTTGCTATAATTATTTATTATAGATGGTAGTTCAATCCACGACGACGCGCTCCACTCCTTTACAATCGTTTTTTGTTTCATGCGATTCTGTAGGAGTTAACAGTATAGCAAGCAGTAACATAGAGCAGCTTAGTTTTGACGTGATTGAAAAGGAGTAGGGCGCGTGTTCGTGGATTTAACTTAATTAATTAGTAATTGGTTGTCTTCACCGCGAACATGATGCCTTCCATTCACCCGTCATGTCCTACCCCTTATACGAGTACGTTTTGCACGCATTTCCACGCTTTGGCATAATGCCGCAGACTAGGTACGCAGCGATACCAAGTATTGGCACTTTTAAATTCAAACATGACCCATTCTTCCCTTCATGTTCAATTAAAAAAAAAGAAACTTTTAAAGAAATATTAATTTTCAAAGCACTCCAGCCGATGTCATAAAAGCGTGTGATATTATTTTAACATTCCGCAAAATGCGTTGAAATTAAAGAGTGTAGAGTGGCCAGTAGGTGTGGAGTGGCCTAGTTGTTCGCGGCCAAAGAACTAATTTGAGAAAATTACCCGACGGTTTATATTTTATTATCAGAAGATGATACAGTTATTACCTTGTATATTCAGTTTTCAGATATAATGATCACTACTTTCAAAGGAGTTACGCTATATTAGGAATATGTCCTACTTGGGAAAAAAACTGAATAAGATCATTTGGATTGGGTTCATTTGAAAAGTTTCGTTTCTGGTTTTGTCTATACCACGGAATACATTATAGTTCTATATCAATCAAGCCAAAATCGTGGATTGCCTTCTCATCTCTCTCGTAACTTTTATAATGGAAAATGAATTTGCTCTCTTCGAAAAAATACTTTTAATATTGAATAACATAGAGCAGCTTAGTATCTTCTTAAAAAATGTCGTCTTTATTTTTTGACAAAAATAAAAAAGGAAAACGTTAAAAGTGTCGCTAGTCGGCTGGGCGGCGGCGCGGGAGTGGCGAGTGCGGGACACGCGCGAATAACAAACGAGCAAAGCGAGTTCTGTTTTAGGTCAACGCTGAACAAATACCAAACGGGTCGTTCCAACGCTTCCGGGGGTCTATTTCTGAACTTCATCTAAACGACGCCGAGTATTGCACTGTCGGGTTTCGCGACCGTTGCCCATCATAAATCTTTATTTTTCTTCTACCCGCCTATCACACGAGAGCAGGGTATGATGAATCTGTGACTAAACTACTACCTTCAAAACAACTAACTCATGGCACAAATGAGCCAATTGCACAGATTTAAAATAGTTAATTTACATTTCTTTAATAAGATGTAATCATATTATTTGCACCATTAAGACCAAGTAGAATCCATGACACATTTTTTTTATTAACAACTATTAATAATACTAACATAAAAGCTTGTAGGAATGTTATAACAAAGTAGCTTTGATATAATGTGAATTAAGAGATTTCAAAGTGTGCAGATGGCGGAAGTCATCATTTGGATTTCGCAGAGCGGGAATGGCCTGATTGCGTCGGTCGTCTCCAATTCTATAATGTTTTAATCTAAATAAGGAGCAAAAGGCCAACGGCCCCAAAGACATCAGTTTTACCACTCATGATCCACCAACGGCAACGGTTGTTCTCTTCGATCTTACAAAATCCAAATAAAGATAAATACGAGTATGTTGTCATGCAATCCTTCCTATTTCACACGCCTCGTGATTAGTCCAACAAATTGATCCATAAAAACCTGAACAGAGCAATTAGCTCTCCGTCCGTCATAGAGCAAGCACGTGCGAGCAAAACGAGTGCCTATGCCATGAAATAGGTCAGTATACCTGTCATCCGTGGTGTTTTCGCGATGTGTATTTAATTTTCCAAGAAAATTAGTCTAAATATCAAAAGGCAGGAGGAACACTTTCGCCTGGCTGAAGGATCGCGGTGACGTAGCGGCTTGGCAAGCGCCAAGGCGTGAGACAGGAATTGCGTAAAGGTGTCGTGAACATTTCATCTGAATGTGTCAGAACTTTTCATGACGCCGATAATATAGAAATACCATTAAAGTCTTACTTAATAACATTTAAAAGACAACAATATAGAAAAATATGGTTAAAGACTTGTAGTACCCACGTAAGCATCTGATATTTAAAGCTGATGCTACTAATTACTCATACATATAATTGATGATTAAACGAACTTACCTTAAGTGAAGTTCTATCATAATTTTATGAATTCCTGTATGAAGATAATAACAAGAATACTAATTAGGTATTCACGCCAAGTGATAGCCATTCAGACACTAAAGTTGAGAGAAAAAAATAAAAATTTCAACATTTTTCATTACGATATCTCACGCTAGCAACACTGTGTCTGTCATTTCATTTAGTTCAGAGTAATTATTATAAGAGTGCCTTTGTGCTTCGATAAGCTCGTCTTGGTAGGAGCACTACAGAGCACCCAAATATGTATCATATAATATATACATAACTACACAATATTATACATAACCACACAATATTATATATGTAAATATAATTATATATATTTAAATGGGTTATATAGTCTTCAATAAATATTTATTATAATATGTACATTTTTTATTTACAAATTCATACATGGGTTTTTCCACAAAACAGGGTCGGGAGGGTGTTATTATCTTCATACAGGAATTCATAAAATTATGATAGAACTTCACTTAAGGTAAGTTCGTTTAATCATCAATTTTATATTCATTCCTGTATTTCTATAATAACAAGAATACTAATTAGGTAGATGTTTAGAGCCATGACATTTGTAAATAAGAAATGCTTTTAAATTAATAGAATAATAAGCATAATCGCTTAACATTGACCAAAAAAATAAAAATAACAACTTAAGTTGATATTCAAAGCAAATTAATAAATAATGGCATAATTTTGTAGAAATACTAAAACTGTACTATAGTTAGCTATAGTAAATCAATATTATTAGTATAATATATTAATAATAATATATGTACAAATACATATATTTTTATATGTGCGAATACCGAGGGTATATTAAGACTATCTAGCAGTACTGCTTGTATGTAGTCTTGACGATTAAAAGGGGTTTTAAACCTCTTTCAACAAGCTTTAAAATATTTGTATCAGTTAAAACTCTTGATTAATCGTAATAAATTGGGCTGTTAATATGCAACCATGAAATATATATTTAAACAGTAAATTGATCACGAATATATTTTATTAACTTGAGTAGAATAAATATTACCGAGACATATTTTTGGACAGAAAAAAAATAAAATCAATTTATTAATATAAAAGATTAATAAATCTATGGGTTGCAGAGAACTAGTTCGTAAATTTTTGTTCATCTTGACTGTAGGCATTAGTATTTTCGTAAAGTGTCCTTTACTTTTATTCATAGCTCTTTAGAGTTATTTCTTTTAAAGGAGTTAACAATGATATTTTTATTTAATTTGCATAATAATATTGTTATTTGGGTTTTGGTGTTGGAACAGCTCTTTAATAAGGTCATTAAGATTTAAATTGACCTTAAATTATATTTTTAACTGCATAGTAAGAATATTCTCAAGAGATATTTAAAAAAAAAACCATAGAGAAATCATTTTATAAGCCTATTTTAAAGTTGATTCTGAGACAAAGGCTGATGAAGTAACTGTATCTACTGTTTATTCCTGTCTTCTAATAAAGTGATAACAATAGAAACTGATAGTCTGAAAATACATGTTTTCTAATATTGTCAGACAGTAAACATCTTATACAATATTATAGTATATGTATGTATAACCGTGTTGAGTTTCTCATTTCACATAATATTAAAATTTTAACTGAAGGCATAATTGTTATTCTTAACAGTTATTCATGTTGTAATATTGTTTAATATCATTAATTGTTATTTTAACAGTCACCCCAACACTAATATCGCTGTTGTACTGGTTAGTTGTAAACAAAAAAAAAAACACATATAAGAGTACAATTGGAATACAAATATTAGACAATACTTTTAAAGTTCTTGAATTTCTGCATCAAGACCATTTTTCAATTTAGCAGTCTTTCAGTTAAAAAATGTGATCTGATTTTTCCAAGTTGATAATCGCAAAAAACAACGAGCAAATGTAACATGTCAATAGGTAGACATGTCGAAATGTTATTCGCGATTGTTCGCGATTAATGCTTTGTTGACTTGTTGCGACGATGAAAAAAATTTTTTTTTTTTTTTTTTGTCACTTACCCCATAATTCCAATGTCATCACAGAAGATAAAAGTCTCTAATCTTCGTTTAATAATAATCAGGTAATTACATACCACAGCTGACTGCTGAAGTACTACTGTACTGGTATTCAAGTTCCTAGTGACGCAGTGATGAACCAATTTTCAATTATCATTTGACCTTGGTCAGTCATCATCGAGAGCTAAATCCTTGCAGCGGCGTCATCCATCGGCATGAAAGTTAAACAAAATATTAGACTTATTTAATAATGATTAAATACAGAAAATATAAAATGTAGGCTATGTATCAACTCTAAAAGAACAAAAAAAAAATATTATGATACATGCAAGCCAAAATTATGAACCATCATTGTTCATATTATCATAAATCCAATGAAGTATTTAATGATTCTATGATCTTATATATCTATTGGTAATTTCCAAATCCTTTAACATTTTGATGCATAGATTACCATTAGTTAATAATTAGCGGCGCGATAGCCTGAAAATAAAAATATTTGATCTCGCAAAAATTAATTTGGTCTTTAAATATATTAATTTCTATTGCGTAACGTTATTCCTAGGTATGGATACTGATATTCCTGTAGATATAGGTACAAGGATACCTAAAAATAAATTTAAATAAACATATCATCGATTGTTTTCTACTTTTTCCATATTTATTATTCATTTAAGAAATTTAAGAAATAGTCAATTATAGAAACTAAAAATAACTTTGATATTCAAAAATATTGCATTCTTTTAAAAGCATGCATCATAACTCAGTTAAAGCATTGATTTTGATGTAATATCTAACACATCGAGTTACGATGAAAGAATGGTTGTATTAAATACATGTATTTGTAATGGAATAACAAAAAAAAAATTAAGTATGTTATCTCATATTCAATTGTATGTGAACAGAATATAATAGCCGAGTTTTTTGCTCGACCTTCTCAGTGCAACCCGCTTTTCAGATTCAAGCTTTCATAAAAGCCTGTAAATCAAGTCCATGTGAAATTAATAAAGATCATCATTTTCATTTTTAATTACTTAAACATGAAAATTAATTGTAATGTTAGTGGTTCAATAGTTTATAAATCTTCATAATATAAAACCTTTTTGTATAAAAGTAAATTATGATGAAAGAAACTAGGATAGTACCTAGATATCTAGATACCTAGTGTCATTGCACTACATGCGAACTAAAGAAGAGAAAAAAAAAATTACACATTAAATTCTGTTCATAGTTTTGAGAAAATAAAGAGAGAAAAAAATATATTTTTAACTCATATTTAAGCACGATAAAATAATATCATCAGGCTCGAATATTTTATGAAAGTGGTTATTCTATAAGCGGCAAACGTACGAGTAAGTAGGTGTGCCTTCTTATCCCGAACCGACTATAGGCGAACATGCGCGAGTCCGCACGAGGTTCGAAACAGCGCAGCACTCCGCCAGCACTCCGATCGGCGGCCGCGCGGCGCCTGACATGACAGGTCGACAGAAATGTCAAAAGAGGACATCGATAAGTACTTGCAAGGCTGTTTTGCTCCTGGTGCTGTTCTTGTGGGGAAATTAAGACTCTTCTGTCCTGGGTTAATCTTCGAGAAAAGTCGTCGCAAGAGACGAGTGCTGTCCTGCGATTTGGCCCGTGGGTCCACCATGGACCGACAGGTGGATTGCTCAGATATTCTTCCAGTGCCAGTTAATATTGGATCTTGATTAACTGTATTTCATATTATTGATAAAAGACATAATATACACAGATGTTATTAGAATATTATATTATCAAATAAATTTTTTGTGTCTCACTCGTATATTTCAAATTTTGAGTAGTATTACTAGTTGATTTTGTAAGACGTTGTCAATGGACTTTTTATTGATGTATCTATAAATAATGACCACAACAAGAAACGATTCGTGTGGAAGACTAAAATAATTGTAAATAGTGCATTTGATTGCGGGTACTTTTCAGACCTGGTCTAGTAAAGTAATCTTGGTTCATTTAAATTAGCAGACAGTAAAATAAAATATTGATATGAGGGTATATCGAAATAGTTTCTAAAGGTAATCGTTTTGATCCTTTATATCATTCCAATACAGTTGGTGATAAAAAAAAAACAGCATCGCGCGGTGTTCCCAGGTGGTCACCCATCCAAGTATTAACTGCGCCCGATGTTGCTTAACTTCGGTGATCGGACGAGAACCGTCAACCGGTGTTTTCAACATAGTATGGGGGCGTTTAAGCACCAATTTGCTATTTTGGAAGTTGCTTACAAGATAATCTTGTCATTTTTGGGAATGATTAATCCATAGGCGTTGTCCCAATAACCATCCTCAATGTATATTGTCGTGAAGGTCACACTCTCTAATGAAGTGTACCCAACACTGAAGCATAGACTGCAGAATATATTATGTTGATTGACTTTTTTGCAATTATTAATATAGAGACGATAATCTTATTAACTCACCCTCATGTATGTCGTCGTGATGATCACATCCTCTTATGCAGTGTCCTCAACATAGATGCTTTGCAATTATTTTTTGCAATTATTAATACAAAGGCGATAGTCCTCAGGTTTTTCACCTACCAACTACCCTCAATGTATGTTGTCGTGAAGGTCACACCCTCTAAATGAAGTGTACCCATCACCGAAGAATGCATCTTGATTAGCTCCTCTTGCAGTAATTAAAACAAAGGCGATAGTCCTTCCAACTACCCTCAATGTATACTGCTGTGAACGTAACACCCTCTAAGAGGTGTACCCAACACTGGAGCAATATGGATTTTCTGAACCAATAATAACAATTCCGTAGATTTCACAATTCGTTTTGACGATGAATCCGATAATTTTGAATATTTCTTTACGGATACTTTGATTTCCGCAAGAAATACTTATAATCACTCACTTTTTTTTTTATACGAGTTTAATAATGTTGTGTTGAACGGCCGAGCACTAGAACGCTAATGGAATGACAGACACAGTGTTGCTAGCGTGAGATATCGTAATGAAAAATGTTGAAATTTTTATTTTTTTCTCTCAACTTTAGTGTCTGAATGGCTATCACTTGGCGTGAATACCTAATTAGTATTCTTGTTATTATAGAAATACAGGAATGAATATAAAATTACTAATACAATCTTCGTTATTGGGAAAATTCAAGTAAAGTTTAATGAAATATGAAATACTTGATCACACACACATATCAACGTACCATAAATAGCTGATTCCTAAACTCACAAAACAATGTATTTTCAACAACAAAAAACTGCGAGGGCGACAAGCACTAGTCGAATTATTGAACTAAACTACGAAACCTAAACGTGGAAAAAATGTTGGACTCATTCCAAGTAGCTGATTGATGAGGATGGTCATTTCGAACACGGCCAATCCCGAGCTTTTTCTTATTATTTAGCAAAGTAGTGGACGGTTCTATTTCTGAGACGCGAAAAACATGCATCTACATAATTTTATGTGCTACGAGAGCTACGACAACAACTCCTACCTAGGAATCCTAGGAAGTATTTTAGTCTTTGGAGTTTTCAGTTCTTAACATCTAAGTTACAGCCTGCAAAATATAATAAGAAGCATACATTTTAACGGGCTAAAAACGGTTATTTAAGAGTCCTGTGAACTATCATGTCTCCCATACAAACGTAATACCAAAATCATTTGTAATTCGTGTATATTTCGATCATGTTGTGGTGTTATTCGGGTTCGTATAGCAATAATCTATGCTCCTGGCCATATCTGGATCCGAAATACTGTTGTTAAACGAAATTGTAAACGAATTTAGTTTTGCTTATTTTTATGTCAAAGAGGGCATGTTTTCTGCTTATTTGTTTTGTAATAAAAAACAACACTATCTCACGCCGCATTAGTTCAGGAGCACAGTTTTTACTGTCCAGCTAAAGAAAAACACCAGTTAATAAAGAAAGTTACAAGTTTTCATTCATAATTTTTGGTACTACGGAACTCGACCAAAGTTATAAAAATTTTGAACAAAATTGACTATTATTTTATTTTAAAGATATACTTCCGAACCAAATATGGCCAGGAGCATAGATTATTACTATATGAATCCAAATAACACCACAACATGATCGAAATATGCACGAATTACAAATGATTTGGTATTTTGTATTAACGGGGACATCGTAGTTCACAGGCCCCTTAAGCGTTTTTAGTAGGTAATCTGCAGGTTAAAGACAGTTAATTTCTTAAAACTTCATTTAACATTTTGGGTCCATAACCTATACTGGGTTCGAGGCAGGAACACGATTAGCAAAAAAAATCTCGATAGAAAGTTTTCCTAAGAAGTTTTTTTTATCTGATAGATAGATTTTATGTATTTTTTTATTTTTGACGGTAACAATATTTTTTTTAGTTAAATTAATCTTATTTTTTTAGTAATTAGGTAAAACTTCGAAAACAGACCCAATAGTGAGAAAACATTTAGAAGAACTAGAGTTCTTCTTTTACATTCAAAGGGCTGTTAATGACTAAATGCTACTCGTAATTCTAATTTACGAGAAAATTTAATTGGTGCAAACACGTAAGAAGAACTAAAGTAAGATAAATCTCGGGTCAGTTTAATAACTTTTATATACACAGCTATAGGGTATTTATTTCAGGAACAAAAGCTAGGACAACTAATAAATGATACCTAGTTACAACACTGCCCAATATAAACACTATACAAAGATAACTTTCTTGTACATGCTAGTAGATAGTTGCGAAGCTCATAAAATGCATTACGTTAGAAGACTATTTTTCAACCATTTTCAAAAATAGTTCACGTATGTTAAAGCTGATTTTTGGTGTTTGGGCGTAGGCGTTCACCGAATTTCACTGATCTTACGTAGCAACTAGAGAAATAAAAAATCTTAGAATTCACGATCAATTTACTTAGTTCAATTATATTTTAATGGAGATCTAAAACAGGTTTTATGAAGTAATTCGCTCAATCTATCAGATACAGCATGTTTGACAAATAGTGCAGATTTACACGGCATAAATCTAAATAACAACGGGTCTTTTCAATAATGATATTGCAAGTTTCTGCATGGAATATTAAAAATCGCGAAATGACACTATTACTTATTATAATATTATTACTATTAAAAATATAATTTAAACAAAACTTGTACTTATTTATCAAGATGACTTTTCGTGTTTTTAAGATAACTTTAAAATTAATTAATTAATTATAGGATAGAATAAATAAAATAATTTGAATAACACTGATACCAATCTTATGTAGATATTGATAATGTCGAGCTCAGTTTGTCTTTAAACTCACCGCTCTATTGCTGCCAAGCATTTAACTGTTCAATACAGAGGAACGTGAAGGTTAATTACCTGAAAATATAAAATAAACAATTAGTACGCGTGCAACGTTAACTGAAACGAGGGTATTATAGTAAAACATTGCCAAAATATAATATTTACGTAATGTAAACATGTAATCCATACTAAAGCAAATATTATTTTATGTAAAGAATTAACAATAACAGAACAAGATTAGAATACAAACATCGCTGTAGATGGCAGAATTATTGTAAGATATTTAACCCTTTCTAGGTTTAGATTAGTTATTCTATTATTTTTGAAGTTGCCAGTTTAAGCCATTGCTGTTCATGTTACTATTTTTCCCCATGGCAACACGCCTCATGAAATCAGCAGCGAATTTAAAAAAAAACGAGTTCCTATAGGAATCGCCGATTTCATGCCATAAATTGCAAATTGCACTTCCAACTCAGAAAAGATGGATTTGCCACTTAGCAATTTTATTCCAAGAAATTACAAAACACACCCGAGGCATGAGGCTAAGTACTCGTCTCAGAAGGTTCGTTGTACGTCCACACTTGACGCCGCGAACAACGAAGCGAAACGGCTCCGCTCGTACTCGGTTCGTGCTCGATTCGCCTAGCGTAGACGCACCTTTACAATAGCGTGAGGCTACGATTTGCACACAAATAGACAATTAGCTGGTAAACAAGTTTGACAGCGGCGTCAGATACACTACGCCAACAACGACAGCATGCGGCCCACGCGCGCTGCGTCGTAAAACTCACTAACCCTCGTAATCTGTAAGGCGGCTACATCCTAAACGGCTATGAATTCCTGGTGTTCTCGTAAATCCAGAACAAAGGAACAATTATATGGACCAAATAACTTATTTTTACTGACCTAATTAGATGTATAGTATAGTACAGCTAGTTTTTCAGGAAAAATTTGTCAATTTCCAACAACAACATAATATTATGTTACTAATAGGCATATTGTATTCTGGACAGGGCAAACGCCGCGAAATAATGTCGCCAGTTTATAGGTGCCAAAAATGTTTCTTTTGCCACCAACAGTAAGGCCACGATATAAAATTTTGACAGATGTCGCTACTGTTTGCATGCACGAAAAAGGTTTACGTAAATCGTTTGGATGCCCCTATCCTGAGGTTTCTTATCGGTGATGTGATTTATTGCAATAGATATTGCGGGATTCTTTAAGGAATCCATGTTCTGAAAATGCAAAGAACGATCATATTCATTAAATGCAAGAAATACATTGGAAATAAAGATAACCACAAATACACGGTTTACCAAATCTTATTATGAATATTATAATTATATACATATTAAACACATACTTTTATTTAATAGGTCATGCGACTGTAGTTCGTTAATCTCTGAACTGACGTTATTTCGGCGTCTAGCTATACCGGTGTATCGACAAGCCAAAAGGATCGGTCATTCTGGCGGTGTACCAAGGAACGCGAACTCAGGTCTAACTAATGTGCATTACGAGCCCCAAGTTGGCATTTCCACGGCAGTATCGCCGCCAATGCGCTACTGACTGACTACTGGGTTGTGAGCGGTTTCGTGCCTGCTCTACAGATATTAAAAGAAACTACCAGAACAAAATATTTTAGATGAAAAAATCTACAAACACCAATAAATAATATATTAGAAAAACGAAGGAAGAATGAGTTCATGAAAATTACTATACAAATACGTATACAATCTAACCTAAGTGAGAACTTGGTAAGCGAGAAAACCCTAAAATATCTATAGTGAGAGTTATCTAGAGTTAGAGGCTATAGGCGCTAGATCCACTAGAGCCTAAAGGATTAGTCCATTATGCTTTCTGACTTCTATCAGTTTTACAGCAAAGATTTACTTTTGGATCTCCGTCAGATTCTAGAATTAGAATTAGGTACGTATTCGAGAAAAAACCTCGTGTGCAACATTATCAAAGTAATCTAAATTTTGTGGTACAGCCAAATTTTTATTATTCACAAAAAGCTCATGGTCCACCGTTTTAGAGAATCAGCTCAATTATGTTGTTTTGATCACAGCCACGATTTTTCATCAAGCTGAAAATAGCGCGTTATTTCTTCATGCATCTTCTCTTTAATTTGAAAATATTACGATCGTTAGGAAATGATTTACACCAGTACTATAAATCTTTGTTGTCAAATGTCACTCCTATAATATGTCTTTGAACACTTTATAAAGAATTATTTTTTAAGCAGATCGGACTAGTTCTTTTGGCAAGAAATCAAACCAATCAACAATGAGTGAATCGTATTTGTACCATAACTTGAAATCGAAAATCACGATTGGATACAATGGAAAGCTTTATCACGGTTTACATAATAGTACCTAACGGTACAGAAGGCTCACTTCGCAAGACGATTTAAACAAATAGCGTTCGAAATAGCGCAAAGCTTCGCCTCCGCAAGCAACACGCAACAAACGCAAAATTGTGGTCTCTTTCTATCGCGTAACTTTATGTCATTCGACGTACTAAGATTGCTAAGGTACCTACTAAGGTTGGCGCACGCAGCGCGTGAAATAGACCGTACAAGAACTAACGCATGCAAAGTAGCCGGGGCGCAGCGGCCGTCTGAAATTATTACGTCGATACGGCTACCTGTAGTTTCTTCGATCACGTGATAAGTGAACCTGGCCTGGCTTTATAGGTATCGACCCATTTCTTCGATGTAGTGCAGAAGATTGCGAAATTCACGTCATCAATCGCCAAACGCTCCCACCTTTGGCGGTATGACCCGAGAGGATGACGCTGCCGGATGACAGCGGCGTGCAGACAGAAATAAATCTGCAAGCTAAACAAACGCAGCATTTCCGGCAGACACGTGCGCGCTGACACAATTAAAAGCTCTTCAGTCCTGCTCCTGCTACAGAATTAAACCCCTTATATGCATAATGATCGTTTTTGTATTGCTTAATAATTCTTGCATCTGGGGACACGGTAGTGTCCCCGCCAAGACGAGCCAAGCGAAGCGCGAGGGCACTACCTATCTTTTCTCGAAGTGTTTCGCCGTATTTTTAAACCCTTATAACTTAGGCCTGAATTATTTCAGATAATCAAAATTCTCGGAAAATGATGTCGCCAGTAAACTTATTAAACCTATAAAGTTTCAATTTTATAGGTCTTATACTTTAGATTTTATTGACGTCTAAAAAACCCAAATTTCGTCACTGACTGACTGACTGACTGACTCACTGATGATCATCAAAATTCCTAGGTACTTCCTGAAGACCTAGAAAGCTGAAATTTGGTATATAAGCTAGTATTAGCACACAACCAACAAAAAAATTCCAAAAGTTGGAAATTTAACCCCCCAACCCCTTAAAATAGGGGATGGAAGTTTGTATGAAATTACCGCAAATATTGATGCTAGAGGTCTCAAAATTGATATAGGGACTCTTTGTAATAAACAATTAAATACTTGTTTCAGGATTTTTAGTTAATCACCCCACATCCATAAAATTAGGGGGTTGGAAGTTCGTATGGGGTTTCCCATAAGTATATAGGTATAATAAAAACTTAATTTCATGTTAGATATCTGCTAGTAATGCTAGTAAACATATGGAAAACACGTAAATTTTTCCACTGATTCCAGTGCCCAAGCGGCCAAGCGTCCAAGTGCCCAGTGCCACGTGCCCAGTAATATTACACGTTTCAAGCCCAAGTTCCAAGCATTTCATGTTTAACGAGCCGAGTTTCACTGCACGTCGAGTAACCATGATCCAGTGCTCAGTGACAAAAACCCACATTGAGCCGAGTGCCCAGTGCCCAGCGTGAGCTGTCGAACGTGCCAAGCGTCAAATCTGATTTTGAATAGCGTTATATAGCGCTCAAATACCTGCTTAGTGGCCAAACGCACGCATTTAATTTAATCCGATGCTTAAAAGTGGGTTAAAATCACGTTCAATCATTTCGTTACATACCTACCTACGTAGAACTACAAGAACCAAGTAGGCAGGTACTAAGTTCTCTCATTTAAATGGCAGACTGCACTCGGACAAAACTTAAAAGTATCGTCTAGTGACGACCCTGTGGAAACGCACGTGTGGATTATTAAAAAAAATCATCCAGTCACTTAGCGCAAGCGAGTAGGTATTTTCAAAAATGATATTAATTATGCCCAATGCCCATGCCCGTATAGAAAGACTTGCAAGTTCAGAGCTGGGAATTTTGTTCTTGAAATATTGCTCCGGGTGATTTTGCAATGACCTTGGGCCATTAACGCCGACATCTATTTCCATGTAGATAGCGTAAGTAGGTAAGTAGTTGCTGAAATATTCTATTGTTTGTGATAGACGGACGGACGGACGGACGGAGGAAGTCTCAACATAAAGTTTGCATTTTTAACATTTTAATATACGAGTAGAACTCTAAAAAAAGGGCCACGCGCAGTCATACATTATAAAGTATAAATAATAGACTAGATAATAGATACTTGATTCGGACAAATATCGACCTTGCAATGATATTCAAGAAATACACCAAAGAAAAGGAAATTAACCAAATAAAAAATATAGTCGTAAACAACTTACAAAAAGAAGTGAAATCCCAGCAAAAACATTTTCATGTAAAATGTTGCCAAGACGAGAACATGTGGCTCACACTATCAAAAAGTTATCAGATCTCATGTAGAGCAAGACTTCTAACTCAACACGCCCTAACACTATAAATCCTTACTTTATAAACTCTACACTTTAGTTAAAATATATTATGTCTTGGCTGTTTCGTTACTGTCACATGGGTGTAAAGTAAAAATATTATTCACTGACTTTGTACTTTTCTGATATACAATACCTAGTTTCTGTAGTAACGATTATTTATTAGATAGGTATTGAGTCTCCTCAGAAACTGCACTTAGGTTTTACTAACTGCATTGGTTTCAAATACTTCATCACACTTTACAAAAGTGTGTTCCTTTGCTTTAGAGGATATTTTTAATAAATGGAAGTTTTTTCCCATAACAATGGTGATACCATTTAATTTTAATGTGAAATTTCTTGAATTTTGCATGGTCCATTATGCCACTTGCAAAACTCTATTAGAAAAGTACTGAACAGTGAATAAATTCTTCACTTTACGCCCATGTGACGGTACCGAAACAGCCAAGACATAATATATTTTGACTAAAGTGTAGAGTTTATAAAGTTAAGATTTATAGAGTTAGGGCGTGTAGAGTTAGAAGTCTTGCTCTACATGAGATCTGATAACTTTTTGATAGTGTGAGCCACATGTTCTCGTCTTGGCAACATTTTACATGAAAATGTTTTTGCTGGGATCCCTTTTTCTGATTACTTCATTTACGTACCTATAGATACCTAATCCGCGTTTTATTCGTATTTCTTCTATCATTATATTAAAGAACAAAACTTCTGTTTGCACTTACACAATAATTCCAATCCTTCCAAATCTTATCGCATTTTCGCATTTATTCTTCCTGTTAAATAAACTAACACAAATTAGATATTAACGTAGATACAAATAATTATGTAACATTCCCTAAATGCCCGTCGAATTTACATGATCGACCTATTTTTGTTCTTTATTATATGTACGCGTATGCGAGCTGTTGACACTTATATCTGGTATTTATTATTTCGTACAAGCATTCGGTTAGTCTACTAACCTGAGTCAGATGTCTGAAATTATCGTATCTAAATTGGTCAGATTTCTCACACCTGCTTATATGTTACATTCATAATATTTATAGGTAGGTAGTACGCGAGAATAGATTCATCTTATATATCTTTCATCTATGTGAACACTTAAGAATATTATTCGATTTAACCATGGTATAACATTCATTATTTTTGACATTTTTTGCCGTTAGTTACATATAATAAGCTTTTTGATATATCATTATGATTATTATTTATCAGAGAACAGTTATTACGTCATACCTTACAATTAGTTTTTACAACTATTTTATATGAAACAACTTCCGCAATATACCTTCATAACATAATGGATGTAACGGTAACATTTCGATTTCCTTTTTTTGAAATTAGAATTATCGTTCAAAGAGCTTTTTAGTTATCTAATATTTAGTAATTTATTATTACTAAAAGAATTTAGTACATTTATGTATTCAAAACCTGGCCTTTGCCTATAAAAGTGATACCAGAAACACAAGCAAGGAACAAAACATCCCTAGTTGTAACCAGCATGGTAACGCACTATTTATAACTGACTTCATTTAAATATATTACTAATTATGTACAGTTTATAAGGAAGTAATTAAGCACGAGTCCATACTACATACGCAATAAATCTGTCATGTTACACAACCCTTTGTAAACAATTTAAATAACAATTAATCGTCAAATCATCTTTGTAACGTGTACATCGAGCCGAATCGAGAATGAGTCGCCAGTATTGGCATCAACGCATGAATTTGTTAACGTGTGCATTATTGTCTGTGATAGTTACTAGGTGCGCTATGAATAATAACTACTACGATGGAGTTGCGGATGCCAGAACGAGGATTACATGTGATCAATGGATTCTGTTGTCAACGGTCTACTGTGCATCAATATAGCATACAAGAACATATTTTCATCTTAGAAGGAAGCCGACCATAATTACACGAATGTCCTTGGTTGGTATATAATTGATAAGTGTGAGTCGGACTATATTATGAATATGAGTTTGCATTATTTATGTTTAAGACGCGTTATGGGCGGTACACGACTTATTTACTTGACCATATCTTCTATTATTTAAAAAAATGTTTCAACTCGACTTATTAAGACAATATCCATCCTAAATTTGCCCCTAGATTGTGCAGGACGTATTCATCGTTATAGTAATCGTTTATAAATTCTGCCCGCTGATTGGTTCCCCGATTTACATCAGCCAATCGGGAGACAGAATTTGCGATTAACGATGAAAATCTTTTTCTTACGCAATCAGGCCCCTGTTTGTTATCTCGAATTCTGTAAGAAATCGCACGCCCAATCGAAGACGGTGATGACTAATAAACGTAAGATATATATATATTTTATCTTAGATACGATAAACTGAGTTTTTCTTTCCAAATAAAGGTGTTATATACATTAGCCCATGTAGCCAGTATCGTGCCAGTAGTACGATATTCGAGCTATAAAATCGGTACATATTTATCGCGCAACCTTGATTGCGATTTTATAACTCATAATGCTTTTGAAAATGCGTTATAAACTATTACTGCTTCATAGGCGAACTTTTAATTATTATGAGACCATAAAATCTACTGATATAGAAAATAACAAACGGGAATACAATTATCTGTTCTGTTCTCTCCAATAGTTAGTGGTAATCCTAAAAGCACGTTTCAATGTCGCAGCATCAACAGCTGTCTTTATTTTAGAACGCGAGTGTATAAATATTTGGGAAAGCTTAACGACGGAGCTTATCTACGAGTTATAATGACATTTTCAGTTAATGAAGAGCTCGGCTTGTATATTTTACAATATAGCATAAGTACAATATATTGCTATATTAAAATGATGTGTCTTTTAGTTTCATAACTTAATATGTTTAATATTTTTACATCGGATAGTTCCGTTTTCTTCAGTGTGAAAAACTGAAAACATTGCATACGAATTTGTAAAGACAAGTTTTGTAGATTGATCAAAAGTGAATTAGAAAATATTTTTTAAAAGGACGCGTAAAGGAAAAGTCATTTGAAAATCTTTCATAATTTCATAATTACGAGATTTTCTCATATATGTAACTAAATAATAAAAAAAGAGAAATATTGTTTTATTCACTCTACGTGACTCAAAATTCAGTCTACGATGTTGAAACTGGTACTATTTTTAATTTTAATGGTGACCCAATAGTGGCCGTGCATAACATTGTTAACGGATGTCAAAACAAAATGTCGTACTAATTCAAAACTTTTCCTCTTCAAAATACCTTAACCTATAATTATATCTTTTGTTGAGCTTCTACAATATACACGGTGAAAAATAAATGGTTTTAGATGTGAGGCGAGGTGAATCGCTATTCGCAGTACTTTTAATTTTTGCAATTTATTTTGACCCCAGTAGTAAAATAAAAAAAATATTTTTCGAGAAATTTTGTTTTCAAAAATTCGCAAACCAGTAGTAGTAGGTACCGCACAAGTACCGCACGCCGCGCTCGCGGCGTGAGTTTTACTACTCTCCACACCACGTACCGCGTAGTCACTACTATTGGTTATCACATTTTCGAGTTTATCTCGATTATTTTTTTTGCAATAAAAATAAAAATGCTCACTTTTCCGAAACAGTGTAGGTAATTCGATAGTACTGCTGATACTGATTCACCCTGCTTAACATCAAAAACCATAAATTTTTCACCTTGTATATTAAATATATTGTAGAAGCTGAACAAAAGATATAAATTTTTATAATACCTAGGTGTCGAGGCACTCAGTGCACTCTATGTAATGGAGGCACCATGCGTCCAGATAAAGCAGGATATAGTGAGTAAAGCAGGGAGTGACCTTTAATAGTTAGGAAGCATGTCTGAAGAAATTATACAAAATCCGGTTTTTGGTAGGCTGTTTACATTTTTATACTGTGTAGTTGGTTTCACAGATAATATTCATTTGTGTAGCACAATGTTTGACATCCATCTGGACAAGTATACTATACAATGCAGTAAGTTCTTTTTGATAGGTGATATTCTAATGAAAATTTCTGCATGACAGGGGAAAAAGTAGAAATTTTTTTGTTTTATTATAACACGAAATAATTACATAGGGGGAAAATTACAGTTAAACCATACGTAGTTAATAATTCTTAATCTGTCGACGAGTAATGTGTATAGTTATTTGAGAAGGTTTGTGCCTAAGGTCATAGTAATTAGATGTCTAGACGTATTTGACAGTAATATAGGACTAACGAGATAGGACATGGCTAGAAACTGAAAGTGGTTAGTCAGTGGCCAGTTGACTCAGGTCCAAGATGCTGTCGCCGATAACGGTAAATAGGGTTTATGTGGTCACACCGCGGATACATCTCTTGCGTATGCAGAGCTTATCAAAGGTAAGTAAATAGCTGCAATAGGAAAATTACATTAATAGAACCGATTAATTTGTTTTGCTATAATCCGGCAATTGAAAATATTCTGCATGGTATAATATGCAGGAACACTGCCCACATGAAACACCACACACAATTTTCCAATACTTTCTTCGACGTACGTTTCGTCCCGACATAGACGGGGACATCCTCAGTAGATGTTGACTTCAATTCAAGATGTTCAAGAGTCAAAAAAGGTTGCTTTTGCCTTGTATATTAGATACAATTATTCCATGTCCAAGATGATTAAATCCCTGTAAGAGAGCAATGTAGAGCAACGCGACACATAGGTACCTACTATTACTAACGTAGGGCGTTATAACAATAAAAGTTTTATCTTCTATACTTTAAATTCATTTATCAAATTAATAACTCCATTGCTGTCATCCGTGTCGTATAATGTTTCGTTTATAAAGATTCATTATGTTCCGGCCTAACTACCACCTGTCGTTTTACGAGTTGCGTTTAGAAAGAAAAGTATAAAACTGGATAGTACATCGTAAAGCAAGACGACGCAACGAGGTCAAGGTGGATATAGAATGAGGACGACTTTACTAATTACACTTCCACGTTAAAACAACTATATTATATGTATAGGTGTACCTAACACCTATACACATAATATTATAATGTGTACATATTGTACGAGTACGTATATAATCTACATGTGCGTGTGTGTGGCTGGGACTCCATTCTATGGAATAATCATTCTATACATCTGACAGTTCCATTTTTGTGCCAATTTGAAGCGCAACCCTCGAGCGTCCACGGTACTAAATTGACAGTTGTTCATAGTGGCCGTCGTTTGAAATGTCATTTTATTTTAGTTCCATTGACGCTCATACCAGGTTACGCAACAATCAGCGCCAAAATGGCGAAAATCAAGTGTCTTCATTTTTACAGTTAGCGATCTATAGAATAGAGATCAGAGAAGTAGGCGAAAGAAAATGGTTTTTTTGCGTGATGAAAATCCAGTTTCGAAGAAAATCTTACACTTATCTATCTGGAAGAAATCTCTTTCTTTCTAACTTTATAGAGATAAGCTATCCTATGCAATAATTTTTCTTTAAGTCTATTTTCCTATGTATGTGCACCAACATACATGATAGGAAAATAGATGATAATAAAAATAAATAAATAAAATCTACGAATGTAACACAAGTAAATACGTCACCATGTGGTCTAAACGGGGTGGCGGGGGGAGGCTTTAGGGGTTCGCTGTCACCTAGAAACATTAATGGGGGTAGGTACGCGGAACCAAAAGTCTGTATATATTGGGAAAGCCTGTATATAAGGCACATAAAATAAAAATTCATGGGATCATGATTCATGATTTCATGGGTATTATACATATGCACAGTAGCTTAGTTTTGATAAATATAAACAAAAAACAACGTTACAAACCTATGGGGTAATTTGTATTAGACCTCACCACGCGCCGTGGCGAAAACTCCCACTCATGTCCCACAGGCAATAAATTATTAATTCTCTACGAAAATATGCAGCTTGATTGAGCCAAGACGTTACATTGTATGAGATAGTATGAGTCATAGTGTCTTGAAATAAATATTTAAATGACTAAGAACATTGCCATATTCTTGGTTATTTTCTTAAAAATTTTTTTTTAGTTTAAGAATATTTTCATCCTCTCAGTCGCAGGTTTAACCATAACTTAGCTACGAGTAACATTGGCATATTCATAGTTTATTTCTGAAATCTCTTATGTAAGATATTTTCATCCCTTCAGTCGCAGCTTTAAGCTAACATTACCATATTCATGATTATAATTTTTTTTAGATATTAGTAGTTTTTTTTTCTATAAGATTAATAAGATACTTTTATGAATACTATGTGCTGTATTACCTATTAAAAAATACTACTCTAATCACTAATGCTATTTTAGAAACATTAGTAGTTAAATTTTCGTCCCACTACACTACCAAGTGGATTCTACCTACTGGACTGGACTGGACTCCTAGTGGATTTTACCTAGTGTTCTCTAAGAAATACGGAATTTACCTCAGAGAGCAGGTACCTAATAATAAGTTATTTAAAACGTAGAACATATAAATGTAAGATATTTTTCCACAAGCACCATAGAAGCCGCTTTAATAAATAATGTAATAAACGTATCGAACAATACTTGATATGCATATTAATTAGAGTAAGTGATGTAAATTATTATTACAACCAGGTGCTACACCTGTTTCCATGTAAAGAAGGTACTAAGATACTATCTAATGTGAATTAGTAATACTTACAAAAGAAGAAAAACATACATATTATTAAGGATTTTAGTTCAACTAAAAAAACATCAACTAGAGACGCATCATAGACCCTCCCAATCATCGTGCATGGACCGGGCCCCGAGGACCTTTTCTCCACGGTTATAGGATAAAATGTTTATATCCTTCTACAGTTTTATCCACTCCATGAGCACACGGGAGATGATGTGGATAAATCTAGAAAATACTCCTTTCCCATTTTACCACGCTTGCGGTGGCGAGCTGTCAGAGGATATAATAAATTTCTCTAGATCCCTAAGAGAGCTAAGAGAGCTGACGTGGGATAGACCTATAATCAGGACACTAGTTTTATTAATCATAGCAAAGGAATGTGGAAAAAACATAGTTAAACTCTACAAGTGGTTTACATACGAATTACACAACAACAGACAGTCAGTGCCAAAATTCTATTTGTGACAAACCGAGACGGGTATATTTAACTGCCACCCATAAACTGCTCAACACTGTCTTGAGCACGGGATAATCAAAACAATATGAACAACGACTTTGTTTAACGTCTAAAATTGATACACCATAACTATTTTATTTGTCTTAACAGATGAAATGTAAATGAAAAACTTTTTTTTTTCAAGGCCTAACTAAAAGGGTATCAATACAATACAATACATACAATACAATCTATACTTATAATAAAACTGTAAAGGGTCGAATTCTGTACATTGAAGATATTTTGAAAATTTTTGTTGGAGGACACTATTTAGTCGATACTGAAGCCAAAACTGTAATTTGTTTAATTTTTGTCTGTCTGTCTGTCTGTCTGTCTGTCTGTCTGTCTGTCTGTTTCACGACCGGGCATCACGGCTAATCCGCTGGATGGATTTAAATGAAACTTGACATGATTATAGTTCAGTCCCCGAGGTAGGACATAGGATACTTTTTGTCCCGAAATTCATCATGGTTTCCCTGGAAGACGGCATCAAAGTCCAAATGTTTTTTAGTTATAATTCATTAACGCGTTGTCCGATTCCATTCATTCTTTTTTTGTTAGAAAGGAGGTTCTTTAAAGATTATTCCATACAAATCTTATCATCATCACTTTTGTAGTTCAGAAATTACAGACATCAGAACCTTTAAGTTCAAGTAGGTAGGTGACTTGAAACTCGGAATGCACAAAGAACCTAGGGCTAGGACGTAGGGCTCAAGTAAGACTGGAGTACCCTTACAGCCGTAAATAAATAGGCTTAGCAGGAGATTTTGTATGGTTTAAAATTTTTCACTTTTAGGGTGAACAAAAATCACGTAACTGGCGTTATCGCTACGTTATACCGTATAGCGCCATCTCTACAATTTATGTGGAACTTGAATGTAAAACTCTGAGATAGGTAATACCGAATTTTTTTAAATAAAAATTAACTGTCATGTTATTTACTGTTTCCTGACTTTACATTAAGATGGCACTGTTAACACATGAACAGATTTAAACTTTATCATTCGCAATATGGAAAGGGTAAGATAATGGTTCACAAATATTTTTAACTCTTAGGTCTTATCGATCCTAACCGACTGACTGTCATCTAAGGTCTTTTTATACGTAAAGAAATATATAGCCATTGTCCATTCTGATGTTTTGGATTGTATTGAGATGAAGCAAAGATTTTTAAAAGACTCTTATATTATATTGGGCTGGGGAATATTATTAGTAGAGTAATTTATCCCAGTGGTACCTACCCGGCCGAACTCTGAAAGAAGAGTTCTACCACCAGTACAACTTTTCACATGGTTTAATAATTTTTGACATATTTCGTGGTTTCATAATAAAAATCACAATGAAAAGGACGATTTTAACTGTCGATATTTCGATACATTGGTACAAGTCGTGGTCACGTAGTGACCACGACCTGTGCCACTGGGTCGAAATATCGACAGTTAAAATCGTCCTTTTGATCTTTCAACTACGTATTAATGAAACTTTATATTATTATTAAGAAAAAGGAGTTTTCAAAATCACCACAAGATAACCCGTGCAAAGTAAGAACAGGTTTCTGTACAACATCACACCAGAATCCCGCGAAAAATCAAGGAATTCCAGTAGGAAGGTATATTATGTAAAAAAATCGTAATTCACGCGGGCGGAGCCGCGGGCAACAGCTAGTATATAATAAATCTGTAGAGGTCGAATTTCTGTACAAATAAAAAAAATGCTAAAAACTGAGTCAGGGGGATGTAAGAAGTGAAATAGAACTAATTTAAATTTTTTTCAAATTTTTTGTTTCTCTGTTTGTCTGTTTATCTGTTTGTCTGTTTGTCTGTTTGTCTGTCTGTTTGTACGGGCTAATCTTTGGAATGGCTGGACCGATTCCAATGAAATTTTGTGTGGTGGTAGCTTATGTCCCTGGTCAACATATAGGATACTTTTCATCCCGGTAAAATAAAGAGTTCCCGTGGGATAGTTGCTGCAATTAATTTAACAGCTTTGTAAACAACAACTAATGAACTTAATTTAGTAAAATTTGTTATGCTGATACCTTATGTTGCCTCTTTAACAAAATAAATATATATATAGTAAAACTTATTAATCCAATCGAGTTCCCGCGGGAAAGAAAACATTACAAAAACAGTTAGCAGGCGTCTTTCAAGTAACGGATTTAAATGAAATTTTGTGATCCTACTTTATATATATGCCCGGTCAACATTTAAGATACTTTTCATCCTGAAAAATTTGAGAGCACCCGTGGGATGATTAAAAAAACCTATAGCTACTAATCTACGTAGCACAATCAAAAGGGGGTCGAAATATCGACAGTTTAAATCGTCCTTTTGATCGTGCAACTAGGTATAACTATACAAGATAACCCATACGTAGCAGGAACGGGTTGCTACGTACACAGAAGCGCATCAGAATGCTTAATTACAATATCTGGGCGTTGGTATCATCTCAGAATAAGATAAGTTTGGTTAGTATAGATATTACAATCCACGATGACACGCCCCACTCTGTCTTACTCCATGCGAATTGAGTAACATAAGCGATTTCGACAGAGTGTATAAGTAGAGGAAGACCAAAGAAGATATAGGTAAATTGTGTGAAAGAAGATAGCACGTTGACAGGAGAGAATGGAAGAAGACTCCTTTACGGGTCCATCGAACCCAGGGACCACTCATTTATCTTGGGAAAAATTAAGAAATTCCACGGGAAACATTTTTTTTAAAAAAACGAACTGCACGCGGGCGGAGCCGCGGGCAACAGCTAGTATGTAATAAGAAAGGTGAAAACTCTATCGCCAAGTTCGGAAAGCAAGTTTGCACCGAGAAGAACTGCGGGCCTAGACAAAGTGACTTGTCGTTAAGCGTTAACGACAGTAGAAAAACCACGTGACCACCAGTACAAAACAAATGAAAGCAGAATCGACTCTATTAACACTTTATCTAGCCATGCTGGCAAGAAAAGGGACAAATATCCTTGTCAGAGTCGCAATAACGTATATCGTGGCACGAGTAGCAACGGTGGTTTATGGTATTCGCAAAATCATAACATAGCGTCGTTATAGTATATAGCATAGTCATTTTACTAACGAGTAACGATGTTTCGGTGAAAATTGAACTGCACAACTAAGGATAGTTGCTGATCGCATTACTAAAACGAGCGGATTAATTACTATGTGTAAGCACCAGCTACACTTCTGCGAATAATGATTTTGTTTGCGATTCCTCAAAACAAGCATTCCGTTCTTATTTACCTACGACAGAGTTACGTACAACTCATACGCCAACGCCTGTTGCATAAATAGAATCATTTTCTTGGATGGAAATCCACTACTTTTAATACCTACATAGGGCCGTCATCAAAGCGTGAAAATCTTTGCAGTCACGGCCTATTTACGCTCCGACAAAACATGATGTCAATGAAGAAATATGTAATTCCGCTAAACAGTGGCTGCAATGTGAATAACGTGTATTTCATTCCGTAAACGAGAAGGGAAAACATCTCGTTTCCACTAACAGATTACTGTCAGGATAGGGTACTAAAGTTTCTCGCTAAACCAAACAAAACTGACGAGAGCGCAAAACAGAGTTTTGCATTTAGAAACTCCAGAATTTTGTGTGCAAATAAAAAATTAAATAGCGAGTACTAACCACTGTTTTCATGTTTGATATAGAATAGTTGAGACCATAGAGGTCCAAGAGGCCACCCTCTACTTCAGAAGTGCGGCAAAAAACACTTTGCCTAAATTGGCAAACCCGAGCCGTCGCTACGCAATTTTTCACGCACACTAGCATCCGCGCACCATAAAAATTTCAAATTGACACACTCACACTACAAGAAAAAGAATTCCTTACTCACCGAGCTACAGTTATTGTTAGGAAGGGTTCTATCTAGTCGGAGCGCGAGCGACGATCTTAATCTATGATCACTTCACTATAACATGCTGAAGTGATCTGTGGCGTGGTTCGCAGTGCATAAACGATACTGCGGTTGGCTTACTACTGACGCCGTTGGTGTCAATACAAACAATTTTACACCAGTAATCTCGCGACTGAGTATACTACTAATGATCAAAGATTCTGGGCAACATTAATATCGCCAGCCAAATTGATATAAGATCGATAACAAAAATAGACGAACTAATAAAAAGCAGCACCGAAGTGGCGTGACACGGAACGATCAGGTCATTATCGGCTTCAACAGCGCCTGACATTGGGTTCAGCGTGCGCCGGCCACCGTCCGCCACCTGCCACAACATTGCTCCACGTCACAACAAGCGGCCGACGCGACTGCATCACGAGACGCGCCGCCACGCCAGCCGCCGGCTGATGCGAGGCTACTAGCCACGCCAGCCGCCGGCTGATGCGAGGCTACTAGCCTAATACTCGTTATACTCATACATACCATCACCAATGGTTATTTATTAATTTATTATCCTATCATATTAATACTAAAAAAGTATTCCAATTTGTATAAGTTTCACACAACTACTGAGGCTGTAGAACGTAGATGTAGGGCTAGTTTTGTGCTCGAAAAGTCTATCTAAAATTTTGGAAAAACCCATTTTACTACAGGTAATACATCACATCATCACAGCTATAGATAAGTTATTATGACACACTTCCTTGAAATGACGGTTATATTATACGTTGTGAAAAGTAAAGGAAAAGGGAAAAGGAATCCACGATACCCAGGATATGTGAAAAACTAAATTCTGTCTTCACAAGCACCGACTTATTTTCCGACTATCTACAGTACTAACTACTAACTTATCCATAGGGGGCACCCGCGATTTCAGTCACGCGGTTTCAGTTTCCGCGGACTCCGTTCCTTTTTATCTCCGAGCTTTCTATTGTTGAAAGAATTTTGATAATCGGTTCAGTAGATCCAGAGATTACACCTTACAACGTCAGAAACTCACAAACATCGTTACGTTACCTCTTTATATAGTATAGAATAGGGGTTGAGTTTTCTTAACTACGTAACTGTAGACCAAGCAGCCCGATGCGTTAAGTGGTTCAAACTTTGCTTTAGTTCGGTCAGTCAGTCAAATGGTTCGATAAGCCGATGTCAACGTTAAATTGAAGAATACTGAAAGGCATTCAAATTCAAACACAAACATGCTCGTAAATAAAAATGTTAAGCCTGGAGATTATTAACTCAATGACAAAAGTAAAATAACCATCGTGTTGTGGTCGACAAACTCGATCAAGGTCCGTTCAAACTTACAGCTTCGCTGACGCTACATCAGCGTCTATGAGAGGTTAGTCTAATGAAAATAATATGATATTTTTGTTAGTCATGTTTTAAGCGGTTTAGATGTTTCTGGCATCCTCTTTCCTGTCCAATATTTTTTTCAGTAGGAAAATTTAAGACTTAAGAGTTAAGATCCATCCGATCCATTAACTGTGAATTCTGTTTATTGTTCAACATTCCAATAAATCAACGAATATTTGATTTGGAAGCCCTCAGTTACAGCATTGTATTGGTTCTATATTTGTCCCTTAAGATTTTACCGTACTTATAAATTTTCAGATGCCTGATAATTCCTCACTTTTTCTATTATAATTGATTCCGAGAGCTAAACGCAGAATTTCGGTCGATCAAATAACTTCTCTTTGATGTCAAATGAAAAGCTTTCCATATTGCCAACTGAGATATGAAATAATATCACAGAAGTTATAACAGCTTATACGAGGTGAATCGCGCCGTCCCAATTATGCAAGAGACAAGTATGCGCAGCGGGAAAATGCACGGCATTTGTTTACGATCCTGAAGTTACATAAGGCGTCCGAGTCTGGCCCGTCCTGCCCTCTATTTATACTGACACTTTCATCCCATGCCTTCTGAACAGTTGCGTGCATTCCATGCACCACGACATCACGACCAATAAGACACTGCTGACCTTTTGTACAAAGTGTAGCGTGGCAACTGGCTTTTTCAGGACTGGCAAACGTAATTTTTTTTATTTTCTACTATTATCTGCAACTAGCTATTACCCATTGCAAGTTGCAACTGGCTGTTACCGGCAACCGCGCTCGCGTTAATTTCGGGTTTTCTCAAATCCCTGAATTCACAAATCCCATGAGAACCATGGATTCTGTTGCGTCACAAATCCCATGAGAACCATGGATTCTGTTGCGATAAAAAATTGTCTATGTGTTAATCCAGGGTAAAATATATGTCCATTCAAAATTAAATCGGTTCAGTAGTTGCGGCGTGAACTTTCGCCTTTAAAATATCAGTGTGATAACTATAGTGATTAATTAAGCTACATTTTCACTGTGATTTTTCTCCTCAAAAAGAACATTTCTTTAAATGAAAATGATTTGGTATTACCGACACTTATCATCCATTCAAACTCTTTTTAAACCCCGACGCGAAAAGAGGGGTGTTAAGTTTGACGTCGATATCTGTCTGTATGTGTGTTTGTCTGTAGCATTGTAGCTCTCAAACGGATAGAGATAGACCGATTTCGATGCGGTTTTTTTTATCATTTGAAAACCAGTTTCTTTTCGGTGGTTCTTACTACTTAGCTATTACTATCGGTCCAGTAGTGTATAAGTATTAGCCCTTTTCCACAATGATGTAAGTCATATTTGGAATATGATTAGCGTTTTTAGTGCCACGCGTTTTTTTTTAGTTATTTTAAAATTACTTTGTGTGGTCATTGACAAATAATATGTTTTCAACCAAATAGCCTATGATAGAGATTATAGTGCAGTTATTATCTCGCTGCAGACTCAGCGTCCCAGCGCCCAAAATGCACATATTTACAATATGGACAGTGTAATCTTGCCCTCTCGCATTTTCACGCGTTGTCACCTGAATAGTGACACATATCCAGTGACTAAGGGCGGTCTAAAGATAATTTTCCTCCTAAGCTCACCCGTTAGCCGAATTCGACGCCCGTCAAATTACCATTTTATTGTATGTAACCTACTTTTCATGGTGTGCAATTAAAAAAAGCGTAAAGGAGAAATTTTCATTTTACTTTGACCTGTCTGCTTTTATCTTGACTCACTATCTATACCTAGTAACTCCATTCATAATCACTTTGTAACATATTATGTACTAGTAAAGTTCATGAATAACAAAAACTGAATGAAACACTCGTGAGTTTTTATCTGGGGTATCTTTGGAGATACTAAAAGATTTTAGAGACAAGTGAAGTGAGCCGTACGTAGATAATCTTGCAAGGTTGGAGTTATTTTCTTTTTAGTCTAAGTTGAGTTTAAATAGTTTTGTATGTGACTCAACATGTTTACGTTTTCCTTAAGATATTTTGTGTGTCAAGGAAGCAAGACGCCGATTATTCTACTGTCTACAACCCATTAACCATTTTATCAATAGGACTATACCAAAGTCCAAAACCATAGATTTATTTTAGTTACGCAGATTATTTATTTTTGGAATGCATCAGTTTAAGTAAAATAAATAATTTCCGTGTTAAGAAAACAGTTCAATATTAGGAATACCAAGAATTTAAATAAAATATGGGAATAAAACCGCGCCGAGTAGTAATATTATTGCTCATGATACTTATTAGCGATTAATAATAATTTTACCTAGTTAAAAAATAAGTAAAACTTCAGCCGGATGTAATGTGATTAAAAGATTTAATTGAAGACAATGCCCGTCATGCTTAGTCGACTTCACTATTTGGATTATCCACTTCAAATCTTAACTCGCTAGAACTGCAAGCGAACGGTAAATTAAAAAATAAATAGGCAAGTGCGTGGCCTCTTCTCGCGCTGAGGATTGCGTACTACCACTGTGTGCCGTTTAAAAATAAAAGAAAAATATACCTCGAAAAAAAGTCATCTACCTATTCTTGTTATGCTATGATCAAACGTGTATCAATTTAGATGTCCTTTCTTTTATAGAATTAGTAATTAAGAGGACACACTTTAACCGTTTTCTTTTTTTAACTGTTGACGAAAATTATGGCACTATAGACCAATTTTAAAAAGAAATTATTTTGATTCGACTTCCAAATTTATTTGAAGTCCCACTTTCGATTTTATACATATAATTATTTTATTATTCAACTAAAATATTGTGTTAGACATCCAAGTCTATTTATATATATATATATATATATATATATATATATATATATATATATATATATATACATATTTTAAATATTATCTTGCTAATAGCTCAGTATTCATTAAGTAACCGACCACAATAAAATCCTGTGACATACAGACGGACTAACAGACACGTTGAAACTATAAGGGTTCACTTTTATAATTTGGCTGCAGAACCCTAAAAAATGTAACCAGCTTTTAGTAAACAGTTTGAGCACAGAGTTTGAGCTTGTTGAACGAAATTCGGTGAAGGCTACTAACGAATATTAGTACTAATGTGTTTAATGGTCATTAGTTTAAAGCAAGCGCATTTGTCAACGTCAGGCTTCTGATTTATAATTTACCCTGTCTCCGAACATTTCTTAAAATATAAAATGGTATACAACTTTGTAATTTAAGGCGAATAGTTACTGTAAATCATAATTACTTCCAATAACGATTATTCCATAGGTCATTAACGATTGAGAGCACCCCAAAATAATCTTAAATTAGGAAAATTTCAATAGCAAGACGTAAAAGTTTGAATAATGAAATGATAAGAACCGCGGTCTGTAGTGATAAGAAAAAATTATAGTAAAAGAAACTTTAGCTATTTTAAATAAGAAAAAATTGTACAACTCAGGCAGGTAACAGAGATTTATATTTTCTACATTTTCAGTGAAATATAGTCAGGCACCTACTTCAGTCTCTCTCTACTCATGATATATGCATAGTTGTGTGTGTACTCTGATAGAAGGCTTATTTGAATCAAGACTAAAAAGTTAAATACTTTTACATACTCGTCATATTTTAAGTAAAGTACATTCATCAAAATCATTAGTCAGTTTATGAACACTTCACTACAGATTATTATTTACGCGTAGCGAAGTCGTACCTGTAAACTTTACAGTGTAAAGTAACATTACAGATACCCGATGTAAACACCGGTACACGTGGCCTTAGCTGCGTGGATACTGATTGCAGAGCCACTGATTGAAGAATGTAGGTCAAAATACTTGCATTTCTCTCAAAAGCTTAAGTTATACATGAAATCAAACGGCACTGCTATGATTTGCGTTGTAAGAATTTTCAACAACAAGCACACCAAGAAAAGCTAAGTTGAGAGTTCAGGCACGGAAGACGGAGAAGTGTTTTTGTTTACTGAAAGTAGCGAAACGCGTATAAATTACCGGATTGTCGTAAAACTTTTCAATATTACAATTCTTTTTTGATGACGCAAGTAGAATCTTATAGAAGCCGGCAAGTAGAAAAGGCATTTGAATAGGAGCGCTGCAAACATCGTTTCATTTCTTAGCTGTTAGGGCTGCATTTCTTTTTTTCTGTATACGAAGAATAGAATATAATACAATACCGGACGGGATACGGAAACAACAACTGCCACAAAGGGACTGTTCCGATGATTATCTATAAAATTAACGTTAAGTAGGTAATCAAAGGAGCGCTCAAAGTCAAAGGTTAGGTCAACTCAACATCCAATTTTTACCGCCGTTTAGCGCATAGGTCTATATTTCTAAGTAAATTAGTGGATAATACGGCAACCGCATAGGTGTAAAGGTACCGTACCGTCGCAGTGCCTGCAGCGCTTGGGCTCCGGGGCCGCGAGCTCGTCGCTGAGGTCGCGGTGTCGTACCGGCATGGCGGCGCATCCCGCGCCGGCGCCGCCACCAGCCGTGAGCGTGCGGGCTCGCGCGTCGACCGCTTCCCTAGCGGCTCGGTCGCCACTGAGCCTCACCAATCCGCCCGCCCCGGCCGGTAGGCGGCGCCCATTTGTAAGTTATTTTGGGCGCCCGTGACTCACAGCTAGCGCTGCAGCTATCGCGCTGAGCGGCGCCCGCGCATCAGCCTTTCCTACGCCACCCTGCTTCAGCGACCGCCCATCAGCTACACTGATAATGACTCTCTAAATTCTTATCTGGTGTTGTTTCTATCGTAGATACCAATGTCATTGCAACTAAATTGGTGTTTAGTTATGGAAAATTTAAAAAGATTTACAAATCTGCTCAACGACTCAATGGACCAGAATCCTAACAACTCACCCTGCCATCTTTTTTTCCCCATAATCGCGAGGTTATTGGGAGGAGTGGGGTTGGCCCTCACCAAGTCACTGAAAACCACCAGTTTAGTATTTAGTATGCCACCCCTATCTATTAATTGGGGAAATTCTAGACATATGTTTTATAGATGTAAATTTTACATCTATAAAACATCTGTCTAGAATGCCAAAAATGATAATCTATATATATATACTTATAATAAAACTGTAAAGGGTCGAATTCTGTACATTGAAGATATTTTGAAAATTTTTGTTGGAGGACACTATTTAGTCGATACTGAAGCCAAAACTGTAATTTGTTTCATTTTTGTCTGTCTGTCTGTCTGTCTGTCTGTCTGTCTGTCTGTCTGTCTGTTTCACGACCGGGCATCACGGCTAATCCGCTGGATGGATTTAAATGAAACTTGACATGATTATAGTTCATACCCCGAGGTAGGACATAGGATACTTTTTGTCCCGAAATTCATCATGGTTTCCCTGGAAGACGGCATCAAAGTCCAAACGTTTTTTAGTTATAATTCATTAACACGTTGTCCGATTCCATTCATTCTTTATTTGTTAGAAAGGAGGTTCTCTAAAGATTATTCCATACAAATCTTATCATCATCACTTTTGTAGTTCAGAAATTACAGACATCAGAACCTTTAACTTCAAGTAGGTAGGTGACTTGAAACTCGGAATGCACAAAGAACCTAGGGCTAGGACGTAGGGCTCAAGTAAGACTGGAGTACCCTTACAGCCGTAAATAAATAGGCTTAGCAGGAGATTTTGTATGGTTTAAAATTTTTCACTTTTAGGGTGAACAAAAATCATGTAACTGGCGTTATCGCTACGTTATACCGTATAGCGCCATCTCTACAATTAATGTGGAACTTGAATGTAAAACTCTGAGATAGGTACTACCGAATTTTTTTAAATAAAAATTAACTGTCATGTTATATTTACTGTTTCCTGACTTTATATTAAGATGGCACTGTTAGGTAAGACATGAACAGATTTAAACTTTATCATCCGCAATAT
The DNA here is from genome assembly GCA_963855885.1 of Coenonympha glycerion. Taxonomy (NCBI): domain Eukaryota; kingdom Metazoa; phylum Arthropoda; class Insecta; order Lepidoptera; family Nymphalidae; genus Coenonympha; species Coenonympha glycerion. Next base: position 9,995,775 of record OY979636.1, on the reverse strand, counting down.
GGAAAGGGTACTTAAGATAATGGTTCACAAATATTTTTAACTCTTAGGTCTTATCGATCCTAACCGACCAGTAAGGAAATATATAGCCATTGTCCATTCTGATGTTTTGGATTGTATTGAGATGAAGCAAAGATTTTTAAAAGACTCTTACATTATGTTGGGCTGGGGAATATTGTTAGTAGAGTAATTTATCCCAGTGGTACCCTACCCGGCCGAACTCTGAAAGAAGAGTTCTACCACCAGTACAACTTTTCACATGGTTTAATAATTTTTGACATATTTCGTGGTTTCAGAATAAAAATCACAATGAAAAGGACGATTTTAACTGTCGATATTTCGATACCAATGTATCGAAATATGTACGAATGTGTGTTGCTGATGGCGGCGCCGGTGTGCCAACGTTAACATCGTCTGCGTGTTATTTCCGAATTTAAAAACAAAACAAACCAAGTTTCGGCTCTAAAAGAAGTTAAATTGAATAGTGGTATCGACAAAATCAACAAGGGCAAAAAGTGGCGTAACGACATTTACATTTACCTACTACAAAAACCGGGAAAAAATCGTGCGCAGTGTCAAAGATATTATAACCTAAACTATTGTGAACGGTCAAGTTTTCCCAGGACTTATGTGTTTTAAAGTGACCAGTTACTAACAAAAACCCATAACAATATTAATTTTGGATGCAAACATGTTGATTTTCACCAAACAAGTGAAGTGAAATGGTGTTTCGAAAACGGTCAATACTAGTGATAAATGATATTTACAGTTGGAAAACTAACGAACTTACGTGTGTACTAACGAACTTATTGTGTGTCTTACTATAAACGCTTTTAAATTAACCATTTTATATAAGGACAAAACCAACCAAACATCTTATAAATCTTGGTGCAAAATTGCTATGAACCTCTGTGAAACACAATCATAACCTATAAAATATAATAAATCAAGTATTAAAATTACCAACATTGGGAACTGTTTTCTACATTTTGGATTTTAAACATATTAAAAATTAATAATTCAGCTAAAAATTCCCCGATTTATATCTTTGGCGGAACCCCATAATTTAAGTGCAATCACACACGTTCCGGTGACATTTGAAAATTCCATCACAAACAACAGGACCGGACAAAACATGGAGCAACTCATGGATCAACTGATGGAAAAAATGCTTCTAAAAATGAAGGAAGAGTTTGAAAAACAAACAATTACCATCACAAAAAATGTTACCGAAAGTGTGGTGGGAACTATTGATGAAAAACTCAAGCCACTCTTACAAGAGAACCAGGAGCTAAGAAAACAAGTGAATACTCTGAAAAGTAAAATAAAACAACTGGAGAGAGATGCAAGAAAGAGTAACATCATAGTGCACGGTGTTAAGGAGTCGGAGAACAGCAATTCAGAACTCGTGGCCCTAGTTCTGGATATTTTAAACACAACAAACACAAATAGCAGCGAAAGCTGGGACAAATGGGAGATCAGTAGTGCACGAAGACTTGGGAAAAAACGTGAACAGAAACCAAGACCTATTTTAATAACTGTCACGCTGGAATGGAGGAAATTTGAACTGTTGAAGAACAAAAGGCTGCTGCCTGAAAACATTTACATTACGGAAGACTTCCCCAAGGATGTTATGGATAAAAGGAAAGAACTTAGAATACAACAACAGGAACAAATTAAGAATGGGAAACAAGCCTTCATACGATATGATAAATTAATTATAAAAGAGAAACCTGTAGAAAAACGCAAAAGGTCACCAACAGATTCACCCAAGAATCCTCCTAACCAAACCGAAGGTAGAATAACAACTCCAGCTAAAGTGAACAAGACCAGCAAACTTGAGTATGCAAGAAGAGTGAGGTCAGACTCAATCTCAAGAGGAAATACACAAACGCAATAGCAACTAACCACAACACGGAAGCCACAAACAGCAAACAGAAACAAATATGTAAATAACAATAGAATAACTACTACTTCTCCAATACGGCTGGTCACCGCGGGGAAGAATGACCAACTCCCTCCAAGAAGGAAAAACAAAAACAACTGTCTACACATATGCACACTGAACACATTAACCTTGCGAAGAGAGGAGAGCCTTAAAGAGCTTGAAATTGCCCTAACTAATTTAAAATGGGACATACTAGGGGTGTGCGAAATGAGAAGAGTAGGAGAAGGAATTGAAGAGAGAGATACTTACATCCTTTACCACAAAGGTGGGGAGTCTGCACACTACGGAGTGGGGTTCCTTATCAAAAAAAGTCACAAAAATAAAATAATTGGATTTGAAGGCATATCGGACAGAATAGCCATCATCCACTTAAACATACCCCAATATAAAAAGAACTGGACAATTGTTGAAATATATTCCCCTACTGAACAAGCCAACAAAAATGACATAGAAGATTTCTACAACTCCTTAACTGACGTGGTGGATAAATATTCCTGCAATAACCTTATTCTAATGGGCGATTTCAATGCTCGGGTGGGGTCAAGAGAAGCCGGAGAGGAAATAGTTTTGGGTAAATATGGGCATGGAGAGAGCAAAAATGGACAAAGGATTTGCAACTTCTTGCTGGAGCACAACCTCGTTCTACTGAATTCTGTGTTTAATAAAAAACCCAAGTCAAAATGGACGTGGATATCTCCAGACGGAGTGCACAAAAATGAAATTGACTATCTAATATCCAACAAAAGAAACTATTTTGCTGACACCCATGTGGTCCAAAATTTGAATTTCAACACAAATCACCGGATGGTACGAGGTCGCCTCAACCTAAGCCCTGCGAAGAAGTCCAGGAACCACATAATCATGAAACAGCTACTACCTCAAGTACCTGATGTGAAAAAAGCTGATCTTACCTCTCTAAAGTCCCTTCTGATCATCGCAGACTCTGACATAGATCTAATGGAGAAATACAACCAAATAGAAACAAAACTCAAAGAAATAACTAGATCCATTCCTAAGAACAACAAATCTCAAGATATAAGTGAAAAAACTTTGGAACTCTTGGAAAAAAGAAAAATACTAAAGACAGGTCAAGGAAATAGAGTAACATATAAGAAAATAGCAAAAATAAACAAAAAAATAAGGAAGAGTATGAAAAGTGACAAGAAAAGGAAAAGACTACAAACATTAGAGAAGCATATCCTAAAAACTGGGGGCATCAAAAAAGCCCTAAAAGAACTACGAGAGAAAGGGAAAGAGTGGATTCCACAATTGAAAAATAAGCAGTTAAACATAACCAAAAGAAAAATCATACAAAAATTAGCCACAGACTTCTATAAAACGCTGTACTCAAATGAAAACTCTGATCCTAAGCATATACATAATACAGAAATATCACTAGAGGAATCCATAAATAGTACCGAAAATGAACCGGAGATCTTACTATCAGAAACTGTGAAAGCTATAAAGTCTCAAAAAATGGAGAAAGCTCCAGGGCCTGATAATATCTCAAATGAGCTGATGAGAGGCACTATAAACGAAATAAGTCCTATATTAACAAAAATTTTTAACAACATCCTCCATACAGGGTTCATCCCAAGCCAATGGGCAAATTCGCACATCATCCTCATCCATAAAAAAGGAGCTAAAGATGAGATTGACAATTACAGACCAATAAGCTTGATATCAAATGTCTACAAAGTATTTGCTAAAATAATACTGGAAAGGATCTCAAGAAAGCTCGATGAGAATCAACCAATAGAGCAGGCAGGTTTTAGGAAGAACTTTAGCACCATCGATCATATCCATACAGTTAAGCAACTTTTGCAAAAATATAATGAGTATCAAAAACACCTATACCTTGCTTTTATAGACTATTCCAAAGCATTTGATAGCCTAATACACAAGTACATTTGGCTAAGCCTAGAGGAACAAGGAATCAGCAAAGTGTACATTAATTTAATAAAAAACATCTATACCAAAAGTGAAAGTCGTGTCAAACTAGAAACAACAGGAGACCCTTTCCCAATAAATAGAGGAGTTAGGCAAGGAGACCCGCTTTCACCAAAACTTTTCTCCGCAGTCCTAGAGAGTATCTTTCGCAAATTAGACTGGTCTAACTTTGGTCTAAACATCAACGGTCGACGCTTGAACCACCTCCGATTCGCTGACGATTTAGTCTTATTTGAGGAGGATCCAATCAAACTTCAGGTTATGATCGAGCAGTTAGCGGAAGGAAGTAAAAAAGTTGGACTAAAAATGAATTTACAGAAGACTAAGGTGATGACCAATACAGAACGAATTGACATAAAACTGAACGGGACCTCACTTGAATATGTTGATGAATATGTTTACCTCGGGCAAATCATCTCTCCTGCTGACCAAATGACCAAGGAAATCAACAAACGAGTTGCATATGGGTGGAAAAAATACTGGTCCCTCAAAGAAATAATGAAAAGCAATGATCTAGATATCAACATCAAAAGGAAAGCTTTCAACACTTGCATACTACCCTGTATAACATATGGTTGTGAAACATGGGCACTCACTCAACAACATAGAGACAAGCTTGCAGTGTGCCAACGGGCAATGGAAAGGAGTATGCTTGGAATAAGCATCAAGGATCACATTCCTAGTTCATTCATTAGACAAAAAACCAAAGTTTCCGACATACTGACTCGCATCGATAAACAAAAATGGCGATGGACAGGCCATATATTGCGTTGTGGTATAGAAAAGTGGTCTAAGCAGGTCACGCTTTGGCACCCTCGCGAGGGCAAGCGTAACCAGGGACGACCTCCGAGACGCTGGGAGGATGAGATAAGAATAACTCTAGGTCCCTACTGGGCAAGGGTAGCTCTAGACAGAGGGCACTGGAAGGAGCTGGAGGAGGCCTTTGCCGAAAGGCACTCCAAAATTAGGGACATCATTTAAAAAAAGGAAAATTTAAAATAATAACATGTAATAATGTGTAATAATGTCACTAATTCTGGTGTAAATAAAGGCTATTTTATTTTATTTTATTTTATTTTATTTTATAGTTGCATATATGTTGTGCCTGCAAAACTCATTGCCATAGGCCTATGGTGTATAATTAGCCCACTATTAGCAAAAAACTAAATAAAATTTGAATTATCGTGCCCGGATGGTACCCATCCCCATAAATAATGTTTCTGTTAACTCTTTGCTTGATTATCATTGTCATGAATCTGCAATGTTTAGTCTGCTATCTGTGAAAGAACTTAATAAAATTGTAATATGGCAGGCAAGTTTTATCTAAGCTAAGCTCTATTAGTTTGTAAAAAACAATTTCAAGAATTAATTGTAATGAGCATATACTTTTTTCGTTTTAATCAATGACGAAGATCTAAAAGTTCAGACTCTCCATAGTAACTAATTAGTGATTTGGTTCTTAAAAGAAAGCTAATACTTAACAAAAGATTTACAAAAATAGCTTCATGAAAAGAACTCACATTCTCTCTTACTCTTTCATTAGGCCTGATTCAAAACAATCTAGTTGTGGTCAAATGGCATATTGGAATCTCATAGGAATACATTTTTTATACCTATGAGATACAATATTTGTGTATCTGTACTATTTTCCTAAATGGACAATAATAAAATATGAATTGGAAACTTACTTTGGAGTTACCAATATTTCTGATCAATATGTCTGAGCCATACATTTAATTCTGTTATAAATTATTTCTCACTGAGGATATGTAAGAATATAGATTTCATCCTAACCTCAGACCTACCTTCCAAATATATGGCAATAAATTCATAAAAATCGGTCAAACCACCTTGGAGGAGTTTTGAACACTTTGACATAAGAATTTTATATTATTAATTAAGATTAAGGCAGCGATGCCAGATCGTTCCCTAGGGAACGAAAAGCGTTCTATTTTATGATCAAGCGTTCCCTCGACGTTCCCTTACTTCAACCGTTCTTTTCGTTCTTTACGAAAATAAAATTAGAAATTAACTAAGGAAGTCAAGACTACATAATCTGTGTTCAAGAACAAAAAATTGCGTTTCGTTTCTCCATCCGGCCTAAAACTGCCGCCCTTTCAAAAGCAAGTACGAACGCAGCCATAACAAAAAAAATACGCTTCATTAGTCTGTGGCGAGCAGGGTTGCCAGATATTTGCCAATTGAATTCACCCAATTTTGCCTGCTAAGTAGCCTAAATTCGCCTAATTTTTTTTGCACAAGTAGCCTAGTTTGCCTTCAACTTTGAACTATCTAACAAGATCTATTTTAGTCCCAAATAAAGACGACACGTAAAAAAAACAACGTGAAGCGAAAAGTAATATATACAAAGTTTTTGTTTTGCCGGCGTGCGTCAGCTTGGGAAGTTTTTTCACTGAGTATGTACCTACTTTTAATTTTATGTTTTTATGGTGTTAGTATTGGTTATTGTGTGCTAGTTAGAAGTTTACTGCAGCTTGCACCTTTTAATTTACCCAGGTACACTGACTTATTTAACAGACTATACCGAAAAAAATTCAATAGGGTTTTCAGTTTTTCACCAGTGGACGTAGTGATTCATGAGAAAGGTTCGTGGTGGTTCATGCATGATGTATCCGCAACGCAACCTATCAAACGAATTCCACGCGGACGAAGTCACGGACAATATCATAAAAAATTTCTTATATGACAATACATTACATAATTAATAAATGAATATAAATGCTTATATAAACCTATAAAAGTCTTGCACAATTAAATTTTTTGGATAAAAATTGATTTAAAAACTTATTATTATGTTCTTCGTTCCCTCACCTCGAATTTCGTTCCTTTTCAGACACCCCGACGTTCTATTTCTCCAACCGCCAATGGCAACACTGGATTAAGGTTAAAGATTAATAGGATTGCATCCAACGTGCAGATTGCAGCATAGAATTTATACATTGTTTTGAAGGTAGGCAACAGCCGGCGAATTACAAAAAACGACTTTGAGAGTAATAATTTAAGCCAAAGAGTGTAACTACAGCCAATGTTATAAGAAAACTGCAAAAAAACGCTATACATTAGCAAGAATTACTCAAGACGATAATAATAACTTGCGCTAACGCTAATACGCAGTGCCTGGTGTCCGATCAAAAAAAAGTCAGATGATTCAATGCACTTACGTTATCACGTCTCCCATTAATTTATTGATTCATAAGCTTAATATCTTCATAACTTGCTTTCAAATACACTTCTCGTACCTACACAAAAATATTTTGATAAAAGTAAGCAGATTGCGATTTGTGTTAGAAAAAATGTAGCTTACCTGTTTTCAGAATAAATATGATGCGCGTTCCTTTTTTGAAGATTATGATATAAAAACGTTGTTTTCATTTGCAATTTCACTGAAATTCCGTTACACCACGTCACTCACAACTTTATTGTCGTAAAGAGATAGAACGGATACATTCCTTTATCACTTTTCTGCCATTTTGAATTTTTATCACAGACCAGGGAACCGATTTTTATTCTGTACCTAATCTGTTGTTCGAGAATTTTTGTTGCCAGTTGCCAGAGAAATATATATTTTTTTTCTCGTGTGAGAATATGTTGCCGCATAAAAAAAACGTATAATTTCACCGAATTATTTACTAAAATTGTATAATTGCGTAAAAGCATAGATAAGTCTTAAATTATATCAATAGTATCAAGATATATGGTATCAAGCTTGGTCTGAGGCTTTGATAATAATATACATAATCTAAGGTCTGAGGACTGGAGTATGGAGTGTATTGTTGAAGGATATCTCCATATTGGACAGTGTGACAGTTTGTGGCAGATTTCTGCCATTTGGGCAGCTTTGGCTTCTAAATTTTAACTCTGGCAGAATAAGCTGACGATTTAAGAAAGTGGCAGAGTGTGGCAGATATCGGGGAAATCCTTATTATCTTTGACATGAAAAAAAAACATGATTTTAGGTCTATTTATTTATTTTTGTATGACTTAATTACTCGGAAATGTTACATACCTACTTAGCTTCGAAACTTTTGTCTTGTGTCGATGGGACGGGGATGTACCTACGTCAAAATCACTAGGCTATTACTGTTTGTATAGTAACCTTACTCAGTACGTCTCGTACAGTACTTTTACAGTTAATGGAGTTGGCAGATTTTTTTGCTAGTGTTTGGCAGATTCACCTATTTTGAAACGGTCACACTGTTATTGGAAGAATATCCATTGGGACCATTGGTGCTTGGTAGTTCTGCGTCTGTCATTCTGTGTCTGCGATCAGCGATGGCCCTGCGACATGCGACAGTGCCTGCAACTCAGCCCAACTCATCCTGCGAAGCGGGAATAGGTGTAGAAACACATACCAGGGAATAATAACTTTATATTGGTAGAAATACTATGTGTTCTGTAATCTGAAATCGGAGGGCAGGCCAATGGAAGTTATGTCTAAAATACAACTAAAATAGGTTGGTGATTTTGGCAGCTGACAGATGTAAGCACAGAATATGAGTAGAATGTATTATTCGTCAAAGTCAATGCACCTATTCGATTATCGATTACTATCTCGATAGAATTTGGAATCGATATTCGTATGATTATGTTAAGCTTTCAATTTCCAAAAATCGACTTTTGATAGTCTTTGGTTGTTCGTTACCACAGACCAGGGAATAAGGAACTTATAGTATCTATATTATCAAAGATAAGGAATAACTAACTTTGAGGAAAAAGGGCGGGAAACTTCGGACACGGCGGACGCGGTTTTTTTCGTTTCTGTTTTTCTTTTAATTTGATATCTTATTTAGAAAAGGATTGGTGTGTTTTATATTATAAATAGTGTATTATAAGTGTATATTCATAGTAGTTAGCTGTATATATAGGTAAGTTATAGAAAAATAGTTTAACAACACTCTAACTCATGGAGGAACCCCCTGATCCTGGGGGAACAATTCCTCCAGGATCAGTAAATATGCCACATATTCCATCTAAGATGGACATATTAATTTCGGCGGTCGAGTCGTCAATGGATACTGATACTTCTATTATCTCTAATATCGACCAAACACTCAAAAGAAAAATATTTTCACGCGTATGTGTGGCATGTAATAAGCGAAAGAAAAAAACAAAAACACCCGATGGAAAAGCAAGGTATAATTGTGATTGCAAGTGCGATGCAAAAACCAATCTTGAAAATCCACTTAACACAAATACTGATCAAATTTCAAACGTAACCTCTGAAAATCCTAGTACTACAACTCGAGTGCCGATTGGTCGTGCTCAATATCAAGCCTCTGATAATGCCCCATTTATTGTACATGTTCAAAAAGAAGGTGAAGTTGATAGCACTACGTCACTGCACCCTATAACATTTGGCCGCTTTTTGAAACAACATAATTTAGTTGGTATTGTGAATGGTAGTCTCAAACGAGTTGGCAGGAATAGAATAAGCATATCGTTTTCTTCGTACATAGATGCTAATAACTTTTTACAAAACAAAAATCTTGAAACAGCCAAATTCAAAGCATTTATCCCGACGTTTAATGTTACTCGCATGGGTGTAGTGAAAGGTGTACCTCTTGATTGGTCTGACGATGAGGTTTTGTCAAGCATGACTGTGCCACTTGGTTGTGGACCAATAATTAAAATTAGGCGTATTAAAAGAAAAGTAATTGTAAATAATGCAAGTCAATTTATTAATACTGGAACAGTAATTATTACTTTTGATGGACAAGTACTACCTACCAGAGTTTACATGTGTTACACTGCTTTGCCAGTTGAATTGTACATCTATCCAACAGTGCAGTGCTACCAATGTTGCCGTTTTGGCCATGTAAAAAATCAATGCCGATCAATGCCAAAATGTTACAAGTGTGGGCAAGGCCATTCTGGGGACACTTGTCAGGTAGAAGAGGAGGATTACCGGTGCTGTTTATGCAAAGGTTCACACCAAGCTGTGAATAAGAAATGTTTAGAACATAGTAGGCAGAGAGCAATAAAAGAAACTATGAGCAAAAGCTGCATTTCATATATGGAAGCTATTAAAATGCATCCACCTGTTTCAAAATTATCTTATGCAGAAGCTTTATTTTCAACACCCATGTCTTCATCCTCAAAATATAATCCGTCTACTTCAGATTCTAATCCAGCAACTTCCAATTCTGTTTCACAGTCATATAAAAAAACTGTGTTTGCAAAGCCAAGATCTCCCGCAAAGCTGAGCAAAGGATATGACCGCTTTGCTCACTCAAATATAATAAAAGATCCTGTGTTACCTGCAGAAAAACCAATTAATAACAATCATAATGAAAACACTATGAAAATTGCTGATATAATTAAATTTCTCATCCAATTACTATCACAATCAAATTTAGTTTCACCGTCCCACGTCGCCTCAGTAATAGAAGCATTATGCCAAATTCAAAATATTAATAATGGATCACAAAGCCAGAGTGATTCAATGGAATTGCCTAAGTCTCAACATTAGGAAACCTGACCTAATTCAATTAATAAATAATCAAGATCCTTTTCTCATCTGTCTCCAAGAGACATGGTTGAGAAAGGAATCATTGTTTAAAATGCCAGGGTTTGTTTGTCTCAGAGAAGACAGACTTGATGGGTATGGTGGAGTGGCAATACTCATCAAAAATACTCTGGCATTTACTCCTATCACTCTACCTGTACATAGCGATGACTTATCTGTTATTGCAGTTATTGTAAATAGTATATGTTATGTATCTTTATATTTCTCCCGTCCTAACAATGATATATTTAATGAAATTAATGAAATATTAAATTTTTTACCGAAACCATTTTTATGTTTAGGAGATTTTAATTCTCATCATGAGTTATGGGGTTGTTCCACATCAACTTACTACGGCGAAAAGTTGTTAGATTTAATTAGCTCCCATAACCTGTGCATTTTAAATACTGGATCTCCAACACGGCTCGCTCGAACACCTAGTGCTCTAGATTTGTCAATTTGCACTCCTGATCTCGCTTCTTCTCTCACTTGGTCACCTGCTGAATCTACTTATGGTAGTGATCACTATCCCATAATAATTACCTTCCCCTTTAAAAATCCTCCAAAGCAAGTAAGACAACCACGTATAAAACATAAACTAACAGATGCCAACTGGAGTCTGTATAGAGTAGCTGTAGAACAAAAAATTAAAAATCTACCTAAAATAAGTCACTCTAATTTATTAGAATGCTCACAAGCATTAGCTACAGCAGTAACTGAAGCTGCAAATGAATGCTTTCCGTTAAAAAGGTGTGGTTTGGGATTTATTCCATCTCCACCATGGTGGGATGCAGAGTGTACTAATGCAGTTAAACAGAGAAAGCAAGCTGAGAAACAATATTGTCAGAATATGACTGATGAAAATTTTGATCATTATTTGCAAATTGCTAATACTACTAAGGAGCTACTTAGGGTAAAGAAGTATGAAGGGTGGCAAAGGTTTTGTTTATCTTTAAATCCCCATGTTTCACCGTCTTTGGTTTGGCAAAACATTAGAAGGTTCAGATCTGCATTTAAAGATACTCAACAAAATAAAATTTCATCAGAACTTGCAGAACAAGTCATGGATCGCTTAGCTCCTCCTTATGTACCTGAATGTCCCATGGTTATAACGCCCCATATATCTTTTAATTATTGTAATAACGCTTTAAATTCGCCGTTTACACTTATTGAATTAAAAGGCGTACTTTCATCTACCAAAGATTCTGCACCAGGTGAAGACGGGATTCCTTATTCCTTCTTGTCGAATCTCGATGATAATAGTCTCAGTTACTATCTGTCCTTGATAAACAATGTTATGATTACGGGCATCGTGCCCGATTCCTGGAGGTCCCAAACATTGATCCTTATACAGAAGCCGAATAAACCTAGTGCAGATCCAACATCCTATAGACCGATTGCATTGTCATCGGTATTGGCTAAAACTGCTGAACATCTTATTAAAATTAGGCTGGAATGGTTCTTAGAACATAATACATTATTATCAAGAACTCAGTTTGGTTTCAGGAGAGGTAAATCTACTCTTGACAGTTTGAGCATATTTACCACAGACATAAGACTGAGTTTTTCTAAAAATGAGTCACTGGTTGCTGCTTTCCTAGACATAAATGCTGCTTATGATAATGTTAATATTTCAATTTTAAAAAATAAATTGTTAGCCTTAAATGTTCCTATTTTACTAATTAATTTTATTGTAAATATGTTGTATGAAAGATACATCAAGTATTCATTAGATTCGTCTGAAAATGATAAATTCATTAGAACTGTGTGGAAAGGTTTGCCACAAGGTTCTGTTTTGAGTCCTATTTTATATAACATTTATACTTACGATTTGGACACATCTATTGAGAAGTATGCAAATGTTCTGCAATATGCAGATGATTTGCTTTTATATGTTGCTGGACCATCCATACATAATATTAGTCAGTTATTAACCTTAGCATTAAATGCCTTAAAGGGTTGGTTAGATACTAATGGTTTAGATTTGTCACCATCCAAAAGTTCTGTTGTGATATTCTCCCGAAAGCGAAATCTCCCACCTATTAATATTAATTACAATAGTGTACCGCTAGAAATTAAAGAGAAGGCAAAATTTTTGGGTGTAATACTAGATTCTAAGCTTACTGGAGTTCCTCACTATGAATATATTTTACTAAGGTGTGAGAGAAATTTAAACATTTTAAGGTGTCTCACAGGTGTATGGTGGGGTGCACATCCTTTTTCAATGAGACTGTTATATAATGCTTTGATAAGGAGTGTTTTGGACTATGGAACATTCTTATTACACCCAGGTAATACAAGTGCAGTTAAAAAGCTGGATTCTGTTCAGTCTAAGGCTTTGAGATTAGTAACAGGTGCAATGAAATCGAGTCCCATAAATTGTCTGCAGGTCGAATGTTGCGATCCACCCTTATATCTAAGAAGGCAGTTCCTCTGTGATAAATTCTTCTTCCGAACGCTACAGCTAAGTTCACATCCATTATTTTTAAAAGTACAACAACTGGCAGAGCAGGTTGATGCCTGTAACTACTGGTTTCATAAAGATTCTCCATGTCTTGTAAAAAGTCATAGAAAATATGAAAGCTTAGGAGCTCCCACATATCGAAATATTACTCTTCCTTTATACCAATACAACTATGAAAGTCTTGTTGCAGTTCCGCAAATTAAATTGGATATAGGATTATTAAAAAATAATCCCAACTCAAAACAAGAATTCAACAGCATTATTAATAATGACTGGTCCGACTGGCATAGCATATTTACGGATGCCTCTAAAGATCAAGATAACAGTTGTGTTGGCGTTGGGGTCTATCATTCACAATATAAATGTATACAACAAACTAAACTTCCACCTGAAACTTCCATTTATACCGGTGAATGTTACGGATTACTTAAAGCTCTAGAATATATTTTAATTTTAAAGATATCAAAAACAATAATTTTTTCGGATTCCCGCAGTGCTTTAGAAGCTATTATGAGATTCCCATTTAAAGTTCATAAACAGTCTTCAATTATTTTTGACATCAGAGATCTTTTATATAAATGCTCTCAGAAGAATTGTGATGTTGTGTTGGCTTGGGTTCCAAGCCATGTGGGCATTCCCGGAAACGTAAGAGCCGATCAACTGGCAAAAGAGGCTGTACGTGTAGGAGATACTGTACCGTACACTAATTATTGTACTGATCTGGTACATTTAGCTAAAACATATTTGTATGAAGCGTGGGATGTGATATGGCATAATGATGGTTCAGTGGGTAAACATTATAGAAAAATTCAGCCATTCATTCCAAGAAAACCATGGTTTAGCCGACTAGTATTTTCTAAAACGGTCACTTCTGTTTTGTGTAGAATGCGCTTAGGTCATGTTTGTACCCCGGCGCATTTGCACAGACTAAAAATTGTCCCCGACCCTCTTTGTTCCTGTGGAGAGTATGGGGACTTAAACCATGTTTTCTTTGCATGCACTTTGTATGACCGATTTGCCTTTCTTGATAATCTTGTATCATTGCACATTCCATTTCCTACCTCTATAATTTGTTTATTATATACTAATTGTTATGATGTTTATAAAATTTTGTCTTTGTTCCTAGAAACAAATAATTTAAAGTTATAGCTCAATGTATTGTATGTATTTATGTAAAAAAGTTGTAAATAATATTTGTATATATATTTAAAAAAAAAACCCTATCCTTTTCCTTTGGAATTCCAATTTGAATCCTGCTTGATTTTTTAAAATAAATATAGTTTCCCTAACTTTTATTATCCTATAACCTGACATTGGCTTATCTGTGTAAAGCCAAAGAAAAAAAAAAAAAAAAAAAAAAAAAAAAAACTAACTTTGAATAACATCGTTACCTACGTTATACGTATGCGTCATATTATACGTTATTTATGTAGGTACTTCACTCTCACTACGATTACGTTAGTAATATTATATATTCGTTGCTACGATAAGTGGGCGGTAGGTACCCTCAATGAAATAGGTACATTTTTTCACCTAAAAATACGAAACTTCATGGACGTGAGCTGCCAAAATCACCATCCTATTTTAGACAAGGTATAGCGCAATGAGGCAAATATAGCGCCAAAACGTTGCATAGTTTGGCAAAAAGCAAATATACAAAGTTGAGCTTGGTTTAGTCCTGAGGTTTAGACTGGCGTCTTTTTTTTCTAATCTTATGATGAAAAATAAAAGTTTGCCGACGAAATTCAATTTATTTGTATTTTGGTTTCAAGGCTCAAGCTATACCTATTGTAGGTACCTTTTTAAAGAAAATGAACTGATTTTGGAAACTATTATAGCTATGTAAAGCAGTAGTTGCCTTTGAGCTAGTTAATACGTAGCGCTGAGCGCATAAACGTAACAATCAGGGGGCACGGCAGTGCCCCCGCCAAAGTCAAAGCGCGAAGCAAAACTGCCGTACCATCTTTACAGGAACCATTTCGCCGCATTTTCGGGCTCCTATTTGAGAACCTCTGGATAACACCAACGCTGAAATTTTCGCTATCCAGTAAGCTATAATCACATACTTAAAACCCAAAATTTCAAGTCTGTAGGTCATATAGTTCCGAAGTTATGCGAAAGCAAAGTTTCGCATTTTCGACACTGACTGACTGACTGACTGACTGACTGACTCATGATCATCAAAATAGAACTAGTACTTCCCATAAACTCAGAGAGCTGAAATTTGGTACAGAGTTAGGGTTTAATGGCCACATAAAGGGAAAACTATAAAAACTAGGATAATCGAAGATCTGGAGTACCTGGTGATCACTGCATTAATAACTTTGTAATTCCATATAAATTATATGAGATTACAAAGTTATTTATGCAGTTAATGTATCTAGAAAAACGGACAGAACTATTTTGTAATATTTTGAAGTTTCTACAAAAAGAAGTGAAATCCCACCACATTCTGTAAAAAACTAGCCAAAGTCAAAATGGAGCTGTTTGTTTATCTCTAAAAAGTACTGAAATCTAGACAAAGTCGTGCCAAGTCTAAGGTTCCTTACTGCGATTTCTTTATTATTATAGTTAATGTTGTGTGACTTGGCCGTTGAAGACCAAGAACCGCTACTCATTGACGATGAATTCTGGCGACAGATTGGTGCAATGGTGTCATGGAGCACCTGGTTTGAACCCTTGTGTACCCTTCAACGGCCAAGTCACGCAACATTAACTATAATAATAAAGAAATCGCAGTAAGGAACCTTAGACTTGGCACTACTTTGTCTAGATTTCAGTACTTTTTAGAGATAAACAAGCAGCTCCATTTTGACTTTGGCTAGTTTTTTACAGAATGTTTTTGGTGGGATAGGTTATTTTTGCAGCAGCCTAGACCACTATTAAT
The DNA here is from genome assembly GCA_963855885.1 of Coenonympha glycerion. Classification (NCBI taxonomy): domain Eukaryota; kingdom Metazoa; phylum Arthropoda; class Insecta; order Lepidoptera; family Nymphalidae; genus Coenonympha; species Coenonympha glycerion. Next base: position 9,980,003 of record OY979636.1, on the reverse strand, counting down.
TAATAAGAACCAATCACAAAATAAAAGTCAACACTGATCTTTGTAATTTAAGTATAATTCACAAAATTATTAAAAATATCATATTATGGTTAAAATTATTGTACAAGTATCGCCACAATTAATTATAATATCGAACTCTCATGGATAAATTAAAAAATACATTCATAAACTTTGTACAAGAAACTTAAACGACGACTATACAATTTTGCATGATAAGTAATCTACACAGGATATCTAGTACAGCAAGATGAGAATATTAATTTTTTTTTTTTAACTTTGATAAAGCCAAATCAGCTTGGGAACATTTTTACATCTGTAGCTAGTAGCTACCTAGTCGAACAGTATTAGGGAATGATTATGAAAGAAAGTAATTTCAAAAAAGGTACATTTTGAACGAGAAAGACCATATTATAAGTTACTAGGTACTTACTAAAACCATACGCTTATGTATACAATTATTACCCTATTATTTATACCACACAACCACAAACGCGAAAAGTCTCCAAGCTAATTTAACTGAACTAGGTAGGTACTCTTTAACAATATCACAGAAAAAAAGGTTCATTAAGCACTTTGGAAATTTTGCAAATTGTTTAAATACAACTAGCGTTTAGCGTTATACTCCACATTCTAATTTACAAACAATATTTATGTCTGAAATATCTCATTAACATACACGTAAATTATTTTAAATTTTAGTGATATTATGCCAAAGAAAATAAACCGATCAATAACATTAATGAACTGTGAAAACACAGATTTTATGTGAGAATATAAGATTGTCTTGGAATGAAATGCAATAAGATGTAAATACAATAACATTATAATCACGTGAAAGCTTCTCACTTCACAATATTATGTATAATATATTACATTATTGCACAGAAATAATATAATGAATGAAATGCAATAAGATGTAAATACAATAACATTATAATCACGTGAAAGCTTCTCACTTCACAATATTATGTATAATATATTACATTATTGCACAGAAATAATATAATTTATTTTGCCATGGACAATTTCAAAATAAGAAATGAATTCATGCCTACAAGTAGGGTTGAGGAAAAGTCATGACGAAATTATACACTTTGCCACAACTGTTGATTTCTTGTGGAATGTAGTTTACATACATGAGTTTTTTTTTAAAGGGAAAACTACTGAGAGCACTAAAAATAACTTTTTGTGATTCGAGTAGAATAGGAGCAAAGTTCTAGTGCTGTAGCAGAGAGGACAGCAGCGAATTTGGAAAAGTTGCCAGCAACATAGAAAAAAGATGCAAGAAATTCATCAGGCCCGCCTGGTGTTCTATTACAATGATCGTAATTATTGCCGTTTAACATTTATAAATTGTATATTTTACTTATGTTAAAACTCAATTATATTAACACAATTATAGAGATAGTTTAAGAGTATTTGAAAAGCGGTAGGATCGTAATCTTCTACATAGGGGCATCTGGATTCTGAATGGCCTATTGCAATACATCATTAACAATATTATTTAAAATTTAAATACAGACCCAAACATGTATTATGTAACAAGAAAGATTTTTAATTTAATATTTACTATTTATATAATTATATATAGACTAAAGGAAAAAAATTGTAGACGGTAACGCTTAGAGAAGTTAACCAAGAAAGATCCAATCAAGGTTTTTTTCCTAAGCATGCTTAGGGTCATCATGAAGAGAGCTGATATTGTGCCCGATTCTGTACAAATCTGTCTTCTATTGACAAGTATAAAAATAGTGCTATCTTTCTGAAACTGTCCCATGAAGATTGTGCACTATTTTTACACTTTTATAGAGGTTCAATGAAATTGTACCATCAACATTCACTAGTAAAAATTAATCCTCGTATTTTTTGGCAATTAAACCTTGCCAGCACCACGGAATACATAATAGTACCTTACGGTACAGCAGGTTCACTCCGCAAGATGATTTAAAGAAATAGCGACTGGCACAATCCAAAGTCCAATTCAGTTCGCAATAGCGCCTGATAAAGAGGTGGTCTCTTCCTATCGCGTCATTTTATCTCTTTCGACGTACTAAGGTTGCCTCTTAATCGGGCACACGCAGCGTGAAATAAATCGTACAAAAACTAACGCGTGCAACCTAGCCGACGCGCGGCAGCAGTCTGAAATCAGTCCGTCGTGACGGCTACGGTGAACATGGCCTGCCAGCACTGAGGATCTGTGCATATTGTTGCCATTACGTCGATATTCGCCCAGTCCAAACAAACAACATCTTTTGAGTTACACGCGTTTCACCATCGTCATAAATGTATTATTGTGAGATATTGTTGGTCGAAATTTGATGTAGAGTTACGCAATTAAATAAATAAGAAGCACATAGTACTTTGGACATTCTTTCTGGATTTCTTCTCTCCAATTCTATATAACACTGGTTTGCAAATAATTCATCTATATTTTTCCATTAGTCTATTGTTTAATATTAATTATTATCATTACAGTAAATTAGATTTAAGCCGCGTACCCCTTCACACCTTCACAGTTACCGTTCTGTTTGATATGCTCCTTCTGTATTGATTTAACCGCTAAAATTTCTTTTTTCTCTTTGCGCGAATTACGCTCTTCGAACTCTAGTCTGTGGCGAATTATTCGCTGTACAATATCCTCTGTGGTCATGGTGTTGCCAGAATTCAAATTCTGAAAAAAAAAAAATGGCTCTATAGTTTTTTTTACAATATTCAGCTTCTAAAAGAAGAACTAAGAGGCTCTACGATGAGCCAAAGCCTGTGAAGATGAACAGATGACTACAGGGTAGTCATCTGTTCATGTTTTATCTTATTAGTTTGTCCTCATAAGCTTTCGATTACATATTTTAGGGCTTTATTTTAGGCTTATTTAGGCCTAAGCTTTTTTCTTATAAACATAATGTAATGCCTGCTGCAAAATTTTGGACTTGTCTTGTTATGATCTATGTTTCACATGTGGTCATGCTATTAGTATATTTACCTTGAAACAGCCGCGTTGTTTGGGCACTTTGTACGGATCCGAGCCGTCCACGTCCTTCGGGATGGGCGTAACGCCGTGACACACCACCTGCACCTTGAAGTGGTCCATGAGATCCGCCGTCACGCTGTACGGGGCGCCAATAACAACTTCGTGGACATACTGCAATCAAAGGAGACAAAATTAAATTACTGATAAATTGTGTGTATATAATCCCAAAGTTACATCGTATCATAGACCTAGGAAACAAAAAACAAATATGGTCAGGCTCCGTCTACAAAATTAGCGTGATTATTATTGAATTTTTCAAGTGGCGCATAAGATGGCACCTTAGGTACGTTTCATTTTACAACAAATCTTGGCGCCGGATGTCACGCAAGGCTAGGCTAGAATGAATGAATGTCTCCCAAGTTTTGTTATGCATTGTAAGAATCGAAACCATAAAATTCCATTTGTACGAAACAGCTTTTCAATTATAAAAAATAGTGCAGAAGCTTATGCGAGTTGACATTATAGTTAAAGAGAAAAAATGCAGAACGTAGGCGCGACTACTAGTATAAAATAATTACCTTGCAGGCGAGTACAGAGAGAACCCGCTCATGGAGGTTCATAATAGGGTAGTTGGACCCTTTGTAGCGGTTCACCTCGAGGTCCGTGTGCAGACCCACGATCAGGAAGTCGCCCTGCGCGTGCGCTGCCTCCAGGAAGTCCAAATGCCCCACGTGGAAGAGGTCGAACGCCCCCGCTACGTATACCACCTAAAACACATTTTTAATTAGAAATCCCAGCAGAAGCAGTAAGGCTTTAGCTTTCAAAGATCTATGACTATGATTTGCTTTGCCTGGACTTTGTTAAAATTATTATTTCCTGTGTTTCAAATACTTTCTACTGCAGTTGTGACAGTGGCAGTCAAATTATTACTAGTAAGATTTTAATAGTTGTAAGATTGATATTGGGATGGGTTGTTGATGATTTATAAAACCATCAACCAATGTTTCTTCTGAATAATGTTTAATCACTTGTTTGTTCCAAGTGTTAAAATTAACAGATACAAAAACAATGCAAATGAGTACAAAGTTGAAGGTTAAATATGATTGTAGAACCTACATGTAAAAATAATTCTAACCTTTTTTATTATGACTATTAAATTATTAATGAAACTCATGCCTTTTAGAATTGAATACAAGGTCAAAATTCAAGAACAGGAGATTTATACTTTTTTTTACAAATACATAGAAATTATCTCTGTAATGTTTTTTTTTAATATGACTGCTAAACAAAGCGAGGAAATCTTAAAAACGTGATTATTTCTACCTCTTAAACTTGTTTTTGTAAACCTGACTTCAGTTGGTATTTATTTGATTAACTGCTTCCTTTATAGCACAAGATTCTTGCAGAAAGAGGGGCTTAAAGGTGAATATCTCACTGATTAATTTTTAAATAATCTGGAGAATATTTCCAAAGGTTTTACCAATGAATTGGTTAAAACGCAAGTATAGTCCAATTTTCATACAAGGCTCAGCCATTTGTTAATCGAGGGAATAACAAATGGGCTACTTTTTATCCCAGAAAATCCGTTCTGAAAAATAAAAAACCGCCGCAACGGAGCTACGGCCGTCTGCAAGTATAAAAGAATCTTACTCGGTCTGTAGGTTTAGGTGAGAGCCCACTGCTGAACTGTATGATCTTCTGCGTGGTGGGCAAGAACTGTGAACAGCCCGTGTACGGCGAGCGCGCGGTCGAGTCGGTCCCCAAGTTCGAAGAGTGCTCCAAAGCTACCGAGTACTCTTTGTCACCTCTCCTGAAAATTACAGCATGTCTTAAGTGTTAGCAGTCAACCTCTTAGCCAACTTAAAGCCATTAAATTTATAACGACCTCCCTGGCGCAGGGGGCGCGCTCAGATTCAAGTGGGAGGTCGCGGGTTCGATTCCCACCATGGGCCACTTTGGAATTTTATAATTTCTAAATTGGCTACGGTCTGGTCTGGAGGCTGGGCCGTGGCTAGTTACCACCCTACCAGCAAAGACGCACCGTCAAGCGATTTAGCGTTCCTGCTCGATGCTGTGAAGAAACCGTTAGGGGTAAGTTTACTTAACCCTTCCAAGTTAATAATCTGCATCTTCCAAGTTAATAGGCTGGATCATCACTTACCATCAAGTGAGATCGCAGTCAAGTACTAACTTGTAAAAAACAATTTTAATCTATGGGGTACTTCCCTCTGTATTAGAATCATGGAAGAAGAATGACCAAAGGTGGTATCAATCTCACACAGACCGCAGTACAGAACATACATAATATCAAATAAGAGTAAAGATATTACTTGAAATGCTCGCGCGTTAGTAACAGCATCCTTCCAACTAAATCAGTTGTGGACACACCAGCTGTCCGCATTACTTCCCTGTAATAGACAAAAGTAATAAGAATGTAAATCGTTGACTAAGAGCATAGAATTAGGGATGTATACAAAGACTTTCTAGGCCCCTAAAAGCAAAAATTATTATCCTAGAATAATAAAATAACACGTTACTACTTGACATTTGTTCAGGTGTGGAACGCTTTTCAATCTTCTGTGTTCCCAGACAAATATAATTGAGTAACTTCAAAAGCTTAGTGATTAGGCATTTCTAGGCGAGCGTTCTTCACCCTAGACCTCCCAACTCTCCATTGGTTCATGATTGTCATCATAAATACAAGTGATGTTTTATCTTAATTTGTAGGTAAATGGTAATGCAAATTAGCTAATTTGTCAACTCAGCCATTTAAGAGCACTAGAATAATGTTGAAGTTCTACCTTTTTTATTAGGGAAACTAATATTTAGAGATATTTTTTACTTTTAAATACCAAAAAACTAAATGATATAACATACTTGTATCTCCCAGCCTCCTTGACTAAATGATATGTATCAATTCCATCTGCTGTAACTGTAATGTCATCTGAAAAGATTGAATTTCATTATTGTTATTTTGCACATTTAACATTTTTTATCTTTACATTATTTCAATGAAGTTTAATTTTTACATTATTTCAAACCAATTAGTTTCATGAAATACTGTAAGTAATTTTGGCAGTCTTTAACTTCAGCATTACTATTTATTCATAAAAAATTGCAATGCAACTATGTATATAATTTCTAGCCTTAAATCCAAAAACTTTTTTACCTCCACAAATATTTTTTTCTCTATTTACACATATAATTTAGTATAACCTTATTAGCATATAATATTAATTAAACATCACTTCTCAAAGGGAGAGGGGTCTAAGAAATAAATAATGTATCATAACATGCGCTGAACATTTTCAAAACTACTGGTACTGTAGTAGCTTACTGAATTGCAAACTATAACTACCACAAGAACAAAATATGATTAGTGTTATCATGCCGCTATTGTTAGTTGATATGCTTTTTTATTACCAGCTATTGTATTGAATTTGATTGTTATTTTTTAAATCATGAAACCAACCATAAATGATCTTTTTTTTAAGATTTGGTGTTTGTTTAGTAATCTAATATAAGACCCTATAAATTGAATTAGGCACTACATATTATTTTTTGTAAGCTGCTATGAAGTAATATTTAATGCGAAAAAAATAATGTGATTTTTGCTTGGTATTTATTATAAAGGCAAATAAAGCTATTAGTACATTTCTTGCACATAATTTGCCAAGAATCCTATACTTATCATATATCTAGTACAAAGGCAGCGTAAGATGTATAGACATGCTTCTATAATACTAAAATATAGTTAAAAAACCATATCCCACCTCCATGCACACAAAAATCACACTGGTATTTGTCTAATGTTTCTAATGTTGTGACATAGGGTGCTCCCTCCACCACTTGGTCCACCCATTTTATAGCACGAACCATTTTGTATCTTTCCTCTTGCGTGAACACCGGTGGACCCTTATGTTTAGATATTTCTTCGTCTGTGTGCACACCCACTATTAGCACATCGCCAAGGGCTTTGGCTTGTCTTAGCGAATTCGCATGACCAAAGTGTACCATATCGTAGCTGAAAAATAATATTTAAAAAATATCTGTAGCTATGTGATGTATTATAATAATTTGTGTATGATTGAACAAAGGTTACTAACTCTAAGTGGACGGGAAAGAAGGAGGTTTATGTTAGAACTCAGAAGACACTGAGTAATACAAGATCATATTCAGAATACAATTATTAACAGGAGTCCGAAGCCGAATGGACCTAATTACGACTTAATTAACAGTCATGTTAATTCTACATACAATTGAACTAATAATAGCTACTTCATTGTTGTGAAACAAGGTGCGGCATTGTTTCACTTGTAGAATCATAATATCTACAAATACGAAGAGAATCAAACTAAAAAAAAGATTCACATCGATTGTTTCGTGCCGCAATTTTTTAGAGGTTGCTATAGGAAATTAATATCTCTTGTTACAGAATCACTTGTCTAATAGCTGCTACACCTTTTTTTTGTATAAATCGTAATATTATTTCTTTAAATACGATTCATAAAAACCACAATTGGCAATTCAAAAAAATAAATAATTGATTTACCATCCATCGCACCACACGCGTACTATTTGCTTTTTATTTTCCTTATTTTCACTCATGTTCCAGGTGATTTGCCCAATTAAGTTTAGAATTAATTTACAGCTGGTATAATTAAATTGCAATATTTAATTTTATTTGAAAATTTGTCCAAACTCCAAATCCAAATAAAACGTAGTGATTATATACTCTTTGAATCCAAAATTCAAATTGACAACTCGATTGACGACTGACGTTCACACTGACAATCAATTATTTGAAAAACGAATCACGGAGAATTTTGCTTTGAATTTTGCGGAGAATAGAGATGAGATTTTGATTTTATTCATGCACCGGCGCGCCACAGGCCACAGCAGCACGAGTGCGGGACGGGAGAGCTATGAGCTATTGAATGATTGAACGTAAATAATTATAAGTTCAGTAAATCTTGATCATGACTCATCACTTGTAGGTACGTATCGTATGATTTTACTATAAATATCTAATAAATATAAATGATAGTTCAATACCTATCCAGTCTATAGTTTAGTCCATAGTCTGTCTATCTATCTATCTATATCCAGTATAGTCCGGTATATAGTATATCCAGTGACTATAGAAACAAATTGTTTATATATATATAATTGTTTATATATACAAATTGTTGTATATGAAGCAAAAGAAAAGTCCGAAAAGATTTCGGCTTTGGCAGCGGCTTTGCAGTTCGCCTGCTTAGATTTTTTCGGACCTCGCTGTAACCGTGGATTTTTCCAGGTCAATAAGCTTGGTATTCAACTTCTTTTTAAATATATAATATATCATTGGTATTCAATGATATATTTTATATTAAAAAAGGTTGATATTTAAGTTTTTAAACTATATCCATCAATGATATCTATTCAACATTTTAATTTTTAGTCAAATCGATCCAGCAGTTTTAGCTAGCTGTAGTAGTGTAAAGATGGAACCACAAATACTTTTATCACCTTTTATAGCCGTTTTCACTAAACCTAGGAAACGCCTAAATCGAATGATTAGCCCTAAGGTGACAGTTGTTGTAGGTGAAAACTGTCACTTATCAGCTAAGCATTCGATTTAGGCGTTTCCTAGGTTTAGTGAAAACGGCTGTTTGATACCTACTTAAGTACTTCAATAAAAAAAAGTTACGTCAAGTTCCGTTTTAAACCCTGCAATTAATTCCATCCTAGTATTTTACCGACCAAGAATGTTTCATAATTATATCGTTATAGCATCATGTAGGTACCTACCTAAATATACTGGATCTTTATACATACCTACATATTACCCTACTATTACACATATTATATTTTACATAATATAGGTATTTTCGTAGGTACTTACTCATTCGACAAGATTGATTTATCTAATCGTGAATGCTTTATAATTGGCTAGTTCAAGTCACGCCACTTTGTGACGACGACCGAGTAAAGATTTTTCGATAATAAGTAGTCTGGGACGAGCGTCAGTAATAGGATTCCTCTTCATTCAAAAGATAATTATTATTAATTACATTCATTCATAGTCATACGCGCGTCCTCTGCTCACGAGATACATTACATCACATTGTTGTTAGGCAGTTGTTAGGACAACAATGTGATGTATCCGTCTCTTACCGAATCCGAATCTTACCGTCTCTTAAACTATAATTTCCAAGCAAAGGAATTTTCTGAACTGTAAATTAATAAGGCATTCGGTCGTGAGAAATTCATGCTCCTTCACTAATTTTAAATTATTATTTAGACATTGTTATTATTTTATCATTAGTATAGTTATAAATACGTTTTAGTTACTTAACTTAAAATTTATAAACATAATAATCAATTTAATAGTTTTTTGTTTATTAAAAAGGAGGATGACTTAAATAAATTAATCCAGCATAAATAATATGTAATCAATTAATCCTTAGCATCAGCTATTCCTCCATTGGTAATAGCAAACGTAGCTTCGCTCTCGGGCAGGTCTGGTGAATCATATATTTTGGCGATTCTATTTTCCCCGCGGCCTTTTCTTAGATACAGCCTGGTTGTTGAAGCGTGCGCGAGGATGTTTCCGCCAATAGGCTTCTTTGGATCAGCTTGGAAAGACAACGTGGCGCCCGGGTCTGCGGTCATCTGGTTCGTGATGAATACCGCTACGTTATATTCCTCTGATATCTGTTTAGAGAAGGAAAATAATTGATACAAACGAGTAGATAGGTATTTACATCCTAAATAGATACTTTCCAATATGTTCCAGTTGTCGGAATCGAACCCACGACCTCCAACGCAGTGGACAGAAGAACTACCCCTGCGCCATTCAGTCGCCATTTAAATCAATGCCTGGTAATTGATAAGAACGAAAACAACAAACTCAGAATACAAGCATTGCTTATATTTACAGAGCATTTTAAAGTAATATCACAGTATTAGAATCCAAAACTAAATCATCTTTAAACTGTGGTAATAAGAACCAAGGCCGTAAATCGTGATGCGCCAGAGTCTGGTGCCGACAAAATACACGCTAATTAACTCGTCAGGCGTTAAAACATTGACCCGTGGCATTATTTTGAAAGATAAAAGACTTCACAGTCTAAAGCCCAGCGTTTATCTTATCTGTCGAAACAGGCGATGTCGATAGGTATATCCCGTGGTAGCCGGTCCCGGATGCTGGTTATCTATTCACCCTAGTGAACTTGCATTTAGGAATCTTGAATTGAGTTAGGAGTATGTCTCTATTATGACAAAACCAGTGAAATAATATTAGCTGCTATTATAATTTTTCTTTTCCTTCAAAGTCTTTAAAAGAGATCTTCTTTGATAAATCAAAATATCCGGGTGACCGAGCTTCGCTCGGTAGTTTAACTACTGGCTAATAGATGGCAGCAGAAATGCTTCGCTAGGTAGTTTAACTACTGGCTAATAGATGGCAGCAGAAGTCATATTTTAATTATTTTTTTTTTGGTAAATTCGACATTTTCTAAAAATGAATCCTAGCTAGATCGATTTATCGCCCCCAAAACCCCCTGTATACTAAATTTCATGAAAATCGTTGGGCCCGTTGCCGAGATCCAGATTATATAGAAATATATATACAAGAATTGCTCGTTTAAAGGTATAGGATAGGATACAATAAAATAATGCCCAATCTAGAATGATCTAGATTCTAGAGTAATTTTATTGGTAACTTATAATAGAAAATACATCATTTGCTAAACACCTAAGTCCAGTCAACAAGTTTCATCTTCGCATTCCCTTATTAGACTAGAAACTCGTCGACCTCAATGTTCTTAAGTCAAGGCTGATTCCGATAATAAATAACTCTACCTACACAGGAAAGCTGTCTCGAATGTTGGTTTTCTTTTACATTGATCATTGATGAATCATTTCAATGAGGTCTATCCCGAAATCAGACTTAAATGAAATAACATGAGAAACAAGAAAATTGTTAATATCGTTACTTCTGTCATTCAGCAATATTTTGGAGCTAGTAAATTGGAGAAGTAGGTATCACCAAAAATATTTGTCACCAGTAATAACTAGCTCACCACAATTATTTCTCTGATGACAGGAATCGCGTAAGTACTGCAGTGGACTATTATTGGCTTTAATGTTGGGTACCTATTTTACGAAACATTGCAATTTTACCTTCTGCAATCTAGATAGAACTTGAGCAAGCTTTTGCTGGCGATCTGCGAGTTCACCTCGGCCAGAGAAGTCTACTCGAAATAGTGCCATCACTGAATCAATTATCAATAGCTTGAATAAGCCGGCTTCTTCGTGAAACTTGGCGGCAACGAAGTCCAAAAGTTCTGCCTGGATAAAATATTTATATTCTTTTTAAATAAAGGCTGGTTGGATGATTTAGCGAATTAGTGATAAAACCCATTTCCACTTAAATACCTAATTACCTATCAAATGAATTTAATAACATAGCTACGATCTAGGTGCACATCTACATTTCTACAGATCCAAATACTATTATAGTCCCATAAACATCCTGTTAGGATTTTTCTACGTAAAGTTTTATCAATTTGTAAATTACAAGTGCAGGAAATGTATTACCAATAAATAACATCAATGTTATCAATAATTGCATATATTTTGATGTAACTTAGTCAGTAATACCCATGTAAAATAAATAATTATTAAACACATAGCTATCTAATTGGCATTTTATGTTTTATATGCCAATGCACTTTGTTCAATCTAAACAGACAGTAATGAAACGATGTAATTATTATGTATTTATATTATCGCACTCAAACATAACATTGTATCTAAGTTGATGATGTCAATACGATGTAGTTCCTTATTGCAAAATGTTTATAGTTCTGGTCAATCGCTGTCCAAGAAAATTTAAACATTTGGTACTTAACGGAATTTCATCCCTATGTTGTCGATATATCACCAGTGCGTACAAAGCGGTCGCTTCATCCGTTTTCATACGCATGGCGAGGGTTCGAAATATTCTCCAGAAATCAGTGTTTCCGGTATCATACACCCCGGGTACCTTTAAGAAAAGAGTGAATAGGCATCTTCTAGGTAAGCGCGCTCCATCTTCGACCACACCATTACTTCCCATCAGGTGAGATTGTGGTCAAGCGTAAGCCTATGTATTGATAAAAAATTTATATTGATAAAAAAAATCGCAATTAAATTAGTGTATGTGCCACTTAATTTTTTGAATTTGTTTCGAACACGGAACAACTCGGGATAGATTCACTAATCTAACGCACATCAACTAAAACTAAACCCATTGGTAAAAGCTCTTAGACTAGTTCTTATTATATTTGTAATAAAATTAATTCCAATAACAAGTTTTACCTGATGTTCAGAAGTATACGCTCTTGCATACAGCACATTTTCAAGGACAGCGTTCTGGTCCAAGCCAAATCTATCTGCAATTGGCCGTAATCTGTCTGGTCGACTATTATAATTAATTTAGGAATATCTATTGTATAAAATTAAAGTACCTAACAGCTGGCGTCTGAAAATAGTCGAAGTCCTTTATTAACGGAACAAATATATTTTCAAAACATTCATTATATTTTATGAAAAAAGCAAAATACCTTATACATAATATATATTTCTAATTACTAAGTATGCCCGCTTCTTAATTCCGGCAATAACAGAATCTAAAGAAGTAATAATAATAGAGCTAAGTTATATTCCTCCCTAACTGTAGACAAGTTGCTTCAGCAGAAGTGGCGTGATAAAATAAACAGACGGACGGACGGAGAAAGTCTGACCATAAGGGTTCCATTTTTACCAAATTGGTATGGAACCCTAAAAACACTCTAACAAATAACAATGCACAAATATTTACATTTATGACACCAGGAAGAAGGAGTGGTTTTTTTTATTAAAGCTTAGTTAACATATAATAATTATAATCATATATTAAGTATTTTCGTCAGCATTTATTACCCTTTTCTCTTAGACCATATTTAAATTTGGCTAAATTTTTAATATGAGATTAAATGAGTGAATGATTGAATAATTCATTTCTTGACTTGTTCACATCCCTATAGGTTTGGTCCGTTTGGTTTTTGTTTTAGAAGCTGGCGAGGGAGACTACACTACAACTTGCTACAACTACAACTTACAAGCTACGACTTACAAGCTCTATTATTTTTATTCTATGCTAAGAAAAGGTGCCTTTTGGAATTCGAAAGATAGTACTATAGCCCTCTCGTTAGAGAGTATAGTGTTCTGTGCTATAGCCAGAATAACTTTCATGTGTGCTATATATCTTCTGTGTTTTTAGGGTCCCGCATATTTCTCATACTCGTGAAAACGTGATTTTCTAAAAAACACTTCTTTTCGACGTACGAAATCCATACTTACATACATAATATTATATAATTTACTTAAAGTACTATTAAACTCGTATTAGATATCAAGATCGAAATATATCGACTATAAAAATAATCTGCACCTATGTCCAATAGGTACATACAAAGTCTATTTTATTAGATCCACGTTTTAAAGCTTATGCAAAACAGCGCATGTTACCTAATATAGATTGTTTTATTTTTAACAATTCTTAATTATTAAGCTCAGACCTAACTGCGTAGGTATTAGGAATGTGAATTTATTTTATACAGGGTTATATAAAAAATATCAAATTACTCACGGCCTTTATTTGTTTACATTAAAAAGAACAACGTTTATTTTTATTCGATAGTTTGAGAATTAGTATCAAATATTCAATATTTTACAGAGATACTCTACTTGTTCCTATTCTGTAATGTAACATCGGCAAGAGGCAATGGCGCGCGCGAACTCGCGGCGCGAAACCGCAACAGTGTAATGCTACTTACAGAAATAACATTTTTTTGTATGATTTAAATAAATAATGAATTTTGAAAAGTCGTAGAACAAAAGTAGTTAGTGTTAATGTAAACAACTACAGGTTATATAAAAAATACCAGCGATTTGGTATTTTTTATATTATAACCCTGTTTAATATCCATAATATTACGTCGTCAAAGGATACAATGTATGTTCTGTGTCGAGGAACATGACCTTTCCGCCGCTGTAGCCCGAGGCGTTGGGTATTTGCGCCGTCACACACAGCGTGTGCGACAGCTGTGTTTTACCTGTACGGAACTCGCCGAACGCCTCCGTGATCGCCATCGACTCTACCCCACCGGCGAGGAGTTTACTGAAATTTTTTGTTTATTATTTTTATTTGATAAAAAGACCGCAAATGAGAAAATTTGGAAAGAGAAAAATTCCATGGATCACTCAGGAATTGGGATTGACAAAAAACCGAAATTCACGCGGGCGGGACCGCGGGCTGCTGTTCATGCTGGAAATATTATACAGACGAATGTTTGCTATGCTCGGAGTTTCTCTACGTGATCAAATCAGAAATGAGGAGATCCGTAGACAAACCTTCACCGATATAGCTCAACGTATCGCGAAGGTAAAGTGGCAATGGGCGGGGCACATAGCTTGTAGAGCCGACGGACGTTGGCGACCCAAAGTACCTACTGAAATGGCGACCCCGCATTGGAAAGCGCAGTGTTGGCAGACCTCCGACCAGATGGACTGACACATTAAGGGAATCGCGGAAAGGCGCTGGATGCAAGTGGCGCAGGACCGTGCGGGCTGGAAATCTTTACCTACAGCTGGAGGCCTTTTTTCAGCTGCAGTGGACGTCGGTCGGCTGAAACGAACGAACGGACGAATGTTTGCGCGTGTGTCTGTTTCTTTCCTATAGGTACTACTAAACCAATTTGGCTGTTATTTGCAAGGATAATTATTACATAATGGAATATACTTAGTTGCCCTGGCAAAAATTAATTACATAATATTTCAATTGCAAACAAGTATTTTTAATTCGCGGATTACAAAAATACCTACGGATTCTACGGTATTCTAACGGCCGTTCAGAAAACACAATCATAGACAAAGTTACCACCTACCCAGACCTTACACTACAGCTCCGAAGAAATAAAGTACGAAACCCAGCTCCTGCAAAGTCAAGGAACACATTTTATGTAGTAAAAATGCATTTGACTTGCTAAAGAACCCATAGGTAGGTACTTAGGGCGAAAAATCACAGGCCTGAGGGCTGTGATTCGAATCAAAGACTACCAGAATCATATACCTACTCTATGACCAGAATTACGATTATACCTACTTACCTGTCCCAAGATTGTCTAAAAAACCTATTCATTGTTATCGTAATCGTTTAATAATTCTACCCGCTGATTGGGTTGCTGATTTGCGTCAGCCAATCGTGCGACAGAAGTCACTAACAATGACGATAACGATGAATACGTTTTCCTTACGCAATCAGACCCCTGATTCCAGAACCTCAGTATCTAGAATCTAGACCTACTGGTAGCTTATAAAGTCATAACAGCAATAGTTGAAAAGCAACTTACTCAAATTCGGTGCTTCCTGTACTAATTTTGAATACATGTTTTCGACGATCGCTTACTTCGAGAGCAGTCATAAAGCCTAAAGTTATAACTTTTAAACACGCTTCTCTGATTTTTTCTACTTTTGTTTCAGAAAATCCTTTGATATTACACAGTTTTTTCTTTGTGGACATTTGTATACCCTTGATTGTACAAATTCCCGCCCCTTTTAATTTTTTTATATCAGCGACATTTATGCCATGTTTTTGTAAAATATCAACGTCTTGGAAAAAGCTCTCCTCTTCATCATTATCTGAAACGTCATTATCTAACGCTTGTTCTATCATTTTATGTTTATTTATTACCCAAAAACCTAGCTAAAACGAAACTTTTAATACAAACTTGAAACGTTAGCAAAGATGAATTATTACATTATTGCCGCCAATTTCTTTTTTAATTTTTCGATACCAAAGACCATGACCTCTTGTTTTTTAATTATAAAATAAAAAACACACTTTTGTTACAATACTTATATTTTTAGATCACATAATCAATGAGACAAACAACTATGGATTCATCTATTTAGTTTTATCTGAATTTGTTTAATTTTAGATCTTTTTACAATAATTAGTAATTATTAAGTTTTTATTACTCTGTACCATGGTTTTCGTAGTCTATGGCTAACATAGAGGTTGATTTTTCATTGATCTATAATTTTTTGTGGTCTGTGGTTTGATTGATTTCACGAATGACGTGCTTCTTTTGTCTATGAGTTTAATTCATGTTTAATTTCTGCGATGCGATGAAAAGGCTTGATGCGGCGCAGATTGAAGATATTTTAATTATTCCTTTAATTACTTCAAGAATTTATCGTCTTATTCATCTCAGATAAGGTAAGGGAGTAAGTTAACCCTACGGAAGTTACGAAAAGTGATTATTTATATGTTCATATATATTTCTCCTATATCACAGCCATGTTGAAGTAGTGTTGATTTTATAAGTTTATAACGTTTACTAGAAAGTTAAAGTTTATAAAGTTCACAAGTACGTGTGACCAGACACGAGTTTCGTTTGTGTTGTGTTAATAAAGTTGAAAAGTCTTTACAAAATGAAAAGTGATCTAAAGTGCTGCCGATTCAGGCGTCGAGGCGTCATCTTCAAGGTAAGGCTGGATGTGTCTTCAATATACATCAGAACGTAGTATTTTTCTAACTAAATTGTTCGAGCTATATCAAGAATAGCCTAATTTCGACATATCAGGAAAATATGTCAAGTTCTGGTAACAAATATTAATTTATATTGATGATGATTTTTATCCAAACAGGAGATTGTTGCAGTATTTGGTATTAATTGAATAATACGAAACTGAATTATTTAGATAACATAAATATTTTTTTGTTCATAAGCTTTCTCGTTGTAACAAAGTATATTAAAAAGCTTTTGGGAAGGACACATTATAACTCTCTTCATGTGCTTCAAAGAACTACTGTCTGTTTGCAGAAATGGATTCTGAAGATTCGCGAGATGCATCTGGAGATGCTCAATCAACATCAAGCAGTAGTAGCTCCGGTTCGAGAAGTAGGCGAAGCTCATCTTCAGATAGTTCTAAAAAAGATTCTAAATCCCCACCCCGCTCCCCTCCATCTCCAAGATCCAATGGGCCCAAATCACCCTCACCAGACAGCCGTTCACGATCATCTCAAAGATCTGCTCCTAGAGCTAAACCACCCATGTCTCCGGATAACTTAAGTGAAGCTCATTCAGATATCAATTCTCCTGAAAATTCTATGCCTGCTTCACCTGCAGGCCCGAAATCTCCAGATGGTCCAAAATCACCTAGTGAAGTAGGGTCAAACATTGGTTCTCCAGAGCACACAGATCAATATTCATCAGCTCCACAGTCGGGTGGAGAAGGTCGGAAATCACCTCGCTCTCCTGGTAGTTCACTTAAATCCCCACCAGCCTCACCTTCGAACAGATCTCAACCAGTTTCTCCAGATACCGCATCTCAAATCACATCTCCAAGAAACTGTGACCCTAGGTCACCCACCGCTAGTCCTTCTTCAGACAGAGGCTCATATCAGTCCTCACCTCCCAGATCACCAATTAAAAAGAATGATTGGAGCCCCAAAGAAAAGTGGCGAAGACATACAAAGGCTGAGCAAAAAATGGTTTCGATGCCTAGAAATCGGAGTAGATCTGAATCAAGTCAGTCTAGTAGAAGTTCATCTTACAATAAAAGGCCAAGTAATAAAGATCCAGCTACTGAAGCAATTTCTGATGGTAAGTTATTCTTCTTTATATATAGGGTAAGTTATTCAATACATTTTAGCAGGAAGTAACCTAAGCCACCACTTTTAACCTGTTAAATAAAGAAAAAAGAAAGAAAAGAAAATGTCTCTTGAAAAAAAGCCACTAATTGAAAAGGCAAACTTTGAAGTTTCACATCATATCTGACCAAACCTATATGATATATCCTAAATTCTGGGGTGGCCAAATGCGAATGGATGGTCATCCAAATTGCCTCTTGGCAGTTAATCTTGAATCTTGATTAATTTATTAGGTGAGATGGAGTCAGATCAGGAAGACGACAAGTCAAGGAGTAAATCAGCAGCTAGCGATAAACAGGACAAAGACCACAACATTAGTCATGAAGATTTGTCTGATGTATCTGATGATTCTGATGGGCCAGACAGCAAAGAAAAAGACAAGGTTAGAATATATGTAGATACTAATAAGTTTTACTTTTGACATGTATGTATCTGTAAAGGTACAACAAGGTAATTCTGAGGAAACTGGCATGATAAAAATTGGTGCATACAGTATACAAACTGTTGATGAGTCCAAAATTTTTTGAAGAATAATGGTATAATTAGAAATACTACAAACACATGTCTGTTTCCATGATATACAAGATAATACCCCAATGTACTTTGGTGGAGTTGATAGATCAACTGATGTAAATAGAAGATTACACCAATTCTTTATAATGTGATGTCTGTTATGCTTATTAATGAAGCAACTAATATTAAATCCTCTTTTTTTTTTAATGTTTTAGCCTAAATCAAAACCGCAATCACCAGATCAGAAAAATGATGTTACAAATGGCAATGGGGCAAGTGCACATTGTTCACCTAAATCTGATAATGGGAAGACTGACACTCCAAAATTAGAAAAAGTAAGTGGGCTGTTAAATTATTCAAATACAAAATCAATTTAAAAAGTTTAGCAAGAGACGTGACATATTATTTCTCTTATAATTCGCCTGGGATGATGCGCAAACCATAAGAAGCAAAAACCAAATCAGAAACCAAACCAAGTTGGAAAATTAACAAATCACTGCTCTTGTGGACACTTTATTAACTTCAAATTATCATAGTTAGGTTCATAAATATATTATGAAGCATTTAATATTTAATTAAAATTTAAAGTCAACTTATTGATCAAAGATATGCATTTTAAAAGGTGCCTCAAGAAAAAACCAGCAACACCGAAGACGGAGAAGAACAGTTGGACTTTGAGGCAGAAGAAGGCGAATGTATTGAACCGACTAAAGCTAAAGATCAGTCTAATGGAGATATTGTGACACAGGGTGGGGAAAAAGGTAATATAAATATATCTATCTTAGACTAATAATGATTAATATTGCATAGACCAGGGGCCGTACCACCATCTCTTATAGCAGTATTATTAAACAATATTACAATAATACTCCTATAAGAGATGGTGGTACGGCCCCTGTCAGTAGTTTCCAGCAAAGGACATGGCCGAAACTTGTATGGAGCTGTGCCCTGGAAAAAAAATATTCATGGCCAGCGACAAACAGTACATCATATTAAAGCTTATAATTATGTCTTTACAATAGTTTAATTTAATAATCAGAAAACTTGCGAGAGACATAATATTAGCATAACAACTTTCAACAAAATGCGCCTAAATATTTTAAACAGCAAGAATAATAGATTTTTTATTAAAATATCATGCGTATTGTTTATGAACTAATTATTTTTTCATATTACAAAGCTTAGAAAATGCGAGTAAACATTTTGAATTGCAATTTTTGAATAAAAAAATCATTGCATGATAAGCTTTAATATGACTTACTGTTTGTCAATGGCCATGCATATTTTTTTCCGAGGGCAGAATCCGGCCATGTCATTTTTGCTCTAAAACAGAACCGATATAGGCCTATTTGAAACAGCCTGCGACCCATGTTTTTTATGATCTAAAATGTTTTCTAAGATAAAGAAAAATTCCTTATTCTTAGAAAAAAATGTATTTTATTTCTTAATTTGAAAATTGCGTTATCTTAAATATCTATGCTAATATTACTAAAGGTTATTTTTATTTCTTTGGAAATTAAAAAAAAAATATACTTTCTTAACAAATACAGTCAGAGATTTGATATTACAGAGGATGTGAAGGCTATTCGGCGCTCGCGTGGTTCGTCGCTGGAAGAGGGAGAGGTTTCTGACGAGGCCGAGCGGAGACCTGAAGAAAGCGAGCCCAGACCCGTCTGCAGGTTCTTCTCCAGAGGAGCCTGCACTTGGGGAGTTAGTTGCAGGTAATATTAGAAATTCGTGTGAGCCTACAAGTATCGCAGGGCTAGGATTACTAGACATCATATCTCTACGCGCACTTCTACTACTACTACTACGGCATTACTACTATGTACTATTAAGCATTCCTCATTTTGGCATTTTGATGACCTCTCTGACGCAGGGGACGCGCGCTCGGATTCTAGTGGGAGGCCGCGGGTTCGATTCCCGCCACGGGGCCCACTTTGGAATTTTATAATTTCTAAATTGGCTTTGGTCTGGTCTGAGGCTTCGGCCTGGCTAGTTACCACCCTTCCAGCAGACGTACCGCCAAGCGATTTAGCGTTCCGGTGCGATGCTGTGTAGAAATCGTTGGAGTGACTACTTACCCCTTCCAAGTTAGTACGTTAACATCTTCGGCTGCATCATCACTTACCATCAGGTGAGATCGCAGTCAAGTAATAACTTGTAGTGTAAAAAAAAAATCCGCCGCAGGTTCCTGCACCCGGGCGTGACGGACAAGGGCAACTACAACATGTTCGACGTGGTGCGCGGCGTGCCCGCCGCCGGCGCCTTCCCCGCGCCGCGCGACACCGCGCCGCCCGAGTCCGCCTGGGAGCGCGGCCTTCGCACGGCTAAGGAGGTACAGTTGCTCCCGCAGCACGCACCCGAGAAAGCTGGGGGACACGGGACACACAATTGTCGCTGCCAACAGGACTTGAAAGTCCTGTTGGCAGCGACAATTTTGGATTCACTCAGTCACGTGTCGCTTGGTCAAAGCCAACCCATCCTATAGAAATCAGTGTCGCCAAGCTCATTCTTTTCAGTAAAGATCACTATACAATATTTGATTACTATTATATTTTTACAACTATATAAATAAGTGTAATATGTTCTGACAGATGCTCAGAATAGCGAACAAGCGCAAGGAGCAAGACATGGACTTCGAGGAGAAGAAGCTGCACTTATCGGTGGGCGGCGTGGTGCACGACCCCGACGCGGAGCTGGCGTACGCGGCCGCCGCCGTGGGCGCGTCGCCGCCGCGCGACGTGCTGCCCGCGCACCGCGACCCCGACATGTACAGGTCATAGATATTAAGCTGCACTCGTCGGTGGGCGGCGTGGTGCACGACCCCGACGCGGAGCTGGCGTACGCGGCCGCCGCCGTGGGCGCGTCGCCGCCGCGCGACGTGCTGCCCGCGCACCGCGACCCCGACATGTACAGGTCATAGATATTAAGCTGCACTCGTCGGTGGGCGGCGTGGTGCACGACCCCGACGCGGAGCTGGCGTACGCGGCCGCCGCCGTGGGCGCGTCGCCGCCGCGCGACGTGCTGCCCGCGCACCGCGACCCCGACATGTACAGGTCATAGATATTAAGCTGCACTCGTCGGTGGGCGGCGTGGTGCACGACCCCGACGCGGAGCTGGCGTACGCGGCCGCCGCCGTGGGCGCGTCGCCGCCGCGCGACGTGCTGCCCGCGCACCGCGACCCCGACATGTACAGGTCATAGATATTAAGCTGCACTCGTCGGTGGGCGGCGTGGTGGACGACCCCGACGCGGAGCTGGTGTACGCGGCCGCCGCCGTGTATAAAATCATGTTGGTTGTATGGAAGACCTTTACATACGAGTATGTTTAATTCGGTTTTTTAGTAGTTCTTGTTATAGTGACAACAGAAAATTTCCGCCGTCTTCATCTTCACGGATACGAACAGGTACAGCCTGGTGACAGGCGGAAGGATGGCCGGCAAAGTCTCGGTAATGGGGTCCTGTTTGGGCACGGAACCCTAAAAATGTCCCCCAGACCGATCCGGCTACGGTGGTCAGTCTAAGCATGTTGAGATTTTCCATAAGCGCGGCACAAGTGTGTGCGCAAATACAGGTGCACTCTCTATTTATCTACATAATATCTCATAATCCGATATAGTACGACAGCTCCGATACGACCGGAGAGAGAGATTACGCGCAGGACGACGGCCTAACGTGCGTGTGACGTCATTTAAGGTTTTTTTTTTTACTTCTAGCCAATATTGCTATTTCAAGTTCCTTTTCTGTATTAGTTACCACTTACCAGGCATGGCGCCCAAAGAAACAAAACTTCCGGCTTTTTTGTTTGCTAACAATAAATTTTTAGGGCCATTTTGGGCTTCATTTCTTAAAATATCCCTGCGCCACTTCGATGTTGTACATGTTAGGAAGGTAAACTATTGTTGCAGCAGGCCCGGACCTTACGGCGCCATGATGTTCCGCGGCGGGCGGTTCCCGCGCCCGCCCATGGACGAGCGCGAGCGTTTCTACGAGCGCGAGCGGGGCTTCGAACGCGAGCGAGTGTACGAACGGCCGCCCTACTACGAAGAGCACATGCCTGCCCCAGAAGATATTCCATACCATAAGGTACTACTACTTAGGTTATTTATTAAGTTGCTTTTTTACACTATACAAGGTAGTACTTGACTGCAATCTCACCTGATGGTAAGTGATGATGCAGCCGAAGATATTATCGTGCTTACTTGGAAGGGATCAGTAAACTCACCCCAACGGATTCCACACAGCATCGCACCGGAACGCTAAATCGCTTCGCGGTGCGTCTTTGCTGGTAGGGTGGTAACTAGCCACGACCGAAGCCTCCCACCAAACCAATCCGAGCGCACGGCGCCATCGAGGTCGTCAGGTCAAAGGCTTAATAAGTAAAACGCAATAAAATAGTGCAAATATTACAACTGCAAATCATGCAAATGAAGAACCTTTGTGCAAAATTTCAGCTTTGATGTGCAAAGGCTTCTTCTTATCTTAGATCGATAGTAATTTAGTGAATAAATGTACCTGTGTTAAGATGTGCGTTAATATATCAACCAGTCCGTCAGATAGTCACCTCGTCTTTTTGTATAAGTATAGTATTCTTGAATATAAACAATTTTACATCATGGTTTATTAGCTTACTTACGTCTTTGTTACGAACCGACGACGTAGCTTTAATCTGATGGTGTTTCTCACAGAGACGTGTGCGTTCATCTCGTGAAGTCATAGTTCAACGCGCGGAAGTAGAGAGGCGCGAGGCTCGGGAAGGGCGCGAGGGCCGCGAAGGCCGCATGCGAGAGGTCCGCGAGGGCCGGGAGGGCCGCGGGGACGAATGGGCCGATCCCTGGATGAGGGCCGAACCCGCCGCTCGACGAAGGAAGCCACAGTCCTCCGAGGACTCTTACTCGTCGTCTAGGTATGTCTAAACTAATGTGCAATTAGATAAAATGAATGCATGGTCAATAAAGGTTATTTATTTGATACTTACGACATTTCAGACTTGGATAAAATTATTGTAATTGAAAAGTTGAGGATGTCTATTGGTTTTATTTGACGAACTTCCCGGCAGGTATTTACTCTGCAGTATATGGGGGAAATCCCAGATATAGATGGGGAGAATACCCACCTCTCAAAGCAGTATTTTAGTAAAATTGTTTTAAAATTTCCATGCCTACATTGATAAAACAATATTAAGATAAGTAAATACTGATTTAAGAGATACTTAACTACTAGGTGCGTAGGAGAGGTGCTTAACTAGAGGTACTTAGGTACGTAACTTGGGATTTTACAATGATGTTGTCTATGCCATCCTAATATATGCGCTTTCATCGATATTGGCCTTACAATCAGGTGGCTCCGTATTGGATTATAAAAATATTTACATGTAGATTATAATAATTTTTAAATGTTTTAAGTATCAATATTAGTAACCAAAGTATCTTAGCAATAAAATTTGTCTGAAATCCATGATTTATAAACTCATAAATAAATTACTGATTACAAGACATGTCTGAATAGGTGCAAGTAGATAAATCTGAATTTTTTCAATAGAGATTGGAGATTACATTTCCATAGTTCAGGCAGATTTTATTTATATCAATCGAAATAAATTAGAAATTTAGACCAAGTGGATGTGAAGCGCTTTCTAGCACATCATAATATGAAGATATGGTTTTGTAAAGTAGATAGTTCCTTTCAGAGAATTTTTACTTCAGAAAACAACAATTGCATACATAATATTACATTATACATATCCAAAGTTGATTAGTTTAAATAGATGAAAGCCAAAATAAATGTAAATACTCAAAGTTGTATTGAACCGGATTACTGACAGACATATTGGTGCCAATTCTGTTGTACAAAATCTTTAAATTAAAATAATTTTGAAAATAGTGCTATCCTGTTCAAACTGCCCCTAGATTGTCCAAGAAAAACTTATTCATCGTTATCGTAATCGTTTACTAATTTTGCTCGCTGATTGGGTTCCCGATTTGCGTCAGCCAGTTGCGGAGCAGAATTCGCTAATACGTAAATAAGTTTTTCTTACGCAATCAGACCCCTGCTCCAAATGGAAACGAATAGCATTTTTTCAAACCAGTTTAGTCAAAGATTTTGTACAACAGAATTGATCACATAGACTGATTTTCAATTTTAATTACTTGAACAAAAAATATTAATTGAAACTCCCCCTGACTGGTTTAATTTTAATTACGTGAACAAAAATATTAATCGAAACTCCCCCTCCGCTTCTCCCCTCCCGGCTGGGTTATGCTTTCATAACTAATGTCGTGGTGTTTTCGGTTCTCACGAATCCCATCTCTTCATTAACTTCTGCATGCGTTCTCAATTGGGTTTGCCGCTGGCCGTGAATGTGTGCGTGTGTGGTGACGTCACGCGTGTGTCCGTACGTGCGTGCGCGTGTGTCTGCACGAGTGTGTGTGCGTGTGCGCCTTCACCCCCCCTTGCCTTCCTTCTGAGCCCACAGCTCTTCAAATTCCAGCTCGCGTAGTACAGGCAGCCCCGGGGCGAGGCGTAAGAGACGGGCGTCGTCGTCTTCACGACAGAGGTGAGCATCAGCGTATAATATGCAATATGCATGGGTGTTGTATTATACGTGTTGGCTTTCTTTAAGTTGATACTGGTAGTTCGAGCAATTAAATCTCACGAAATTTAACAACGTCTACCCTGGCGTATGTGAAATGTCACATTCAAAGTTTTGTATGTATCCATAATTCAATAACAAAAACTAAATTGTAAAACACAGTTAATAAGAAAATGTGATTAATGTAAACTCACGTTTATTAGTAAGATCAAGGTTAACAATAACGTTCAAAAGCGCGAGTGATAGTTTTTATATGGGCATAATAAAAGTATGTTTTAATCAATGGAATGGGTAATTTAGATTTTTATTGTACAATTAGTTACAAAATTTAAAGAATCAATAAAATAGTTTTGGCAACATTTTGTTACCTTTGGGTATAATATTTTTGTTAGTGGTTTATGTTGTTACACATTGTTATTGTTGAGAAAATATCACATGACAAAATACATGATTTTTTCTCGATTTTGTGACAATCGTTCAAGAAGTGCCTTTTAACCCACTACTCGAACATTGAAGTCAATGTTTTGCTATTCTAACTCCATAGAACCAGTAGATAATAAGAAATATGCGCAGGTTGTCACCGTCGGTGATCGTGCGAGAGCGTCGGTTGGCGAACGCGCGCGCCACTGCCATGAACCCACCGGCGCCGCGCAGACGTGCGCCGTCGCCGGCTGCCGCGAGGCAACTGAGCGCAAATCCACCCCCGCCCGCACGACACAAGGTATATAATATATCATCTCAACCCACTGATCTCCATAGAGTATATAGAATATACCCTGGATAGCTGACTGTCAACGTAAAAATGAAGACACTTGATTTTCGCCATTTTGGCGCTAATTGTTGTGTAACCTGGCGTGAGCGTCTATGGAACAAAAATCAAATGACATTCAAAACGACGGTCCACTTCCAACAAATGTCAATTTAGTGCCGTGGACGCTCGGGGGAGGCGCTTCAAATCGGCACAAAAAATGAACTGTCAAACGTATGGAATCATAAATCCGGAGATACATATCAGTGTATAATATACACTGTATATAGTAGACGGCATATAAGTTTATCCTATGCAGAACTCATTTTCTGGTAACAACTGAGGTGTGGTTAGTGGTATGAGAGCGCCGCGTACTATACTACCTACTTAAGTTTCTTTTTTTACTCACTACTGGACCCTGGCGTGGAGTGGATGTGCTCACTGCCTAGCAGCTACTATCATTTAATTTCATGTTTTGTTAAAATTAACAGGACGAAGTGGATCCTTATGGACGCAGCAAAGCATCCAGTCGCAGTAGAAATAGAAAAAAATATTCAAGGTCTTCGTCATCTGGTTCAGGTATTCTACATTCGTTAGAGAATACGTATGATAAAAAACTTATGTTCAATTATAACTATTGCACCCAGTAAGCAGTAATTTTTAAACCAAAATTGCAAGGCGGCCGCATAAAAATAGATCAAGAACTCTATCAATGTCAAAACAATATGTCTTTTGACCATAGAAAATAATATCTATCAAGTCTAGGCTGGAATCAATGACGAAATACGCTACACTAAAACAACGAGAAATATGTGACGTATGTTGAAGCCAAAAAGTTCTCAAATATAGCGTCGTTACCGCCCACAACAGTACGGTACCGCTGACAACACAAAATGTTGTCGCTTACATTAGCGCCATTGTACAGTTTTGACAAATTAAAAGGGATACTTCAGAGCGGAGCCTAAAAATACATTCGTGACGTCAGTAAGTGCTGATCCTTTATATGTTCAATCAATGGCTAGAATGAATGAATGGGGCAACTCCACAGTTTTGTTATCTCTGAACCAATCAAAACGCTTGAAAATCACGTTTCGACATTGATGCAGTTCTTTTAAGCTTCAGTTACATTCGCGTCTCGCGTGAGCCGGTCACGAGACGAGCTATGTGCTTACACGCTCGTGGTAAAAAAGACCGCTCCCAACGCAAGCCCTGCAACCTGGACGAGCTACGAGTTTACACTCGAGAGTCTCGCGGCTCGTCTCGGGGCTCACGCGCGAGTCTAATGCCGGACTTCGTTATTTGTTATTCGGCTACGCTGTATTTGTCCAAACTTTGTCCAAACATGTGTTTATGTGAGTAAACAACAAACATACTATCCACAGTTGGTGCTATTTGTGTGCCAAATATTGCCGATACGTGTCCTTTGAAGTGTGCTAAAAACCGACAAGAGGACGGATACGCATATTTGCTATTCGCGCTTATGCGTTATTCGGGCAAATAAAGCAAATATAGACGAATGAACCGCCCACACTTGGTCGTATGCGGCCGAATAAGGCGAATAACGAATAACCGAAGTGTGGTTCCGCCATAAATGCAGCTTCATGATTGTTCCGCGATCGCGCCGCTGTATTCGTATTCGTTTATAGGTATATACTCATATATTTTGTGAATAATGATCTATTTAATGACTTATATACCATTGGATACCAATAAATTGACTATTGACTATTGACTATTGACTATTCTGTAACGTTGTGACAGAGTCGTCGTCGTCATCGAGCGAGTCGGAGAGCGAGTCTCGCTCGTCGTCGTCGTCGGGCAGCTCGGGGGCTCGGCGCGCGAGACACGCGCGACTCCTCAACGCCGCCGCGAGGCCGCGGTGAGTTATTGATACTTATTTATGCCATTTTGATTTAACAGTGTAATTTAACGTGGCGCAGTACGCTCGACCGAAGTTGCCGGCGCACGTGGCGAAGTTGTTTGCTATTTTACCTAACTTGTATGGGCAAGGGATATAGATAGATAGATAGATAGAAAATGCTTTATTGTACACCATTACAAGAAGAAAGAAAAACAAATACCAGAAAACAATATATATATATATATATATATATATATACTAGCTGACCTGGCAAACGTTGTTTTGCCCTTAGGGGTAATAAAAAATAGATAAATTGAGATTTAAACTATCCTATCTCTCAAGTTGGATCGAACTGCACGTGGTGTGCGAATTTTATTATAATCGGTTAAGTGGTTTAGGAGTCCATTGAGGACAAACATTGTGACACGAGATTTATATATATTAAGATATATGACGAAAAGGTGTGGGCGTTCGCTGTTCGTTGGCTCTTCTTCCAACGCGAATATCAGAAATAAGACTCGGTTTACATTCGATGGCTATAATTATCGTAAGACAAGTCACACTCGTTATTAACAATATACACGATGCCTTAGATGCGAACAGATTACATTCGGAACGCGGCGAAGTCGGAACCAGATTGGCTTAACGCAGTTTCCTCGGCGACGTCCATACCAGAAGTCCTTTTAATTTTCTTCCATGACAATCAACTGCCATCATTACTCTTAATTCTTAAATCCACGACTCTTGACTGCCAATGACCCGCTATTCGCCATCGATGTCTATGCCATTCATAGACAACCAACTCGCAGACTCTCAAGAGACACCACAGGTATTTAATGACAACAGACGTCGCCTAACGTTGCCAATCTCAGTCACCGAATACGCCCAAGACAACTATGCCTTGACGTTCCGTTCTTGCTCTCCGACATATACTTATATGATATACTTAGTGTAGTGAGAGCATATGCGCATAATTCCGTGATACTGTCCCGCTTCCGCTCTGTTTTGAGTGAGAGGGCACGAATTTGCACCGAAATCAAGCTCACGAAAGCGTTTGGCTAAAGTAATTTTTGGAAAAAAACTACTCAATGTATGGTTGCAAAGTAAACTTATTTGAAGTATTGAATATCTAAAATGTGTTGAATGATATTTTTCATTAGAGTTTTTATACTCCTAATCTTATATATTTACGCTCAAAGTTGCCATATATTTACTTTAAAATCAATATATTTTTACATTTTTAAATATCTTTCAACTTAGATAATGATGAAATAAATCGATACTATACTTTATTCAGAACCTACCACGTCAAATAATGTAGTAATCACACTTCTATGTTTGTATGAAGAAAGTGTCGGCATCGGTGCATTTTGATCAGGCATGATATATCAAGCATGATTGTCGTCAACCACAAAGAAAGTCGACGTATCACGTGCGCTTTGTTTCCTCGTTCCTAATACGCACTTTGAACAAGGAAGTTGATCGGCTACTAATTAATATAAGGGGATTATTATTTCAAAAATACGATAGTAATATATTCCTTGTTGTATTTTTAGGATGAACGCTAAATCTGGTACGGGTCTAGCAGCGGCCGTGTCAACTGCAAATAGTAAAAAGGAATCGTCGCTTGAAAAAGGTATGTTAATTTTAATTTCTCAATGATCTCTATAATGATTGTAGAGACACTTTTTCGTTCAAAACATTTTCTTGACAAAGCATTCGTTAATAGTAGAGGAGCCCACGATGCTAAATCGGTAGTTACTCGAGCGTCGTGAGGTCCAAAATCCCCCTCTTGGGTTCTCCGACTTTAACAAAATTTTAGGCTAGATTGTATAAATTTTCTATTGTAATGCATTGATAAATGATATATAAACTAAGGATTTCTTGTTAGCGCTAAAAGTGTCCGAACCTAGTGAAAGCCAACGCGAAAAGAGTTCCAATCGCACTCAAGCAAAATTAGGCTGTATAATAATGGTTCAAGACATAAATTACAATGTTTTAGTATATTTATAAAACTACACATGTACCCTCGTTTATATAGGTTTTCTCGGGACAATTATTTCGTGAATTTTGTATTACACACGGGGTTGATAGATTTATATGCCAATGTTATAATGTAATTTATCTACGCTCATTGCTTAAAGTTCGAATTATGAAATCAAAATGTGTCACATATTGACCTACTTTATGCACAGACTTCTATAATTATTAAAAAGTTATTCATTATAACATAGCTGTACTATGGAAATATCTCTAGATTGTTGAATAATTTCTATTACGATACGCAGCTCTGGGTTCTTGTATTTTTGTGTGTCGTCATCACAGACCAGGGAATAACTTTCTTTTCTCTGTGGTCTTCATAGCCAAAAGAGTGTAGAGCCAATCCTCAATTTTGTTTTTTTTTTTTATATAAGGAGTCCACAGACAACATTTAGTTGGTAGTCATTATCGACCATAGACAACAATTAATTCACGGAAACAATAATTTCTCCCTGCCTTATATGACTGATTAAAAAGTGTGTTCATACAGAATATTAAAAAGAATTATGTATAATTTTTGATTATTTAATTATCCACTAAAAATATAGTTTATCTGACTTGTATAAATATTTTTCTACTCTTTTTTGTTTCATGACTTTTTTAACAGACTATACGCAGTTTGCAACTGAATTTTGGCGCCATACCTAACTTTTAACATTTCAATGTGTTATTTTTGTTACTTAGTCAAAACTTAGCGCGGAAAAATGTCTAGCAGTGAAACGTACTAAAGAAAATTTAACTCCACCTGACATTTTAGTAATTGCAACAAAAATGACCCACAATCTTTTACCAACAAAGTGAAGGATTTACGACAAACGTTAGCAAGATTTTATGGTTTGGATTTATGATAATTTGAGCGTAGATAAAGTAGTGTATGAAACTCTACATAATAAGGTATTAAAACACTCGTGTGATACTATTAAAAAACTCGCCTGCGGCTCGTTTTTTAAACTCACACTCATGTTTTAATACCCCCCATTATGCATCCGTTTCATAAACTACTATTATTTGCTCCACAGAGGTAGTCAATAAGAAGAGGACAGCGACGTCGCCCGTGGCCGGCGCGGCGCCCGCGAAGAAATCGGTCTCACGACGCGAGGAACTCCTCAAGCAACTGAAGGCGGTGGAGGATGCCATAGCGCGGAAGAGATCCAAGATATAGGGATAGGGAGTATTTCCATGTTATTAATTGAAACTCCGTTTGGAGAGTGGCTGTACGGCTTGCATTTACAGATCATAGTGTATATGCCGCACCAAGCTTTGTGATCGGTCAACGTTTGAAGCTCACCGCAAAGGTTCCCGCGAGATTCATATTTTTAGTGTTTTTTCGAAATTTATAAGCTAATAAGATATAATATGTTGTGTTCCCAGCCAAGTACTACCTAGGTGCCTTCAAGAGAAGAGTGAATTTTCAAGAAGGCATTTTCTAGGCAAGCGCGCTCCATTCTATAAAAATTATGAGAATTTTTATCCATCAGTCACGATTGTAGTCAAACGCAAGCCTATCTGTAGTAAAAAAAAATCAGTTAAATTATGGGAATGGCAGTATATAGAAAAATCTTTGCAATTAAATGTTAATTAAAATGTTCATTCGAAGAAATTAGTCGAAATATCGAGTGTGAAACACAAAATAGTTAAGTCGATTATTAAAATTAATTTGTTTTACTGGACACTTTCAAGCTGATTGTTGTGTGAATATCTGAAGATTCCATTCCTGTAACTTTATTGCCATAGTTTTTTATGTCTTATTGACTTTGAAATAGTGAGAAAGAAGTGTACTGGCTAAAAAGCGTTGCATTAAACATCTGGGATTTTGTAACAGTTTTAAGTATAGGATTTATTATTTACCTGCTTATGATTGAATGTACCGTACCGGTCTGCCCGCCAAGTCAAATTGTAGCTAGTTTCTTATAGTACGAGTATTTATCTCATAATTCATACTGACATTGTACGAAAATGTCAAAACCTTATTACAATAATACTGCTATAAGAGATGGTGGTACGACTCCAGTCTGTAGAATTAGTCACTCAAGTGACTCGATTCTCGGACAATTTCTTAAAATGGTCACTTTGGCAAAGCATAAACGAGCAAAGTCTTTAAACATGTGGAGATGATTTTGCCATTTTATTGCCATAAGCTTACTTTGTCGTATAAATTTACAATTTGCGAAAAATGAAATTAATTTAATTATTTTTGCATTTGGTGGGTAAAGTAGAGTAGAGTGTAGTTGACCTCAAAGCTAGTTCAGAAGTGCCTACATAACAGTCATTAAGTTTGGTGTGATTTATACGTCTAATGTTTAGACAATTCCGCTTTACTCAGTGAGTGAATAAATCAACCAGTGATCGAATTCAGTAGTAAAATTGGCTATGTTGGAATCAACGCCATAAAGTTAAAAATGAATATAGAATGAATGAGTTTATAATTCGAATATATTTGATGTTTATAAAGTAGAGTGCCGCTTACATAATATTGAATGTGAAAAAAATTGTATTCAGTTGCAGTAGAAAAAAAAAACAATTGTTTACCTCAAATTGAATCCTAGAGAAATTGTTATTTCCATAGTGCAGTTTTATTTCAGTCACAGAAGTACAATAGTTATTCAGCGTTAGCTTGGCAAAAAACGCTTAAATTCCAAGATTTAAATCGCTAGATGAGCCTACATCGCGCTGCGCATCGAAAACGTCCACAAACACGCTGAGTGAGTGCTCTCAGCATGCTGTAGTGTGCGATTGTGTGACAGAGAACGCAAATGCAAATTTCGTTTAAGTGTGATGAGATGAGTTATGTCGCTGTTTGTGTAAGATGACAACGTGTCGCACACAAGACAACAACGTTTGGAGGTTTAGGACTCATCTAGTGATTTAAATCTTTGCCTACAATGGATCTTTTTGTTTTCAAATCCGCGTAGCATTCAAAATTCGTTTCTATTAATTTAAATTGACTACGTATGGAATATGGATTGCCACTGTTCCCCTACTCTTTTTTTGCCAGATTTTTATACTTCCCTTACTTATCCCGCCAAATTTTATTTGATTTTTCGTACTTTGGTTTTTGTAAGCAACAAATATCACTGAGCTACTACTGACTTACTTTGCTTATAAATTGCGGAAAACCATATAAAAATTGGCGAATAGGGCCCGACCCCACGAAGTGTTTATTTCAAATACATGAAAAACGTGTTTTGCAGAGAGCGATCTTAATCGATTTTGACGATTTTTATTACTTATTTAGCTTTTCCAAGGACACAAGGAAGTGTATTTATAAGTATAAGTAGTATTAGGTTTTAGTAAGTAACATAAGGTTTTCTCCTGTTATTTCTCTGTATAAATTGTCTTAACTTTAGTATGGCTGCCCCTTAACGTCACAAAGAGTATAACCAAACCTGCACTTAGGTTTCTTGGAACATTATGTATGGCAATGATGAGTATGAATAATAAAATACATAATTTTGTACCAAAAGTTGTTTCATTAGTTTTCCTGTGACATTTTTTTACATGGATGGTTCATAAGGAATGATTCTTATTTCTTGTGTTAAAACGAAGATATGTAAATAATAAAGAAAATTGTTAGTAGGTTTATACCTACTAATAATTTTCTTATAAATGTGAAAATATTTAATTTTAGTAGTTTGTATGTTTGTTATTCAATCACAACCACAACTACTGAGCTGCCCCTAGATTGTGTAACAAAAACGTATTCATCGTTATCGGAAACAAATTTTGCCCGCTGATTGGCTCTCTGATTTGCGTCAGCTAATCGGGGGGCAGAATTTACTAACGATTACGATAACGATGAATACGTTTTTCTTACGCAATCAGACCCCTGATTTGACTGAAATTTAGACGAATATATCTTAATATATATAAATCTCGTGTCACAATGTTTGTCCTCAATGGACTCCTAAACCACTTAACCGATTATAATAAAATTCGCACACCATGTGCAGTTCGATCCAACTTGAGAGATAGGATAGTTTAAATCTCAATTTATCTATTTTTTATTACCCCTAAGGGCAAAACAACGTTTGCCAGGTCAGCTAGTACTTATATAGAAAAAACTGAATTTACTATAGCTACAATACAACTATAGTACTAAAGAATACAAAGTTAATGAACACTACTGAACTAAAGAAGTAAAACGGCAAAATGAACTTTGGGCAGATTTATTGTCTTAAGATTAAGAACCTGTAATAGCAAGTCACTGCTCCTACCAGCCCGCGAAATTCAAATTTTATTTAGTTTTTCGCAAATATTAGACATTAACATTACTAATTAGACTAACTAAACATTTTAGATTTATGGCAATGCATTTTGCGGGCCTACTTTTTATGCATCTACATGTTTTTAATAGAAACTTTGCTCGAAAGTTCCCACTCATCTCATATTGGTTCCCGAAAGATAATTTTTTGCAGTTTCCCAGATTTCGAGCTATCGGGAACCAATATGAAGTAAATGAGTATTGTTGAGCAGAGTTTTTATTAAAAACATGTAAATGCATAAATTCTGTGCCCGCAAAACACATTGCCATTAACCTTCGATGTATAATTAGCCCACTATGAGCAAAAAACTAAATAAAATTAGAATTTTCGCGCCCGGATGTTACCCATTGCCCTTAAAGCCTAAATAGTAGGCTGTAGGAGTAAAAATAAAACCAGTTTTTGAACTTTGACATTATTTTATTATCTGTATATTAGCGAGTCTGTAAGTCCTTGAAGTAGTATTACGAACAAGTACTTTATTCAAACCACTATCAAGAAGCTCTGCCACAGCATTGTAGGCAACGTAACCAACTCCACAACTTTTCGCTTCGGAGAAACTGAACGCCGCTTGTGACAAATAACCCATCAGCTCGCGTGTACCAACGTTACGAACTTTTTCTACATTGGAGGGAAGCCATAATTCTCTCATGGCTTTAACATATTCTGAAGGCTCTTGTTTGGTTTTTCCCTGAAGTTTTGGTTGAATTACCTGAAAAATTAACGTTGATAAGCAATTAATTTATACATAATATACAGGGTTATAGAAAAAATATCGGAAACCTCTCGGCACATAAATGATATCATTATAACTAAAAACTTTTGTTCTATAACTATCCAAAATTTCGTATTAATTTGTGTCACACAAAAATTTAATAAATTATGTTATTTCTGTAAAGTGACATTACACTGTGAAACTAAATACAGGTAATCAGCGATTATGACTATCCCTGTTGCCAAACCGCTGCGACGTTGCCGATGTTACGTAAGTAGTAGACTACAGAGTAGTTACAAAGAAAGAATGTATGCAAAATATTGAATAAGTGATATTTCTCAAAATATCGAGTTAAAACAAAAGTTGTTACTTTTAATGATATCAATTAGGTGACGAGAGGTTTCCGATATTTTTTCTATAACCCTGTATATATAATGATTACGCACCGCGCCTGTGCACGATGAATCAGCGGGCAACTGCCGGGCCCATCAGAGCAGGCCAGCGGATTCCCACAGGCAGCGGCGGTGGCGGGTCGAAAAAGGCCCGCCAAAAAATTTTATTGGGCGTTTTGCACTGGGTTATATCCCGCGGCACAGAACGACTTACTACTAGGTACTTACAGGCGCAGGAGACAGCCAGCACGTGGAATCCGGGGAGTGTGTTCGTGTATGATGAATGTAGTGTGTGGTGTCTGCGGTGTTAAATGCAAAGGAACACACTCGCCCTCCTCTGAAGGGTCTTTCGCGGCGGCGGCACGAATTCGCGGGTAGCGAAGCGAGTCCGCGGCGGCGTGGTATCAAGATGGCGCGTGAGCACAAAAAACAGTGCTCCGGACAGTCAAATGGGCCCGCGGCGTTAGAAGGACGCGGCGGACAACACGACACACGAAGGAGCGCAATAAATAGGGCTCGTAAAAACTAAACGACACGGCGTGGCCGGCAAAACTTCACGCGGCGACGCGGCACTTGGGTATGACCGTTTCAATCGGCTTGTAGCACCGGACTTTTTTGGCGATCGCGGACGGCAAGTGGCGGCGTGGCCGGCAAACAACACGCGGGCGACGCGGCACAAAATGGTACGCGATAAATAGCTCCTCATAAATAATAAGACGGCACGATGCGGCGTGGCAGGCGACTTCACGCGGGCTACGCGGCACAAACAATCGACCGACTCCGTCGAGGTTTTACCAAGGACTGTTCAAGCGCGTCGCCGAAACGGGGAGGCGCGATGCGCGGGGGCAGGCGATAGCCGGCCGTCGCGATACGGCCTAGCATAAACCGGAGTGCTAGCGTAAAGCGCAAACACCCCCGCCAGTGGACCCATGGATTTGGAGTCCACTAACAATTAGGCAACCGGGATAAGGAAGAGACGGCTCGCTGCAAAACCGAATCTCCGACCATTACCTCGGCAACTCTGGGAACCCCATCGGATCCATATATCAATTTAAGAATGCGTCCACGACGCCAGCATAAAGGCAACAAATTAGACTCCTTAACTAGGACAAGATCACCAACCTTAGGTGGGTCGGTCTTGTCTGACCACTTAACGCGCTGCTGCAAGAGATGCAAATATTCTAAATACCAACGATGCCAGATATTTTGGGTCATCTGCTGTAGCAATTCGAAGCGAGACAACCGTGAGACCTTCACGTCCCTGAAGGGGTACTCGGGCAGGGCGTTAAGGGGTTCACCAATTAGGAAATGACCGGGGGTTAAAACTTCCAGGTCATTGGGATCGGACGATAAGGGGCAGAGTGGCCGAGAATTGAGGACAGCCTCAATCTTACAAAACACGGTAGCGAGCTCTTCAAAAGTCAAAATGGTTTCACCTATCACGCGTCGGAGATGCGTCTTTGAGACCTTAACGACGGCTTCAAAGATCCCGCCCCAGTGGGGACAAGCTGGCGGGTCAAAGGTCCAAGTTATCCCCATCTTGGACATTGCCGTGCCGATGCCTACCTTATTTTCATTCAAAAATTGGGCGACTTCCTTCAAATACCTATCGGCACCCTTATAGTTGGTCCCACAGTCCGATCGGATCAGGTGCGGATAACCTCGGCGTGAAACGAAGCGGCCTAGCGTGGCTACAAAGGCTTCGGTGCTGAGGGCACTCACCAGTTCTAAGTGTACGGCCTTGGTAGCCAGGCAAACAAAAACGCAAAGGTAGGCCTTGAGGGAACGAGCATTGCGGAGGCTGGAGCTCTTGACGAAGAACGGCCCCGCAAAATCCGTCCCGACCGCCGAAAAAGGGCGCGAGGCCACGACACGGTCGGTGGGGAGGTCCCCCATAATGGGCTGCATGGTGCTGGCCTTCAGGCGGTAGCACGGAATGCACTTAAAAATGACGCTTCGGATGGAGCGTCGTCCCGATAAAAGCCAAAATTCGCGCTGCAATATGGCCGAAAGGGCGTTGCAGCCAGCGTGGGCATTTTTGACGTGGTAATGCGTCACCAACAATTTTACAAAAGCGCTATTGTTCGGAAGCAACAAGGGATGACGTGCCCCATAGGGTAAGTCAGAATTCCGGAGGCGTCCACCAACGCGTATCAATCCGGTGTCATCCAGGAAGAGGTTTAAGCGGGCGAGCGAGCCTTTCAAGGGTAAACCTCGCTTCAGTGTCTCAATAGCGGACTCAAAATGCTCCAGTTGAACCAAACGTATCCAAAAGGTCCGGGCCTCCTGTCTCTCCAGGGGCGACAAGACTGGGTTCGACATTTTGTCGCGTGGGTTCCGAGCGTTGTGGGTGAAGCGCTGAATCCAAGCCGTCACCCCAATCAATTTATCAAGGGAACTGTAGCGTTCCTGAAGATAGCTCAGCGAATTGGCTGGCTTATCTTCAACAACTCCGACTCGCAAGCCAGGTAACACATCGGGCTCGGAGAACCTACTCTGAGGCCAGACGGACTCATTCTGAGTCAGCCAGTCAGGGCCCCACCAAAGAGAGTGGTTGACAAGGTCGGAAGCTTCACATCCGCGGGAAGCACAATCTGCAGGGTTCAGGTCTCCTGGCACATGTCTCCAGGTCAACGGGGTTTCCGAATTCTGGATTTGGGAAACCCGGTTGGCAACAAAGACTTCCAAGTTGTGGGGAGCGGCTCGCAACCAACAAAGGACAATTTCGCTGTCCGACCAGGCGTACACGTCCGTCAGGTCAACGATCGATAGGAGGGACGTACGCACATGGTTGAGAAGGCGCACCAAAAGAGCGGCTCCAGACAACTCCAATTTGGGTATCGTCAAGCGTGACCGAATTGGGGCCACTTTACTTTTCGCCAAGACAAGATGGGTTGCGACCTCGCCGGTGTCACTGACAGTTCGCAAATAGACCACGGCTGCGTACCCTTTTTCGGACGCATCACAAAAGCCGTGGAGACTGGCGTGGCACCTTCCGGGCGGTAGGAAGCAACGAGGCATCGAAATCCGATTAACATTCGGAAGTGAGGCCACAAGGGAGAGCCACTCCTGTAGCCTGAGACCCTAACCTCCCTGAGGCAGTCGACAATAGTATGGTCTGGCATACTGACTGCTGTAGATCCAAAGTCTCAGGGGAGGTGGCTAGGTGGCAGCTAGGGTGGCGGACACCTAGCGCGACGTGCCTTCACCAGCGGGAGCCCACTGACGGGGGTACTCCGGCTGGGGCGCTGCTAGAGAGGGGGAGGGTACCCAACGTGGGGACCATCCGGCATAACCAACCCGGGGTCGCACCATGCGGCTAGCATCCGGGGCGTGGTAGGGAGCGCCTCGACCTAGCACGGGTGGATGGCGCTCCAGTTGCGTCCATACATGGAGGGGAGGCAAAAACCTAGACGGTTCGACGCTCATTTGAGCGTCCGTCAGACCCCCGTCATAAAAATGCGAGGGGGGTGTGACCCTCCCCTGGGGGGGTGTGACCCCCCCCTGGGGGGGTGAAGCCCCACCGCCCCTAGGGCGCTGGTAATCAGCAGGGGACCGTTCACCCATTTGGGGCCGCACCATGCGGCTAACGTCCGGCACCCGGTAGGAATCGCCTCGACCTATGGTGGGTGGATGGCGCTCCAGTCGCGGCCACTCGTGTAGTGGCGGCGAGAACCGACGCGGGACGACGCCCAATGGGGCAGCCGCGATATCCCCGTCGTAATGACGCGAGGGGGATGTGACCGTGACGCGGGGGGGTGAAGCCCTCCTCCGGGGGGCGGAACCCCTACCTCCTCTAGGAGGTTGGTGGTCCACCGGAGAACGCCTAACGGGACTGGCCGGGTGGCCAGGACTAGCGCCCCCGCCCATGGGGGGGGTGCGCGACCCAACGTCCCGGCGACCGGAACCACTCCGGTTAGCGCACAAGAGGGCCGAATGGGCACCGCCGCAATGTGGGCAGGGCCGCTGGCGCGGGCAGTCTCTTACGAGATGCTGGCCCAGGCACGAGAAGCACCACTGGCGTGTCGCCACGTAATCTCTCCGGGCCGCAATCGGTTTGGCCAGGAAGTGCGGACACGAGGAGACCTGGTGGCCGGGGTGCCGACAATAGGCACAGGGGGGGAGCTTCGTTGCCACGGCCCCGCTGTACTGTGACACCCGGCGACCTTCTCTGGCGTCGGCTCCACGGCCTCGCCGGTTGGGGCCGGTCCCCGCCGAAGGGCCAGTCCTTGCCCCACCCCCTCGGACATGCTCGGACCTCCCAGGGGCCACTCGAGGGCCGGTAACTCCAGAGTTATCGGCCTGGAGGCACTCCTGCTCCAAAAACTTCAGGAGGTCGGAGAAAGGGGGCAGGTAGGTTGCACCGTCCCCTCCGAAGCGCTGCTCGAAGCGGAGCTTAAGCTCCGACGGCAGGCGGGAGAGCACTATGTGCAACAACAAGAAGGACCACTGGTCGACGGGGAGATCCAATCGACGGAGAGCATTGGTGGCCACAATGCAAGGGTTTAGCAAGGCCTCTCTGAGGCCGGCCACCCCGGTGACGGCGGGCAAGGCGAGTAGCTGGGCTACATGTGCGTCGGCCAACCGGCGCACATTTTCATAGCGCCTGGCCAGCAATTCCCGGGCCGTGTGGTAGCTCTCCTCCGAGAGGTCGAGGTGCCGCACCACGTCCAGGGCCTCGCCCTGTAGCGAGGACAGTAAGTATGTCAGCTTCTGGGTGGGGGACAGGTCCTTCCTGGCGTGGACAAGACTGTCGAATAACGCCAGGAAGCCCATCCACTCTTGAAGCTGCCCACCGAATTTGGGCAGCTCGATCGTGGGCAGTTTCCCGAGTAATGCCGGCTGTGTGGGCGGTCGGCTGGGGGAGTCTCGAAAAGCGCCACTTCGACGCCTTTCATCAGCGGCGGTCCGGATCCCATGGGCGGCCTCCACCACCGAGTCCATCAGTTCGAAGAACTGGTCGTAATCGGCCTGAGCCGTCCTCAGTACCTCCTGTTCGGGACCGAGGGTGAGCAGGTCTTGAAAGGCCTGCTCCACGGAGGCCTGCCGAGTCCGCACCTGGTCCGCTCGGTGTAATAGGGCGGCGGTTCTATCTTCGCGGCCTATCAAACCCGCGGCGGACGTCGCCCAGCGAAGCTCAGACTGTATCTGTACAGCTAGCTTTTTTATGTTCGCGGACATTCTAACAAATTAAATGTAAACAAAAGCAAAAATAAAGCAACAATAAATTGAAAAGGCGGCCGGCAAGTCGGCGGGCGGCGCGAGTGCAAGCAATAATAAATTTAAAGCAATAGTAAACAAGTCGTATCGCGGTCGCGGTCGTACCGTAGTCGCAATGAACAAAGCGGCGCGACCGTAGTAGATACGCGTGTTAAATTACGGCGAGCGGGCGGTACCGGCACGCAAGCAAAACTTAAAATAAAAATTAAACTTATAATTATAATAAGCGGAACGCGGCCGAAACGCGGCGTTAACGCAGCGGAACTGGCGGCGATTGCGGAATTTCCGCTAACAGCGCGGCGAACGACACGGCGCGTGGCGGAAAGCGGGATTTATGCCAGCGGCGCAGAAAACGAACGGCGCGGCGGGCAAAACCAGCGCAAAACGCAAAGCGAGGTGTAGACAAACCGCGCTCACTGCTACCAATAATGATTACGCACCGCGCCTGTGCACGATGAATCAGCGGGCAACTGCCGGGCCCATCAGAGCAGGCCAGCGGATTCCCACAGGCAGCGGCGGTGGCGGGTCGAAAAAGGCCCGCCAAAAAATTTTATTGGGCGTTTTGCACTGGGTTATATCCCGCGGCACAGAACGACTTACTACTAGGTACTTACAGGCGCAGGAGACAGCCAGCACGTGGAATCCGGGGAGTGTGTTCGTGTATGATGAATGTAGTGTGTGGTGTCTGCGGTGTTAAATGCAAAGGAACACACTCGCCCTCCTCTGAAGGGTCTTTCGCGGCGGCGGCACGAATTCGCGGGTAGCGAAGCGAGTCCGCGGCGGCGTGGTATCAAGATGGCGCGTGAGCACAAAAAACAGTGCTCCGGACAGTCAAATGGGCCCGCGGCGTTAGAAGGACGCGGCGGACAACACGACACACGAAGGAGCGCAATAAATAGGGCTCGTAAAAACTAAACGACACGGCGTGGCCGGCAAAACTTCACGCGGCGACGCGGCACTTGGGTATGACCGTTTCAATCGGCTTGTAGCACCGGACTTTTTTGGCGATCGCGGACGGCAAGTGGC
The DNA here is from genome assembly GCA_963855885.1 of Coenonympha glycerion. Taxonomy (NCBI): domain Eukaryota; kingdom Metazoa; phylum Arthropoda; class Insecta; order Lepidoptera; family Nymphalidae; genus Coenonympha; species Coenonympha glycerion. The sequence goes on along the minus strand of OY979636.1, from coordinate 9,938,939 downwards.
GGCGTGGCCGGCAAACAACACGCGGGCGACGCGGCACAAAATGGTACGCGATAAATAGCTCCTCATAAATAATAAGACGGCACGATGCGGCGTGGCAGGCGACTTCACGCGGGCTACGCGGCACAAACAATCGACCGACTCCGTCGAGGTTTTACCAAGGACTGTTCAAGCGCGTCGCCGAAACGGGGAGGCGCGATGCGCGGGGGCAGGCGATAGCCGGCCGTCGCGATACGGCCTAGCATAAACCGGAGTGCTAGCGTAAAGCGCAAACATATAATATAACTGGCGGATAAGATGCTTGGCCCGGGTCATCAAAAAAAATCCTTTCTTATCGCTTGTTTACAAGAGAACGCTGTGCAAAATTTCAGTTTTCTAGGTCTAAAAGTTCGGGCTGGGCGATGATAATTCACTAAGTCAAGATTTTTCTGTCTTAAAAATTGGATAACCGAAAATTTTGGCTTTTTTAAAAAAAACGAATATTTTATTTTAAAAAGCCAAGCCCTTATGGGTGAGCTTAATTATCCTTTTCAAGTTAGTAAAATTAAATAACATTTTCGGCTACATCATTATTGACCATCAGGTGAGATCGCAGTCAAGTACTAATTTGTAGTTAGAAAAAATTGTAAATGCTTATTTTATCTAGGTACAAGATATAGGATAATCAAAAGTGGACGTTTATATTTTTGATCGAGTACATAAATATTACAAATGTCAAGCAGTGTCTAAAACTGCCCCTACATTGTGTTGTTTACAAATTCTGCCCGCCGATTTATTCTCCAATTGACGTCAGCCAATCGGGGGCAAATTTGTCAACGATTACGATAACGGTGAATACGTTTTTCTTACGCAAATCGTTATCGTAAACGCTAGCGAATTCTGCCCGCTGATTGGGTTCCGGATTTGCGTCAGCCAATTACGGCGCAGAATTCGCTAGCGTTTACGATAACGATGAATACGTTTCTTACGCAATCAGGGGGCAGACCACTGATCATTAATGAGGGAAAATCAATACTTAAAAAAATTACCTTTCCTACAGGTACTTTCTTCCTCCTAAGTTTTATTCGTTTTCTCTGCATTTGTTTAAGTAACTTTTTATGTTCAGCCCTCTTTTGCTTTCTCAATTTCGCATTTCCATCGTCATGATGAGGTTCAGTTATTTTCTCTTTTGAAGAAACATCCATTTTGCTCGGAATGCAAATCATGGCATGTTTTGTAAGATTACCTTTCCCTATTATTTGTATGTAGACAGGAATTAGACATCGCTCAGAGTGTTCTATTTCAGGTATTTTCTTTTTCAATTGAATGCAATTCTGTAACAAGTATAATGTGCAATAAATATTTACATCTAGTTTTTCAACACCATTCCTTTAAGGCCCGCCCGCACGCTTGGAGTTTGTTTCGCTTGATTTGTCAAACAAACTCTGCCATCCACCTTCCTAAACTCATTTGGGTAATGAAATAAAATATTACTATTTGTTAATCCAGGGTAATCTCCACTTCAAACTTCAACCAAATCAGTTCCGTAGTTGCGGCGGTGAAGGAGCAAAAACATAAACACATACATACATAGGTTCGCTTTTATAACTACATCACCTAAATTTTAATTAGGCATTATTTGTTTTATATACCTGTAAATTTTCCAACACGTTCCTATCACGTAGGACAAACAATTCCTCTCCATTCTGATTACCCCATTCTTTAAGCAGTAAATTCCAGGGGCACACAAAAGGGCTTGGGACTGCAAGTTTTATGTAATTCACTCTCTTACTGGGTGGTCGTTTAAAATATTTTTCTTGCAACTCCATTTGTGTTCTACTCGCCTCTTCTCGCCCTGCTTCACAGTCTGGTGGCATGAAACAATCACCCATTTCAAAAGCTAGGCTCTCTGTTTCCCGAAGACCTCCAGATCTTGCTCCGAACATTATAAATGTTAACCAGAACGTCATGCCATATCCTGATGGAATGATTATGTCCCATCCACTGCCATAACCTAGAATAAGGAGGTATTATGATAGAATTAGAAGGATTTTATTGTTCTTCTTCCTAAGTGATGAATGAATAAATATTATGTCAGGATGTTTTATAGTAACCATAACAAGCTTAGCTTATTTAGGGGCTAGATTGCAATGTGTATATTGTATCAAACTGCACCAATTATGTTCATCAAGCTGGTTAATAAATAACGAGTTTTATATACAAATAAAAATGTCAAATATATTATAAATGTATAAAAAAATTCAGTCCAGAATATGATAAATTAACAATTATAAAAAAAGCTTGATGAAGTTATAGAAAACCAAATTACTCAATTTTCACTTGATTTCATAGCTTTTAAAATTAGGCAATTTTTATTTATGGTTGTTAGAAACACACAATACATTACACATCTGTAACAAAGAACCCTAAATCTAAAGATCTGCAATACATAAAAAATATATAGAAACCTATCGAAAAATATGATCTCATGGAATTTGCAAGCCCTTCATCACAATTACTTACCTAATTTTTTGTAATCGCTGTTCTGAGATCCAGGCCTTTGTATAAGAACAATGGGAATGGTTTGAAGAAATGGATCATCTTCACTAACTTCTCCGGGGACTAGCTGGGACTTAGTTATGTGCTCAACGTATTGGGGGTTCGTAATCTTATTTTCTTTTATTATATCACACACCGCAGCATCCCATATAGGTGAGTATGATAAAAACGAAGGTATATTTAATAATGAATCTGTGTCAGCTGATGGAGATAGGTTTTGAGCTTTAGTTCTTTTCTTTGGGCGACTCAGCCTCGGATCTCTGACAACCAATCCGACAATCACTCCCGGTGGTAATTGAGAAGGTGAGTTCACAGATCTGATACTTTCCCAGTAGTCATATTTTTGTTCTAGAAATAATTCTGTTTTTTCCTTATTCACATGCTCTAACCAATTATTTGTTTTAAACTTTTCCATTTCTTTTACACATTTTAGTGTTTGTACCAGCACTTGGTGGCTTTTGGGGCCGGTGAGCCTGAACCTATTGTACGATCCCGGTAGTACCCTTATTTGGATGTCAGAATATTTAGTAGTTATTTTCCTTCTTTTGGCAATTGAATTCTCTTCATTTTCTTTTTTGTCTGATTTTGGTTTGTTTGTCAGATCAGTTAAGATTACCTCCACTTGTTTTGCGAATGAGGGATGAACAAAAAGCCATAGCTCTTTATTTGATATGTTTGAGACCCATAAAAATTCAACTCTGCCCAGAAATTGAAATGGATACGAATCTGCCATATATAAATTAATTGTGCCCATTCTATTGCCATTTAAGTAAGCTTTGGCACAAATACCAAGACCACAATCATTGCTAGTGAGGGAACTAAACATTTCTTTTATCATTTCCACTGGTCCTTTAATTTGAATTGGTGTGTAATATGAAATATCTTGAAGGAGACAGTGAGCGGAGCTAGCTCTGTAGCATGCTCTGAAAGCTTTATCACAAGGCCTGTGCGCTAGCCGGTGTCCCCATCGCTCGATCATATGAAATCTCTTTGCATGCCAAATGTGTGTTTCTAACCATACATGTCTTCTTTGACGTCGATTGTACTCTTCTAACAAATTGGTCGTACGCCGCCTGTACTTCCGCGAGGGTCGCTTCTGCTTCGGAGGCAGACCGCTCTTTTTTAACTGCTCCAAGTGGCCTTCTCGCAGCCGGCGTGGGAGGCGTTTGCAATTATGGCTCATAACTCTACGACGCATATGCACCGGTAAACTTTGGAATATTAGTTTGGTTTTACTTGGATAAAGGATGGATTCAGTCATCGCTGCAATTTCTACACTTCTAGAAGTAGCAAACTTGAAGCTGTTCGCTGAATGCGGTAGCTGTTCCGTTCCACCCAAAGCAGCATCAAACTCCATTTGCTCCATTGCGTTAATTATTTTAACAAAACACAGCAAAGCTCAAAAGGGACTGAGTTCTTATAGTTTTTAATTTAATTGACGAGAATATTAGAAAATTTTCATAAGGAAATAAAGAGAAATATTTTTCAACATAACCTCTTCGTAGTCGTACACAGCTGACAGCACTGACAGCACGTACACAGACAGATGTCAAGTGTCAATTGTCAAGTTGCTATGTGACTCAGAGAGCAACTCGTTGGTCAAGAGCACAGACCTAGGAAACAATATGGACAGTAACCGTCTACAAAATTTTAGCATACTATTTTAATCTGTCAAGCGCCTTATGAGACAGCGTCCCCTAGGGTAGCAAGTAGAAACTCGCATAACAGTACATAAACATTTGACAACAAATCTCAGCGCTCATCATGGCGCCGCATGTCACGCAAGGCTAGGCTAGATTGAGTGAATGAATGAGGCATCTCCATAGTTCTGTTATCTCTGTGGGTCGAGAGACCAAAGAAATTTTCAGGTCAAGAAATATTAAAACTATGGAGACACCCCATTCATTCATAATATCATGTTCATATCCATGGAGATACCATGCTATTCATATCTTTAATCTGTGATTTTATAAAAGCCTTGCGTGACATGTGACGCCATTATGAGCACCAGGATATGTTGTCAAAAAGTATTTTTACTGAGTCACTGGCCATCTTATACGCCACGTGAACTCCGTTCCTTGGGGATGAATGAACTGTTGTAATTATTCTAGCTCCATTAGTTTTAAGTCTTTGTGGTGATAACAGAAAACAAAACCCGGCTGAGTTTGTTGTAGGCTTCTTCTTCGTGCAGGACGCGTTGGAACCCTCGTAAACTTAGTTTTAAGTCAACTTGGAGTTATCGCCATACTTTTTATGTGACAAATATCATACTGACAAGTGCCTGTATATTAAACCTATGTGAAATAAAGATATTTTGATTTTAGTTTCGTTTTATAATGTATTGTTATTTTTAAAACCACATTTATAATTATTGAAATGTAAATAAATGTCGTCATAGAAATTGTCCTGTGTTCCGTTTTATCATGGTCACCTTAAATTAGAAAGGGACGCAGTACCTGCAGAGCCCTCTCGCTCGGACCAGTTTATTCGTCATGGTAAACAGTTTTAGTTATAATGATATACTACGTCTATGGGCGTCACCTAGCGAAGTAAACTCCGTAGATACCTACGACGCACAGTTGAAGTGCGAATATTGCATCTGTTGTTCCGCGAAAACGTAGTGATTATATACTCTTTGGTTCCGCGACCTGGCATAAACCCAAACTGGTTTTGTGTAACCTCACTCTCTTCTCTAATTCTTCTTTCAATTACTTTCTCCCAAATCTTCATACTATGAGACATGAGCTTTATTCCTCGATAGTTGTTACATTAGGATTTTGAAATGAAAAGCGTAAAAGCTATAGTTTCAAACTGTACAAAGTGTTATAAAAGATAGCGTTCTTCATCATTGGTTAGTAGGTACCTATCCATTCTAATCTGTGGCTATTCATTTATTTATTCTGGAATCGGGACAGAGTATAAAAAGGCAAAATAAAAAGTGTATATTTTGTTGAAAGTTATTTATTCTCCCAATAGCTAAGTGAATAAAGTTGCAGTCGCATTGCACAAAGCGAAAATTTTTTCTACTTATAAGTACTATGTTAATTCTGGATATTGTAAAAAAATAACTTCGTAATTTGTAGAAAAAGTATATTTACTTACCTACTAGAGTTTTAAAGTAAATTAACTAAAGTAAACAAAAATTATAAAGACTAGGTAGGTAGTGGTATATTAAGATTGCAAATTCATAGAAAATAAAATCTTTAAGCAGGCGTCTTTCTTTTTTATGAGCAAACCAGGGGTCTGATTGCGTAAGAAAAACGTATTCATTGTTATCATAATCGTTAGAGAATTCTGCCCCCCGATTGGCTGGCGCAAATCAGGGAAAAAATCAGCGGGTGGAATTCGTAAACGATTACGATAACGATGAATATGTTTTCCTTACACAATCTAAGGCGCTCCCTGAGCCAAGTGGCAAGTAGTTACTTCTCGATGCACAAAAATGCAAGCATAATTAAAAAAAAAATGTATGCGAACCACAGATCTAGGAGACAATAAAACTATAGCAAAGAAGGATTTCATCATTGATCTATAATTTTATATACAATACTTGTCTTTTCGTCAAAACGCATACATTTTTTTTTATTTCGTTACATTTTATTCCGTCACTAAGTAACGATTTGTCACTTGGCTCCAATGACGAAATACGCTACTTGGCTCCTATGATCAATGCTTGGCTTAGGCAGTTGCAATAAAAATGGACGATCCACAGATTTTATAGCTTAACCACATAGATTTATTAACTACCTCCTTAAACAGCAAAGTAAAAAGACTTCCGCCACACACAAAACAACTACATTTCCGGTGGCGCCAGTTTTGCAGGGCAATAATGAAATAGGTCAATAAGGTTGATACATTTGACTGAGTTTGACAAAAGAAAATTAGTCACATTTTTATCCGCTACAATGGGATTTTAGTTATTTTATCTCACTCGCTCTTTTCTTTTTTTAATTTGGAAAATCATTTTCAATATTTGGTTATTCATGACCTACTGTCCTACTACTTAACGTGAAATCAACGGGTCTGCCCGCGAAATTTAAAAATTTCGTGGTTTTTTGAAATTTGTACGCTAATTAGATATGATAGGCTTATGGCAATCAATTTGCGAGAATGGCAGTATCATCTTTACATGATTATATCATAATCTTTGCATAAAAATGTGTATCCTAGGAAATTAATCCGAGTATCGAGTTATATGTGAGTAACTCGCAAATCTTGGACTAATTTCTTTAACTCGACACTTTCGAGCAGAGATTTTTATATAAACACGTGAAAAAGATATTGGGATTATCGCAATTTGACGGCCATAAGCCTATTATGTCTTATTAGCTTAAAAATCGCGAAAAACCACGAAAAGTTTGAATTTCGCGGGCACACCCGTGGTGTGCTCCTTAATAGGTATTTTACCGCCTTCAGGCGGCAAAGCATCCGGCCTCACGTGATCAATTTAGCGATAATTTTCACACATACTTATTTAAAATCCGTTTCATTTCCATTTTACTTTTCACCGTATCTACTAGCGAAAACGAAAACATGGAAATAATAACGAAGAACAATGTTGTTTACAAAATAATAATAAGTTAAACACTTTCTTATTAAGAATGAATACTTAGTTAAAAATATTGATAATACTTATTAAAATAGTTAAAAAAATATTGATAATAGTTATCTATTATCAATATTTTTAACAACATACATACATATTATAAGTACATTAATTACCTATAAATATATTTCGTTTCCAACCGAATTATAAGTTCTCTACTTATATTTAATAAAAAATAAGAGACGTCGTCATGAAGATTTTGATAATTTCTTCCAAATTCTTCCGGACGAAAAAGGAACAAAATCAGCTTTCACAATGATCTCAGAATATAGAACAATCTGTCAAATCATTATGAAAACCAGTTTCGTAATTCCTGGTATCTTCTATCTTCATTCTTGAACTGCTTGCGATCTCTGCTTCGGTATTCTTTATCTTCCGTAGTATTCGCTTCAGTTTTTCATTAAGGACCATGCCACGGGTGTGCCCGCGAAATTCAAAATTTTTGAGGTTTTTCGCGATCTTTAAGCTAATAAGACATTTGGCTTATGGCAGTCAAATTGCGGGAATTCCAGTATCCGTGTTTATATAAAAATCTCTGATTGAAAGTGTCGAGTTAAAGAAATTAGTCCGAGATTTGCGAGTTACTCACTTATAACTCTATACACTCGAACTAATTTCCTAGGATAGACATTTAATGCAAAGATTTTAATATAAACATGTAAAGATGATACTGCCATTCCCGCAAATTGACTGCCATAAGCCTTATAATATGTGACTAGCGTACAAATTGCAAAAAACCACGATATCGCGGGCAGAGTCGTTGATTTCGCCTTAACATTCAATGGTCTAAAGTCGCCATATGACTTATTTAAGATCGTCATAGTCTAACTACTCGATCGCTGATTCCATGACCGTACCTGATTATACAATGAAATTCTAATGAAAAAAAAAATCTATGAGAATGACAGTTTGCTTCAATAAGTCATTCGATTAATTTGATCTAATACATAATACGTCATTCAGATCGTACATAAGTCATACAGTTAGGGGCGTTGATTATGTAAGAGAAACACTATTATTTATCGTAATCGGCGACTATGACGTGATTGGCTAAGTTGATTTATAATAATATTTTCGTCAACCAATCCGACAACAGATTTTGTTACCGATACAAATACGTTTTTCTTACACATCAGGAGGATGTTCCTTATAATAAATCCTAATCTTGATAGGCTTGAATCTGTAACAGTTTGAGACAAAAAAATAGAGACAGTATTTTATACAGACAACCTGAGATAGAAATTAGAAACAGTATTTTATACAGACAACCTGAGATAGAAAATAGAAACAGTATTTTATACAGATAACCTGAGATAAAAAATAGAAACAGTATTTTATACAGACAACCTGAGATTGAAAATAGAAACAGTATTTTATACAGATAACCTGAGATAGAAAATAGAAACAGTATTTTATACAGACAACCTGAGATAGAAAATAGAAACAGTATTTTATACAGACGACCTGAGATAGAAAATAGAAACAGTATTTTATACAGATAACCTGAGATAAAAAATAGAAACAGTATTTTATACAGACAACCTGAGATAAAAATAGAAACAGTATTTTATACAGACAACTTGAGATAAAAAATAGAAACAGTATTTTATACAGACAACCTGAGATAGAAAATAGAAACAGTGTTCATACAGACACCCTAAGATAAAAAGTCGGTTAAATAGAAACAGTTTTTATACAGACACTCTGAAGCAAAAAATAGAATCAATATTTTATACAGACAATCTGAGTTTGCAAACAAACAGCGGGTAGGTCTACTTCCCTAAGAAAAGGCGGGTAGTTTGAATTTTTACTACAACCTTTATCGAGCCTTTTTAGGCGCTGTCAAATCGCCTAGGTACAATGCACCCATTTAGATAGGATCTATAGATATTTACTACTAGCACTGTTAGAACAAAGATCAATATTTATACAATAATTAATAGTACACATAAAAACAGGAATAATAACACTATACAAAAATAACCAATAAATAGTCTTTTAACTTTTAATAAAAATCATAGCAGACAAGGTGAAAAGCTTCTATGAATGAAGTAATTCGAGGAAATGTAAACAAAAAAGGTCAGCACAATACTCACACGCAAACTTTGTTTAAAACATTGGAAATTAGCTGAAACTAGTCGTACGCGCAGCAACGCACAATGGAGTATAGCAGCGGGCGATATGAATGGATTTGTCATCGCTCGATTGGGTGAAGTATGCGGCGGGAATGGGATGTGACGCGCGCCGGGACGTTCCCATTAGCTGCCACATGACATCATGCTGACTCAGCCGCCGCAGCATCGCCGGGCGCCGCCGCGACCCACCAGCCTTAGCCATGTGACTTAGCTATTATATTCCTACGATTGCTATGCTTTTAAAACGAAACTCGAAAATGGAATGACATATCCCACTGGCAAAAAGAGCACGTAACTTATCGATGAAAACTGTAATACACATTCATTTTATGAATTTCGTTTCAAAAGCAATAGTAGAAATAGAATAGATAAGTCGTATGGCTGCAGTTTCCCACGCCGCGCCGCTCGACGCTCACTGAAACAAGGAAAATGTGAAAATTAAAGTTCAGCTTTCATGTTCTTGTCGTTATCAAATTACAAAGAACTAGAGACATATATAGATAATTAAGTTAGATTTTTATGATTTTTCGTTTCAGGAACTTTGTTTTCAGGAACTCTATGCTGTGAGGTAGAATCCATATTTTTTAAAAACTGAACGTTGAATTCCATTGAAGATTGCTTTAGAATTTGTTTCACTCTTCCAAAAAGTAGTGTAGATCATACCAACGACAAATAAGCTTTATGGCTTTTATTTATGATTGCGATTCTAGTTCACTAGAATTTTAGTAGATTTTAAAAAGGTCTATCTATGGTAGATTTTGACACAATTTTCAGTAGATTTTGTTTTGTAAAAGTGGTCACCCAGCCTGTAAATCATAATCTTCTCATGGCAACTGAGCTCTGTGTAGCTGTGCTGTCTGCTGTACGTCCTTTGAACTGTGCGTGATAGATAAGTTAGTCAATCTTCCACAGTCCTAATCATTGCTACCTTTTGATGCACCAACTTATAAGCTTTGCTTTGATACCAATCCTAGAGGATTGGGTATCAAAGCAAACTTCTGAGACTTCGATCTTAAGCTTTTAATTGAATCCCAAAGTGGTATCTACTTTATGAAATCTCGTTTACCCGTACCTACTAAAAATTGAGCTAAAGTTGTAATTGTGATTATTATATTGAGTATCATCATAAATCTCGATTGCCGTCCGGTTAATTTAACTTATTCAAAGCTTCGAAGTTCGATATCGCATCGTTTATTGTGCTTATTTAACAATGCCGTCTACTAATATAGAAATAACGAGGGCGGTCCGCGGGCCGCAGCCAGCGATGCGGGCTGAGAGCTCACCCACACCGCGAATTAGTGAACTACGACTAATTAGGTGCCTGATGGTGACTGGTGACGGGTGACTGGTGAGGCGGAGAGTGTGCTAGTGTAGTCTGTGGCCACAAATGGTGCGAATGGAGCCCGGACTCGCAGCCCGGCCTTGTTGGGCTGCGCGGGAGTCGGCGGCGCCGGCACAATTAGTTTGCTAATTTATCGACGAGTATGGGCTTCGATCAGATGACAAAGACGTCATCGCTCAGTAGGCTGAAGGCTCGGCAATTTGTTGGAACGCTCGCTAAACGTGAGAGATATCGGCCAATTGATTGTACCCGTTATACGCCTGACGTAGGCGCCCGCTTGGGTAGTTAGTTCTATTGTGTTCCTTGTACGTTTCAAGACTGGGCTATCTGAACAAGAGTCGTGAAATTGACTGAAGCATCATCGTAAATCGTAATAGTTGGAGGTGGTACGAATACGTACCTTTAAGGGTACATGGTTATTGGCTTATGATTACGGTTGGTCTATAAAATGACGTAGGATGTATGACTGAATCTTCAATTGTTTATAAAAGATGGTAGGTATGAGTACATTTTCTTTCACGGTTTTCTATTTGTATCAATACTTGTGAATGCAGCCAAAAATAGATTTGCGTACCGAGACCATTCCCAGACTAACCAATCTTTTAGTCTTCCTGTACGAATGAGTACGTAGCTAGCAAACGAGGGTGAAGACGAAAGCATAGGGCGGTACATAAATTGTTAGCAATACAGCTAGGGTGGCGTCGCCGGCGCAGGCAGGTGCGCGCAGTGACGTCACGTCCGCAACACTCAATGGACTCGCACAGTGCTATGTGGGCCACACGTGTCACCCGCCCCCCTCGCCGCGCCCCGCGCCCCCGCGCCCACCGCCACTGCTCTAATTGCCGACAACTATGGGAAACGGCGCAAATGTGCCACTTTTTATCGAGAACAACATAGATATGGACTGTGCCCAATAAAACTTTTGTAGGCAAGTACCTTCTAGGTATTCGTGTAGCAAACCTCGATAGCGCAGCAAAGCCAAAGCCAACTATAATACCTAGATACTTATTCGTCGTTTCGTGCTTTGAAAATCAGCCTTTCCACATACCTATGTCCCTGAAGAAATAGCACTTCAGTTGTAGGTAACTAAAAGGTAGCTTTTGCCCGCGGCTTTGCCCACGTGAAATTCGGCTTTTCACAAATTTCAACCTATAATGAAAAAATTCTGAAATATACACTCGTGTTATGTAGTATGTGACTTAATAGTGTGCCGTAGAAAGGGTTATAACTTATAAGTAAATGTCTGGTTACGAGTTACGACTAACAAGCTACAGGATATCTTGGTGAATGTATCTTTACAGACATTTTCGTTTCGATTTTTCTTCAAAGTATATATTTTAAAAGTAAAATACTGCCAATCGTGTTAGCTAAGTATTGTGAAGAGTGAGGACACTAGACAATGGCCGAGGCAATCAGTTGGAATGGAGTACGAAATTGGAAGACGTAATGACGAAACGCGCGGCGCGGCTGCGCGGGCGGCGCGGCGCGGCGCGACAAGAATGTAGGGCGCCGACTATCTATTGATAGTGCGCGCGCATTGTCGCGCACTTTCGCGCAATTCCACCCGCGCGCGTCTCTGCGACGCTGTGTTGCGTTTAGCGTTTTTTGAATTTATATTTTTTATACGTAGGTACGTATAACCAATCACAACTCATTTTAAGGGTTTTTTCTGCTATTACGAAATAAACACAACTAACAAAAAGACAGATTTCTCTTATTTATCGTGCCAGTCGCGCCCACTGATAGTTATTTCTTTTTCGTGGTAGACCTCACTCGTAGGCACCCTGCGTACCTATACCCATGTCAGCTGAAGACAAAGCTTTATTTTTGTGTAAAAATAATGTCAGACTAAATCTCATTACTGATTTACGATTATCTGACGTAGGCAGCAATAAATCTCCCACAGACTGATGGGCTGCACAGTTAAATTAAACAATTAACGTTTTGCATATGAGTTGCATACTTAGGTATATTAGGCTAAGTTAGCTTAGAGTTGAAATCCATCTCTTAGGGGAGTTAAGAATGAGCTGCTGTGAAAATTACCACCTGCACAAGCTTCAGCATTTGCGGCGTGAAGGAGCCTCTCTCTCTCTCTACAAACTTCGAACCCGTTTAACCCCCTCAGGGAATTAGTTTGGAAAAAATGCTTTCTTCATGCACTCCTAGATCTCATAAGAAACCTATAGTGTTTTTGGAGTCTCTAGACTCAGCGATTTGGGCTGTCAAAATAAAGTTATTCCTTGGTCTGTGTGTGCGTCAGTTATTCACCAATCAGTCAGTCAGTCTCTTCTTTTTGAATTGTTTCATATACCTACCTAATAAAAGAAGTAGTAGGTATGATTCAAAAATTCAAAATTTACATAATATTCCCAAATCGAGTTTTTAACGTCTTCACAAGTTTAAGTTAATCTTATCAAACGTTAATAACAAAGCGCAGGCATGTAGTAAATAAACAGCGAGCTTGTAAATGTAAATTCACGAATTAATAAGATTCGTTGTTATCACGGAATCTCGCGGGCGATGTTGTAGGAATGTGGACTGCTATCTTAAGCTTTGCCTTGCTGAGTAGTTAAGTACCTACTAGCGTAGTAGGGCTGCCATCGAGTGAATTATAGTGTCCTAATATAAATACAAAAGTTAAGTTGCACCATCAATTTAATCTGTGGTTTGAGTGTTAGTTACTTCTTCACTCTTTCTTCACTTTAGATATAATATAATTATATTGAACAGATTTTGGATGAAATTTGGAATGAAGATGGGTAAAAACTATAGGAAAGTTGTGGATAAAACTTAGTCAATCATAAATAGGTAGCGAAAATTGCGAACAATAGAGCAGAAATATTGGACTGCTATCGAACTACCTTTGTTGGGTATAAATATCAGGGTTGTCATTTACGAGGCTAATAAATTTTACTAATAGGTACGTACAATTATAATGTAAAATGTAAAAGTAATTCGTACCTAATTATACGTATCAAATCGGGAATCTTGCTAAAAAAATTCTTGATATAGCGATGGTTCGAATCGAAAGCTGCCAAGAAAGATGGGTTCGGATATTATAACTATTTTCTTTGATTATTGCCATTTAAAGGTCATTAAACAAAATAATAACTAGTAGAGCTAGTAGAGTAGATATTTTACTTACTGTAATGCGGCACGAGTCAGGACGGGCTTGTTGGTTGTTAGATCATTTGGAACTTGGATGGCGCTGAGAACGACCCTGAAACAAGCAAGCATAAATGTTTAAGGCAAGAGAACGGATATTTCTTATTATAACGGATATTATATAAAATAACTATGCTCATTGTACCTATTTACTATGCAGCTCTTAGGTAATCAAAAGTCCAAACTGCAAGGGTAAAAGGCCTTTAAAATAGAAGTATAGTAAAATATAGTATAGTAGTAAGTAGCTAATACGTGAAGTGGCTATCTCAAGAAGCAGACTACAGTCTTATAAAAAGTGAATGGGTATGTGAGTATGTGTAAAAGAATCTCGCCGTATTATATGTTTTTGGACTAAAACTTATCATATAATTATTTGGCAATACCACAGTCCACAATCACGGTAATTCGGAATGAAATCACGAAATATGACCGTCTTCGCTTAATTACTTCCTTATCGATTTTTTGGTCAGTTTCTGACACCCAGATTTTGCACTGTATAATACACTCAAACTTAAATTGGTCACAAACATATCATTCCACATGATATTGATAAAATATTTCGTTTCCCTCTTTATTCATGACAAGAATGTCATAAAATTATTACGATGAATAGAAATAAATAATACCAAAGACGATTGATAGACTTTTCCGACTTAAAAGTTAACACATTTTACTCAATTAGCCACAAGTCGATATACCACCCAGCAGATGTCAAAGCGAAGTCATATCAATAAATCAATCAATGCTGCGAAATTGGCGACCAAACTGAAATTGCACCTACTTTAGTTGCGTAATTTTATCTTTATCTTACATCTGCGCGATGCGACATGCAGTTTGTTCTTTTGTTATTCGCAAACCTGCCAGAGAGAAAGAAAGAAAGGTGTTAAAAAATGATGGACAATCCAAGTTAGACAAGAATAATTTCAGGCATGACATTCTGCGCTCACAAGTCTAATTCATTCGACGAAAAAAGTTTTAAGTCATTCAGGGGCGAGGTTATAAAATTGATTTATTATTTATGATGGTCTTTCAGCCAATTAATTAGAGGGGCAAACTTACACTCGCTTACGCTCGACACTACTGACTGCAGACGTAATCTTTATAAATTGCTAAAGTGACAAATGCATGCGGGGACTGAAAGAATATTATTTCACCTAATCATGATAAAGCCTCGTTGCATAAGTTAACATAATATGTATTATATTTAATATTCGTAGGCACGGGGAACCTCGTATGCAGTTCGTATACGATAGGCAGCCCTACGATGGGTATAGAGATAGAACGAGCATTCCTCGCCTCTAACGGTGAGCTATTTCGCGGAGCGCGTGAATGGCCGGGAGATGCAGCAGGCTGCAGCGGACCCCTCGCCCCTCCGTAACTTAACCCCTCCCCGCTGCCCCGGCGCATTCCTGCGCAGTTGCCGGCTTGCTACTCGCCGCTTGCGCAACCTCCGTCGCCGCATTCCATTCATAGCTGCTCGCGACTAGGGTTACCGATTTCCTTTTTTCCTCTAACTCCTTGCTATGAAAGTACCCTACATATAGATACTAACTAGGTACTTCAGTCACGAAACTATGTGAAAACCTCGTGAAAACGATTTCATATTTCGATTTCTTGATGACACTTAACAGAGCATCGGAATGTCTGATAAGGTACTAGGCTGGCATAATTGAAGTTAAGTGGTTGAGGAATGCGAAAAATGTGTGAGTGATAATACGGCGAATTTACACCACGACTGTATAGTGTATAAATAAGCCGACAGTTTCGAGGTTCTGGCGCATGCGCCGGCTGAGGCGGACGCTCGTGGCCCCTTGTCGGAATGGGTAAATGCGGTTTTTGAAGTTTCCGAGCGTTACGCCACATTTCTTTATTAAGTTCACCGCGGTCGATCGCCGTGAATTCCGCCGGACATTGACCCGCGGCAGCTTTCTCCGGCTCGCTATTCGCTATTGGAACGAATCTATTAATTGCAGAAACTTAGTTCACACATGAGCGTGGAAAGTAGACCGTCCGTAAGCTTCGCTGCATTGCAACCTGCGAGTCTTGTAGCTACATTCATGCCTGAACTGCCAAAAACTTTACAGTGAGTGCAACCAGCCTGCACAGTTTGCGTCGTGAAACTTATAGGTAACTTTTTTTGACGTAATACCTTCGTCACCGATCCTATCTAAGTATCTTGTCAAGTTCCCGACACAATGTTCGTTGCACAGTTATTATAATTATAATGGGATATCGCCGACGTCACAAGACTGAGTCTGATACCTACCGAATGCAATTACGTGAATGGATAACATAAAAAAGTTGACAGCGTGTGAATTTCACACGGGGATTTCCCGATATCTGATAGCTAGAAGTCGCAGCGAGACTAACGGACTGCGGTATAGTAACTGGGTACCACATAATATACTAAGTAGGACTTCTACTCTGACCATTACTTTTGAGGTAGGTAAATAAAAAATGGTTGTATCCTAATAATATTGTAACTTACTCGTAGATAATATTGTAACTTACGTGTAACTTACGTTCACGAGAAAATAAGCAAATGCTTAGCCTTGACCAATTTCTTCACATAGGTATTTTGTGTGATAACCATTTCAACTTTGTCTGGTGCCTATAAACACAGGCCTACCTCATATATTTATTCTCCTCTGAATGTTTACTACGAAAATTTAATTTAAATTTCATAGCAAACCTTTAAGGAGCACACCACGGATGTGCCCGCGAAATTCAAATTTTTCGTGGTTTTTCGCGATTTTTAAGCTTATAAGACATAATAGGCTTATGGCCGTAAAATTGCGATAATCTCAATATCTTCTTCACGTATTTATATAAAAATCTCTGCTCGAAAGTGTCGAGTTACAGAAATTAGTCCGAGATTTGCGAGTTACTCACATAGAACTCGATACTCGGACTAATTTCCTAGGATACACATTTTTATGCAAAGACTTTGATATAATCATGTAAAGATGATACTGCCACTCTCGCAAATTGATTGCCATAAGCCTATCATGTCTAATTAGCGTACAAATTGCAAAAAACCACGAAAATTTTGAATTTCGCGGGCAGACCCGTTGATTTCACGTTAATGGATGCAAATATAATATGCCAGTGGCTATCATTCTATGACAGTCACTGAGTTACAGAATCCGTGAGCTTGATAGATAAGGCCACCACTCTATCTTTAGGCTGAGCCTGAGACTACAAAGCATATTCGGAGCGTTCGGTACTCATGAGTCGGGTGCACGCTGCAGCACGGAGGCTCCGCCGCGGAGGCTCTCCACCCCCCTCCTGTGAAATGTCACCAAGCAGCATTCCGAAATATTTCAAACGACCTTTATGGCGCGAAAGAAAGTGCGGGGTGCGGGGGGAGGCCTGCGACCGTGGGACAGCGGCGCGCGCGCCAGTCGCACGGCGCTCCCCGCCCGCGCCGCCCGCGCCGCCGCCTCCCGCATTCCAGCGCACCTCCCTCCGAATTTATTCAGCCGCGACCCGAGCGGCGACTGCGCAGCGCAGACCGCACCGCACCACGCTACACTGGCTCCACACTACGCCGGCCACCTCTTTGTTTTTAATAAATAATAATTAACTATGAGTAGTTCAGAGTCCTTTGCTTTCCCCTTCGAAGTTCGAGCGAGTTTGTTATCATCGTTTTAATATTTATTAGGCAGATGGATATCTGTACAAACAATTATTTTAATTTATACAAACGAATCCGACTAAAACATAAGCATGGGCACTCGAGCATTATTAAAAATTAAAAATAGGTTAGGTACTCAAGGGAGTTTCTTTGAGGTTAATTACCTAATACCAACGCCTAATACACATTTGTAAGGATTACTTTCAAAATAGAAAAAGTTAGTGACAACTTTAACATTTTTCTAGTAAAACATTTCAACGACATTCTGTAACAAATACTTAACGTCGAAAATATTATGTGTGCACAATATTAACATAGAAATATAGAGCACGCAGCTTTAGGTTGTGTGATGTGTCACGGTATTCCCTACGTCGAGCTTTTACATCAAACACCCACTACCATGATACTTATTTAGTAAAGGCAGGAAATCAGAAATAGATGATTTTAGGCTTCCAAATATTGTATGTAAGTAACTCGACTGCGAGATCTTTTAAATCTTTCCGTGTCCTTTTCTTTGTGTACGACGCAAAGAGAACAGAGACTAATTTGCAACTCATGCTGTCGCAGCATTGATAGCGATGATAGTCGTATGCCAGTAGTCGGTAGTCGAGAGTCGGGAGCGTGTCGTGCTACGTTGAGCAATAATTTGCAATTAACGCTGTCGCAGCATTGATGTAGACGTTAGTCTTATGTTGGTAGTCGGGAGTCGGGAGTCGAGAGTCGGTAGTCGGGAGTCGGAAGCATGTCGCGCTACGTCGCCGCAGCGCAGCGCAAATAGCCCGTGACGCGGCGGCGGGAGCGCGCGGCCGGTGCACTTTCGCGCGGTCATGTGCCCGGCTCCGAGCCAGACAACAGTAATCGGCCCTCTATTTAAAGGCGACGACACACCAACTAAAGAATAAGAAGAATATAAAGAAGAAATAGGTTCACCATCCACGAAATCAAAAGACTAGGAAAGTAAGCGGGAAAACGTCAATTTTTTTAGATAGATAATCTGGATATTTCTGGCAGGTACGCATAAAACACTCGACAATTATTTAATATCTGGATTTTAGTCCAGTCTATTAAGCATAGTTTCCCTACCTATGGGTATTATTCTTTAAAATTTTAAAGAAAAAAATAGATGTTTTAACAAACAATCAGTTATCAGTAACAGCAGCAGGCAAAATGCAATTTTATATTAATAAAAATAAAATACTTTTTATTGCGGTTTTAAATCCGAACCGAATGCGTCTGGACACTAAACGACTCTAGGTGATAACTGGTAACAATAATATTGGTAGGTATAGAAAATAATAGTGGGCCGTACCACCATCTCTTAAAACAGTAATGATTTGAACTTTTCATACTATGTTTCTATGAAAATAGTATAACAGCTACATAATTGCTTTAAGAGATGGTGGTACGGCCCCAAGACAGTAGTCATAACGGCTGAAATGTCAGTGTGGCCGGCGCGGTGTAGTATCGGAGACGGAGCGCCCAAGGAGCGACTGCACCGACCAGCGCGTCAACGACCGCTCGCAGCGGAAGCGGCACACTTCCAGCCCGGAAATGTGCGCGCGCCTTAAGGGCCCGCCGCGCTATTTATAGGTGCAGCCGCAGATGCGCTCATCAGCCGTCTGTGATGTAATGCGGTTCCGAGTCGAGTCCTGAGAATTAGCGAAATAAACCTCTCTACTAGGTCATTTTAAGAAGTGAAAACTTCTTTAGGTGCGTAAGGTACTTTTTGAGATTGGAAAAATCCATTGAACTCACGACTCAACGTTTCACGATACTTGCCAGTTAATGTCAGTTTAAACTAATATATTATGTAGATGATAGAAGTATAGCTATAGCAAAAAGCAAGAAAGATTCTCTAAAAGCGCGTTCCATACCATAGAGGTTTAGTGTTTGATCCAGACATTTAGATGCAACTCCGCTCTAAGTCGGCCACTCAGAATTCTATTGTATAAAGCACGTGTTAAGTTCTGACATGGTTCTGACTGTTAGGACTGCAAAGTGTCTGACTGTACAGACTGTATCCAATAATGCAATAGTTAAATTCAATGTTCAATAAAAAATTATAATATTGCCATCGCATAAACTTGTAATTGTGAAGTCAAAGAAAATGACTACGGTTTATATTAAAACATTTAAGTGCAAGCTCAAACTATGTAATTTAATCGTGACTCCTAACATTTTTTACATTTCTTGATTACTTCAAGTACCACTTAACAACAACTATCTACGAGAAATTCTGCTGCTAAAAGTAGCATACAAAACGGCGACATTTCACAACTTGGTAACTATCCAGGTATAAAAATTGATAACAGAATCTCGTTGATTCACATTTCACGCGGGTATTCTGCCACCGAAGGTATCGCGCAAAACTGCGAAGTAGTCTGAGGCTATTTCGGACGCTCGTGATAGTCGGTTTATTTTGAACCGTCTGCGCGCGTCGTTTCGGAGGCGGGAGAATGCCGCGACGCCAACGACCGCGCGCGGCGGAAGCGACGCGCTTCCAGCCCGGAAATGTGCGCGCGCCTTAAGGGACCGCCGCGCTATCCGCGAATATACCCTTAACAACTCTCTTTGAATTTTTTTTTCTGACATGAATATTGGAGACCGAATGAATTTAAGGATGTGTTCGAAAGGAAAATAAATAAGTAATATGTTTTTTTTTGCATTTGGGAGGTAGCAACCTATCTCATGTAACCTATCTCAATTAACTTTTTAATTAGATATTTTTTCCGAGTATGAGACTTAAAAGAGTTAATATGAATTAAAATTATTTGAAAACTGCAGTGCTATTCTACATAATGAAACAGCTGCCAGCCAGCTGCCAAGCCGAAGAAGGCATGCCAAATTGTATTCTGCAATTAATTTCAGTTTGCTCGACAACCATCCATGCGACACTAGCGCTGCATTGGCGGTAACGGGAGATGTAGAAAACTTCAACTTGTCTTATTTGTATGAAAAATGGTATTCTGAAATTCTAATGTCCATCCCTGACACAGCTGTCATACCGAAGATGCAATGTCAAATTGTATCTCGACTACCACCTAAGCGACACTAGCGCTACATTAGCGGTAACGGGAGATGTAGAAAACTTAAGCATTTCTTATTTGTGTGAAAAATGGTATTCTGGAACTTCTGATGACATACCATCGACGGTACATCCGCATCCCAGCCTTAGACTTTATCTGTCAAACTAAAAGCTAGTAAAAGTAGAGGTTTTCGTGGATGTTTGGTGGTTTCGTCCTGGAAAATGCCGAAATTAGTGTTTGAGTAACAAATTTAAGTGTTTTTCTTGAGGACAATGTTGTTTTAGAAACCTAAAGTGTGAATACAATTGCGAGTGAAGATAAAAAATTTACATAGAGGTCCGCAAGCGACGACCTATTATAAATCTATGAGTTTTTACGAATTCATAGTTTTTATCTATACGCTCGAAATATGAAGAGTACCTTATTACGGAAATAAAAATATTTAAACGGTCCCTGAACGTCTCGCAAAATGGTTTGAACATTATATCTTGCTATCATAGGAACGACTCCGTCTATACTTACAACAAAGATTTTGGTAGACACGCTCCCTGGTGATTTCTTCTCAGCTCATCTTAAGCAGACCTACTACGAAGCACGAGACTCTCTCATAATTGGAAAGACATAAAGTCATAGCCGATACCATCCCCAGCCAAGTGTGGGCTGTCGGCTTCACAAACCTTTGAGTACCTAGGCATATCGTAGATTAAAGAGCTTTTATTCATGACTTCCTTCACCATTTAGGCATAATGTGCTCACATAAATGCTGCTGCTAAGATATACCTAGGTACCAAGGGTACCATTGTAGGAAGTTTAAAGGTAGGGGAAAAATGTATAATGAAATGTATAATGAAATTTACATATTATTTCTCATCATTTATTTAATTCTATAATTTTAGAAAGAAATAAAATTTATTCAAACTTAATTAATATTTTTTCTTTCCCTTTACTTACTTATTCTAAATACAGAAAGATCTTTAAACATATCTAATATCTATAGACACAAGACTTATAAAATTGGTGTCCTATAATAATTATTTGGCAAAGTTATAGAGCTTCATGTAATACTTGTTTTGAAAGGAAACAATCTATCGCAGAGGTAGCTTAGGTCTCCTTAGGGCAATTCTGGGTCCATATTGCTGAATATCTTGATTTTACTCTGCCACCGGACCTTGCCGGACCAACTGCAATAATTAAATTTTTATTAAGGTAGTGATTTATTGTAAATTCAACTAGGTATGGACTTACGTAATTAAAATAATGCATGTGCATTATTTTAATTACGTAAGTTGATACCTTTATGAAACTTACCATTATTTTATCAAAAACCAAATAAGTATGACTTGGGGGCCTTGGCAGTAACTTTGTAGTTTGTACTTTCTATAAAAGCATTTCACAATCTACTTCCGTGGTTCAATCCAGGTGGTGGTTCCAGGTGTACCATCTTGAGCGCAGATAGGTCGAATCTTATAGCTTTGCACGATACCCAATCCATAGGACACCCAATGAATGTACGAATTTGGAGGCTTTTCCTAGTTGCTACTAATAAGTGGCATGAACCAATTAATTTTAAAAATAATACTATATAAATATGTAAGTATGTAAATACGATAACTATTGACTTGACAGACTTACATACGTCTAATTTGGTGTATGTGACAGACCATTGACAATTTTTTTTAAGACAGGTAGGTAATGGATTCCTAGCTTTCTGCCTTCATAGGATACGCAACTTTAAATACGTATTTTTAAATATCGTTCAGTTTCACATTGAAACATATATTTTAATGGTAAAATATATAATAATTTGTTTGAAGAACTATTAATAAGCCTAAATTTTGGAATCGAAATATTTTACCGGCATTCAATCTATATTTTGTGTCCATCACTAGTAACAGCGCCAATACCGCGATTGGCATCAATTCGCCAACAAGACAGCTATGATGTTTAAGACTTGTAGAATCGCATGCAATCATGAAATATTGCAGCGATGTTACACCTGGCGAATTCTTCGCTGCTTTTTTAGGGTTCCGAACCCATAGGATAAAAACGGTACCAAATTACTACGACTTCGCTGTCTGACCGTCCGTCCGCCCGTCTGTCACCAGGTTGTATCTCGTGAAACGCGATAACTACAGACTTGAAATTTTCACAGATGATGTATTTCCGTTGCCGCTATAAAAACAAATATTAAAAAAAGGAATAAAATAAATATTTTAAGGGGGCTCCCATACAAAACTTTTGTGATTTTTTTGCTTGTTTTTGCTCAATATTAATAACGGTACAGGTAGACGCATAAAATGTTCACAGAATATTGAACAATATAGGTATTCACTTTAAAAATAAATACCTAGTTATTTTATTCAAATAAAACACATATTATATTTAATGGGGTCTCCATACAACAACAGGGGTCAACATACCTACGTACGTAATTTTTTGCTTGTGTTTGAATTGAGGTAATCCTCAATAGTATTAAAGTAAACTAAACTATAATGATAGTACGGAACCCTCAGTACGCGAGCCCGACTTGCACTTGAACAGTGTAAATATTATGTAAATACGATTATGATTGACAGCTACTTATTATTTTTTCTGTGATTGACAGCATTACATTATTTCGTCGATGCCATTGACATATAAATCTATGGACCCCAGGTGTAATACGAAATTCACGAAATAAGTGTCTATAAAAATAAAACTGCAACCTTCTTGTTGGTTCAACCTGCCATTATTATTTCTGTTAGAACTATTGTCAATCGGTCAGTCATCATTGCAAAATATCATAATTTCTCCTTTTATTTTATAATTATTTTATAATGCCACGACGAAGTGTTGAAGAAAGAGCAGCAATTATTGCTGAACGTGAAACTGGCTACAACATGTCTAAATGTGACCAGAGATAGTGTGGAATTCTGGATAAGAAGACATAGCGACGATGCGACGATGGTGCACTAGTCGATCATCGTCACAATAATTCTAGTCGCCGTCCTATCCTTAACGCCGCACAAAAATCAGGCATGAGAAGGCAATAATATGAAGAAAACGGCTTTTTGTCAGCGAATCATTTCGCCCAAATATATGATGTTTGTCCAAGAGTGATAAGAAATACATTACATTCAATGGCATTATAGGAAAGACACTAGAGGCACGGATCTATGCTCTCGTAGGTTCCATGAGAAATAGGTTATAATGTGTGATTGAAGCTAAATATGGTGTTTATACCCGTTATTTAAAATTAATGTCATTAAACTTATTCGTAGTTTTCACTAACTTTTTCTTCTGTAATTTTATTGCTGTTTTAATCAGTTTAATACATTTTATAACATTGCATTGATGCATTGATTAAACGTATTAAAGTATCAGCACTTACTGACGTCACGCATACAATTTTAGGCTCCTCCCTGAAGCCGGATTTTTAATTTGTCAAAACTGCATATTTGAGAAATTTTTGGCTTTAACATACGTCACATCTTTCCTGTCCTCTGAGCGTAGCGTATTTCGTCATTGCATTGATGGGAAGAAAAACAAGCAAAACCTTATTTGATAGCAAACGTCATATTTATTTAAATGTTAGCAGCATTGTTTCTTGCACTGGTATGTTAGCATAATGGACTCTTGCAGTATAGTAGTGGAAGCGGAACCTTTTCATCCCCCGACTGTACATTATAATAAAGTTAAGTTATAACTTTGTAATAACTAACAGTAAAAAGTTGCTACATTATGTTTCGGAGGTGGGTGTGATAACTGTAATGCATTTCATACCTACTTTTACAGTTGTCATCGTTCTTGATAAACTGTGTTCAGTTGTTAATGTTCCAATAAATAAATAAATAAATTTCATTTCATTTTTATAAACAAACTAAAACATTGTAATTTATGTCTTAAACCACTATTATACATCCTAATTTTGCTTAAATGCGATTGGAACTCTTTTCGAGTTTTGGATTTCATTAGGTTCTGACACTTTTTAGCGCTGACCCGAAATCCTTATTATTATATATCAATGGTCGATGCATAATGTATAACAGTGAGTCGATGTGACACACCATTGACATTATTTTTTAAGACAAGAAGATAATAAAGATAATAATGGATTTCTAGCCATAGATTTATAAACGTCGTCGCTGGTGTTTCTAGCATTCTGCCTTCATAGTGCATAATTTATGTCACTTTTACGTGTATTTAGAATATTAACATTTAAACATATGTTATAATGATAAAATATATATTAATATCATCGAAGAACTATTCAAAGGCCTAAATTTTGGAATCGAAATAGTTTACCGGCATTCAATCTATATTTGTGTCCATCACTAATAACAGCGCCGATACCGCGGTTGGCTTCAATTCGCCAACAAAACAGCTATGATTTGTAGAATCCGATGCAACATGACGTATTGCCTCGCTGTTACACCTGACGAATTCACAGATGCAGAGATGTCAGCCCGTCGCTGTTTTTAGTATTTTCGCAGAATAGCACAGCTGGAATTTTGCGCGACTTAAGGTTTAGTGCGAGTTTTTTATATACCCTAACTTCTGGACTAAGGAAGAAGGTTATAATAATTATATGATTTATAACGTTATTTCTTCGCGGATATCACTTGAAAGTGAGCGGGTGAAAGCTAAAGCTGTATTCCTAATTTTCCAACAAACGACAGAAGAACACCCGAATTTAACTGAAAGCGATAAGAATATCGTGACAAAACTATAAGTGTTGGGCTTTAGTAGGAAAAATGAGTTCCAGAAGATAAAGTGAGTGGATATTTCAATCCACCAAGACGCGCCCCACTCTGTTCAAAATCGCTTATTTCCTTCGATTCATATGTAGTTTGACCGAGTGGAGCGCGTAATCGTGGATTGAAATATCTAGATACTGGAGGCAAGAAATCGAAACTTGAGAGTAGAAGATATCGCGCGCGATGACGCGAGACGAGTCGCGAGCGCAGCCGCAAACGCAGCGCTGACGCAGTGCGCTGTTGTCGGCGATGCGATGTCGAGCTGCCCTTCACCGCTTCACTGCAATGCGATGCGATGCGAGACAATTGATAACTGTTATTTTTGTTATAAATCCCAATAAAACACGCCGTTTAGGAATTATCGACGCGCCATTAAGTTTCAGTGGGTCGTAGGCACGAAATGGTGAACGTACGTACGTCTGCGTAATTGAAAAGTTTTAAAGGGTCAGATTAAATGTCTATGAATTGGAAGAATCCTCTAATGAAGGATTATTATTTATAATACTCATCTCTTTCGTTACTCTTGTCAGAGCGGTCGTGGTCATCACTTTTCAGTGACACGCTTTACAAATTTATTCGTCTCCATTCCTCCCGGACAGCTGCTTTTCTGGAGCATACATGTAAATTGTAAGGGGACGTCCACTGCAGCCTTTACTTGGTCCGTCCACCTCATAGGCGATATATTTATAATACTTGCGCATCTTATTTAGACTTAGGTTCCATTTAGGTATATTGTAATCATAAGATTGATTCAGATGGTAGCAAACATGAAAGTGGAGAGGACAAAGATCTATGGAATAAAATTAAGAGGCAACCAAGAACCTAAGTCTGACATGGAGTCTACAAGGAGGAGTCCTAAGTTTTAATTTTAATAACAAATAGATAAATTTAACAGTAAAAGATAAAAAAATAACAAAATTGATATAAAAAGTAAAGTCAAAGTCCTAAGTACCTTTTAGGTTAAAAAAATGTGAAAAAAGACAAAATCTAAAGGACTTAACTTTTAAATTTAATCAGTTTGTGTTGAGCTAGGTATAGGTACCTACACCTGACATAAAAGATTTCACTTTTGTTGAAGTAAGTGACGTGAATAGAAACGACCGATTTGGGGACGTCCTCGATACAAAATGTACTAAAAAATAAACAAAGAGCTTTCAGTCACATTCTACAGGAAAGAATAGGCGGACTTTGGCAAAGGAACTTTGTCGATTCTTGAAACATAAAATGGATTATTTCACTATACCTTCCTACCTCTGAGGTAACAAGCAGGTAAGTATTAGGATAATGGGTATATAGACGGTTTGCGGGCGTCTTCGCACCGCTGGTTCATAATAGAACAGATGACAAAACTCATCTAATTTTAGAAGACATCATTTGAACGTTGCCCGCAACCTATAATTCGGTCGCATTAAATAGGTAATGACTCAATTCTATATTCGTTGTGTATTTCCCAGTTAGATGGAGATCCCAGATACAACCAGACTCACGAGTAGGTACTATATGAAGGGTTGTAGCCCGTAGGTGGCTCGTACCTACTCTTAAAAGAATTACGTGAGAGGATATAGAAACGTATGGGAATGGAGGTTGTACAAGATGCAGTAGGTACCTAATGCAAAGAATTACTTAGTTTTCGGTTCCTTTTACCTATATATAGCTTATGGATCAAGGAATTAATTACGTGTATATTCACATAAAACGAATAAATCACAAAGGGCGTATTCACGCAGAAAGCAGGTTGCCAGCGCCGATCTACCCGCACTTATCGGTATAGGGGGCCTATTCACGAAAAATTTATGGAAATTACAAATGAATTTTTTTAGTTTTCGAAGCGCTAACGATTGTAGAAAGAGAATCGATATGAGACATGGCTAGGGTTGATATGTGAATCGCAAGATGATTCGTCACGGTATCGTGCACAGCACACCCGTCGCGGCTAGAGTTTGTGAGCAAGCAGTGAGCACTTGAGTAGACTACCGGAGATAGGGTCAGTAAATGCGTGCTCGCGGTCTCCTTAATTAATAAGATGAGCTTTGATAGCGGACGCAATTACCCAAATATACGAGCAATATACCTGTGTGCTGGTTAGTCGGGTACCAGCGATTTTTTTACTCACTGTAACTTGATAGTTTTTAATTAATTAATACTTAACGATTGTTAAAAGTTTAACAATCGTTAAGTTCCTAAACGAAAACCATGCATGCCTTTTCTTTTTTTCTGACAAAAATTCATAATTATCCTCTTGTAAGTCAATAGGTACTGCAATCTCCTTTGATAGTAAGTGAAGCGTCTGAAGTCTCCCAACTGACCAGACCGAATACCATATTTTAAGAAATTGAATTAGGAGCATTAAATCCTGAACTCGCCACGTTCCAGAAATCGGTAACGCGCTGCCGCTAAAATCCATTTGACAGTAGCTGTATTGCCCACTGTAAAGCAAACCATAGAACGAGTACAGAAATAATAGTCACTTTTATCCATAGGTGAAAAGGTGGCCAAGCGAAATTCGCATTGCGAATAAGCACTTCGCGGGCTTGCAGGATGGAAACTATCAGACATGAATGTTTTTCCTCTTAATGCAGTTCTTATTCATAGTAATAGGTAGTTCAATCCTCGAAGACGCACTATACTCCTTCATAATCGCTTGTTTCGTGCGATTCATTTGGAGTTAGGAAGGAGTGGAGCGCATCTTCGTGGATTGAACTAACTATATCTTCTTCTTCTTCTCAGCTTTTATCCTGGCTCAGCTTTCCTTCTGAACCCAGATTAAACTATAACTATAATATAGCGAGTGATATTTACGAGCATCAACTTACAGTAACTTTCTCCAAAATTCAGTTATCCCAACATCTTACCGGAATTAGGGACAATAATGCAGACTCAGTAACTCATAATTAATGACGATGAGACCGTTATCAGATGTAATTATGTATATACAGTACACCATGCGTGCGCGCCGATTAACAATTCATTATGCATTCAATCGCGAGTACTTTACTTGAGCCCTTCCATTCGGAGCAAACTATCATTGGACTAGTTTCTTTTGATTTCGAACATCTAATTAAAGTGCGGAATTACATATTATGATTTAAATGTGGCAACTGGCAAGGTAAGTATTAGTGGTGATAGAATCTTCAAAATGTATAATATGCAACCGGAAATCTGTGAAAACTATTGTGTAAATAATTGTGGACAAAGTCCTAGGAATTCTATAGAATTCCTGCCTTAATTAATAAACACATTTCCTAGGAAAAAATCCGAATTGGTCGTTATTTCAGAGCTGTCGCATAGATCTGATTTGAAAACTCGACTTCACTGCTCTCGTATTTTACATTTCTTATTGCTGTTTAGGAATTGTAAATGAATTTCTAGGAAATGTGTAAAATACAATTTATTACATACATTTCCGACCGATTTTAAGATTTCTATAGATTTCCTAAGAATTGTAAAGAATTACTGATTTTATACATCTCCTGTGAAATATTAATAAAATTCTTGGTAATAACATAATGTTGCAACACCAATGACGCTTTCGCCAAGAGAGCGAGGCGCCAGTACAATGTCGCGATACTCTGCCGCGACACGACAAGTGGGTTTTACATGTCAGACAAAAACCACTGCTTATGTCGCGGGTAAGTCTCATTGCAATGACATAAGACGCACTGCAGTGCGTTCCTCATCCTAGGACATCAGTTCTAATATCTTATATCGCATAATACCTATTTATCTTTGTGAATTACTTTATTGTCTCAGCAACTCTATCAATAGCCAAAAAAAATATTCGACTCCTCTAATTAATGCAAGTTTGCCTCGTTTAATAAAGACATAATTTACCTAAATCATTGATGTTAATCTCCTGTGTTATCATAGATATTAACACAATTTCAGTCATTATCTACCAAATGATATCTTTAGTGGTAAGGCGGTGCTACGCCGCTACGAAAACTGCTACGAAGCCTGCTACGGAATAAATCAAGATTTTTTTTATATTTTTAATTTTTCTCTATGGAAACTCTCTTTCTAGGTTTTTACTTTAACATTAAATAGTTTAGCAGTTATTTCAAGTAAAATTAAAACTATGACTAAGTAAAATGACCTAGTAAAATCGGAACAATTTGTCCCAAATGTCTTGGTTTGGTCTTTTATCAATATAATTTTAAATTCATCATTATCAAACCACCGATTTTTCACAGCTGGGCAAATTCCCTCATACCTCTCATAGGAGAGAAAGGTTGCAATAAACATTTTTTTAGTTACGTGTTTATACTAGAGTATCTAATTTTACCTATTAGGTATGTATGATTAACTCATATAAATAAATTGTGCAGTTTTTACAATACTAATTATATATTCGTATATTGATGTTAGATGAAAAATAAAACACTTACATATGAAAACTTCATATACCTAGGTATAAATCTATCAACAATAACAAAATTTTATATAAGTGCGATTTCTTGAAATAAATAGGTAAAAAAATGCTGATTACAATATAGGTATTTAAAGAACATATTTCGCAGCCATCGAACATTCTTGGTGAATGCGTACACCAGGGCTATTCACTAAAAGCCAATTCTAAATCAAAGTTTCACTCAGGTATTGTTGACACGTTTAGGTATAGTTCTAGTCTAGGAACAGAACAGATTTTTAAATATTATTATAA
This sequence comes from Coenonympha glycerion, assembly GCA_963855885.1. Taxonomy (NCBI): domain Eukaryota; kingdom Metazoa; phylum Arthropoda; class Insecta; order Lepidoptera; family Nymphalidae; genus Coenonympha; species Coenonympha glycerion. The sequence continues at coordinate 9,909,097 of OY979636.1, read as the reverse complement.
CTGTGAGATATTATCATATAGGGATCCTCTTTCGTATCATTGATGCAATAAAATAAATTTTAAGAACAACGTAGGTATTACATTTTCTTTCAAAATTTTTTAGAAAGTTCTAAAGAAATGTGCGAAACCTCTATTTTTTATAATGCCTATTTTAAATTTTATAAACAAGACTTATTCCAATCATTCTTAATCGTCAGTTATCATTCAGGATAATTTAGCAAAATGATATCCTGTACCCAATTTTTTTTGTTGTGATCACCACATAGGTTTTAATTGTCTTTGTGCTATCACATAATCACGTAATGTGTTAGAAAGAAATCGCGTCATATACCCAATACAATAAAGACCTGACTGATCGCTGTCGAGTTTGCCCATGTGTACAAAAACATCCTAACAGAATAGCTTTGCTGAATACCGCGCGCTAATTTATTTACAAAGGAAACACATTCCAGCGGCAGATCGAATGTCCGCAAGAGTATCGTTTACAAAAAACAATGCTTAGCCGCGGCCCTAATTCGCGATGTGGATATTCCGAGAAATATGGGAAAGTACACGAGCTCACTTCATAACGCATGCCGTAATTAGTCTAGTATTGTATGTAAGAATAACATTTAAAACGACTTTATGATATTTTTTAATTTAGAAACAAAGCTTCATTCTTTGTGAAACATGGATATAGTGCTCTTATAATGTTAGTTTTTTACCGAAAATTTAAGACGCTTTTTGGATGGGTCACAACACAAAGCTTGGGCTCTTCATAATATCAAACCTCCAGCAAAGTTCTCACTTTTTGACAATGAAGACACACCTTACAGAAACAAGATTATAACACTTAGTATAACAAGTAAATGTGCAATATATGTGACTTGCAGATTTTTATAGATTTTCGAGCACTATTTATTGGATTGGATACGTCACTATAATTTGTTCCCGGGTTGATTCGTTCTGTACTATCTAGTACTGAGTATCTTGTCTGAAATCGTATCGTTACATAGTTTCAACATTCAGCGCAGTCATTGGAATATGTTGAGTAGGTGCCATTCCTTTGCTTACGTACAGTTCGCTAAAGTATGAATGCCTTGGAGACTTTTGCGCATATTCATTGATTTATTTATTTTAAGATTTATTGAGGTATAGGATTAATAGTCAAATCGCGGAAATGGCAGCATCATCTTACATATTTACATCAAAATCTTTGCTTAAAAACATTCTAAGACATTAGTCCAATATGGAATTTGAACTGAGTAATTCGCAAGTCTGGGACTTATTTCTTTAACTGGGACTTTTAAAGAAAGATTTCTATATAAACACGTAAAGATGATACTCATGGCATTTCTGCAGGCCATTTCGGGTTTCATAGCTACAGGCTGTGTAATGTGCTCAGTGATTAATGTATCACTGTGAAAACAGCTCCCTTGTCTATGGTTCGTTATACATTCCAATTGTTAAAAGCCAAGTAAGCGCCTACCTTCTTGGTCCTTGCATTGATTGTTTCGGGTTCAATAACCATGGATTCCCACCATGAACAACGACGCATACCCCTTAATGTCTACGCGTTACATTTAAACGCTAAAGATACGGCTGGCGGCGGTGTCGCTGCGATGCGGGCTGCGTGCGAGGTGACACAGTTTGGTAACGTTTTCAGGGCAGTCGGCGGGCCGGCGCGCTGGCGTCGCGTCTAGGACCTACATTCCGTCATCCGCGCATTGTTTCAGCGCCACGTTGGACGGCGCCAAGCGGCAGGCGAGGCGCGGCGCTATCGGCTTGTTTAAGGCGCTTTGCACACCACGTTTTTTAAACGCACCACTGTCGCGCGTTTGTAGCCCTTTGCAGACCTGTATTTCTAACATGCGTTTGAATCAATACAAACGCGCGTATGTATCGATGCAACCGCTCTGCTAACGCGCGATGTGTATCGATAGAGACGCGCCGGTGTCGCGCATTTGAATCGATATAAACGCGATGCTAACGCGCTTGTGTATCGATACAAACGACAACAAACGGGGGTCTGATTGCGAAAGAAAAACGTAGTAAACGCTAGCGAATTCTGCGCCGCGATTGGCTAACGCAAATCAGGAATCCAATCAGATGAGTAAACGATTACGATAACAAGTACGCTTCTTAGATATTTATAGTCAAATCGCGGAAATGGCAACATCATCTTACATATAATATATTTATATCAAAAATTTTTCCTTAAAACATACTAAGAAATTAGTCCAGGTCCAGGAGTTTGAAGTTAGTAACTCGCTAATCTCGGACTAATTTCTTTAAGTGGACCTTTAAGCAAAGATGATACTGCCAGATTCCTGCAGGCCATTTTGGGTTTCATAGCTACAGGCTGTGTAATGTGCTCAGTGATTATCTCTGTGGAAACAGCTCTTTTGATGGTTCGTCATACATTCCAATTTAAAAAACCAGAAGGTTAGCGCCTGCCGACTACCTCCTTGGCCCTTGCAAGTATTGTTTCGGGTTCAATAACCATGGATTCCCAACGTGAACAACGATGCATGCCCCTAATGTCACATTACATACGCGTTACATTTAAACGCTCAAGATACGGCTGGCGGCGGTGTCGCTGCGATGCGGGCTGCGTGCGAGGTGACACAGTTTGGTAACGTTTTCAGGGCAGTCGGCGGGCCGGCGCGCTGGCGTCGCGTCTAGGACCTACATTCCGTCATCCGCGCATTGTTTCAGCGCCACGTTGGACGGCGCCAAGCGGCAGGCGAGGCGCGGCGCTATCGGCTTGTTTAAGGCGCTTTGCACACCACGTTTTTTAAACGCACCACTGTCGCGCGTTCGTAGCCCTTTGCAGACCTGTATTTCTAACATGCGTTTGAATCAATACAAACGCGCGTATGTATCGATGCAACCGCTCTGCTAACGCGCGATGTGTATCGATAGAGACGCGCCGGTGTCGCGCATTTGAATCGATATAAACGCGATGCTAACGCGCTTGTGTATCGATACAAACGACAACAAACGGGGGTCTGATTGCGAAAGAAAAACGTAGTAAACGCTAGCGAATTCTGCGCCGCGATTGGCTAACGCAAATCAGGAATCCAATCAGATGAGTAAACGATTACGATAACAAGTACGCTTCTTAGATATTTATAGTCAAATCGCGGAAATGGCAACATCATCTTACATATAATATATTTATATCAAAAATTTTTCCTTAAAACATACTAAGAAATTAGTCCAGGTCCAGGAGTTTGAAGTTAGTAACTCGCTAATCTCGGACTAATTTCTTTAAGTGGACCTTTAAGCAAAGATGATACTGCCAGATTCCTGCAGGCCATTTTGGGTTTCATAGCTACAGGCTGTGTAATGTGCTCAGTGATTATCTCTGTGGAAACAGCTCTTTTGATGGTTCGTCATACATTCCAATTTAAAAAACCAGAAGGTTAGCGCCTGCCGACTACCTCCTTGGCCCTTGCAAGTATTGTTTCGGGTTCAATAACCATGGATTCCCAACGTGAACAACGATGCATGCCCCTAATGTCACATTACATACGCGTTACATTTAAACGCTCAAGATACGGCTGGCGGCGGTGTCGCTGCGATGCGGGCTGCGTGCGCGGTGACACAGTTTGGTAACGTTTTCAGGGCAGTCGGCGGGCCGGCGCGCTGGCGTCGCGTCTAGGACCTACATTCCGTCATCCGCGCATTGTTTCAGCGCCACGTTGGACGGCGCCAAGCGGCAGGCGAGGCGCGGCGCTATCGGCTTGTTTAAGGCGCTTTGCACACCACGTTTTTTAAACGCACCGTTGTCGCGCGTTTGTAGCGATACAGTCGCGTTACAGTCAGACGTAGCCAGTAGACCTTTGCACACCTGTATTTCTAACATGCGTTTGAATCGATACAAACGCGCGTATGTATCGATACAACCGCTTTGCTAACGCGCGTGTGAGACGCGCCGGTGTCGCGCATTTGAATCGATATAAACGCGATGCTAACGCGCTTGTGTATCGATACAAACGACAACAAACGGGGGTCTGATTGCGAAAGAAAAACGTAGTAAACGCTAGCAAATTCTGCGCCGCGATTGGCTAACGCAAATCAGGAATCCAATCAGATGAGTAAACGATTACGATAACAATATTTACGTTTTTCTTAGACAATTTATGGATTGCTCTGTAGGATAAAAGCGCGACGTTTAAAAAACGTGGTGTGCAAAAGCCCTTATGCAACGCGACCCCTCGTCCCTCCCACAGAATTTAGTTAGCCTCGTCTCGTCGCCGACGCGGACGCCTCTAATTACATACCAACATGACCCAGTTTACCTTGTCACGATTATTTCGATTACTATCGGCAAAGTCAATATAGTGTGACGCGGAAAAGTGTCACCGGATTCACGAATAAAATTGAGCTCGCCGTCGTCATTAAGAACAACAGAGATAAGAATGGCCGCTCGTACTTCCATACCTCAATCTTTCAGGGGAAAAACACTTAAGTTTATTCCATTAGCTAAGGTCAGGTTTCATTACATAAACACGTACCTACAAGTACATGCAATAGGTAGCTACATAATTGACAGTAAGCAGGTATGTAGGTACAGGCTTATTATTATTTTCTAAAACTGAGACTGTATGAATAGGTAATGTCTTGACTAGCTTTTATAAAAAATGGGAACCCAATCTAATAATTAGGTAAATGAAGTCCAAATATGAAAATGATGAAGAAAATGAGAGTGGTTTAGTATTTATTTTGCGCGTTAGCTTGCCGGCTTGGATCAGGTCAATGTTTTCATTGTGCCGGGCGGGGAGCGGGCACCTGGTTCGAATGTCACGGAATAGTCCATTGTGCGCCGGACACCCCCTCTCCCCTCCCGCCGCCCCCGCGGCGCCCGCGCGCGCCTCGCCTCGAGCGCAGCGGGTAAAGAGGTCAAGGTTCCCTTGGCGCCTACCTGGCGTCCAGATATTGTTTAAATTATTTATAAGGGCGCGGACATTTTTTTACAGACAATTTTGTCGCTATCAAATAATCGATCAATTTCTTCGTTTTGGCAAACGTTAACACAACTCGTAGGTACTAACCGTGGAAAGTATCTAAACGATTGAGTTCATCTGTTCTTACATAATTTTTAGGACAAGTGAGCCACTATACTATATGAACAGCATTCGATATACGTAAACCCTTTTTTTGCACAAGTAAAAATAACAAAAACAAACTAATTAAAATCTGGATTTATTTCTAAGAATATAACTATGACTACATTTCTATATGATATTTTTCCCTGTGAGACGCTGCGCTAATTTAACTTAATTGAGTTTTTGATGTGTGATTGATGAGGATTCATAGGAGACAGCTTATTAAGCACAGCAAATTTGACCGTTAGGTCAACAGAGTACAAGATCCGACAAAAAATTGCGTCCTGCCTAGTAATCCTGCGTCCCATATGAACGCGGCCTTAGACCAGGCTGTCTGGTTTTTGGATATATGAGATAGACAAGCTAATTATGCATAGTAAAATGTGGGTCACTGTACTTATCAATGGATACGTAGCAAATTGTAGGTACAGTTGCTCTTGCGTAATCAACAACGTTTGGAGAACTATTAATCAGGGTTGCCACAGTCGGAGAAAACTAAATCGTCTACATTTCCATTACTATTGGTCATTGTTTCAGTTCGTTTAGTTAATAATAATAATTAGCCTACCTATAGAACTAAGGTAGGCCGTTAGTACCAATGACGAAATACGCAACGCTTAGAGGACGGGAAAGATGTGATGTATGTTGAAGCCAAAAATTTCTTAAATAATATGGCGTCGCGTGTAGTCCATTTCGGTACCGCTGACAGCACAGCACATACAGCTGACGGTCGTATAGGTATAATATATTAGCGCCATTTTACAGTTTTAACAAATTAAAAATCCGGTTTCAGGGCAGAGCCTTAAAATATACTATTTTTACACGGACGTCAGTAAGTGCTGATCCTTTAATATTTTTAATCAGTGGTTAGTACGACAGACGACTACGCACTGACTACTGAGATAAGTATACGTAAAATACACAAAGACAAAAATATAGTATACCTAGCACAGTTTTCCTCAAATTTTGTATGCGCATGTAAACCTCGCTTGTCGCAGACATTTCATTATGTACTCGTAATACCTACCTACCCACTGTGAGCGAAATGTGAGGCTCGGTTTAGGTGCGAAGGTCAATGACCGATAAGGTCGGTGTAATGGCGACCTCTCATTTCATATTGCCTGTGCTATTTGTCAACTGAGAGCGTAGGTACACGTCTACCTACGATACTTCATCTAAATTAGGGTAAACCAATGACGAAATACGATACATGACGTCATTTAGTGCTCATCCTTTAATATGTTAAATCAATGCCTAAGTACTTAATTTATGAGTATTTAGTGTGTACCTATCCAAGTACAATCTGGGTGCCTTAAAGAGAAGAGTGAATAGGCATTTTCAACCATCCATCTTCCATCCTAGACCTCATCATTTCTGCCCATCAGACATGATTTAGGTAGTGTTTTCTGCTACCTTTTGTGTTAAGAACTATCGGCCATCGTTATTAATTAAGTAAGTATAATGTAAATTACCCTACCGAAAGGTCAATAAATTAAAATGTATTTTAGAGGAAGTAGGTTTGGATGATACACTGACAGCTTTCAAACGCTATGGAAACGAAAACCAAAATCGCAATAAGAGTTTCCATTGCTCCAATGTTTGTATCCAAAGATAATACCACACATGCATACCTAGTTCAATATGTAAATGTTCTACAAGTAACAAGGTATTCCTAGAAGTGAGCGGTGCGGGACCGGGAGCTAAGCAGTGAGCACAGTAGGTGCAGGGGGCGCCTTATATCGCGGCGTAAGGTGCCCCTTATCGCGCCATTGTTCTTCGACAGATTTATAGCTTCCCCTTGCCCCCAATAAGGGACGTGACCTCATCGATTCTATGTAGTGCCTAAGACTGTAACCCTACAAACCACATATTTGCTCTATAGGGTATTTTTAGGCACTACATTCAAACATAAAACAAATCGTGTACCTACGTATTTATGCTTAATAACTAAGTAATAACGTTGTGTAACCAGCAAAGACAAAGACAAAAAATGTTTATTTACTTACCGGGTGCAGCGAATTGATACTGAATGAATAAACCTTCGATTACGATCAAAATAATTTAAATTAAATCATTAATTATTATTTTTTAATCAACTATATTATTTTCCGTTTTAATTTACGGCTGTGAAGGAGGAATCTACAAAACGCGACTGTGTGCCGCAACGTTGTCATGTTAAAGTTTGTCAATAGATGGCGCTATGAGTATCTTAATGACAACATTTTTTCGCGGGTATTGTGCACTGTGCAGTCTGATAAATCCAGCCTTGAATTTTCAATAGTAGGTAGGTACCTACTACTTACATTATGTAAAGTTTAGCAAAAAAGAGTCGATTTTTAGGGTTCCATACCAAAATGGTAAAAATGGAACCCTTATGGTGAGACTTTCTCCGTCCGTCCGTCCGTCCGTCCGTCTGTCACACTCGATTATTTCAGTAACTATTGAAGCTATCGACTTGAAATTCAGAATAGTTATGGGTAATAGTGACCCGACGTCATAACAATCGTAAAAATTTGAAAATTGTTTTTATTTTTATTTAAAAAGGGGGGAAAACCAGGTCGACAAAATTTCAAAATGAGATAATAATATTGAGTGGGGTATCATATGAAAGGGCGTTACTTGTGTATACTAAAACTAATTTTTATTTATTTTTATGCCTATTAGTTTTTGATTTATTGGGCAAACTGTCGAAAAAAATACCGTTCCCCCCCCTTATCTCCGAAGTTTACGAATCGAAAACTCTGAAATAATTATGATCAATAGAAGTTAACGTATATTTTAAAGGAAAATAAACTCGCAGACTAATATACTTTTTTTAATAATAACAATAATCCGCCAAAAACAAAGTTACGTTTGCGGTTTGCCAACAAAAGTACCTACATGTAAATTATACTCGTAAATTCATGAACAAAAGTGATTCTTTCAATGTTTTACTTCTTTTATGGTATGGAACCCTCGGTGCGCGAGTCCGACTCGCACTTGACCGTTTTTTTTCATGCAAAGCCGCTAAGCTTAAATCTAAAGTCTGATAGGTACATAATAATTACCTACTAACCTAGGTAACGCATACATACAGAGAAGTGTCCCCTTCCCCGCTACACCACCCGCTAAACGCTGACATCTGAGTTTCTTGCCTCCCCCACCGTCTGTCACCCCGCAGGAGGGTCCCGCACGAAGGTGCCAAGCTATAGAAAAGTAACGCAAAAGGTACATACCTAAACTTCAAATGCAGAATGGTGTGCGAGGCGTCAATGCAGGTTTTGAAGACTGCTGCCGTTATCCAACACCGTAACTGCTCCTGAAAAACGCAATTTTCTCACTAAATACTTTGAAAACCTATCACATAACAGAACAGAATTGCTATAAATTTTTGAAATTCTTAAATTAACCATCAAAAGAAAATTAAACCTACGCTTATTCGTAAAAATTTTCAATTTTTCAACTACAACAAACAAGAAAATTCGCATTTTTTTTAAATTAGCTAGGTATATGTCACTTTACATGGATTTTACATACCTACCTACCTAATAAATAAGAACAATTCGAATCTAAAACTTTGGAAGAAATCCGTGTATAAATAAAATAGAGAGAAATTTCTTTATCCAAAGTAAACTTTTTTTAAAAGAATTTACTTAATAAAAAAACTACTAACTAATTAAGAGCGTTTCAACTTGGTCTCGTTTTTTATGCAATTAAAAATAACGAGATACACTACAGTTAACTCCTACAAGAAAATTAAAATAATTATTAGGTAAAAGTGTCAAGTAATTAATTAAATCTATTCGTTTATTGTAAATTATTTAAAGTATTACATAAGGCGACCAAAATTATTAGTATTAGGTACCTATAGGTGTATTTCAAAATAGCCTTTTTCTGATTTTATTTACGCTGTAGTTAAAGTGGATATTGGATAACATGTTTGCATATCATGCATTTTTTACGTAATTTTAAGTTCAAATTAAAGTAAAAAAACTAGTTACATTTTATTTGTTTGGGAAGCAAGATTTATTTTCCCTTGATAAATTTATTAATAACTTTACATTCATCAAAATTTCTTCCTAGGAAACTATCTACCTATGTCACAGAAGTACCACCCTTATCTTAAAAGTATCAACTACGAGTATTATCAAAGTTTGTAAAGTAAGTACAAAACTTCGCCGTTACAAATATGCTGTAAAATGTAGTTAATAGTTAACTTTTGTGAATATCTGTTAACTATTATTTTTAGATCCGGATACTTCTCAGAATTTAATAATTTTCATATTTTCTACTTTAAAAATATCATTTAGGTACTGTAACATGTATCAAAAATTAAATATCAGAAGTCGGTTAATAATTGTGTAATTAATGATCCAAAAACCACAAGAGATCTTTCTTGTGGTTTTTGCATAAGAGGGTTACGAGTAAGTATAATAATAGGGTTGGATCCTTTCATTGGAGAAACTGAATTCCAAAAAAAAAAAATTGAAAAAATAAAAAGAAATAAAAATGGCCGTGGTATTTTATGAAAGCTGTTATCAGCGTTATGTATTATGGAAATAAGGCTAACAGTGGTTTCCCAGCGCGTCGCGCGCCGACTAGCGGTGGGAAATGTCGTGACACACATTGTGAGAAAATAACATATTTAGGCAATTATCAATTTTTCCTCCTGATATGATTGATAGTTTGTTATTTAATAATGGATCTTCTACCCAACAAAATACTGTTAATTATGTTACATAAATTAATCTTGTATTTATATGACAAAAAAATTACCAATGTGTGAAGGAGTAAAATAGTATACCAACCATTTTTCGTGTGTAAAATATGTGACAAATTAAATAGTATTGTGCGTGGGTATAAAAAGTGTAGGAAATAATGTAATAACCTACAAGTTACTTGCATTTATTATCTTTTTTATTATTTAGCTCAGCGATTATATTGTAGGTTTATTACATTCAATCATCTTGTAAATTTAAGTACATATTTTTGGGTAGTTAAAAATATATTGCAGTATGTACCTAACGACAAGCAAAGTTTTTATTAAAACCCATAGAAGAAATTGTGATAGGGCAATTATTATTAATAAACCTATTTGCGGAAAACTAAACATTTGAATTTAGCGGGCAAGCGGGGAGCATGCGTCGCGTTATCTATGGTAGGAGAGTGACGTCACGGTTCGCCGCGCGGCAATGGCATGTAGATGCAATGGAATGTGGCGCTCGCGGCTCGCGTAACGGTCCGCAGTCCGCGACTCGCCGCCCGCGCCGCCGCTCTGACGTGCCCACATTCCCAGGCTCGGGCCCCGGCACTCGGCCCTCGCTCGTCGTGCCGGCCGCCGATCGCCGCTCGCAGATAAGCCCGGCTCCTTACGAAACCCAATAAGCCGTTTCCTTGAAGCTCTCACAAGAGCACCGCTCCCGTCAAAAAAATGACCAAAGCCGAACAAAAAAGCCCGTGAATAAGGCGGGAGTGCGAAATAAGAATAGCCCCAGTTCTGGGAAGGCTCGGCGCCGCCGCCCGGTGCAGTCTTTACAACCTTTATAATGATCGCTTTTTGTGACGCGACCCTTATTGGCTTATCGTGGGGCTGAGAACTGGTGCGGCTCCGGACTTCGCTCCGACGAATGCCGGCGATCAGTCGACTTACTCGTATACTAAGGATTATGCGTACCTACCAATGACGAAATACGCTACCTACGCTAAGAGGACGGGAAAGATATGACGTATGTTGAAGCCAAAAATGGTACCTACACACGGGACGCTGCGAACCGCCCGAAAAATTGTCGCCAGTTTACTGGCGTCAATAATGTTTGTTCAACAAAAATGTCAAACGAAAACGTGTTGCCAGAATCAAGGGGCAGGTGCAATGCAGGGGGCGAAATAAATTTTTTTTGCGTGTTTTAGGTATACACAAAACTTTTAGGTAAACTGATTTATTATAAATTGAGCCCAAACAAACACAAACACAATGTTTTAAATGACCAAAAAGATGTTAACGTTAGTTAAAATTAGTTAATAAAAAAAATTGACCCAAATTTTTCTGATCGGATTATTTTTTTTTATTTAACTTAAAGGTATTTATAGTGTTACTACGTTTTTTGTCGACTTACAATGGAAATTTATCTGCCTTCTGCAGAGCTAATTATGTTGGTCTATGGCTATTCCGTAAAAACATCCACCCTCGCGAAATTCATGAAAAGCGAAATTTTCAAATATCACGTTCAACTAAAACTAGTCTTAAAAATAATGTAAACTTTTAGGATATTTTTGGCAGAGCGGTCTGGCGACACTGGACGTAACGGTCGCGCTAATTTATACGTAGCTGCGGATATAATAATGACTGACCAATTCAATAATGACATTTGCATACGGAATCGTCCTACACGTACATTCGCGCGATCCTTTTGTAGAGTAATTGTAGGAGAATGGCGCACTGGGTCGGTGGGAGGAAGCTTGGAAGGAAATGCTTATGAAATGTGCGCCCACGCCGCACACTGCAACGGAAGTCGCGGCTCCGTAGGCGTCGCAGCCGAAACGGCCCGCATCCATTGTGCGCACCGCTGGGCCCAGTGTATGCGCAACACATCGGGAGCAAAGGTTACTGCGCTAAGGGCGGCCTGCTGCGCACGTCATACGTCACTACTCGTCAGGGTGAGCTCTGACTCAGTAGATACGTGTCGTGTTGCTGACGTAATACCTACTGACTCATGTTTCGTTGCTGTTTTCAGGGAGCTGTTTACCCTGTACATGAATGACTGTTGGAGATTTATGATACAGTGTGTTTCAAAAATGTTGTCTTATCATTGAAGGCGTTATTGGGTATCGAAAATTGAATCTATTCATAAAATTATTATCAAAAAATAAGTGAAAAAACCCAGCAAAAGATTTTTGAATTCCGATTTCATGCAAAAATGGCAATGGAATATAGGAAAAGAAAAATAATTATAATATTTAATTACAATTTTAATACTATTTGCATATACCTACCTCCTATAGCAAAATGTGATGTTTGCCCACTAGTAAAATTTGCCCATTTTTAGGGAAATTCATTATTAAAAACGATGAGTAACAGTATATTTTTTGATGTTGTTAATAATAATTTATTTTAAATATCCTTTTTCACAACATTATTGCAATACTTTTGTGCTCTTTTTGTATTGGACAGAATTTTACAAACATACTGTTATAATGCAGCAATGCATTGTATTGTGTTTTGTAAATGTGTAAAATTAACCCGCCAATTTAAAACTTTATTTAGTTTTTCGCAAATAGTAACCTAATCGTACATTGGCTTATGGCAATAAGTTTTGCGCAAACAAGATCTATAGACAACACTCATTGATTAAAAATATTAAAGGATCAGCAGTAACTGACGTCACGCTTAGATTTTTAGATATTTAGGTTCCACCCTGAAGGCGGATTTTTAAGTTGTCAAAACTGTAAAATGGCGCTAATGTATGCGAACGACAGCGGTATGTGCTGTCAGCGGTACCAAATGTATGAAGCGCGACGCCATATCTGAGAAATTTCTGGCTTCAACATACGTCACATCTTTCCCGTTCTCTTAGCGTAGCGTATTTTGTCATTTACAACACTGCATGTTTTTACTAAAAACTTTGCTCAAAAATACTAATTTCCTTCATATTATTGGTTACCAATTTTTTTGGAACAAATAAAAATCTTAAAACACCCATCTAGAAAACTGCAGGAAATTATTCTTTCGGAAACCAATATGAGGCGAATGGAATTTAAGAACAATGTCGTATGAAAGAAATGTAGGTACCTAGCTGTGGTATTATTTTTTGCGCAAAATTTTCCATGAACTGAGTTTAGTATAATTTTTGGGAAAAACTATACATATAAAATTTGAATTTTTTTTAATTTAGCCGCATACTGCATTTGGAGCAGTAAATTAAATGTCAACAAAATTGGATATAAGTTTATTACTTTACTACTACTAAAAAACTAATCGTAAATACTAAATGCTATGAGTTATACCTATTACCTACCTAATCGACTGTAAAAAAGCACTTAATTTAGTTAAATTGTTATATATATGAATTACTTGGCGACTTAAAATGTTTGTGATTGAAAATTTTCAGCTTTTATCAAAAACACCGTTAATATTTAATTTTTGGTGTTTTAAAATAATTTTCTATGCGAATTCTATATAACTTCAAAAGTTGCTATGTACAACAAACTTGTTAAGCCTCAAGGAGTTTATTTGAGTTACAGTTCTCCCCCCTTTTTTGGACTACACAAGCAATAGGAAGTTTTTTTAGGAAGTAGGTACCTAGTGATTCGATCTTATTGTGGTAATAACGTATCGAAAAATTATTAAAATTGTATTCGATCTATCAGTACCCAAGCCACCATAAAATGGTTTTAAATTTTGCAATTCCAATTTCCGCGCAAAAAACGCTAGACAGCTTTTTTTACTAATGACGTGACACCACCGCCGGTTGCCATATACAAAAGTAGTAAAGTTCAAATTTTATTTAGTTTTTCGCTAATAGTGTGCTAATTATACAACGTAGGATTAAGGCAATGAGTTTTGCGAGCATAAAATTTATAAAACATTGCGCAAAAATACACTTAGTTCATTTTGGTTTCCTATAGCTTCAAATCTGGGAAAATGCAAAAAATAATCTTCCGAACCAATTTGAGGTGAATATGACTTTCCGAGCACAGATTTTAGTAAAAACATGTAGTTGCATAAATGTTCGGTTCGCAAAACTCATTGCCATAAACCTGTGATGTGTAGTTAGTCAAAAATTTGAAAAAAACTAAATAAAATTTGAATTTCGCGGGATAGTAGGGCCGAAACACCTTAAAAAGTTTTCACTTAAAAACAACTACCTACTACACAAATTAATTCAATGGGTTCTAGTAGGGAGGAATGTTCAGCGGGGGTGACATAAGTGTAAAGTGAGTTTGGGCTTTGGGGTACGAGTATAAACGCGTAGGCGCGCGGCGACGGCGGCCGAGCGTCACGCTCCGCCGCTGACGCATTCGACGGCCGTCCTGCCACTGGCCAGCGCTGCCAGTGGCGATAACGCACTCGCTACGTCTCATTGTTTTCCTCTGTTACCTTACCTTCACTCTAGTTGCAATTTGTAATGAAAGCGAATATGCATCTATCTATACCTATCGATATGGATTCTCGACCCTTATCAATAAATAATCACTTATCAACGCTTTCGGCTATAAACGTGGATCTGAAGTTATTGAATTTGTTATCCGTGCAAATTTATTTTATCTAGGTACCCTCATATTTATTTTTTATTTTAATTAAGTGGACACCAAATTTTCAAGTTATCTACCTATTAGACTATTATTCTTCAAATAATTATGCCCCTGTAACTATTGATGTAATGATAGAATTTTATAAGCCGAAGTAAGTACTTACATCTAATTATTATCTAATTTTTCATCTAAGTAATTATGTACAAACATCTAAAGATCTAAGTACCTACAGTAGAGCGATTATAAATAACAATATAAAAAATAAATTCTAATCTTACGCTGGTGGGTGTACACAAGTAAAATTCCAACATGAGCGAGTGATAATCACAATGTTAATTCACTTAGCACACATCATTCACAGTTTGACGGGTCTCGTCCGGCGACACTTGCTGCAGCACTTCGCGCCGAGGCCGGCCTTGCACAGCGGCGTTCACTAAGCGCGGCGCGATAATGTATGAACGGAGTCAGAGGTTACGATGTTATCGATGGAGACATGAATATTCGAAGACGCGAGGGTCACGAGTGAACGGTCACCGTCAGCGTAGCATCGCCCCGCGGCGTGAATGGAGCGACCGACATTTTATGAATCGAGAGCCGTCGCTCATTGACCTGAGCGTCGGCCGCCGGCGCCGTGCCGGCCCGGGGCCCGCCGGACGCCGGACGTCGGTTCCGGCGCCCGCCGACGGAAGTGACGTCCCCCGAACATGGCGGCGCGCGCGCAGGAAGTGCGCAGCTTACCTATCGGGACGTCTGCGCCGCGTCGCCGCGAGCGCGCCGAGCGCCGAGCGCCGAGCGGGGTGCGCGCGCCCGCATGCGGCGATACCGACATCCGCAAAAGTGCGCGCGATCGCTAACTTACGAATAAATTATTCGCGCTGTTATCTAAAAATATTCGTATGCGTCGCATAGCGGCCGGAGCCGCCGGGCGAGCCGACGCGAAATCACACACGCGAACCGCTCACCCGCCGCGGGGAGACTGATGAGGGCAGGCCGCGCCGGCGCCGGCGGAGGCTCCGGCGCACGCGCACACGGCCTGCCGTCCCGCTCGGCGGGGCCGCGCGCCGGGCGGAGCGAGCGGGACCGCGACACTTCATTATCACCGCGCCGACTCGTGAACGCCAATAGACCGAGGAGTAGGGACAAAATATTCGACCTTCACTTTACGCGCGCACACACGCGCGCTGCGCAGTCGCGACGCACGCACACTCGCGCAATCGCCTCGCGAATTGCTCGCTCGTCGCAGCGCCGTCGCACCGCACCGCTGTGCTACTTTTGACAACTTTTCCAGAAAACTGACATGCACCAGAGCCGTGGCGACCGCGCCTGCCTGCGCCGCCACGTGGCGCGCCACGAGGACTCTCCACCGCCTGCATAACCTAAAAACGATATAACTGACACCACACCGTTCAATATCCTTGTCTTCTCGGATGATATTTGACTAAACGCTAAAAAGTTTTTTTTATATATGTATAATATCTAGGTATTATGAGTTAGTCGAGGATTTTCAATTAGTGTTTTAACGAAGAACAAACACATGCCTGCCTAAGCAGATAATAAAGGTTGTCTAAGCACCAGGTACTTAGCTTCCTAATAACAAAATGGTAGATTGGCTGTACACAATACAATAATTATTAAAAACGGTCTGCAATTAAGAAGCTGTGAAAAGTTAACTGTTTCACAGAAGAAAGGTAACTAGGTAGATGCAGGACCTAGGTACCGACCTATCTACCAAACAGAGTTAGGTATCACTAGATAACAAGAATGAAAAGATGAGGCAGCAAATACAATAGAGACGTTTAAAAAAAGAACTTTGGTAAATTTTCCAAGAACTACCCGCATTACTGTGTCATCCAGAGAAAAGTCTTTTAGGTATGTAACTACTCTCTGATTGTTTATTATAAAGATATGTATTTATTGTGAGCAGGTATTTAATTTAGTGCTAAAAAAGGTTTAAAAAATTAAAAGGCTTCTAAACAATTTCTACCTACCTTCGCAATCATTAAAAAACGGAATTTTCAGTTACTTGGAGCAACAATGATTAAGACGAGCCACTGTAAGTATTAAATATTTTTATCAAGTTTTTAATGCAATTCTTTAATACAAATCTATTAGGTCCCACTTTAAATAGGTAATTTTCCCATCCAACATTAAATAATTTAACCTACCTATAGTTTTCTTTAAATATCTTCATAAAACTCAAACATAAAAACCATATTATAATGCATTTTAAATACTTTTTGGAAAAAATAGATTTTACAAAAAAAATATTGTAGAAGTACCTATAAGTACCATCTACCTTTATCTAGGAAGGTAAAAGACCAATTATTTATTGATTAGGTTAGCCATCAAAATAATTTAAATGCTATATTTAAAAATGAGGGTTTAAAAATCTTTTGTAAAATATATATACTTTATCTCATTTTAATTTTATCTAGGTATACTTTTATTTGGTACTACTGTTTACTTATCTTTTATTAATGATTGTGGACCTAAATTGCTTCAATAGGTAATGGTGCCAATCCTGTTGCGTAAGATCTCTTAAGCCTAATTAAAATACTTAGTGCTGTCTTTTTCAAAGCACATAATTTTATATTACCTTACTTATCTTCTCATGACTTTTTAATAAAAAAAAATTATAAGTAGATAGGTAATACCTGCCCCCCCCCTCATAAAGCCCCCTTAAAAGCAGTATTCATAATACTTGCAATAACGGTGGAATAGTTATTCTCTGTGTTCTTTGCCTTCGAATGTCAAACTACTGTTGACAAACAAAGACAAAACACTTACTTATCGCCTAACAAATAATTAATAAACGTGGAAAACGGTGGAAGAGTCATACTCTGCTTTATCCTTCTTTGTCATCATATCATTTAATATTCGAAGGAAAAAGACAAAACAGAGTATACTTAACTAGGTAGGTATATGGGTATTCCACCTCTATTCAACGCTTATTTGTAATGGGGTGTAAGTATAGGTACCTATAACTATTTCACTGCTATTGCATGTTTGGGAATAAGGGGGTTAAATAATATATTAGGTGCTCGTATAGAAAAGTCAGCAATGGCATGTACCTATTATACGGGTAAAAATGATAAATATCTAAAAATGAACCTAAGAAAAATATAACTAATAGATAGCTAACTAAAAACATACCTATAGGTATAATATTTAAAAATGATTACCAATATTAAAAGAAAATATATATTCAATAATTATGTTAAATTCACACGTTTATCTATACAGCAGCAAAAACAATGTGAATTCAGACTCAAAAGGTACACATAAGAATTCCCTATTTTAAGCAAAAAAAAGTGTAATAAAATTTTTTTATTCCAAGTTTTTTATTGAAATTACAATCTTTTATTTAAATGAAATTAATGTAATTGTTAAATATAATAATGGTGTGGAAAAGAACCGAATTAAACAAACAAAATATACATCGAACTGAAAAGTTCACTGGGTGTCTATTAAATGTCCATTCTGAGGGGAAAATATTATAAAATGTTGAATTTTTTTACGAGTGCTTATAGGCGCTGAGTTGTAGAGGGGGATGATGTTAAAAAAGTGCGCGAAAATTGTGTGCCGGTGCTGCCACACGCGGCGCAACTGTGCGCGCGCTCCCTACCCGCCGCGCACTGACGCGCCGCTCCCAAAGAACTGCTGTTCCACCATTATGTCAATTATATTTTTATTTTGCATTTATTCCATTCTTATTTTTAAAATTATTCCTACTTAAAATAATTATTAGGTACCTATTTATTAACAGTCAATTCCAATTTCCAAAATACCGGCCATAGCTAAGTATAACAAGAATATCATGTCTATAACTACCTACGTATAGGTACGTACCTAGGTATTCTGTGAAAATATGGATTTCACGTAGGTACAGAAACTTTTTTTCTGTGTCAGGTAGGTATACCTACCTACCTACCTACCTACCTAACCTAAAAATGTCAAATATGTAGGTATAGGATTTTCTTAAAGTTATTAAGTAGTAGGAACAGTATTATTAAATACACAATCAAAGATTATTAAGACCTTTATTTTTGCCCAATTTTATGATTTTTAATTAAAAAAATCTTAGTAATTTTAATTAGGTCGGTACTTTGAAAATACCTACTTACTTTTTAATTTATAAAAATAAATATTACCTATACAAATGTTTAAAATAAAGTAAGCAAGCTATAGGTACTTACTTAATATTTAAAAATATATTAAGTATAGCTATATTTTTATACAAATATTATGTGGATGTATAGGTTTAGATACCTATGCCTACCTATGTAGGTAGGTATATATTTTTTACTAATTCTTAAAATTAAAAAAATATCATCACGCATTGAATAACTGTACTTACCTAATTTTGTGTGAAAAACATACGTCATAATTAAAAGCGAATTAAAAAAAAAGGTATTTTCATTTTTCATATACCTGTAGGTTCCCTTATTACCTTCTCCTGATTTTTTCCGCCGAAATTATTTTCAAACTATCTAGGTTTGTGAAATTAAATGGTTGGTTTACTTTGCATTTGATGTAATTTATTTGGAATACTAACCCTAGTATTTTTGATAAAAGTTAGATATACCAATAAAATATATATAAAATTATTTATTCCAAGATGAGAAATATGCAGTTGAAATTCTATAGGTAAGTAATTTGTTATTACCTACTGATACCTAATTCATAAATAAGTATCAATAACTTTTTCGGCGAAAATACTGGAAAGCAAAAAATAATATCTAAAACCTGTATCTATATTTTAAGGTGAAAAAAAGATATAGATAGGGCAAAAGAATTATAACAAAATTATAGAATTTGAACGCAAAAATAAACAATAAAAAATTATGTAAAATAATCACTTGGGTAGTACCTAAGTATAGCTGTAACATTTTTTAGCGGTTTAAGTTATTTGTTAAAAAGTTTTTTTTAATATTTTTTGTGTCTATAATCTACCTTATCATTATTCGTAGGTAGACCACCTATACGTATTTTATTTTGATTACTCATTCATATATTTTTTTATTGTTATAGGTATGTAGATACTGAACTCAGCCTTAAAAAGAAAATGCCCCCTATTTTCTCTCCCTTAGGGTAGGACTTTTTTCCAAATTTATATGGAACTAGCTTTTGGGGTGATTAATTAATTATTAAATAAAAAAAAAGGTTTATCAATTCTGACTGCTCTGTACCTACTTACAGCCACTAAGTAAACAATCAATCATCCCCTGTTTTCCCACCCTTGGGGTTAGATTTTTTATTTAGTTTATATTGGACCAACTTCGGTCTAATAAAAAATGATTATTAAAATAAGAAATCCGTAAAAAATTATGCAGGCTCATACTCATACATAAAACCGTTTTTTTGTAGATAAAAATAATGACGTAAGCTGTAAAAACTAATTAAATCGATTAAAAATAACAAAAAGTTCTAAGCATATCAATATTTCTGATTGAATTGTGACGTCACACCTAACCAATGCAATAGTATACTTTCGTGCGGCTTCATACAGATTTTCGTTTAGCGAGAAAGGGATAGAAGACCCTCCTACTACAAAATTAAAATGCATGGAACTTTGTAAATCTTTGTTGGATATTTATGAAGTAAAAAAATATCAAATTCAAAAGTTGTGTACTAATACCCAATTATAACTAAACACACATTCTTGCAGTATGTGTAGGTACCTATCTTCATCACATTTTCGTTAGGGTTGCTAGCTACAAAAATAGTTGGCTTGGCTCTTCAAATAAATTAAGTAAAATGCTAAAAAAATAGAAACTAAATTACATAAAATGAGGGCGTTGATAGAATCCGGCACTCTTATCAACATAGGGCCGTGCCTATCTAATCTCGGTCTTACTTATGATAAGTTCACTTCTTTTGAAACAAATTCTTACCATTTGCTACACATGCACTAAGTTCTTAGGTACCTATGCTATTATCTATGTAAACATAATATCAATATCCATCAGAAATATATATAGGTATTTATCCATATTTCCTTTTGATCACTCAAAAACATTATTATACGAGGTATAGGTATATCATTATTAAAAGTAAATGAATGATTAGTATAAAACTGTATGAAGATTATTTTAATATTTCTAGTGGACCATGAATTTTTAAGGTATTATAATTTAATCAGTATTTGTACAAAACCAAAACCTCTAGTGTTCGTGTTTACCCGACACCGGTCGGGTAATCACGGATATCTAATGGGGCAATTACGATCGTTTGCGATTGACCCAGAGATTTTTACGACAGATTAGCCAGGATTTAACTTTTAAATCAAAACATATTGACAAGCAACTATCCAAGCCAAGCCAAATCAAAACGATTGCTTGTCAGGACACTGATGTGCATGGGCCCATTTTAAGTAAATGTAGGTACTTAGGTATAGCACTTGAGCCAACCCTCACCAGAGAAGCTAGATTCACGATTTCTTTTGATTGTCTTTTTTTCATCTCATTATCACCTTTAAAACTTAAATCATTGATATTTAAAAGAAATCACAGCTTCACTGTTAGTTTTCAATATCTTTGTTTTGCTTAAATATTAATGGGCTCCCACACAAGAAATGTGATTTTTGCTCCATATTATAGTAGATTAAATAGGTACTTAACTAATATTGAGGCTTCTAAATCATCATCTCGCTAGCTTGTGTGATGCAGAAGCCCCCAATCAATTTAGCTCGTTTTTTCTGGATATTGATTTAGATAGGCTTAAAATAGTTAGGTATTTGTTATGCAAGGGCGCAAAGTGAATTTTTGGGCCGAGTGTCAAAGAATGCTGCTCCAACTGAGTAAGTGATGGAAGAGATGCGAGTTCAAATGACATAGAGTAGGTACGATTTTTTTTACATCGATACAATTACATAACTTTATAGTATTCGTTGTAATAGTTTACGTGAGCTGGGTCTGCACAGCGGGAACTGGGAGCACGAAGGAGCATCAGCAGAGGCAGGCGGCGGCGGTGCGGCGAGCCCGTCCTCTGAGGCGTGACGTCCGCCCGAGCCGGGGTCACCGAACGCAGGGCCGACTCACTTTCTTACGCCCGAGAAACGACCCTTCGAGATGTCATTAACATGATCAGTTTTCATAGATTATTCACCTGGAACGTCATCGTTTACGTCACACGCGAGCGAGCCGCCTCTCGTCCACGCTCCATTGCAGGAAGGACGAATTTTATTTACAGTAGGCTGATTCTGCCTCGTTCAGTTTGTTGGTTAGTAATACTCACGGGGTTATTAAGAACACGGAAGCAAAAATCCCATTTCTGCATTCTGTTTTCTCAAATTATTATGTAGGTTGGTTGGTCTCATGTCAACATACCAATGCCAGATGCTAACTTGACCAAATAAAATAGAAAAAAAATAGGATTTATGCCTCCGTTTTCTTAGTTAATGAACCCAGTGAGGATTACTAACTAATAAACTGAACGACACAAAATCAGCCACACATTTTTTTGTGCGAGTAATTCGTATACATGCAGGCGATTAATTTTGAAGCGATTGTTCCGATATCGCTGCGTGCGCGTCGTCGGCGGCGCGGGCGCAGTCGTCGCTAACAGATTGATCACGGCGATGTTACACGTGCAGTCCGTGCTAGCGGCCCTTCTATTTGTAAACCGGCGCCGAGGGCCGCGCATTCCTGTCGTGCCTCGTGCCCTGCGCCCGCCACCGAGCCGCGCGCCGGGATGCACTTCTGCGCGAGCACGCCCCGCGCGCGCCTTACAATGCCACTACACTTGACATTTCCCTGCGTGACTCCGAACATCCCAGGCAGTGTAACGCTGGCTGCCCAATTGCGCCGTCTAATGGCGTAAGCAGTCCAAGAATTGGACTCGATTCTCAAGTTCTGTTAAAAGCAACGCTACTGTAACTATCAAATGCGTTTATAATATGTATAGCTGCCGTTGGGAAGATTTTGTTTAATATGTGCTCAAATGGTCTTAAACTAAAATGACAAAAACTTCATTAGGGGCATCACGAATGCTACCATTTATTTAATCCAAGAAGAGAACAGAAGGCATTTCTGAAAAATTTTTAAATTTCAAATTTTCAAATCATCGCCGATATGTGCATTGTGCATATATCGTATATGCAAAATTTGAAATTCTAGAAAAATTGTTGGCTGCAAATACCCTTCATAAAAATGAACAAGTTAATAACGCAAGCTTTAGAGTAGGTACCCGTTCATATTTATCACCTCCAACTCCAAAATGTTTGACATTAATTAATTTCATAGCTTGCAGTATAATAGCGACCTTATTCCATAGCGCTTAGCATCAAACCATACACGTCCCAGCGGCGTTGCGTATGAATGGATGGAGTTTACGTTAGTATGGTAACTATACGAGTAAGTAATTTGTCGAAACCTGTAAACTGTACTGGGAAAGGTGTCATAATCCATTAATATCTTTAAAAATCCTTGTCCCTACGTAGAAATGATACCAGTCACAGAAACAGATTACAGATGGAACACACCTGAAGGAACTTCTGTTTACATGTAAATTGATGGTAGTAAATAAGGTTAATGTAGAGGAGTAAAATGAATAAAAATGGAAACCACTTGAAGAAAAACAAACTTCATATTAGTTAAGTACCAATTGAAGAACATGAAAGCAACAGGAAGCAGAATCAGACGTTAGCTACAAATGCATTAAAAACTAAGGTCCTGCACTTGCGCGAAACGGGAGTTAAATATTTACATTTTTAACTCTAGAACCAAAGTCCCTCATTGGTCAATTTTGACAACTTACTCTGGGTTAGCGTGCTAACTCTGGGTTAACACAATAACCCAGGCTGGCGCAAGTGGGCCAAGGGAGATAAAGATACCATTGTCCGAACAATATTATTCATAAATAGGTAAGTATGATATCTATGTGGTATTTAGGTAGGGTATAACATGAACAATCAGGAATCAGTCACAAGAGAGTTCTAGCACTTTTAGCACGGAATACCGTAGTAGTACCTTACTTATAGTCCCATTTTCTAGTGAGTTCTGAGTTGAAAGTAACCCACAAATAGGAGTAAAATGGTAAGCACTGATAATGAGGTGTACCGAAGTACAGTTCCCGCATTCCGATGAATGGTGCGCGGGCTCGAGAAGAGAGGGACGGCCTGAGGGGGGAGAGGGACAAGGGGGAAGGGGGACTCGCATGCCTGCGCGTGCGCCGCTACGACACAACTCCTAACAATCGGTATAACAAATTCTAACAGGTGTCCACTCCACAATTTTCGGTATAGCTGACAGTAGCATATTAAGTATACCATCTATTCATAACTTGGAGAGCCTTCAATAAAGTACAGTTGGATTTGATGGTTCTAATTCATTGGAATTTGTGTTAGATGGCAGAGGAGCGTGAAAGGGTACATATATTGTGCTTCTGATTTGACTTTTAAAGTGATCTCATTATTTTCATGACATGTAAAGATACTTTTGGAAGACTGAAACAAAAATACGGTCGTAAGCGTTATACAGAAAATAAACATCTTGATTATAGCGTGCAAGATGGATAAGATTATCAAAAATGAAATGAATAGGTAGGTCGAATCGACTACGTTTTAATAATAATAGGGTATTTGACTCCAATTTTTTTATTACTTTATTATAAAGTAGAATTAAAATAATGACGTGCAATGAAAGAACTAATTAAATCGATCAAATAACAAAAAAGTTATAAGCATTTAAAGATTTGTGATTAGACAGAGATAGCAACATGAAATTGTGACGTCACAAAGTACCAATGCCATAGTAGCTTCGTGCGGCTTCATACAAATTTTCGTTTTGCGAGAAAGGGATAGAAGATCCCCCCACTCCAAAGTTTAAACGCCTGTAACTTTGTAAATCTTCGTTGGATTTTAATATTTCTTTCACTGCACGTTATTATTTTTATCCTAGTTTATAATAAAGTAATATTTTTTATCAAATTCAAAAGTAGTGTAAGACCCCATTGCAAAAGGTAATTTGGTTTTCCCGTCAACTTTTTACCATAGAACTGCAAGTGCAAGGTATCGTAAAGGCTTATACCATAGGTTACACATTTACATAGTTGACGTACCAAAGACACTAACTAAGCGGTTTGATTCCTTGTGCCTGCGATACGCATTGCAAATGTCTGGAATACTCTCCCACTTCCTAGGCCCAAGTTGTAGGTGATGGGAAAGACAGTGTCTTTCCCATCACCTACAACTTGGGCACCTTCAAATGAAGAGTGAATAGGGATTACTAAGGTAGGTATCTAAGTATGCCCAATCACGTGTGAGCACAGTCAAGCGTTAGTCTATAAAGATAGTTAAAAAATATGTTTTTAAAAAACAAGAGTATCCAAGTTATAAATTTCATTGAGCAAGAGAACTAGCGTCTAACTGTACTAAAACTACATCGGTTTCATGGAACTGTTGAATCAGGAATCTTTGGAATCTTATTCAACTAGTCGATAACTCGTTTGTCAAGTAGCCCGAATAGATTGAATCAGTAACGCGAGTCGATTGATGAAGTTCCAGTGTTTACTGGGATGTGGAATGTTAATGGTTGCGGTGCAGTGTCATAAATGAGTCATGGCAATCTTCGGCCGGCGGTCAGCGTTAGATATTAAGAACATGTTCTGTGGAATGCGGACGCTTCCGAGAATTAACATGTACGCGATCTATTTGATCGATTCCTTCCTATCGCGATTGTGCCACTGTCAAATCACTTCGGGATGTTCACTTTGATGTACCTAAGTACTACCTATTTGTAGAGGAAGATATCATTTTCTGATGAGCAAATAATATTTTTAAGAATGTTTCTAAAAAAAAAACTTTAAAGAATCGAGTCCACCACCGATCGTGGAATTTCAAGGTGGGCCCCTTAAAGTGTACCCACCAGTGTTCAGGGCTCCATGAGAGTGAGGAACCTCCTTACAATAGGTACCTGCCGCCTCCAGAATTATTGCTCCTGTATCCAACAGCCAAGCGAAAGCTCCTTGAGATGTTGGAAGAAGCGTTCGCCATAAGAGCGATTGGTTGACTAAAACGATCGAAACAAGTCAACATTCCACATGGCAGTAATTTCATGAGCATCGAGAATTAATATTAGGGCAAATTTTTCAAACGCCAGATAAACTATATCTGAGTTATAAATTTGAAACCTGTGCCATACAAAATCGTCAAAACGTCATATTTATTCTATAGTTTATCTGTTAACGATTATCTGGCGATTGAAAAATCAGCCCCTACAAATTATAAAAACTATTGACAGTTAGTTGACATTTATTCGAGCATCATTCGACAAAGCAGCATTTTAATCGCCAACAGTACAAGCGCAAGCTGTATCTTGCGGCTGTTATTGAGTTCAACGATACGGATTCGTTTAAAACGCATTTACGAAGCTGATACGCTTAGGGTAATTTTAGGTCGATATCTGAGGAGAATGCGAGTTTGATTGAAGTTCGTATCGTTATTGGGATCGAAAATGTAAATGAATGCGCCGGGGCTCACGTGCAGGCTCAGGTTGAATGAACGGGTCTGCCGGCCAAAAATTTTATTTTTCGTAATACATTGTAGGCTTATGGGGGTAGGATTGCTGAAATTCCAGTATAATGGCTAATGTACAATAAAACATTATCGGATTTAGAAATCTTTATAATGTCCAGTTTAGGAAATTGTCCAGTTTAGAGAAAAGATTTTAACATAAATTGTGATGCTGGCATTTACGAAATTTAGCAGTACCTATGTAGCTCATTATATTTATAAGCCGAAATTTAGCAGCTGAGCTTCTCGCGGCTCGCCAGTGCACAGAACGTGAACTAGGTATGTATTATGTACCTACATCTCATCTCTCTCATTTCAACCCCTTTTATGTCTCACTGCTGGGCACGGGTCTCCTCTCAGACTGAGAGGGCTATGGCAGCCCACCGCGCTAAGTGCGGGTTGGCGGGATTCACACACCTTTGAGAACATTTTTGTGAACTCTCAGGCATGCAGGTTTCCTCACAATGTTTTCCTTCACCGTAAAGCAAGTGATATTTAGTTCACATAACTCGGAAAAGTCAGAGGTGCGTGCCCAGGATTCGAAGCCGCAACCTCCTTTTGAGAGGCAGCAGAGGTCAGAACCGCTGAGCTATAAAGACGTTACTTCATAGTTATGTATCTACATTGTACAGTAATTTTATTGGCATTTGTGGCAGAGCGTTGACTCTGAGAATAACAGACGGCGTGTAAGGAACTGCAGTATCGATGCATTCCGATTCCGAGCCGCTGGTGCAGCGCGCAGGCGATCGAGCACATTGTAAGGCTGGATGAGAGCAGCTTGCGCGCGTGCTGGCGGCAGGTGCGCCCGCGCAGCCGGCCCCTCGTTACCGAATTCCCCGCCGCCTCAAATTGCTGCTTATTGAGGGTTGTGCGGGTGTTGCTCTGAATACGCGCTGTAATTGCTCCTCCGTCCTATAGGGTTGCCACGTCGCCAAACCTAATAGCCGGACAGACCATTAGTTAGCAAAAAGTTAGTTAGTTTTGTCAGTTAGCAACCCACACTGGGCTGCTACTTGCTAACTAACAAAACGGAGGCTAAAATCCTATTTTTGTATTTATTACACTAGCATGGTACGTTAACATGAAACAATACCAACCTAAGTTGGTAACTCTTGCAAAAAGTGCAAATATAGGATTTTTGTTACATTTTGTTAGTTAACAATCCAGTGAGGGTTGCTAACTAACACACTGAACGATACAAAATAAGCCCACAGGCCAGTTTGGCCGGACAATTGGGAAAAATGGCGCGACTAAAAACTGAGGTAAAACTAAGTGAACTAACTATCCTAGTTTTGAAAAAATTTGTGTCAGATCTCAGTGTTTGTGATAGTTATTAGGTAGGTATGACAAATAAATTATTTGGTGTAACCTTATTCTAATGAAATATTAATAAAAACCGAATAACAAATCAACTGCGAAATTTAGAAAGCCTAGTTAAAACTGAACAAGTCGGACGCCGTTTATTTTGGATGGACGCAATCAAAAAGCTTAGGAAAATAATGTCCGGCTTAACCCGGACGCCTGGCAACGCTACTGAGTCCGATAGCCCGATTACATTAATTTTATTCCGTTTTCGAGTAATTACCGATTTTTAAGGATACATTATGCGGGGACAGGTGCGGTGTTCGAGCTAATCTTGATTAGTTAGAAAAGATAAGAACGGTTTAGGCGGTTTCCTCGTTCGAGTTGCATTGTTTCTTTTTGTTTTCGAGTTCAGTAGTCCGTACTACAAAAATGAGAAATCTTTTTTGTTTTTAGCAACACTTTGCTGTCTTTCTGTCTCACAATTGAGGCCCTTTTTGAAGGAATCCCCCAAAGTAAGAATTAAAAGTATCAAGTTGAAATTGATCCCAAATGCTAAGTTTTAAGGCGCTTTCAAGTTATATAAGACTTCAAGCCTCTTCGTTGATTAAAACTCCATCATTGCTGTCGTTTTCGAAAAATTAAAACCTATTCAAATGTTTTAGAAGTAAGTATCTACCTGATTTAGTTTATTTTTGCGAAAAAGAGTATGAATCGCCTAAAATGTTCATGTGCTGTCTCCATCGTTTTCTTCATTTTTGACTTGAGTAAGTAGCTTTTATGTTCCGGATGTAATTTAACCTGCCAAGTAGGTACTTGAATTTCGCAATTTCGTGTTTCTCGAGATCTTACAAGCGGGTCCTTTGGATTGTTGACTATAATATCTGTATGTACAATGGAAGACTAATTAACATTCCATCTAATTTATCTAGTCGGTCTTCTCTGGTAACGACATTTTTTGTAAATATGAATTTAATTGATTTAAAATTATGTTGTTTTTAATTGTAGGTAAACATTTTTATAAAGTGCTGGAACCTATCTAGAAGTATATTATATTAGATCTTAGTGTGTATAGGTTCTTAGATGGTTGTAAATTGCCCGAGTGCCCGAGGGTTACGTCTTTCTTTCAATGGATGCATGAATAATATTTTATTTATGAAAATGTACGGACAATAAGATATTAAAGATATGGTTAAAAATATGTGTCAAATGAGCTCGTTGATGATCACCGAGTGACATGGGCGTAGCCAGGGGGGTGGGGTGTTTAGGGGGTTCCAACCCCCCAGAAATGTCCAGGATATTAGATCAATATTAGCAGACCAGGAAACTTTTTTTTGTCATTTAGGGATATAAAAAATAGCTTACGACCTACAAGTAAGTCTACTGTAATTTTTCACATTTCTTTTCAAATTAGTATATATTTTCTTCAAAAAGTTATGTATACTTTCTTGAAAAACCCCCTGCCCGAAACTAAATCCTGGCTACGCCCATGTCAAGTGACCATCACTGAGTTCAAAGATTTTAAATCGCTGAGTTATAGAATAAAGGCCCTAATCAGCAGACAGTGCAATGTGGAAACGTTTACACCTACACCGCAAGAAAGAAAGAAAGAAAGAAAGAAAGAAAGAAAGAAAGAAAGAAAGAAAGAAAGAAAGAAAAAAGAAAGAAAGAAAGAAGGAAATACATTTATTTTGCATTATGCCACACATTACAATGGAGGTACATTTATGTACTATAACGATGCCTGAAGCCTCCTCCACCCGGGCAAAAATACCAATCGTTGCCCAAGTGACGGCAGCTCCAGACACCGCTTGCAATGTGTGGCACAACCCAGAAATGGACCCCAACTCAGCATGGTGCTGTGTGCTCTCCATATATACATGGAGGCACACAGCGCTGATTTTCAGACAGGATCCATGACAAGAGGAATAACAGTAAGTACATTATAGCCATGCTTAATGCTTATACAGGTACTTTGGTCTTTGATAGATCTAAGGACCCCATAAAAAGCCATCTACATTTCAATCAATGGGCGTCCACAGCTGGACATAACTATAGGCCTCCTAATGAAATGACCGCAAAACACCTACCAAGATTTTGTGCTGCTTGAAGCCAGCGACTCGCTACGACTCTTGATGTCTTCCCGTCCACCTAGCGGGGGCTGAGGGATCTGCCAACATTGCGCTTTCCGGTGCGTAGAAAAAGGTCATGCGGACATAGGCATTATGTTACCTACTAAAAAAATCTTCTAGGCGTACCAGTAGGTACCTAATGCTTTTTAATTGGTGTGTTTTGGGTTTTTATAATTTTCATTAATTTCATGACTAATCTGGTCTGTGCGCACTGCGCGGGTAATATGAGTTGTTTTTATGAATTGTGAGTTGTGACGTGCGTGTACAATGTACATGAACCTAGAGCGGGGTCAGGTCGCCCGATCAAAATATGCTCTGACGTAAACCGAATTATTATGAGAGGATAAAATATGAGCTAGGGAGAACTGCGAGGCTATCGCTGGAGCGCAGTCGGCGCTCGCAGCGGTGCGGGCACAAGTCAACGAAAGTGGAACAGGGTTTGTCAACATGGACTGTCAGCTGGCCCGGACGATAGCGCTTATCGAGAGGGACATAGTCCGCCGCGCTCATTCACAAGCCGCTCCATTCATGCGCCCGCTGCCACGGGCGTACACACCGATTTTCATCTTTAAGACGCTCCTAAGAAGGTCCGTTTTCGATTACCGGATAGCAGTATACTTGCGGGCCGGAGGGGCAGGGGGTAATGTAGATCGAGGATATCGCGGGGTCAGCGCGGATTGCAGGCGCCCGATAAACGGCGATGGCGTCCGACCGAACGAAACACCAATAAGTATTACAATTGGAATAAACGTATTGTTACTGTACGTTTTCCCCTTTAAAAGTTACGCAAATCGAAATCAATTTTTGTACCAAATAAACTATTTGCTTAAGAAGGTACCTTTTCAAACAGGAAATACGTATCTAATAGTTTGAAACAAATTGAAAGATGAAAAATTAAGAATATTAAAAAAAAATTGTTTAAGAAAACACAAATCCTATAGACATGTGGCGAGTCCCAAAAATCGAAAAGATCATTCCTCACGCGGTTCCAGCATATCGGTGTGATGGTGGAAGTAGTGATAATTTGTTCCATGAATTGATAAAAATAGTCAGGATAGGCCATCCGAACATTTTACGTATACGTTCTTCATACAAGAAAATGTAGCGCCATCTGTCGAAACTCCTGCCAAATACATGTATATTTTTTATATTTTTTATCTATGTGTCTGTGGTCACCTTGCCTGTAATATTATTATTAATTAAAAAAAGAAATAGGTCTTTACCTATCTACCTATTACCTGACTACTGACGGGGGAGGGTGCAAAATAGCCATTTCTTGCTCCCATAAACTGGCGACATTTTTTCGCGCTGTTCGCCCTCTTTCGTCTTTAGTATACAAGTCTGTGGTTCCATGGAACATGATTTTACGTCATCTTATCTCGTCTTGTTCTATGGAACAACGAGACAAGACGAGGACTAATTTTGTTTGTATTTGATGACGTTTTGTTGACATACCTATACCTAAGGCTATTATCCTCTGCTTCTTTATATTATTATCTACTTATTTCGTATCAGATTCGGCATTTCACAAGAATTACAACGTGTTGCAATTTATTTACCTACACAAAAATTTACCATCTACAATTACATTAATCCAGTATAAATAACCACCAAACCCAGCTTTATTTTTTATAAGATAAACCAATTAAATGATACCCATTATTTTTCGTCAATCGTCACCTGCCAATTGGATATTTTTGTCATTGCTTCCAGGTTTTACTAACGGATAAGTTGTTTTTCTGTATTTTTGTCAATCTACGAATAATAATGTGAATAAGAATAGCCGTTTATTGCAACGATTAAGAAAGAGTTGTGTGAACTCGCGTCCCATTCACTTATTGCGTGTTAATTGTAAATATGATAAGAAGTCTGTTACTACATGTTGAAAGCAGTCACAGATATGTAAATAATATTTTTTCCAACTTAAAGTGAATTTTGAAAAACATCATCATCTCAAAAATTTTGGCTACTCCAAGCCGATCAAGGTGTAGATTTTGGTGCGTTTATATAAGAAAGAAAGATTTGTTGCTATAATCCGTAATTAGAAAAGGATCCTTATTATCCAATCAAGAAGGAATTAGCCAAGCACAACACAACTCGGGTATCATTATAACTCAAATCTTCTTCTACCCTTTTCCTACATCATGTGGAGTCAGCAAAACACGTCGTCTTCCATTCATTTCTGGAATCTCCTTCTATATACTATCTTCTCCTTTTACATACATATCCTCTTTCATGCAATCCATTCACCTCTTCGTTGGTCTTCTTCTACTTTTTGGTCACTCCACAAGCATAATCATTACACAACATTCTTTCAGTTGCCCATC
This sequence comes from Coenonympha glycerion, assembly GCA_963855885.1. Taxonomy (NCBI): domain Eukaryota; kingdom Metazoa; phylum Arthropoda; class Insecta; order Lepidoptera; family Nymphalidae; genus Coenonympha; species Coenonympha glycerion. The sequence goes on along the minus strand of OY979636.1, from coordinate 9,877,503 downwards.
CCACGATAACCATTTACATTCTCATCTTTTTTGTCACTGTTGCAAGGTGTATTCTCTCTTCTCCTATAAGGACCTCTCTGCTCTTATAAATAGGCAAGTAGGTATTATATGACTGACGCCAGTAAATAATTTTGCTTTCATCCATATAAAACTCTTTCACTGATCTGTGTTATTTCGACTCCTGTTATTCTTTCGTAAATGTACTCAAACACGTTCACACCACGTGCGTTATGGAAAGTTAATCGCTACAAACTTTTCTTGGTGTCGCTAGTGGTCCAGCGTAAGTGTCATTTTCTATCCATAGTTCCTAGTATTGCTTTAGTTCCAGTTTTAGCCACTGGATAACAAAAGTTTGTATCAGTATACCTTGCCCACGATTAACATGCACGTAGCAAAAATTAGTTTGCACACTCGATATGACTACTACTACTATAACTTTTGAAAGTTTTGTGCGCTTGCATTCAAGTTTACTTACTGTACCATACCAACTTTTTTATTTCCTTGTGTCTTATGTTTGGTTCCATTTAGGGTAATGAGATTCTTCGATAGGTAAGTATAAATTTCTGATAACAAGAGAGTGACTCAACATCAAATAAGTATATTGATTGTACTTTGGCATTGAATTTCACAATATTTTTAAGAAAATAAATGATTATCTGGACGCACTGGATTTATCTCAATTAGTCATCTCGTGAATTGATATGTTTCTGGTAAATTGAGTCATACATGTTGTGAAATCATGACACATTATCGAAGATGACTCCCGGATACTAACTTACAGGGTTGGACCTCCGTGAGTGACTCCGCCATGAGTTATGTATATGAGTTATGGGCGCCATGAGTATTTCAAATTCTTTGAACAGTCATGTAACTATTTGGTCCTCCTCATCAAATATATATGTACGAGTAATATCAGTCGAGGAGTCGCAGGCTATCCTACCATATATTTAACTCGTAATATTTAGGTACACGTTTTACACCCATGTAAAAAAACGATTTTAGTTTCTTGTAGAGCGTAATAAGATCATAATTTCCTTGAGCTGCTAACTAAACACACGTCTAATGAGAGCGCATCTATATTATGTATAAATTGTGTTGACCTGCACTGCGCAATAACTCTCGCACATGTGCTTGCGCGTAGGTAATTCTTTTATCTAATCTGTAAGCGAATGCAAATCAGAAGCTAGATTCCTACCTTCAGCGCGGGGTATCGAACTCGAGTGACTCGGCGTTTTGTGAACAAGCGTCCGATTTATCACGCCCCGGAACGTGTTCGAAGGAAGGCTTATCTACCGCGGAGCCGAGCGACTGAATATCCATCGATCGGACGTCACAGGCGCCATCGCAGAAATGCTAACGAGTTATCAATGTAAACGGTTTGTTTTCACAGTAAACCGTAATCTTATCCGGTGACCTCTTTAGAGTCTCCCGTTTCGAAATTGTATCGCAATTGCACATGTCGCTCTCGAGTTGAGCGACTACGTGCCCGGGGCCCGCGCCGGCGCCCGAGGTACGGCGTGCGCGGGCGCAGCGATAATGGAGCTCCCAAAACATTGCCCTAAATTTGGGTTTGATACCGAGAACTGTTGAATAGGCAATGTTTTACCTTTTTTATCACAACTATCGATATCCTGTGTTTTTATTTACAAACACGGGGTATCGATTAAGTACAGTGTTGCCCTATTTTTGGTACACAAGTTGTAACAAGCCTGCCAGTTGTTGGTAAGCACTAAGCAACTTCTCTTCTAAAATAATATGGTTTGGTGGTTAATTTGGTCCGGTGCTTTATGTTTGCCAAAAATATTCAAGGTTTTTTTTTTGTAATTTTCATCGATTGATTGTTTTGAACCCACTTAGGTAAGACGTAAATTTTGTAATAAAATTTTATTTTTCTTGTTTTTTTTTATGTATCGCACTTAGTTATTCTCTGCTATAGGCAGAGACCTTTTTAACGAACTTTGCTCTAAAGAAGTGCCAACTCACGATGGTCGTGACCTTATTTTTCTTGTAGATAAAAAAAAATTGTTCGTAATTTGTCATTTTAAGGCTCGTACTTACTATCCTATTTTGATAATTGGCAAGCCTCGTATCAAAAACAAGCACTCGAATTAAAATGACCCTCCTTATGATGCAGTTACATAAATAGCAATTACAGTGGTGATGTAACATGGTAAAAATATACGCAGGTAAGTACACCTAAATTCGATTCGAAGCTTGGTTTGAACTGCGGTGAATGAAGTCTCAACTGTTATCTTTGTCCTGTACAAGGCGGCGGATGTGCCTTCGATCCGTTCATTCATGTTGCTTGTATTTATTTAACGTAACTACCTCGGGTCTGCTGCCTTATTGATAATAATGCCTTGTGCCGTTTTCGGGACACATACCTATAGATACTAGTAAGACGAAGTAGATACTATATTATAGTCTCATGTTATGTCATCAAAGTATAAGGAGTAGGTATTCAAAAAGGAAGGGTACTAAGGGGAATATCAGGGGTTTCAATTGAAATTCTTGAATCTTCCATAACTAAAAAAATATCAAGTTTCGGACAGAACATTTTATGACTTAATTTGCTGTAAATATGCTCTACTTTAAGCTCTTGAAAGGAATGTTTCCCGTCACTACGTATGATACAAAGCAATAATAATGGTCAGGTTGGGACAAGGTGCCACCTTATATTATTTAAGCTTTGCCTGTGATACGGTCATAACCAAAGGCGACGTAAATCTTGCTTTACAATTTAGCCACTTGACCATCGTCTCCGTATCTATTTATTTACTAAAATCTCTTAGCTACAGTTATCTTAGAGGCAAAGAGCGGAAGGTATTTAATATTAGAAAAATGTAGATCTCTCTTCTTCTGTTTCTTTGATCAAACGAAAATAACTTATAGGTACTTCTACCAGTTAAAAGGGGTATATACCTAGTAGAGTAGATAAGTAGGTACCTACTGACAATTGAAATTAGAGTACATCTAACCACCTATGGTGTTTTCAACATCATGTTGGCGCAATTGTTATAATTAACTTGGATTTTCATAATTATTTTCATCTTAAGTGTTTGATCCTCTGCTACTAGTCCTTCTGTGGGTACGAAATATCCTTACCGATGGAGGGGCAGTCTTGGGCGTTCAGATAAGGCGTCCGTGTAACCGTCGTGTGTTTGCTCCCGAGTCCCGTCGTGTGAAGGTAAGGAACGGAAGTGGTGTCGGGAGGGTGGTTAATTGCCGGGTTTCGGGAGGTCGTCGCGCGATAACCCGCGCCGGAAGCCGATAGCACTTTGATGTACTGGTCCCGTCCGACTCCCTACGCCATACGAGCCCGTGCGACACATCTCGACCCAAGCACCTCCAGAATAGAGCTCAAAATGCGATAACAAACCCCAAAGTCAACCGTACTTAACGGTGCGTACGCTTGATGTTGGTTTTATTACCCGGTCGATGGAATTTTTTTTGATAGCGAAGCTCTCGAACTCAAATACGAAAATGTTTTCAAGATAAATATATTTTATTTGACTTGATAAGTCAACTACAAAAGATGTACAACCTAGTTCGGATACAACTCAATTATCGCAGAATTGAGTTGTTTTATTTGGCTTAGTGAATGAGAAGATTTGGACCACTATTCGGTATTGGAAAGCTATGACTTTGCGGATAGCTTCATCAAGATCGCAAAAATCTCCTTATACCGTCAGCCTTTTGGAACTATCTCATAATAGGTATAGGTCCTATACATTGCATTACCTATTATCCCTATACATTGCATTACCTATTATCCTAGGACTTTACATTGCTCCAACGCATCTGCCGGAGTGGTCTACACAGCTTGAAATGTATCTGGACCGCAATACTTATACTTAGCTCAATTAAAGATACTGATTCTTTCGCTCCACTTCATGTCAATCAATTTTTAGGTTTGGCGTGTTAGATCTAGGAGTTAATCATTAACAGCTCAGGACTAAAGGATATCTAGATCCGATATCAAATTTTTGCACGGCACACGGCTGTGCCAACTACAGAAGAGATGTAGGTACCTACTGGTAGAAAGCGAACCAAGTTTCCTTAACAAAAAATAGGTAAGTAAGTATCCTCTGCGTAGATATCTATGGCAGGTATTAAGTTTTGGACTCGCCACTGCATCCTAGTGTACATATAACATATTATAACCTAATCATAGACCAATCATAGATAGTATAGCAGCACAAAAGAGTAGGTACTGCAGTCAAGTGACTCTGATTGTTTTTCAAGTTGGCTTCGTGACTATAGTTAAGTACCTACTAAATGGGACAGTAACCATTTAGTATTTATACTTTTTGTTGTTAAATGGTAATGGTAACGTAAAAAAATACCCGGCTGAGTGTGTTGTGCGCTTCTTCTCAGCGGCAACCCTCGTAAACTTACTTTTACGTCGTGAAATGGTTATCACCATTAAAGAGACTGTGTAAAATAAAATGACTTGTCATAAAAGCCTGTGTATGCCTATATGAAATAAAGAATTTTCTGAATTCTAGTCCTAAACGCCATACAAAGAGACGATTATTTATTTAATACGTCGCGGCGGCATTACGAATCTGCGGCGTGGAATTCGAGAGGCGATTAAAAATTGAGTTCATCTGCCTATTTACACAGTGTTGACGTTATTCGCAGATAAGTGAATGAATTGATTGCCTTGTCGCCTAAAAAAAATCAATTTGTGTCAACGAAAGTCACAAAGGGGACTAAAGGTTGAACGCTTTGTTATCGGAGTCCGTTACAGTTTTGTTTTATTACTCAGCACCTCAATAAATTGGGTCCTAAGCATCCGGTGGTCGCCCTGGTAAACGATATGGGATAGTAATTTGAATTCATTCACGTACCCTATAAAAAAAAAGTGAGAAAAATTATTTTTATTTAACTTTTTGGTCGGTCGTCATGATAGGTCGCCGCTCGCGCTCTAAATTGGTAGAGCCCTACCTAGTGTCTAACCACGACAGCTCCGTGAGTGCAGCAACTTTTTTTGTAATGTGTGTCGATTTGAAATTTGTATGGTGCGCGGATGCTAGTGTGCGTGAAAAATTGTGTAGCGACAGCTCAGGCAAGCTCAGGTTTGCCAATAGTCAAATAACTATACATATTACATATAAGTATATATAATAACTGATAAAATAATTAATTAAAAGGTAGGTGATATGGTATGTATTGCCTGATTGGCATGACGAGATGCATCTTACTTTCAATTATTTTTTCTCCTTTTATACGAAAGAAATACGGAATTTTGTTGATTTTTCCACCTTTTCTTTATCCTTGCTAAAGTGGAGCTTACGAAGAAATAAAATAATTCAAATATATTATATGTATTTGTATATTATTACCTTATTTATCATTTTTTATATGAAAGTCAAAGTCCATTTATTTAAGTATATACCACAGACCACAGTGCCTCAGCCTGCAGTCCAGTACCTGAAAGAAATAATAAGAATTATGTCGTCATTTGCCATTTAGTACTTGTTACCTACAAGTAAAGTCTAAAACTAAAATCTGTGTCTAAAATATACTTTTTTGTAGTTTTAGTTTGGCAAAGAAGAGTGGAAAATAGGGGCGCCACTGTCTATATTTTCCATTCTTCATTTTTCTTACAATACAATTTTTCTTACAATTGCTGAAGTGTAAAGTTTTAACCGTAGTCCACAATGTACCTATTTAGCGATGTTTAGCGATGCTTGTGGCTTCATACAAGATACCTACTTATTTTCAGCCCGTATCAAACAGATATAAGTACCTACTACACTTAGAGAATGGTTTGTTAATTGTCATTAATTCTTCAAACATACCTACACAAATTCATATACCGCACTAATTTTTGATATCAAATGCAAACCATTTCCTTTTAACATTAGATAGGATCTGCCGACGCTCATGAAAAAAATATATGAACTAAAATTTTTCTGCAAAACGAGTTGTTGGAAGCGCAAAAAGTTTTGCATTCAGTATGTTTTTATTGAAGTTTTTACTTACCGTCGCGTCGTTGCGCAAACAAACCGACTACTTAACCTTCGTAAAAATCATAAAAAATGCAATCAAAACGAATCTAGTCAGTAAGAGTATTTATAAATTCAGTATATGTAAGCCAATTAATATAAAAAAAATACATTTATTTCAACCTTTCGATCATAATAATATTATGTTGTTAGTAATACATTTAACACTAGTGAAAACACTATGTTAGTAAAACTTAAAACTATCTTAATCTAAGCCTTAAAAGTATCTACTACATTCCTGATTTGTCAGCACTTGAACCATATGACAATGGTTCAGGTACTGACAATCAAGTCTATCAGCCAAGGCCCTCAGGATGCCACTGGAACTACGGCTTACCCTGCGCATTAGGGACGCGCACCGCTTGCGCATGATCGTGTGAAAACAATCAACATGCGCATCGGCGAACATACCTGACGCATCGAGGCAGTCCCGTTAGCACCCTGAAAGCATTATTGTACTGAACTGCAATTAGCTGAATAAAATAAACTGAGAGGGAAATTCGATTAAATTTCCTTCGGGAATTTTGCTCTTCACCCCTATAATGTTCTTTCAGCTTCTAGGGTTCCGTACCTTCCAAAATGGAAGAAATGAAACCCCTTTATATGTATGCTGAGATTTCGTTCGTTACAGCTCACAGTCACAGCTAGGCCCGGTTTCCACCAAAGCGGAGCGGAGCGGCGCTGTGTTTGTGTAACCAATCAGATTTCGTCATTTTTTTACCAAAATATGGTCTACGTAGGTACTAAGTATACCTACTGGACGGACGAAGGTACAGAAAATGAAAGCTTAGCAAAACTTCTTACATCTATAATAAATTATATTAGGTAACAAAAGTATTGTCGGGGAGGTGGATGACATTATTATAAAGGCAGAAGTGAAATATATTGTTTCGGAGGAAGTAAAATAGTTTTTCTGAGCGGAAAATGTAATTAGTTGTTTTAATATTATATTATCTAGACTATAAGCAAATAGCTTGTGACGTAAGGGCAGCTGTGCAAGCGGCGGCGGTGAAGCTACAGACAAAGTGCTGTCGTGGCCCAAACTACACAATAGTTGCTCAGTTTAGACGTCATGGTTCACGCTAAGTGAAACAAATGAAAAGAAGGAAAATGAAAAATCCAAAATGAAAAAAAAAACGAAAAAAAGAAAATGAAATTTTTTATTTTACCAGCCTCTTATGAAAAGCCAAAGTCATATCAAGTTATATAAAAAAATCGGTATTTTTGAAAGCCTCTAAATAAAAGTTGGTCGTTTTAATTACTTAATGGCATTTTATATGGCATCTATGATTCAAAATTAAAATACCTTTTTAACCGACTTCAAAAAAAGGAGGAGGTTAACAATTCGTCGGAATCTTTTTTTTTTTTTTTTCTATGTATGTTCACCGATTACTCGAAGACGCGTGGACCGATTTGAAAAATTCTTTTTTTGTTTAAGAGGGTTTTGTTTCCAGGTGGTCCCATTTTAATCAGGTCAGGATCTGATGATGGGATCCTGGAGAAATCGAGGGAACTCTTCAAATTTTATATGGACACATCAAACTATTTGAGTATTATTAGAAAGAGTAATATTTTCCAAGTTGTACTATGGTCATCAGGTCAGGATCTGATCATGGGATCATGGTGAAATCGAGGGAACTCTTCAAACTTTGCTAGTATACTTAAAGCGAGTTGGGTATTTTTTATAGTTACTGGTGCATATGCTAGCAGACACTGATTTGATGACTAAAGTCTTTAAGTCAGGGTCTGATGATGGGATCTTGGTGAAATCGAGGGAACCCTTCAAATTTTGCTAGTATACTTAAAGCGAGTTGGGTATTTTTTATAGTTACTGGTGCATATGCTAGCAGATACTGATTTGATGACTAAAGTCATCAAGTCAGGGTCTGATGATGGGATTTTGGTGAAATCGAGGGAACTCTTCAAATTTTGCTAGTATACTTGAAGCGAGTTGGGTATTTTTTATAGTAAATGGTGCATTTGCTAGCTGATACTGATTTGATGGCTAAAGTCATCAAGTCAGGGTCTGATGATGTGATCTTGGTGAATTTTAGGTATCTCTTCAGAGTTTATGAACACTTCTCAAGCGATTTGGGTATTTTTACAACGCCTTGTGCATTTTATTGTTTTCCACTAAAAAGTATAAAATAAAAATGGGAAATGCTTTCCAAAAAACCAACTTCAAATGCCACTACAAAGAGTGAAATAATTTTTATTTAAATTTTAGGTACCTACACCAATTCGAAGTCGGGCGATTGCCTATGACTTCGTCATTTCTTCGCACATCAAGTAAGTTAGGGATTGTATGAAACATTGCCCGACTTCGAATTGGTGTAGGTACCTAAAATTTAAATAAAAATTATTTCACTCTTTGTAGTGGCATTTGAAGTTGGTTTTTTGGAAAGCATTTCCCATTTTTATACCTGCGCTAAATGCCTATTGAATAATAATAAGCGAAACTAGCTAATAATGTGGAAGAAATAGGAACCACAAAAATGGTACTTTTGAAGTAAAGAGTGGAACCATCGGTGCGCGAATGTGATTCGCACTTGGCAAGTTTTTTGAAAGTTCCTGCATAAGCGTACTAATTATAACAATCGTTGAATTAACATAAATAAATAGACAAGGGCTGATTTCTCAATCGCCAAATAATTGTTAACGGAATAAATATTAGAAAAAATATGACGTTTTGACGTATTTTATGCCTATGGCCAAAGATTTAAATCGCTAGATGGGCCCTAAACCTCCAAAAACGTCCACGTTTTTGTCTTGTGTGACACGTTGTCACTCTCTTTGACAGTAAGTGAAACTATAGCATGTTGAGAGCACTCACTCAACATATTTGTGAACGTTTTTGATGTGCGCAATGTAGGCTAAGGGCCCATCTAACGATTTAAATCTTTGCCTATGGCATAATATGTTTCAAATTTATTCCTCAGATAGTTTTCTGGCGATTGAAAAATCAACGCTTGATCAAATGGCTTTGGCTGTTGGAATTGCGTTGGAAAGAGGGACGACGCTCATTGCCGTAAAGTTGTCATTCTGTTGTAAGTGTTATGCTCGTTTTCACCAACATTTTATGGAACACCTAAGCCTATCGGTGACAGTTTTCACTTACAACTACTGTCACCTAAGGGCTTAGGTGACCCTTAAGATGTTGGTGAAAACGCGAGCATTAGAACTGTTTAGTTCACCAGGTGACCCAGGTGAGACAACAGTTCGTCTTATACGGTATATACCTGGATAGGTAGGTACGTGTACTTATAGGTAGGGCAAAGCTTTTGTGGTGCCCTAAATCATAATTAGCTGGGCCTCTTGTCTCTATGTCGCGGTCCCGGATCGTACACTTATCTATACTTGTCTCTATACGAGTACAATAGTGACGTAGGCTGGCAGATGTTCGGCGGCGGCGTGTGCGCAGGTGTTGTTTGGTCAAATCAAAGAAAGAGACACGCGCCATCCGTGAGCGTATTCATTTGCGAAAATATTATTGTTGCCACAGGTACATACCTACTTCAAATTACGACTCTCATTTATAGCCCGACCCATACACATTGTAGATACAATACAAGTCATGAATCCTAAATCTTACAGGTTATATACTTACTTACAGAGTGTAAAGGTAAACTCAGGTACAGTCTCTTGGCACTTGAATGAAATTGACAGGAGGACGCTGTTATAGAACAAAGGCAGCCAAAAAATTAAATTTCCTCAATTTTAGTTTAAAATAGTCAATAGTAAGCAAAAAAAAACACAACATACAATACTGACAGAGCGATATATCAAATAGTGTCACAAGAGAGCGGCGTTAGTTCCGATTTTGGTCACGCGCCAAGATAGCCTTGTCGCACTGATAATTTGTACGGGAAGTTTCTGATTTCATAGTTCATAAGTCATACCGCGATCTAAGATAATTTCGTAAAGTTGTCAATACATTTTAGTACTCCAATAAAGTAGCTATTTAGTTATTACTATAATAAGCATAAGTATAAGTACCTACCTAGTACACAGAGCGTCCCAAGATGATGTACCTACCATCTTAATTATTGAAGATTGATTGAGATTGTAGATAGGTATTGAGTCCCGGTTCAACCAGGCATTATTTAAAAATCTATGAATGCATTTAAAATAGGGTATTTGACTCCAATTTTTTTATTACTTTATTATAAAGTAGAATTAAAATAATGACGTGCACTGAAAGAACTAATTAAATCGATCAAATAACAAAAAAGTTATAAGCATTTAAAGATTTGTGATTAGACAGAGATAGCAACATGAAATTGTGACGTCACACCTTACCAATGCCATAGTAGCTTCGTGCGGCTTCATACAAATTTTCGTTTTGCGAGAAAGGGATAGAAGATCCCCCCACTCCAAAGTTTAAACGCCTGTAACTTTGTAAATCTTCGTTGGATTTTAATATTTCTTTCACTGCACGTTATTATTTTTATCCTAGTTTATAATAAAGTAATATTTTTTATCAAATTCAAAAGTAGTGTATGACCCAATTGTTTGTAAAAAATAGAAATATTACAATCTAAATATATAAAAGAAGAAACTGACTGACTGACATATCAACGCACAGCCCAAACCACTGGCTCTAGAGACTCCAAATTTGGCACACAGATACCTTATGAGGTCTAGGGGTGCACTAAGAAAGGATTTTTCGAAATTCACCCTCTAAAGGGGTGAAACGGGGGTCCGAAGTTGGTATTTTTCAAAGTTAAAATACTCCTTCACGCCGCAACTACTGAACCGATTTGGCTCAAATTTGGAAAGGAGATAGATTGTAACTTGGATTAACACATAAGCTACTTTTCATCCCGAAAAAATTCATGGTTTCCGTGGGATTAGCTAAAAACCGAAATTCACGCGGAAAAAAAATCTCACGCCGCAAGTACACAACCGATTTGGCTGAAATTTGGAATGGAGATAGATTATATACTGGGTTAACTTATAGGCTGCTTTTTATCCCGAAAAAACCCATGGTTCCTTCGGGAACATTGAAAAACAGATATTCAACCTGAAGAAATACTACTTTACGCTGTAACTACTGAACAGATTTGGCTGAAATTTGGCATGGAGATAGATTTTATCCTGGATTAATACGAAGATTACTTTTCATCCCAAAAAAATCCATGGTTTCAATGATAGAAATGAAAAACAGATATCCACGCGGGAAAAATATTAATATAAAAGAGATAGATAATATCCTGGACTAATACGAAGGCTACTTTTTATCCCGGAAAAGTCCATGGTTTCCGCGGGAAAACTGAAAAACTGATAGTCACGCGCGAAAAATACTACTTTACGCTGTAATTACTGAACTGATATTACCGAAATTCGGAAAGGAGATAGATTTTATCCGGGATTAATATATAGGCTACTTTTCATCCCGGAAAATTTCATGGTTCCTATGATAATAGTGAAAAACAGAAATCCACGCGGGAAAAATATTCCTTCATGCCGTAATTACTGAACTGATTTGGCTGAAATTTGGATTAGGGATAGATTATATCCTGGACTAATACGAAGGCTACTTTTTATCCCGGGAAAATCCATGGTTTCCGCGGGAAAACTGAAAAACGGATATTCACGTGTGAAAAATACTATTTTACCCTGTAGTTACTGAACTGATATGACTGACATTCAAAAAGGGGAAACGTTTTATCCGGGATTAATACATAGGCAAATTTTAATCCCGGGAAAATCCATGGTTTCTAAGAAAATAGTTTAATAGCAGATATTCATGCGGGAGAAATACTCCATCGTGCCGTCACTTCTGAACCGATTGGGCTGAAATTTGGAATGGAGATAGGTTATATCCTAGAATCAACTACTTTTTTCTCAGGAAAATCCATTGTTTTCGTGATAATAGGGACAAACAGATATTCATGCGGGAGAAAATTTATTCCTTCACGCACAACTACTGAAAATGTTTGGTTTAAAGTTGAAATGAAGATAGGTTTCATGTAAATTAACGCAGAGGGTACTTTTTATTCCGGAAAATGGATGGTTCCCGTAGAATAGTTAAATCTAAAATTTACGCGTGCGAAGCCGCGGGTATCTGCTAGTAGACATATAAGTATCTACCTAATAATTCATATAATTGGCTCACGCAATAATCACCAACACCAACACCTTATATAGACCGAGCCGGTGGGTAGGTATACCTAGTTACACATAATTTAACAATGTACGATTTTTACTCAATAACAAGTTATGCGAAAAACCATGAAGTTCCCTGGGTTTTGAACGTATATGTATATACTTATGTGTGTGTAAGTAGGCACCTGCTCGACGCTCCAGTGACCCCGCGGCCATCATGGGTATACCTATACCTACCTTGCCTTATAGGGATTGATAGGTCACTATTTCATTCCATGACCCTCGCAATCGCAATGTCTTTATAGTGCATTAAAAGGACCGAATGTTGTATTTTTTAGAGCTAAATCAATCCCAAATATATAATTAGGGTTCCATACCAATTTGGTAAAAATGGAACCCTTATGGTGAGACTTTCTCCGTCCGTCCGTCTGTCACACTCGATTATTTCAGTAACTATTAAAGCTATCGACCTGAAATTTAGAATAAGTTGTAGATAATTGCGGCGCGCCGGCATTGCAATCATAAAAAATTAAAAATCTATTTTATTTTTATTTAAAAAAGGGGGAAAACCGGGTCATCGAAATTTAAAAATGAGATAACAATATATTAAGTGGGGTATCATATGAAAGGGAGTTACATGTTTATTCTAAAACCAATTTTTATTTATTTTTATGCTCGATATTTTTTGATTTATTGAGCTATCTGTCGAAAAAAACCCGTTCCCCCCCCTTATCTCCGAAGTTTATCAATCGAAAAATCTGAAATAACTATAATCAAAAGACATTAATGTACTCGTACCTAGGTATATTTTACAGGAAAAATAAAATCAACTCCCTAACTTTTATACTTTTTTTGATAATAACAATAAACCACCAAAAACAAAGTTATGTTTGCGGTTCGCCAGCAAAAGTACCTACCTACATGTAAATTATAATTTTTTGTATGCAAAATTAAATTCCGGATATGAAAAACAAATTCTTAGTGTTAGTGGTTCTTAAAAATCCACTATTTTATTTTCAGTTCAGTTTGGTATTTAATTGATAATAAAATAAAAAATATTACGTTGTGAGGAATGGTACCACGATGACCGTACAGCAACGGTGGCGCTAGGCGCGGCGCGGCGGGCGGCGCGCGGTGCGCCAATGGGCGCGCGGCGTGAGCGGCGCCGGAAACACTCATCTGTCGCAGGACGCACGAGGTTTCTGTGCACGTTTAGGGTGCGAGCCGCCCCGCGCATCCACGCCGCGCGCCGCCGCCGCCACCCGCCGCTCGGGGCAAGTCCGTTGTCCCCAAAAAAATTTGCTGAAAAGCGCGTCCGCGGTGGCACCCTCCGGACTACTAAATTTTCCCAATTTTCCCTTTGAATTTTTTTTTGGCAAAATAAAATTTTTCACATCCTCAGGGAGGCGCTGGGGTGTAGAGTCGATCGCGGTGGTTTGAACGCGCGAGGGAGGCCGGGGGCGGCTTTTAAAATTAGGTTCTCGTAGCGCCCTATGACGTCGGCGCAGAAAAAAAAATGAATTTTTATGAATTATTCGGCCCATTTTGATCCCCTAGATTCCGATTGTGCGGAAAAACTAAAAGCCAGTCGTCTGCGGTAGAGCAGAAGCAGGTGCGCGCGGGCCCGCCCGGGCGACGCGCCCGACGCGGCCGCGCGGCGGCTTCGGTGCGAACCCCGCCGTACATCGCTCACGAAAAAAAAAATTTCGCACCCCGAATATTTTATTGTCGTCAGATAGGCGCAAGGGTGTAGAATTCGTTCCTGAAATAAAAACTCTAAAACATCACTTTGTGCGCGGAGGAAAATTGTTAAAAATTTTCCGGCCGCGTTGCATCTCTGACGTCAAGACGGTACTCCGGCGCTAGGGAGGTTAACATATAGCGGCTAAAAATACTCCACAAAATTAGCGCTCCATCGTCTGATTAATATTTTATTAGGGAGGGCGACGGGTATCGAATAAAAAATATAGTTCGCTAAGCTACGAGTATATAGCCGTTAGCGGCGGCTACAGAGGCGGCGCGGAGGTGCAGGTCGAGTGTTCCAGGAAAGATGCCTCCATTCCGAGAATTGGTAACGTCGACATTCGACACTCTTCATGTATCGGGTAGTAGTCTTCATGTATAAGGTGGGAACGGTAAAAATATGTAAAACCGTGCGCGTTGCCACGTATAAGCATCTAGGTGTCCCACGGCCATATGGCGCCATCATAGTATACCTATTTACCTACCTATAAGTAAGTTTATACCTAGTAATATTTACCTATGAGTAGATAGGTAGGTATTTAGATGGTTACCTAATAATTACTTCGTCATGGCAATAGGAATAATGAAACGGCCTTGGAAAATCCATCAAGGAATCTCTGGTCTGTGCCTTATAATAGGTACCTATACCCAAGATAGGTAGGTATCTACTTACTTATCTGTCAAACTTTTAAATAGGTATGTACCTATATACCTTCCTACCTACCCATAGATATATTTCGTTTTAGAGAAGTATTTCCGAACCAAATATGGCCAGGAGCATAGATAATTACTATACTTAAACCCGAATAACACCACAACATGATCGAAATATGCACGAATTACAAATGATTTTGGTTTTACGAATGTATGGAAACATCGTACCTACATAACCGCATTCTTAATTTTCAAACAGTATTCTGTGAAGTGAGTGCAGATTGTTATACTTACGTATGGAGTTACTTATATCCCCGAAAAGCGGGACTTATATAGCCTGTCCCGCGAGGGACACTTATTTAATTTTGATTTAAAAATCGGGACGTCTGACAACGCTGAACTATAGGTACCTATGTACTTAAAAAATCTTTAATCTTTGTAGCGTATCGCAATATGCCATAAAGCTGGAGGTGGCAGGTCATCTAATCGTGTAATAATATTTACAGTCCGACAAGGCTCTCTTGGCACTTGAAGGAGGGCGCTGTTAAAATACAAAGGCTGCCATAAAATTAAATCTCCTCAATTTTACTTCAATTTTAGTTAAAAATAGTTAATAGTAAGCAAAAACAACATAACATTCAATAGTGATATACTTACTGACAGAGCGAACTATTAAACAGTAGATAGCACAAGATAGCGGCGTTAGTTCAGACTTTGGCCACGCGCCAAAACAGCCTTGTCGCACTGTATTAACTTATATTTTTATTTTAATAACAGAAACTCGGGTTTCCCAAAGCGCTCCGAGTTCATTAATTGGAACGACGCAATAAGGTAAGAGTTTTATTATTGTCCTTGGGTCCCCCAGGGGAAGCAAAGGGCGGAAATAGAAACACGTGTGCCGCATGCCTTGATAACGATGGTACTTCGCCACCACCATGTTTGAACTAGCGAACATAACAATTTTAAGTTCTATATTTAACAACAGAAAGTTGAAAATCGAATGGCGTATTCGTGTTTGGGAATTGGAGCAACGGCATAGTTTAGTGGCATAGGAAAAATATAAATTCGTTGTAACCCGGTAAGTACGGGAAAATGACACCGCGAGGGAACTGCAATAGGGGTGACACTCGATACTTATACAAGCGGAGTTTTTTTATCGATTAATATTCTTAATGGGTTCAGTCTCCGTGAAATTGAAGATGGTTTGACAATCACTGGCCCATATGCGTCTGCCCCCAGATGCAGTGCGCCCCAGGACTTCAGGCATTTCAATTTATACGACGCACATCACTACGAACGCTTTCCTGAGCCGTCAAGTTTAAGTCTCAATATGCCTACTAAACTTTAACTGACTACTTTACGGCAGAAAATATCTGACACTTATCACCTCCTCTCATCTGCTATTCGACCAATGATATTTATTGATGATGGGTACCTATAACGACTTTATTGCTGCAAAAAATAAACAATAATCTAATATAGTTTTCCAATGAGGCAACCCTAAGTTGCACGTGGAATAAGGAGTTCCAAGTAAGCTTGAACAATTACAATCGCTGACGAATTCGTCATACAGGATTGAATTATTACTTACGTTTACAATACGAGTACATAGGTATATAACACTTACGAGTATATCGCGTTTTCCTCGTTAACTTATTTTATCTACGCTCATTGCTTAAAGTTCGAATTATGAAATCAAAATGTGTCACATATTGACCTACTTTATTCACAGACTTCTATAATTATTAAAAAGTTATTCATTATAACATCGCTGTACTATGGAAATATCTCTAGATAGTTGAATAATTTCCATTACGATACTCGGCTCTGGGTTCCTGTATTTTTATGTGTCGTCATCACAGACCAGGGAATAACTTTCTTTTCTCTGTGGTCGTCATAGCCAAAAGAAAGTGTACAGCCCACTCAGAGTCAGAGTCCACAGACAACATTTAGTTGGTAGTCATGGGATGCGCCATGATCGACCATAGACAACAATAAATTCACGGAAACAATCATTTTTCCCTGCCTTATATGACTGATTAAAAAGTGTGTTCATACAGAATATTGAAAAGAATTATGTATAATTTTTGATTATTTAATTATCCACTAAAAATATACTTTATCTGACTTGTATAATTATTTTTCTACTCTTTTTTGTTTCATGACTTTTTTAACAGACTATACGCAGTTTACAACTGAATTTTGGCGCCATACCTAACTTAACATTTCAATGTGTTATTTTTGTTACTTAGTCAAAACTTAGCGCGGAAAAATGTCTAGCAGTGAAACCTACTAAAGAAAATTTAACTTCACCTGACATTTTAGTAATTGCAACAAAAATGACCCACAATCTTTTACCAACAAAGTGAAGGATTTACGACAAACGTTAGCAAGATTTTATGGTTTGGATTTATGATAATTTGAGCGTAGATAAAGTAGTGTATGAAACTCTACATAATTAGGTATTAAAACACTCGTGTGATACTATTAAACTAAACTAAACTCACACTCATGTTTTAATACCCCCCATTATGCATTCGTTTCATAAACTACTATTAATTTACACCATTTATTGTAGGTATTATTATAGGGATTTTTATAAAATCATTTAATTAATTAAAAGTACTTAGGTTTAGTAGCTACTATTTCCTAGTTACCTTCCTAGTAAGTAATTAAGTAGGTAAGTACCTGCCTTATATCGTGAAAAGATCTTTCAAATTGATTCATTAAATATAGGTAAGTAAGTAATTAATCTTCGTGAAAATCGCAAAGTTGGACATTATTTTGAAGTCTGAAAAATACACAAACAATTATAAGTTATGGTACTAAATAAATAAATAAATAAGTATGTATAGGAGATATAATATTAGGTAGGTAAGTATGTGCCGTAAAGAATAAGGAATTGATTTAAGTACATACAAAATTATTTAGTATCTAAGGCAGATTTTATATTTTCAGGGCAATAGGTAGGTTCCTACCATATACTGATATACCTACATATTAATTAAATAATCGAGTGTGACAGACGGACGGACGGACGGACGGACGGAGAAAGTCTCACCATAAGGGTTCCATTTTTACCAAATTGATATGGAACCCTAAAAAGGTGAATAATAGGTAGGTAACCTATATATCATATTTTAGGTAGCTTGTTGATGATACCAATATTCAATACATAGGTATAGGTAAGTACTTATCTGTTCTTATAATCGAACGTGGATTGGTGCTGATTATATTATAGATGTGATAAAAAGAAATGCTTGGAATATTACAGATAAGCCACCTAAAGATACCCACCCAAAGATGATGTTTGTAGTTAATACCTAATAGGTATTCTAAGTATCTAAGTATAGCTGTTCTGGACGAACTTCGTATCGTCTGAGAAATTAAAATTAATAAAATATGTTAGGGCCTAGGCTATGAAATAAATATTGTTATTTATGAAGATACCAAAAAAGCCGTTTCATAAAATGTAAAATTATCAAATAGTATATACATTATAGTATTATCGCTATAATATAAACTATCCCTTCTAAGCGAATAGACTATACATTATGCACTACTGCAGCGTCCAGCAACAGAGGAATTGATGGACGTGTAACGTGTAAACGTGGACGAACACATAGGTATAGGTACCTAATACCGCGATTACGTTCCAAAGTTTGTATTTGACTTGAAAGAAAATTTAAGCATTATTTTGACAACCGTTTTTGGGATAAGTACATCGAAATTGCTTGTACCTATAAGTACTAGCCAATCAGCAGTCATCACCAAAATACTTAGTGATCATTTTCGTACATTTTTGAATCTTCTTACGAAGGTATAGGTACCGCAAAAAGCTATAAGTATGGCTAGGTAGAGGTGCAGCCTTATAAACGCCTCGCGAAAATTGAAAACTTTTAGCGGTCGGATGAATAATTCGTGCTAAATTCAGACGCATTGAACAATTGGTTTTTTCTATCCGTTTGGCAATTGGTACAGACTACAAGCACGCGCGCGCCGAGCGGCGTGCGGAGCCCGCGGGGGCCGCCGGGGGCCGCCGGGGTGCTCCAGCGCGCCACGCCTCCCGGTCGCCGAACTCCGCCGCCGCATCAATAAACCTTGCCAATCTATACTTATATTATAGAGCTGAACAATTTGTTTGTTTGATTGAAAACGCGTAGGTAGGTACCTTAGGGAACCACTGTGCATTGGTGCGAATTGAAAAATTATCTAAAATAATTTTTCAATTCGCACATATAGGTACAAAATCATTGAAAAATGTTACAAAAACGGGAATAAAACGTTTCTTTACTTAGCTCTAAGTACCATGTATAAACAAAGACTTCTGTACCTACATAAAAGTCTTTGTGTATAAAGTATGACGGAATTATTGTTTAGTGTTCAGTGTTCTTTAACTTTAAGAGTTCTAAATAAGAGTCCGCAACACCTCATGTGTATCTTTTAAGGTTGACTTACTCGTATTATACCTGAATAACTACCTACCTAGGTATACTAACTTTGGTTTCCGCGAGATTTGTGAAATTGCTTTGTGACAATGATTTGAAACATTCATGGCGGGCGAAGCCATGGACAACAGCTACTTTTAATATAACATCGAACTTGCAACCTTTAAACGTACCTACCTACTTCCAGTTTCGAGTAGAAATTCGCAGGCCCATCGGTACTTGCTCGCCTCACACACATGCGAAAACGCACGTCATTTTGACGAATTTAATGGACAGCCGGGAATATACATTGCGTAGTAAGAAACGGAGCGGTGGGTGAACGTACCGAGCAGTGTATGCGAGAATGTAGATAATGGCGTATCGCGTTGCGATGTGTGCGGCGCGCGCGCAAGTGATCCGACGCGTATGTGCACGCGCGCGTGTGTGGGTGAGGCGCGGGAGTGTGCGCGCGGCCCACCAA
The DNA here is from genome assembly GCA_963855885.1 of Coenonympha glycerion. Taxonomy (NCBI): domain Eukaryota; kingdom Metazoa; phylum Arthropoda; class Insecta; order Lepidoptera; family Nymphalidae; genus Coenonympha; species Coenonympha glycerion. The sequence goes on along the minus strand of OY979636.1, from coordinate 9,858,076 downwards.
CGAGGTTATCAATATTTAATGAGTCGCTTATTATTAATACTATTAAAAATGTTTGCCCACCTCGTTCCTGAATCTATACAGATTAAGTAAAATTTAACATTAAAAAATACCCTTAAAGTATAGTAGGTAACAGTTTTACGAACACAATCCGTTCGTAATGTGAGCACGTAATAACCTAACCAGTCGCGACATTACCTAATTACTTATCGTCGTAATCGGTCGAGGTCTGTTCATATTAATTAGCGAGCTTATTTAATTGTATGTAAGCGGTTAACGTTACAAAACACTCGTCGTATTAGAAACGAATAGGCTCAGAATTGATTTGTTTCGGTTGCTTTGCTTTGCCTGCGGACTACGAGTATTGCTCTAATAACGGCAGTTGGAGTCACGTGATACCCCAGCACTGACATGTATCTGCAGAATTACCTACCGTTGCTCTTGCTATGTTACTCACATCTACGACAAATGTGTAGTGCGATTTGCGAACTATTTACTTTATTACAGCGGCACATAATTATTTAAAATTTTGTGAAATGATGTAAATGATCGCTTATTTATCGATATTACTTACCTATTTTTATAAATAAAATTAAAAAAAAGAACTTATGAACGAAATAGTTACAAGTAGGCAATGACTTCTAAGGATACATAGAAGTAATTGTAAGTAGGTATTTATATTTTTAATTAGTCAAAGTACCTATAGCTTCAGAAGAATGTGGCATCATTGTATAGTAATGCAAACGGATTTTCACATACATTTTCACACATTTTCTGCAGAAGACAACTACTACAAAAATGCAAATGCTCATGTATAAAAATAGTAGTTTATGAAACGGATGCATAATGGGGGGTATTAAAACGTGAGTGTGAGTTTAAAAAACGAGCCGCAGGCGAGTTTTTTAATAGTATCACACGAGTGTTTTAATACCTAATTATGTAGAGTTTCATACACTACTTTATCTACGCTCAAATTATCATAAATCCAAACCATAAAATCTTGCTAACGTTTGTCGTAAATCCTTCACTTTGTTGGTAAAAGATTGTGGGTCATTTTTGTTGCAATTACTAAAATGTCAGGTGGAGTTAAATTTTCTCTAGTAGGTTTCACTGCTAGACATTTTTTCCGCGCTAAGTTTTGACTAAGTAACAAAAATAACACATTGAAATGTTAAAAGTTAGGTATGGCGCCAAAATTCAGTTGTAAACTGCGTATAATCTGTTAAAAAAGTCATGAAACAAAGAAGAGTAGAAAAATATTTATACAAGTCAGATAAAGTATATTTTTAGTGGATAATTAAATAATCAAAAATTATACATAATTCTTTTCAATATTCTGTATGAACACACTTTTTAATCAGTCATTTAAGGCAGGGAAAAATTATTGTTTCCGTGAGTTAATTGTTGTCTATGGCCGATTATGGCCCATCACATGATTACCAACTAAATGTTGTCTGTGGACTCCATATATAAAAAAACAATGGCTATGACGACCACAGAGAAAAGAAAGTTATTCCCTGGTCTGTGATGACGACACATAAAAATACAGGAACCCAGAGCCGAGTATCGTAATAGAAATTATTCAACTATCTAGAGATATTTCCATAGTACAGCGATGTTATAATGAATAACTTTTTAATAATTATAGAAGTCTGTGAATAAAGTAGGTCAATATATGTGACACATTTTGATTTCATAATTCGAACTTTAAGCAATGAGCGATAAACATTATAACTTTGCATTTCCTTGTCTTATAAAAGTTTTCAATAGTATAAAATAAATTGAACAATACCAAACCGTACAATACACACATCAGAATTTCTTATACAGCATTATCACCGAAGAATAGATAAAAATAGTCAAGATAGGCCCATCCGAACATTTTAAGTAAACGTTCTTCATACAAGAAAATGTAGCGCCATCAATTCCTGCGAAATACATGTCTTTTTTTTATATTTTTTTATCTATGTGTCTGTGGTCACTTTGCCTGCAATATTATTATTAATTCAAAAAAAAAAGAAATAGGTCTTTACCTATCTACCTATACTGACTACTGCCGGCGGGGGGGGTGCAAAATAGTCATTCTTGCTCCCTTAAACTGGCGACATTTTTTCGCGCTATTCGCCCTGTCTTTAGTATACAAGTCTGTGCACCGAAGCCTTTTTTTAAGAACCAAAAGCAGGCCTATAACTCTGGACTTGCAACTCTCTATATGGGCATAGATATTATTTTCGAGAAATACCCACTCGCGTCGCACTTCGTCACTATATTACGACTTTTAATTCGATTCGTACCTAATAAAATGACGAAACGTCATTTTTCTAAACTGTAATAAATCGCTATATTCCACTGTAACAGCTTTAAATGTTGTAAAACAAGACACGAGACTAAGTTATTTTATGTAAAAATACTTGGATTATATATTTTATTTAGCTTATTTAAGTAACTAAATGACATTTAGAAACGTCATTTTACGAACCGAATTAAAAGTCGGAGTATAGAAGATAGTCGAGAAGCGAAAATCGTAGCATGCGTCGTAGCGGTGCGCACGCTCAGAGAAAGAGCGCACACTCGACGTTAGGACCCGGCCACACATTTATCTGAACGGGCGGCGCGCGACGGAAGCCCCGACCCCAAGCCCAACTCCCAAGTAGGTGGGTAATAGATGTGTAGATAATTAAACTTGCCAAAATTAAATTTACACTTTAATTGTTGAATATTCATACAGAGTAAGTACTAAAGTACTTTACAAGCATTTTTTTTGTTTTAAATTCTCGGTAGTGCCTATTTAAATAGCTACCTACAAACATTTTAGCATTTTACGATGTTCCTTCTTTATTTCTGTAGTTTATAGGCACCCCTCTTATTATGAACACGATTAGTAATTATAGAAACATGTACCAGCTGTATCTAAACACATAAGTAGAAATCATAATTATCATATTATAAAAATTAAATGGTAAATAAACTAATAGAACAATTTAAAAATACCTACGGTACATTGACATTAAATGTATTATACGTACCTAACTGGATTATAACGTTGATAATTTTATAGACTGTTTACCAACAGTCGTAGTTAGTCTAAGGAGATATTATAATCAATACATATAATAAATCTGTAGAAGTCAAATTTCTGTTTGTCTGTTTGTCTGTTTGTCTGTCTGTTTGTACGGGCTAAACTTTGGAACGGCAGGACCGATTCAAATGAAATTTTGTGTGGTGGTAGCTTATGTCCCTGGTCAACGTATAGGATACTTTTGATCCCGGTAAAATAAAGAGTTCCCGTGGGATAGTTAAAAAACTGTAATTAATTTACAGGTTTGTAAAGAACAACTAATGAACTTAATTTAGTAAAATTTGTTATGCTGATACCTTATATTGCCTCTTAAATAAAATATACCTCGCCGGCATATTTAGCGGAACATAAAAAAAGGTTTGATATCAGTATCATATAAAGTTGCTGGCTGGTTTATACGTTATTTAATTTAAAAAGAAATATTTTCAAATTAAGAAAACAACTGAACATCACATTTTATGCAATTGTTTTAATTTTATTCAAATACACCTTATCTGGAGCGAACTTCGAGTATTTCTTCCTTCTGAGTTTGATTTAAAATTTCATTGAAATACTGTTTTTTGTTAGTTGTTTTTAATCGCGTATCTTTCTGGAGTTGACGACTGAATTATGCCTGACTTAGCCCCAACGGAGATTGCCAGGGCACTCGAAATGCGAAGAAATGGTCAAACCTACAGAGTGATATCAAGAGATCTTCGTCGACCAGTTTCAACGATCCATCGCAGTATCCAACGGTTCAGGGAGACCGGTACTTATGTGAGAAGAGCAGGACAAGGCAGAAAAAGTCGCACTTCGAGTAGGGATGATCGTTTCATTCGGCTTCGTGTACGTAGGAACCCCCATTTGACGGCCGTCCAAGCCCGACAGGAGTTACAAGCAGTGCGGGGTGTAACCGTAAGTGAGCGTGCGGTACGAAGAAGGCTCGAAGAAGCTGGTTTGGGTTCATTTGTGCCCGCCAAGGCTCCAAGGCTCGAGGTAAATCATCGTAGAAACAGGTTAACTTTTGCTCAGGAACATCGACTTTGGAACGCGGACCAATGGAGTAAGGTATTGTTTAGTGATGAGTGCAGAATTCTCTTAAATCAAATTGACGGCAGGCAAAGAATATACATTGCGCAAAGGACAACGATACATTCAGACAAATTTTGAAACTACAGTTGCATACGGTGGTGGATCAATAATGGTTTGGGCGGGCATTTGTTTGGGAGCTCGCACAGACTTGGTAGTGATTGACAGAGGGAGTCTGACTGCAGACCGCTATATCAGAGAAGTTTTAGAAGAAAATGTCGTACCGTTTGCCCCATATATCGGTGACGATTTTGTTTTTATGCAGGATAATGCTCTGCCGCATACCGCTCGGGTAACTCAAGCTTAACTTAATGATATGAATATCACTGTTAGGAGTGGCCGGCGAGATCACCGGATATGAACCCAATAGAGCACGTTTGGGACTTGCTGAAAAGAAAAGTTAAGTCCAGAATTCCAGCTCCTGCCAACGTGGGAGAACTGCGAATCGCCGTAGTTGAGGAATGGCGGAGACTATCCCAGGAGACCATCGATAACATCATTCTCAGTATGCCTAGACGGGTAGAAACTTTAATAAGAGCACGTGGAGGAAATACGCGATATTAATCACCATTTTTCTAATTTAATTAATTGTAATTTTAATATTTAATTTCACTTTTCCAGGTTACATGAAAAGTTTAAAAATGTACAATTTTTCACAAATAGCCTATACTCGCAAAATCTGTTCTTAATGTGATCTCATTTTAAGTAAAAACAAATGAAACTTTAAATACCAAAAGAAGTGTAGTAAGTAGATTTTAAAATAAAACCATATTTTTTTAATTATGGCCCTTTTTTTTATATGCCGGTGAGTTTATATAGTAAAACTTATTAATCCAATCGAGTTCCCGCGGGAAAGTAAAACATTACAAAAACAGTTAGCAGGCGTCTTTCAAGTAATGGATTTAAATGAAATTTTATGATCGTACTTATTAGGCCCAGTCAACATTTAAGATACTTTTCATCCTGAAAAATTAGAGAGCTCCCATGGGATAGTTAAAAAAACCTATAGCTACTTATCTACGTAGCGCAATCAAAAGGACGATTTAAACTGTCGATATTTCGATCCATTGGTACGACCTGTGAAACTGGGTCGAAATATCGACAGTTTAAATCATCCTTTCGATCGTGCAACTAGGTATAACTATACAAGATAACCCGTGCGAAGCAGGAACGGGTTGCTACACAGCAGCGCACTAGAATGCTTAATTAAATTATCTGGGCGTTGGTATCCTCTCAGAATAAGATGAGTTTGGTTAGTATAGATATTTAAATCCACGATGACACGCCCCACTCTGTCTAACTCCATGCGAATCGAATAACATAAGCGATTTTGACAGAGTGTATAAGTAGAGGAAGACCAAAGAAGATATAGGTGAATAATTGTGTGAAATAAGATTGCACGTTGACAGGAGAAATTGGAAGAAGACTCCTTTACAGGCCCATCGAACCCAGGGAACACTCATTTATCTTAAAAAAAAAATTAAGAAAAATTAAGAAATTCCACGGGAAATATTTTTGTAAAACAAACGAACTGCATGCGGGCGGAGCCGCGGGCAACAGCTAGTTACGGTATAAATTGAAGGTAAGTAATTAGTCAATGAAACCCCAAAAAAATAAAAACCAATATAAGTAACATTGACAAACTGTAGATAAGTACGCGAGCGGCGAGACATACTTTAGTCTATAAAACCCGAAATAAGTATGTTTCTTTTATATAGTCAACGCAAGCAAACGGACGTGCGGGTCACCTGATGGTAAGCGATTATCGCCGCCCATGGACATTTGCAGCACCAGAGGAACTGCAAATACGTCGCCGGCTCTTAAGAAATTTGGGAACACTGTTGCTGGTGGATGATCCATAGTGTGCTTGTGCGTGGAAAGAAAGATCTGGCATACCGGGTGGTCGTGGATTGCCAGCTATCCAGGTGGAATGGATGGAACATGGTTAAAATAAAGAAAAAAATACTTTTTGCCTCTGCTTTAAAAGTTTTTCAACGATATAGGTAACCATACAAGCGTGTGTATAAGTATAAACCACGTATTAACATCGACACTATTTGCTTAATTCTTTGCTTGAGTGCTACGGTGCCCTCTACCTAAGCTCATTGGGACGAGTAATACTAGGGCCGGTGCTCCCTGGAAAGGTCGGTTGATTACCGACGACTATAATAAAGTTGACATGGTTGTAAGGAAACGTATATCACCGCGTGTCCCTGTAATCAGCAGACGGCACAGTGGAGAATGTCTAAAATACCAACACCAGAGAAGGAAGAAAACCTTATTAAAAATAGAAAGGGTGGAAACGCTAACAAGTTTCTTCGGGGCACTACGAGCAATAGAAACTTAGTACAAATCACCGAATTGGGCAGGAACACCCTTCGAGAGGGATATTTCGGCGGCGCTTCTCTCTCGCAGCAGATGCAGTCCGGTTGCTAGAGTGCGAACGAACATCTTCTTCCGACGACGTTGAGTGCCGACCTCAGGGGCTAAGGGGCTTGAGCGGCCGTCACCCGAATCCAATGTTAGGCTGAAAAGATTCTTGAAGACTATATATATATATATATATATAGAGTCTGGGTATAGATGGTTTCTCAAGCCTTCTGATATGATTATATATATATAATCATATCAGAAGGCTTGAGAAACCATCTGTTCGAGGCGCTTTTATTGCTACTTTTTCTAAAGTTCTAATAAACCGTAATTTTTCAAGAGATTTCTACAGTTTACTACTCTAGTCTAGACTCTAGAGTAAGTTTCAAGAGTAGTCTCTAGAAAGTAGAAACCCATGAGGATCCGTTTTTACTTATTTATGAGAGCATCAACAGGCAACGGCTTTACTTCTTTATCATTATAATCAAACATCGTGAAAACCTTGATACCAGATAATATTCTTAAAGGCGTCTAAATGCCGCCAACCCGCACTTGGCCAGCGTAGTGGCACCAAACCCCTCTCATTCGAAGAGGGCCTCGTACCGAGCAGTGCGACAAAAAAGGGTTGAGAATATAATTAAAAACATCGAGTTCAAGTTCGATTACATCGATCGCGTGATCGAGCGAGTAGGTTATATTCAATGACGAAATACGCTACGCTAAGAAGACGGGAAAGATGTGGCGTATGTTGAAGCCAAAAATTTCTCAAATATGGCGTCGCGTATCGTGCATTTCTGTACCGGCGCATACCGCTGCCGGTCGCATACTTTAGCGCCATTTTACAGTTTTGACAAATTAAAAATCCGGCTTCAGGGCAGACCTTAAAAATGTATGCGTTACGTCAGTAAGTGCTGATCCTTTAATAATATTTAATCGATGGTTACATTCCATTTCACAGTTGAACATTGGTATTTGCGACACAGCCAGGCCCTTCACAGCGAGAGCTCCCAAACTAGTAAGAGGTCAACCTACGCTGGCCGTCTGTAATGGACTTGTTAATCCGGTGCAATCGTTTTTCAAATTCCGTTCTCTGTACTTAGTATGCCCTACTGTTGTTAGAGGTCGTCTTCTTTTCTTATGAAAAGGAATGTGGAGCTTAGATTCCGGATCTATACTACGGGCCCTGTGAGTATCTAGCTATACTTAAATCCTGTATAGAACTATCTGTAGGTATCTATTTTCCATGATATTTTTTTTAAACTGGTGTTAATATTATTTTAAGAGGAACCGTATTACAATGTTGTAAATGTAGTTTCAACATTTCACGGACTAAGAGATACTTACATAGGTTTTTACGTACCTACCTAATACATAACTGTCACCTAAAATATTATGTAAGTTATATGCCTGTTACGTACATACATAACCTTATAATTTGTGTATCCCTTTCAGTATCCCTAGGGCATTGCCGAGAACAGTACACTAATAATTTGAAAGACAATTCAATGGTTTGTGCCTCTCCGATTATACGCGAAGGAACTCCTCAACGGTCAGCAGCTAGAAGTTAGAACCTGCTCGACACTAAACGCCCCGCACACCGCCCCGCGTGTGCAGCGTGCGGCGCGGCTCGGCGGCCGGCGCAGGAATGCAACAGGTAACCGATTCCAGGAAGGCCGCGGCCCGTTACCGTGCCGAATATCTCCGGCACTCAAACGCGCCGACAAGTGCGCGGCCGCTCGCGACGACACCGTGCGATGCACCGGCCCCGCCGCCGGCCCCGCGCTGCATTCCAAGCGACATCGACTTAGAAACCAGTCGGCCGAACTCGACTCCCGCCGCATTCTGCTACCACCACCCGGACTCTCTTCACCTAAAATTCATCGTACGCTCCGATATGGATTCCGCGAAGCGTCTACGACTTTTTGGATTCCATATTCGTAACGTCGCCGGACGATAGTGTAAAAGTATGCGCAATAACGGCGTAAAAAACATGTAATCGATTACGGGCGCAGGATTTCAAACGATGAGATTTAATTATCGGCCGGGAGATTGTAAATCAGGCCGGCCACAAAAAGGGGCTCTCGCGACTCGTGGTTATGGTACCGATAAAGCGCCGCTCCCCCTGTACCGCGAACGTAACGAAAATATTTTTACGGACTTAAGCTGCACACCACGGGTGTGCCCGCGAAATTCAAATTGTTTGTGGTTTTTCACAATTTTTAAGCTAATTAGACATAATAGGCTTATAGCAGTCAAATTGCGAGAATCCCAGTATCATCTTCACGTGCTTACATAAAAATCTCTGCTTGAAAGTGTCGAGTTAAAGAAATTAGTCCGAGATTTGCGAGTTACTCACATAAAACTCGATACTCGGACTAATTTCCTAGGATACACATTTTTATGCAAAGATTTTGATACAATCATGTAAAGATGATACTGCCATTCCCGCAAATTGACTGCCATAAACCTCTGATGTGTAATTAACAAACAAATTGCAAAAAACCATGAAAATTTTGTATTTCGCGGGCACAGTCGTTCATTTCGCCTTAACAGCCCCAATTTTTTACGTGCCACAAGTTTAACTAGATCGTCGCACTCGCCCCTATGCTGACGTTGACAGCACAATTGCTGGCTCGGGGCTCCTCATGTGGAGTTAACAGTTTAAGTACGGAGCACCCTCGCAGGCGGGCGAGCGCGTGCGTCTATAAATAAATAGCTCCATTCAAGCTATGATATTATGCATCTGGTGAAGAGCTTATCTCCCGCTATTTCCTGTTCGCCTTATCTTTACAATACATTAGAGATTCTACGACTCTTATCAGGATACTAAAATATGATGCTTTAATTCCTTGAGAAGTAGATCCCTATTTATCAAAAAACCTACCTAAACTAACCAGGATACTAATGAATACCTTTTATTTTTCACTGAATCATGAATACCTGACAGCCTCTCGGAAAAGATGAGATATCACAAAAATATGTTCAGAATTGTCTATAACGGAATTACTCTAGGTGTTCTAGGTATCTGAATGTACCTAAAAGAATTCGCATAAAAAATACATATCTATCAAAAGGAATGAGAGCCAATTTCCGATGTAATTTAAGGCTTTTATGCAGAGCGATAACTAGCGCCTGAGAGGCCATTAGTCATTGTTTACTGAGTCAAAGAAATACGCTCAAAAATGGGCAATAAAAATAGAATTGTAATAGCTAATCATTCATAACGTTAAAGAAGCGGCAACCGCGTCGAGGGTGCCCGGTTCATTCATAATTATAGGTCATCGGATGGGGCAAAAAATGTAGCCAGGCCTCTGATAAGAAAATTCAGGATATGCACGGGCATCCGAACGATTTGCGTAAACCTTTTTGTTACAAGCAAACAGTAGTGCCATCTCAAAATTCATAGTCAAAATTCTATTTGTGGCTGCTGAGCGAACTACGTGGCCTTACTGTTGGTGGCAAAACAAGCATTTCTGGCACCGATAAACTGGCAACATTTTTCTGCACCGTCCGCCATGTCCAGGGTATTATGTCTATTAGCGAGGTGACAGATGACTCCGAGTTCCGCTGCCAGATGTACTAGAATAAATGTGCGGTTAGCATTAGCACGATATGATATCTGTTAATAAAACCTTTTTATTGTGTATCATACGAGTCAGTACTTGTCCTTTTTTATAGACCTGTCCTGTCTCGTTTCCACGATGGACGCGCTGGTGGAAGTACGGAATTCACTGTCGTATTCACTGCGCTCCGCGCCAAAGTCAGTCAAAACCATAAGAATCACTTTTCTTAAGAGGAAACGATAGTGGTCTTTTCTCCATACAAACGTTCTCGTCTGTTTTCTTTCTGGTTTATGAACTTAAAGCAATGATTTTTTACAGTAAAATAAATATCAATCTTTTCTATGTTTCTATGTTTTCTTTTTTGATAATACATTATCTTTATAAGCACTAGAAGCCTTAGAAAATGCTCAAAATTGCCTATTAAGACTCGCTGTTAACAGATGCCTAGTGTACGAATTTGACAACTATTACCGAAAAAAGAAAAACATAGCGACATACTTAGTATATATTCTCTATATTCAGTTTACGAAATATCTTTCAAATTGGTCCAGTTTTGGAGGAGGAAATAGCCGAGAACCAAAGGAACGAGGAAAGGGCCTATTGTGTCGGATCTGCAGTTGTCCTTATTGCACGAATTTGCGGGCGGGGACGCGGGACGGTCTGATCATACGTACACAGATTGAAGTGATGCGTAGTAGTTGATAATAATATCGATAAACTAGTGTTGTTAACAGCTATCGATAAAAGCATTTACATTTTCAGGGTACGGTATCTTAAAAGGAAAAAAGGAACCCTTATAGGACTCACTTTGTTGTCTGTCTGTATGTCGTGTCTATAAAAAACTGGCCAAGTGCGAGACGGACTTGCGTACGTAGGGTTCCGTACCATCATACTAATATAATAAAGTCGAAAGTTTGTATGTTATATAAATAGATCCATTAATATCTGTTTTTAGGGTTCCGTACCCAAAGGGTAAAAAAAGGAACCCTATTAGCGAGACTTCTGATCGCTGTCCGTCCATCCGTCTGTCACCAGGTTGTATTTCTTGAATCGTGATAGCTACAGACTTGAAATTATCACAGATGATGTATTTTTGTTGCCGCTAACAACAAATACTAAAAAATGGAATTAAATATATATTTAAGGGGGCTCCCATACAACGTGATTTTTTTGCTTGTTTTTGCTCGACCCTGATAACGCTAACAGGTAAACGCTTCAAATTTTCACAAAATATTACTATATATATAGCTACTTGTGCTGATTCACTCACTCACTCACTGACTGATTGATCACCTCTCGTGAACAATTTTGTATGAAAAATTTTTTTTTCAATGACCATTTTGTATATAAGGGAAAAATTAATTCGGAGGAAAAATACGGAGAGAGCTCATGATTGAGGATTTCAAAGACGGGTGAAGAGCACGGGGAGGGTATCGAAATATGTGGGGGGTGCTTGACCAAATGTCATTTGAAACGTCATCCAATTGGCAGTGAGCTGAAAAAAAATTCAAAATGGCGGATTCAAAATGGCGGCTAAATGAATTTTCGCCAATATCTCGGCAAGTATAAAAGTTGGAAGAACGGTTTCTTAGCAAGAGTTGATCAGGACCCAAAGGTCTATTTGATGGCTAGAAAAAAAATCCAAAATGGTGGGAATTTTTTTTCGATAAAAAATGTAGGGGATTAATGTCGATCGACTATATAGGCGGGAAGACAGCACGCGACCTACTAGTTTAGTTATATACTTACTGTAGAAATAAATAATCAAATTAAAATAAAATTAAAAATTAAGGGGGCTCCCATACAACAAACGTGATATTTATGCTCGTTTTTGATTAAGTGGGCACGAGTGTTAAGTTTACTTTAATAGTATAGAGAATGGGTCGTGATAGTACGGAACCCTCAGTGCACGAGCCCAACTCTCACTTGACCTTTTTTTTACTATTATCGTAGAAAATGCATAGAAACAATAGATTTTCCCGAGAAAAAAGTAGTTGATGTGTTACTCTAGGATATAATCTTTCTCCATTCCAAATTTCAGCCAAATCGGTTCAGTAGTTACGGCGCGAAGGAGTATTTCCCACATGAATATCTGATTTTCACTATTTTCTTAGAAACCATGGATTTTTCAGGGATAAACATTAGCCGATGTATTATTACAGGGTAAAATCTATCTCCATCCTAAACTTCAGCCTAATCGGTTCAGTAGTTACGGCGCGAAGTAGTATTTCTCTCGCATGAATATGTGATTTTCACTATTATCTTAGAAACTATGAATTTTTCCGGGATAAATAGTAGCCGATTTGTTATACCAGTGTAAAATCTTTCTTTTTTCCAAATTTCAAATCAGTTTAGTTATTACGCTATGAAGGAATATTTTACCGCGAGAAATTTCTGTTTTATACTACTATCATAGAAGCCATTGAGTTTTCCGGGATAAAATGTAGCCTATGTATTAATTCGGGATAAAATCTATCTCTTTTCCGAATTTCACTCGGATCAGTTCAGTAATTACAGCGTGGAATAATATTTTCCTGCGTGAATATCTGTTTTTGAATATTCCCGCAGAAAACATGGATTTTTTCGGGATAAAAGTAGCTTTTTCATTAATCCGGGACATAATCTATCTTCATTCCGCATTTCAGCCAAATCAGTTCAGTCATTACGGCGTGAAGGAATATTTTATCTGCGTGGATATTGTCTTTCACTTCTATCATAGAAACCATGTATTTTTTCGGGATAAAAAGTAGCTTTTGTATTAATCCAGGATAAAATCTATCTCCGTGCTAAATTTCAGCCAAATCTGTTTTGTAGTTACGCCGTGAAAGTGTTTCATCCGGTTGAATATCTGTTTTTTACTGTTCCCGAAGGAGCCATGGATTTTTCGGCATAAAAAGTAGCTTATGTGTTATTCCAGGATACAGTTTATATACAGTCCTTTCCAAATTTGAGCGAAATGGGTTTAATGGTTGCGGCGTGAAGGAGTATTTAAGCTTGGTAAAATATAAACTTTGGAGCCCCGATGCACACCCAATTAGGGGATGAATTTTGAAAAATCCTTTCTTAGTGCACCTCTAGACCTCATAAAGGACCTGTGTGCCAAATTTAGAGTCTCTAGACCCAGCGGTTTGGGCTGTGTGTTGATATGTCAGTCAATCAGTCAGCCAGTTTCTTTTTCAATACTAATAAGGTAGGTACTGCTGCTTTTTCTTGCAGTAAGTACTTTGAATTGCTGCCACGCTTACGATTCAATATTTTTGTTGGTCAATATTAAAATTCTCAGTCAAAAATCTCTTTCAGCATAATAATTGTAAGATCGAAAAAATCGAAAAAACCGATTTTGAGATCTCAAAATCGGAGTAAAATTGGTTTTCTTTTTTTTTCCGATTTTGCAGGCCTTAGTAGGTATGTAGTAGTATCTTCTTGGGTTTTATAAAACACACGGTCCAGTAAACATAAGCCGAATCAATAGCGTAGCAGGGAGAACAATTCCAATAAACAAGCCAAAACCATTAGAGATCAATCACTTTGCGTCTCAATGCGTAAGTAAAGAATGATGCGACCACCAGAAAATAGCAGGAACGAGTGCGGACTGCGAAGTGTAGATCGCCGCTGCACGCGCGAAGCGGCAACGCGCATCGCGGACACGCACACTTTGTCAACTTACACACACATGGATAGGGCTGCCGGACCGGACACGGCAACGTCGCAGAGCGACAGCAATAGTTTTCTAAAATACCTAATGTTCAAAAGTCTCTCTGACCACATTTCCACTTAACGAACCGCCCTTTTATATGATACCCCACTCAATATTGTTACCTATCTCATTTTGAAATTTCTACGATCCAGTTTTCTCTCTTTTTAAATATATACGAGTATTAACACAATTTTAGATTTTCTAAGAATGCAATGATGTCGGGCCATTATTACCTACAACTGCTCCAAATTTCATGTCGATATCTTTAATAGTTATTGAAATAAAGGGTTGTAACAGACAGGTAGATGGACAACAAAGTGATCTTGTACTTTAAAGGTTCAGTTTTTTCCCTTTGGTCGTATGGAACCCTAAAAAAACAGAAATCAAAATAATAGTTTGTGATGTGTTAAAAATTGCTGCTATCCCCGAAAAGCGGCACAGCCCATTTCGCGCGGAACATTTAATTTTCATTTGAAAATCGGGACGTACCGCCAAAATCGGGACGTCTATCGTCTGGTACCAGTACCACTATTTAAAGGCACTTACATAGTTATACATAGTAAGTAGTACCAACAAAGTCGCGAGTAGGTACCTACCTAGTCTCCACGTTTTATATCGCAAGTAGTAACATTTTTTGCTCTATTACACTTATGGATAATTAAAAGCTCTGAGTAGAGTTGTAAATTGCATAAACCGGAGTAAAAAGCCGCTGGGAAGGAAATTATTGCCAAGACAGTATCGGCGGTAGTCACAAAAACCATTAATTTATTCATGTGCTTAAAAAGGATAGCAGCTCAATCTACGATTACTATCTATCGGAGGAATTACTTCCTTTTTACAGGCTTTTACTTTATTGTATTATTAGTACATGTTTGCTTATAAAAAGTGTAATCCCAGGCTTGCACGTACTCTCTGAGATAATAATCCACTCGCTAATGTCGCGGTACTTACAATATTATGTACCGTACTTAGTTAAAACTTTAACCGTCACAAATGATACAACCCTAAACTTTTTTTTCATGTTTGCTGATCGAGCTCATTTATACTAAGGGGTGCGTGGTTCTCTATAGATTTTTTCTCTTCTGATTTTTAAAGATTCCGAAATCCAAAGACAGATCAAAGATGGTGTACGTATATTGCACTTTGATCGGGATGACTCTTTATACCTACTTAAATAAAAGACATAAAACACATTTTGATCTATCTACTTACACATTCAACAATAACAACATTAGAATGTATGGGTAAAATCACCCTCGATATCGAGCGATTTCCATCTCAGACTACGATTTCCATAAAAAAACCTTCCAAGTGCGAGTCGGACTCGCGCACCGAGGGTTCCATACCATAAAAGTGTATGAAACAATGAAAGAATCACTTTTGTTCATGAATTTACGAGTATAATTTACATGTAGGTACTTTTGTTGGCGAACCGCAAACGTAACTTTGTTTTTGGTGGTTTATTGTTAATATCAAAAAAAGTATAATAGTGAGGGAGTTGATTTTATTTTTCCTGTAAAATATACATTAATGTCTATTAATCATAATTATTTCAGATTTTTCAATTGATAAACTTCGGAGATAAGGGGGGGGGAACGGTATTTTTTTCGACAGTTTGCTCAATAAATCCAAAACTATCAGGCAAAATAATATAATAATAAATAAAAATCAGTTTTAGAATACACAAGTAACGCCCTTTCATATAATACCCCACTCAATATTGTTATCTCATTTTGAAAATTCGAAGTCCCGGTTTTCCTCCTTTTTAAATATAAATAAAAACAATTTTCAATATTTTATGAGTGCAATGGCGTTGGGTCACTAGGTATTACCTAAAACTATTCCAAATTTCAAGTCTATAGCTTTGATAGTTACTGAAATAATCGAGTGTGACAGACGGACGGACGGACGGAGAAAGTCTCACCATAAGGGTTCCATTTTTACCAAATTGGTATGGAACCCTAAAAATATTGAAAAAAAATGGCGCCTGGCTGGGACCATAAGTAATTGTAAGAAGAAAGCTAACCTTTTAAACATTTTTTTTAATTTATCGTATGTAATTTTTGAAAACTTTTAATTTAAAGTAAACAATCTTAGTTAAAATAGGTATCTAAATAAAAACAAAGATATAGAAACAAATTGAAAATTACAAAATTAGAGATTCTTGATCTCTAATTTTGTAATTTTGAACTTGTTTTCAACAACAACTAATAAATAACAATTAACAAGCGACTGCAGACGGGCAAAGTTGCAGGAGTTTGGGGTTCCTTCCAAGTTGCAATCGCAATAAGAAAACGGCGTCCCACGTGGCGGCTGTCGCCCCGCATCCACAAATATCACGGCGATATATTTCAGGCGCCCCCTGCGACGCATCTCAATCATCCTCTAATAAGCAGGAAAGTAATCTAGACAAAAGTTTATAATTAGATCGCTAGGAATAGATCGAAAGGTGAGCTTGAGCGCGGCGGCCCCACGACTCACGAGTTAAAAATACGTCTGCGGCGTCGTCGACCCGCGTCGTCCGCGCAGCGCGCTCCCGACGCGACGCCCGCGGCCCGCGCGGCGCTTTGTCAATAGCGCTGCGCGGGCGGCGCGGTCGGGACTCGGGAGCCATCACATACGTAGCGAAACTATCGATTGAATTTCAGCATTCGATTGTACTTCAAAAATGTTCAATAGGTTAATCAAGTGACTTATCGATATTGATATCATCCCCATACATTTTTAGGGTTCTGCATTTCAAAGGTACAAAACGGGATAGTTTTTTCGGATAAACCTCTAAAAACTAAAGTAACGCTGCAAGGGTGGCGCGGTTGGGACTCGGGAGCCATCTTACATTGGTATCGATTGACTTTCGAGTTTCAGCAGTCAATCGTATACTTCAAAAATTACAATATGTATAAAAATTCAGTATCCGTTCAATAGGTTATCAAGTGACTTATCGATATTATGTCATCCCTATACTAAAAATGTATGGGGATGACATAATATCGATAAGCCACTTCTGTATTCAAAGGGTAAGTAACAGGACCTTATTACTATAAGATTCCGCCCGTCACCAGGTTGTATCCCTTGAACTGTGTATAATATGTGAAGTAGAATGAAATAGTCATTGTTACAGATGATATAATATTTCTGTTATCGCTAGAATAGCAAATACTAATAAAAAGCAGAATGAAATAAATATGCGTATGGATGCTCCCATACAACAAACGCATTTTTTTGCCGTTTTTAAAGATTAGTGGGACGGAAGTCGGAACCGCGAGTTAGAATCGCACTTGGCCGGTTTTTTTATTTAGTTTTTGAAGCGTCAGCGGTTGTATCTTGGGATTTTTACAAGAAGATGGAAGAAGGCATTACAGAATCCTTGCAAAGCTTCAAAACCTTCGAAACTTGCAGGCACGGCACCGACCGGTCTGCCTGCCAATTTGAAATTTTAATATTTTTTTTTCCGATTAGGCTATTGATTTTTTCAGCATATTCTGAAATTAACAATAAACCTCTACAAACTGAAGTAACTAAGTAACTTTTGCGTTAACAAAAAAGATTCTTATCGTTTCAATTCTTTATTAGTACGGATTATGAACCCTCGGTGCGCGAGCGTGAGTTGCACTTGGGAGTTTTTTTACATAAAATTGGGCACACAATACAAAGATCTCTTTAGCCGGGTAACCCATGTCGCCCGCGGCACATCAGTAATTTACTAGATGACAAAATATTGATTCTATAGATAGCGATAAGTTGAAATCTAGCATTTGCCGCAAACGAATGGCTCCGATAAATCTCACGCTGTCACTCAGTGTCAGCTGCGGAGACCGACCGAGCTGATGTGAGCAGAATCACTTACTGGATTGAGGTTGGCGCCATCGGATCCGCGTCTAAGGGAAATCTCCCATATCTAGAGAAAACGGCGTACCTTATACCTACATACCTTTTTACCAGACTGGGGCCGTACCACCATCTCTAGTGTCATCAAGACTATCGTCTAGTGACAAAGTGCGACGCGAGTGGGTGGTTTGATAAAAATGATATGTGACCATATATAGAGAGAGTTGCAAGTCCAGAGCTAGGCCTGCATTTTGTTCTTGAAAAATGGCTTCGCATGAAAATTAATTTGCTTTTAGCCCCTTAAATGTTTACCGAATTGGTCGATTTTATTATAAACCCACATTCGTGTTTTAATACCCCTTATTATACAACAGTTGCATAAATACCTACTATCTACATAAAAGTGTTCACTTTAGTTTTTTTTTCGCCCATTAGGCGGACGATTCAGATGCTGCGGATGCATCTAGGTACAGTCCGACAAGGCTCTCTTGGCACTTGAATGATATTGTCAGGAGGGCGTAGTTATAGAACAAAGGTAGCCAGAAAATATTTATAATCTCCTCAATTTTACTTCAATTTTAGTTTTATTTTAGTTAATATTAAGCAAAAAAACACCATTATACAAAAGCGATATAGGTACCGACACAGCGGACTATCAAACATTATTACAAGATTAGTTAGTTCCGATTTTGGCCACGCGCCAAGATAGCCTTAGCGCACTGTATGCATAGTGAGCTTGCCTATAATTTTTATTGGATTGACATACCTACATCGTGAATATTACAAACAAATCAGATATACTTAAACTAGCTAACTAGAAAGATAGAGAATAATTTCTCCCAACGTTAACGTGGCGCAGTACCTACATAAATTATTGCATGAATTCATCCTTTCCTGCGGATTTCCATCGGATGTCCTCACTCCGTGTTGATCAGTCACGACATCGAGCATTCAAAGTTTACTAAGAACATAAATACTAAGGTATCGAATGCATTAATAATAACTAGAAAATATTCCGAAGGATACGGGAAGTCGGGGAAACTTGCGAATCACAATACTTCACGATACTTAATGGTTACTTAATTGAAATGGAAGCATCAATTATTAATTGTCTTTATATTATTCAGGGTGTATTTACCATAAACCAGTCGATAGCTCAAATGGAATGAAATTTAATATATTAGAATGACGTATCCGATCTCTAAATTGATCACATGATTCCAGGCATAGATACTGTTAGTCTCATATATTTTTTATTTTGATCCATTTGATCTATCGACAACTTTCTATGACGCCCCCAAATAGGTACTGAACTATGTCCTAAGCTAAGGCCACGGTAATAAAAAAAACTTTTGCATGTATCTCCACAATAATAGATAGGTTCATATCTTCATTATGGCGCGATCATCTTTCAATAGAGCAAAATAAGTTTCTTAGCTATTTTAGTATGTAATGTACCTGATAAAACTGCCTTTCATGCACCAAGCCGGGTATCCTCATCGATTTATTCCAGTTCCTTTCATCGCAATAATTGAAAAACTAGTGGAACACTGTTAAGTACCTGATGCGCCTCTCAAGACTCAATGTTTGCGGTTACATTACCTGGGATCGATTTAGATCTTAGCGATAAAAACGACGACTTACATAGTCGTTTGTGCTGGCATTTCTCACACGATTTAAGAGTCTGCTGACCCACGGTGTCTCCCATACAAACGTAATACCAAAATCATTTGTAATTCGTGCAATTCTCGATCATGTTATGGTGTTATTCGGGTTCATACAGTAATAATCTATGCTCATGCCCATATTTGGTTCCGAAATACTTTTGTTAAACGAAATTGTACACGAATTTAGTTTTGCTTATTTTTATGTCAAAGAGGACATGTTTTCTGCTTATTTGTTTTGTAATAAAAACAACACTATCTCACGTCGCATTAGTTCAGGAGCACAGTTTTTATTGTCCAGCTAAAGAAAAACACCAGTTAATAAAGAAAGTTATAAGTTTTCATTCATAATTTTTGGTATTACGGAACTCGACCAAAGTTATAAAAATTTTGATCAAAATTGATCATTATTTCGTTTTAAAGAAGTATTTCCGAACCAAATATGGCCAGGAGCATAGATTATTACTATATGAATCCGAATAACACCACAACATGATCCAAATATGCACGAATTACTAAAGATTTGTTATTTTGAATGAATGGAGACATTGTAGTTCACAGGCCCCTTAAGGACTCGGATCACCTACAAATAAGCACCGACAAATGCGGAAAAACATTCATTAGAGCCACTCTTCAGCTAGGCTATAGTCTAGCCTGGAGACGGAGCGAGGGATGGGTGAATGCAGCGTAAAATGAGGAGGCATGCACTATAATAATATATATAATGGCCAAAAATCCTTAGTATAATGGCCAAAAATCTAAGCTTGCAAGCTTGTCAGTGGAGTCGTGGTGGTTTTTATGAACATAGTACGTCCATTACAGCTGTAATGTTAATATTGGCTTGTAACGCCTGATAGCCGATAGGTATGTAGATAATTTGTATAGCTTAGAACCTAGGCAAATTAACCAAAAATGGTAGGCATATTTTCAGATTCACTAATACATAATTAGGTGTTTCGGCCCTACTAGCCCGTGAAATTCAAATTGTATATAGATTTTCGGAAATATTATAATAATTACTCGCTCGCTCGCTCGCTAGTTTTGCGAGCATAGCATTTATGCGCTACATGCTCTTAAAAAAATAAAAATACGCATTCATATTGATCCCCGATAACTCCAAATCTGGGAAACTGCAAAAATAATGTAGGTACCTATATGTATAATTGGCCCAATATTAGCGAAAAACTAAAAAAATTTGAACTTTCGCGCCCGTATAGTACCAATCCCCCTTAACTTACCCAAAAAAAGCTTTTTAGTTTCCAATCCAATCCCCCTTAACTTACACGAACAAAGCTTTTAATTTTGAACCAATTGTACAACGTTTATTCAAATTCAGAAAGTGGGTATAAATGCTCGATCATTAAGTAGGTATATAGCTTTTAAATATGCGAGTAGAAAAAAGTAGGTCGGTAGCAACATTTAACATACTCGCACGAGTACGAGGAGCAGTCCTTTGTTCCACTAATATTAATCTATTCCGAATGCCGCATGAAATTTTAAGTATTCCGTTCTCACGGAAACCGAGTCCCGCACAAAAGGTACGATATGAATGTAAGTCAAGGATGAACCTACGAAGTCTGCACCGTGGGAGCCATCCTTGCGCCCGCGCCGCGCGAGCGCTTCTCAAATAGAAAACATCTCAGTTCTCACCATTTAGTACATAGTATCTGATATCTCTATGGTTCCGACCCATTAAATGATACCTAATATGAAACAGCACATTTTGTGCGGAAGTGAAGAAAGTATGGCGTTACTTCACGAGTCCCGGTTTGTTGTTGAGACGGGTGGAAAGACAATTTCAGGATAAACTAGTTGCCTACTCTAGTTAGGTATTTAAGTTACGAATGTAAATAAAATAAAATTGAAGGTATATTTGCGCTGTAAAATAGTCATTACTCACATAATTTAAGAACCTATAGGACACTTTTTGATTAAAAACATCCTTCATGTATTTTGGAATTTGGATGTTTTATGAAAAAAGATAATAAAAAGACACTAATGCGGAAAATAATAACTTTCTACACGTTAAACGCGCATGGAAAGTCAACCTTTTGAGCATTAAAAACTAGCAAACCCGGCGAACTCCGTTTCGCCACCAGATGGGCTTCCTTTTATGTAACATTTTTTTTTTAATTTTTCCTGAATTTTCTTTGCTATAAACCTCACGGAGCCCGAGACCTTTCCAACGAATGCAAAACCGTGAAAATCGGTTCGTGCGTTCTGGAGTTATAGCGTCAGGAAGGAAAACCCGACTTATTTTTATATAGTAGAGAAGAGAAGATTAAGTTTCAGCGATGCTTCAAACTTATACTGCTTTGCGAATATGTATTTGAATATTTTACCGAAAAGATTGCTATAGTCAAATTCAAAATAATTTTGTAGGAACCGTGTCTACATATTATACTTAATAAGTAGGTGTTATAATATAGTTAAATACAAAAATAAGCTCAGAGTAGGTATTCAGACACAACTAACTAGGTAGGTGCCACTCATAACATTCTCGACTTTCGCTATTAGAATCTAAGTTGACGTATGTGGCTAACCAACCTACCAACAAAACCAACACGCCTAGCTATTAGTCGTATTCAAGGATGAACCGTGGGAACATCCTTGTATTGAGATGCAAATGTTTTCGCTTGTTAAAATATAGCTTAGCTTATCGATCCTACTTATTCAATTATTTGTGATCGTCTTGAATATCATTACAACATTTTACCCGAGGGTTATGTTTTTCGCGAGTATCTTGTACTTATATGTATTTGTATGTAAATGTCTTTATTATCTCGTATCTTTCAAACAGCTGAATGGATGATATCGTTAGATGCGTCGCAAAAACCCAAATCTTCATAAATAAAATAAAAAAAAAACTGAAAATGGCAGATTTTTGGCGCTAAAAGTTGGTCATTAAAAATATTACCCAATTACATCGAGTATAGGGTATCAAAATGAAGAAAATTAAAATGAGATAACAAAAATATAACATATGAAGTACCTATACATTATAAGTAGGTATAATATGGTAAAACTTTATAAGTTGATTTTACAGTCAGGTTTTTATTAGGTAATCTTTTTTATTTGTTTATTTACTTAGTACCAATATTGAGAAGATATTTAAATAGGTAAAACAAGAGTAAGGATGCACTTTTGTTTATTAGAAATATTATCTGCCAGTGATCCTATAGTTAGAGGGAGAGGTATAGGTATATTATTTGTAAGTAAATGCAATGTCTCGCTGCCCTCGATGCAGTAGAATGAGTAAACAGGACGGCGCCTGTTGGCCGGTTGACTTTCCGTCAACAATGCGATTCTGCTTCGGCTCTAAAACGAACGGATATGTAAATGAAATTGACTGGAACACTTTTCATGAGCGCGAAATATAAACACAAATCAAATTATTATTTTTGTTTGTATGTTTGTACGTAGTCCAGGCGACGGAGCGGATAATATAAATGGGGTGCCTATGGTTGAATACCTTTGCCTTTTATTAGGGTGCCTGTCCACCTACGTTAAATACTTCGTAAAATCATAGAAATCGGTCAAGCTGTTTCGTATGTAGTTTGGTTACAAACACTGTGGACACGAGAATTTCGGTGTGTTGTCTATAATACGTAGCGTAGCAACGTAACGCATCTTTGGTGGTCAAGCACCCCTAGTTTTGCGCATTGCATTGCAGTCTCCACTAGGGCGTAAATACAAGTCAACGATAATTTTTTTCGTGTTTATAGGACATTTTTGATATAACTATAACCATGTAACTTACCTAGTAACTTATAGGTAGGTATAGATATTTTCTGTTGGACAATTTATAGCCGAATAATCTAACCTTCGCAGTATGCGAATTGCGAGTAGCGCCGAGAACTGAACCAAGACCTCGTGATGTTTTGACTTTTGACGAAGCAGGTGAAGTTCAGACTAGAAATAGATGTGCATGCTTGGGAATCATACCCTAGACCCCTGAGGCCGAGGTCTTAACCACTAAACCAACAGTGACTGAGTCATGACAATTATTGTACTTTTATGATAGGTATACTGCCACAGAATATCACAGAATATCATAATAGTATGGTACTGTATACGAGATAAAGCAGTCATAGCCCAGTGGTCCACACGTCTGCTTATCATCAGGGGGTAGTGGGTTCGAATCTCGGACACTCGAATCTCTGGCTTTTAAACGATATATGCGTTTGAGAAAACTAAACAACAGTTGCTGTGAGTGAAGGAAAACATTCTCCGAACCTTATCAAGCGCGACAACCTTATAAAGGTGAGCGAAACGTATCAACTCACAATGATGATCAGGGGTTTGATTGCGTAAGAAAAAATATTCATCGTTATCGTTATCGTTAGTAAATTCTGCCCCCAAAAAGGCTGAAGTAAATAGGGAACCAATCAGCGGGCATAATTTGTTAACGATAAAGTTCGATAAATACCTTTTTCTTACGCAATCTAGCGGCAGGTACGGGCTATGGCTAAACCTCTATCATTCTGAATGGAGAGCTGTGCCCAGCAGTGGGACATCAAAAGGGGTTGAGACTTGAGAGCGTTATGACGCGACGATACGAGATAAATCCAAATAAATATTGAAAATGAGTTTGACAGGCATGAGGGTTTGTAGCGCGGCGGCGCGGATGTAAACACGCTTAGTGAGGTTCATTCAATTATAGGGATACCCGGAGTGGGAGTCAGGACGTCATTGAAGGGCCGCTGTTGGGGGGCGGGGGCGGGGGGAGCCGGGAGCAGGAATATTCAAAGCGTGAGAACGCCGCGCGACCCGCATGCCTCGACTCTACATATCTCACGTCGCACGCGCAACCTCTATCCTCATCCCTCGCGAATCTCAACCATATTCTGTCCACGTAGAGTCGCTATCAGAAGTGTCTCCGATTGCGGCTATCGCTCAGAACGTTCGAGGACAATACTTTAACCGACTTCTTCTAGTTTAGTTTAGTTTAGGTACGGCTGGCATTGGCCCGGATACTATCGACGAGTGCGCACGTCCATTTGCCAAACACAACCGCGATAATTTCAATGGATTGTTAAATACAACCACACATCTAACTTGATCATGCCATGTACCTACAGTTTTGAATTATATATTTGTATAGGTATATGTCGTAGTCACTCGTAGGTACAAGATACCTTGGCTTTAAATGTTCTTCGTCCATTGCACTTGTTATGTACCTACTTAGGTACTTGGCAAATATCAATAAGCAAAAGTTTTTCAATCGAAGCAAGGTCATGATAAGAGATTTAATTTTATTATATCTAACTATATTTTGATTCATAGTCACTCTTGGTCTAGAATGTCTTACACCTACCATTAGGTACATCTTAACAATGAGGTTTCAAATTTCACCATGATGAGTCATGACAAATCCAATATGGCGTATATCAGAATTACCTGTAGGAGACTCAGCGATCCAAGGCACATGACTCGTAGGCAGTGGTTTATGATGCCTGATCTACCGCAAACATGAGATCTATCATGTGACTGCGAGGGCAAAGCTCCATGTCAAAACTGACAGGACATTAATGGTTCTTTTATTATCCGAACGTCTACTATATGATCAAGTTGTGGGCGTTTTTAACTGCTGCGGTAAATCATTTTCTGCGGAGAAGTCTAGGTTCTCTGAAGTTACCTACAGAATTTCGTTGTCGTTAGTTAAAAATCTGATGATGAGAATGTAGCTAAGTCGGAAATAAGATCGTCGGTCGAATGTAGTACAAAACGCAACATGGTCGACAATTGTAAGATTAAATTTAATTAAGCGCGTTAAATTCGAGTGTATTGAGTTATTGACAGCACAGATTGACAGAATATAGATCTTCGGTGTATCTGTTACGGCTAAAACCCGAAGCGCGCCTGCACCTGGTTTTAGCCAGTTAGAACTAGGTGAAGCCACTTACTCTTGGTTTAACCTAGTACGAGCCGATTGTTTTCGGGTAATACCAGGTCTAGCCTTCATCATGCCGGCTACAACTAGGTCCAACCATTCCCGGTTGGATAAAACTAGGTCTAGCCGATATCATTCCGGCTAGAACTAGGTCCAGACAATCCCTGTTGGATAAAACTTAGATGCGTGCCCCGCCACGCCTTCCGCCCCGCGTCACACTCATGCCGTCATTTTCATAGCTTGTTTTACCAAACCTTCCTGTGCGCCTTTCCTATTAGTGTCAATTTTTAATTTCTTTTCACACAGTTTACATTGTTTCTCCTCATTCTGGTCACAGAGCCCGCAATATGTCATTTCGATTGTTTTGATGACTCTTTTGATGGCTCATTCTCTCAAAGCGCAAGAGCAAACGCATGTGTACGGGTGGCGGGCGGCAGGGGCGCACGACTCGCGTGAGCCAGGCGCCTGTTACTTTTTTAAAGTTGTTTGCATCTAGTTTTATCCAACATGGATTGTCTGGACCTAGTTCTAGCCGGAATGATATCGGCTAGACCTAGTTTTATCCAACAGAAAATGGCTGGACCTAGTTGTAGCCGGAATGATGAAGGCTATACCTAGTTTTACCCGAAAACAATCGGCTCGTACTAGGTTAAACCAAGAGTAAGTGGCTACACCTAGTTCTAACCGGCTAAAAATAGGTGCAGCCGCGCTTCGGGATTTAGCCGTAACATATCCACTATCTGCGAAAACACTGAATTTGGTCTTTTGTCTTTTTCTTAGTAGGAAAATCCCTAAAGTATCAATTGAAAATACACTGAATTAGTTTTCTTATATCATTAAATTTTCATATCCATAAAAAAATGCGCGCTGAAATTCAAAATTGTTCACTGTTGACAGTAAATAGACATAGAGGGTTTTATGCTGGAATAAGATAAGGTAGAGGGTAACCTATCTTATAAGTGAGGAAAACTTAAGTATAGGTACAAAGATCTTATAGATAGGTGCTGATTGGTATGGTCCAATATGCAGGAACACGAAGTTTGCATGGTGTTTCATGACGTAGGCGCGTCATGAAACACCATGCAAACTTCTTCCAATACTTTCTTCGACGCGCGTTTCGTCCCGACACCCGGACACTCGCAGGAGATGTTAACTTCACAATGCGAAAGCGTAGAGTCATAATTAGGGATTTCCGCAAAATGACGGCTGCTTCCATTCAATGCACATCAGCTCCGACCAAGAAGTGCAGTGTCCAGGGTCGTAGCGACGCTGGCCAGGGCCGGCGGGGAGGGTCGCTCGCGGTCGGGGGGTCGGTTTCGGCGGCCCCGGGCGTCGACCCCGCGGCGCGCGGCGGCGGGTGAGCGGAGCGCCGCTCGCCTTTTTACGCTGTTTCCCGCGCGGCGCGCCACCCCGCGGGCCCCCGGCGGTCGCCGCCCGCGATAGCGCCAGCCGCCGCCAACCGTAGCACCGTCTGCGCCGCTAATAAATTATATTGCCAATTTTCAAACGCTCATACCACTTATAGGTATTCAGAAATTAATCATATGGGGCATCACAATTCCCCAGTTACAGAAGCAGTACATAGTGAGTTTAAAACGCATGCTTTAATTAATAAATCGAGTAGTAGCACCTAACGAGGTGCCACAACTAGGGGCATGTTTTAGTAATTGCTAGATTTAAAGATGCTTTCAAGTTTCAAGGTTATCAGCAGTTGCCTGTGCCAGGTCACAGGTGCCTTTATTTACTTATTAAATACCTACTTTTTGTTTTAGTTAAGTACTTACAGTTTTAATTTTTTTTTTTTTTTTTTTTTTTTTTTTTTTTTATTTTATTTCACCCAAAAATTCAGCAAACTCTTCGACTTTATCACTTTAGTCATAAATTTTCATAGAATATGTTGTGCCTTACTTCAGCGTGTATTCTATTCATGGCATCATAGAAAGTGATCACGCCATAGCTACGAGTATGTGACAGCTCATCATAATATATCGGTGGTTTCAGGATAAAGTTGACATTAATTGTATTTGTGCTGTACTAGGTATGTTGGTGATATAATTTCTACAAACTGTAGGAACGCATTGCCATTTGTTGAAGTCACCGTTATTATATTCAAACGAACAATAATGAATATTTGTAGATGTAATCATTTTTTTTCGGAAAAGCGGGCCGTGGGTTGAGGTCCCCTGGCCGCCGCTCCGCCGCCGCTTCGCCCTAATTAAACAATAATCGAAAAACTACAATGAACGGGCGCGCGGCTCCGTCCTCTGTCCCGCGCCCCCCCCTCGCACCGGCCCGCGCGCGGCCCCCTCCCCCTGCACGGCCCCCGGGTGACGTCACCATTGCACTCCTCATTATCGCCTCTCGAGTCTCGACTGTTAGAGCGCGTTCACACTGCCGCCTGCGCTACAAATACCGTGCCCGCGCGCTGCCGTGTCTTACTCATGGTGTACTTGCGTAGGGTCATCACACGGTCATCACACCGAACACAAAAGTAAACTTTTACCTACCTAAATACCTAGTAAGGGAATTTGAAGACAACAACAACAAGAAAAAAGAAAAGAAGAAAGCAGCATCATTTCAGGAAAACTGTATGACGACGAAAGTCGTACGAGGAATATAAATAAAAGAGATTCTTTGAAAATGTCTTTACAACCCTTGAAAAAAGCGAATTATTAGGTAGGTATTTATGAGAAGTTAAAGCAATGATCTAAATTTTGCTCAAGGCTGTCTTTTCACGGAAAAAAATGTATCCCCCAATTTTGTTATCATTGCTTTTTAGGGTTCTGTACCCGAAGTGTAAAAAAGGTATTATTTGGACTTCGCTGTCCGTCCGTCCGTCAGTGCGTCTGTGACCATCACCAAGCTGTATCTCTGGAACCGTGATAGCTACAGACTTGAAATTTTCACAGATGATGTATTTCTGTTGCCGCTATTTTAACTTGCGTCTCTACCTATTGAAGCGATTTTAAGGTGTTGCGGCCCTACCAGCCCGCGAAATTCAAATTTTATTTAGATTTTCGCAAATATTAGACTAACTACACATTGTAGATTTATGGCAATGCATTTTGCGGGCCTACTTTTAATGCATCTACACGTTTTTAATAGAAACTTTCCTCGAAAGTTCCCACTCATCTCATATTGGTTCCCGAAAGATAATTTTTTGCTGTTTCCCAGATTTTGAGCTATCGGGAACCAATATGAAGTAAATGAGTATTGTTGAGCAGAGTTTTTGTTTAAAACATGTAGATGCATAAACGTTGTGCCCGCAAAACACATTGCCATTAGCCTTCGATGTATAATTAGCCCACTATGAGCGAAAAACTAAATAAAATTTGAATTTTCGCGCCCGGATGGTACCCAATGCCCTTAAAGACGTATTCATGCCAAAGACTCCACTAAATTGCCCTCTGCTTGACCATGCTCATGCTCATACTTCATAGGCGTAGCCAGGGGGGGTTTAGGGGGTTCATAGGGGGAGCCTGGAGGGGCGTTAATTTTAAGATAATCATTGGAAAGTGGCAACCCTAGCGTAACAGCCGCCTGTCGCGACACTGTAGTCTGTACAGTGTATTACCGATGTGCCTAGACACAATGCGAGGCGAACGGCGGCGCGGCGTGTCTGAAACTAACTAATAGACCTGTCTGTCTAACTGTTAACCGTTCGCGCATCGATAAATATATCGATAGGTACGCAAAGCAAGCTATTGCGATTATTAGAGGAGAGTAACCAAATATGGGCTACCATTTAGAGCGAATGAATGCGATAGACGATCGTCGTTTGTTGCGTATTACGATTGTAGTTTTCGAGAAATGTTACTAGCCCATATTAAAGCACCTAGCCCACATTTAGTCACTCTCTTCTATAATTGTACATTAAATTTTCTCAGAGGTTCACTTTTCACATAGGGGCGGCGTTAGGTACAATCGAACCTGAGTAAGTGAGATCTAGGTAAGCAAGAAAACGCAATAAATGAGTTTTTGCCAGGTCCCGTCATTTCTCCCTGCTAACTCTGAAACTCAAGTTAGTGAGAAACCCTCCAAGAGAAAAAGAGTCTCGTTCTCTTAAGCTCTCACTTAAGAAGGTTTGACTGTACCTAGTAAGTGCATTGTATAGAAACAATTTGAGAACATAGGTCTTCAAGTCGTGGTACTGCCTAGTAAGCAGATTTTAAATTGAGTATAGATAGTAATAATAAAAAAAACCGGCCAAATGCGAGTCGGACTCGCGCACCGAGGGTTCTATACTATAAAAGAAGTAAAACATTAAAATAATCACTTTCATTCATGAATTTACGAGTATAATTTACATGTAGGATGTACTTTTGTGGACAAACCGCAAACCTAACTTTGTTTTAGGTGGTTTATTGTTATTATCAAAAAAAGTATAATAGTTAGGGAGTTGATTTTATTTTTCCTGTAAAATATACATTAATGTCTATTGATCATAATTATTTCAGATTTTTCGATTGATAAACTTCGGAGATAAGGGGGGGAACGGTATTTTTTTCGACAGTTTGCTCAAAAACTATCGGGCATAAAAATAAATAAAAATCTGTTTTAGAATACACAAGTAATGCCCTTTCATAATATGATACCCTACTCAAAATTGTTCTCATTTTGAAATTTCAACAACCCGGTTTACCCCCCCCCTTTTAAATAAAAATAAAAATTATTTTTACAATTTTATGACTGCAATGACGTTGGGTCACTATTACCTAAAACGATTCCAAATTTCAAGTCGATAGCCTCGATAGTTACTGATATAATCGCGTGTGACAGACGGACGGACGGACGGACGGAGAAAGTCTCACCATAAAGGTTCCATTTTTACCAAATTGGTATGGAACCCTAAAAACTACTTTATTTTTAACTTGATAGGAAAGCTCGCTCTATCCACCTGAGTGAGTGGCACAACAGTCACTCAACGATCTCGCATTGTGAAGTCAACATCTCCTGAGGATTTCCCAGTGTATGTCGGGACGAAACGTACATTGAAGAAAGTGTTGGAAGAATTGTGTTTGGTGCTTCATGTTGGCGGTGTTCCTGCACATTAGACCATACAGATTCTTTAGTCTTAAGTCTTCCCTCTTGTTCTTTATTCATTATTTCTTAAGAAGTAGCGGATTATAGCAAAACAGTTTAATCTGTCCTGCTAATTATGTATGGATGTCCGCAAAATAACGCCTGCTTCAGTACAAAATACTAATTAAGTACATTTTCGACAAGTAACAGAGGAACACATTCGAAGGCGGACAGTTCGAGTTGTTGACGACCCCAGTCTCTGTATTGAGCTGGAACCTTTAGAACACCGTAGAGACGTTAGCTCTCTATATGTGTTCTATTCATTCCATCAGGGTGGCTGGCAATCCACGACCACCTGGTATGCCAGATCTTTCTTTCCGCGCACATGCAAACTCTGGAACAACCTACCAGCAACATTGTTCTTTCAAAACTATAACATGGGGTTATTCAAATTTTTCAAGAGCCGGCAACGCATTTGCAGTTCCTCTGGTGCTGCAAATGTCTATGTGCGTCGGTGATCGCTTACCATCTTCAGGTGACCCGCCTGCTCGTTTGCTCGCTTAAACTATAAAAAAAACCCCCGGTGCACGATTGCGGCTCGCACTTGGATAAATTTATTTTACATTCATTGACGCCGTTAGATTACTTAGCGCAATTAAAAGCCGCGATAAATTTTGCGGCGGTGGCAGCAAGTAGGTATGTACAATTAGCTGTAAGACAATTTATATTTAAATGACCAGACAAATGAATGGGCATTATCATTTTATGTGTACCTATTCTGTGACGTTGGCAATTCATTCAGGAAAGACTCCTCCATACATACTGAATATATCTATGTTACATAATATAATAATATCAATTGTACTCGTATCCTCATGAAATTAACTGCTTTGCGATTTGCACTACCAAACAGGGTACTAAATACTTATGCACTTAATTTTTATAAGATACTATAGTACAAATCAGTATAAGCTACAGTTAATAAGATAGGCTTTTAAAAAAAAATGTTCAGACAAATTAAATAGAAAAAGCGCAAAAAAACCAAACCGATTGTGACGCCCCTCGCAACGTGTCGCCACGGGCCATGTCTACTTTACCCACTAAGAACATGCATTAGACTCTCCAAAAAAATCCCAGTTACAGACACCACTCAGTATGATTGTAAAATATACTCCTAGCAAGCCATTTCAATTGAGTTAAAAAAGAGGCATTTCGCTATGCCTATAGGCCCTAACCTGTATTCTAAATTACCTATGCTGATGCAATGTTTATTGAAATAAGGGCTACCATTGGCGCTAATGCAAGTGAGAGTATAATTAATTCATAACCGTCATTATTTGGTATTCTGTGCCTAATTGACCTTTTCCATATTGTGGTTAAAAAGTTTGCATTTACAGCCCCGGAGCTGGTTTCAAGAAAATATAAATTAATTTTAAAAGAAAATTGTGAAAAATGTCGGTAGGTCTGACAGTAGGTCGTAAGCTATTTATCTCATTTTAATTTTTTTGGGGGGGTTTGGTTTGCACCCCCTAACCCTCCAGCCTCCCCCCCCCCTCTGGCTACGCCCATGGATGCAAATGTTTCATGGAAGATTACACAAAGAATGAATATCATAAAGTTTAAAAATGTGTGATGACGGTCGTATAAGCGGTGACGTAGACGTCGTCAGGGCACGTCACGCGCCTACCTGGCAGCAGCACGCCACGTCACGCTGCGGAGTGGCGGCTACTACGTGTCACGGCTATTTTCTGATCGTTCTAATTAGCCATGTCACGTGCGCTACTATGTACTGTGAGGCACATACCCTCATTAGTAACTTCTCCTGTATTCTTTATTCAAGCGTTCAACATGTACAGAGTAAGGGATATAGAGAGGTTATACTTCTTTATCAATTCTCAGGAAAAGAAAGATCGCGTACGTATTAAAAATCAACGAAAAGCAGTAGCTATTTATACCAGGTATATAGCAGGTAGGTAAATATATAAAACAGTGTACTGTAAAAGTTAATGATACC
The DNA here is from genome assembly GCA_963855885.1 of Coenonympha glycerion. Lineage (NCBI taxonomy): Eukaryota > Metazoa > Arthropoda > Insecta > Lepidoptera > Nymphalidae > Coenonympha > Coenonympha glycerion. The sequence continues at coordinate 9,825,881 of OY979636.1, read as the reverse complement.
TAATCCTATGTATGATGAAGGAAGTCTAGAGGCAATAGATTGCCTGTACTAATTTAATAAATTGATCGTTAGGGATCAATTGCCAGAATTTTATAAATAAAATTTCAATGCCTGCCAAGAGTTCCAACTGAAAATCAGCGCTGGGTGTCCACACGGGGCACACCGTCCCGTCGACTCCCGGAGTGGATATGAACATTTGACATAGGTAACTTTTATGGACGTTATGTCAAATTTCTATCTCTAGCAAAGCAAACCTTGGATAGATCGAATATTGGGAACGGCCAAAAGTTGCTATATAGCGACTCCACAAGTCAATTTCACTAGAAGTTATTCCCGTATAAATATTTGTAGTTTTGGAACATAGCGAGAGCGTCATTAGATAAAGCTACGGCATGGTCTTCATTAAAGAAAACTTTTAACTTTATATGCGTTAAATGTTAATTCTGTAAAAAAATCTGCAAAAATCTGCAAAGTTGGGAGACACTCGGCATATTTTATTCTGCACATTGCCAACCGATTACCACAGTACATATTTAAATGGTTTTGACTGGTGAGTTACAGAACTCTAAACCTACTCAGAAATAACGGTTTTCCTAATTATGTAATTAGCAAACGAATAAATTAACAATGAGTCAGTAACTCAGTGCCCCGATGTTAGCATTTCTAAGAACACAACGTTACTTTTGGCTCAATATGATTGATCTGGCGCAAGCGCACGCACTGTGGCAGTCATGCGTACAAATCGTCACCATTTAAAAATAAACTCTATAGCTACTAATGTAAGGTTTAATTTTGTTTCTTTTGGCGGATCAGGATAACTATTTGGATTGAGTACTGTCTAAAATTGAAATAATTGCACAGAAGTGTTGGAAAATAAATAAGTAAAACTGTAATCAAAAATTGTTTCCTATTTTACTCTTGTACTTTATGAGTGCATGAGGAACACAGTTTAAAGAGTTATGAGTTATCTTTAAACTATGATAAGGATTTACTGGTATTATTCAGAAAAAGGAAATGATAGCACATGGGTTCAGACTTCAGACCTCTTTTATCGGTAGGCCGGTGGCGCAACATTCGAACATGTATCTGGTGAAGTGACTGGTGACGGAAGATATTAACTGATTCCTCACGCAGACGCCGTTCATAATAGTTCCGGACCTCCATAATAACCCGGGACCCTGTACTTCGGGTTTTTTTTTATTATTGATAGGTTTACGCTTGGCTATACAATCATGTATGTTGGACACACATGATGAGGTCTATAGAATGGCTCCCGCTTACCTACAAAATGCCACTCCATTCTTCTCATAGAGGCACCCAGATTATAACTTTTTTGACGACCTCCCTGGCGCAGGAGACGCTCGGATTCGAGTGGGTGGTCGCGGGTTCGATTCCCGCCACGGGCCTCTTTGGAGTTTCATAATTTCTAAATTGGCTCAGGTCTAGTCTGGTGGGAGGCTTTAGCCGTGGCTAATTACCACCCTACCAGCAAAGACGTACCGCCAAGCGATTTAGCATTCTGTTGCGATGCTCGTAGAAACCGTTGGGTGACTTTACTTACACACCCCTTCCAAGTTTAGCACTTTAACATCTTCGGCTGCATCATCACTTACCATCAGGTGAGATCGCAGTCAAGTACTATCATGTATACCTAGTGTTAAGAAAAAAATACTTGGCTGGGAACAAAGATGCTGATGATGGCTGATCTCAACCCATGAGAAGCGGCTGACATGGGTCGGTTCGAGGCAAGCCTAAACGGTCTTGCGCAAGAGAGCCTCCGTCCACTGCGCTCGTATGAAATCCCGGAGGCTTCCAACATGTGCTGAGAATGTCCACCAAGAGGCTTTTAGAGGGTAAAAATCCCTGATGATCCTACTTACTCACAGGTTGGATATCTCAACGGAGACATCACCCCCGTCCCCAAAAAAGGTAGACACCTGGGGGCCTACCACCATGACTTAAAGCAATATTATTGTAATATTGTTTTGAAATTTTCATACAATGTCAGTATGGAAATTTTAAAACAATATTACAATAATATTACTTTAGGTCACGGTGGTAGGCCCTGATACCTGATGCTGAGCTATGTGGACACTGACAGAGTTCCGTAACTTAACTTTCGCCTCACTTATTCCTTAGCTACATCGCACAATGCATTCAAAGCATTCTAACACCGAAAGATCACAATTCCAAAACGGCTAAGCTGAGTCGTAAAATGCAATCAGCATCATTTTAGGTAGATACGAGACAATTGGACGCGTTGTCACTTTCCATCCTGAACCACGGAATAGTGGAAAAGAAATTCGCTTTCGAATCATGTTTTTCGTTATTGTAATGTCTTGTTTGATAGCTGCTTCGTGGAGTCATCGAGTCGGCACACTTGGAGTGCACACTTTCATAGTGTTTACATAACAACGTCTGGCTAGTCTACATCGGCGGTGAGTTTCGCGGATTTTTTTCGGTTTTTAGACTGTGTTGTTTATCTGCGCGTCTGGCGTACCGTTTACCTGGAGTTTGACCTAGCTCCAGGCCTCTTTTCGTGAGGTAGGTAGTTAAATATAAAACAGGTTAATGATGAGGTTATAAATATATATATATATTACTAGTTTTTCGCGTGGGGGCGCGGCCCGCTAAAGCGGACCGCGTAACTGCTGGGAGCCATTTACTTGGTCGCTCATACTCGGATTTTGCAAAAAGTGGGTATTTAGATTTTTCCCCAAAAATGGGGTAATTTTTATTTCACAAATCGACACCCGAAGTCTATACTTACGATCACCTCATAAACATGCAAATGTTCTGATCTTGCCAACTGTGACAAATTTGAATTAAACGGTCCCGGTTTGAGGTAGAACAATGAAAATGTTGAAAACACTAAAGCTCAGCCGCCATCTTGTTTTTACAAGATTTTCCATTTTTTCTATAATCGACTTACTCATTTCCTCCAGTACTGCGAGTTTGAACGAAATCGGTTGGAAAACAAAAGAGTTACAAAAGTCACATCGGCCGCCATTTTGTTTTTCCGAAATGTCATAATTTTTCCCTACTCCAATCCTGCACTCAAACACATCTCCCATACATCATTCTATCGTTTCCTATCTGTTTGCAGGAGAACAATGACAATTTTCTTATAGTTCATAATCGCCATACAAATTAGTATGAAAAAAAAATTTCGCCATTTTGATTTTTTTTCTTTCTATAAATAAACCCTCTCATCCTGATCATCTTTTGCTAAGAAACCACTTTTCTACCATTCATACTTTCTGAGATAGACTCCGACGAAATTTGTATGGCGGCCATCTTTTTTACGCCATTTTGAAATTTTTTTCAGCTCATTGGCATTTGCACGAGATTTCGAATGACATTTGGTCGAGCACCCCCCACCTATCTTCAATACCCTGGCTGTGCTCTTCACCCGTTTCCGAAATCCTCAATCATCAGCTCTCTCCATATTTTTCGCTGAGTCATTTCTTGACTTCTACACGAAGCCATAAGTGAAAAAAAAATGTTCATACAAAATTTTACAGGAGGACATTTTGGGGAAATTCTCGAAAACTTCCCCAAATGTGGCTACACTGCTTTTATATTTCAATACTGCCCTTCGAGTTAAACACTCGGTTCATACATGTCGACTCCCCGAAATGTTCCCAAGTGCCTCAAAAACACGATAAAAATTTTCAAAAACAGAAAAAAATACAAAATGGCCGCCATCTCAGTTCACAGAAATATTTTACACAGTTTTGTATTTTTCCCAGTAACTACAGGATATATCGCTCCCGATGACGTTTCAATTATTCATCTCGCTCGCACCCAGACGACACGACTGCCCCTGAAAAGTGCCCATTTCGAAAATCACTTTTACTTTGATAGATTCCAGTGTTGCCAGTCTTCGGCGACAAAACTACCCAAATGTCATTTGTACGAGTAAAACACGTAATCGCTAATACTCGGATTTTGCAAAATGTCCGTTTTTAGATTTTTTACTTTTTGGGGAAAATATCGAAATTTCCCGAGAAATGGGGTAATTTTTTCTGTCCGACTCAACACTTCGAGTACACACAATTGCTCCATAGAAGTCGAAACGCTCCGATGCTGCCAAGTGTGAGAAATTTGAATTTCAAAATCGCGTTTTTTTGTTCATCACACTGATTGGCCGCCTGAACAGCCGCCATCTTGGATTTTCAAAAATTACTCCCGTTTTGTCAAAATTCAGGGTAATTGTGGGCGAAACATGCAAAAATTAACATCTTCAACCACCCCGTTTAGGATCAGTGGCGCCGCGGGTTGGGGTCGAAAAATGGTCCGTCGCCTTACGGATGGTCGCCAGAAACACCGCTTAGGTGTTTCTGGCGGGCCTTGCTGTTGGAGGGGAGCTCCATGCTCCACTTCGTGGAGGGGCTGCGCAAGCGGCCGGGCACCGGCGGGTTCGCGGAGGTTTGCGCAAGCGTTCCCGTGTTCCCGTCATACGGTGCGAGGAGGAAACACCGTGGGGTTTAGCCGGTAAGAGTCCGGCATAACCCAGCCGCTCCCCCGGGCGACTGGGTATCCATGAGGATTCCCCACGATAAAAAAAAAAAAAAAAAAAAACATGGGGTCGAAAAATGAAAAATTTTAAAACACCACTGCTCGGCCGCATCTTGTTTTTCTAAATTTTCCATTTTTTTTAAAAACCATTTACTCATTTCCTCGAGTGCTGCGTTTTTGAACGGAATCGGTTGGAAAACAAAATAGTTATGAAAGTCACGTCGGCCGCCATCTTGTTTTTCTGAAATGTCATGATTTTTCCCTACTCGACTCCCGCACTCAAACACGTCTCCCCTACATCATTGTATCGTTTTTATCTGTGTCTAGAAGAACAATGTCAATTTTCTTATAGCTCCTAATCGCCAAACAAATTAGTACTTATGAAAAAAAAAAATTGCCCCATTTTGAAATTTTTTCTTTTCAATAAATAGACCTCTTCGTTCTGGTCATCTTTTGCTAAGAAATCACTTTTCTATGTTTCATACTTTCTGAGATAGGCACCGACGAAATTTGTATGGCGGCCATCTTTTTTTCGCCATTTTGAAAAAAATTTCAGCTCATTGGCAATTGCACGAGGTTTCGAATGACATTTGGTCGAGCACCCCCCACCTATCTTCAATACCCTGGCTGTGCTCTTCACTCGTCTCCGAAATCTTCAATCATCAGCTCTCTCCATAATTTTCGTCGAGTTATTTCTTGACTTCTATACTAAGCCATAAGTGAAAAAAAAATTGTTCATACAAAATTTTACAGGAGGACATTATGGGGAAAATCTCGAAAACTACCCCAAATGTGGCAACACCGTTTATATATCTCAATACTGCCGGTCGAGTTACACAATCGGTTCATACATGTCGACTTTCCGAAATGTGCCAAGTGCCTCAAAAACACGTTCAAAATTTCCAAAATCAGAAAAAAATACAAAATGGCCGCCACTTTCGTTCACAGAAATATTTTACACAGTTTCGTATTTTTCCCAGTAACTGCAGGATATACCGTTCCTGATGACGTTTCAAATTTTCATTTCGCTCGCACCCAGGCGACATGATTGCCTCTGAAAAGTGACCATGTCGAAAATCACTTTTATTTTGATAGATTCCAGTGTTGCCAGTCCTCGGCGACAAAAATACCAAAATGACATTTTTACGAGTAAGACACGTGATCGCTTATACTCGGATTTCGCAAAATGTCCATATTTCGATTTTTTAATTTTTGGGGAAAATCTCGAAATTTACCTAGAAATGGGGTAATTTTTTTTCCCCCACTCAATACTTCGAGTCTATACACACAATCGCCCCATAGAAGTCGAAACGGTCCGATGATGCCAAGTGTGTGAAAATTGAATTTTAAAATTGCATTTTTTCGTACCTCACACTGATTGGCCGTCAGAACAGCCGCCATCTTGGATTTTGAAAAATTTTTCCCGTTTTGTCAAAATTCAGGATAATTGTGGGCGAATCAAGCAAAAATTGACATCTTCAACCACCCCGTTTAGGATCTGTGGCGCCGCGGTTTGGGGTCGAAAAATGAAAAATTTTAAAACACCACAGCTCGGCCGCCATCTTGATTTTCCAATTTTTTCCAATTTTTCTAGAAATCATTTACTCATTTCCTCGAGTGCTGTGACTTTGAACGAAATCGGTTGAAAAACAAAAGAGTTACGAAAGTCACGTCGACCGCCATCTTGTTTTTACGAAATGTCATAATTTTTCTTTACTACACTTCCGCACCCAAATACATCTCCCATACATCATTGTATCTTATTCTATCTGTTTCCAAGAGAACAATGACAATTTTCCCATAGCTCCTAATCGCCATACAATTTAGTATGAAAAAAAAAATATTCCGCCATTTTGAATTTTTTTTTTCCAATAGATATACCTTCTCTTCCTGATATTCTCTTGCTAAGAAACCACTTTTCTATCTTTCATACTTTCTGAGACAGACACCGCCGAAATTTGTATGGCGGCCATCTTTTTTACGCCATTTTGAAAATTTTTTCAGCTCAATGGTAACTGCACGAGGTTTCAAATGACATTTGGTCGAGCACCCCCCACCTATCTTCAATACCCTGCCCGTGCCTTTCACCCGTCTCCGAAATCCTCAATCATCAGCTCTCTCCATATTTTTCGCCGAGTCATTTATGGACTTCTATACAAAGCCATTAGTAAAAAAAAAATGGTTCATACAAAATTTTACAGGAGGACATTTTGGGGAAAATCACGAAAAGTACCCCAAATGTGGCAACACTGCTTTTGTGTTTCGATACTGCCCGTCGAGTTACATAATCGGTTCATACATGTCGACTTTCCGAAATGTTGCCAAGTGCCTCAAAAACACGATCAAAATTTTCAAAAACAGAAAAAAATACAAAATGGCCGCCACCTCATTTGCGGTAAATATTTTACACAGTTTCGTATTTTTCCTAGTAACTACAGGATATACCGCTCCCGATGACGTTTCAATTTTTCATCTCGCTCGCACCCAGGCGACACGATAGCCCCTGAAAAGTGACCATGTCGAAAATCACTTTTACTTTGATAGATTCCAGTGTTGCCAGTCCTCGGCGAAAAAAATACTCAAATGTCATTTGTATGAGTAAGACACGTGATCGCTTATACTCGGATTTTGCAAAAAGTCCGTATTTCGATTTTTTACTTTTTGGGGAAAATCTCGAAATTTCCCGAGAAATGGGGTAATTTTTTCTGCCCCACTCAAAACTTCGAGTCTATACACACAATCGCCCGACAGAAGTCGAAACGCTCCGATGCTGCCAACTGTGAGAAATTTGAGTTTCAAAATTGCGATTTTTCATATCTCACACTTATTGGCCGCCAGAACAGCCGCCATCTTGGATTTTAAAAAATTACTCCCATTTCGTCAAAATCCAGGATAATTGTGGGCGAAACAAGAAAAAATTAACATCCACAACCACGCCGCTTAGGATCTGTGGCGCCGCGGTTTGGGGTCGAAAAATGAAAAATTTCAAAACACCACTGCTCGGCCGCCATCTTGTTTTTTAAAATTTTTCCAATTTTTCTAAAAACCATTTACTCATTACCTCAAGAAACTGCAATTTTGAACGAAATCGGTTGGAAAACAAAAGAGATACGAAAGTCACGTCGGCCGCCATCTTGTTTTTCTGAAATGTCATAATTTTTCCCTAGTCGACTCCCGCACCCGAACACATCTCCCGTACATCATTATATTGTTTTCTGTCTCTTTCTGGGAGAACAATTATGTCAATGAGTCAGTCAGTGGTAATTGAGCTATATATAGTATAACTAGTTTTTCGCGTGGGGGCGCGGCCCGCTAAAGCGGACCGCGTAACTGCTGGGAGCCATTTACTTGGTCGCTCATGCTCGGATTTTGCAAAAAGTGGGTATTTAGATTTTTCCCCAAAAATGGGGTAATTTTTTTTTACAAATCGACACCCAAAGTCTATACGTACATTCACCCCATAAACATGCAAATGTTCTGATCTTGCCAACTGTGACAAATTTGAATTAAACGGTCCCGGTTTGAGGTAGAACAATGAAAATGTTGAAAACACTAAGCTCAGCCGCCATCTTGTTTTTACAAGATTTTCCATTTTTTCTATGATTAATTTACTCATTTCCTCCAATACTGCGAGTTTGAACAAAATCGGTTGGAAAACAAAAGAATTACAAAAGTCACGTCGGCCGCCATCTTGTTTTTCTGAAATGTCATAATTTTTTCCTACTCTACTCAAGCCCATAAACACATCTCCGATACATCATTGTATCGTTTTCTACCTGTTTCTAAGAGAACAATGACAATTTTCTTTTAGCGCCTAATCGCCATACAATTTAGTATGAAAAAAAAAATCCGCCATTTTGAAATTTTTTTTCTTTCAATAAATATAACTCTTTATCCCGGTCATCTTTTGCTAAGAAACCACTTTTCTATCTTTCATACTTTTTGAGATAGACACTGGCGAAATTTGTATGGCGGCCATCTTTTTTTCGCCATTTTGAAATTTTTTTTCACATTGGCAATTGCACGAGGTTTCGAATGACATTTGGTCGAGCACCCCCCACCTATCTTCAATACCCTGGCTGTGCTCTTCACCCGTCTCCGAAATCCTCAATCATCAGCTCTCTCCATATTTTTCGCCGAGTCATTTTTTGACTTCTATACGAAGCCATAAGTGAAAAAAAATTGTTCATACAAAATTTTACAGGAGGACATTTTGGGGAAAATCTCGAAAACTACCCCAAATGTGGCAACACTTTCTATATATTTCGATACTGCCCGTTGAGTTACACAATCGGTTCATACATGTCGACTTTCCGAAATGTTGCCAAGTGCCTCAAAAATACGATCAAAATATTCAAAAAAATTAAATAAATACAAAATGGCCGCCACCCCATTCCACATAAATATTTTACATAGTTTCGTATCCTTCCCAGTAACTACAGGATAAACCGCTCCTGATGACGTTTCAATTTTTCATCTCGCTTGCACCCAGGCGACATGATGGCCCCTGAAAAGTGACCATGTCGAAAATCACTTTTACTTTGATAGATTCCAGTGTTGCCAGTGCTCGATCACAAAAATACCCAAATGTCATTTGTACGAGTAAGACACGTGGTCGCTCATACTCGGATTTCGCAAAAAGTCCGTATTTCGATTTTTTACTTTTTGGGGAAAATCTCGAAATTTCCCGAAAAATGGGGTATATTTTTTTCCCCCACTCAATACTTCGAGTCTGTACACACAATCGCCCCATAGAAGTCGAAACGCTCCGATGCTGCCAACTGTGAGAAATTTGAGTTTCAAAATTGCGATTTTTCATACCTCACACTGATTGGCCTCCAGAACAGCCGCCATCTTGGATTTTGAAAAATTACTCCCGTTTTGTCAAAATTCAGGATAATTGTGGGCGAAACAAGAAAAAATTATCACCCTCGAGCACCCCGTTTAGGATCTGTGGCGCCGCGGTTTGGGGTCGAAAAATGAAAAATTTTAAAACGCCACAGCTCGGCCGCCATCTTGTTTTTCCAAATTTTTCCAATTTTTCTAAAAACCATTTACTCATTTCCTTGATTGCTGCGACTTTGAACGAAATCGGTTGGAAAACAAAAGAGTTACGAAAGTCACGTCGGCCGCCATCTTGTTTTTCTGAAATGTCATAATTTTTCCCTAGTCATCTCCCGCACCCGAACACATCTCCCATACATCATTACATCATTTTCCGTCTCCTTCTGGGAGAACAATTATGTCAATGAGTGAGTCAGTCAGTCAGTGGTAATCGAGCTATATATATTATAATAATAACTAGTTTTTCGCGTGGGGGCGCGGCCCGCTAAAGCGGACCGCGTAACTGCTTGGAGCAATTTTCGTGGTCGCTCATACTTTCGTGGATTTTGCAAAAAGTGCTTATTTCGATTTTTCCCCAAAAAATGGGGTAATTTTTTATACCAATCTACACCCGAAGTCTATACGTACGATCATCCCATAATCGTCCAAATGTTCTGATGTTGCCAACTGTGAGAAATTTGAAAAAAAAAACTGTCCCGGTTTGAGGAAGAAAAATAAAAATTTTGAAAACACCACAGCTGAGCCGCCATCTTGTTTTTCCAAATTTTTCTATTTTGCCTAAAAACCGTTTACTCATTTCATCAAGTACTGCGACTTTGAACGAAAACAGTTGGAAAACAAAAAAGTTACGAAAGTCACGTCGGCCGCCATTTTGTTTTCCTGAAATATCATAATTTTTCCCTTTTTCTTTTCAGCCCTCAAACACATTTGCTACACATCATTGTATCGTTTTATGTCTCTTTATAGGATCTATCTCAATTTTCTTATAGTTCCTTATCGCCATACAAAAAAAAATACAGAAAAAAAAATTCCGAAATTTTGAATTTTTTTTTTCTTTCAATTAATAGACCTCCACGTTCTTATTAACTTTTACAAAGAAACCACTTTTCTATCTTTCATACTTTCTGAAATAGAGAACTACAAACTTTGTATGGCGGCCATCTTTTTTTCGCCATTTTGAAATTTTTTTCAGCCCACTGGCAATTGCACGAGGTTTCGAATGACATTTGGTCGAGCACCCCCCACCTATCTTCAATACCCTGGCTGAGCCCTTCACCCGTCTCCGAAATCCTCAATCTTCAGCTCTCTCCATATTTTTCACCGAGTCATTTTTTGACTTGTATACGAAGCCACAAGTAAAAAAAAAATTGTTCATACAAAATTTTACAGGAGGACATTTTGGGGAAAATCACGAAAACTACCCCAAATGTGGCAACACTGCTTTTGTGTTTCGATACTGCTCGTCGAGTTACACAATCGGTTCATACATGTCGACTTTCCGAAATGTGGCCAAGTGCCTCAAAAACACGATCAAAATATTCAAAAAAAATTAAATGAATACAAAATGGCCGCCACCGCATTTCACAGAAATATTTTACATAGTTTAGTACTTTTCCCAGTAACTACAGGATATGCCACTTCGTATGACATTTAAATTTTTCATCTCGCTCGCACCCAGGTGACATGATGGCCCCTGGAAAGTGAGCATGTCGAAAATCACTTTTACTTTGATAGATTCCAGTGTTGCCAGTGCTCGATCACAAAAATACCCAAATGTCATTTGTACGAGTAAGACACGTGGTCGCTCATACTTGGATTTCGCAAAAAGTGCGTATTTCGATTTTTTACTTTTTGGGGAAAATCTCGAAATTTCCCGAGAAATGGGGTAATTTTTTTCCCCCGCTCAAAACTTCTAGTCTATACACACAATCGTCCCATAGAAGATGAAACGCTCCCATGTTGCCAACTATGAGAAATTTGAATTTCAAAATTGTGTTTTTTCGTACCTCATACTGATTGGCCGCCAGAACAGCCGCCATCTTGGATTTTTAAAAATTACTCACATTTTGCCAAAATTCAGGATAGTTGTGGGCGAAACAAGAAAAAATTATCATCCTCGATTACTTCGTTTCGGATTTGTGGCGCCGCGGTTTGGAGTCGAAAAATGAAAAATTTTAAAACACCACAGCTCGGCCGCCATCTTGTTTTTCCAATTTTTTTCAATTTTTCTAGAAACCATTTACTTATGTCCTCAAGTGCTGTAACTTTGAACGAGATCGGTTGAAAAACAAAAGAGTTACAAAAGTCACGTCGGCCGCCATCTTGTTTTTCTGAAATGTCATAATTTTTCCCTAGTCGACTCCCGCACCCGAACACATCTCCCATACATCATTATATCATTTTCCGTCTCCTTCTGGGAGAACAATTATGTCAATGAGTCAGTGAGTCAGTCAGTGAGTGGTAATCGAGCTATATATATTATAACTAGTTTTTCGCGTGGGGGCGCGGCCCGCTAAAGCGGACCGCGTAACTGCTGGGAGCCATTTACTTGGTCGCTCATACTCGGATTTTGCAAAAAGTGGGTATTTAGATTTTTCACCAAAAATGGGGTAATTTTTTTCACAAATCGACACCCGAAGTCTATACGTACGATCACCTCATAAACATGCAAATGTTCTGATCTTGCCAACTGTGACAAATTTGAATTAAACGGTCCCGGTTTGAGGTAGAACAATGAAAATGTTGAAAACACTAAAGCTCAGCCGCCATCTTGTTTTTACAAGATTTTCCATTTTTTCTATAATCAATTTACTCATTTCCTCCAGTACTGCGAGTTTGAACGAAATCGGTTGGAAAACAAAAGAGTTACGAAAGTCACGTCGGCCGCCATCTTGTTTTTCTGAAATGTCATAATTTTTCCTTACTCAACTCCCGCGCGCAAACACATTTCCTTTACATCATTGTATCGTTTTCTATTTGTGTCTAGGAGAACAATGTCAATTTTCTTATAGCTCCGAATCGCCATACAATTTAGTATGAAAAATTTTTTTCCGCCATTTTGAATTTTTTTTTCTGCCAATAAATAAACCTTCTCGTCCTGATCTTCTCTTGCTAAGAAACCACTTTTCTATCTTTCATACTTTCTGAGACTGACACCGACGAAATTTGTATGGCGGCCATCTTTTTTTAGCCATTTTGAAATTTTTTTCAGCTCACTGGCAGCTGCACGAGGTTTCAAATGACATTTGGTCGAGCACCCCCCACCTATTTTTAATACCTTGGCCGAGCCCTTCACCCGTCTCGGAAATCCTCAATCATCAGCTCTCTCCATATTTTTCGCCGAGTCATTTCTTGACTTCTATACGAAGCCTAAAGTGAAAAAAATATTGTTCATACAAAATTTTACAGGAGGACATTTTGGGGAAAATCTCGAAAACTACCCCAAATGTGGCAACACAGCTTATATATCTCGATACTGCCGGTCGAGTTACACACTCGATTCATGCATGTCGACTTTCCGAAATGTTGCCAAGTGCCTCAAAAACACGATCAAAATATTCGAAAAAATTAAATAAAAACAAAATGGCCGCCACCCCATTCCACATAAATATTTTACATAGTTTCGTATTCTTCCTAGTAACTACAGGATTAACCGCTCCTGGTGACGTTACAATTTTTCATCTCGCTTGCACAAAGGCGACATGATGGCCCCTGAAAAGTGACCATGTCGAAAATCACTTTTACTTTGATAGATTCCAGTGTTGCCAGTGCTCGATCACAAAAATACCCAAATGTTATTTGTACCAGTAGGACGCGTGGTCGCTCATACTCGAATTTTGCAAAAAGTCCGTATTTCGATTTTTTACGTTTTGGGGAAAATCTCGAAATTTCCCGAGAAATGGGGTAATTTTTTTCCCCCAGTCAATACTTCGAGTCAAAACGCACAATCGTCCCATAGAAGTCGAAACGCTCCGATGTTGTCAACTATGAGAAATTTGAATTTCAAAATCGTGTTTTTTCGTACATCAGACTGATTGGCCGCCAGAACAGCCGCCATCTTGGATTTTGAAAAATTACTCACGTTTTGTCAAAATTCAGAATAATTGCGAGCGAATCAAGCAAAAATTGACATCTTCAACCACCCCGTTTAGGATCTGTGGCGCCGTGGTTTGGGGTCGAAAAATGAAAAATTTTAAAACGCCACACCTCGGCCGCCATCTTGTTTTTCCAAATTTTTCCAATTTTTCTAGAAACCATTTACTCATTTCCTCGAGTGCTGCGACTTAGAACGAAATCGGTTGGAAAACAAAAGAGTTACGAAAGTCACGTCGGCCGCCATCTTGTTTTTCTGAAATGTCATAATTTTTCCCTAGTCATCTCCCGCACCCGAACACATCTCCCATACATCATTATATCGTTTTCCGTCTCCTTCTGGGAGAACAATTATGTCAATGAGTGAGTCAGTGAGTGGTAATCGAGCTATATATATTATAACTAGTTTTTCGCGTGGGGGCGCGGCCCGCTAAAGCGGACCGCGTAACTGCTTGGAGCAATGTTCGTGGTCGCTCATACTCGGATTTTGCAAAAAGTCCGTATTTCGATTTTTCCCAAAAAATGGGGTAATTTTTTTTCACCAATCTACACCCCCATGTCTATACCTACGGTCACCCCAAAAACGTTAAAACGTTCTGATGTTGCCAACTGTGACTAATTTGAGTGAAACCGTCCCGGTTTGAGGTAGAAAAATGAAAAATATTGAAAACATCACAGATCAGCCACCATCTTGTTTTTTCAAAATTTTCTACTTTTGTTTAAAGCCATTTACTTATTTCCTTGAGTACTATGACTTTGAGCGAAATCGGTTGGAAAACAAAAAAGTTACAAAAGTCACATCGGCCGCCATTTTGTTTTTCTGAAATATCATAATTTTTCCCTTTTCATATCTTTCCCTCGAACACATCTCCTATACATCACTGTATCGTTTCCTATTTGTTTATAGGAGAACAAGGACTTATTTTCTTATAGCTCCCAATCGCCATACAATTTAGTATGGAAAAAAATATTCCACCATTTTGATTTTTTTTTCTTTTCGCTAAATAGACTTTCTCATCCTAATCTTTTATTGCTTAGAAATCACTTTTCTATCATTCATACTTTCTGAGATAGACACCGACGAAATTTGTATGGAGGCCATCTTTTTTCCGCCATTTAGAAAAATTTTTCAGCGCATTGGCAATTGCACGAGGTTTCAAATGACATTTGGTCGAGCACCCCCCACCTATCTTCAATACCCTGGCTGAGCCCTTCACCCGTCTCCGAAATCCTCAATCATCAGCTCTCTCCATAATTTTCACCGAGTCATTTTTAGACTTCTATACGAAGCCACAAGTGAAAAAAAAATTGTTCATACAAAATTTTACAGGAGGATATTTTGGGGAAAATCTCGAAAACTACCCCGAATGTGGCAACACTGCTTATACATCTCGACACTGCTAGTCGAGTTACACAATCGGTCCATACATGTCGACTCTCCGAAATGTCGCCAATTACCTCAAAAACACGATCAAAATTTTTGAAAAACAAGAAAAAATACAAAATGGCCGCCACCCCATTCCACATAAATATTTTACATAGTTTCGTATTCTTCCCAGTAACTACAGGATAAACCGCTCCTGATGACGTTTCAATTTTTCATCTCGCTCGCACCCAGGCGACATGATGGCCCCTGAAAAGTGACCATGTCGAAAATCACTTTTACTTTGATAGATTCCAGTGTTGCCAGTGCTCGATCACAAAAATACCCAAATGTCATTTGTACGAGTAAAACACGTGGTCGCTCATACTCTGATTTCGCAAAAAGTCCGTATTTAGATTTTTTACTTTTTGGGGAAAATCTCGAAATTTCCCGAAAAATGGGGTAATTTTTTCCCCCACTCAATACTTCGAGTCTGTACACACAATCGCCCCATAGAAGTCGAAACGCTCCGATGTTGCCAACTGTGAGAAATTCAAATTTTAAAATCGCGTTTTTTCGTACTTCACACTGATTGGCCGCCAGAACAGCCGCCATCTTGGATTTTGAAAAATTTCTCCCGTTTTGTCAAAATTCAGGATAATTGTGGGCGAAACAAGAAAAAAATATCATCTCCGAGTACCCCGTTTAGGATTTGTGGCGCTGCGGTTTGGGGTCGAAAAATGAAAAATTTTAAAACGCCACAGCTCGGCCGCCATCTTGTTTTTCCAAATTTTTCCAATTTTTCTAAAAACCATTTACTCATTTCCTTGAATACTGCAAGTTTGAACGAAATCGGTTGGAAAACAAAAGAGATACGAAAGTCACGTCGGCCGCCATCTTGTTTTTCTGAAATGTCATAATTTTTCCCTAGTCGACTCCCGCACCCGAACACATCTCCCATACATCATTATATCATTTTCCGTCTCCTTCTGGGAGAACAATTATGTCAATGAGTCAGTCAGTCAGTCAGTCAGTGAGTGGTAATCGAGCTATATATATTATAACTAGTTTTTCGCGTGGGGGCGCGGCCCGCTAAAGCGGACCGCGTAACTGCTTGGAGCAATTCCCATGGGCGCTAATACTCAGATTTAGCAAAAAGTGCGTATTTCGATTTTTCCCGAAAAATGGGGTAATTTTTTTTCACCAATCTACACCCGAAACCCATACGTACGATCACCCCTAAACGTCCAAATGTTCTGATGTTGCCAACTGTGACAAATTTGAATGAAACCGTCCCGGTTTGAGGTAGAACAATGAAAATGTTGAAAACACTACAGTTCAGCCGCCATCTTGTTTTACAAGATTTTCCATTTTTTCTATAATCAATTTACTCATTTCCTCAAGTACTGCGAGTTTGAACAAAATCGGTTGGAAAACAAAAGAGTTACAAAAGTCACGTCGGCCGTCTCTTGTTTTTCTGAAATGTCATAATTTTTCTTTATTACACTTCTGCACCCAAATACATCTCCCTTACATCATTGTATCGTTTTATGTCTGTTTCTAGGAGAACTGCCAATTTTCTTATAGCTCCAAATCGCCATACAATTTAGTATGAAAAAAAAAAATCCGCCATTTTGAATTTTTTTTTCTTTCAATAGATAGTTGTATGGCGCCCATCTTTTTTACGCCAGTTTGAAATTTTTTTCACTCACTGGCAATTGCACGAGGTTTTGAATGACATTTGGTCGAGCACCCTCCACCTATCTTTAATACCCTGGCTGTGCGCTTCACCCGTCTCCGAAATCCTCAATCATCAGCGCTCTCCATATTTTTCACCGAGTCATTTCTTGACTTCTATACGAAGCCACAAGTGAAAAAAATTGTTCATACAAAATTTTACAGGAAGACATTTTGGGGAAAATCACGAAAACTACCCCAAATGTGGCAACACTGCTTTTGTATTTCGATACTGCCCGTTGAGTTACACAATCGGTTGATACATGTCGACTTTCCGAAATGTGGCCAAGTGCCTCAAAAACACGATCAAAATATTCAAAAAAATTAAATGAATACAAAATGGCCGCCACCGCATTTCACAGAAACATGTTACATACTTTAGGACTTTTCCCAGTAACTACAGGATATGCCGCTTCGTATTACATTTAAATTTTTCATCTCGCTCGCACCCAGGTGACATGATGGCCCCTGAAAAGTGCCCATGTCGAAAATCACTTTAACTTTGATAGATTCCAGTGTTGCCAGTGCCCGATCACAAAAATACCCAAATGTCATTTGTAAGACACGTGATTACTCATACTCGGATTTCGCAAAAAGTCCGTATTTTGATTTTTTTCTTTTTGGGGAAAATCTCGAAATTCCCCAAGAAATGGGGTAATTTTTTTTCACTCTGTACTTCGAGTCTGTACACACAATCGCCCCATAGAAGTCGAATCGCTCCAGTGTTGCCAAGTGTGAGAAATTTGAATTTCAAAATCGCGTTTTTTTTGTACCTGGGACTGATCGGTTGCCAGAACAGCCGCCATCTTGGATTTTTAAAAACCACTCCTATTTTGTCAAAATTCAGGATGATTGTGGGCGCAACAAGAAAAAATTATTATCCTCGAGTACCCCGTTTAGGATCTGTGGAGCCGCGGTTTGGGGTCGAAAAATGAAAAATTTTAAATCACCACAGCTCGGCCGCCATCTTGTTTTTCCAAATTTTTCCAATTTTTCTAAAAACAATTTACCTATTTCCTTCAGTATTGCGACTTTGAACGAAATTGGTTGGAAAACAAAAGAGTTACGAAAGTCACGTCGGCCGCCATATTGTTTTTCTGAAATGTCATAATTTTTCCCTAGTCGACTCCTGCACCCGAACACATCTCCCGTACATCATTATATCGTTGTATGTCTGTTTCTAGGAGAACAATGTCAATTTTCTTATAGCTGCCAATCGCCATACAATTTAGTATGGAAAAAAATTTTCCGCCATTTTGAATTTTTTTTCTTCCAATAGATAAACTTACTCGTCCTGATCTTCTATTGCTATGAAACCACTTTTCTATCTTTCATACTTTCCGAGACAGACACCGACGAAATTTGTATGGCGGCCATCTTTTTTTCGCCATTTTGAAATTTTTTTCAGCTCATTGGCATTTGCACGAGATTTCGAATGACATTTGGTCGAGCACCCCCCACCTATCTTCAATACCCTGGCTGAGCCCTTCATCCGTCTCCGAAATCCTCAATCATCAGCTCTCTCCATATTTTTCACCGAGTCATTTTTTGACTTGTATACGAAGCCACAAATGAAAAAAAAATTGTTCATACAAAATTTTACAGGAGGACATTTTGGGGAAAATCACGAAAACTACCAGAAATGTGGCAACACTTTCTATATATTTCGATACTACCCGTCGAGTAACACAATCGGTTCATACATGTCGACTTTCCGAAATGTTGCCAAGTGCCTCAAAAACATGATCAAAATTTTCAAAAACAGAAAAAAATACAAAATGGCCGCCACCTCAGTTCACAGAAATATTTTACATAGTTTCGTATTTTTCCCAGTAACTACAGGATATACCGCCCCTGATGACGTTTCAAGTTTTCATCTCGCTCGCACCCAGGCGCCACGATAGCCCCTGAAATGTGACCATGTCGAAAATCACTTTTACTTTGATAGATCACAGTGTTGCCAGTCCTCGGCGACAAAAATACTCAAATGTCATTTGTATGAGTAAGACACGTGATCGCTTATACTCGGATTTTGCAAAAAGTCCGTATTTCGATTTTTTACTTTTTGGAGAAAATCTCGAAATTTCCCGAGAAATGGGGTAATTTTTTCTTCCCCAATCAATACTTCGAGTCTTTACACACAATCGCCCCATAGAAGTCGAAACGCTCCGATGCTGCCAACTGTGAGAAATTTGAGTTTCAAAATTGCGATTTTTCATACCTCACATTGATTGGCCGCCAGAACAGCCGCCATCTTGGATTTTTAAAAATTACTCCCATTTTGTCAAAATTCAGGATAATTGTGGGCGAAACAAGAAAAAATTGACATCTTCAACCACCCCGTTTAGGATCTGTGGCGCCGCGGTTTAGGGTCGAAAAATGAAAAATTTTAAAACGCCACAGCTCGGCCGCCATCTTGTTTTTCCAAATTTTTCCAATTTTTCTAGAAACCATTTTTTTATTTCCTCAAGTGCTGCGACTTTGAACGAAATCGGTTGGAAAACAAAAGAGTAACGAAAGTCGCGTCGGCCGCCATCTTGTTTTTCTTAAATGTCATAATTTTTCCCTAGTCGACTCCCGCACCCGAACACATCTCCCATACATCATTATATCGTTTTCTGTGTCTTTCTGGGAGAACAATTATGTCAATCAGTGAGTCAGTCAGTCAGTCAGTGGTAATCGAGCTATATATAGTATAGTTTTTTGCGTGGGGGCGCGGCCCACTAAAGCGGACCGCGTAACTGCTTGGAGCAATTTCCGTGGTCGCTCATACTCGGTTTCAATTTTTTTCCGAAAAATGGGGTAATTTTTTTCACCAATCTACACCCGAAGTCTATACGTACGATCACCCCATAAACGTCAAAATGTTCTGATGTTGCCAACTGTGACAAATTTGAATTAAACCGTCCCGGTTTGAGGTGGAACAATGAAAAATTTGCAAACACTACAGCTCAGCCGCCATCTTGTTTTTCCAAATTTTTCCAATTTTTCTAAAAACCATTCACTAATTTCCTTGAGTACTCCGATTTTGAACGAAATCGGTTGGAAAACAAAAGAGTTACAAAAGTCACGTCGGCCGCCATCTTGTTTTTCTGAAATGTCATAATTTTTCCGTACTCTACTCCTGCCCATAGACACATCTCCCATACATTAATCTCTCGTTTTCTATCTTTTTCTAGGAGAACAATGACAATTTTCCCATAGCTCCTAATCGCCGTACAATTTAGTATGAAAAAAAAGTATTCCGCCATTTTGTATTTTTTTTCTTTTCGCTAAATAGACTTCCTCATCCTGATCTTCTATTGCAAAGAAACCACTTCTCCATCTTTCATACTTTCTGAGATAGACACCGACGAAATTTGTATGGCGGCCATCTTTTTTCCGCCATTTTGAAAATTTTTTCAGCGCATTGGCAATTGCTCGCGGTTTCGAATGACATTTGGTCGAGCACCCCCCACCTACCTTCAATACCCTGGCTGAACCCTTCACCCGTCTCCGAAATCCTCAATCATCAGCTCTCTCCATATTTTTCACCGAGTCATTTCTTGACTTCTATACGAAACCACAAGTGAAAAAAAAATTGTTCATACAAAATTTTACAGGAGGACATTTTGGGGAAAATCTCTAAAACTACCCCAAATGTGGCAACACTGCTTATACATCTCGATACTGCCGGTCGAGTTACACAATCGGTTCATACATGTCGACTTTCCGAAATGTTGCCAAGTGCCTCAAAATCGCGATCAAAATTTTCAAAAACAGAAAAAAATACAAAATGGCCGCCAACTCAGTTCACAGAAATATTTTACACAGTTTCGTATTTTTCCCAGTAACTACAGGATATACCGCTCCCGATGACGTTTCAATTTTTCATCTCGCTCGCACCCAGGCGACACGATAGCCCCTGAAAAGTGACCATGTCGAAAATTACTTTTACTTTGATAGATTCCAGTGTTGCCAGTCCTCGGCGACAAAAATACCAAAATGTCATTTCTACGAGTAAGACACGTGATCGCTCATACTCGGAATTCGCGAAAAGTCCGTATTTCGATTTTTTACTTTTTGGGGAAAATCTCGAAATTTCCCGAGAAATGGGGTAATTTTTTCTGCCCCACTCAACACTTCGAGTCCATACGTACAATCGTCCCATAGAAGTCGAAGCGCTTCGATGTTGCCAAGTGTGAGAAATTTGAATTTCAAAATCGCGTTTTTTCGTACCTTAGACTGATTGGCCGCCAGAACAGCCGCCATCTTGGATTTTTAAAAATTACTCACATTTTGTCAAAATTCAGGATAATTGTGGGCGAATCAAGCAAAAATTGACATCTTCAACCACCCCGTTTATGATCTGTGGCGCCGCGGTTTAGGGTCGAAAAATGAAAAATTTTAAAACGCCACAGTTCGGCCGCCATCTTGTTTTTCTAAATTTTTCCAATTTTTCTAAAAACCATTTGCTCATTTCCTTGAATACTCCAAGTTTGAACGAAATCGGTTGGAAAACAAAAGAGTTACGAAAGCCGCGTCGGCCGCCATCTTGTTTTTCTGAAATGTCATAATTTTTCCCTAGTCGACTCCCGCACCCGAACACATCTCCCGTACATCATTATATTGTTTTCTGTCTCTTTCTGGGAGAACAATTATGTCAATGAGTGAGTCAGTCAGTCAGTCAGTGGTAATCGAGCTATATATATTATAATAATAATATAATAATTACGCCTGGGCGTGAAAAAAATATTTTTCATAAATGTTCAACGATTTCCTACTATACAAGTGATACTAATTTAGTAGAGTACACATTACTACATTATTATATTTTAAATCTACTCCTACTATTTATTTTTTCCGTTACTTAGTAAATATTTTATAACTCGGATTAATTAAGGGGCCTGTGAACTACAATGTCTCCATTCATCATCATCATCAATACATATAATAAATCTGTTGTTTGTCTGTTTGTCTGTCTGTTTGTACGGGCTAATCTTTGGAACGGCTGGACCGATTCCAATGAAATTTTGTGTGGTGGTAGCCTATGTCCCTGGTCAACATATAGGATACTTTTCATCCCGGTAAAATAAAGAGTTCCCGTGGGATAGTTAAAAAACTGCAATTAATTTAACAGCTTTGTAAACAACAACTAATGAACTTAATTTAGTAAAATTGGTTATGCTGATACCTTATGTTGCCTTTTTAACAAAATATATATATAGTAAAACTTATTAATCCAATCGAGTTCCCGCGGGAAAGAAAACATTACAAAAACAAAACAAAAAACCTACGACTAAAACAGTTAGCAGGCGTCTTTCAAGTAACGGATTTTAATGAAATTTTATGATCCTACTTTATATATATGCCCGGTCAACATTTAAGATACTTTTCATCCTGAAAAATTTGAGAGCACCCGTGGGATGTTTTAAAAAACCTATAGCTACTTATCTCCGTAGCACAATCAAAACGGGGTCGAAATATCGACAGTTTAAATCGTCCTTTTGATCGTGCAACTTGGTATAACTATGCAAGATAACCCGTACGTAGCAGGAACGGGTTGCTACGTACACAGTAGCGCATCAGAATGCTTTATTACAATATCTGGGCGTTGGTATCATCTCAGAATAAGATAAGTTTGGTTAGTATAGATATTACAATCCACGATGACACGCCCCACTCTATCTTACTCCATGCGAATTGAGTAACATAAGCGATTTCGACAGAGTGTATAAGTAGAGGAAGACCAAAGAAGATATAGGTAAATTGTGTAAAAGAAGATAGCACGTTGACAGGAGAAATTGGAAGAAGACTCCTTTACGCGTCCATCGAACCCAAGGACCACTCATTTTGTACGGGAAATCTTGGGCAAAATTAAGAAATTCCACGGGAAACATTTTTGTAAAAAAAACGAACTACACGCGGGCGGAGCCGCGGGCAACAGCTAGTTAAAAATAAAGATAAAGATAAAGATAAATTTATTGGTAATCAAACAATGTGGGTAACTTAAATAACATTTTGAAGCCTTAACGTCCAAATATATCTAATGAACTTAATGGAATTACAACAAAATATTATTGTGCACCTGTTTTCCGAACTAGTTAAAACTGTGTCTCGGAAAACAGGGCTTCCAACTCGGAGACAAGCAATACAAGAAAAGGCGCGTTCGTGTAGGCTTAATTTAGCAAGAAAATGTGTGAGTGTGTGTGTGTGTGTGTGTGTGTGTGTGTGTGTGTAATGTAAGTAAGCAGGATTAGACTAGAATCTCCAAAAGTCCTTCAGTAGCCGAGTAAGTTTGTTTAAGAAGCCAATTCCTAAGGGTAACTTTATATTTATGGTGATTTAAAGAGTGGAGAGAAAGAATTCTATGTAACTTAATATAGAGGTAAGGTCCAAGGAAGACAAAAAACCTACGACTAAAGGCTGTATTTAGTTTACTATAGCTAGCAAGCTGAGGTCTACGACGGGTGCATTGACGAGTGAAATTCGTTAGAGAGTGTTGTTTAAGAGCAGTAGTCAAAATAAATAATTGCCGTACAGTTAGGACCTGACAATACTCGTAAAGAATATTTGTAGGATACAATCGGGGTTCAAAACAGCACACTAGTGATGTAACGAATGTTGGATTTTTCACATTCGCGAATGCGAATGCGATTGCGAATATTTATCTTCAACATTCGCGAATGCGAATGCGAATGCGAATATTTTAAAATTTCAAAAAAAGCGCGCGTAAAATGTTTGACAGGTTTGACATTTCGTGTCGGCCATGTTTAAATTGAACCCTAGTCGAGCCGATATTGGTTAATTGAATGAATTTAGTCACTGAAAGTTCATTATAAAAGTTTTGTTTTGTTTTGAGGTTAGTTTTATGTTATTTATCAAATTTAACTGATATTTAAAGGACAAAGTGGCATAAAAACATGAGTAAAACACACATCAGCGAAGTTTGGATGTATTTTACAATATGTGATGCTGAAAATGTTAATTGCAAGTTGTGTGATAAAAAGTACTCGCGCAAAGGCAGGACCACTAGTGCTATGAGAAATCACCTGGAAGCTAAACACAAAAATGAATATGAAGAATTGAAAAAAAGAGAATATGAAAAGCAAAATGCTGCTAAAATTAATTTAGTTTTTTAGTAAATAGAAACTGTAAACTTTATTTAAAAATGGTAGTAAAGTAATAATATACTACTAAATAAATGCAAACCTTACATAGTTGTAACAAGGCTGATTAATGTTAGATTTGATCAGACCTCTGAAGTTCTTTTTTCATAAATGGGACTTTAATTTAGAATGTAGAAAAATATCTAAGTGTTATTATTGTGTTATTATTTCATATGCATGCATATAATTATTTCCTTTTTCATTATTAAAAACATTCGCTAAATATTAGCATAATTTTTGCGAATGCGAATGCGAATGCGAATATTGAAAAATATGCGGATATTCGCGAATGCGAATGCGAATGCGAATATCCGTTACATCACTACAGCACACCTTCAGAACAGATCTTTGTGCGCGTTCAATTTGAATAAGAAGGGTCTTCGCTGCACCTCCCCACGTGGTTATACAATAGCTAATGATAGATTGGCATAGTGCTAGGTAGACCATTTTCAAAATTTCAGGTTCAGCTGAGTGACGAAGTTGTTTGAATATATAGATAAGTTTCCGAACTCTGTTTGATAGGAGTTCAATGTACTTTTTAAAAGTTAAATTACAGTCAATCACTATGCCAAGATATTTTATAAAAGAGACATTTTCAATATATACTAGATTACTGTCAGGTGTGTGGCTATACTGAGTTTGCGAGGCAACCAGCTTAGGTAAAGAGTTACTAGATGGAAGTGAAGAATTACGGATGGAAAAGTTTAAACATTTCGTTTTAGATATATTTAATGTTAATAGATTGTTGTTAAGCCATGCCCTTACAGTGTCAAAGCCTTTTTGGGCAAGTTTATATGTATCAGACCAAGTGTTAGAACAAAAGACCAAAACTGTATCGTCAGCATAGGAGAATATTTACCTTGATCAAGATGCATGTTACATAACTCATTCACATAGACCAGAAATAAACTCGGGCCAAGAATACTGCCTTGAGGCACCCCATGAGTAATTGGTAATTCTGAGCTTATGTAGGAATCTATCTTTACTAATTGGGTTCTATCTGTCAGGTAGCTCTGAAAGAGTGCAAGCTGGTTACCTCGGATTCCAAGAGACTGAAGCTTAGAAATTAAAATAGGTACGGAGACGGTGTCGAATGCCTTGGCCAGGTCTAGAAATAAACCTACACACTTTTGTCCTTTATCAAGATTGCGCACTATGTGGTCAACGAGGCTATGGACGGCATCCGCAGTAGACCGTTTCTTACGAAAACCAAATTGGTTAATTGATAATAGGTTGCATTACACCAGATAGGAAACAAGCCTCAAA
Source organism: Coenonympha glycerion (assembly GCA_963855885.1). Taxonomy (NCBI): domain Eukaryota; kingdom Metazoa; phylum Arthropoda; class Insecta; order Lepidoptera; family Nymphalidae; genus Coenonympha; species Coenonympha glycerion. The sequence continues at coordinate 9,800,909 of OY979636.1, read as the reverse complement.
TTAATGATTTTCTCTAGAATCTTAGACATCGCTGGCAAGATCGAGATGGGCCTATAATTTTCGATACGGTCTCTCTCGCCAGACTTATAAATGGGATGCAAAAGCGCTTTTTTGAACAGGTCAGGAAAAATACCTTTTTTAATACTGAGATTGCAAATATATGTGAGTGGAGGAACAATCACACTTTTATACATTTTTAAAAATCTAGACGAGATACCATCCCAACCGGCTGCACAGTTATATTTAAGAGAATCGATCAAGCGCTCAACTTCTGAGTCATCAGTCTCCAGCAAAACAAAAGATTCCCTGTGAGACATGAGTAATGGAGGAGTTAGAGAATTTATACTTATTTTATCGGCAAGTTGTCTTCCTATGTTGGCAAAGTAGGAATTGACTTCGTTTATACAGACTTGTTTATTACTATTTGTGAGCAAAAGATCTCGCGCAGAGGACTGAGTTTTTGATATATTCGTTACGGACTGAACAACATTCCACAATAATTTAGGATATTTACCAGCTTTAATAAATTCTTTTTTCTCAAAATCTCTTTTAACTTTATGTAGTAAGTTTGAGCAGTATTTACGATACCTTTTGTACGAAACCTGAAGAACTTCATTTAAAGGATCCTTTTTGAGCTTTAGATGTAACTTATCTCTATGGCGTATGCATTTCAGTAGTCCTGGTGTTATCCAGGGTTTGACAGGCCTACGTCTACGAGATAGGGGGATTTCAATGGTGTTTACTGATAAGGCATGTAAAATAGGGTCAATTAAATTTTTGGTAGCAGTGTTGGGGTCAAGGGTTGAGTAAACAGAATCAAAATTTATGTTAAGAATGTCATTAGTGAGCTGAGCTTCATCGGTTTTAGTGGTAAAGATTTTATTTTGTTGACAATTCGTTATCTTAGACATAGATACCAGCACTGCATAGTGATCAGTAAGCGTGGATTCTAAAACCAATATTTAAAATAACAAATCATTAGTAATTCGTGCATATTTGGATCATGTTGTGGTGTTATTCGGATTCATATAGTAATAATCTATGCTCCTGGCCATATTTGGTTCGGAAATACTTCTTTAAAACGAAATAATAATCAATTTTGATCAAAATTTTTATAACTTTGGTCGAGTTCTGTAATACCAAATATTATAAATGAAAACTTGTAACTTTAATTATTACAAAACAAATAAGTAGAAAACATGTCCTCTTTGACATAAAAATAAGCAAAACTTAATTCGTTTACAATTTCGTTCAACAATAGTATTTCGGAACCAGATATGGCCAGGAGCATGCACGAAAATTGCACGAATTACAAATGATTTTGGTATTACGTTTGTATGGGAGACACCGTGGGTCAAAAGACTTATCAATTTTATGAAATGGTTCTAATATAGTGAGACATGTGTAGCTATATACTGTGCCATACGTGTGCATATATGTTTATGTGTGTGGTACTGCAATTCCTGCCATTTTTCTGATAAAAGCCCCGAGTTGTTCGAAACAAATTGAAATACGGAACCCTTAAAGTTAAGTAGTACATACTTAGACTACTTTAATCAAGAAATGTTAAAAAAGAGGCTATGACATACAGACGGACGGACAGACAGACACACAGACCAAGACAAACATGACGAATCTATAATAATGGTTCCGTTTTTTACCATTTGGCTACGGAACCCTAAAAATTTATAAAAATGGCAATGGCAGTTGTCTTGCGATTTTTATTTCAGTACCATTTAAAAAAAAGAATTTACTTCAAACATTTCAGGGTGAGGGTTTGCAAATAGAATTTTAATTTTGCAAGCATAGGCGTTAAGTCCACCTTAAAAATCGTAGGTTCAATGCGAGAATGCGGCGTGCGCGCAACCGGCAGGTGTGGGGCCCTAGCGGCCGTTGCGCCCCCACTCCTTGGTTCCTATCGCATGTTGCAACTAACTTCCCGTTATAGGACCACCATGACTGATAATACACTGGGGTAGTCACAACCAGTGTGACCGTCACAAAATTGGCGAATCTGCCAAACACTGGCAAAAAAATCTGCCAAATCGATTCCTGAACTCTATAAGCACTGGAAAATTATTTTTTTGTAATTGCAGTGATAGCCTAGTGATTTTTACAAAATCTCCGTTCTATCGACACAAGACAAAAGTGCCATCTTAATAAGAAACATTTCCGACTAATTAAGTCATACAATGATAAGTAAATAAGTTTTTTCATTTTATTTCAAAGATTATAGAGATTTCCTTGAAATCTGCCAATTTCTGCCACATTCTTTAATCGTCAGCTTATTCTGCCAGACTAAAAATTTATGATCCAAATCTGCCCAAATGGCAGAAATCTGCCTCAAGCGATCACACTGGTCCCAACTCGCACTACAGATAACCGTACCACGAGTCATAGTCGTAAGTAGGTATAGTGGTCGCAATATCTCGCTGCACGCGGGACGATAGAATGGGTAAACGGACCATCTTCATCATCTTTGTCGCACTTACACGTGCTCTTGCTGGACAACAGGCACCGTCTTGTTTCCCCGTTTTATTGCACAGCGGGCAGCGAGAAATTGCCACCAGTAGGTATGAGTAGATATTATAGTAGAGCAACGGCTTGCTAAAGTCATAGTATATAACAGTAGAGCTTTACCTACTGATTTGCATACATATCGCGTTATAGTGAGTAAACCTTAGAACATAGACATGTGGTGTCGCGGACTGTTTTAACTTTTAAAGGAGAATAATTCCTAAGTAACCTTTACGGTTACATAATTTTAAAGTACCTTTAACGGTTTATGCAGCGCACACAACGGAAGGTCTCCAAAAGGAACATTTTTTCCGGTTTTTGCAACACTTTCATTGATGGAGGCTCTTTTTGGTCAAAGCGTGATGCCTTCCTCGACAAATGGATTATCTTACACACAAAAAAATTCAATTCGGATTTTGGACCAGTATTTAGCGCATTCAAACAAACTAACAAACAAACTCTTCAGCTATATAATATCTACCATATAAAAATAAGTCGGGTTTTCCTTCCTGACGCTATAACTCCAGAACGCACGAACCGATTTTGCATTCGTTGGAAACGTCTCGGGCTCCGTGAGGTTTATAGCAAAGAAAATTCAGGAAAAATTTCAACAGAAAAGCGGGAAAACCTTTTTAGCGGGTGGCGGAAGCCATCTGGTGGCGAAACGGAGTTCGCCGGGTTTGCTAGTTCATATTGGTTTTTCCTAAAATATTGGTAGGTACTTAAGTTTCATTATGATGAAGGAAATCGTGACAGTGTTTTTAGACATTATTATCATCATCATTATTATAGTATCACTCATAATAATTCTTTTGAATCTTGATAGTAAATCAAGTGAATCGTAGTCCGTAGAGTAGGCATTTAGGCAAGCGCTTAACCAAGTTTTTCCACACCGAAATTTCCTAGTCTCTCGGCACATTCTATGAATAATCAACTAACGTTTCTTTCAAAGAAAGTTGTATCATACATAAGTATACTTCGATCACACTACAGAATACCATAATAGTACCTTACATCACTGAAGTTCATAATTGTTTGTCCCGGTCAGTCTTTATATATTATGGTGGTACTCAGAAACAGTATACCTATTATAAGACATTTTGAACTCTCACACAACGGCAAAGAGCGTATAATAAATATTCCACATCACCGGACCTAACCCTTATCAATTTCATAGATCGACTACAATGAGATTATCGATCAATACAATAAAGTGACGTTAACTTAAAAGTTATCAATATCAATGTGAGTTGTTGTTTGTTGCTATTACCATTCGCCTGAAAAATGTATGACGTCTATACGCGAGGTACTCGCTATACCGTCTACGTCACGCGTGAAGTAAATAAACAAACTTTGCATTTGGAACGAGGCGCATCGTGCATACAGGACATGCATAACTTACTGATAATGCACTGCGCAGACGGCGTAAACAAAGATCGGACGGGTCCACCGGTGTTGGTGCGTGGTGGGTGCGTGGGGGTGCTGGGTGGGTGACTGGGTGCGGGCGGGTGACTGGGTGCTGGGTGCGGGTGCGCGGTGCAGCTGCAGCGTGCAGCGTGCGCGGGGCGCGGGCGCACGGCGCGGACTGCAGCCGAGAGGGGCACCCCGCCGCGCCCTCTGACCGCGATAGATTGTCAACAAACACCGAATGAATGGAAATGAGGCCGGCTGCTTCGCATTACCACGCACTAGCTCTTGTCCGCGGCTCCGCCCGCGTGAAATTCAAATTTCACAAATCCCGAGGGAACGTAAATTACTGTTCCGTTACCGCTCCCTATCCCAACATTCCCTTCCCTATCACACCTACTTTCAGGAAGTTTGCTAAACAATCTACCTATAGATGTCGCTATATCCAATGTATTATTATACAGTATTCCAATTTGTTATTATACAGTAATCTTTAGAAAATTTGGGTTTCTAAATAAACCACGGGACCTAAAGATTTTTCTGGGACAAAAAGTAGCCTATTTTTGAATCCAGGTTATAAGCCAAATCGGTTCAGTATTTGCGGCGTGAAGGAGTAACAAACATATACACACACAAACACACACACTGCGCGAACTTTCATGTTTATAATATAAGTATTAGTATGATTACCACAGGCCACCGTTCGGTACGCCATCGACCGAATGCATCTCCTAATTGACGCTACATCGCCTGTCCTTTTCAATCAGTTGTAAATTATGTTTGTGGGATGCTGCGGCGAGAGCTTTTGTTTACGTGATGCGCTCGCTTCGACACTTGCGTTCACGCCTAATATTTGTAGCGCTTCGAAATTCGCATGCTTACATCGAATACTATTGTACTCGCTCTATCACGTGTATCGAAAAGTTAAAATAATATTGAAGGGTACATAAGTGTACTTTGAAAAATAAATACAGTGAAACCCGTTTAAAACGATTTCATAGGGACCCAACTAGAATGCGTCAGCAAGAAAACGTAATAAGCGTCATTAAATGTATGAAAGCATGTCTCAAGTTGCAGCGTAAAATGGCGTATTATGCGAGAAATCGTATTAAGCGGGTGCTTATTTAATCGTTATCAAGTACAACTTATGTAGCCTTCAATATTAATTCAACTTTTCGTTACACGTTGCATAAAATTCTCATGTCCCAGTGTTCGTAACGAAACAGTACTTCCTCCAAAACAGTTTGACCGATTTTTATGAAAATTTTGTCTACATCCAGCAGGTCTGAGAATACGGCGTAAGGTATTTTACATACTTTTATATCGCAAAACAACATTTGCCGCGTCAGCTAGTATAATAATAAATGAACAAATTAAAATCCAATCCACTTATTATATCACCTCCTTACCTGTAGTGCCTGTAGTGAGTATGTCTCTGTTTTATAGCAATTAAATTTTATCAATTAACCCTACTTGAGTCTAGCCCACCGTGGGTTACATTCGACCATCACTCGAGCGAGTAGGTAACACTTGCCTAACATACGAGTAAGTGAGGTTACACGCATTTAAACAAACGCCGACGCGTGCGCAGCTACGCAGGCTGTGACCGGTGCGGCGCGGGCGCTGCGTGCTCGAGATGCCATTGAGAGGGTTTCAGCTTTTATCGCTGCAAGCTGTGCGCCCGGGAATCCGTGCGTTTGGGTGCACGGGGTCGTCGACCGCGTAGCGCCACTCCCTTCCTTAAACTTTTCTATAAGTGCAATTCCCTGTCGTTTGTCACGTCATCCGCTGCGCTCTGTCATAGAGGCGAGGGTGAGCCCTTGCTACCCCCCCCCCCATCTCCCCCCCCTGCGGTGAAACACACTAGCGACCGTGACGGAAGACACGCGCTGCATTGATACCTAAGTAAAGGCTCGTAAAATCCAGGCTGGTGAAGCTGGCAATATATTAATAAGTTAAGAGTAAGCAAAGACTCTCCCATGATATATCAGTTTTTATGCTAGTTACGAGTAAGTACTTAGCAAATAGACAAGATTTTAAATAAAAGTAAATTAATGTAATATTATACAATATATTTCAATAAAAATTTAATTATAAAAATTAACAATTACGCGTAGGTACATCATAATTTAATTCTATTATTATACAATTGCACCGGAATATTAATGTAATAATAAATCAATGTTTCATTTATACAACTTTTCTACTAATTCACCTAAGTAGACACATTGGTACATATAAGTACAAAGATCAATAGTATCCTACATAAAAATTAACAATACTGTTCTCGTACATATTTCAGTATCGGGCTCAATTCAAATATTATTATAGGCTATTACCATATTAATTTGACATTTTGAAAGTATTAATATAGTAACTATCAATACCTATGTCAATACTATGTAAGTATATACAAATATTATATTTAATTATAAATACTACTGTATTTTTTAAATACTTACATAAAAAATATTGTCCATTTTAAAGTCGCTATTCGTGACGTTTTACAACATTTAAATCTCTATTTACAATACTTTGCGCAGTCAAAAAAATATAATGCAATCAATCATAAATCTAGGAACATAGCATTTGGAATTTATTCACTAATAAATAATAAATATAATGTAATTGGAAAACATACATAATTCGAAAAAAAAAAACGAAATTAAAAGTAAATATTTATTTATTTAATATATTTATTACTAAGAAGTCAGAATATAATAAAGGATTCATATTTGAATAGAAATTATACCACAACTCATTTTTCAAAAAAAAAATATCTATCATAACCGTTATTTAGAGCTAGAGTCGTTGGTTCAAAGAAAACCGTAAAATTTAAGTGAGACTAAATACAAACTGTCTTTTATATGTGGAGCGAATGTTTGAATCTCTTACACAGGTCGGATTAAGTTTTGTGCTTCATTGCCTATTATCTAACTACTTTAAGGCCTATTATGGAATATCTAAATAGCCTGATGTATCAACAACTTTTACGCTGTAACATAAACTCTAATCAACGTACTTCATACAGGAAACTCGTACAAGCAGCTGCGTTAATATAATAATTATACTTTGTACGAACAAGTAGTAAACTAGTCATAAAACGAGTTATCATAATTTTATTATAACACTCGCGAGATATAAAAATATTCTTGTAAACAGGAGTAAATTGAAAGATAAAAGTTCGAGAGACAGCTTAAAGTAAAATCGTCTCAGTAAATCTTACCTTGTATCCGAAGCAAGGGATGCTTTTCTAAGAATAGTTATCCCTCGGCAGCTGCTTGCATGTATTTGTCGTGGGGTACACAAAATCAATAACATTTCAAACCATGACACATTTTTTCGACACATCTCACATTTAGCTATTTTGGTAAAGATGAAAACTATGTCACCCTCCAGACTCCGCAACTCGGCACAAGACACCCATGTCTTATCAAAATCAGACAGCAGATAGCTGTGCTAAAATAGTTCTGCTTATTTTTGGACCACGATGAACAAATGCAAAATGTTAAAATGATAGCAATTTGATGCCTGCGCCCACGACTTAAAACGAGGCCTGGTGGGACTTAGGTGAATTTTTTGAACAGTTTTCAACAAAGAACATGTAGTTGGGCTATGCTGTTTTAATGCAATCATCATTGCCAGCGCCCGTATTCTGTATCTCGGTGCCTATCAAAGAAAGATAGCCACTGGCATATGTTTTTTATCCATCGAAAGTTTGCTATGAAATAAAAATAACATTTTCTTAGCAAAACTTCAATGGATGAAAAACATTTGCTAGTGCCTATCATTTGCTATGAAATAAAAATAACATTTCCTTAGCAAAACTTCAATGGATGAAAAACATTTGCTAGTGGCTATCATTCTTTGATAGGCACCGAGTTACAGAATAGGGCTACTGGTCCTGCAATATAATTAGCCTGCTATTTGTGAAAAATAAATAAATTTTACTATAACATCATAGTAACTTTTTGCTATCGCCTATATTCTACAACGGAGATCAGTTAACATTTTGTGTATTCTATGAAAGGAGCCGTACCTACTCATTTAGGTACATTTCAAGTTAATTTGATTATCAATGAAATAAACAACAATAATAGGATTTGGCTGTTTTAATTATACTATGCTGGCGTTGTTAACTTTATCACCATTGCATGCAAAATGTTTACCTTTGAGGCCCAAGTTCGGAGTCTGTAGTATGACAGATGTTTAACCCACGAGGCAGTGTTTGGCGTTGACAACGGAGCGACGAAGGCACGACGAACGGTCAGTGGTAGGTTTATCCAAGTCCCACGTCCAGGCACATCATGACCACGAAGCCCACGATGCAGCCCCAAGTCGCCAGCTTTCCGTTGCCACTGCGTAAAAAAATGTTCACAATTTACAAAAAAGGCAGTGATTTTAGGGATGGGTTCTGGCTCTGATTTCGAGCTCCCTGGCTCCTGACTTTTTGGAGTGAACAATAAATGAAACTATTCCCTTACCTACTTGAGAAAAGGGGTTGGCTATGGCTAAGCCGTTCTTATTCTGATAGGAGCGCCATGTATACCAGTCGAACGTAAACTAAAGTCAATATAAAATAAACATACAAAGTAATATAATAAACATCTATAATATTCTGAAATGAGATGTAAATGGTCTCATTGTTTACAGAAGCTTTCTGCCTAAGTTTTAGTTTATTAGTCTGTTGCTAAGAAGTGCTTGCTACAGTACTCATACCATGGTTAAGAATTTTCAGTAGATATTAAGTAGGTAACATACAAGGCCGTAACTTTGATTGGCTTGACTCATTAGAAGCTTGAAGCTTAAGAGTCCACTAACCCACGATGTCTCCCATACAAACGTAATACCAAAATAATTTGTAATTCGTGCAAATTTCGATCATGTTGTGGTGTTATCCGGGGTCATATAGTAATAATCTATGCTCCTGGCCATATCTGGTTCTGAAATACTTTTGTTAAACGAAAATGTTAACGAATTTAGTTTTGCTTATTTTTATGTCAAAGAGGACATGTTTTCTGCTTATTTGTTTTGTAATAAAAACAACACTATCTCACGTCGCATTAGTATTATACAGTGTATGCATATACAAGGGGTTCCATTTTTTTCAAGAGAAAGGATCCCTAAAGAGAGAACCCGTACAACTAAATGTTATTAATCGCACACACAAATATCCTGTTTAGGTCGGATTTAATGCTTCCGTGACCAAATTGATTTACGACGTCCCGCTACGAGACAGGGTAGAATACAATAGTTGAGGCGCTAGTTGAGGTCACATATTATACGTACTGATCGTCGTGTACTGAGGTCCGTTATAAGCTGCCGTCATACGATGGCCATTGAGAAATAGCGAGGAGGCGACATTTGAATTTTAATGCGTTTTCTACCGATTTTGTCGTCGAACCCAGGGGTTTTTCCAGATTGTCCTATGGTTCCCAAATTAGACCCAATGCTTTTGGGATGTAGCGATTTGCCATACTGTTGTTAATTCTGGTGTTGATTTAATGACATTGTCTGCCACCATTTTCGAACTGCCCTATTTTTATATAATCAAGGGCTGGTTATACGATGTTATACATCCTCAGAGCTTTCATATAACGCGGGTCTCGTTACCAACTTTTGGAAAAACCGATATATGGATCTAATTACCAAATAAAGGATCATATGGATATCAAACCTCTAGAAATAAAAAAGAATGATCGAATTGGCCACGTGCAGTGCCGATAAAATTAGCGGAAAAACTAGGAACTAAGGAACAATTTTGAAAAGTTCATTAGGTTGATAGCTATTGTTTAAGAAAAATGTGGACATACCTACTCGATACACATACAGGTCATTTTTTTAGATAATGATTCTAGTGCCGTCCTCTCTTGGCAGATGACAAACCTACCTATACGAATTACGAAAAGGAGGGGTATAGAGTGTTTCACTTGACCATGGTTAAATACTACCCGTTCACAGAAGCTTTGCCGATGACTTCCGCTCTCACCTCATACTACCGCGGCATGCATTCGTCTGATAACATAAGAGCGCGGGTCGCTGTAGTATGAAGTGGAACTTCGTAGATTCTGGTGTTAGGAGCCTATTAAAACAACACAACCGCTTAATATTCGTGTCCCCCCAGCGCGAGCGTTATAATTCGCCTGGTGACATCAAAATTACGATATCGGAAAGGCCGCTGATGGCGCTTGCGCCTCACGCACTCGGATTTAGAGAAACAATAGTCATTGACGGCCGCACTGAATCCGTTAGCTGGAATTATAGCCCATTACAATAAAACGATTCCGCGTATCGCGAGCGTATGTCGCGGCCTATTGTATGACTAAAGGACCGTTTAAGTTGGTTGATCGCGAACTATGCAACGACTACCTAAAGTCGCATGCGCCGACCGTAACTTCGTAACATTCATTTCAGCAGAAGTTTTTTTAACTTGTATATAGGGCAGGCTTGCGCTTGACGACAATAATACCTGATGGAAACCAAATGATGAGTTCTCGAAAATGTCTATTCACTCTTCACTTGAGGCATGGGAATGAACTTGGCTGAAGGTGAGCCATCACCTTAGCGGTTCGTATCAGAAACGTCGAAGAAATGAAACGTTCTTGTAACTTTTGACTTTATGTATGACTGAAAAAATAATTGAATTCATCGAACTGGTTGCAAATTACCAGTCTACAACTAATATACGTCTACGCGACGATTCGGTTGTGCATCACTACAGGACTCGTATACGCGTAGCGTCGTAACGATACCCTTACGAGACGACTACGCTTACGACCTTTTTGCGAAAGGGCTTAATTCATCGAGTAGTATATGGGCGCCATAGCATCTGCAGTGGCATATATGAAGCGGCGCCGGCGCGCGGCGGTCGGTGCACGCAGCACAATGCTGTGTGCGCGTCGTGGGCGCCGCGACGGCCGGCGACGCGAATACTCGGCCAGAAATAGCGGCGCGCCGTCTGACACCCGCGCCCAGCACTAGCTCCGACCTAAGTCATTGCTACTTCCTAACTGCGTTAGTCTGGCAAGACTTGCATACTCCAAACGACCTCTAAAAGATGAACGTCTGAGTTGAATAAAGTCAATCAGATTTTGCGATGCTTGTAGCATAAGGAACGTTCTACCATGTCGGCAAAACGTTCTTTCGACTGATGAAATGACATGAAAAGAGCATGTACCGAGTTTCTCTCGGTGTAAATCTGCTTTCCGAACTTGGCGGCAGAGTGTTAACTTTTCATAAGAGCCTTTGAATTAGATCTGTGTGAACAATAAAGATTTGTATTTTCGATAATTTAGCTGTACACAGCAAACAGCGCATGTTACGAGAAGAGCGATTACCAGCCCTATCGAGATTGCAGTTCACTATAACTTAATTGATAACGTATAATTTCGACATGATTGACAAACTTTCCATATAACATCAACCAAAGATACCGACACAGCCATAGCCTACGATGTGTAGTAAATGGCAGCTGTCGAAACAACGGTGAGCCATCAGAAGTGGAGCCCCTTCATCTTTTTCGGGCCCACAGGACTTCCTGATTCCGGAGATCCAAAATAAGAATGCTGATGGGCAGGAGAATGCTTGGTCGAGGAGAAAGGCGGAGAGTGCCTGCGGTGGCGCGCCCTCAGGAAGATATACGTCCAGCAGTGGACGTCTATAAACTGATTATGAGCTTTCAAAAGTAGCCGGGTAGCCTACGATACTGTATAAACTAATGTCACAGTACAGTAGTTGAACGATGCAAAACGAAGAAAAGTGATGTCTTGGCACCTAGACGAACTGGCGTTCGTGTTTCTATTAATACTACCAGACTATAGGCACAGATTAGTTAATAGATATGCTTCACACTTAATTTATGCTTCACTAGCTTAATGTTCACTAGCTTAATTAATAAAAACCAAAATTACTATAAATTTAAATGTATTAAGTACTCCTAATCAGGATGAAACATTCTGAAAGAATAGCTATAACAACAGTAACAACAGATACATGAAACGGAAACAGTCCGTCTGTCGACAGCGAGTGTCTTATGTACTTAGGTGTCATATGTTTTTCAAACAGCGAAACTCTACCGTGGGTTAAAGTTCAGCGCCATCTAGTAATGAATATGTAATCGTAATAACGTAGCTGTAGACGCTTTATAATACTTTGTTGTCATAAGCAATTTAGATACAATTAGAAAAGCAGATTGAAGAGAAACATTCTATGTAGGTTAAGGGTTAAGCGCAACACCGTGATTATGGTTCTAGACAAGAAAGGTATCTAAGTAGTAATTGCGTACTAATTAGACAAAGAGCATTAATTGTATGTAACAACTATATTATGTTGAATCAAAACCGAAGGTCATTGTACATAACTTTCAAGATTACTGTCTAATATCACTGACAGTTCTATGATCTATCGTAGAACCTGAATGGATGGGATGGCTACTAAGTACCAGCGCTATAGTGGATCCGACTAACGCAAAGCGTACCTTGGCTCTTCGACTACTTGTGAAGAAGTGCCAAGGTGGGCGTGCGACGCCATGCCTTCCGTTAGCTTTTTGATGGTTTTAACGTGCAAAATGGTCCAGCGTAGAAGAACCATAGTGAATAAGAAGAAGAAAAATATCAGAATTAAGACTTCCGTGAGTCAACATTATAAGAAGGAAAAAAACGGCTATAAACTCACGCGCTCACGCCTATTGGGTCAGGATCGCCCGACCAGTTTTAAAATTATACTAAAAAAGAAAAATATCACTAGTTATTAAAAATTATACTGCAAGATGTGTATTGTTACATAAGTTATATTCTATGTCCTAAGTTTCGTTCAATGCCACACGAATAGAGCCATAAACGGTTATAAGTAATTTATGAGCCCTTAATAATGACCAATAATAATTATAAATAACTTTCATTACTGCTTATTGAATATTCCAATTTGTGTTTTAGTGATTTTGTGCGGAGATGTTTGAAGCTGCGCCTACAGCGCGCTTCGTGAAATATGCGCGACGAATTCGTCTGCGTATGCAGCGAGTTGCGGTTCGGCTATTTGCAGCTAGGCGGCGGCGAGGGCGGGCGGCGGCGGTGCCCGAGCGCGGGTATCGGGTAAAGGATGATTCACATACGCCGCGTCGCATCTTAGTCTTCTGCTAAGTAAATGTCTAAGAGAAACGTATCCATCGTAATAGTGATCGTAAGCAAATTCTGCACCCTGATTGGCTGGAAAAAATGTAAATAGCGGATTCAGACAATCAGTGGGGCATTCAAAGGCATTTTTTAGATTACGATAGCTATGAATGCTTTTTATCATACGCAAGTGTCTAGCAGAGCCCCTTCATGAATGCTTCATGTTCATGTTAGACAGAGTCAGACTCATACCATCGATGTACTCGCGTATATTGCTGCCGATTACATTTACATACATCGTACGGAGTAGTTAAGCACAAAAAAGTTTGCATTGCAACGACTGGAGTGGAAAAAATCGTTTTTTGTTCGACCAGCAATCGAAGTTTTGCCGGTTGTGAAGGCAATAGACAAATTTCCCTCCAGTCAGGTATTATGCCTGGGGACCGCTAATGATCCGAGCGTGGGACGTCAGAACTTTTATTTATAGAACGCTCGTCGTTTATTTATTTATTTATAAAGGTCCGTCAGGGTGTGCTATTGCGCTGGTTACGCCATCTATCGTCAGCTAGCGAAGACCGCCACACAGTCACTTGAACACTTCAAACATGCCAATTCGTAGGTCATTTGTCTCTGGTACTCAGAATCGTGTCGAGGCATTGTCGAGGGCTCTGTATTCTAGTAGTCGTGTACTCGATATCAGTCGGGTCGCACCTGACACGGTCATGCCCGGAACGTTGAGTGTGAATTCCCCCTAAAACAGTTTTGCGTGGGTTTGTCACCGTCTCGCCGCTGTCAATAATAATAAATAATGCGAAATAACGCATTTGTTACCGGTATAAAGCCGGTGACTCTGCTCTAGTTTGTCTAAACGCCGACGTCATCGTCTGGGAATCCGGCACGCGCCGGGCGACTTCCTGACCTACCTCCAGAATTCGCACTGCGAATCCCGGGTTCGCACCTTTGCATTTCTTTTTATGTCTGCAAAAGAACACCATAGCACGAGGACTGTATTTAGGTATATCACTGCACATCACAGATATTTGCTTATTTGTTTAATGGCCAACACTATTTATTGCGTTCTACCAGATTCCTCCCTACCTCTCACCAGACACCTAAGCCAATTTAGAGATTACGAAATTTTAAACTGGTACGTAACCCGAGTCCTCCCGCTTAGAAATCCGAGCGCACGGCAACTAGGCTATCTAAATCTTTTAGGTTGTCTAAATCTTTCTCGTTATTCTAATAGATTTCGAATACATAGCATGCGGATTGATGCACTTCTTTACAAGTGTTTGACATTTTGTTTCGATATTAATGAATTTTAGGAACAGTTTTACTATTTTGGAAGGCATGAATGACTCTACAATTAATAAATATTGTTATGGTCAAAATAGAATCACAATAAATATCACATCGGTTCTGGTGATTTCGTGAGAATGGATATGTTTCGATGAATGCGATCTGTGGAATTAGATTACACAAAATTCACAGATGAGATGTGTAAATCTATTGCATAATAAAATTCGAATTACTTCTGAACGGATTTTAGCACCAGCTCTTAGTGTTATGTAACACACACTCGTAGGTACAGCCGGGGAGCGAGACCGTGGGAAATATGCAACGAATTTCAATCAGATCGATAAGTTGGAAAATTATGAGCGGATCCAATCGTACGGACAATTAAAACAATGCTCACGAGTGGGTCGGACCCCACAGCCGTCTGTCTAGTTCCACTAGAAAGTAAATTCTTGAGGCGTAAAACTGTGCGTTCGTTAAAAGTTATCGCTTACATTTCAATAGCTTTTTACATTTGGGACTTATAATTTTACACGACGACTTATGAATACACGTAGCAATAAAGTATCTCATTAACTGTTTTCAAAGTATAATACACATAATTAATTATGTTCATCTTTTAAGGGTGCAGAAAGATACAAAACAGAAGTGACGTGGCGAACATCTGCAAGTTTAGGCGAAGGACAAATTTCGGACAGAAGGGAACACGGACCGGTTGTGGACAATACGCGAGATGGATAGTAGTGTGTCGTTAAGGGGAAATGTCTGTGGGACACAATAGATTACAGAACCCTAACGGGATCTTTAGATCATTGTGCTGCTAACAAGCGAACTTCAAATCTCAATCAGTGGAAATGATGCAGGACGGGCGAGCTATGTGTATCAGGACCCTCGTCAATCCAATTATGACAGGAGTTTGTATTCGCGTCGCGAGATCCGCGTCTGTAGATAAGCACCCGTTTGGAAATGAGTTCTGCCACCTATATTCGCTGTGGAAGGAAGTTTTGATGTGTATCTATGAAAGCACATTATTATACTCGCACTCTGCATTGATCGCGAGAGGAGCATTTGAAATGAATATGGCTCTCGTCTTACAGAGGCGCAATAAAGGATGTTATCTGGTCCGTATTGACATTGAGAGCGGGCTCGAGGGCCGCGTCTCGCGAGGGTCAGAACAAAGACCCGCGGTTCGCGTATTTTTTGGGTCAATCTCAAGGTCGGCTCGAGTCGTTCCTTTATAATGCAAAACTGACGCAAACTAGATTAAAGTCGTTAACGTAACCAGCACAAGATACCCTAATTTGCTACGCTAAATTATCTCGTAAATTATTGCGCGTAATTCAATAAATAAAATATTTTGGAAATGAAAATAAACACTATATAGATTGATATAGACGTTTATATATGTACGTGATATGAATGGCGGATTTGTAGAAAGTCGATTTAGGTATGTGTAAGTATCTACAATAGTTACATGTTAGGTACTTCCCGAGTGTCACTCACAAGTTTAAAGTTATGTTTCAAGAGTAAGAACTTTTTTTGGCAATTTCATAGAAAGCTTTGAAGCAACCAACATATCACTTGCTTACCGTTGTAGAATGGCATGCGTAAGAGGTTATATTATGGACATGGAATAGTATGTCTACCTTGAGAGTTCTTCAAAATAAAATTTATCAAAGGCAAAGCGCGCTAACCCACACTATGTTCAGCGTGGGGTATGGCCCCACCAACCCCTCTCATTCTGAGAGTAGATCCGAGTCTATAAAATGGGGGGCCAAATATTTGTTTTGTTTTTAAGACGCTCATGAGTGATCATCGTATGTATTTCCTGGGAGAACTATCCGGGTAATTCAGGCAACAAACGAAAACAAGCATTAAAGATCAAATCATTCTTGCTATAATCCGCTACCTGAGAAGAATCTGTATAGTCCAACGTGCAGTAACAATGCCCGCCATCCCATTTTAGCACGAAAGCCACACAACTACACTTGACGCACGTTTCGTCCTGACAACGGGACATCCTCAGGAGATGTTTACTTTAAATTAGGTAATTGCGTTAGTCAATCCGGTCTTTTTCTCGCAACAGCTATGAAAGAGCATTGTTAGGACATTGTTATTTTTTACACTATACACAAGTCAGTACTTAACTGTGATCTCATGTGATGGTAAGTGATGATGCAGCCGAAGATGTTAGCGTACTAACTTGGAAGGGGTAAGTAAAGTCACCCCAACGGTTTCTACATAGCATTGCACCGGAATGGTAAATCGCTTAGCGGTACCTACGTCTTTGCTGGTAGGGTGGTAACTAGCCACGGCTGAAGCCCCCCACCAGACCAGACCTGAGCCAATTTAGAAATTATAAAATTCTAAAGTGGCCCGTGGCGGGAATCGAACCCGCGACCTCCCACTTGAATCCGAGCACGCGTTCACTGCGACATCCAGGTCGTCCAAAACTAAAGTACGTTGATTGTTAGGAACTGCAATGCGGACACCATCTTCAGTAAAGAAGATTAACGACCTCGGAGGACAAGGAGGAAGGCGTGAAGAACACTTACGATGCATTAGCCTCGGGGATGATGTCGTCGGCCACGACGTAGATCATGGCGCCCGCGGCGAAGGCCAGCGCGTAGGGCAGCGCGGGCTGCGCCGCCGCCACCGCCACCGCGCCCAGCACGCCGAACACGGGCTCCACCATGCCCGACAACTGCCCGTACCTGCAGGGAGACATTACTTGGGTTAATCCTGCCCTCTAGCCATACCACTACATATCTATAACTCTCTTTCTACGATCAGTATAATGGCGCAGTTGGATACGCGGGTTGGATTCCCGCCACCCCCGTCATAATTTCTAAATAGGCTTAGGGGCCGTACCACCATCTCTTATAGCATTATTACTGTAATATTGTTTTGACATTTTCATACAGTGCCAGTATGGAAATTTTAAAACAATATTACAATAATACTGATATAAGAGATGGTGGTACGGCCCCAAGTCTGGGCGGTGGGAGGCTTCGGCTAGCTACGACCTTATCAGCAAAGCACGATGCTGTGTAGAAACCGTTAGGGGTAAGTTCCCTTTCCAAGTTAATATATAAGCTAACATCTTCAGCTGCATCATCAATTACCGCAGAGAGATTGCAGTTAAGTAACAATCTGAAGATTTGAACAACTATAACACACACTAGGCAATGCACTAAGCGATAATTTATGCATACATACGGCTGTTTTAAACCTATTTCTTCTTGGTACTGGGGTTTGTCCTACTCGAAGATAGAAAGTCATAAGTATAAGTTATATGGAGCTCATCTTGGATGTATCCCTATTAGAGCAAATATATTCGAAACGCCCGTTATAGTGAAGTTGGAGTATGGGGCTAGGCTCGAACTCCAGTCACGACTTTTTGGATATTATGTGAGTTCGAGTTTCAGGTGGTAAAGGAAAACAGGAGATATAGAAATATAGATAATACTTTATGGAGTTTATGCGTTTGGAATTGTATCTCTATGTGAAATACTTATGAAAAAGCGTCGTTGGTGAAATTGGAAAATGGGAAAGGTTAATTTTCACGTGGCGGAGGGCGCGGGCGCGGGGAGCGGGTGGTCGGCGGCGCGCGCTGGTGAAAGAGGCCGCCAACGAATTGTTTTGGTGAAAGTGCGCGCCGGTGCCGCGACCACATTCCGACGAACTGGTCGACGAGCCGCGATGTGGGAACCGCCGCCATCGCCGCCCGAACTCCGATGACGGCTCATCACCACTAGGGACCATTAGCAGCTTCGTTTACGACTTTTACGACTTGTTTTTCTTGTCCTAACACAAAATATGCCTCTTCCGATATTTTTCGGAAAAACTTGGACAGACAAATGCTGCTTTTGCGGAGAAGAGGTCAGACAGACACCCTCTTGCGATGTTTCAATATACCGCCTGCGCGGAATCCATTTCAGCGATGACCCGGTGCCACTGAAATGGAGTCTGCAGACAAGCCCAAAACCTGGTAGGCCGAATAAGCTGTTGAGCGGAGACATATGCTGAGAGATTAAAAAATGTGAATGGAGGAAATAGTAAAGAAGAATATGCAGGACTCAGCGCAAATCAGATTTGGTTTCGGCAGTTGGTGGTGGTGATTTAAACACGCTTTTATTACTTTCACAATCAATTAAATCCCTCGAGTGTAGGTTTGCTTTAACAATTCCAAGACAAGAATGGTGACGAGGGACGGATGCAATCTTTAGATGGAAAGTGGCTAGTGAACTTCGTTCGCTTGATTTATTGACTCTCTACTGATACTCCTATCGCCACGGAAAAAGCGAGGGCGAGCTATGTAAAGCAACTATCACGTTTGATAATTTCGTAGAACAACAATAGTTTTGCTTTTGTTTGTCAACAGCGCAGCGGCCGCGGAGGCGGTGGCGGAAGCGGGCTCAAGTCGGAGCTCACCGCGCTTTGAGCGACGTGAAGTTATGTTTATCGCATGCATTATTCAGCGGGAGGCGAAAGCGGCAATTTGCGACAGTATCCACTGATTCGCAGAAGCCCAGACTGTCGAGTTGCCGACAACCAATAAAACAGGATGTCGGTTGCTCGATAACTATGTTGAATTTATATGAAAATTTACGAATTGTTTATTAATATCGTCGTGTTCACTTTTTGTAGTGTCTATAGTCTTCTATGTTCAACGTTAAGGTTTTGATGTGATTTTCAGTCTTATAGTTAGTAACATTTCTTCTATCGCGTGTATCTACCTAGATCTGTAATAGATCATCGACTAGAGACTTCATCTAGCGACTCGATTTTGAATGTTAGCTTCCTAGGAGGAATATTTAATTTCATTTAACTTTTTGTGATTTTAAAAATGACGTCAAAGCTAAACACTGATAGGTACCTACAATCATGGATCGAGTTTGAGATATGCAAAATTAATTGTTATCGAGTTAAGCTTCGCAGAGAGACCCGGGTGTTTGTTTCCCACGCATAAGTTGAGTGTTATTAGAACGTCATCGATCAAAAAACTAGGCGATAGAGCGGTCTGGAACGACATTCGAGAAGATTAGGCGCGGCCTCAAGACAATATGCGCACCGCGAACCGGCTACGATTGCGCACAACAGCGCCACCAAGGCTGGCAGCGACCGCTCTTCGGGGCCTGCAGTCGGCGCGGGCGCGGGCGGTGCCTCCGCGGTGCCGCTCGCTCGAGGCGGGGCGGGCGGCGGGCGGCGGGCGAGGCCGGTGCTGCGAGGTGCGACTGGTCGGACGGGACGGGTGCGGCCGCGCTGCGCAAGAGCGCGCAGACAGCGCGCCGCCGTGCTTTGCGCAGCGTGCGCGGTGCGCCAGACGCGCAGGCACCGCAGCGACACATAGCTCATCACACTCACGCAACACTAATATTTCGACATACGATAACTTTCTCGGGTCCACTTCGCGGCTGACCAAACAGTCGCTCGTGCAGCGACGACCTCTCCGCGCATCGCGCAATCGCTGCCCGGGCGACGCCCGCGCCGTCGACGATGATGGTTGTTTTCATCTCGATTGCTCTCATCGGCCACTTCAACTGTCTCTATCTCTACATACTTACAGAGGATTGAGTCATGTGTATATGTGCGTAGTAATTGCTTTGATGTATCAGTTCTATTCATACATAGGAACTGCTATGGTATCTAAAGTTGCCCCAATATGGTACGCCGCGTGATGACGGGGCACGTGATACGTCACGTCACAGTGAGTCAGTCCATGCGCATGCGGTGAGAAAAGTTTACGAGACGTATTGTCTACAACAATGTATCAACACAGCGCTCTGCTTAATTAGATTATGTCATAATCGAACAAAAAATCAACGGACTTCATGCCGTAATAAAATAACATTCGACTTATTAGCTCATGTACAATCGCGGAATAATAGTCACTTCGGGCACCCACCAGGCGGATTTTTATGTAGCAAGTGGGTACATTTATTGATTTGTTTTAATTTAAATATGGCGTACGTACTTTTAGTCCAAAGATTAAACAAATTATTATTTATACGTACGAGTGTATATAAGAGGGCAACCCAACACTACCATAATGAAATATTGAAATCTATATACCTATTACCGTAGATATAACTAATATCAATGCCCATATTAGTATAACGTTTGCAAACTGATAACATGATCAGAGGGCCCACAGAGAGCGTCTAAGCACATAATAAACATGTTTTAAACTCTAGATACACTTTAATGGCAAAGAAAAGCAAAAATTATGGTATATTTTAACAGCACAACAGCAGAAAACTACAGCGCTAAATTTTTAGTCAATCACCTACAGGTACATATGTAGGTGTACATAGAAGTCTTTGCCGAAGCCATTTGCTGTCTGCAACTCTTTCAATCCTTTTAAGCTTTTGCATAACTTTCATTAAAAACATCCAGCAATTAATAGGCCCTCCAAAAGTATCTTGTGTTTTAACCACATTAACTCAGAAAAAGTGTTAGTACATATTGTGAATTATGGAACTGTAGAGGATTGGCTTAATAAATAGCAAAGTTTTCACTGCACACATCAAAACAAAGTTTCAACTCAATTCACTTTGCTACCATTACTAATAGATGAATGGACATATCGCCACATTTCCTGCCCTCTTAATATTTTACAGACATATTAATAATATACTGCATATTAAACATGTTATAGAGGCGATAGGTTGGTCCGGATTCGGGTCTGGTAGATTTTCCTCAATGATTAATTTGAAACATTAATCAAAGCGGTTTATCATGTCTGCGAGGCCCAATAATCGACAAGCAGATCTTAAAAATTGGCATAATTAAAACTGTATATAAAATTAAAATAATCACATGTTATTGAAGAAATGTTTATCGTTCGGTACGAACAAGTAACAACTACCTTAAACCATTTAACCACGCTCAGAGAAATACAATATGATCACACTTTCAATGTTTAGCCCAAATAAGATACCGCAGCGCCTAAACGCTATAACCGTATTAGTAAGAGTAAGAAGGACAAAAATAAATTCAGTGGATACTTAATCAAAAATGTCGGTAAGTAAAGAATCTACATGTAAATAATTCAAGTGGAATCCAAGTTACAAGCCGCACTGCTAGCGATGAGATTAGAATACTCGTATTACGGCAGTTGTATTTTCCCATGCGCGGAGACACATAGCGGCATTCCTTGCCGGGACTGCATTCCTCACTTCTTGAATTTCGTACTCTAGTCTTCGCATGACACTGAACTTATACGCGAGTACCTACTACCTACATCTTATATTGTGTATGTGACTTTCATTAGCAAAGAATTACAGTGTTATTGGAAATCTGAAATCTAGAAGACATCGCATTGTTATTTGAATAGGTTTTTTTGACCTTTTTAAAAAAAACCGGCCAAGTGCGAGTCGGACCCGCGCACCGAGGGTTCCATACCATAAAAGAAGTAAAACATTAAAAGAATCAGAACGTGTAGGTACTTTTGTTGGCGAACCGCAAACCTAACTTTGTTTTTGGTGGTTTATTGTTATTATTAAAAAAAGTATAAAACTTAGAGAGTTGATTTTATTTTTTCATCTCACCCGCTCGGAAAAGCGTTTTTTAATGCCCGAAATGCGGGCGGGAAATGCTATTATATTCCCTAGGCTGCCAAAGCATTTTCATTTTTCCCAAGGGAGACAAAGTAGTATGAAAATCCCTTCCGGCCCTTGGGCCGAAAAGCATTTCCAACGTTAAAATCGAATTACGTGTCATGTCAATGTCAAAGCTGAAGACTTCTTTTTTTTCTAATAACACATACGTTCAGTAAAAAAGTTCGACCTTAGAGTTTGTATAGGTACATTAGTTTTTTTATTTTTACTTTTTCTTAGAATATCAATAAATATAATAACTCCTATTTGTTTTGTTGTTGTTATGTGTATCTTTTTACTACACCTAACAGAGCTTAATAGAAACAATCAATTGTTAGTCGGGCTTCTTAACGCCGGCTCGCTAGGTACTGCCCACGACGAATTTATTGCAGCTATGAACCTACATTCGGTCGATATTATGGCAATCAATGAAACATGGTTAAGGCAGGGTGAGGACGGGCGTGCTCCTAAGGTGCCAGGATATAAGCTGCGTCACATTCCGCGCCCACCTACCATTCGCTCGCGCGGTGGTGGGGTAGGGTTTTACATTCGTCGTGGACTGAATGTCAAAACTATTGCGCATCCTGAAGCACCTAACGTCGAGCAAATGTGGCTTTTGTATGTTATTAGAGGTATAAAACTTGCAATAGGCACGGCATACAGGCCGCCTTGGCTCGATACAGATGTTTTTCTTGACGCGGTCACTGCCACGGTGAGTTCTTTTTCTTCATTTGATCACGTTTTACTCGTCGGCGACTTTAACATTAACTTACTTAATCAGGATGATACAAAAACCAAAAAACTTAACGCCTTCCTCTCGTATATGAATTTAACTCAACACGTGACGGATCCTACTCATTTCACAGAGCATAGTAGAACCTTGATTGACGTAGTATGTGCTGATATTGGTGTATCTAATGTGCAAACAAATTTTATACCTGATCTGAGCAGTCATGCCTTAGTAAAATTTCAAATAAATATACCAAAGAAAAAGGTAATGCCTAAAGTAATAACTTTTAGACCAATAAAAAGTATTGATATGGATACGTTCTCTGAACATGTGAATTTAGTTGATTGGTCCGAGATAAGCGCTATCCAAGATGTCGATAGTATGGTAAATATGTTAAATTCCTATATACTTCTTTTATTTGATGTCCATGCCCCCTTGAAAACCGTACGCTTTAAAGAAAATTCATTACCGTGGATTACACCTACCATTAAGGAAATGATGAATACTCGAAATCTAGCTCATGATAGGTATTTAGCTTTAAAATCACAGAGTTTAGCAAATAATGTCAGGTTAGATCATGAATTATTAGTCAAAAAGAAATATTATAAAGATTTAAAGGCAATTGTTTCTTCTGCTCTCGAAAGTGAAAAGGCAGCCTTTCATAATCAATACATTAATATGAATGTTCGTAACTCAAAAACATTGTGGAAAAATGTGAAAAAGTATGTAATTCCGGACAGTGATAGCAAAGATTTTGAGGTAGCTGCGATTTTTAGAGACCCTAATTTAATTAACGACCATTTTCTTGACATTCCAGCAAGTAATGAGGTGCCTGATTCTCTGTTCTCTTTCTATAAGAATCACTGTTCTCAGACTAAGTTTGAGCTTAGGCCTGTCACTGAACTTGAAGTAGCGAAAACTATAAGGTCGATAAAAAGCAAAGCTGTGGGTGTTGATGGAATATCTTTAGACATGGTGCTACTCACGTTGCCGGCAACTTTAGGTTTAATAACAGAAATCATAAATTGCTCCATTAAGACTAGCACATTCCCTAGTATATGGAAGTCTGCAGTTGTCAAGCCTATTCCGAAAAAATCAAATGTGCAGGATTTAAAAGATCTGCGGCCAATCAGCATTCTTCCATGTCTATCGAAGATTCTTGAAAAGATTGTATGCACCCAACTCTCACAGTATCTTGAAGTTAATAATATTTTGCCTAATAAGCAGTCTGGTTTCAGGAAATTTCGTAGCACTACCACTGCTCTTATTGATGTAGTGGACAATGTCTTATCATCGCAGGACGCTGGAAATGTGTCTATGCTGACCCTGCTCGACTTTTCGCGTGCTTTTGATACCATTAATCTCCCTCTATTGATTGCAAAGCTGGAATATTATGGTTTTTCCGCAGAATCCCTTAATTGGTTCGCAAGTTACCTCAGTGACCGTACTCAGTATGTTGAACTTCGTGATTCTACAGGGTGGTCTGCTGCTTCCGCGCCTAGATTGCTAGCCAGAGGAGTTCCACAAGGTTCTATTTTGGGTCCCATTCTTTTTATTATATATACCGCTGATATTGTGAGTAGTATTCGGCACTGTAATTACCACATGTATGCGGACGACATTCAATTATATATATCTTTTAATCCAGATAATCACAGCGAAGCAGTCTATAAATTGAATGAAGATCTTGATAGTATAGCCAACTGGGCGAGAGATAACCAATTAGTGCTTAACCCAGGCAAATCTAAATATATGTTACTTGGTTATCCTCGCGCACTGGCTAAAGTATCCCAGGACGATCATCCAGTGCGCATAAAGAATGAGGTATTGCAATGCACTAAGGAGGCTAGAAATTTAGGAGTACTTGTGGATAGTGAATTGCGTTTTGAAAACCATATTTTAGAAACCGCGCGAAGCTGTTTTTATCGATTAAAAATCTTATATAGAATACGAAAGTATTTAAGTGTAGATGTGCGTGTCAAGGTGTGTGAGACTTTGATACTTTCTAAGCTAACTTATGCTGATGCCCTATATGGTCCGCGGTTACTTGTCCGTACACAGCGACTGGTACAGCGCATTCAGAATGCATGTGCACGCTTTTGTTTTTACATTCCACCCAGGACACATGTTACTCCGTATATTAACGAAGCCAATTTGCTGAATATGAAAGTTAGACGAAACTTACATCTGGCGTCATTACTTTTCGGAGTATTAAAGTCTCAGCAACCTGCCTATCTCTACGAAAAATTGTCATGGTGCAAAGTTACTGATACTAGGTCGAATCGAGTATGGACTCTCCAGATGCCGCGTCACTTTAGAGCTGCTTTTCGCGGCAGTTTTAAGTTCGCGGCCAGTAAATGTTGGAACGATTTACCCCCGCCGCTGCGTGACATTAGGAAATCCAAAATCACTTTTAAGAAAAATCTCAAAAAGTATCTGTTATTAAAACAAATAAATACCGCATAGTCGATTATTATTTCAAGGACTTTACAGGGCTGGTTTTAACTAATATACTATATGTATGTGTTTATGTAAGTATATAATGTTTTACTATTTAATATAAAATTAAAATACCTATATAATATTATTATATGTATATATTACTTTTATATATATATATATATAATTTATTAGTAGTTTAATATGATAATAATTGTTTAATTCTGTTTGTGTTGTTTCTTTTTTTGCTATGTTATGTTCTTTCTGTGTAATCTTCATGTCGCCGTCCACGTCTCAGGTGGGCCTCACGGAAGACCAGCGCTTTGCCATAAAAAGCAAGGCTTATGCTGAGTGGAGGCCCATTTGGGAGTGCACATTGTACTTCCTGTTATTTATTTTTTCTCTCTTGTTAATATGTACCTAATGTGCATTACCAATAAACTTTTTCATTTCATTTCATTTCATTTATTTAGTTTTATTAATTTTAAAAGAAATGTAATTAAATCCATGATTTTTCCTCGTTGTTTATGTAATTATTGTTAAAATATTTATAAAATTTTATATTATCTTTGGTTCTTAGAAATTCCTATTTCAGAACGCATTAAAAAAAAGTAAAAAAAAAGTTTCTCAATTTTTTTTTCTGGTCTAGTGTTAGTTGTCTATGTTTCCAATCGTGATTAAATGAAAAAACCTAAAATTTCTTTAACTTATAACTTTATTCATTATTTTTTGTTTTAACTTTGAAATAAGGTGAGTAATTGAAGGTAACTCTGAATAATTTCACTTACTGAAGTAAGTGAAATTATTCAGAGTTACCAAAAACAACATTTAACATAAATCGCAATGCCGATCTAAAATGTTCTTCTGGTGATTTTCCTCGCTGTGGTGAGATGAAAAATTTTGTGTTATGGACGGGCGCAAATTTTTTTGGGTCTCGTGTCTTTGAATGCCTCGCTATGCTCAGAATTCTATTCTTTGAACCCCTCGCTGCGCTCAGGGTTCAACCCTAGAATCCTTCGCCGCTCAGCATTCAAATTTGACACTCGGCCCAAAAATCCACTTTGCGCCCTTGCATAACAAATAACTATTCCTGTAAAGTATACGTATGTTCCTATTGATCATAATTATTTCAGATTTTTCGAACGATAAACTTGTGAGATAAGGGGGGGGACATATAAAAATCGGTTTAAGAATACACAAGTAACGCCCTTTCATATTACTCGTATGATACCCTACTCAATATTGTTATCTCATTTTGAAATTCCGACGACCCGGTTTACCCCCTTTTTAAATAAAAATAAAAAAGATTTTCAATTTTTTATGATTGCACTAACCGCGGGCCATCAGACAGACAGACAGACAGACAGACAGACAGACAACAAAGTGATCTTATAAGGGTTCCGTTTTTTTTCTTTGAGGTACGGAACCCTAAAAAGAATTTTGTAAGTTTGTTCATGTATTGCTTTTACAGTCTCCTCAGGTATTTTAAGGTGTTATCTAGAACTCTTTAATATTCATACACTACTTACGTTTAAAAGGCGATATTATTATTGAATCGTCCATCAGTTCAGAGCCCCGTACGTCTGGGACGCGGAATGCAAGGAGTTAGGAATGCCGTTCGGACAAGAAGCGCTGCCAACTCGCCCCTGAGCCTTACATGCCTCTTCAGGAAAACATACGCAATCAGATCACTTTAAAATTCAATGTTAACGAGCTAAAACGGTAAGTTTAAGCGATTTTTAGTAGGTATTGCTGAAAGATAACGTCATGTATTTTGGTGTCTTTAGTTTGGCCTTAGTCTATATTCGCTCAGAAGCTCAAAAGCAAATTGCTCCAAAATCCCCATTTTTCTAATTTTCATCCTAATACAAAGGGCGTAATTGTAAGTTTTGTTTTCATATTGTGTCGATAATAAGGACATTTAAAAACGCTCACAAACAAAATGCATCGTAACTTTCTCAAGATGCGAGTGACCCCAACATGTTGGGTCGTTAACGCAAAGGCTTCTGCGATATCATAAGAAAAGTTGTTTTTATTATCATAATACATGTTAAGATTGGGATTGACGACTTTACCAACTATAATACAAAGTGATGATGTCGTGTAAGGTGGAATTCGCTCGCACCATTTACTGTTGTAGCGTCGGTTATTCGCTTATCTTGAAGATACCATAAAAGCAGCCGGATTGTGCGGGTTAGGAAACACGGATGCCGGATGAGAATGTCAGGTTGCACGAGTAGCAATGCGTATTAAAAATCGGCCAAGTGCGAGTCGGACTCGCGCACCGAGGCTTCCATACCATGAAAGAAGTAAAACGTTAATTGAATCACTTTTGTTCATAAAATTTACGTGTTGGCGGACCGCAAACCTAACTTTGTTTTTAGTGGTTTATTGTTAATATAAAAAAAAGTATACAAGTTAGAGAGTTGATTTTATTTTTCCTGTAAAATATACGTTAATGCCTATTGGTCATAATTATTTCAGAATTTTCGGTCGATAAACTTCGGAGATAAGGGGGCGGGAACGGTATTTCTTTTGACAGTTTGCCCAATAAATTCAAAACTAATTAAAAATATAAAAATAAATAAAAATCTGTTTTAGCATATACCTAAAAGTAACGCCCTTTTTTATGATACCCTACTCAATATTGTTGTCTCATTTTGAAATTTCAAAACCACAGCAACGCTAAATGTCAATCTTATAAATCCACTGATCTCTATATTCTATGGATCTCAGATTGTTCAACGTAAAAATGAAGACACTTGATTTTCGCCATTTTGGCGCTGATTGTTGCGTAACCTAGCGTGAGCGTCCATGGAACTAAAATAAAATGACATTCAAAACGACGGTCTCTACCACTGATAAGAAAACTCAGGATATGGGCATCCGAACGATTTACGAGTACGTAAACCTTTTTCGTACAAAGCAAACAGTAGCGCACTCTATCAAAATTCTATAGGTGGCTGCTGACAGCGTGGCCTTACTGTTGGTGGCAAAACAAGCTTTTTTGACACCGATAAACTGGCGACATTTTCAGCCCCGTCCGCCATGTCTAGGGTAAATGTCTATTATCTCTACCAACAAACATCAATTTAGTACCGTAACCGTGGACCTTCGAGGGGGGACCTTGTATAGAATGTATAATCCATAGAATACAGATAAGTAGATAAATACCATATAGTATTTAAAGACTAAAAGTTATCCGTTGCTTATTGCAATGGGAAACCACAGATTAGATAATAATACTACTTAATTATTTCCTAATTCGTACCTAACTATCTACGTAGACCGTATATATATTAGCTCCACTTGTATGAGAGTATATTTTATGTCATGTTTGATCCGTATCAATTAAAAGTCATTTCAGAAATGACACAAATCCATAGATGTCCAAGAGGCCGCTCTCGACTTCAAAAGTGCGGCAAAAAATACTTTTTCCCAAACTGGCAAACCCGAGTCGTCGCTAGACAATTTTCACGCTCACTAGCATCCGCGCACCATACAAATTTCAAATTGATACACTCACACTACATGAAAAAGTTGCCGCACTCACGACCTTTTATAAATCTATGGACAAA
Organism: Coenonympha glycerion; assembly: GCA_963855885.1. Lineage (NCBI taxonomy): Eukaryota > Metazoa > Arthropoda > Insecta > Lepidoptera > Nymphalidae > Coenonympha > Coenonympha glycerion. Next base: position 9,772,231 of record OY979636.1, on the reverse strand, counting down.
TCCTACCTACAAAAGTGACTTTGGACTGTGTGTTAGTGAATCCTGAAGTAAAAAACGGTGTGTTGGAAAATAGTATCTATATAAATTCAACCCCGCGAATAGTATACACGAACAAGGGGTTCTGTAGAAAAATAATAATTCAAACCTATAATGAACTATACGTAATGTTCAATACTGCTCAGTTAACGAGTAAGGAGTACGAGAGAGGTGGTTTGATTGCAAATATTTTCCCGGTCGGGACACGCGACGCGGGGTTTCTTACCCGGACGACATTCCACACTACTACATTCCGTAACATAAACCTACAACACAGTATTTAGGATACATAATATACATTTCTCTACGATTATAACTTTTGAGGTTAGATTCTAAACATATTTGCATAGGTCTGTTAAAAATACAACAATCAAGTCTCCCACTAATTTTACGGAAAGCTTTTGAGGGATTATAAAATCATTCTCTCTTTGGGTATACGTTTTTTTTTTCCTTTTGAATCATTTTATTGCTGGTATGTTTTCTACGAGACTTGTAATCTCTTTAAAGTTTCACAACGGTCCAAAATAACATAGACCTCCAGCATTAGATTTATTATTTTTGTCCTCAATCTTACGAATACGTTGGTGAGTGCGACATGCAGCGTTGCGGATGAATTTAACAGAAAAACGACGTTTTACCTAATTACTTACTAAAAAACTAAGGCAGTTATCAAAAATCCGTTCAAAACATTTCTATTACAAAAATCACAATTACATCCATTGTAGTTTCTGATAAAGTTTGAAAAATTGAGATTTTGGAGCAACTTTTTGGAAAACTTTCCATCGAGAAACTTTTATCTGAAGAAATTCTATCTTAATAATAAAATACGGCTGTTCACTAGTACGCCATTTAATTCGAATGCAAATCAAACATGACAATTGACAACTCATAAAAAATAATAACAATAAAACCTCCATACATTACACCTCCCCTCCTATTTCTGAAACACAAATTATCAAGCTAACAAAAAAAAAACATTAAATACGACATCAAATAAACAAATATTAAATACGACAAAAAAAATAACAATTTTAAACAAAATGTAATCCTAAGGTGAAAACCTAATAACTGGCTTCCTTATTCTCCTGGGGCGCATCACTGTCGGCGGTGTTGTATATTCTGGTGAGGATGCAACCACTGGTGTGACATTATCCCCAACCTCTCCCCGAACTATCTCCGAACTGGTTTCCCCAGCACCCGTCACCTCGGCCGAGACACCCACATCTACATTATCTGAAGATGCACTTACAGGTTCCCGGTTATTATTAGAAGTCGATATAATTGGACAAGGAACATCGGACATGCGTGATCTTCGTCTAACTTGATCTATGTGCCTGGACACAACACGATTACCGGTGTCTACTAGGTACCGTCGACTTCCTTCTGTAGCTGTTACAGTACCCCGTGACCACTTATCACGAGGCCCATATTCACGTGCCCAGACTGATTCCCCTGGTGTTAAGACTCGCGAAGTACCACCTGCTAACTCTACCTGCCGATTCTGCTTGTCGCGTACCTGCTCTTCTCTTGCCCGTTCACTACGTAGCAAGTCGAAACGCGAACGCAACGTACGACGCTGCAACACGGAGGCGGGACTTTCTCCAGTAGTGCAATGAATGCTGTTTCTATACGCGAATAAAAACGCCTGTAAAGCCGCATCTAAATCGACATTGTCCCTCTGAGCTTTTTTTATTGCGCGTTTACATAACTTCACAGCGTTCTCTGCTGCACCATTTGAAGATGGATGGTACGCCGGTGAAAATGTTTGACGTATGCCATTGTTTATCAAGAAATTTTTGAATTCGATGCTGTTAAATGGTGGTCCCTGATCTGACGTGACCTCTAGCGGTAAACCAAACCTAGCAAAGGTTTGCCTCAATACCTTAATTACATTGGTTGCTTTCGTACTTGACATTTCGAAAATTTCAAGCCATTTAGAAGTTGAATCTATAAAAACTAAAAAGGTTTTACCGTTTATGGGACCTAAGAAATCTAAATGTAACCGTGACCACGGCTGTACGTGATAAGGCCACGGCTGAGGTGGTGCACGTGGTGGAGCGTCTGCTTCCATGGCACACGTTTCGCACTGTTTACATGTTGCCTCTATCTGGGCATCCATATCAGGCCACCAAACGTAGCTACGAGCTTTTGTTTTAGTTTTGACAATTCCTAAATGACCGACATGTAGTTGTTTTAAGATACTCTCCCGCAGACTGAGCGGTACAACAAACCTATAAGATAAGATAAGATAAGATAAGCTTTATTTAATTCCATACAGAGATAAGAAAAATTACATGCATATAAAGAATATTTAAATTAATTTATCCGTATGGACCCCCTTCGGGTAAAAGCCTCCTCCAAGGACTTCCATTTTTCTTTGTCGGTGGCAGTGGCCATCCAACTTTGTCCGGCTAACGCCACTAGCTCATCGGCCCATCTGGCTACTGGGCGGCCTCTCATTCTGGTGCCCCGTGGTCCGGACCATTTTACTGTTCTAACACAACACAACAAACCTATAGCCCCACATAATACAACCCCGCTCACAATATAGTTCATGCTGACGCGAAAAATAAGGCCTCATATTTTCATCAGGACAACAAGCTGGCCATCCAGATTGAATGTAAGTCATTACCCTGCTAAGCAGTACATCTTTTGCGGTATTTTTCTTAACATCGTCATGGGTAATGGGTAAAAAATTTTCTACAAAATTCACATATGTGACCTCATTCTCAGATACATGGTTACTACCACGTGACGGAAGCCGGGATAGGGCATCAGCACAGTTTTTATTGGAAGCAATGTATTGTATTTCATAATTGTAACCTGACAGCAGTACTGCCCACCTTTGTAAACGAGACGCAGCCATGATCGGAATGCCTACTTTATTACCAAAAATGTAAGTTAGTGGCTTATGATCTGTCCTCAACGTAAACCTTCTTCCATATAAATATTGGTGGAATTTTCTAACACCATATACAATGCTGAGCGCTTCTCGGTCGATCTGGGAGTAAGCGCGCTCACTGGCCGATAGGGAACGTGAACTAAACGCTACAGGCCGCTCTCCGTCTGATGTGAGCTGCGAAATAACTGCCCCCACGCCTACACTACTGGCGTCAGTTGTGAGAATTAGCGGAAGGTCGACCGAATAGTGTACTAACACTTCACTAGAAATCAACTTGTTCTTAATAACTGCAAATGCATTTTCGCATTCCGCATTCCATTCAAACGCAACTCCTGCCTTCAGGAGCTTGTATAATGGTGCCAGTATAGTACTCACATTTTTTATGAACTTGTTGTAATACATAATCATTCCAGTGAATGCTCTCAGCTCAGAAACATTTGTTGGTGCGGGCGTATTGACGATCGCTTTGACCTTGTCGGGACACGTATGAACGCCTGCCTTGCTGATAACGTGCCCTAAATAAGTTACCGATTCCGCAAAAAATACGCATTTCTCTTTTTTTACTCTCAAGCCACTTGATTGTAAACGATCAAAAACTTTGTGCAAATTACTCAAATGCTCCCTTATGTTCGGACCTGTTATTATTATATCATCCAAGAAAACACCTACGTGTGAAAGATCGGCAAACAATGCTTCTAACCTCTTTTGAAATATACCTAGGCTCGACGACAGCCCAAACACCAACCTATTATATCTGAATAACCCCTTGTGAGTATTGATCACTGTGTATTGTTTCGAATGTTCGTCTAACTCAAACTGACAATAGGCCTGTGATAAGTCAATCGTAGTAAAATGTTCACCTCCGTGCAATCGAACCAGTAGATCTTCTACTCTGGGCAAGGGATACCGATCCACTACAATATTCTTATTTAATGTCAATTTATAATCCGCGCATATCCGAATAGTTCCGTCCTTTTTGACCACGGGTACTATCGGTGTAGCCCAGTCGGAGCGGTCAACCGGTGTCAGAATACCATCACGCGTTAACTGCTCCAGCGCACGCTCCACTGGCTCTCGAAGCGCGAACGCTAAGGGCCGTGCACGCATGAACACTGGTACTGCATCCGGTCGCAGGTGAATACCCACCGTACCGCCAGTGAAACGCCCCAAGCCGTCCGCGAATACTTCACTATATCTGGAACTAAATTCCGACAAATTAAAATCGTTTACCTCAACGCTATTACAGTTAAATATAGGCAATTTAACCCCTAACTCGATGATCCACTGCCTACCCAATAACAAGGTTTTTCCATCTCGGATAACATATAAATCCAAATATTTACTTATATTTCCGTATTTCACCAAGGGACGGAACATACCTACCGGGTGAACTACCTCGCCCGTATAGTACCTTAAACCTAAGTTACATTTGTATAACTTCAAATTGTTAAACTTTTGCAAATACAGCTCATAGCTGATACAAGTGACAGCACTGCCTGTGTCACACTCCATCTTTAACATATGGTTATTAACATTCAGCGATACAAAAATGGGTTTACAACTTCTTACTGCAATCTGATTCATTTCGATAATTACCTCTTCACTTTCCTCACTGCTTGATCCAAAATCATTTGCTGGCTCTGTCGCAGCCATACTATTATGAGTCAGATACGAGCACACTCTGGCTAGGTGCCCCTGTCGATTACAGACTCGACACACAAAACGAGAATAGCGGCACTCCGCGGCTGCATGGTTGCCACCACAAACTCTACAAGTTTTGCTTGAACCGGATCCTTGACTTCTGTTAACCGATGACGACGACTTAACTACTGCTGCCGGCGTTTCGCGAACTCGTAATGAGCTTTGTCTCTGACCCTGTTGACGTTCTTTCGATGACCGCATTTGACCGTCACGTTTGCCACCCCATGCTCCCGCCATGGACTGACAAACCGCCGTGACGCTACTGCTGCTGTCAATTCCGGTCGCTGCTTCTGATTTCCTCGTCTCTACTAGTGCGGCATCTTTTTCAGCTGCCTCCATGCTACAGGCCAGCTGATATGCCTTAGCGTAACTCATATCTAATTCCGCGAACAACCGTTGTCTAATGTTTTCGTTAGACAAGCCACAAACAAATTGATCACGAAGGCTTTCTTCTAACCATGCTCCGAACTCGCATGTTTTTGACAGTTTCTTCAACTCTGCTACAAACTGAGATATGTTTTCATCTGATTTTTGCACCCTCTGTCGAAATTTGAATCTTTCAGCTAGAACACTCGGCTTAGGATCCAAATAATTACCTAAAATATCAGTTAGTTCCACGAATGTTTTTGAGACTGGTTTCTCTGGTGTGCATAAACTGACTAATAATTCATACGTGCTTTCCCCCATAACTGTTATTAAAGATGGCACGTGCAATTCTTTTGGAATTTTGTTTGTTATGAAATACTGCTCAAGTCTTTCAATGTATAGACGCCAATTATCGGTCCCAAGTTTAAATTCAGCTATTTTACCAATCGACATGTTACCAGCTGTATTTTTTTTTTCCTATTTCACGCGTATCTTGGTTCTTCAAAGTCTCGTCGCCACTGAAGAAATTCTATCTTAATAATAAAATACGGCTGTTCACTAGAACGCCATTTTATTCGAATGCAAATCAAACATGACAATTGACAACTCATAAAAAATAATAACAATAAAACCTCCATACATTACATTATCCAAACGTATTTATGCTTTACAGCGATTTTAGATGAAAGGCCGAAAATAGAAGTTAATGTTGTCTTTATAGTTTTTAACTACAGGTCGGTAAAAATCGCTTAGATTGCCGTCTACGTCGTTAAGGACACTTATATATTTCTATGTTAATTTATTATACCCTTTCCCTAAAGGCTTTAAAGGAGTGAATAATAACTTTCCAGGGTGGGGTCGTCGCCCGCCGCAGACAGCGTTCCCGTTCCCAGGCGCGCGAACTCCGCCACTGCCATCGTCATTTTAAGGTGTTTCGGCCCTACCAGACCGCTAAATTCAAATTTTAAGTATTTAGTTTTCCGCAGATATTATACTGACTACACAATATAGGTTTTTATGGCAATGAATTTTGTGCACCTACATGTTTTTAATACAAACTTTGCTCGAAAGTTCCCACTCATCTCATATTGGTTCCCGAAAGTTTTTTGCAGTTTACCAGATTTCGAGCTATCGGGAACCAATATGAAGTAAATGAGTATTTTTGAGCAGTTTTTTATTAAAAACATGTAGATACATAAATGTTGTGCCACAAAACTCATTGCCATAAGCCTACGATGTATAATTAGCCCACTTACGTGGGGGGGAGATTCCGAAAAATACAACTGAAGTTAGATATTAATTCACTCGGATAATAATGACAATACTAAAAGTAAAGTGACGAAAGAACTATCTAAAACTGTTTTGAGACGTAAATTTACGTACCAAAATCTACGAAATTGCTTTAACGAGCTTTATGCTTCATTTTGTTCATAAAATATCATTAAACTATATCATAACAGTAATTATTAACAAGGAAACAGGAAAATGCGTAACATTATCACAATATTTCTCAACGGGAACTCCACAATTTGCCCGTGAACTACAATCAAAGTAGGTACGAACAGCTTCTGATTCTGTATGAAGCTCAGGTTCGTTCTGGCATGGAGTACTGCAGTCACCTCTGGGATGGATCTGCCAAATACCAGCTCGATACCAGATCGACTACTTATAAATACATAATATAACTAGAAAAACATTATCGTCATGTTCAACCGGAACATTTTACGTCAACCTTTTTCATAGTTACAAGAAAAAGGTAGCGCCATTTGTCAAAATTTTCGCTAATAGGCGGCGCAATCGTTCCTCTGGAAACTCGCATGCGGACTAATAACAAGTAGGTATATGAATAGTGATCTGTAGCGTGGGCCGTCCATAGATAACTCTGCGATTGGCTCACAACTAACGGTGTTGGTGCTAAAACGAACATTTTTGACACCAGTAAACAGTTTTGTCGCATCCAGAGGCAGGATAATTTCGTGGCTCGGTGCGCGGCGCCAGCGCCCGGGCGGCGCCAGGCTTTCCGAGAACACCGTGGAATGCGACTATTTACAACTTTTACCTATTTGGTAACATTTACAATGCTTGCACGTACCTACGTCGCAAACACACAAACATGCACCGTCAGATGTAACCTCTCGCTCCGGCCGCGGCTGTTTGGACATTCCTTCATTTGGGTTTGGACATTGAATTTAAATTGGTCATATTTTTCGATTGCGTCACTTGTTCTAAAAAGATTACATTTTACCAAAAAGTTAAGCTTTAATGACCTTAATATTTTCTGTTTAAACATTAAAAACCACTTGTATCTATTATTGATAGGTACTAACTAAAGTTTCAATAACTAAAGACACTTTCAAGTTTTAAGTAACAATCTAAATAGAAAGAAAGCAGTGGCTTTTGTGTTCAAGTTAATTTTCTTTTTCCATAATATATGACTAATTTTAAGAATAATCAAGTGGAGAATTAAGTTATCCATAAAAAACATAGTCAAGTTATAACATTGTAATAACGGTAAGTGTATTGATCGAGTGCTAGTACCTATACCAGCTAAGATTCAAAGGCAGACGTAATATTTGCATACTACGGGAGTGCAAGACGTTTTTATATGTAAATTGAGTAATCTTTGCGGAATGGGGTCGAACAGTCTAGCTGTGGTAGCATCCGGCGTAACGACCTAAATTATACTCTTTTACTTGAATCTAAAAGGCCGTCATGAATGGGCTAACTTTTGGTAATCAGTTGCAATTATGTGCGGTTGGTCGCCATCTCTGGCGCCGACTTTACGAAATGTAAAAAAATTCATAGTCTTTTTGTTAGATTTTGTTAGAATGGGAAAAGTAAGTTTGTATATTATTTTAAACGATTTGTCAGTTCTTCCAATGTGTTAATACCAATGACAGAATACGCTACGCTTGTTATACCGCTAGCGATTCCATCTGTCTTTATCCTGAAGTTTAGAATGGAGAGAGAGACTCTTGCTTTCGATTAACACACTTTATATACCGGAAAATAAAAGGTTCCTGCGGGATTTGTGAAAATAACCCAACAATCAGTTGGCTGATTCTATATCATTCAGTCTGTTAGTTAGTAACTCTCACTGGGTTATTAACGAAGAAAACGAAGGCGGAAATCCTATTTTTGTATTCTTTTGGTAACCGGCATGGTATGTTTACACAATACCATATCAACCTGATTTGGTAACTTTTCGTTTTCTTAGTTATTAACCCATTGAGGGTTACTAACTAAAAAACTGAACGATACAGAATCAGCCCACTGCAGTTTCTATGTCATGTATCTAACTAAAGTATTGACTCTACTGCGTCGGAACTTGCGCGAATTCTAAGCTATTATTTTGTAAGGATGGGTGGTCGTGTTGACCCCTCTTTATATCTCACTACTGGGCAACAACAATGTGACACTGTTACACTGTTACAATGTTCTCCAATGTTCTCAGAGGTATGCTTGAAGCCCGCCAGCACTCACTTGGCCAGCACGGTGAGTTATGCCCAAACCCCTCATTCTGGGAGGTAAGTTATAGTGTAACTAATTACCACGGGCTCCGAAGCGATACAAAGCGCTCCGCGGCGAGTCGTTACATGTAAATGAATTAGCCTGGGCATGGAATGGGGTCGCCTAGTCTGGCTCCGTTGGCATGCGGCCTAACGGCGCGGCGAACTCGACTGCTTCTCCGCTCTGTCTTGATACTAAGCTAGGAATGTTTCCACAAATACAAAGCTTTCCGCTTTCATTATGTTCGTCATCATATCAACACGTCGCGTCTCTCTGAATGAGAAGGCTTTTGATATTATCTAGGAATGTTTCCACAAATACAATTTTTAGTCTATTTTGGTACTAAGCTAGGAGTGTTTCCACGAATCTCAAACGTCTCTCTGAATGAGAAGGCTTTAGGCGAGGCTCACCGCGCTGGCCCACTGGTTATTGGTAGGCTTTTGATAGCTAAGACTGAACTCACTAAAACTCTATCACGATGATATTTCCTTTACTTACCGTGAATGATTAAAATCCTAATTTTTCGGGGGCGAAAATTCAGATTTTTAAAAAATACATGTAGGAGTATAAACGTTATGCTCATAAAACTCATTGTCATAAGCCTGCAATGTATAATAATTAGCCTACTATTTCAGAAAAACTAGATAAAATTTGAATTTTGCAGGCTACTTCGGCCGAAACTCCTCAAATCGTCTAAACGCATTAATAATGAGAGCTAAGTATCCTGTTGATTCCATGTGATGATGCAGCTACTAATATGTTATTGCAAGTTTTTAATTGACGTACAATTTTTTCGCGTCCCTTAATCAACTAGAAAAGGAGCTGGTAATCTATAGACAAATATACCTCTTTACATGTTATAAACTCATTGCACCCGATTCTGTGTTTACTTCAGGGGTCAAAAAGATCAGTTATTTTCCAAACTGAATGAAAACGAAAAAATTCTAGCAAAACACGAATTTATGGTTGATTCGGTAATTTTTTTTGGTGAAATGCTTTTGTGGTGATTTAGAACCACTGATATTCGAAAGCTAAAATATTACATTTTTCCAATACTCACCAGAATGCTCTCCACACGGAAAACCCTGCAGAATGAAGCGGCAGGCTGACCGCTAGGCCTTCTGGGAAGTTCTGGATGCCGATCCCAATCGCCAAGTTTCTAAAAACAAAAGAGAAAATGTTTGTGTTTATAGTTTCACAACGCCAAACATGTTGATATTGAAAGCGAGTACTAATAATGCTTAGAATCAACGAATTAATAATATTTTAGAATTGAGTTTTGCTTGTATATCGCGGCATTATTGACAAAATTATAAATAATAATTATCTGACCCGGCAAACGTTGTTTTGCCATTAGGGATATAAAAATAGCTTAAGTACGACCTACTTTCAGACCTACCGAACATACACAGAAAATTAAAAATTTCATAACAAACGGTCGACCTCTTGGAAGATTTTGGTAACAAACACGAGACACGAGAATTTTATATATTAGAAAACACTAATTTATGTCTGTGTATGATTGGATTTGGCATTGCGTTATACTTAAGTAATACTCATGAATTAACTAGCTTCGTAACTTATGTTGAAAATTAGCTTTTAAGGTTCTGCCTCTAATGACTGAATTAAAGAGTTACAAAAGTGAAAACAAAATAGAAGAAGCACGATCCAAATTAAGGAAACAATTGGACGTGACTGGCAACCAGCCAATTTTCCGATGGCAAGCAAAGGGAATCTCGCCGGATGTCGAGACGAAGCGAACAATAGAAAAAAAGAACATTTTGTTGATGAACCAGGAAGGTTACCTCTGGAAACAGCTATTAGGTACTAGTACTACTAATGGCAAAAGGTGTATATGAAATGATTCCCGCCTGCTTTCTTTAGGAAATGGGATAGTTATAATCCCATACTACGCGTAACATTTTTTAATTTCCAATTTCTGTATTTATCCATATATTTTGATTAAACATTGAAAGTGCTTGGCGCCCAAAAAACAAAAACAAACTTAACGCAAATATTTGTTCCCCTTTAAAAACACCCAGGCTTCGCCACTATTAGGTTACTTACTTCATTTTCTTGCTTTATCTACACTAAAAAAATAATAAGTAGGAACTAATAACCACTATACAGATACACCTACCTAATTAACTTATCCACTTATAGATGTTGTTGTAACATTTTCATAACAAGTTAATACAAACGAAATAATTACCAATTATATTATTGACATTCCGTTTACTATGTACGCTCTCGAAAAAGACGTCGCCCACGTACCGACTCACTTATGGCATTTGCAACACCATCTCAATGATGCGAGGACGTTAAAATCTGCCTAGATAATTGAATTGAATCATTCAATGACTAAGCCGATTGCAATCCGGCTTTGCATTTCGCGGATTCAATGGCTAAAGAGCTTAAGTTCTATTGTCTTCGCTGGCGATATTTGCCTTTCCACGACAAGGACTAGAGGAAGATCCTGCTTCTGCATACCAAACATGTTATGTTTATGACTGTATGTAGAGATGTACGAGTGAGATTGTCATTGCGCAGCCTCAAATACTCGCACGTATACAGAGTTATAGGTATAAAAAATACCAAATCGCTTTCGGCCAGTAGTTGTTTATATTAACACTAACAACTTTTTTCTACGATTTTTCAAAATTCAAACGAAAATGTTACTTCTGTAAAGTGACATCACACTTGCGGTTTCGCGCCGCGTGTTCGCGCGACGACAGCCGCGCCGCGGAGGAAGAATCACTTCCGCGGGAAAGTCTACTCTTTGAGCCAACGAATTAAAAAAAATCATTTTCAATCATTATATAACCGAATAACGATCTGCTATAACAATACACTGAAGTCAAGGGAAGGTCAAGGGAATACACTGAATTTATTTTTGCCCTTCGCTCTCTTTCGAATATGGAGATTTTGGAGCAACTTTTGGGAGAACTTTCTATAGAGAAAATGTTATCTAATCGTGTATCAGCTTCTGAGCGAATAAGGATTAAAAAATAACCCACAATACATGAGGATTAAATTTGAAAGTAATTGTCCTTTTAGCGTTTAAACTGCAGGTCACTACAAATCGCCTAAAACGTCCGTTTACACCGTTAATCGACTTTTCAGCAAGTACTCGGCCGTTCGACAGTAACAAGCTGCAGGCTAGATAACAAAGTTGTACAATGTACTAAAATATACTAGAATGGAGTGTCTTGTCGGTTGGTAGTGATTAAGTGGGAGGAAGAGACCAGCATTCCAGCGGAGGACGTTTCCCCGCGGCACCTGCCTTCCCGGCCGGCCTAGGAATGCGGCTAACAGTACAGTGTACACTGTACTGTGTCCGTACAGCCTCCGACACCGTTAAACTGAGCCGTTCCTTCAAAAGGTCATCGCCAGTGTTACGCAATGACGAAGTGGATAATGGCTTCCAGTTTATTTTTTTTCTCGGAGGGCTATTTGCTGACAAAATTAAGTTTTAACGAATTATCGTACGACATTTAGATACTTAAGTTATCTTATACCTTTAACGAGCAATTCTTGTATAGATATTTCAATCCACGAAGACGCGCCCAACTCTGTTAAATTCCATGCGAATCGAATGAAACGTAAACGAATTTAACAGTGTGAGGCGCGTCTTCGTGAATTGAAATATTGATAATATAATGTAATCGTAATCTCGGAAACAGCTCGAACGATTTTCATGAAATTTAGTGTACCTACAGGGGGTTTTGGGGCTGATAAATCGATCTAGCTAATATTAATTTTTTGAAAATGTGTTACCTATTTACCAAAAAAACAATAACGAGCAAACTTCTCCGATAATGTTCGACCGATTGTTATGAAATTTTGTGTATATGTTCGAATAGGTCGTAAGGTATTTTTTTCATATTCCTAAAGGCAAAGCAACGTTTGCCGGGTCAGCTAGTAGTTTTAGAAAATACTACCTATTATAGGAATGTTAAAATTTGAGTTATTACTTGTTTTCTTTTTAACCGACTTCAAAAAAAGGAGGAGGTTCTCAATTCGTCGGAATCTTTTTTTTTTTTTTTATGTATGTTCACCGATTACTCGAAGACGCGTAAACCGATTTGGAATTTTTTTTTTTTGTTTGAAAGGGTATACTTCCCAGATGGTCCCATTTTTTTTTGGTCATGATCTGATAATGGGATCCTGGAGAAGTCAAGGGAACTCTTCAAATTTTATATGGACACATGAAACTATTTGAGTATTATTAGAAAGAGTAATATTTTCCAAGTTGTCCTATGGTCATCAGGTCAGGATCTGATCATGGGATCTTGGTGAAATCGAGGGAACTCTTCAAATTTTGCTGGTATACTTAAAGCGAGTTGGGTATTTTTTATAGTTACTGGTGCATATGCTAGCAGATACTGATTTGATGACTAAAGTCATCAAGTCAGGGTCTGATGATGGGATCTTGGTGAAATCGAGGGAACTCTTCAGATTTTAAGAACACACCTAAAGCGATTTGGGTATTTTTACAACGCCTTGTGCATTTTATTGTTTTCCACTAAAAAGTATAAAATAAAAATGGGAAATTCTTTCCAAAAAACCAACTTCAAATGCCACTACAAAGAGTGAAATAATTTTTATTTAAATTTTAGGTACCTACACCAATTCGAAGTCGGGCGATTGTCTATGACTTCGTCATTTCTTCGCACATCAAGTAAGTAAGAAGGACTATTAGGGATTGTATGAAACATTGCCCGACTTCGAATTGGTGTAGGTACCTAAAATTTAAATAAAAATTATTTCACTCTTTGTAGTGGCATTTGAAGTTGGTTTTTTGGAAAGAATTTCCCATTTTTTTGTTCGTTATTTTATCAATTACAAATTTTCAAAAATTTAGCCAAATACTTCGTTTTTAAGTTTATTTTATAAACGTACACATAGACTCACATTAGATGAGGTTGACTTATGTTATTGACGTACAAGTTAATTTAATCAACCTGCAGCATGTAAGTTAGTCCAAAATAAATCACAAAGTGATCACAAAACATGAAAATATATACAGAACATAAAAATGAAAACAAATCAAAAAACAACATACTTGTAGATAGAGCCAATACGATTGAGAACTTGAATGTAAGTAGGTACTAATTACGTAAACGGACGCCTCGGGAATTCTGGTTAAAAGGGTTAAGTTAATAAACATGCGCGCGGAACCTTTGAGCCGGTGAAAGCTGTCCGCTCCGGGTGGCGCGCTACTCGCTAGCAGCCAGCTCGGTGGTACCACTCGAGTACCACGCTGGCATTCCACTTATTTAGTTCACAAAAAGCTTGCCGAGTGCACACAAGCACGTACTCTACGCACGCTTCTACTGAATGTACGTGTTATGTTGTGAGTAGACATCGGATTATATGTATTATGCACTATCAAAATGCCGAAATATAGCGTTTTTATAAAGGGCAAAATATGAACAAAATATGCACAATATTTTGTTCATATTTCACAGTCACCTTGAAATTTGATGCCAATTCTGCAGAGATCTCTTCAGGGAAAGTTTGTCGAGAGTCATTGATAGAGGCGTCAATTTTCTTTAATTCTTCAATACCAAAGTTTTTATACAAAACTGATGTGCAAAACTGCATTTGATATGCCACGAACCTTTTGCGATAGTGAACTCGGAAGGACTTGACTGTATTCAATCTTTTGTTGTAATATTTCCAAAACCTGTCTCTTTCTGATCCTTCACTACAGTAATACACCATAATTTGACAGTTTTGGTTTTTCTCAGCATGCTTTATAGTTACGCCATTGGGATAACACTGTCAAATTACTTCTCTGGTCTGTAGACGCTTCTACAGAACGTCTAGGTACGTATTATGTTATGAGTTATCGACTTGAATTGCGGTCGTTAGTATGCGAATGGTCGATGTCATACAGCTTCAGACTGTCTCGTTCTGGTCCTTCACTACGGTGATACACCATAATATGACAGTTTTGGTTTAAAGCATGTTATAGTTACGCCATTGGCATACCACTGTCAAATTACTTCTCTGATCTATAGACGCTTCTACTAAATGTCTAGGGACGTGTTATGTTATGAGTTATCGACTTTAATAGCGGTGGTTAGTATGCGAATGAGCGATGCATTCTCCATAGTAAATTATTTTCTCTAGTTTAAGAGCTTCGTTTTTGTTGGTGTACCTAGTACCGTGTATAATTACTATTTGAGGGCGTGATATACGGACACACGGGCTGCAAGGCGAAATTATGAGGGTTATTTTTGTCCATGTTGTTTCAAAGGTCTGAAAACGATGTCAGATAAGTACAGTTGTCAATTCTGAACGCATTTACAGAATTTATCCCTCAGATGAAGATTTATCCTGAAAATGCGTTCAGAATCTGTCATATCTGTCATAAAGATTATTTAGATGTTCAGGGCAGGTCGTTGAATCGCTTTAAAGTTTGAGTTCGCTATAAATACCATCTATTTTAATTGGTGGGCTTTATTCATTACCAAATCAAAAATGATAATAAATCCGTTGGTATGATCAAAGACACGTTGGGTGACTAATATTCTATTACAAGATCATAAATGTCTACCTAAAATTTACGTTACCATTCAAGATGTTCAGCGTAGTATGAAAACGAGCTATTGGGATTATTTTTCTCTTTAAACACCGAAACGAAGTGACTGCAACCGATAAACTACAGGAAGAAGTTGATACCACATGTGATGTATCATGTACCTACTCGTAAGTTGTACGGCTTGTACCTAAGATCGTTGGACTGGAAAAATCCTTGAATGAAAACCGCGTCTTGAAAAACGTTGTAAATTGAATCAGCGTATAGTATTGGGAGGAACGTTGAATTACGATTAAAAGAATTAATACCTAAAATGTAGTTGGATTCTTTGATGCAAAAATGAACTTAATTGTTTAGCTTGCTCCCAATTGTTATAAGAAAACTAGGTACTACCACGGCTGCTAAATTTAACTGTTTCAAAAATATTAATTTGTTACAGGAGTATTAATTTGTTTCAGATTCGGGCTGTTTGGTTGCCGCAATAATATTCTGCAGTGAGAAGGTACAGTGTAAATCCGGTGGTACAATTATACACATATTAGCAACCATAGACTGATACATAGAAGTCTTTGTTAGCAACACTCTTTATAACAACAAGTTAATTTTGGTCTTGGACGAAGGAATGGGAGAGATAGAGCCTTTAGATGATTTTATCTTAAAAATACGCTGAATTTCTAAACTATAAAGTCTGTAAATTCCTCCAAGGAGTCATTGACACTTCGCTATATTCAGTTACGAATTCCAATAGTTTTTGCACCATCTTCACGGTTATAACAAAAAATATGCATAAAGTTGTTTTCGATTGACCATTAAAATTTTGCAGCACCGGTCATCGGGTCTGAGATCGTTTCGACAATTTGCCGTGTAACGGAATGGACGCGCCATTATGTCAACAGTTTTGTATATGTAGAAATTTTACAAGTGAACGGAGTAATGCCGACTCCGGATACATCCGAATTCCAATTACATCACCGACGAGACCACTTCACTTTCCGACCTACCCGGAAGTGAATTCCTCAGCACAATCATACGGCGCGGCCGACGTCAAGTCGCACGAACGAAACGCAGCCTTAAGCCGGTCGGGATAGAGTGCAAGTCGAAAACGGTTGCGGAAAACGTCAAGCGCGAGCGCGAAACGCCGAAGCGGATGTGAATGTCCGATGGTGCTGCTCGAAAAGCGACTTAATTTTTGTGTTTTTAGAGTGTAGATTGTGTGTTGTGGGGAATGGCGATCGTCGCGAAAGTAGTGGCAACTTTCACGAAGCGTCGGGATGGGGCGACGACGCGGAGGCGGCGGCGGCGGCGCGGGGCCCGGCGCGCCGGCCCATTGACGACACTGTGACCTACATACCGCGCTTCCATTCATGACGCGGCCTCCACTGCAGCAGCGCGCGCAGGACCCGCGCACGTCGAACACTTGCCAGCGTGCGACATGCGACACTGGAATTTCCATCCAACACTTGCATAACCTCGTGTCAGGCGGTAACGCAATTGGGGCTGAGCGTGGTGGGCCGAGGCCGCGTCTCCGCCGCACTTGTTCAATTAAGAGCCTTCTAAAATATACGCATTTATATATTTTGTTTTCATTATGGCTTCGTTGAAGGCAGTTAGTTCCTTTACGCAATCAATTAAAAAAGAATATTCCAAATTCAAATGGAAAAGCTATTAGTAAACATACACCTTGCACCATAATTCATAAGGGACCAAAAGCTATTTCAAGTAATATACATAAAAAATAATCTTACAATATGCATACAATAAGTACAAGTTTGAATGGAATGACTGATGGAAATTTTTCACAAAGCTTGAGTTGACTTTTAATCTGGACAAACGGCAGCGCGGCCGCCGAAATTTCGGAGAACGGCACACGTCACTCACCAAGTGTGTATATTGACACGAACTACTTCGAGCTACTTCTGACCCCATCTTAATCAGAACATTTTAGACCTATTAAATTATTATTATTAGTAAAGATATTTCAATCCACGAAAACGCTTTACGACTCTGTTAAAATCGCTTATGTTTCATTCGATTCGTATGGAGTTTAACAGAGTGGGGCGCGCCATCGTGGGTAGAAATATCCACGAAATAGCCATAAATGTTTAAGAATGCACTCTACCTCCTTGTAATTCTCAAAAATATCGAAGATATTTTACGATTGATCCGTTGGATTGAGTCCTCAAAATGTTCTTCCAGGTTTGAAGGTTTAATAAATAAATATATACTTTAAATCATGAATCCACAATGATGTTAGTGAAGAATCTATTATTATTTCCGAAAGGTAAATATGTGAATCGAAGACATGAAGTGCCAACATAAGCATCAACAATGCAATCATCAATAGAATTTTTACACGCGTGCCCAAAAAATGAGTGTTCGGAAGTTATTCCACTATAACTTCTGAACGGCTAAATAGATTTGGACATAATATAGGGTATCGTTAGGATCCTTACATCATTCCGAGTAACATAGGCTATATTTTTTGGGAGAAGTCGTTTTACCACATGGCAATCGTGTTTTAAAACTTTTAAATTATTGACATTAAGTAATGCTTAATTTTTATGATAAAAAGTCTCAAGCCCCTTTAAATTTGGTGCAATAAGAAGCGACATCGACCTTACGAGAATGCAAATCTAAGTATCTATTAGTGTGCAGCCTTTTACTCCTTCGAACAAAGCAAAATAACTTTTCATCTCACCCGCTCGGAAAAGCGTTTTTTAATGCCCGAAATGCGGGCGGGAAATGCTATTATATTCCCTAGGCCGCCAAAGCATTTTCATTTTTCCCAAGGGAGACAAAGTAGTATGAAAATCCCTTCCGGCCCTTGGGCGGAAAAGCATTTCCAACGTCAAACTCGAATTACGTGTCATGTCAATGTCAAAGCTGAAGACTTCTTTTTTTTCTAATAACACATACGTTCAGTAAAAAAGTTCGACCTTACAGTTTGTATAGGTATATTATTTTTTTATTTTTACTTTTTCTTAGAATATCAATAAATGTAATAACTCCTATTTAGTTTTATTAATTATAAAATAAATCTAATTAAATCCATGATTTTTCCTTGTTGTTTATGTAATTATTGTTAAAATATTTATAACATTTTATATTATCTTTGGTTCTTAGAAATTCCTATTTCAGAACGCATTCAAAAAAAAAGTAAAAAAAAAGTTTCTCAATTTTTTTTTCTGGTCTAGTGTTAGTTGTCTATGTTTCCAATCGTGAATAAATGAAAATACCTAATATTTTTATTACTTTATTCATTATTTTTTTGTTTTAACTTTGAAATAAGGTGAGTGATGATTGAAGGTGCAGGTTTCAGTAAGTGAAATTATTCAGAGTTACCAAAAACAATATTTAACATAAATCGCAATGCCGATCTAAAGTGTTCTTCTGGTGATTTTCCTCGCTGTGGTGAGATGAAAAATTTTGTGTTATGGACGGGCGCAAATTTTTTTGGGTCTCGTGTCTTTGAATGCCTCGCTATGCTCAGGATTCTATTCTTTGAACCCCTCGCTGCGCTCAGGGTTCAACCCTAAAATCCTTCGCCGCTTAGCATTCAAATTTGACACTCGGCCCAAAAATCCACTTTGCGCCCTTGCATAACAAATAACTATTCTAATGATCTAACATTTGACCAGTTCACTCCAGCTTGGCCCCCAGACAGTGTTATGTCAGCGGAATTTTTGTAGTTCATTTGTTTCCTTATTAGGTATTTTGCAACAAACAATTTCTTGATGTTTTTGAATTTAAAGTTCTTATTGGATTCTATGTTTAAATTGGAATGCTTATTGTGTACACTGTAAATGATGAGATACTGTATTCTACATAATATAAGAGATAGTCATCAAGAACCATAAATTGTCTAACGGCCGCACTCTGAGACGTGGGTATCTTTAAGATGTCAAATGTATGGGATTTAATGATGATGAGTAAAGAGTGACGTAAGTAGGTACGTGCTATACAGTAATACCACAGATAGTACTTCGCCGCATTTTTACAAGAGCAAGATATCAAGCTCCCATAAACTAGTTTGTCAAAGTTTAATCATTTCTAATTGCGATGTACGGAGTCAGACAGATAGGTACCTATCGCTTGCGGATTGCGGACAGTGCAGGCGGCCATCGTGTTGTTGAGGTTGCGCTGCGAACGTGATGCCGCGTCTACACGCTTGGCATTTGCCGCAAACTCCGAACCTAAACCTCCAAACACCAAGCCTAAACCCAAAATCAAGTAAAACGTTTGTTGGCTTGATTTTGGGAATGAAACTCCGCCATCCACATTCAACATGTTTGGGAGCGCGTTATAGGATGTTCTGAACAGCCAAGCATGACGGACGTCGGCTATAAAATTCGGCTGAAGTTATTTATACGATAAAAACAAGAAAGTAAGAGAAAGAAAATGAAAAATACGTCAAAGAAGTTGGTGGATATTAAAAATTCGTGAAAATCATTCACCGCTACTGCACGAACGAGACTGAGATGGGCGAAAACGTGTGAATAATGAATATGTCACAAGCGTTTGTTTGATTTGTGACTTGCAAACCTACATAAACCTAGGTAAACTTTCTGTCCACACGTTTGAATTCGTGATGGTTTGTTGAGGTTTGGCAAGCGTGCGGACGCGGCATGCGAGGGACAGGCGCGAGCAGAGGGCGCGGGGCGCGGGCGCGCGGGGCGAGCCGGCTGCCAGACAGCGAGGCTCCGCATGGGAGACCAACAGCAGCCTCTTGCATAGTTGCGAGCTGCGATCACTCGCTGCGAAAGCTGCTCGCTCCACTTTGATCAGATACCTACTCGTGCCTCGTACCAGTTGTAGTGCGCGGCCGATTTGAATAATGTCGCTTTTCCTCATACTACTCTAGTACCTCATAGACTGCTGTTGTCAAATAAATATCCGTGGTTTCTAACATTGACTATTATAATCTGCTTCACAAATTATTTATTTAAAGCAATCTATCGATATTCACTCGTAAGTTGTAGGTACAAAAGAAACAAGACTTTATGCCAATCAAACAGTATAGGAAAATATAAGTTCGAGTCGGGATCACGTAGGTCCCATACCAATTACCACTAAACCATTATAACACAAAACTAATAAATGCCTACGTGTTTTTTTTTTTGAAGCTGGACCACAATCTCATCTGATGGAAAGTGATGATGTGGTCGACGATAACAAAGATGGTAAACGCGCAGCTTACTTAAATGATGCCTGTTCACACTTTTTTTAGGGGCACTTTGTAAGATTTCGAGAGAGCATTCCAAAACTTAGCCATTGGCCATTGCGTACTAAAAATGAAGATGCGAACCGCTTTGTGCGTACTAGTGGTAGCGACGACATAGAAAATAAATAAATAAATAGGGATGAAAGCCCGACAGGTGTCTTGCGGTGCGATGGAAAAATGGGTAGGACCAATTCAAACAGCTCCTAAGCACACTCCCCGAAATACGAGTATATCCTATAAAAACCGTCTGAATCGCCACCTTGCAGCGATGCTCTGGGCTATGCAGCTTCGCCAAAAGCGGCGAGTCTTCGGCAATGAGTGTCCTAGCCCGACGATCGCATCTAAAACTGCCAACTGATATTTGGCAGAATAAGGTGAATGATTGAAGAGGACTGGTGGCTGCAGTACTAAATTTGGTCTGCAAACCGAATAATTTAGTACCTAACCAAATGGTTTAGTACTAAATTATTCGGTACTAGCACTCATTGGTTACTAAATTTGGTCTGCCTGCAATTAAAACCCTGTACCTATTGTGAGTAATAATAATTTACAGGACTTTCGGAATTTTCAATTATTTTCATTTCCAAGCTGTTGAAAGTAAATATTTAAAATATGTCTTTATAAGCTGTGTTTGAAGTCGGGTTTTGAACGTCAACGCTAGAGGCACGGGAGGCCACTCGGATGCCTTTGTCTGGCAATGTACGACTAACTCTACGTATATTAGAGGCATTGCGATTCGTACACGCTAAGTTGGAATTGATTGAAACAATTCCAGAAATTCAGAAGCAAGGAAAATGGAACTTTCTGGACTGTACAATAATATGGCACCTGGATTAGACGTAAAGATTCCAGTGTAATACCAGATTTTGGGAGAACCGAAAAGTAAACCTATAATTGGTAGAGACTGGTCAGCGAGGTTGTTTGATTAATTTCGATTCAAATCTCGATTCGGATTTGCCGTACAATTTCTAAACGGGGAGAAACCGAAAACGATATCGAATTCTTAGTAGGTACGATATTAAGTATCATGTCTTGTACTACCCCACTGAACTGGCTAAGTGGATCCAACCCAAGTGATATTCGAGTGATAAGCTAAACGCTGTAAACATTATTCATTGTCTATATTATTATGTATAAAAACAGCTGTTTTATTTTAATACAGTAAATTATACAAATAATTACTTGTCTCAATCAGCAAAAAAGGTTTAACATATAGTTTAGCACTTAGCACGTTCGAAGTTTAAGCGCGACTTAAGTCTTTCATGGTTCATATGACGAGATGTATACGAAAGATAAAAATAATGAAAAATGAAGAATGTGTTTTTAAAGGACAGTCACTAAAAGTGCCCTTCAGCCTGGATGCGGCGCAACATAAGCTACCAATAAAATGATTCAAAAAACATTACTAAAAACTAAGCCAGACATCAAAAATCCGTTTCACAGTGTTTTTGGATATTGTTATTAACAATATCCGATACATTAAATGAAAAATTACAATAACATCCATTGTAGTTTCCGATGAAAGTTCGAAAGGCGGAGATTTCGGAGCAACATGAGAGAACTTTCTATTGAGAAAATTTTATCTCATCATTAACAGTATTTTAATAGCGATATAGGGTGGTAAGTAGGTACGTTAATCTTATATACGAGTAAATGAATTGGTAGGTCCGAGACATTGTTACAAGAGTTTCAAACAGTTTCGTCTAATTTTAAAATAATTCTAAAATCTTAACATATACATGTCAATTTTTTATTTGTCTTTATCTTCTTTTAAGCAACAATAAAAAAAAATAAAAAAGGTAATGAACATCGAGGAACACACGGTAAAAACAAAATATACACTGATCTCTATGCTATGGATCGCTGTCAGTCAATTTAAAAAATAAAGACACTTTGGTGTTGATTGTTGCGTATCCTGGCGCGAGCGTCCATGGTATACTAAAATAAAATGATATTCAAAACGACCGTCACAAGCAACAAACGTCAATTTAGTACCGTGGCCGTTCGAGGGTGGGTCTTCAAATATGTACAAAAAAGGAACTGTCAGATGTATGGAATCATTAATCCATAGAATAGGTAGAGATCAGTGGAGGTATAAGAGATGCGAATCTACAGAGAATACCGCAACTGAAATCTATCGTTTGGATTAGTCCTAAGATCAAATACGAGACGCGGGCGCAGACGCCGAGGGGCGCCGGGCGAGGGGGCGGTGTTTCGACAAAAACACTCAATCTCACCGTCTGCAACAAATAGCACAATCCTTTCGCAACACGCTCTCTGTTACATGAACATTATGCCCAAATTATCATACGTCCAACATTACTTTCCCATTTAAACACGTAGCTATTACAGGGGAAAGACCTACTCTCTCATTAGAGAAAGGTATTCGATTCGAAGCTTGGACCCACCGCGTCGCTTCATTGTCGTTTAGCGGTCGGTCTTATCTCGGAATTTCTTTCTGATATACAATGTACTTACCTCTACATAAACTTCTCGTGTACATAATATATCGAGGTCGTCATAACATAACACAGGGACGTATTTATAAACGTAATTTTTTTTGTTGTTTATTGGAATAGATATTACAAAATGAAAATCGAGTTACTTTTTAGTTCAAAAAGAGAAAATAGTGCCAATCCTATTGTGCAAAGTCTGCAAACGAAACTAATTTGACGCGTCTAAAAATAGTGCTATCCTTTTCAAAATGCTTCCCATGGAAAAGGACAACACTATTTTTAGATTTTGTCACCAGAATTGGTACCATTATGTACCGAAACCCTCACGTGGACTATTGGCCTCTCTCATTTAAACTTGAAGAGATTAATTTGCTGACGAAATACCTATTTGACAGTCGAGCCTACCTAATTTGGCCATGTAGGTAGGTAAAGCTAACTTAGTAGGTAAGTTTCTGATTGGTGACGAAACAATAAAAAAATTGATACACTTTTTATAAATAATTTGGATTTCGATAATTACAATTTTTCACTTTTTGCAAAAAGTGCACAGTATTGAAATATCTACCTATCTATAGCTCTATTTTAGAAACTTGCTGAACACTGAAAAGGACTAAAAACTAAAAAGCTTTAAAGCTCAAAGATACCTGAAAGAAGCATTTTTTTCTGGGATTTCTCATAATTATACCATAATTATACATATATAGGTATGTATTATAATTTATCCATATTTGACAACTTTAATTCTAAACGGTATTACATTAAGGTAGGTAATAGGTATAGACAGGTGGCTGGTTCTTGAATCACTCGAAGATTCTGAAAGTTCAAGTTATCTGGGATGTAAGACTATAAAATCTTGGTAGGAATTTATTACTTTATTAGGAACACAAAGGTAGAACTAGCCCTATGAAGTGCATCGAGATCGCCGTCGGCGCCGCGCGCGTCACGCGACCGCATTCCATGGCGCCTCCATTCATGTTGTGTGAGCGAGAGGCACGCACGAGGCCTTCGCTCCGAGCGAGAGAGAAGACCGAGCGCCGTTACCCTGTATGGGAATGCAATTCGTAAGCGCAAACGCACGGATTTGATGCCGGACTTGCTGCGTTCCATTTCACGTCCGTCACTCGACGCTAGGGTTGCTAGCTGAAATCTGCCTTTTCGAGGACAATTTAAAAATGCTTCAACACAAGAACCAGACTTGAAGAGACTATATGAATTAGCACATTTATTTTACTGTGATTAAATTGTTGTGAGTGAGTATGATTAATTAGTAATTATTTTGTGCTACTGTGATATTTATAATAATTAGACAATATAATTTTATGTGCGATGTAACGTGTTTCTTTTCTGACTTCGTAACATTTATTCTTAGCATAAATTAAGTTAAAAAAAGGTTTTGGAAACATAATATGTAGATAATTGATATTATTAGGTATACCTCCTTCGATAAGTTTTGTTGATTAGAGAAATTAAAACAGAATATTTTCGCTTCTTTGGAAACATTCTCAACTTAACTATTGTCTCTACTCTTATATTTTCGAATTCAATCAAGGGGAAACGGTTATTTTTACTTTTGACAGTTACAAGCACAGCAAAAATTTCAATTTACATGGCAAACTAGAAAAAGACGCAATCACAAAAATCATATGGCCAAGTTTGAATAGTCGGTATTCGTGCACTGAACTCTGAAGGTTCTGTTATAAATGTATCGTATCGCTAAGGTAAATTGTGATTAAAAGCACCCACATGTCAAAAACTACACGACATACATTTATATTTATAAATATATAGTAATTCTTGATTAAAAATGCCATCATTCATACTTTTGTGCACGTGTGCTTAAAATGCAGTTTTATGCACAAGTGTACAAAAACTTTTTGGGGTGCATCCAAGCCCCACAGTTAATCTGCCAAACTGGCAAGAAACTGTCATAAATGGTCACCTTACTTGTCACCTACAGCTCGTTTAGTTTGCAAATAATTATTTGCAAATTGCATCAATGGTTTGGGCTGTGACAGTCACTGGACTATTAAATACCATGACAGTCTTGGAATTTCCGGAAAGCTGGCGATCCTATTCGATATACAGGCGTCCCGCTCTCTCGCAGCGAAGCGTTCCTTTCGGCGCATATCTGCCGATGCGTTATGTTTGCATACTGGCTATGTGATTTGATCGATCGCCGGTTTCCTGTGAGAAACAGCGTTTGTTTGTCGAGACAGGTGACTTGGTGCATTACCGTTAATTCTGTGTTCGACCCTCCAGACCACACAGATTGCCCTAATGCAGATAATAAATAATTAATAAATAAATAAAATTGGTAGGCCACATTAATTTATTTTGCAATAATCCGCTACTTGAAAATATTCTGTATGGTACTCGTACATGCAGGAACACTGCCCACATGAAACACCACACACAATTTTCCAATACTTTCTTCGACGCACGTTTCACCCCGACACCGGGACATTCTCGGGAGTTGTTGACTTCACAATATGAAATCGTAGAGACTCAAACAATTAATTATTTAGAAAACAAATTAATCTGTCCTACTAATGATGCAGGATTTCCGCAACATAACGCCTGCTTCCATTCAATAGATAAAATTGTTTGAATCATTATGATGAGTTAACAAAAACAATTTAGCTGTTAGCCTGCGATTTATTCCTATTTCTAAGCTTTTAAAAGTGAAAACGTATCTAAATGTACCTAAGTCAAAATAAATTCCTTAATGATATTGTTAGCAAAATAAAACATACAAAACACAACTTTATAATATGACACGAACAACGGTTCATAAAACAAAGCATGCCGCTACAGGCTACAGCTACTCGTAAGTCGTAAGTACAAAGTTCTATTACCGAGTGGAATGTGGTCAGGAACGACGCTCGACTCGTGGCTAGCTTAAAACAGGTTAAATTCAACCTCATGTTGAAGTACTAATGATAATACATCAGCGTCGTTAATATATTTTGTAAATAAAATTACTATTTTATTTACACAACGGGTTCGGGCTTACCTGCACGATTATTAATTAAAAAAAGTCGAAAAACTGAAAAGTTTTGAAATTATCCAATAATACAGTCCCAATTATACAGTCTACTTTGACATTCAATAAATAAATAGACAGCACATAAGACACTATGGCCTAATTGGAAATGAACATTCCTTCATGCCTAAGTATAGCGGAATTCTAAAATTTATAAGTCTACTGAGTTAGGTGGCTATATTAATATAATATTTAGATATTATATTAGTATAATAATAAAGTTATTATTATGGTAACTAAATAATAAAACGTAATTTATGAAATTGAATTTAACGAACGAAATCGACCAAGTATACTACGGGTACTAAAGCACTGAAGGTTCCGTTTTCCTTAAGAGGGATATTATTATGATAAAAATACAAGGCCTAAAACTAACATTGTAGTACTTTATAAAAAAAAAATCAAAAAAATTGGCAAAAGTCGGATTAGGTATTTTTTCCGTTTTAAGTGAATCGAGTTTATATTCACTTAAAACCCTCTCAGAAAAAGTGTTATTTCTGATGTCAAACCTAAAAGATCAGTACCCCTGAAGGGTCTTCGGATCCATCCACGAGCACTAGGAATAAAATTTCGTTATACAAGTGTCTATCTGCCAAGACGCGGTCATTTCGTAGCGTTACAAGAATAGAAGCATTGTCGTTGGTTCCGATACAGTAACGCTTAGTCACATCCGCCTATATTCACACAGTGCGGACGAGAAATCTAAACATAGGCCCAAATGAACAATAGACTTTCTTCGAATTTTAAAATCACTGAGGCGCCGACGCGGATATCTTAATCAGCATCTAAGGCAAAAGGAGTATTGGAAATGAAAGGATCATTCCCAATACTGACTTTGACTCCTCATTTCTGATAATATACGCACTCGCGCCGCTACAAAGGTGTGGAGTGGAATACACTCTCAGGCATGTCTTTCCCAACTCCTACAACCTGGGCGTCTTCAGATCTCAATAAATGATTGAGGACGGCGGAAAAAATAAACAAAAACAAGGAGTTGTGAATGATGTTTACGTAGTCACAACTCACAACCCAACGCACACATTTAAGTTGTCAGTCAGATTGCAGCCACAAATTTATATGATGGGCAATTTGCTCAATGTCACAATCTGGATACCGGCCAAAAGTGTCACAATAAGAGAAAGATGTAAACACAGCCGCATTCTAATTAAAAAATAAGGTTGATTCTGTGAGGTCGTCTCGTCTGCTAATATAAGACGTCTCGCCAAATAATGAGTCATTAGAGTCTGAATATAGTTCGCGCGTCTATATTTTGTGAAAATTAAGTACGAACCGCAATGTCAGGACTTCAAACCGGATGGACTGGAATGGAACTGGATGGACTAAGACTAACTTATTTACTTTCTTGGGGTACCCATAGACCATCCATTCTATCGGTCAACCGGCAGGACGTGTAGTAAATAACTGTCATTCTGCATGTCATCGGACGATTGAATGGATGATCTATGGCAACCCTTAGACATTTTTATTTTTTACACGGCTGCCCAAAAAAGTGTAATGAATGATCTTAGGGTTCATGTATGTATGTATGACGTATGTATGTATGTATGTATTTATGTATGTATGTATGTATGTTTGTTAGTATGTATGTGAGTTTCTTTATTCAACAAACAAATTTAGACATTATATGGGGTATCGTTACAATCCTTAAATCGTTCTGAGGCTATATTTTTTTGGAAAAAGTCGTTTTACTACAGGGCAGTCGTGTTTTTTTAATTTTAAAATTATTTCCTTGTAATATTTAATGAAAGGAAACGAGCGGGTCACCTAATGGTAAGCGATCACCGCCGCCCATGGACATTAGCAGCACCAAAGGAACTTCAAATGCGTTGCCGGCTTTTAACAAATTTGTTTATCCACCCTTTGAATAACCCCATGTGATAGTTTTGGCTACTTAGACTAGATTAGTTATAATTTTGTGACTCATTTTACAAGTTTATATGCGACACGGATTAAATGTAAATACTGAATACCTAGCAGTGACTTCATTTCTGATCAAAGTACAGTTCCTGATGCATACGCAGAGCGCGGATTTCCTTTAACAAATGCATGCCTCACGAGCCTTTGCGATTACTCAGCCAGCATTGATTACCGCGCAGCTCAGGTATTACCTACTGAAGTTGTCTGACAATGTGGTGGTAGGTACGAGGTACGTGTGTAGAATGGATCACAGTACGCCCACGTGCTACCACTTACCTGGAATACATTACTCATTGAACTTATAATCGACAAATTTAGAATGATTTTTTGCAGGGTTCCAAACCAAAGGGTAAAAACGGGACCCTATTACTAACAATTCGCAGTCCGTACGTCTGTCACCAGGATGTATCTTTTGAACCGTGATAGCTGTGCATGAAATTTTCACAGATGATGTGTTTCATGCTAGTCAATGGTGCTCCTGCTGGTGCAAACAACATTACGGAGAAAAATATTAGATATATAAATAAATAAATAAATAAATAAATAGTCGACAACATCACATACATTGCTCCGATCCCTAAGTAAGTAGCTTATGCACTTGTGTTAAGGAAATCAGAAACAACGAAGGTACCACAACACCCAGACCAGACACATTAATGTAGAAATCTTATTTTTCTACATTGCCCCGACCGGGGATCGAACCCGGAACCTCGGAGATGGCGGCGCCTTGAAAACCGGCACGCTAACCACTGAACCACGGAGGTTGTATACATATGGCAGCAACGTTTCGATTTCCAATGTAGCTTCCCAACCTCCGGTGACCTAGGTCCAAAGAAAAGTAACAGGTAACCATTTATTTAGCAACGGTAAAAAAGTTAAGAATATAACCAAGATCAGTTTATGGCTGAATTTATGGATATAGTTTGACACTGAGCAGGACATAAGTACCTATTACATATAATAAAATATACTGCTGAGAATTCGATAGTGTTAAACGATTGCGATTACCACTGCATAACCATACTGTAGATGGCGAAACCGACTCGAGTTTCGAGTCAATAAACGAAACTTGCACTAACCCCCCCTCAAGCAAATAAATCGTCTCATAGAAAAATGAGGATTTGACGTAGAGCATCTATGATGCATATTGCATACCATAATATCACTTATACTTATTAAAGCTTTGAGAATTTCCCACAAGAAGCTCACCCGTGGGTTTCATTCTCATACAATATGCAGGTCGCAGATGCCGTCATGTAATTCACTTGGCTTATTCACCCATTCACATGAAAAACATGTCAAGGTACGATCGGTGCCGGCACCTACCTGATCTGGGCCCGTATTCTGTATCTCGGTGCCTATGATAAAATATAAAGAATGATAGCCACTGGCATATGTTTTTCATCCATTGAAAGTTTGCTATGAAATAAAAATGGCATTTCCTTAGCAAAACTTCAATGGATGAAAAACATTTGCTAGTGGCTATCATTCTTTCATAGGCACCGAGTTACAGAATAGGGACGCTGGGGGCGTATTCTGTATCGTTAGTTAGCAACTCGCACCGGGTTTGCAACTACAAAAACGGAGGCATAAATCCTATTTTTGTGTTTGTTTTGCACAAGTTACCAACCTAGGTTGGTTTGGCATCATGTTAACATACCATGCTAGTTATACAAAAATAGGATTTTTGCCTCAGTTTAGTTTTAGTTTAGTTAATAACCAAGTGCGAGCTGCTAACTAACAATACAGAATAAGCCCCCTGATCATAATCGTGTGCCTACCGTTAAATAATAATACTGAATATTCACTGATCTCTATCTCTGGATTGCTGACTGTCAAGTGTCAACGTAAAATGAAGACAAGTGATTTTCGCCATTTTGGCGCTGATTGTTGCATAACCTAACGTGAGCGTCTATGGAACTAAAATAAAATTACATTCAAAACGACGGTAAACTACCAACAAATGTCAATATAGTACCGTGAACTTTCGGGGGTGGCGCTTCCAATCGGCACAAAAAAGGAACTGTCAGATGTATAGAATGATTAATAAAGAGATAGAGATCAGTGTGAATAATG
Source organism: Coenonympha glycerion (assembly GCA_963855885.1). NCBI lineage: Eukaryota > Metazoa > Arthropoda > Insecta > Lepidoptera > Nymphalidae > Coenonympha > Coenonympha glycerion. The sequence continues at coordinate 9,742,435 of OY979636.1, read as the reverse complement.
TATACGATTCACTCATTGAGTTCCTCGAAAAATGATACACATCACAAGAAATCCATCTTAAGGTTTTTTTTAATCAAAATGTGTGACTCACAACTTCTACAATATAGTTACAATTATTCCTGTAATCGTCAATTCGATAAAGGCAATACCTACCCATATTAGACAAATGAGGTCATTGATATAATACTCGTACCGCACCGCAGTTAGTACTAGAATTTACGACTGGCGCCAACATAAAAGGTAGGTTTTTCCATGAATAACAACACATGTAAATAGGTATTTTAACGTTATACCGGCGGCGACCTTTGACAAGATCAATTTTAGTACGTGCCGCTGTAAAAATTCCAAACTAATTATTCTGTCTAAGGATAAAGCTGGACTTACAACGGTGTCAGGTTTAACCATACTTTTGTATATTTAACCGAGGAACTCTTGTACTCGTATAAATACATATTTTCGGCCAGTAGATATTTCAAAAATTCAGAATTCTATAATTCTAGAAATAAAAATATAATTCTAGAATTTAATTATTAAGAATATAAAAGTTTTAAAACAATGGCAGCGACACCACGTCTCTGTTTATCTGACTTCTAACGAAATTCATGCCGTCGAAGTCAACGCTTAGGAACCCTCGTAAACTTAATTTTAAGTCGACTTGTACTTCTCACCATACTTATGCAACAAATATCATATCGACATTTGGTATGGTGATAACTGAAAACTACATTGATTTTACAAGAGCCTGTATGTTGGGCGTATGTGAAATAAAGGTATTTAGAGTTTGAGTTTGAACCCGCGGGCATCAGATAAGTTATATAGAAACTTATAAGTTTGAACCAATAAAGTTGTCTATATACATCAATAACTTGAATGAGACAATATTTAAACATGTTCACAGTCCTTAGCTCAAAGTAATACTGTTTTAAATGCTTTAGTATATCAGCGATAAAGTCACATTCCAGCAACGACATTTATTTTAGATTAGCTTCTCGTACGTATATTGTTGTGCAATATTGCCATAAATGGCAAGGTTTAGCTAGTGATAATGGCTTGTAACCTAACAGGCAATTAAATCGAGAATAACGCGATTGCGAGTGACGCAAAGTATGCAACTGACGTGTCCTGTCGCGGCGCCTGCAGGTTATTAATACGGATTTGCACCATAAACCAACTCTCTGATTAGCATACTGACAAACAATACTACCTATGTAAAATAACAAAATAGATTTGGATACCATTTATAATATGATATCATTAAGGACATAGATAAAATATAGGCGAACTCAGCGAAGGGATGGGCATGAAAAAATTAAATGGAGGCAGGCGCTATTTTGCGGAAATCGATAATTAATTAGCAGGACAGATTAATTTGTTTTGCTAATATCCGTTACTTGCAAAGAACCTGTATGGTCCAATACGCAGGAATACCATCCACATGAAACACCACACAAAATTCATCCAACCGGCACAGGGACATCCTCAGGAGATGTTGACTTCACAATTCGCAATCGTAGATGTCTCTACGATGAGGTAGCGTATTATAGCAAAACAAATTAATCCACCCTGCTAAAAAATAAAAGGTTTCACCTTCCTTCTAAGTCTTACAGTCTTAAGTCTTATAGCCAAGTAGGTGTGCAAGAGCTTTTGAGGGACAATCTATGCCCAGCCTAAACTGGTGGTTCTGAAACCATCCAATTTTGCACAGGAGTTTCATATGCAAGTGATATATACCTATCTTTATTCCTGTGTGAGCAGAAAAGGCAATTAAAATCCCCTTTAGACAGAATGAAAGTTCGAACATCATAATATCTTGAAAGCCCAAAATATAGTCATTGTTTAAAGTATTTTTAAGAATCCTTCAAGGGTTTATGTGGTTTTGAAGCGACTCCTGGTTTCCTTATTCCGGATATGCCTTTAAAAAGCAATATATCCTGATTCAGGAAGTTTACGTCCTTGGTGGACATAGCGAACGACGATTAAAAATATAAAGCGAAACCTACTCATGTACCCACCTACTTGTGGAAATCATTAAAAGCAAATGATTTAAAGAAATGATTTCTAGATTTCTTCATAATTGGTACATCAGAAACTTTTCAAGGGTTTGAGTGGTGATGATTTGATGAAGCGACCGCGCGGGATTCAAACGTCGCTTTCTCGTTTTAAGATTCCGAAATCCGAATATCCCTTCAAAAAGCAATATAAACTGCGGGACTAGACAAAGTAACAGTCGTTTAGCGTTCACCAGTAGATAAAAATGTATGGACAACCACGTGACTGTAGAAAAACCACGTGACCGAATAGAGGAAAACACGCTGATTTTGAAAATCGAGAACGACAATTTGAACGTTCCCTGACGTTCTCGCAGACGTTGTAGATAAAACTTTAGCGTACTTCGCGTGCGACCGACAGCGGTAGCAGCAGCCAGTGAACAACGCTACGCACAGAGTACATTCTGCTTTCATTTGTTTTGTACTAGTGGTCACGTGGTTTTTCTACAGTCGTCAACGCTTAACGCTTATGTTACATTGTCTAGCCATGATGATTCAAGAAGTTTACTTCCACCGAATCGAGAGCGACGGTTAAAAACACAAAACGAGCTCATGTACCCACCTACTTGTGCAAATCATTAATGCAAATGATTTAACGAAATGATTTCTTGATTCCTTCATAATCGGTACATCAGAAACTTAATTGACAGCATGCGCTAATCTGACAGAAAAGTAACACAAAGCAACAATGTGCGCGCTGTCGTGTCGCGTTCCAAATACCAAAGCCACCCGTTTACCTTTCACGGTAAGCTGGTACAGTCCGACAAGGCTCTCTTGGTACTTGAATCACATTGTCGGAGGGCGTTGTTATAGAACAAAGGCAACCAGAAAATAAAATCTCCTCAATTTTATTTAAATTTCAGTTTTATTTTGATTAAAATTAAGCACAAACAACACAACTTATAACTAGAGTCCGACCGAAACTGGTTTTCCGGCCGAAACCGAAACCGAAACCGAAACTCATGTGGTCAAGTATAAAATTCCTTAAATTACTGAAATTTGATGCATTTTACACAATATGGTGCATTAATTACGACATGAAATTAAAACACAGTATATTAAATTTGATATAATCATTTTTTTTTATAAAAAATATTAATAATATTTTTCAAATTAAGTTCTCATGTGTTTATCAATAATCAAATCACAAATTGTTACTGTTTCATTATACTGTTTCATATATAAGTATTAGCAATTTGAAACCTTACTAATTTCTACTTTGGTTTGCATATTTTGTACTCAAAACAATCATCTTTTTTCGGTACCTCTTATATAAAAAAAGAACAGGGTCGCCAGCGTCCGCCATAGTGTTGCCGCGAGAAACGAAGTTAGGCGAGCGTGCACGACTACTTCCGAAATCAGTTTCGGTTTCGGCAAAAGTTTCGGCCAATTTAGGCCGAAACCGAAACTTGATTTTTGGCCGAAACTCGGCCGAAACCGAAACCGAAACCGAACTTTCGGTCGGACACTACTTATAACGATATACCGACAGAGTGAACTATCAAACAGTATCACAAGATAGCGGCGTGAGTTCCGATTTTGGCCACGCACCAAGATAGCATTGTCGCACTGTACTCGCGTAGCTACTAGCTGCCAATAAAAGAACGTTTGACTTGCTTATTGATGTGCCTGCTAACACTCTTTGTATTAAAAACATTTTGTACAAATAATAATTAATTTGTACAAACCAACAAGCCTTAATTAATTGAATCAATGCAATAAATGCTCGCAAGGAAAAAGCAGACATTTATTGCTTTTTTGAAACTAGGATAGATATTTTGGGATACATTTAAAATACCATTCTAATACGACAAGCAAACACAAAGTTGCAAGTAGGCGTCTTCTGTGCCTTTCTCGTAAAACGAAACAATTTATAGGGAGCTACTATAGCGTTACAATACAATGGCGTGGCATTGTTTGGGTATCACTATTTAATCGGGAAAAATTAAATATTTGTAACTATTTAAAGTGCAACTTTTTGTATCGCCCCATCATAGAGGTCCAAGAGGGAGCCCTCGATTTCAAAAGCGCGGCAAAATCTACTTTTCCCAAATTGGCAAACCCGAGTCGCTACACAATTTTTCACGCACACTAGCATCCGCGCACCATACACATTTCAGACTGACACACTCACACTACAAAAAAAGTTGTCGCACTCACGGAGCTGTCATTGTTAGGAAGGGCTCTATCTAGTCGGCGCGCGAGCGACCTATGGTCCCAAGCATGTCGAATGTCGCATTACAGCCTTATTAGCCGCTTAGTAATTTTATAACCACTATAATATAATTTATTTGATACTACTTGAATGTTATTAATTTTTGTCTTACAAATAGTTACTGCCACAACCAATAAATACTTTTACTGCCACAATTAATAAACTCAGATGAAACGTCAAGCGTCACGAGATGGCAAGCTGTTATAACTACTTCTACTTACTTCCATCTAAATGTGTTTTTATTAATAACCGAAAAAGTTTCAATTGCATAGTTTCATGAAACTACATTTCTTGTTTGTTATTCGATCAATTTCAATAAGTAATTTTTTTCAAAATTTTATTTATTAATTTCGTTAATCAATATGTTGATATGACTAAAATACCCTGTTCTGTCAAGAGAATACTCGTAGGTTTCATTTAACGGAAAACAAACTATCTTGTCAATGCATCCATTTCCTATCTATTCTACAGCGAAACTACTAGGGATTCATAAGATGACTCAAAATATATAATCACCCAACGGACCACGACGCATTATGCATTCAGCGTATGATGCATACGCATAGTAAGAAATAGTGAATGAATGAAAATCAGACGCGCGTGAGTCATTAGCGGCGGGGTGTCCGTGCGCAGGCGCACAGGAAATCGTAAAAGAAGCGCATCTAGAACACGCATCTTCCGGCGAGTTTCCGGCACGGTGCCTCGCTTTCGCCAAATATCCCCAGCTTTATGGCTATCAGTTTACTGAACTCTTATACTATTTCGGGAGCGGGATGTGCCTTGATGGATAGGCAGGAATAAACTATGCATATGAGTTTCTGTTGTATGCTTTGTTATGTTAAACGCCGGTGAGCTAATCTTAGTTTTTCTAAGTATTGTGGCCACCAATTTTACCTTGTAGCGGTACATACAACTTGCGACTTAGGAAAACAGCTTTTCCGAATAATGTTAACGAATTAATCACGGACATGGAAGGTTTCTAAATGAATCTAAAGGTTTGCTACTCTTAAATTAAACGTTAGTATATTATAATGATACTCTGGATTTCTTTTGAGTTTACATTCAAGGTATTGTGAGTTGTGACTGTTCACTGTATTGTTTTAAGTTTTTACTAATTGCGATTCAATCTCCCCTTTTTAACCTCTTTATTAATCAATTACGTGTCTAAGTTGTGTCATGATTCAATTACACGACTGCTAAAAAAAAGGCATAATTTTATATTCTATGGTAATCGTATGAATATTTTTGATTATCTGTGACCATGTCTACCGCCATTTTAAGAGAACAAATAAACCTTACATCTTATTGGTCAATAAAATTCCCGCTCATTTTTCTTAACCAATGTCAACGTCTCTAGTAAAAACCAATGAAAAATCTAGTAGGCTATGACAGAAGGATTATGGAATTGTTTTGATGAGGACAGAAGCAAAAACTATATAATTGATATTGTACTGATATAAACAAAAAAACTATGTAAAGTACTCATTGCATCGTAATACAAGAAACAAGGCATATGTATGTCAAAGTTTAAGCGATAAGAAGTTTAATGTAATACGCTAGTACTTGTAATAAGGAAAATAAAGTGTATACTATGAAGTCTGGATTTCATTCACAAAACATCGGAAGTGGTACGTGATCCGAAGACCCACATATTGAGGTATGATATAAGTCCCTATTTTAAAACAATCTGCTGTACCTTGGCGTGTAAATAGGTAGATATGGATGTGCTTAGAAACATTATTCCAAGTTCATGTAGATTGTATTATATTCAGATATCATAGTGAAAAGATAAAATTCGAGGTTGAGCCAGTTAGTAATTTTGTTTGAACCTAGTCATGGCGAAGTCTTATGTCGAAACTTAGAGCAACTAAGTAGGTACATTTTGATTCCTTCTGTAATGCCTTAATTATCTTTTGAACCAGACGGGTTTTATCGGCGGCATCATGTCGGGTGTCGCTTTGGTTAAATAGAAGTAGTTTTTGTTGCTTATAATATTATAATTGCAACTATGTTTGAAATGAATAATTTGTAAAAAAAAAAACATAAGACTAAGAGTACCTATCGCGAGTTATTGACGTGCAACGCCATCTAGTGAAAGCGCTATCAACAACTATGTAAAGCTTTGAATGGGTAACTCAATGGGTAACGCCATAATATTGTCTGTGCATTAAAATAGAAGAGAATAATTTTGAAAACCTACCTGTTTTTTTAGGTTAGTGGCTTAGCGCTCTGATCCAATTTCTTGGTAATTGTTTGAAATATAATTTTAGATTCTTTCATACTGAACACACGTAAGATCATAATTATTTGCAAATAAAAATAAATAAGGGTTCCATTTTTACCAAATGTGGTATGGAACCCTAAAAAGGAGCATATCACATAGGCCCATAGTTCGGGGCTTTATTAAATAATTAATTATGAATGAGTGAATTGTGTCAAGATATAGCATTAGTTGATTAATATCGGCACAGCCGTGAACAGTGCGACAGGCCTATCATGGCGCGTGGCCAAAATCGGTACTAACGCCGCTATCTTGTGATAGTTAGCTCTAGCGGTACATCGCTATTGTATGTTGCATTGTTTTTGCTTACTATTAACTATTTTAAACTAGAATTGAAGTAAAAATTGAGGAGATTTTATTTCCTGGATGCCTTTGTTCTATAACAGCGCCCTCCTGTCAATGTGATTCAAGTGCCAAGAGAGCCTTGTCGGACTGTAGTTTGTTCATTGCCTGTGTTATTGGGTATAGCTGAAGTTTTCGAGTAGTAGTTCATGTAATTTCGATAATTTATCCAACGCAGAAATAATAATATTTTATGATTATGATTTATGAATATCTGACTGCAGAAACTTTTATTAAGCACAACTTTTAACTCATATCATGGAAAGTAAAAAAAAAATAGTTCACTCTAAGAAGCTATACCTAGATATAAATCAATAAAAAAAGAGAAAAATTAGAAACTGACAGTTCTTACAAACACTGGCGTATTATTTTCATTTCTTTGCCATTCTGAACAGTTCTTGAAAGAGATACTGTGGCAGTGATTTCATGAAATAAAAATAACATATTATTATTTTAATTCATTTGTAATTCCCCAGTATACTTGTAAGATTTTTACACTGATTATGATATGATGGCATGAGAATAAAATTAATGTGATTCTGCTTGGGGCAATTACAACAATTGCTGAGAGTTTACTAGTACTGTCAAGCGGTTTTTAAATAATGTTGATTTAGTGTTGATAAAGTTAATTTCAACATAGACATTCTTTTATTGAAGTTTTCATTAAATTAATTGGCAGTTAAGAGTGCCGTGACTAAATTATAATACGGTTATGAGTGCCATATTTATTTTTTCTATAATGTCCTTGGTTATGTGTGCCAAGACGGAACTATGTATGTTCTCTGATGAATAATAACCTTGGTTATGTGTGCCAAGAGTTACTTGGTTATGTGCGCCAAGAGTTACTTGGTTACGTGTGCCAAGAGTTACTTGGTTATGTGCGCCAAGAGTAACTTGGTTACGTGTGCCAAGAGTTACTTGGTTATGTGAGCCAAGATGGAACTATGTATGTTCTATAATTATTTGTGTTATGTGTACCAAAATGGTAATAATGAGTACTCAGTTGCAGTTTATCGATGTATTAAAACAATAACAATAACTACAAATTTACTTATACATTTTCTGAATTTTCATCATTGAAAGATTCTGAAAGGACAGTAAACTCATTAGGACTTCATGTTAATTAAAAGTGACACTAAAATAGAGGTAGAATGGTAGAATGATGAATGGATGAACCGAATCTGTATTTAATGAAACAATGTTTTATTAAATACAGATCTATTTTTGAAAATAATTTGCTAAAACTAAAATAGATTTTTCACGAATAATCTCTTTTGAATAACAGCTGATATTTACCTATACATAATTTATTGAGCATTGTTTATTTCTTTTTCCGAGAATATGACACGATCAACGAGCTGGTCGTGGACTGACGCGGATCAAAGGCGAGCGCGTGAGGACGCATCTTCTGTCAACACCAAGGAGGTACATGGATTGAGCTAGCCGTGAACGGACGCGGCTAAGCGCGTGTAAACGCGATCCCCGTCATAACTATGGAAGTTGGTCCGCAAGGCACGTAGATGCTCCTATCAACGTCGGTGGTCCCCACAACTCCCACACTGCTTGCAGCTCACCAAACCGTTGCTTTAGTTGGAACAAGTACTTACAATCATCAATGCAGCAGCAAGCAAAAGCTTCACAACAGACGAGGTGGTTAGCATTTTTGAAAATTTGCAACGACGATCATCTTAATGTAATTCCAGAATCGATTCATCAAGCAAAGCACTAAGCGTAAATAACTGTTTAATCAAAGAATGTTCGACCATTAGTGAGGGAAACTAAAAATAAAGCTTACAATTTGTATTCCAAAACTTGTAGGTAAAAAAAAAAAGTGGTGCGCAGTTCTTTACCTTCCCTTAGTTACAGTTGGAACGAATAGCTTCCAAAATCATTCACAAATGAGCAAAACTACAGTCATATTATTTTGGTTGAGATGCTTGCATGCATTTCACGAAGTACCTAATGGAAGTTTGTAGAAATGCTATTATTGGCATTTTTAATCGCTGTGATCTTAGCGGCAATAAAGCGGTAGACTCTGATATCATTCACGCTATAATATAATTTTGCAAAATGCTTTTAACACGGTGGATTTTGATATCTTACTAGGTCAGTTGCGTTCTCTTAACATATCTCCATCAGTTATTGACTGGTTTCAGAGTTACCTTAGTGGTCGCCGGCAGCGTATTCGCTTTGAGGAAACTCATTCCTCTTGGTGCGATATCTCTGCTGGTGTGCCCCAAGGCGGCGTGTTGTCACCATTGCTCTTTTCCATCTTCATTAACTCAATCAGTCATAACCTTTCTTCTCTCTATCATATGTATGCAGATGATGTCCAGCTTTATACCCAGTCTTCGTTTGAAAACCTGCCAGATGCAATCGCCAGAATGAACTCAGACCTTTGCTCCGTCCTTGAGTGGAGCAAATCATTTGGACTTAATGTAAATCCGAGTAAATCACAGGCAATCGTTATTGGTAGCCAAAAGCAGATATCCAAAATTGACTGGCGGTCACTTCCTCCTATTGAGTTCAATAATGTTGTTATTCCGTACTGTGAGAACGTAAAGTATTTGGGAGTGTATCTTGATAGGACCTTAAGCTGGGCTCAACATGTTAAACAAGTCAGTAGGAAATTATTTGCATCCTTGGGCTCCTTGCGTCGCCTTCGATCTATTCTTCCAATTCCTACAAAAATTATGCTCGCACAGACTCTTCTCCTTCCTATTCTTGATTACGCTGACGCAAGCATTGTCGACTTAAATGAAAACCAATTAAGTAAGCTTGAGAGACTTCAGAATTCCATTATTAGGTTCATATTTGGTTTACGCAAATATGACCATATCTCACAATTTCGTTCTCGTCTTAATTGGTTACCTATCCGACTTCGCCGGAATCTACACATCCTTTCCATTCTGTACTGTGTTCTGTTTCATCCTTCTGCGCCCCCTTACTTAAAAGAGAAATTTAATTTTGTAGGTCAACCTGGAGAATTGCTCCGTTCTTCGAGGAAACTTATTTTGATGATGCCTGCGCATAGGTCTTCCTTCTTTCATAAGTCTTTTACGATTCAGGCTATTAATCTTTGGAATGCCTTACCCCTCGATATTAGAGAGGCCCAGACTATAGGACAGTTTAAAAGACTTGTGAAAGATCACTTTATATCCCAGTTGCCTGAGTGCTGATGACTAACTGTCACCTATAAATTTGTAATCTCAATACTTATTATTATATCCTCTCTTTTTCTATTGTTTTGAGGATTATTTTTATTGTATTTGTATTATTTTATATATTTATATATATGTATATACATATGTATATATTTGTATTTATGTACTAGTATATATATAATATAGTTTAGTTTATAGTATAAGTCATTTATTGTAAGTAGTTTATTGTATTTATTTATTCCGGCACCCCGCACCACCAACCGCGTATCCAGTTTCAAATATTCCTTCACATTATTGGTTGCCTGGTAGAAATCGCTATGTAGCGATAAGGCCGCCAAATTGTACTCCTAAGTTTGTTTGTATTTAATTTATTTCTTTCTTTTCTATATTTTTATTCTGTGGTGTGCAATAAAGTGTTTATCTATCTATCTATCTATCTATAATATAAGTCTATTTGAAAGAAGGCGCAAGTATTGGATAATGGATTGTCAGAAACGTGAAAATCTAGGTATACTATATTTCTTAAATTCTAAGTGACGCTACACTATCAGAATTATTGAAAAAAAGTCGCTTATAGGTATTCCATTAGTACCAATGATAATGATATAGCCACTTTGTATTTATTCGTTAATAAGGGGGCTATCTTGTCAGAAATTCCCAAAACCCATAAAAAGAGTCATAATTAATGTTTTAGAACAATTGGGCACGATTTAGTTCTCAGTCAACAGAGTCCGTTGACGTTTTCTGATGAGACTTGTGAAACTCAAACACACCAATATATAGGTTTGCTTAATGTTTTTTATGATATTTTTGTTATAGTTATCCGGATGATAAAACCTACGTGTCAAAATGGGTCATGATCATTTGGCATTAATTGATTTTGGTATTAAGTGTTTATGCGCAAATTACACAAATCAGGAAACGTCAAAATGTATTCATGAGCTTTTAACCTTTCACAAAGGCCTTCAGTAATCCTGTCGTATCATTTTTAGTAACAATTTAATTTCATTATTATTATCAATGACGTTGCCACAAGTATTGAAGTATTTAGGAACGAACTCTTACATACTCCTTTTCTGTCCTTATAAACATTCTAATAACCTAGAACATATTCTTTATCAGTCCTCCTAAAGATAAGGATATGGAACACTGAAGTTATAAGAAACTTAAGTGACTGTAGGTATGTATATGATTTTCTAAATGTGTATAATGTCTGATTAAATGCCCATTCAGATTGCATAAAGTATCTAGTCGCGTATCCACGAGCGAACCGCCAAGCCAAATGTTTCAATCAGATCTAGGGAAGTCAAGGTTAACAATATTAGACATAAAACATACTTAAGATGTTCAGATGACAGAATCTTCATATCCGTGATGTTAACATTAACAACAGTTAAAATCAGTAATAGTTATATATTTAGTAAATATTTAAATTTAATTTTATTGAATCATGTTTGTTTAGTTTCTAGTTTTTAGTTCTCTAATAACTTGAACTGTAAAGTTTATTGTACATTGAATAAATTTAACGTTTGTTATATATTATATTATGGAGCAAAGAAATAAATAAATAAATAGAGATTCAGTGTTTCGATTTCAGTCAATTCAGTATCCAACATTAGATGATAATATCACAAATTATAAAATTAAAATTTTAGGTCCTTACAAAATTGTCAAAGATATGGAAATTATAGATAGGTACAGAATTAGCACAATAACCGGATTTCACATAGTCTGTACTCTGTAGTGCATAGTCTAGTACAGATTATAAATAAAACCACTATTATGATACAGAGTTTGTAGTGCGAGGTGATTTGCTGAATCATTGAATATTGGTATGACGTGATCAACGTTCGAAATTCGACGCTTAAATCGTCTGAAGTACATACATAGCAATTTTTAATTAGCAATATTTCATGAGTAATATATATTTTTATTTGCAATTACGATGGAAACAACTAAATAAAATAAAAAAAAAAAAACTGTAGAAGTATTTCCTATTGAGGTGGTAAGCTCGAGCCGCAGTTGATGTTACGAGATTGTCATTATTTATCAGATTTATTTACCGACGTTTTTCAATACAATTGTAAGAAATTAGATTAATAACAAGATTGTAACACATTGATTATTGTATGTAACACACAATATGCTATGCAAGGTTGATTTGAAGTAATTTTTGTTCAGAACGCACGAAAATTTGTGGACATGCAGCCTATATTATAACGTAGACGGTACTTAATTTTTGACTGTAAGTCATTTTGCTATAGAAAATGTGAACGATAAAATTATGATTTTTACTTTAAAGACAAAGATTTGAAAAATGTTATGCTACAATAACATAAACATTCTTTCAAAAAAAAAGTTGTCATTTTAATCTGTAACCGTAATAAAAAAAAGATAATAATATTTGGAAAATTAATTCAGTCTCTGTCAGTTTTCGTCAATACTTTCTTCAATAAAATACTTTATATAATATTACTAGCTGATGCCCGCGACTTCGTCCACGTGGAATAAAAACTATTCTATCTTTTAAGTTGGACCAAATGACAGATATTCACGAAGTTTGAACTAAATCGGTTCAGTAGTTTAGGAGTCCATTGAGGACAAACATTGTGACACGAGATTTATATATATTAAGATGATAATTGAAATCTGCACAATTAAATTAATTGAGTCTCCAGACCCTAAGAAGTGATTATGTTAACAATTTTGAGTTAGTCATTTATAATTTTCTAATATTGTACACAATAAATAATGTATAATTTTATGTAGGTCTGTATGTTATAGTTAATAATTTCTTTATTTTAAATTTAAATTAAAAATTCATTGTACGCAATAATACTTTAATTAATCTAAGAAACCGAATGTCATGATTATTTTATGTTAGTGAGATTGGGACATAGGTAAATTAATGTCAGTATTATTTATTTAGATATTTAAATTAACAAATGTAGGCACTGAATATTCTTAAGTAAGTGCATGTAGGCTAAGCCTATGTGAAATAAAGTATTTGAAAAATATTGTACATTATATATGTAATATAAATTATAATTTTGTTACTCATAAAGGCGAAATAGTGGTTACTTAACATGTACCTAAATATATATTCCATATTTTGTAGTTTTTGTATAATGATGTATTTTAGTAAGATTAAGCCGTAGGTAACTAAGAGTCAATATCATTTAGACATTGTAAAACACCAATATACAGAGAATTGATAAGTAAGTGAAACCCTATATGAAGTGTAAAACTAGGTATTTGAAAAGTATTGTTTTAAATATAAATTATAGTTTTGTTAATTATAAAGGTGGCATAATAGTTAGTTAACATGTAAGAATAAATACTATCTTTTGTATAGTTTTTGTGCAATATTTTTATAGGCACTAAAACGCCTAGTTGAGTGGTCGTAGAATTTTTACTTTGATGAGAGTTTAATTATTGTGCACCAGGAGGTTGCACAAGAGTGGATGGCCGAATGTCATGATTCAATTACACGACTGCTAAAAAAAAGGCATAATTTTATATTCTATGGTAATCGTATGAATATTTTTGATTATCTGTGACCATGTCTACCGCCATTTTAAGAGAACAAATAAACCTTACATCTTATTGGTCAATAAAATTCCCGCTCATTTTTCTTAACCAATGTCAACGTCTCTAGTAAAAACCAATGAAAAATCTAGTAGGCTATGACAGAAGGATTATGGAATTGTTTTGATGAGGACAGAAGCAAAAACTATATAATTGATATTGTACTGATATAAACAAAAAAACTATGTAAAGTACTCATTGCATCGTAATACAAGAAACAAGGCATATGTATGTCAAAGTTTAAGCGATAAGAAGTTTAATGTAATACGCTAGTACTTGTAATAAGGAAAATAAAGTGTATACTATGAAGTCTGGATTTCATTCACAAAAGTTGTAATAATAATAATAATTAATTATATTTTAACAAAGGGTTATTGACCAATTATGTAACCTAATTGAAGGATCAGTGCCATCATAGTTATACATCCAAACTTAAGAAAATCATTTCTTGAGGAAGAGGAGGAATGGGATGGAGAGGATTAGACAAACATTAAAAAGTCTACGATTTCGCATTGTGAAGTCAATATCTCCTAAGGATGTCCCGGTGTCGGGACGAAATGTGCGTCGAAGAAAGTGTTCTTAGAAAATTGTGTGTGGTGTAAAGTTTTTCATGTGGGTAGTGTTCCTGCATATTGTACCATACTACAGAATCTTTTGAAGTAGCGGATTATAGCAAAACAAATTAATCTGTCCTGCTAAACATTAAAAAAGAAAAACTTATACGAGCAGTACTTCCTCTTGAAGTTTTTCTTTTCTAAACTAAGTTATCTTCAGGAATGAAATGGTGCGAATAAGATGTTTTTAGCAATTTCTAGAGACTAGCTCACTTTGAGTCGCTGATCTTGCGACATAAGTAGCGAAGTTATAATGTATTATGTATCATCATTTTTTGGGGACGAAAAGTAATATGTAACCCAGGTGCAGTTAAATATTGTGCATTATTATGATTAAAAAGTGAACATAACTTCATTGAGAATACACAATCAATTCATAATAAAAAGCTACAATACACAATCGATAATAGAAAGTGCGGCGAAGAATTCGTTATGAAATAGCATGAACAGGTATTGTTTGCGTTGGAAGGAGAGAAAAGGAATAAAAATTAAGAGGTAAACAGTTGCGCATTCCATCGGCTAGTGCACGTGGTACATTCCAATGGGGTCAAACACCACACGGTGGGCGCGTGCGTAAAAACAAGTGCAACGCTCGTGAATCCGGCCGCGCACCGCCCGCGCGCCCCCTGCCGGCCGCGCCACCTCAGCGCCTAGCTTAGTGATGAGCGACCTAACACCAGCCTGCGCGAATCGATTTCATCAATTCAACTAAGGGGTTATTTGAACGAATTTCGAGTCAACCACATCGCACAAACGAACCGAATTCCTCCATTCATTTACAGCCAGCGCCATCTATGGACAGTCGCTGACATGGCTGTCAATAGATGGTGCTGGCCGTAAATGTACAACTCGGTTACAATACCTGTGGACCTCGCTGGAATGCGTACCCCCTTCCCGTTCTCCTTTCACCTCCCCGCGCTCGCCCCGGCTTGAATGTTTTGCGCACCATATCAGAGCGCTGACACGACGTGACGTCATCGAGCCAGGTCCACAGATATTGTAACCGGGTTATATTATATGGAGGAATTCGATTCGTTTGCGCGACTCGAAATTTGTACAAAAACCTGTACTAACTACTAAACCTACTAATGTACGATCAGTCGAGTCGAATGTGATGCAAGTGGCCATCTTAGCCTTGCCCTGACGCATAGGTACAGCAGTCTTCAATGCGCTAAGAATGGGATTTATTTATGCAATCTAGTATGGGGACACGATAAACGAGAGTTTTAAATAGTATGTGTCTTGACTCTTGCATTTAAAAGATTGGATTTTCGTTGATTTCCAACATTTTCGTGATGGAAAAAGTCCACTATTTTCGCATACGAGTAGCTCCCTCCGCTGTATACTGTCCGAAAATAATCTTAGTTTCTAGTAAAATGCCATAGCAACCATTGCCTAGAAGAACAGCATTGTCGACTAGAAGAACAGCTGTTTCGCTGCTCTCAAAAAACAAACACGTGTAATTATCGTAACCAGAAAAGCGGAACTATAAAAGTAACCAAAAAAAAATGTGACACAAGTTTTAGTGCGAGAACTTTACAGACAGACTGGCTACTATAGTACTATTATGTTATGTAAGAAGCTTTTTCTCCGTAGTAGAAACCTACTAGGCACACATAAATTACACGCCTCAAAGCAAGCGACTTCAAATCGATAACGGAGATAATCGTATAATTAATCGCTGTATTACGTGGAGGTGGAGCAGCACTAGTGTTGCTCGCATGTACTCGTACATAGCATGCATTTGATTTTTTTGCAACAAGCGAAACATCTGCTAAATATTTTGCTAATGTTAATTAAGTCAGTCCCGAGAAGACGCGATTTCATATGAGAATCATGTAAGCGCATTTTCTGATAATGTTAACATTGATTTCTGTGATGTTTGTTTTTAACTTTTGTCTGTCGTATTTGTGTAGTTTTAATCCTCAAGAGTGGTAAATAAAGGGGCGTTCATTTCATATATGTACACGTTGTTATTAAATTAAAAATCGTTATCGCATGCTCCTATTTTCAGGGGAATACTATGCTCGTACGTTTTTCTTTTGAAGAAATATTGCTTATGTTGAAAGCTATTAGTCTAAATATCCATATTTTTGACCCAAAAACTTGCTCTAGTATTTTTTTATGAAAAAAAAAACTAAAATACAAAGAAAATGAAACTTTCGAGCCTAGATTAAAGTGTACTGAATCTAATGAGACTAAAATTGTCCAATTTGGTAAGCATTTGATGAAACGAAAAACTTTATCACCCAAAGCACAATTTTTCAAGAAAAAAATGTAGGCCTCTGGACTCGCAACTCTCTCTATATGAGCATAGATACCATTTTGGAAAACACCTATTTGCGTCGTGATAAGTCACTATAGCTTGGCAACTTCGTGCGGGACCCTCCTGCGGGGTGACAGATGGTGGGGGAGGCAAGGAACTTAGATGTCAGCGGTTAGCGGACAGTGTAGCGGGGAAGGGAACACCTCTCTGCACGTAAGCACGAGTTCTGCCGGGTGACAGACGGCGATAACCTGAAAATTTAGATTCCATTCCAGATATGAAAACGTCTTTAGGTACAATTAGTCTTTACTTTCACAATTACGTAGTTTCGTCAATTTCATAATTTCAGAATGAAGTAAGTATACGCGTAAAACAAAAATTGAAATTAGATTACTTGTTGGTAATTACGTAAACCAATCGTAACGTCGGCGTCGGACGAATAAATAACGCGCTAATCACAGCTATCTCCACTGCATCGGTTATGGTTTTGTTGAGACGCAGGCCCGACGTGCACGTTAATTGGAACTGAACAAGTTAAAACGCCAAAACAATTTCAACCTTATATTTATCTGTTAAGGTTTCGAGTCGTACGTGAATCACTTTTGGTGAGTACGTTGACTGGATACCGCGCGACTTTTGCCAAATTTCTCGGAACTTAATACCTACCAAAATTTTAATTTTAAGCTGGAAAATGTTACCTACCTTTGGTGCTTTGGCTATGGTAGGTATATTGTTATGTAAGATCGAAAAAACTACAAGTATTTGAGGTACCTACTTTTAAGGGTTCCATACCAAAATGGTAAAAATGGAACCCTTATGGTGAGACTTTCTCCGTCCGTCCGTCCGTCTGTCACACTCGATTATTTCAGTAACTATTCAAGATATCGACCTGAAATTTAGAATAATTATAGATATATTATCTATAATTATAGATAGTGACGCGACGTCATAGCAATCGTAAAAATTTGAAAAATGATTTAATTTTTATTTAAAATGGGGGGAAAACCGGGTCGTCAAAATTTCAAAATGAGATAACAATATTGAGTAGGGTATCATATAAAAGGGCGTTACTTGTGTATTCTAAAACCGATTTTTATTTATTTTTATGCCTGATAGTTTTCGATTTATTGGGCAAACTCAAAAAAAATACCGTTCCCCCCCCTTATCTCCGAAGTTTACCAATCGAAAAATCTGAAATAATTATGATCAATAGAAGTAAACGTATATTTTACAGGAAAAATAAAATCAACTCTCTATTATACTTTTTTTGATAATAACAATAAACCGGCAAAAACAAATTTATGTTTGCGGTTTGCCAACGAAAGTACCTACATGTAAATTATACTCGTAAATTCATGAACCAAAGTGATTCTTTTAATGTTTAACTTCTTTTATGGTATGGAACCCTCGGTGCGCGAGCCCGACTCGCACTTGGCCGGTTTTTTGTATAGTTGATGCGTTATTCGGTCTCATAGACACGCGGGTGCTCTAATTAAATTTTCATGAAGATCATAGATATGTAGGTACTTGCGAAACTAACTTGTATAACTCGATTATGTTATCATTACTTAGTTGCCTGATGCAAGATTGGTTCTACCACAGATGCAGGGAAGTTACATTAACATAAGTAGACAAGCCTCCCACCGTCAGGAATTCAATATACAGGGCTATCTCTATTTTCAGTTAGCTCGCGCTAACGAGGTCGTCCTTACATCACTATACGTGATTGCATACGTGTCCATTCTGCTGGCTTAATACCTTCCAGAAACTTTCATTCTAGATTTTTGTAGAAATTTTTGTCCTGCAAAAAATCCATTTTTTTCGCCTAGCCCCCTGCGCGAAACCGTCCGAAAAGAATCTTTATTTGATTAATATAACAAAAAAATCGGTAATTAGAACCGCGAAGAATATGTCCATATAATCGAATATTTGGCTAATTGAGATTCTGTATTACCTAAAACAAAAACTACCAACAATGTGAAAGCAAACTGTGTTTTAAAGCTTTAAAACGTGCCGTCCATTGTTAGAAGTGTATGTGTAAGTGCATTAGGCGGGCTGGCATTCCATCCTGGGAAAGCGGCAGAAAGTTCGGCATGCGAGGGTCGGAGGCTGCGGCGGAATGTGGCCGCCCCCCCTCTCCCCCCTTCGCAGCCTGCTCCCAGCATTTATTCCACTTTGCTGCTTAACTCATATCTAAATGTGCGCGGAATTTCAGACCACGCTTTGTTATTGGTTTGAGACTGCTTGCTCTACTAGTGGAAATAGTTTCGATATTCTACTAAAGAAAATCGCTTTCAATGGTTTGTAGGTTTCTCATGAGGTTTCTCATCACAGAAAAATTATTTACGGGCAGATATAAAGACAAATAGGCAAACTATCTTTTTTACAAATTTAGTATACTGTCTAATTTTCGCAATATCTACGAAAAAGGAATTGCGGAGGCTTTGTGGTGATTATTATATATTTTAAAGCTCCTTAATGAAGCTTTCTATGTAGTATTATCTAAAGATTATTTACATGAATCGAATCCTTGGGAGTGAATGAACTTCTGTTATTATACTATAGCTCAATTAGTTTTTAAGAGCTACGGTGAAATGGTGATAACAGAAAACAAAACCCGGCTGAGTTTGTAGTGGGCTTCTTCTCATCAGTGCAGGGCGCGTTTGAACCCTCGTAAACTTACCTCCTTTTTATATAACTTTATATATCATTGTTTAAGTCTATACAATCATACTGACGTTTTACAAGAGCCTGTACGTTAGGCCTTTTATTTCAATAAAGATATTTTGAGTTTGAATTTGTAGAGATTCTTCATAAAGTATCCCTACATAATATAGTCTCAGATAATCACATATCGCGATATTCAAACAGAAAATCACGTTGCCGCAAACAAAACACAAAAACAAATTACTCCCTAAAAGTTCCAACGCCGCGCGGCTCCGGCGAGAAGGCGCAACATAAAATGGACAAAACGTCTCCTCGGTCCGTAGAAGGAGCGAACACCGACACATTCCCGGAGCCCCGAATCGTAAATTACACGAACGCGATCGGCGCCGGCGCCGGGAGGAGCGCTTGTTACGATATTTGAACAAATTCCCGGCGGTGTTAATCTGCATAATAACAGCGGCGGACACAAAGCGCTCGCCGACACCCATTATGCTCGGCGCCACCCCGCGCTGAGGGCCGGCCACCTCCGCTGCCACTTGAGTACCCATACCCGTTACCCATCGCTTCTTGGTACTTTTTTTTATGGAGTATGTAATGTTACAGCGTCAGCGGGGGAATTGGGCGGCCATAGAAGCTTCGCCGGGATGAGAAAAGAACTATAGGGATAGACTAGTCTCCACGTCTCCGAAGCTGTGGGTGTGATTCGGTGCTGTGATCCACGTTCAGTGGGCTGATTATATATCTTTTAGTTTGTTACTTATAGCAACTCTCACTGGGTTAAACGGAGGCAAAAATCGAGGCACGGTATGTTGAGATGATACCATACCACAGACCATTACCATACCTACCAACCAAAATGATAACTTGTGCAAAAAGAATGCAAAAACAGGAGTTTGCTTTCTTCTTCTAATAACCAAACGAACAAACTGAACGATACAGAATCAGCCCACGACGAATGGCCAGCGGATTTTTTTTATATACGAAAGAATGGTGAAACGAACAAGATCACCCTGATATTGAGTGATACGCATGTTCATGTCAGATGTCGTCCGACGAATGCAATATCATACGACGAAGTGCACTGCGCTCATCGCCCTAGATCATCTTAAATAATAAGTATCATTTAATAATCTCGTCGGTTAGAGTGCCCTTCAAGGAAACACAGTGATTGATAATGCGTTCCTCCTTCACGGTAGAGTAACTTACACCGCGGTGGTAGCTACCGGCTACTGGTACAAAGTACAAACTCCGCGCGCAAGAAGAGTTTTACCACCTGTATAACTGCTGAAACATACGTTTATTTTTCTACCAGCCCCGATTAAAAAGCATGCGACGAATTTCGTTTTATAGCTGTAAAATTTCGGAAATGCCAGTATGATCTTCACGTGTTTATAAAAAATCTTTGCGAATTACTGACTTGAAACTCTATAAAATCAGACTAACTTATAGAATGGACGTTTTCAAGAAAAGATTTCGATATAAACATTATATCTAAAGATGATACTGCCATTCCCTGAATGTGACTGCCTTATATATAATAGCGTAAAAAACAAAGAACCAGGAAAATTTTGAATTTCTCGGGCAGACTCGTTGATTTCGCCGTAATAAAAAAATTCGCAAAGCAACATACCCAATAACTGATTACAACCAGGAATGAATGGCCTTTTGAATAGGACAAGGCGAACTAAACGGGTGTACTATTTAGCAGTTGGAGTAATCAAAAAATATGTTAATTATCAGTTAGCTATAGGAGGGTGCAATTTTATAATTTGTATAACAAGAGAGACGGTGATCTGCATAAGATTGGAACAAAGGAATTGCGGGCTGCTATCTTATTACCTCGTTACCCGGAGCGATGATGCGATCACCGCCGATTTGGATTAGCGGCGTCTTTTGTGCTTTTACGAGTAGCTAAGTTTTCCTGCGACTGTGCCCTTTTAGGATAAATGTTTATGAGTAGACCAACGTGAGCGCTAAGTTGCTGAAGAGTTTTAATTAGCGATGAATAATGATAATCATTTAAATAAATTGTTAGCTTTTCTGCATATTATGAAAAACGAAAACTTTCTGCCTTGCCTAGTTGGACGGACGGACGGAGAACACCTTAAAAATGGATTTGAACGACATCCGAGTATGTGGTCGTCAGGTCGATCACAATTAACTCGTTGATGACCAAATGTTATTCCCGCGATTTTTTTAGTTTGAGATGAAATAGCATTTGTTAAAATAGACTAGATAAGCTAAAATGGCTTACGGGTGCAGGTCAACATTTGACTGACGAAAATTTAGCAATCGTGCCAAATCAAATACCTTCCCGGATTTCGGAAAGCACAAAAATATATTTAGTACATACATTTTTAATTGTGAAAAATGTGTTCGCAAATTCAATCGATATTTGAACTCAGAGCAACAAATCCACGAGTATCAAGTTTTGATGACAACGCTTGGGGATAAAAAAATCAAATTTATTATACGTTATGGGACAACATGCAGTCTATTATAGGATTCCAAGGGAAAGCCATGGGGGGCATTGTGCATGTCGAACACATAAAGTTCCGAGAAAACCTTGTTAACCGACAGGCTGTTTTGTTGTATAAATAGTTTCAGAAGTATTGCGAAATATCTACCTTATAATAAAATCGGAATGGATAGCATGATATTCTGCAGGTAATTTTGTAGAGCTGTTTTTCGGGTTTATATTATCATATAAGGCGAGTATTACAGAGTCGATCTAGAGATTAATTTAAACTTGTATTATTACTGATTTTGTCCGTCAATATCTTGATTTCAATAAAAAAGATTCTGAGGAATTGAGAACCTCCTCCTTTTTTGAGCTCGGTTAAAAATAACAATCTTATTAGAAGAAGTGACACATGGTCTCATAGCAAACCCTCTATCCTTTCGTGTGTCGCATAAATAGACACATACAATGTAAGATCAGGAAATGCCAACTATGCGTAACATTACTGTGCGAGTCGCGAAGAGTCTGAATGTCGTTCTAAAATTAGGCAGACAATCGGACACGATAAAATTCCTAGAGGTATCTTTACAATTCATGGGAAAAGGGTTGCAATGAATACAGAGAGTTTGAGAATTTACGGTGCTCCATAAGAATTTTAAGTTCATTATTACTATGAAAAAAAAAATATCTTCTGAAGATACTAGGGTGTCGGGGCAAAAGTACGAGTAAGTAGAGTTTTCGAAGAATTGTGTGACTATTCTGTGAGGAGACATCAAGATAGGTACATCCGAAATTGCTGACTATAGCAAAATTAATTCGTGGCCTATCAATTATTCTCGTAGGTACTTAGGTAAATTGCTCTACTTCGTATTTCTTATACGAAGTTACAATATACAATAATGCTAAGAATTTGATACCGTTTTCCGTTACTACCGCATGTATAGATTGTATATGGATAGGGAAATCGAATCGAGACTCGAATCGAAAATCCACCAACTTGTACTAACCCTATTGAATTTTGTTTAGTTACGAGCTAGGGCATTCGAACGTGTCGGCGTCGTCAATGGTCTACACTCTACAATAATAGGATGCCGAGCCAGCCATAGACTATCCATTCTATCGTTCAATCGGCGTGATGTGGATCAAGCTTAAAGAATCGCAATTCGATTGTGCCGTCAAATATACCACTGATATGAACCTGAACATGAGCCCATCGAAACATTTACGTCAAACTTCTTTATACAAGAAAAAAGTAGCGCTTTTGTCAAATCGCTAATACGACGCAACATGGCGGAAATCGTCCCTGTAGACTCGCGTGCGGACTAATAACAAGCATACTGATCTGTGGCGTGGACCGTGGTCCGTAGAAAATACTGCGGATAGCTTACAACTGACGCTTTCGGTGTGAAAACAATCATTTTTGACACCAGTAAACTGGCGACATTTGTTAGCACGGTCCGCCAGGTTCTGTGTATACGTCATTTTCAAGTACTTATAAATGTCATGCCAATCCAAAACCACATACGGTCAGTTCTAACTGATCCGATCGGCATGACGATAGAATGCATGGTCTGACTTTACGCGCAACGGACGAAAAGATTTCGGCCAATCGCGGAAAAGTACCAGGGACAGAAAGAAGAAGGATGGATGGTCTATGGTTGACCGTTACGTTGTATCCGCATCTATATTTAGAGAGAAGGAAAAATTCAAACTTTTCCAAAAGCTGCGCGAGATGGGTTTAGCGAAGTGGCAATATTCGCCGGTCATGAATAGGTATTCTGGGCACCCACGCGGCGCAGACGACGCGACAAATCGCCAAGGCTGTCTTCAATGCTGCGGCGGCGAATTTTTCAGTGAACTAGTTTCACCGAGCGGCGTTGCGGTGACGGCAACGTCTGCGCCGCGCGGGTCGATGCCCCCGCCCGCGGCCCGCCACGCGATTTGGCTCCACTCGCGCCGCCCAGTGTTGCCAATTTGGCATTTTTATGGCTAAATTTAGCATATTTTAGAACAATTTCGCATCAACAAATCGATTCAACCTTAAGTTAGCGTTCTTTACAACATTTTAAGAATCTAACATATAACTAATAAATAGCTAAGTAATAATCTTTATAAATCTTAAAATAAAATTAGGGTTGATATTACCCTACATGCTCGACAGCGAAGACGGGTGGTCTCACGTCACCTCCGAGGTGCGGTCACCTGCGAGGAGGTGATGAACATAAGGGAGGCTTTGGAGCGGGAGAGAGAGCAGGGGGCTGATGCTCTCCCGCTTCGCAGAAGAAGACTGGGCAGAAGAAGGCGCAGGTATGCGCACCTTATGCCTCCCCTGTGCAGACTCAAGTTAGTGGTACGGCGAGCGCGCTGGGGTGTCAAAGTGGCTTCTGCGATCCTTTGGCGCCCCATCTGGGACGCAGGCGGCTCCGCTGGGTTTTAGTGGGTATTCTGACTGCCTCTCAGTCAGCGAGTCCCACATACCCGGCCGGAGACTGAGCGGTTTTGAGGCCTTCAGTCTCCGGACGGGATGCGTAAATGCATTTCCCAGCGACAAAAAAAGGGGTTGATATTACCCATCTAACAATGGCATAATTTAAAAAAATGTATGACTTTTTTACCTACATATTTTTCATTTGTTTTGGTTTTGCTTAGGTGTTTTATTAAGCAGTTTTGCTAAGGTCCACTTGCGCGAAACGGGGGTTAAATATTTACATTTTTAACCCTAGCGTCAACGTTCAACGTCTCTCCTAACCCGGGTTGACGTAAGTTAAATTAACTAAGGGATTTAGTTAACCCTTAGTTTTGGGTTCCGTTTGTTGCATCTGCAAAGAGAATATCTGTACAAGTTCTGTTGTTACTTAAAGGAACATCAAAACTGTAAAACATCGTTTTAAAAAATACGAGAATACGTTAAATGAAATGAGCGCTGAAACGGCACGCTAAACGTTTCATAATCACTTATTGACAAAATTAACTCGCGCAGTAGGCGTCGTTAACGCCACGCGATGATGTGAACGGGCTAAGTAGGCGGGCGCCTATTGCTGCCAGGGATTTCTACTCAGAACTTTCTGGATACACAAATTTTTATTGAAACTAGGTGATCCAGCTTCAACCCACACGGATGGCTTTAAATATATCATTAAAATATAGATCTTATACAATAACAAAGTGTTGAAATTCCATAACAGGCTAAAATAAAAGTGACTGGTTCCTTAACACAACTCAAAAGTAAAGTTTGACTGGCGGGTACATTAATTTATACTTTCGGTAAAAAATTATACTAATCGACCTTTGGCTACTTTAGCTAAGGTTCGTCAGTACATGGCAAATGTCGTTGAGGCAGTGTGGAATCTTTACAATGAAAATGTCCTCGCAACGCCTTTTTTCCAACGCCATCGCAATATATTATATTAACAGATGACACTGAAAATTCGGACGAAACGTTCGAATACAGCATCCTTGCGTCACAATAATACTCGGATGACGGTCACCGTTTCGTCTAGACACGAAATGGTTTCCTACATAATTTTTTTGACAAAATACAGATAATTTATAGTTTGCGTAATGGTCCACAGCGCGACAGTAATGGCCGTCTGTCTGCGAAAGTTAAATTTTACGCAGACACGACGGAGATGCTACAATTTGACAACGTTTAGAAATTATTTCAAGGCCCTGACTCATTTTCAAATGAATAAATCAAATGTGACCGGCTTGAATGCAGCTTGTGACTGTTTTATCACCTTATTGAAATCCGAAACTAAAAGAAAAAAGTTTTAGTAATTTGAAATACGAACCTTGTTTGAACCATTATGTTTAACCAATGGGTAAGTTACAAAAAAGCATGTTAGATTAGCTTAGTATCCTTATGACTGAGAGTCGTGACCATCTTCTAGAACAGCGTGTTCAGATAGGTAGTACGGTTTTGAGCCTTGTAGAAAGAACCTTGGATGTTTACGCCAGTGGCCTTGCAGATGCTGTCTATCCACCGGGTTGGCGCTCTGCCTCTGCTTCGCTTGCCATCCATGTGACCAGTCATAATTAGTCGCTCGATGCAGTCGGGTTTTTTCCTAACCAGGCGCAGATGGTAGACAGACGGGTCTGCATCTTCAGCTCATCCGATATCAACGCATTTGTGCGATGCGCAGTCCATGGGATACCCAACATTTTGCGGTCGATTACTTATGAAATCGAAATGTGCCATAGTGCCACATTTTGATATCATAAATAATATCTGTTAAGTGTTTCCTCAGATTTGAATCGTATTAGTGTCTTAATTCATTTTAAGTATTCAACTATTACCATAAAATACAAAAAACATGCATGCAAAGCAACTTCAATTACCAATTTCTCGTGTGACCCTAAAATAACTCTACTAAAATAGAATAACACGCTTAATCTAATAAAATAAGTCGTGGAGACAGTCTCTACTTATAGACATGAAATAGTAAAATGCTAAGATGGCACGAGTCTCAACTAAAAACAAACCTTTTATAATACATCTCTCTATTTCTAATATATAAAATTCTCTCGCCAATCTTTGTTAGCGAACTTCTCCGAAACAACTCGACCGATTGTTATGAAATTTTCAGTGTATGATCACTAGGTCTGAGAGCAGGTTGCTATCTATTTTTCATAACCTTAAATGGCAAAACAACGTTTGCCGGGTCAACTAGTAATGTG
This sequence comes from Coenonympha glycerion, assembly GCA_963855885.1. NCBI lineage: Eukaryota > Metazoa > Arthropoda > Insecta > Lepidoptera > Nymphalidae > Coenonympha > Coenonympha glycerion. Next base: position 9,716,112 of record OY979636.1, on the reverse strand, counting down.
TAAAAAAATTGTGCCAATTTTTGTTACCAAACCCCTCCGAAATGGTCCGTCGAGCCGATTGGAATGAAATTTTCTGTGTAGGTTTGGTAGGTCTGAGAGTAGGTCGTAAGCGATTTTTTATATCCCTAATGGAAAAAAAGTTTCCGGGTCAGCTAGTATTTCTAGAAAATTCCAATGCATCATATTTGCGTCAATCTGTAAATGTGTATGGAACGTTCATGAATACCAAATTCGCCATAAATTAACGCACGTCAGAAAGTCAGAGTACAATCGAATCGCTCGGCCAATTGAAGTAAACTTGGAAATGTATTCTCACGACACAGACATCTAGTAGCTGTCTCTTAATCTAATTGGAATCCAGTTAGCGGTGGCTCCGTGTCCGACTAGTTTCATCCCGCTCTCGCCAACTTATCAATGGAATTCCTGCAACCGCGCAGCGCCCTCCGGTGCCTCGTCTCCGTCTGACGTAACAAAATGGCGTCCAACAAACTTTTAGGATCGTGTGCAATGCGCGTACGTTTTACCATATTTGGTGAATGTTATATACATTCTTGAAATATGTTTTAGCTCAATTTAAGTGCCTAGGTTTTGAGTAACAAATAGTTTAATAAATTATCTTTACAATTTCACACATATAAATATTAAATGCCTAAAAACTCTAAACAACAATTTAATCGAATTTTGTTTTTTATTTCTATAAAAGCACATAAAAAAATTACTACTAGCGCCATCTATTAAGGGACGCATGCATTAAAACTATCTGATATGCAAACATGGATGAAGGAGCATGTTTTTGATGCCTAGCATTTATACCTACTTTGGTTAGAGGGAGCAGTCTGGCAGAGAAACTACCTTATAATGAAGTCTGACAACAGATGGCGTTGCTGGTACTACAATAACTAATCGACATGCTGTCGCCTTATTGTTTTGGAAAGATTTTTATAGCGGCAGAAACATATTACTTAGAGTTACGGCAGGTTTACAATAGATGGCACTTTTAAAGTCTATTTGTAGATAATATCCATGCGTATTTCGTCATTGATAATATCTGATGAATAAACCACAAATCATTACTCAGTTCTAAGATAGTTTTTTATGCGGACTACAGCTAAAGAATTTTGTAGAAGAATTTTTGTGTGTAATTTAATCGATTATTATGCAAGCAGTTAAGATTACTGCTTCCGAGGTTCAAATCTCTACTATCAGGAGGTCGGGGGATCTAGTCCCGGACACGCACCTCTGACTTTGCGGAGAGGCATGTCTGAGAATTAATCATGTAGTCAAAACTCGTGATACGTCGTCAGCGAGGAGGGCTGTCGAACCTCAGGATGAGCCCATCGGAACATTTTTTAAACAAGAAAAAAGTAGTGAAATTTCCGATAATACGCCGCAACATGGCTGCAGACTAATACAAGTATAGGTATTGATGAAGCGCAGTCCAAAGACACTAATGCGGTCAGCTTACAACGGACGCTGTTGATGTCAAAACAAACATTTTTGGAACCAGCAATACGTCTATTGCTGTAGTCCTCTGTCCGTGTAATCCCCAGTAAGAAGTCACGTGCCCAGCAGTGGGACGTAAAAAGGGGTTGAGACAAATCCCCATAAGAGCTACAATCCAGTATTTAAAGGCCCAATCACCGAGCTCAATTTCAATGAGCAATCACAAAGCGCACTAACCTGGCGCTCTGGAAGGAGGCTTTGGAGGAGGACGCGGCGGCGCCGAAGCCCACGCCCACGGCCAGCCCCTCGGGGATGTTGTGCACGGTGATGGCCACCACCAGCAGCATGATCCTCTTCCACTGCGACTGGCGCGCCTCCAGCGTGCGCTGCAAGCTGTCGCGGCGGTCGCCTTCGCCGCCGTCTGTCTTCTGGAAAGTTCATCATTTCCCATTTTAAAAAAAGGAAGGAAGTTTATTATTAATTTTGCTTCGTGTCCAGTGATTAGTGGTTATGAACAGCTTACAGCTAGGCACATAATATGTGTTATTTTATACAGAGTTTAAATTATTCCAAAATCCGTTTGGATGAATTTTGGAGACAGCACAATAAGGTTTAAAATTAATTGAGAAATTAATTGCCTGATGACCATACTCTGTAAATATTTTTACAATATCATATTATTTTATATATACAATACAATACAATATCAATTTTTACAATGTAATGCATTCACAATTTTTTTCGGTAAAAATTAATCATTCCCTGATGATTCCCAAATCCCATGGACATGTTTTAACACTTCAAGCCTTAAGTACTGAACCGATTTAGCTGAAACGCACATATTATGTAACATAATAATATTAATTACTACTTAATTGTAAATAACGGTCGAATTGTCCATACTACTATTACGTAAGCATAATTTTCAACAAGTACTCAAATTACAAGTACATAATTTCTTATCGCTATTCTTATACATCTCGCTAAAGCGCATGCATCAATTGAATTAATTGGCGTTTGATTGGCATTAGAATCGCACGTTGGGCGTTTCGAATCAAACTAGCGTTTATTTATAAAGAGTTATTTGTAGTTGTTAAGAGTATTTACTAATCGTACGTCCCTTTTCCTCTTTACTCGCGTTCTTCATCACTGAAGGCCATTGAAGAGTAAAATTTACCGGTCATTTAAATAAATAATTTGAAGTAAAATTGTTAAGTAAATGAATGATTACATTTAAACTTAACATTGGACAGGCGCCTACATTTTTAACGAAATGACTGACATATTCAGGGGGCCTACCACAGTATGACAGACATTGTATGAAATACTGTGGTACACGAACACGGTGGTAGGCCCCCAGGACGTTTAGAATGAAATGCCAGGTTACGCACCAATCAGCGCCAAAGTGTCTTCATTTTTACGTTGATAGTCAGAGATCCATATAATAGAGATCAGCGGAAAGGGTAGATGTAGCCCTTTTGTTTTTTGGCTCGTTTTGCTTTAACAGAAATGTCATCGTTATAGCAGTCTGACCTTTATGCCGACGACATAAGGCCTACACCGTCAGATAGTGGCAACTAACCAATGAGTTCTGCGATGTGTGATGGCCACGCCGCCTCTGCGCCGTGTGCTGGTTGGAGATACAGTCAGTGAACTCTAAGGGCTGCTCCAGCGTCACTACCGTTGGGTTCGACGGCCTCCTGTTAAGTGCTGTCATCATTTCTAAGTCTTCTAGCTTTTCTTTGGAGTCTTTACTTTTTGTTATTGCTGTAAAAAAAGAGAAAAATTCCATTAGGATTACCAAGTTGTATGAATGTTAATCTATAATCGGATGTTTGTTTCTCCTTCACTCTTTATCGCCTAAACCGATTTAGCTGAATTTGCGTTCTTAATTTTATTATAACTGGATGAAATTTTTATCCAGAAAAATCCACGGTTCCAGTATGTTCAGAGTAAAACCGTAGGTACTTTTAACACTAAAATTATTAATCCAATTAGAAAATTTTAATAATAATGCAGGCGTAGCAGTATTTACTATTTAGGATCACTTAGTTGCCCGCCAGTTCACCGGTCATGGCGATTTCTCTCTGGAGTTATCAAGTTTTGATTCACACGAAGACCCTTGGATGTTTAAGTCTTTATTTTATGAGTCAACCAAATCAAAAGTAACGGTCATTTATGTTGTTTTTAGAACCTCAAAATTAATTGGATGTTTCCCGTCGTTCAAATGTCGTGCTTGGGGAGAAGCACGGATATAATATACCTAGTACAAGTTTAGGAAGAAATCTAAAAGTTATAAAAAAAATTAAATAGGCCAAAAAACGCACAGCTCACAACTACACCACACGACCCAATTAATACCTACTATTGATAAAATAATTGGTATTTGTAGTACGGAACCCTCAGTGCGCGCACCCGACTCGCACTTGACCAGTTTTTTATTCGCATTCAAATCGTTCAATTATATCTTCGAGGCCGACTTTCTCTGCCGCAAGTTTACACCATACCTTGGCCAAAAATACGTTTTACGAATACAAAAAAGACGATCACTAAAATATACAGGTAATGCGGTTTCATAAATAACACTTGTTGCATTCCCAGTGTTTGAGCATGTAAAAAATGCTATACTCGTAAGTCATAACATAATTTGGAATTAACCCACTCTGCAGCTCACGCCAACTTAATGAATAAAATCTTTAAATTATATTTTATAGGACTTGCTTGATGTTGATAACAATATGCCATAAGTAAGTACTTTTGCAATAAATCAAACAGATTTTCCGGCATAAATAATACTTACTGCAAGGCCACTTTTCAAAAGACGCTTTGCAATAAAGAAAAGATTATAACAATTAGTTATAACGACTAAAAGACTTAAGATTAAGTACGAGTACAATAAAATTATATTGTCATAATTTACTCGAATATAGTCCGGTTTCGGGTCACCAGTAGGATTTTAAAGTACAAACATCATCACAGCTTTGCTAAAACTCGAAAACTGTAATTGAGTGATTGAGTGATGGTTTGGAAAGTTAGGGTCCAATTTTGGACCCAGTGGATAGGATAAATGTCTCACCAATGTATAGTTCAGTCAGTAATAAACAGCCTAGCTTCCATAACTTAGTAAATAAATAAATTATATACATAAATTTGTGTAATCTAGTGTAAGTAGTAGTATGTATTTGAATTTAAGTATATTTGTTATAGTTTTGCACCACCTGCAGTCTGTGGTTCCTCTGTATTTCCTTATCAGTAGGTTGCCTGGCAGAGATCGCTACTTAGCGATAAGGCCGCCTTTTGTACTAATTAATTTTTCCTTCTTAGTTGTAATATTGTTTTATGGTGTACAAATAAAGTGTTAAATAAATAATAAATATATAAATAAATAAAAATTTCTTTCTTTTTTATATTTTTATTCTGTGGTGTGCAATAAAGAGTTTATCTATCTATCTATCTAAATAACTAGGAAGCTTCAAACGAAGATACATTTTATCTCAGTTAATATAGGAAAAAGAATCTAAACCGGTAGGAATTTTATGAATTCTAGCCGCATCACAAGAAGGAATCATCACACCATCGAACGCTGTTGTTGGAAGGGCGAGAGGAAGGAAGGAGTTCTCATGGTTGATCCCCAAAAAATGGACTGATATCATCCGAACCGCTACCATCAATTCCTACCTCACCGAATACTCCCGTAATGCTATCAATAGGAGTCACTGGAATAAAAGGCGCAGACAGATTTGTTTTGCCTCCTAACTCATAACCACAACCACGCCGGAGTATAGCTCCGCCGAGTTATGCAAAGACGATACGCCGCAGGGTTTTAGTAGATATTGCAGGTACCTTCACCTCACGTCCTGTGAGTTCCACATACCGGCCACGTAGTCCTGGCAACGGTACGAGATGGGATGCATAAATGACCCTAACGCTTTAAAAAAACAACGATCTCTGCCAAGATTGAATGACTGAGGATAGCATACCACGCGGGCGGAAGCGCGGGCATGAATTAGTAGATGATACTATAAGGTAAGGCAAGTACATGCGATAACACGTGTGTTGCCTGATAGTGGTCACGTAAAGAAGCTGTATAGTAACTGCTGTTCAAATCAAAAGTAACAGCCGGTTGTAAAAGTTTCTAGTCTTCCCCATATAATACTTATTTGTACTTAGGTATATGACGGCATGAGCAATAAGGCACAACATAATGCCATTCATTGTAAATAATAGATAACGAGGTCTTAACTAAGTTACGGCCACGTTTTGTAGCGGAGTAGTCTCGAGATAAGATAGACACTGCTTGAATGTAATCTTAATTAATTAATGAAAGTACATATCAATACTGAACAACCAAAAGGAGAATCTCAGGGAAATTGCAACTCTCTCCGAAATTTATAATCTTTACTTTTGTGCTTGTATTTAAAGTGTTTCGGCCCTACCAGCCCGCGAAATTCAAATTTTATTTAGGTTTTCGCAAAAAGACTAACTACACATTGTAAGCTTATGGCAATGAATTTTGAGAAATTAAAAAAGATTAAAACAAAGGACATGTACAAGGACATCTTATCACTCACTACATATGAGGATCTCTTCCAGATGCCTTATATGTGGGAACAATAAAAATATATGCGAAGTAGAAATAATAACAACAAAATATGATATATGTATAACTTAAGTACAATAAATAAGAACACATATATGAATTATAATTACACACATATAATAAATATAAATAGGTATAATATTATAAATTATAATTCATAATAAGTACATATATTATAATATATCAATATAAATAGAAGATATAAATATATATTACATGTATGTACAAATCCAAAAAAATCACAATAATCACAAATAGGTACAATTTATTAATTATGGTGAATCTGTGGCGCAGACAATATAGGAGTAATACATATACATTTTATATGATAGATAATAATAATTATGTACAAGCTGTCTTTACTAATTAAATATTAAGACAATTTCCTCATTCATAGTCTTTTTACAAAAATGCTGATAAAGGCAGGTCTGACCAGTTAAATTAGCATTATATTTATATGTATACCAACAATATCAAAGAATTTATTACTGTAGACATGTGTAAATTAGAATTTCTATAAGTTGTAAATACAATCTGTGTTATTATAAGACTCAGTTTATTACAAGATTATGCTTGGTGCATGATAATTTTATAAATTTTATACATATACTGCTGATAATTTTGAGGATAATGTCAGTATTTATAAGTTACACAAGCTAAAATTTTAAGTATGCACATTGCCAATGTACAATGCACATATTACACAAATGTTACGTAATAGTTGGTACATTTCTTGTGGTCAATGCATAGGGTGAATTTGAATTTTCGAACGCATGATTTTATAATCGAATATATTTCCATGAAAATAGCGATCAATTTTGAAAAAAAAAGTATTAATAGAAGGCCACCAATTAAATAATGTAAACTTGTATTTTATTTGTCAAGGACATGACTATATAAATATTGAATATATAAAAAAGTATTAAATAAACTAGAACATGTCTAAATTGGCCCAAGTCTGGTCTGGTGTGAGGCTTTAACCACAATCAGGTATTGTTATTAGCTGCTCTATCACACAGAAATAAACCTAAGCGATCAGCAAGCAGCTCTTCCACATGAAACTTTGCATGAATGCTATTAGGACTATAGATTTTTCTGTGATAAAAATATTGCCCTAACCAAGGTATTTGCCATATCCAATTGCGGTAACCAAGGTATTTGCCATATCCAATTGCCATAACCAGGGTTTCCTATCCATTTTCAGCTATACTGGTAAAGTAATTGTGGCTTAAAAGAGTAATTTGCACACACGTAAATATTATACCATCGCTTTATTAGTGTGACTAAAAACTATTGATCAATTAATTAAGTACAGGTAAAATAAAGCAATGCAAAATAAAACACTGCATGTTTGCTTTATTATTTGGCACAAAGATAAGCAATTTTTTTGCATTCGTTTGACCAGTTCATATCTGTTTGTATTTGCATTTTTAAATGTATTTTAAAAGCTTGTTAAAGTGCATTCATCAAGATGTTTATAGACTTTAAAAATAGCTATTGCAAATTGATATCAAAATTCATACAAATCCTTTGAATTCAGCGGGTTGTACATGTAATCAACCTCAACTGCCTAAAATATATTCAAAATCTTGATCTGAGAAACCAATCGAGTTTTATAATAGGCACATATTTATTACTTATTAGTCACAAAGGTTAACGAACTTTCAAGTTCACATATTATGAGACTTTTGACGTAATAATTATAATAAAATACCAACTGACAAAATATAAATTTTTATTTTAGATGAGACATTGTGAACAAAATAGTTATTGCCATTGAATATAACAGCCATTGAAGTAACACAGGGTTGCCTATCATGCAAATCATTAATTTATTGTCTGATTATTCCATACCAGTTTTTTTAAGGTATTGCTTTGTTGCTGTTTAAATGTTGTCTGTGGTCACTGATGCATTATGTATTCTTATTTTAGGCAAACTTAACAAAATGAGGCAATGGTACAGAAGGATTTTTTTACAACAAGTATGTTATTATTGTTTGACTTGACTCCACAAGTTTCTAGGTCGATCTTTTCAATACCTACATTTCAATTTTTTGTTCGAACTTAAACCTTTTCAGATATTATAATTGTTCCATTAATCTACCTTTAGATTATTATTTGTTAAATATGTTTAACTAGTAAGTAGTAGTAAAAATAAATCATGGCAGGTTCATTTAACAACCATATAAAAAGTAAAACCTTATTGGAAAATGTACACAAACCCAGTCTTAGATATTAATGTCCTTCATGCTCCGCCAGTTAATGAAAATGGCTTGGTATTTTCCATAACTAGTAAAATACTTAATTACAATTTATTAAATAAGATAAGAAAATTATAAAAATATCAAGTTAGCAAACTAAAATGCATATTTTTGTCTTTAATAAATATACCTGAAAACAAACCATTTAAATTTAAGATATTAAATTTTTCAATGTTCTACTTTTTGAATAAAAATACTTTTTGTTACCAAAATGGGCGCTTAATGATAAATAGTGGTTTTATCAGATTGCAATCCAGCTAAATACTGTTAAGGCGGTTCACGCGTTAGAATTGTGGTTTAGTCAAAATTTACGATTTCGGACGGCACATAAAACAGTAATGTGTTCAATTACTGATTTGATGATTGACATAACATTATTTGGAATTTCATAATCTAGTTTTTGTCTAGAAAATATTTGAAAATATGTGTATAATTTTCTCATTAGAACAGTTCTGGTACAGGCTGTTTGCTAAAATAGCGGTCGACGCTCTACGCAGACTCAAGATATTAGCCAAGTTTCATATCCCAAACTTATAAAATAGTCATATTTAGAAAATTCATAACATTTATGAAAAAGTGTCTAGAAAAAAAAATACGATTTACTTAAATTTTCATTCAAAAACAGTATAACCAAAAGTGACATTTTTAGTATTTTTTCGAGATATTAAACGGGTTATTTCAGGATGTAATCCGAGATTTTTTGTTACTTCTTAGGTCTAATCATTTAACTTAATTAATATTCAAAGTCACTGTACATTTACTTTTTTAATAAGTTCTGTATTTATTTTACTATAAAATCCTAATCCTAATAATATTATAAAGGCGAAAGTTTGTGTGTGTGTTTGTTACTCCTTCACGCCTCAACTACTGAACCGATTTGGCTGGAATTTGGAACATAGATAGCTTATAACCTGGATTAAAACATAGGCTACTTTTTATCCCGTAAAAATCCACAGTTCCCGTGGGATATTGAAAAAAAACAAATTTTTTACAGTATTCTATAGCTACATCTATAGGTAAATTGCTTAAGAAGACTTCCGTGAAAGTAGGTATTTGGTAGACAGGTAGGTAGGTTATGGGAATGGGAACGAGAATATCACGTTTCCCTCGGGATTTGTCTAAAGTCAAATTTAACGCGAGCGGGGCCGCGGGCGTAAGCTAATGATTGTGTTAACATAAAATGTGAAATGGGCATTTTGTTGGTTCTGTATCACTGTTTGTGTTTTAGTTGAGCAATGGGATATGGATTACTAATCAAACTAATAAATGGAACAGTAGAGATAGACGATATCCGGGAATTACCAGATTACCGCATTGGTATGCCGCAACTGCTGAAACGATTTGGCTGAAATTTGGAATAAAGATAGGCTACTTTTTATCTCGGAAAAGCCATGGTTTCTGTAGGATTTGTGAAAACGAAATTTTTGCGGGGAAATACTCCTTCACACATATGTACATTCCTTAAAACATAGATTTTAAAATAACGTAAATTATTTAAGGCAAACTTTAGCTACAGATATAGGTAGATTACTTTGATAATAAATAATATCTTTCTTAAAAGTAGGTGTAAAGACCATTAAGGAAATTCAAGTTTTTCTCGGGATTAGTGAAAAAACGAATTCAACGCGGGCGGAGCCGCGGGCAAAAGCTAGTAATATTATAAAGGCGAAAGTTTGTGTGTGTGTATGTTTGTTACTCCTTCACGGCTCAACTGCTGAACCGATTTAGCTGAAATTTGGAACATAGGTAGCTTATAATCCGGATTAAAACATAGGCTACTTTTTATCCCGGAAAAATCCGTAGTCCCGGTGGGATACTTAAAATACCAATTTTTCTAGAGTAATCTATAGCTACATCTATAGATAGATTGTTCAAGCGAACTTTCTTGAAAGCATGTTTAAAGGTTGGAATAGGGAACGATAACGGAAAAATGACGTTTCCCTTAGGATTCATAAAAAAGCGTATTTGACGCGGGCGGGGCCGCGGGCAAAAACTGAATCTATTATCACTATAAATGTGAAAATGGCCACTATGTAGGTTCTGAACATAGCATATGTACGCATTTAACAAGTGTGTTTTAGTTGAAAAAGGGGATATGGGATAATAATGCTATAATGCTATAAATGTGAAAATGGGTACCTGTATTATAGGTTCCGACATTACAACTGTTTCGCTATTAGCATTTTGTGTTTTAGTTGAGCAATGAGATACAGGTTAATAATAACTACATTACGCTATTAAAATATGTGTTTTAGTTGAGCAATAGAATATGTGATAGTAATTATGCTATTAATGCGAAAATGGATACCTATAAGGTAAAGGTTCTGAAATTATTTCACTCTTTAGCGGATACGTTGATTATATTTTCGTCCTTCTCACTCTTATGAATACGTTGGTGGGTTAGGTTAGGTTAGGTTAGTATGCAGCGTTGCGGAAGAATATAACAGAAAAACGTTGTTTTACCTAATTACTTCAAAAGCTAAGCCAGTTATTTAAATGTCGTTCTGAGCGTTTTTGGGAATTATTTTTACCGATAAATTAAAACAAAAATTACAATTATGTCCATCGTAGTTTTCGATAGAAATTAGAAAAATGGAGATTTTGGAGCAATTTTTGGGAGAATTTTTTGGTGAGAAATTTTTATCCAATCGTGTTTCTGAAGTTAGGTTCACATCTATGCTGTTTTTTTCCCAGAAAATCCAGGACTTCCACGGGATTTGTAAAACCCCGAAATTCACGCGGGCGAAGCCGCGGGCAAAAGCTAGTATTTAATAATACTATAAATCGGCGCAAAATTGCGTCAGCGCTACAGAATACGTTAATAGTATGGGCCGAAACGCGATGCGCGCGAATTTGCGGTAACCCTCTTAACCAAACTCTAACTATGGATAGTTCTAATTTCAAAAAAAGTTTGAAAAGTTTTACAGTAGATACTGTATCTCAAGATAATATTATGTCCAGTATTATTTATCAACAGTACTACCTAAAATACAATCAACAAATTTTAACTGTACACTATTTGTGAGTCTAAATTATATGACTATAAGGACATATTGTGATAAGAATTAAGAAATTGATCATAAACAGTAACTTGTAACCACAGATGTTTTAATTTTATCTTTACTTTATGATATTATATATGTAATATGAATAACAGTAAGTCATTCAATGAGACAAAAATATTTGACAAATGTATATCACAATATATATCACTGTTGTCCATATGAAATTGGTTTTTTGTAAACCACTTGGGATTTTTTTCTTGATAAGTAGCCTATACATCAATTATTCCAGGTTATAATCTGTCTATATCTATCAGTTAAGAGAAATTGGTGTTGCAGCAGAAGTAGCATACTTAAATACACACACACACAAATACATACTATAGCCTTCATACTATTAGTGTAATTCCTAAAATAAGGAATTTAAAAAAATGTAAAATTTAATGAAATGTATTCATATAGAAGACTAATTCATGACAAATGAGAAGACCTCAGAGAGGAAATCTACATGATTGAGAGTTCTCCATTATCTCAAAGATTTGCCAAACCTGCTAACCTGCACATGACCAATGGCCAACCTGCACTGGGGCCATGGTCAAACCCACTCCAAGGATATGGATATGCATTTTAAGATGTGCCCAGTTTTGGCCTGTAAAACACTTACACCCTATATTGTCTGAGATATTTGTTTAATTACTTTAAGTACCTTTTATAGAAATATGGCAGCTGAGTTTTATTTTTAGATTTTATTTTTGATATCCTGCCTTTTTAATTATTAACAAATCGAATAACTGGCACCACTATCAATACTAATTAATTCAAGATCAACAGTTGTATCATAAAGATTATCTGAGTATATCTAAAGTATCAAAATAAATAAGGGTAAGATAAAATGTACTCACTAATCATCATGTTCGTAGAATTGATTCCCAAGTAATCCAAAAATCTGTCAGTCCCAAATACAAAGACAGCTCCGAATAGGAATCCCACTGAGACAGGAACAAACGCATACTGTCCTTTATCACCATAATAGCCTGACTCTTCACACATCTGTATGGCTGGCTCCAAGAGTGACCAGTAAGAAGCTGCGGTCATGACTCCAGCAGCAAAACCTAATGACACATCCAGAAGTTTACGCTGAAAACAAATCGTATTATTAACTTTTTAATCACTTAAACTTGTAAAACTTTGAGAGTTCCCAATTAAAAAAAGATGTATTTACATGTTTTCCTCTTATAAAAAATACACAAGCGGCCCCCGCGGCTGTGAGACCCCACGTCAGTAGGGTTCCAAGGAGGGCCTGCGTCACTGCACCGTATCCCACGATCATGATTGATTTTATTCTTTTTAAGTAGCTAGTTCCTCAGTTAAGTACTATTTTCGAACACATATTTCGAGCTGTGTTTTGTAGTAAGCTCGCGTTATCTTTTCACGACCTTTTTATACCTACAATCCACATGTTTATCATTTGCTATTTGAGTTTTGACTCATTGACTGTTGACAAATGACAAATGGCATCTGACAAATGTCGTGACAATTGACATTGACGTACGCTTAACTGACAGTGAGAGACTGACATTTACGGAGATCAAACGAGTCTGCTACTGAACCGCAAGTTGGTAATTTAGTTATTCGGGCTATTATGCCAAAGAACTGTACAGGCGTTAGATAGGTAGAGTCGGGACATAGAGTATAATATTGATAATTGATTCATTTGAGAGATTTGAATAGTCGGGAGTCGGGACTCGGGAGTCTTCGGACTTTAGCTTGACAAAAACGGCTTGAAACGGTACTAAATATTTGGAGAAGTGGATGGGTAGGCCGGGAAGAAGATATTGTAAATCAATTCTAACCATCTAATAATTTGCTTTCATGTTTTAACAGGCGGATTTGAATAAGTTAGCAAAACCTAATGACACATCCAGAAGTTTACGCTGAAAACAAATCGTATTATTAACTTTTTAATCACTTAAACTTGTAAAACTTTGAGAGTTCCCAATTAAAAAAAGATGTATTTACATGTTTTCCTCTTATAAAAAATACACAAGCGGCCCCCGCGGCTGTGAGACCCCACGTCAGTAGGGTTCCAAGGAGGGCCTGCGTCACTGCACCGTATCCCACGATCATGATTGATTTTATTCTTTTTAAGTAGCTAGTTCCTCAGTTAAGTACTATTTTCGAACACATATTTCGAGCTGTGTTTTGTAGTAAGCTCGCGTTATCTTTTCACGACCTTTTTATACCTACTTTAGGTACTAGATTGTACAGCGGCTGTGTTCAATTCTGTCTTGGGGAATATGCTCAATTAAAAACGATAGACTCCAATAAAAACTAATTTTAATTTCAGTTGAACAACTACAAAGATTAACACACAATAAATCTAACATAGGTACAAGTTTACAGGTGAAGTAAGACGACTGCTGTGCAACGCGTTTAGAACGTAACTAACTTGAATCTCATAGGGCTTGTCCTTATAATGCATCGAGTATACACGAGCCTATGTGAGGAATGCCCCTACAATACACCACCCCAAATTTTTATGTTATAAAAATTGACAAAAACAAAAATAATTCTAAATAACCTGAGTGCTAATTACAATACAACTTGAAAATAAAATACATGTTACACGGGTCAGTCTCTAAACTACGAGTATGTTATAACAACACAACATCATAAGTGCTCACTTCTCAGTTCGCTGATAAACAACTTCGATTCACCGTACAGTCGGTTACTCAAAATACGCTACAACGACTGTTACACAAAAAAATAACAAGAGCTTAAACTTAGTTACAAAAAACATCCTGTGACCCAAAATACTTAAAGTTAAACACATTTTACAATAACAAATTTGATCCCACGGTTCCTTATTTTAAAATGAGACTACTTAACAAAAAGGTGTTAACTGTTTCCTTTGCACTTAACAGGCCAAACAATAACGAAAACAAAATATCTTAAGTGGATCCAATTTGTTTCACAATATTTAGTTGTCCATAAATCTAACAGGCATTTTACTCACTCGTCCGCTACGCGTGACTCGAGTGGGCAAAACATTACTTTCCTTAGAAGTGTCATTTGAATTCTTAACTATTGATTCCTGCGGCTTTTGCTGTTCATTCTCACAATTTAAAACAAATGCCGGTTTCAATCTATCAATTGATATTAGAGATTTGCGATTCGGTAACTGAACAATAAACCCTTTTTCATACCTTTTAATTACATTATACGGTCCGTCGTAAGGTGGTTGTAAGCTCTTTTTAGTTACGTCATTCCTTACGAAGACTTTACTACAATCTCGTAACGCGGGGTGTACAAAAATAGTCCGCGAATCTCTCTGTGTAGTGGGTTTGGGTCTTAGCTTTCTAATTACCTCTTTTAGGTGTTTCACGTACTCCTCGCCGTCTGTTATTCTGTCGTCTGATGATTCGAAAAATTCTCCTGGGAGCCTTAGAGTTCGCCCGTAGGTTAGTTCTGCGGCACTTACCCCTGTATCGCTGCGCGGCGCTGCTCGGAGTCCTAGCATGACAGTATAAATCTCGTCGACCCATGATTTATTACCCATTAATCTACTAACAACGGAAGCCTTGAAATTACGATGAAACCTCTCAATCGCGCCATTACTTTTTGGATTATAACTCGTTGTTCTAATTCTGTGCGCTCCTAAAAACTTCATTAAATGATTAAATAGACTACTTTCAAATTGTCGCCCCTGATCTGTGGAAATTTTCGAAAAAATGCCGTGACGGCTTACCCATTCATTATATACCAATTTAGCTACAGTTTTCGCACAAATATCTTTAATAGGAAACGCTTCAGGCCATCCCGTCTGTCTGTCTATCATTGTAAGGCAGTACATAAAGCCTTCTTCTGATGGGATCAGAGGTCCTATAATGTCTATATGTACATGACACATTCTGTCTGTGCTTTCGAATTTCCCTAAAGGTGACATCGTATGCCTATGAACTTTCGCTTTCTGGCATCCTATGCACGTTCTAGCCCATAGACCTACGTCTTTATTCATACCAGGCCAAAAATATTTACTACACACTAGCTTTCTCGTTGTCCTAATCCCTGGATGACTTAAATTATGAATTGCGTCGAATGCGGTACGCCTAAACTGTATCGGTAAATAAGGTCTCGCTGTGCCGTTACCTACATGACAAATCAACGGTTCATTATGCGACGGCAAGCTTATTTTCAAGAGCTTCGAGTTATCGTTTCCGGACCCTAATAATTCCGTGAGTTTTTTATCGTTTAACTGAGCTCTAGCCACTTCAGCGAAGTCGATTACGGTCGGGCACGAAATAGTTTCCACGCGCGATAACGCATCGGCTGGTGCATTCTCTATTCCCTTAATATAACGTATGTCCGTTGTAAACTCACTAATAAAAAGTAATTGACGAGTCCTGCGCGGCGTTTCCTTATTACCTCCTAGCTTTTTAAATGCAAAAGTTAATGGTTTATGATCTGTAAACAAAATTAATTCTCTGCCTTCGAACATACTCCTGAAATATTGAACTGACAAATAAAGAGCTGTTAATTCCCTATCAAAAACGCTATATTTCTGCTGACTCTGTGTAAGCCTCTTCGAGAAATAACCTAAAGGTACCCACTCACCGTTCACTTCTTGTTGTAAAGTTCCACCGGTAAAATTTTGGGACACATCCGCGGTAATCGCCAGTATGCGACCTGAAATAGGGTACGCTAACATTGCTGCGTTCTGAAGGCTCAATTTACATTGCTCGAATGCTTGAATAGCGCTCTCTGTCCATACAATGATACTTTTATCACGCTTTTTTGAACCGCGAAGATAATTGTTTAACTCCGCTTGATATTGAGCTGCTTTTGGAATATGACTTCTATAAAAATTTATCATGCCGAGAAATCTACGTAATTGTTCGATCGTTTTCGGCCTAGGAAAATCTTTTATAGCCTGAACTTTACTTGGCAGTGGTCTTAAACCTTCTGCTGAAACTTCGTGACCTAGAAACTCTACTTTTTCCTGTGAAAATGCACACTTTGCCAAATTAATTGTCAACCCTACTTCCTGTAATCTTTCGAAAATTGCTTCTAAATGTTTCTCATGTAAACTACTGTTTTCACTGGCAATAATCAAATCGTCTAGATAGGAGAAAACAAATTCTGTCTTATAATTCGCGCATTCAGGGTTGTTCTTTTTAAAATTCGACTCTAAATCCTGTAAAACATAATTATTCATAAAACGTTGGAATGTTTGCGCTGCGTTTTTTAATCCGAAAGACATACAAGGCCATTCAAATAAACCAAAACTCGTAATAATTGCAGTTTTTTCCACATCCTCCGGCGCTATGGGAATAAAATGATAAGCTCTATTTATATCAATACGCGAAAATACTTTTTTATCCGCTAAAATAAATGTAAAATCTCTAATGTGCGGAATTGGGTATCTATCTGGTTTCGTAATTGCGTTCAACGCTCGATAATCGCCACAAGGCCTAATGTTTCCATCTTTTTTAGGTACAACGTGTAAAGGACTTGACCATGCGCTCTTAGAAGGACGACAAATACCCATTTCCTGCATAATACGAAATTCTTCCCTTACCTTAATGAATCGGTCTGGCGGTAGCGGTCTCGGGCGTGCGTGCACGGGTGGTCCAGTCGTCTCTATATAATGAAGTATATTATGTTTCGGCGGGTCCTTGAAAGACGTCGGTTTCGTCAAGTCTGGGAATCTACTTAAGAGACGATAATAAGGGTGTGATTCTGCGACTGTAAAAACTGACAAATTATCTACATTTACTACCGAAGAAACTACGAATAAGTTAGTATCTTGGTCTATCAATCGTTTTCCTTTTAAATCTACTAACAAATTATATTTACACAAAAAATCTGCGCCCAAAATAGCTTCTTTCACATCCGCTACTACAAAAGTCCACTTATAAGAACGTCGTAAGTTTAAATTTAAATCTAATGTCTTTGTGCCATAAGTCCGTATTTCACTACCGTTTGCAGCATAGAGTTTATATTTATCGTTCACTACACAATTACGCAGGGAGCAAAGGTTCTTTGGTAACACCGAAATCATAGCGCCGCTGTCCACGAGATAGCGAATGCCGCTGGCTTTGTCTGTGATGGTAAGTCGATGGTTTCGTTCCGCAACACAAGTACCCACCGGTGTAACTTGCGTCGGTTCTAGTTTTCCGGCTTTTTCCAGCTGCACGGTTTCTCACAGCGATTCGCCCTCTGTCTGTAGCGAAAATGGTATCTACAAAGCCCAATCCGGGCTGTCCGGCGTACGTCTGGTTACACTGCGATCTCTGCCACGGGACTGTGAACGGCTACGATATGTCGCGCGTCCACTTGACTCAGCACGACGACTCATTTGTTCAACCTTGGCGTTAAGTTTCGCTATTTCGGCCGTCAATGTTGCGACTTCCGAAAGTGCATCTCTCGTTGTAACCTCGGTGACAGTTTGCGGTCGAGTAGTCTCTATCACTTTGTCTGCGATCTTCGCTAGGCGTTCCAGTTCTTTCGTGTCTGTTGCTGCCAAAACTGCTCGAACGGTCGACGGCAGATGGTTCTGCCACAGCACGCTTAGTGTATTATCGTTCAGTTTACCTCGAGCCAGGTCCTGCATTCTTCGCAGTAGGTGGCTGGGTTTCTGATCGCCGAGCTCCATTTCGCCGATGAGTTTTTGTATTTGCCTACTCTCCGATTCCTCGTATATCGTGAGAAGCCTTTCTTTAAGTTGTTCGTATTTGTGCTCCTCCGGCGGATTGACGAGAACGTCCGTCACCTGCTGTATAACTTCTTTACCAAGTTTTGTGATTACCACATTGTACCTTGCCGTATCTCCTAACTTCTGCGGTGCTAAGGTTGCTTCCAGCTGTATGAACCATACCTTAGGTTGGTCTGTCCAAAAGTCGGGTATCCTGGAGGCAAGCGATATCGAGGCTAGGTCGGCATCTTCCAATTTAATATTCGTAGGCGATTGCGGTTGCGACATGATTACACTCTATTTAATATAGTAATATATACTGCTTAGCTCACCTGAGTCCGATTGCTGCGCACACACACTAACACTTCACTTATTGTCTCTAATGGAACAAAGACGTTACAAACAAAGACGTAAAACTATTACAATATTTAAATCTAATTAATCTAATTAGCCTATTGAGTTACGCCGAATTCGCGATACAATAGTCGTCACTTCACGATTCCGCCAAGACAGGTCGAGGGTCACCAATTTAGGTACTAGATTGTACAGCGGCTGTGTTCAATTCTGTCTTGGGGAATATGCTCAATTAAAAACGATAGACTCCAATAAAAACTAATTTTAATTTCAGTTGAACAACTACAAAGATTAACACACAATAAATCTAACATAGGTACAAGTTTACAGGTGAAGTAAGACGACTGCTGTGCAACGCGTTTAGAACGTAACTAACTTGAATCTCATAGGGCTTGTCCTTATAATGCATCGAGTATACACGAGCCTATGTGAGGAATGCCCCTACACCTACAATCCACATGTTTATCATTTGCTATTTGAGTTTTGACTCATTGACTGTTGACAAATGACAAATGGCATCTGACAAATGTCGTGACAATTGACATTGACGTACGCTTAACTGACAGTGAGAGACTGACATTTACGGAGATCAAACGAGTCTGCTACTGAACCGCAAGTTGGTAATTTAGTTATTCGGGCTATTATGCCAAAGAACTGTACAGGCGTTAGATAGGTAGAGTCGGGACATAGAGTATAATATTGATAATTGATTCATTTGAGAGATTTGAATAGTCGGGAGTCGGGACTCGGGAGTCTTCGGACTTTAGCTTGACAAAAACGGCTTGAAACGGTACTAAATATTTGGAGAAGTGGATGGGTAGGCCGGGAAGAAGATATTGTAAATCAATTCTAACCATCTAATAATTTGCTTTCATGTTTTAACAGGCGGATTTGAATAAGTTATTTATTTATTTGTTATCATTAATCTTATTATGTTCGTGCTGCCATGTTGATAGTTAAATAGCTAAGACACTGATTAATTATACCACCGACGTATATTGTACCTAATACCTACACCGGGTAAACGTTGTTTTGCCATTAGGGATATAAAAAAAGAGAAAAAACTGACAGCGCTATCTAGTAACACTGATAATATACCTGATCAAAGGTTTAAAGTTCGCTCTATCCCATCCATCGATCTATATTATCCATGGATGTAACATAAAGGATGAGCACTTAGTGACGTCACACATATATTTTCAGGCTCCGCCGTGAAACCTCTTTTTATTTGTCAAAACAGTAAAATGGCACTAATAATAATGTATGCGGCCGACAGATGCCGACATATAAAGTTATTCCCTGGTTTGTCTCTGTGCCGACAGCGGTATGCGCTGACAGCGGTACCGCAATATACCTAAGGTTAGTTCTGCGTGCCTATTCTGTAACTCGGTGCCCATCAAGGAACGATAGCCACTAGCAAATGTTTTTCATCCATTGAAGTTTTGCTAAGGAAATGTTATTTTTACTTCATAGCGAACTTTCAATGGATACATAACATATGCCAATGGCTATCTTTCTTTGATAGGCACCGAGATACAGAATACGGGCCGGTCTGTGGAAATATATGAAGCGCGACGCCATATTTGAGAAATTTTTGGCTTCAACATACGTCACATCTTTGCCGTCCTCTTAGCGTAGCTTATTTCGTCATTGATAATATCCCATCTCTATCGGCATATTGACAGTGTCATTCAAGTGCCAAGAGAGCCTTGTCGGACTGTACTAATATTGTCACTCAATCTTGGAATCGAACTCAGGACTTTGTAATCTGCTCACTACTATCATAATATTATACAGGGTTATAGAAAAAATATCGGAAACCTCTCGGCACCTAAATGATATCATTATAACTAAAAACTTTTGTTCTATAACTTTCCAAAATTTCGTATTAATTTGTGTCATACAAAAATTTAATAAATTATGTTATTTCTGTAAAGTGACATTACACTGTGAAACGAAATACAGGTAATCAGCGGTTATGACTATCCCTGTTGCCAAACCGCTGCGACGTTGCCGATATTACGTAGTAGACTACAGAGTAGTTACAAAGAAAGAATGTATGCAAAATATTGAATAAGTGATATTTCTCAAAATATCGAGTTAAAACAAAAGTTGTAGAACAAAAGTTGTTACTTTTAATGATATCATTTAGGTGACGAGAGGTTTCCGATATTTTTTCTATAACCCTGTATATTCGTTGCTACTATAGTCTATACAACAGCGAGGCAGTATATTTTAATAGTTAAGCATGTACCCATTTTAGCCAAATTACATATAATAAAAACGGTATTTTTTTAATGAGTAGGTAAATTGTAAGTCAGTGGCACATATTATTATGGCTATGTGACTGATACAAACGGCTGTGATAAAGCAGTTTGCGCAGTTTTAAAGCAATAACATAGACTTGCTCACAATTACTGTATTTGTATAAATAAAACGTTTATAACACTGCCGGTTGTGTGTTAATATTAGTTTAGTAATAAAATTTACTACGAAAATTATTGAATATCTTGTCACGTACGTTTGATGAAGGAAATTAATGTGACGTTATTGGAATCCTAATGTATTGACATACTCGTAACTTAGTAACTACATATTTAAATACGAGTTTCTCACATTTTCATTCACAGCCACAGTCAGATCAGTAGTTTTTATACACTAAGTATACGAAAAGTTAGTACAATTATTGCATTCTCACCTAGGTCTATTATGTACCTATTCTGTGCCTAGGTGGTAAACTTGATGATGCAGCTGAAGATACTTATTGTAAGGGGAAGTTACCCCTAACAGCTTCTACACGGCAACGCGCTGGTGCTAGTAGGGTGGTGCCAATCTATATATATAAAAGAAGAAACTGACTGACTGACTGACTGACTGACTGACTCACTGACATATCAACGCACAGCCCAAATCGCTGGGTCTAGAGACTCCAAATTTGGCACACAGATACCTTATGAGGTCTAGGGGAGCACTAAGAAAGGATTTTTCAAAATTCACCCTCTAAGGGGGTGAAACGGGGGTCTGAAGTTTGGATTTTATCAAGTTAAAATACGTCTTCACGTCGCAACTACTGTACCGATTTGACTAAAATTTGGAATGGAGGTATATTATGTCTTGCATTATTACATAGGCTACTTTTCATCCCGAAAAAATTCATGGTTCCCGTGGGATAAGTAAAAAACCAAAATTCACGCGGAAAAAAAATCTCACGCCGCAAGTACACAACCGATTTGGATGAAATTTGGAATGGAAATAGATTATATCCTGGGTTAATAAATAGGGTACTTTTCATCCCGGAAAAATCCATGGGTTTTGCAGGAGAAGGGAAAAACCGATATTCACGCGGGAAAAATACTACTTCCCGCCGTAATTACTGAACTGATATGGCTGAAATTTGGAATAAAGATAGACTATATCCTGGATTAATACGAAGGCTACTTTTCGTCCCGAAAAAATTCATGGTTCCCGTGGGATTAGTAAAAAACCAATATTCACGCGGAAAAAAAATCTTCATGCCGCAAGTGCACAACCGATTTGGCTGGAATTTGGAATGGAGATAGATTATATGCTGGGTTAATAAATAGGGTACTTTTTATCCCGGAAGAATCCATGGTTTTTGCAGGAAAAGTGAAAAACCGATATTCTTGCGAGAAAAATACTTCTTCACGCCGTAATTACTGAACTGATATGGCTGAAATTCGGAAAAAAGTTAGATTTTATCCTGGATTAATACGTAGGCTACTTTTCATCTCGGATAATTTCATGACTTCTTCGAGTATGATCATAGTGAAAAACAGAAATCCACGCGGGAAAAATATTCGTTCACGCCGCAACTACTGAACCGATTTAGCTCAAATTTGGAATGGATATAAATTATATCCTGGATTAACACATAAGCTACATTTTATCCCGAAAAAATTCAAAGTTCCCGTGGGATTAGTTAAAAACCGAAATTCACGCGAAAAAAATTAATCACGCCGCAACTACTGCATCAATTTGTCTAAAATTGGAATGGAGATAGTTTATATCCTGAATTAATGCCTAGGCTACTTTTTATCCTGGAAAAATTCATGGTTTCTATGATAGAAGTGAAAAACAGATATCTACGCGAGAAAAATATTCCTTCACGCCTTACTTACCTACTGAACTGATGTGGCTGAAATGCGGAATGAAGTTAGATTTTATCCTGGATTAATATAAAGGCTACTTTTTGCCCCAAAAAAATCCATGGTTTCCGCGGGAAAACTTAAATACAGATATGCACGCGGGAAAAATACTACTTCACGCTGTAATTACTGAACGGATATGACTGAAATTCAAAAAGGGGATAGGTTTTATCCTGGATTAATACATATAGGCAAATTTTTATCCCGAGAAAATCCATGGTTTCTAAGAAAATAGTTAAATAGCGGATATTCATGCGGGAGAAATACTTAATCGTGCCGTCACTTCTGAACCGATTGGGCTGAAATTTGGAATGGAGGTAGATTATATCCTAGAATCAACTACTTTTTTCTCGGGAAAATCCATTGTTTTCGTGATAATAGGGAAAAACAGATATTCATGCGGGGGAAAATAATGTATTCCTTCACGCACAACTACTGAAATTTTTGAAGGTTTAAAGTTGAAATGAAGATAGATTTCATGTAAATTAACACGAAGGGTACTTTTTATTCCGGAAAATGGATGGTTCCCGTAGAATAGTTAAAACTAAAATTTACGCGTGCGAAGCCGCGGGTATCTGCTAGTTATGAATAAAATTCTAAAGTGACCCATAGCGGGAATCGAATCCGCGACCACCCACTCGAATCCGAGCGCGCGCCACTGGACCAGGGATATGAGGCCATAAGCGATGAATGAAATAGCCAGCCCAATTCCTCAGGAAGTTAGGAAAACCATCATTCTTCGCTACAAAAAAGTGGTTTCCTAAAGTGGGCAATCAGGTAAGGTTATATTATATTACTATGAAGTAGCCAGTAGGTATAAGTAATTATTAATTAAGTATCAGAACTGCTATCTGCCAATAGGGCCGATATTACTGAACTAACTACTTAATGAGTGAAAAAGTTGTTACGGACAGTTGAAACCTATTATTATCTTATTATTGTATCAACATTTGACACATCAATGCTATATAATACCTGTATAGGTATTTAATTATAATTATGAACTGTTCTTTTTTCTTTGTAGGTAACTATGTAGTACCTACTTTAGTGAGATACCGTTATGCGTATTTCACGATGATACCTACGTAGACCGTAATACCGTAACATGCTATTACTTAGAATCCATGACATCTGAATATGACCTACAATAAAATGGAAAATTCTTTTCAAAAAAACCGACTTCAAATGCCACTACAAAGAGTGAAATAATTTTTCAATGTAGGTACACCAATTCGAAGTCGGGCGATTAATACGAAGGACTATGATTGTACGAATTGCCCGACTTCGAATTGGTGTACCTACATTGAAAAATTATTTCACTCTTTGTAGTGGCATTTGAAGTCGGTTTTTTTGAAAAGAATTTTCCATTTTATTTTTTACTTTTTAGTGGTAAACAACAAATGCACAGGGTATTGAAAAAAATGCCCAAATCGCTTGAAGTGTGCTTATAAAATCTGAAGAGTTCCCTCAATTGTTCCGAGATCCTATCATCAGAACCTGACTTGATGACTATAGCCATTAAGTCTGCATCTGCAAGCAAATGCACTAGTAACTATAAAAAAATACCCAAATCGCTTCAAGTATACTCGCAAAATTTGAAGAGTTCCCTCGATTTCACCAAGATCCCATGATCAGATCCTGACCTGATGACCATAGGAGAACCTGAAAAATATTACTCTTTCAAACAGTACCCAAATCGTTACAAGTATCCATATAAAATTTGAAGAGTTCCCTCGACTTCTCCAGGATCCCATCATCAGATCCTGACCAAAAAAAAATGGGACCATCTGGGAAGTATACCCTTTCAAACAAAAAAAGAATTTTTCAAATCGGTTTACGCGTCTTCGAGTAATCGGTGAACATACATAAAAAAAAATAATAAAAATAAAAAAAGATTCCGACGAATTGAGAACCTCCTCCTTTTTTTGAAGTCGGTTAAAAAAAGAGTTTTAGATGTGAAATAGCAGGAATTTAATTCATTGTTAACGCGCTCGGAAAGGCTAACTTTATTTTAAAAATGCAGGCGGAAAATGTAATTTTACTCCCTAGACCACAAAAGCAAATTTTCTAATATCGGACATGAAGAACTTTCGTGCTTGAAGCTGAAGCTTTCTTTACAAAAAACCGGCTAAGTGCGAGTCAGATTCGTGTTTTCACTAGTTTGTTTTTCTGGTAAGTAGTTCAGACTTCAGAGTGACCAGACTAGTGATAAATGGGTTCTCAAAAGTCGTGATTAAAAGTAACAGATGATTCTAAGATTAAATATCTGATAATACTCTACTGGTGACAGGACTCTTCTTGCGGAGTTCGTTCGGGTAGGTGCCACCACAGTGTCAGTTTTTCTACCGAGAACTGCTGGTATCTGGCCAGTTTGGTCGTATCCTATCCATAGATTAGTATTTCTGAAATCTGGCCGCAGACTGTAGAGCCATACCAAATTATATGTTGCAATTCAAATCAAAATATGTACTTAATAACTTACCTTTATTTTACTTACGCCTAACTTACAGGCACTGCATATAATATGGAAGACCAATATCTACGATATATATTGATATACTACGTATACCTATGGTGATAACTATATAAGTCGACATCAAACTAAGTTTACGAGGGTTCCACCTTCCACGCGCCATGCACTGAGAAGAAGCCCAGAACCAACTCAACCGGATTTTCTTTTATCAACCTACCTACTTGCAACTTGCAAGTACGAAAGTATCAAAGTACCTATGTAAGTGGCTATCGATAATTTGAATCAATTGGACGATTCTGCAAAATACAGACCGCATGTAATGATCACGTAGCACTAGGTACAAGGCGTAGGCAATTAGACATTAGGCTAAACACCCGGCGAGTAACTGCAGTCCGACGGCGAACATTAGGTCCCGCACGCTCCACATTCTAGGTAAGTACTATAACATGCCTCAACATGGTGCGAGTGCGACAAATGGTGCATGCACATTTCACTCCGTTCAGGTTATCATTTCAAGTAGTTATAGGTGGGGAAATACATTGCTGCTGCGAGTTATATTATAGGGTTTGTTCGACGACATTTCATATAATTGTAGGTAATAAAAAGAGTTCACTCGTTCTCGAATTGAGAACGTTCCGCCCAAAATTATTTCGATCCAAGAAACTGTGCAAAGAGATTCCCTTTATAAAGTGTAAGTTGTATAAGTACGCCCGGCGAGGGAACAACTCACCACGCGAAAGGTCATCCATGCGATGGACTGACCAATTCAAGGCTGCTGTTGGTTGGTGGTCCCTAGCATGAGTGCACCAGATTAATGAGAAGCATATGGGTTATCAGATGACCATGACCGCTCTTTCAAGAGCGAAACGTCGAAGAAGAATGAGTGCATTAAAGCCGTTAAATAATTCTGTGGGATCATCCGTGCGAAGCAACTGATGTGGAAAGGAACCATACCTCTCTCTCCGATGAACGTTTAGCGTGGCAAAGAGTGAAGAGTTGTTCGATGCAGGGTTTAGTGTGTGGAGATCCCTCCCAAAAGCCCTTTATATTATGCCCGGTCGACATAAGTAATTTTGATGAAAGGAGGAGGAATTTATTATTTAGGAACAACAAAAGACGTAATATAAACGTATCTAATATCTATATGAAGGTGTAATTTTGGAGTAAGTACATGCGTCATGCAGGTACTACTTTTTCGCATAATCTAAAGGCTATACGCAGCCACCGTAGCGTAAAAGTACCAAATCCGCTAGATAGCCGTTAAACAAATTTTCGCTGTACTAGTTCGTTTGTTCCGGCCTCCGGTTTTCGTCCCATTTTCTCATAGGTACCAACCTACCTACCAGCTTATAGTTTGAAATCAAATTTATTTCGGTCTAAATCAGAGCCGGTGGGCCGTGCGAACGGCCCGTTCAATCAACAGATGAAAAATAATTGTGGTGACAAGGAATTTAAATTGATATCGAAAGGTTATCGTTCTACATTTTTTATGATGATCTGATGATAGCAGAAGGAGGTAAGTAGACGATAATATTATACGAGAGTTCGACTAAATCTTCAACGGTTACTGGAAATCTCTTGCAGCTTGGGCTGATTTAATTTGTAAATTATAACGACTTTAGTTAACATTTAACTAAGTACCTACATAGGTTATAAACTAAGTAGATACAATATTATTTTTTTAATGTTTCTACTTAAAACTTTTAACTCTATATTATTTGAAGTAGGTAAGTACCTAAGTCTGTTTCTAAAAGGTGCCCTTACTACTAAACGTAATACGAGTAGGTTCATATTATTATACTTATGATCGGTCGATTATATAATATAAGTACTATTTGAATCTCTAAATATAATATTATCACGAAACGATCAAAACCCTGACACAATGCAGCATATAACGATACCAATCTACCTGTCGCAAGCACATCGCGTGTCGATTAGTGATTTTCATGGGCATCGGCGCGGCGATTGTGTAACGGGTCCAGCTGTACTGTTCATATCGATTTCGGGTTCACGCACGGTGATGTGAGCTGGAGGTGGCACGCCGCACGACAGCACGCGGAAGGTGGATCATCAATCATGGGATTCGATTCGCGTCCGTAATGGCTGCAGAAACCTCGACCGCGGCACGCGCTCGATCGTTTCCCTAATGCTCACGATTGTCGCTCACTGGTGCCACTTTATACTGGACAACTCAGTGTGTGTAAGTAGAAAATATATAATTTTTGAGATAAGTAGCTTTACTATACAGTATACCATACAAACATGTTTTTAACATACATTTCATTAATCGAGAATTCTGGCATCATTATCAACGTCGCGTCCGAATTTAAACATTATTTAAATATACATTTATTTTTTAATTTCTAGGAATATTTATTGATGTATCTTTTATGGTAGTCACTAGTTTTGTACATGAATTTACGAGTATAATTTAAATGAACTTACTTTTGTTGGCGAACCGCAAACGTTACTTTTTTTGGCGGTTTATTGTTATTATCAAAAAAGTATAATAGCTAGAGAAATGATTTTATTTTTCCTGTAAAATATACGTCAATTCCTATTTATCGTAATTATTTCAGATTTTTCGGTCGATAAACTTCGGAGATAAGGGGGGGAACGGTATTTTTTTCGACAGTTTGCCCAATAAATCAAAAACTATTGGGCACAAAAATAAATAAAAATCGGTTTTAAAATACACAAGTAACGCCGTTTCATATGATACCCCACTTAATATTGTTATCTCATTTTGAAATTTCAACAACCCATTTTACCCCCCCTTTTAAATAAAAATAAAAATGATTTTCAAAATTTTATGATTGCAATGACGTCGGGTCACTATTACCTAGAAGCATTCCAAATTTCAAGTCGATAGCTTCGATAGTTACTGAAATAATCGAGTGTGACAAACGGACGGACGAACGGAGAAAGTCTCTCCATAAGGGCTCCATTTTTACCAAATTGGTATGGAACCCTAAAAACGATTAAAAAACACAGATGTAATTTGCCCTAATTAAACGTAAAGAAAGAAAAATATATATAGGTATTTCCAAACATTATGCCACAATGAAACAATGTACTAAAACGATGTCTGAAGCTTCCACCACCATTAAATAAGCTTCAATAAGCATAGGGATTTGCCAAACGTTGTTTTGGACCTTTCTACGTACCTAAACCACCGAATACAAAATATTACTAAAGTAACAAGCAGAAAAATACGATTTTTGGAGATAGACCATTTCCCCATAAAGACTCATGGTACGAGTACCTAATAAACTAAGAATGTTCAATATATTGACCGTTTCATAATATACTACCCGGAAGGTATGTCGGTCGTACGTTACTTTTGTATGAGCTCTAATGATGTGCGAGAAATATGAATAAGTAGATAGATCATTTTCATGAGTCATTTTTGATGTAACTCCGGTCAAAGAGTGCATTGAAAGATGTTATAAATGCATTAGGTATGGGATAAAAGCATAACATGGTTAAAATGTATTACAAAATAACAAAAAGGGGTTTTTATACATACGTATTACATTTTAGGTGTAGATATAAAAGGTGCCTACGTATATTATGTGGGACTTATCTCTAAATCATTAAAGGCTTATACATTGTAAGCTGTGACAAGTTTATAGTGGGTAAATGATCGCGCTTTCCATTTTAACGTTTAATTTACTGCTAGGCAATATATCAGTGTAGGAACCTCTTTCCTGAATTTTCCCTGTACTACTTAATAGCAGGTTCCTAAATACCTAGGAGTAAAAGTAAATAGATACCTGTCGAGCACCTGTCGAGTAAACCTACTTACCTATTTATTTAGTTTCTTTCCGGTTAGGTACCGTGTTCAAGCATTTATACCTGCCTGGCGCCTGCCAATGTCTAATTTTAAAACCATATTTTTTTGAACTTTGACATTAATTTATATCAAAGTTCCAAGCTTCCCTATCTCTACTTCTCACTTTTGTAAAAAATTGTAGTATAATGTGAGTATAAAAAATTCAACACTAGTTTTTTTGGATTGTTTTAAAAGAGTGCTATTCAAGCAATAGGGTGTAATGGCGTTCAGTTGATAACATCGGTTGATAAGTGTAAAATCTAAAAAGCCTATATCTAAGTAACGTTTTGTTTCTGCAGAAAAATTACCTAAGTATAAAAAACCTTATTTCAAAAATATTGATACTAATAAACTAAATAAAAATATTGTATATCGTCGTTGCACTACAACAAAGCAAATTGATGTAAAACACTTCAATTTATATTGGGATCGACCTATAGGTAGGTACCTACTACCTACCTGAGATCAATATATATATTTTCCGCCTAACAAATAAACCCTTATAACCTAGTTAATGGTGAAAGCACTTGGCATCGCGCAGCTTAAAAGTATTTGCGATAGTGAATATAATTATTGTACCTAAGTATGTATCGAAGTTACGATTGTAGTAATCTGCATAAGTGGGTTCTGCCAACTGAGTATTTATCGCCACCGTTGTGGTCAACTTATTGTTAGGTTTGAGGGAATTTTATCTGACCACTGTTTGATACGCCAAGCCATGATATAAGATAGATTAAAAATATTACCATAGCTAGTTTTTATTTCGTTCAGAAGCGGTAAAAGATAAGTCAGTAGATCTATCATCTTCTATGTCCGCATACCGTGCTAGCATATTTGGTGCTAGTTGGTAATTTGTGTATGGTGGTATGGCGTCCGTTTTGTTAGACACTAATTATTAACTAAAACATAGAAAGGTACTGAATCAGCCCACTGCTCTTATTATAGACACTGGAATCTAGCGCCACATTCGGCTCTACCGAGGACTTTCATGAACCAACGAATGGCGTAGCGGTAGCGAAACTGCCGTCTGCGTCGGAGGTCGTGGGTTCGATTCACACTACTGGCTAAATGTTTGTGTGATGAGCATGAATGTTTTCCAGCGTTTGGGTGTTTCCCTAAATAATGTTATATTTATGTACGAGTATGTAAATATTATGATAATATAATATAGCATATCAGTTATGATCTAAGTATACCAATAAATAACCCAAGCTATCGCTTACTTTGGGACTACATTCCGATGTGTGAAATGTCCTGATATATTTATTTTTATGAACGGTCTGTCCTAAAAGATATGTCCTTATTGAATGACTACATCCGTCCTCCAGTGAAAGCTGCGAGTGGTAACTAAGCAGCTTTCACTGCATGAGGATAATGAGCCAACCCACTTTAACGTAATTTATGAGCTTTTACCCCTGAACACGTTAGTAATCCATTCTAATATTTAATTTAAATGTGAGTTTGTTGGTTTGTTCTTCAGTCACGCCACGTCAAAATAACTGATCAACGATAATTAAGTCCCGCACAGTGGCACAGGTAGGTTACTTTTAATCTCGGGAAAATAAATTATTCTCACGGGATTTTTGAAAACCCGAAATTCACACGGGTGGAACCGCGGGAAACAACGGCTACTGTCATATAGATTATTATAGTCGGTGCCTACATAAGGCAAGCTTAAGCACAGAATTCATATGCCTATGTAATATGAATTCTGTGCTTAAGCTTGCCTTATCTATATACTTATAATAAAACTGTAAAGGGTCGAATTCTGTACATTGAAGATATTTTGAAAATTTTTGTTGGAGGACACTATTTAGTCGATACTGAAGCCAAAACTGTAATTTGTTTAATTTTTGTCTGTCTGTCTGTCTGTCTGTCTGTCTGTCTGTCTGTCTGTCTGTCTGTTTCACGACCGGGCATCACGGCTAATCCGCTGGATGGTTTTAAATGAAACTTGACATGATTATAGTTCATACTCCGAGGTAGGACATAGGATACTTTTTGTCCCGAAATTCATCATGGTTTCCCTGGAAGACGGCATCAAAGTCCAAACGTTTTTTAGTTATAATTCATTAACGCGTTGTCCGATTCCATTCATTATTTTTTTGTTAGAAAGGAGGTTCTTTAAAGATTATTCCATACAAATCTTATCATCATCACTTTTGTAGTTCAGAAATTACAGACATCAGAACCTTTAAGTTCAAGTAGGTAGGTGACTTGAAACTCGGAATGCACAAAGAACCTAGGGCTAGGACGTAGGGTTCAAGTAAGACTGGAGTACCCTTACAGCCGTAAATAAATAGACTTAGCAGGAGATTTTGTATGGTTTAAAATTTTTCACTTTTAGGGTGAACAAAAATCATGTAACTGGCGTTATCGCTACGTTATACCGTATAGCGCCATCTCTACAATTTATGTGGAACTTGAATGTAAAACTCTGAGATAGGTACTGCTGAATTTTTTTTAATAAAAATTAACTGTCATGTTATTTACTGTTTCCTGACTTTATATTAAGATGGCACTGTTAAGACATGAACAGATTTAAACTTTATCATCCGCAATATGGAAAGGGTAAGATAATGGTTCACAAATATTTTTAACTCTTAGGTCTTATCGATCCTTACCGACTGACTGTCATCTAAGGTCTTTTTATACGTAAGGAAATATATAGCCATTGCCCATTCTGATGTTTTGGATTGTATTGAGATGAAGCAAAGATTTTTAAAAGACTTATATTATGTTGGGCAGGGGAATATTGTTAATAGAGTAATTTATCCCAGTGGTACCTACTCGGCCGAACTCCTAAAGAAGAGTTCTACCACCAGTACCTACAACTTTTCACATGGTTTAATAATTTTTGACATATTTCGTGGTTTCAGAATAAAAATCATAATGAAAAGGACGATTTTAACTGTCGATATTTCGATACATTGGTACAAGTCGTGGTCACAGTTAAAATCGTCGTTTTGATCTTGCAACTACGTATTAGTGAAACTTTATATTATTATTAAGAAAAAGGAGTTTTCAAAATCACAACAAGATAACCCGTGCAAAGTAAGAACAGGTTTCTGTACAACGTCACACCAGAATCCCGCGAAAAATCAAGGAATTCCAGTAGGAAGGTATATTATGTAAAATAATCGTAATTCACGCGGGCGGAGCCGCGGGCAACAGCTAGTATATTATATACTTAGTCAAATCAGCGCCTATATAAAAGGAAAGACTCCGTTTCATCTGGTTTCATGGAGATACTCCATAAACTCTGTTCCAGTAGGCACCTGCTAGTCGCTGCATGAGATTGTAAAATAACCAAGTAAGCAATTGTAACATTGTAATTAGCCAAGCAAAAGGGCGTGACAGGAGCGGTCACGGTCATGGATCGCCGCCTCGATGACTGTGAACTGCAGAGCTTAACTGGTAAAATGTACCTATAGGGTTTATATTTGATTGATATATAAGGGTTTGTATTTGATTTGCTTGCCAACTGTATAGTATTGGCTATGCTAACAGGGGAAGAGACCTGGAGAGAAGCATCCGCCTTTTGCGAGGTTGTTATGACGAAGAAGGAGAGGGATCGAGAGAGATCTGTTCCCTTTCGCAGACGCCGCAGCTAGAATTCCAGGCCCCTTAATAGCCTGGGTCCTTGTGGTAGACCCTGACTTTGCCTGAAAGTGGCAAATGTTAATATTCAGCCAGAGGTGAGCCCAACGGGCGTTGCGCAACGGAGCCTTGAAGGATAAGTTATGAACAGAATAAACACCAGTCAAAACACACGTTTTATTTTTATTGCAATTAACTGTAAACGACGCGTCATACTTTTGAATAGTTGCTTCCGAAGGGGTATATGGGTTAATAAATCAAAAGCTTATCTGGATTCATCTCTAGATGATTGACTTTCTATGAAGATTATAATTACAAATCAAATCGATAGTCTCCATGAGCTCGGACAAATAGCATACTTAGGTTAGTTATTTTATCGAGAGATCAGATTTCAGATTGCGCGGCATAGCATGCGCGACCTGTGGTCACCGTCACTCAATCAGCGATATGGCGATGCGATTTCTCCACGCAAATGTCACGCCGGTGAACCCATCTGCGGTTTGGGTACCAGAGAATCTAATTTCCTTCATAAACGAGTCCAATCAATGTAGATTATGAGATTGCCGAAATACGATTTCGGCGACCGCGCGGTGGGAAAAGCACGCAGCAGGTGGAGGCGGCTCTCCCCGGCTTCAGTGGGCTAACTGTTCGTGGAGCGAGGCCGTCGGGCGCACTACCAGCCGCCGCGCAGTCCCGTCTCGAGTCGTCGCAGGCGCACCACGCGAACGGAAATCGCAGCTCCGATCTCGCGCCGCTCGCGCTTATCACTTTCGCGGGAAAGCTTCGCGTTCCTCGAGCGCGCCTCGCCGCGGGAAAACTAAAAGTGCCAGTGCAATTATTTGCTCATTTAATAATTTTAAGTGTACGTCGATACAGACATAGACTCCACGTTGAGTTTGTTGTTTTTTGTGGTAGCATTAGGAAGGTAATCGGGGCAGACAGCATTAACGGTTGGCTCCGCGCTCAAGTGTGGCAGATCGCAAGCATGACGAGCGCCAGCTACTGCGCTCTCGTGCTCACCTTCTTGGTATGATTTTCGTGTTTCTGTAACGAATTCAGTAACGGAACCCTACTCAATCAAAAACACAAATTAGTCAACGAACTACGTAGACATTACCTGCTTCTAATCGGGAGTTCGTTAAGACGGATCTCCAACTTTCGGATTTTAGTATAGGTATATGCGTTTGATGTGGCAACTAAATACTAGAATTTCTTGCCTAACGGTGAAGGATAATATAGGAGGAAGAATACTTACATGCCTGAGAGTCCTCCGTATTTTTTTTACACCATATGAAGTATAAAACCCGCACTTGGCCAGCGTAACAGGCTATGATAAACTTCAGATTCTGAGAGGCCTGTGTCCAGCTGGTCTGTGCTGTACAAAGGGGTTGAGGCAGTTATCGTTCTAGGTACGAGTACTCGTACGTCTCATGTCTGTCGCGGCGTATAACTCGCAAACCTATCGGCTAAGAGTGCTACGACATTACAAAGTCGAGTTGAAAACTTCAGTAAAAAAAAAAGTTCGAGCTACGCCCAACGTCTACGACTTTTAATTCGGCTCTAAAATATAAAGCTCTGGGTAGATATTACTATATAGCTAACTACTCTACTAGCTCCTACTATACTTGCCACACAATACATATTAATTAGTTTTTGAATATAATTATCACTGGTTTACCCTGGGTACCTATAGCCTAAGTACTTTATTATCTTCATTTTATTAAGGCTTCTCTTCTTATCATAGGAATAGATTTATTTAAAAACGGGTATCTAAACTCTTCCAACGAAGCTTCGTCAGAATATCGCCAACGAGTAGTTACCTACAGATGTTCCGTATTGCCTAGAAACTCCAAAAATGCGTGTCGTCAAAGCTTCTCGGTTTAATTAGAGCTAAAAGCTCACATGCATAGATGAAAAAACTTCATAGAGCGTTGTATCGTGATCGGAGCGAATTCAATATTGAATTTCACGCATCGCAGATTTGAAAAGCTTTTCGAGAAGATCTGGAATTGTGAATTTCTTTGTAATGACCATAAAACTGTTTATAACAGTGCATAAATCAAGCGTCTACAACTGTTAAGCCATGCTTTGAATTAAGACTACAATACCGTATTTTATTAAGAGCACACGTGAGTTGCTGTTTCATTTTATAACAATTCCTGTTTCTTACTTCCAGTAGGTTACTTTATTTTGGAGTATTCACACCATGTCTATGAAATAAGGACTATAGATTTGGTAACTAGAAAAGCCGGCATGCAAAATGAACTATTACATGTATTTATTAATGAATAAAAAATACTAAGTAATAAGTATGCATAATGTAAAACAAGTAAAATAAATACCTGTGCCTACTCGAGTAATTGTTTTTTTCGGTGAAAATGTTATACTAAATCTTATCGCTTTAAGTTATCGTTGTAACTTACTGTGCAAGTCTACTAGCGTAGATTGGTGCTAATAATGCTGGCTCCATTTCCACGTTAAACAGCTAGGCTGATTCGTTGCGCAAAAAATGAGCCAGATGAACTTCATAAACATACGTACTTACATCGAGGAAGTGAAAGCACAAAAACGTAATACATAAATTAAACGATAAAGAGAAATAATGTAACTACCTTGTAGAGATTTAAAATGGAAATAAGTAGGTAATCCCGTGATGCATGGCCATTGGGGAATGATACATGCATAAATCTTGAATGACTTGCAAAAACGGGTTTTTTTGCAAATTTAACAAAATGGTTATTTTCTCTAGTGTGGTGTGGCCATAATATTATTTTAACTCTCTGGACCATATTAAATATTTTGTCACGCAAAACGGAAAAGCATATATTCAATTGCGACTAAAATTAACCTTTAGTTAGACAAGCATTGAAATTGGAGCTTAATAGACAAAAGATATCTATTACGAGTAGGTAAATACTAAGATCACCCCTGTACATACATATATGTCTACAATAGTGAGGTACTACCAATAAATAGAATTACAGTCAAACCTGAGACAGTGAGAACTGGGTAAGCGAGAAAACTCTATTAGTGAGAGTATTTTGTCCTTCTAACTCTGAAACTCGGTTTAGGGAGAAACTTCTATTAGGAAAAAAGAGATCTCGGTCCCTTGAGCTCTCAATTATTAACCACGTTTGACTGTATAGCTAGAAATGTATAAATAATAATCCTTTATTCTGACGAATATCCTTTATCTGAAATAAAATCACAATTTTTCCTGAAATTACACTGCATGAGCTATATTTATTAAGCTACAAGCTTTCGTAGAAATAACAGCGGCTGTAGAATAAGATACTTTTTACGTAAAGATTAATTATACAATTTTAATGATTATTCGGAAGAAGGGTGCAACGCCACACATTGCGTGACCAATGACGCGTGCGGATGTAATGAACCACGACTAGCTGTAACTCGGACGTCAATGCTCCATCAATCACATAGTTTACACGCACACATTACTCCCTACTTGCAACCTACACGTTGTTTTTCTCTATAAAATTCAAATTTGAAAGAGGATGAGAATCGAACTCGGAAATTCCCACCGCAAACGTAGATTTCTGATCCCAAAGAGCCTGTAACGTAACATGTTGGTTGGTAAAAAAAAGTACAAACTTGAAACTGGAAACTGTTGTGTATGTTTATTTTCGGTCGTTCCTAGTATACGTGTATAAAACAGAAAACTTATATTATCGTCTGCCACCATTGTGTTCCTTAACTGAGGCTCTGCAAACTTTCGGTGCATTTAATTTAACTGCCTTCCATTTTGAATCGCACAGCAGGTTGCATTAGGTATATAGGTTTCCCGATGTTTGATTAATGAATTCATTAGGAACTGGAGAAGTTTCTCGTAAAAACAATTGACAAGTGAAAAGCTGTAAGAAAGTAAAAGCAACTCCAACCCAACTTTAACTTACACCTTAAAAATTGTGGGAGCAACTTTGAAGAAATTCGCCACCGCAAATTGATTACTAGATTTTAGATCTGAGAAAAACGAAGACAAATTAGATAAGTTAGGCCCACTTTTACAGAAGTTTACGGTTCGAATCGAATACTTAATTTATAACCTCCTTTTTGAAAACGTGTAAAAAGTGATTCTTAACCAACTCGATAACTTGGGTAAATCTGCAATTTATATCACAATTGGCATTCAAAAATATGAAACTCGCGCATCTTAATTCAAAATTTTGTGCCAAAACCAAGTAAAGGGGCATGGTGAGTAGAATAATCTTATAAATTGCATTCCATTTGGTGCGGCTGCGATGTCCTCAAGCAGTTAACCTCAATGCGACTGAATGGCCAAACGCGGGGTATTAAAACCAAACTCGTCCGTAAACCTGTCACTTCCGAGATTATACGACAATTTTGCTCTCTGGCTTAATGGGTCACTTTACATTATGTTATGATGCTCCCGAACAGAAACCAACTTCGGTGATTGGTATTCAATCACGACTCAACTATTTACTGGTTCCGATTTGGCTGAAATTTGGAGTGACATGATTTTAGTAAGTATCCCTTATCCAACGGAAGCTCTCCGAAAGGAACAATTTTCCCTTTTTCGCAACACTTTTCATTGATACTTCTGTAACAACTGTCATTTACATTTTTTTTTGTTCCTTAAGGATGCCCTGAACCTACGTTTTCTCCATACATTCGTAATACCAAAATCATTTGTAATTCGTGCATGTTTCGATCATGTTGTGATGTTATTCGGATTAATTTTAATAATTATCAATGCTCCTGGCCATATTTGGTTCGGAAATACTTCCCTAAAACGAAATATTATAAATTTCGATGTGCTTATTTCGGCGTCAAAAAGGACATGTCTGCTTCTTTGTTTTGTAATAAAATAAAAAGAACACTATCTCATTGTAGCATTAGTTCAGGAGCACAGTTTTTATTGTCTAGCTAAAGAAAAACACCAGTTAATAAAGAACGTTACAAGTTTTCATTCATAATTTTTGGTATTATGGAACTCGACCGGTTATAACAATTTCGATTTAAATTCATTTATATTTCGTTTATATAAGTATTTCCGAACCAAATATGGCCAGGAGCATAGATTATTACTACTTATATGAACCCGAATAACACCGCAACATGATCGAAATATGCACGAATTACAAATGATTTGGTATTTCGAATGAATGGAGACATCGTAGTTCATGGGACTCAGCGTACCAAACGCAATCTATGGCTATACAGCTGCTGCAAGTAAGTAGGAAGATAAAATAATAGGTATAGCGGCAGAGCTGCATCTGTTAGTCATGCTGCGATGCGTTCGTATAAGTTACAAGTATTAATTGATGTAAGTTATATACGATTGTAACAAATACTGCTACGAAGTATGTAGCTAAGTAGTTATTAATTGAGTTTATTAGCCGTAGAGCATCTTCTTACTTATTCTCAGATTTTCTCTGTACGATCGCTAATTCTTCGTAAACTAAAAAATGTACTTGAAACTCATATTATTCGGTCGACACTTTTATAATCACCTGACTTACCTGCTAACGAACGTCATTCCCATATACATTTTTCAGACATCTAAGCGGTCTTAGGAAGATAATCGAAATGTAATATGACTATAGAGCGGCTACAATTCAAAATCTAGAAAGCCCAGTTCTAGAAAGCTAAAATTTTGCACGGAGATGTAAATAGGAGATAAGAGAGTTTTTTTTCAATTCACAATAATGAGTAAAAAATACGTACTTACAACTATCGTAAAAATCAGTCTAGTGCGATTAGGCTCGTAGACTCACGTAGACTATAAATTATTTTTAAAAAAAATTGAACCGACTTCAAAACCACAAATAGAAAAATAAATTAATATAATTATTATAACCGCTACTACCCACTCATCTATTTTGAAGTCGGTGCCAGCCAAGTCAAATAGATAAGTAAATATTTATAATGGTGCAAAACTACATCCATAGTATGTAGTAGTAGTAAGCTTCGCTGGCACCGACTTCAAAATAGATGAGTGGGTAGTAGCGGTTATAATAATTATATTAATTTATTTCTCGCTTTTGAGTGCCTATTTGTGGTTTTGAAGTCAGTTCAATTTTTTTTTAAATACTTAATTTATTTTACCCTTTTTAGTGCTAAAAAGTTTTTAAAGACAAGCTTTTATGATCTAGTTGGCATGTTTTAACCAAATTTAAAACGGACTATCACAATAAAATGCATGTACAAAAAAAAATCATGTCTCTCCTATCCACTGTTGAGGAGTTTCCTTGCCAGAAATTAACCCCGAGTGCATCAGCCATGCCATGATAGAATTTGGAACAGAAAATCTCATGTCTATACTATTCATCATTGAGGAGATCCCTCGTCGAAAGTCAACCCTGGATGCATCAGCTAAGTTATGGTGGAATTTAGAACATGCTATTAAAGTTAAATCCATTTACAAAAAAAATCATCTAAATCCGTTTTGCCGAACTCGAGATAATCGCGAACAAACTTAAATATAAATATGTCGATCAAACTAAGAACCTCTTATTTTTTAAGTTGGTTAATATACTAAAACCTTCTCCAGAATGTAACAAATACTTTCCTGAAAACCGCATCAAAATCGGTTCAGCCAAACGTGAAATAATCGCGGACAAACATGCATACATACACACATACATACATACGGGTCGAATACAGAACCTCTTTCTTTTTTTGAAGTCGGTTAATAAAACTTATCACAAACACTAATCATGTTGAAAACTGTTGAGATACAGAAACAATAATCGCGGACAAACATACATACATACATACATACATACACACATACATACATACGGGTCGAATACAGAACCTCCTTCTTTTTTTGAAGTCGGTTAAAAAAGGGTTGGGCGACAAGCCCAAAGATTTGTTAGAACGCTCGATTTTCGTCAGCTGAAATCCAATGAAGTGTAATTTATACTAAAGTCTAGTAAGATTTCTATCAAAACTGGCACAGTCCGTTGTCTTCCGAGAATGAAATTGAACCAATGACCCGCGGGTAAAGTAGCGTGTCGCGTGTGTAATAAGTAATTGGCAATTAACACACTAAAAGTAGCAAATTATTATTTTTATGACGCTTTTAAGTTAAACGTTGCAAATGGCCACTTAGGAAGGAGCGGACAGTACAATTAATTAGCAGCTTTACAACGCAAAATCGCCTGAGAAAGCGATAGCGATAGCATACCTACCGTGAGACCAACGGACTAAGTTGAGGAAGACCACATTGTACCTACTTAATTTGAGAATGAGATCTACATGTTTTGCAATGAGTTACAATCTTGATAAGGTGATGATCTCGGGAAATGAGTTCCTTAACTTAGTTATTCCACTTTTTTTGTTTTGCACGATTGGGTACAGTTTTAAGGGGGATGGGTACCATGAACCATCCGGGTGTGCAAATTCAAATTTTATTTAGTTTTTTGCTAATAGTGGGCTAATTAAAGGTACATCGTAGGCTTAAGTACCTATGGCAATGAGTTTTGCGTGCACATCATTAATTATACATCAGACATCTACACGTTTGCAACAATACTATATAGGCCGAAATCTGGGAAAATGCAAGAAATGATCTTCCGGGAACCAATATGAGATGAGTGGGAGTTTTCGAGCAAAGTTTCTATTAAAAGTATGTAGCATAAGTATTAGGTATGTCCGCAAAATTCATTGCCATAAATCACATAAACCTACATGTGTAATTAGTGTAATATTTGCGAAAAACTAAGCAAAATTTGAATTTCGCTCACAGATAAGAGAATATTACAAAATCCTCAAATAAAAAACAAAAACTAAATGAGTCAATGACCCCGACGTGATTTGAACACGCAACCTTCTGATCTGGAGTCAGACGCGCTACCGTTGCGCCACGGAGTCGATGTTCGAGTGGCTGAATTTTATGGAGTGTATTTATTAGCTTGTAATCAACTTGCTTATTTTATATTATTTTATTACATAATTCGCTGCAAAAAAATTGTAGGTAAAAAATTACGTTTCTTAGGGCCTGTTTCACAATCACCAGATAAACTTTATCTAGTGAATATATTTGATGTTGTGGCAATTTTTGTGTTAGGAATCTGTCAAAATGTCAAGTTTGTTCATTAGATAAAGTTTATCTGGCAGTTGTAAAACAAGCTCTCTACGATGTACGATTCATTCAAAATACCAAATCATTTGTAATTCGTGCATATTACGATCATGTTGTGGTGTTATTCGGATTCATATAATAATAATCTATGCTCCTGGCCATATTTGGTTCAGAAATACTTCTAAAACGAAATAATAATCAATTTTGATCAAAATTTTTATATTTTGGTCATAGAGAAATAAATAATATAATGAATAATCTTTGCTTTGGTCGAGTTTCGTAATACCAAAAATTATGAATGGAAACTTGTAGGTAACTGTGTTTTTCTTTAGCTGGACAATAAAAACTGTGCTTCATGAACTAATGCGACGTGAGATAGTGTTGTTTTTATTACAAAACAAATATAAGCAGAAAACAATATGTCCTCTTTGACATAATTTATTGTATGGGAGCCCCCTTAACAGTTACTATTTTTCAATATTTGTTGTTATAGCGGCAAAAGAAATACATCATCTGTGAAAATTTCAAGTCTGTAGCTATCACGGTTCAAGAGATACAGCCTGGTGACACACGGACGCACAACGGAGTCTTAGTAATAGGGTCCCGTTTTTACCCGTTGGATACGAAACCTAAAACGAAACCTAAAACCTAAAAAAGCGACAGCCGTTGGTTGAAAATGATAGAATTCCGATCGCAATTAGTAAGTAGGTTTCCAGGTAGTTTCGGTCATCAATCGAGCTAAATAACTAAGTAGGTAATAATATAAAATCAAATCGATTCACTTTGGTGGTTTAGCTTGATTGCGCTATGGTTGACTTTAACCTCAATTCAAAAACTGTACCATACCGCGCTTCTACCGTTAAAAGTAGGCAGTCAAAAGTTTATGACAATTTTAACAGCTTATTCCTATTCCGTCTTATCTTATTTAAGTCGAGATTTCACAGAATACTTTTTTCATTAAATAGCTATTAGGTAGATACCTACCTACCTACTTAAGTAATTTAGCTTGTAAATAAGTAGTACTTACCCGGTAGGTACATACCTATTTTCTTAATAAATTACTACTTACAGTTTGTAGGGTTCCATACCAAAATGGTAAAAATGGAACCATTATGGTGAGGCTTTCTCCGTCCGTCCAACCAACCAATACCAGTAGTGACCCAACTTCATCGCAATCATAAAAAAATTAAAATCGTTTATATTTTAATTTAAAAGAGGATGTTGAAATGTACCGTTAGTGATAACCATTTGCATCCGAAACCTCCAATAAATACTACTTAGATCTGAGGAAATTTCGAAATTATAAAATCCTCCATTCGTGCCATGGAATTAACGCAAATGTGAACAAAAGTGCAATTCAGTAATGGAACTCGATCTTACAAGTTGCTATTCAAATTACACCGATGCATCCGCATAAAGTTGTGGAAATGTAGGTAGGTAGGTAGTTAAGCACTTGATAAAAGCGTTTTCGCGAGCTAAGTAACCGGTGCTAAGGCGAGCTTTCTGAATCACAGAGAGAAAGTAATGGCCTATTTAAAATTGCAAACGCCTGTTGCTTTTATGTTTTATGAATTCCTAGTTATAATCCACTGCGTTTAGCTATCTTAAATATGATCATTCATTCATATTCACAAGTGTTTCTAAGCGCTTTATACATATAGGTGTATAATAATATAAACCTACCTATTTATTTAATTGTAGCGTCTCTCTGATGCAAAAGCTCTCCCGCGGCTCCCTCTACCGATATAAGAATTGCTCGTTTAAAGGTATAGGATACGTGTTAGGCGTGTTGTATTCCCGCTCGCCACCCTTTCCTGCAATCTTTGGAAATATTAGAAAAAATAATGATTAAACAGAGTAACGTCCTTCCGAGTTTCACTATCGCAAAAGAATCAAAGCAAATCGAATGCATATTCGTCAACAGCACCGGACAAACTTTGCCTAAAGAACTTTGTCTGAACTCTGCAGAATTGGCGTCTTCCCCCAAACGTTTACCAAATTGGACAATTTTAGTCTCATTCGTACGTTTTATTTTCTTAATATTTTAGCACTATTTTAGTC
Organism: Coenonympha glycerion; assembly: GCA_963855885.1. NCBI lineage: Eukaryota > Metazoa > Arthropoda > Insecta > Lepidoptera > Nymphalidae > Coenonympha > Coenonympha glycerion. The sequence continues at coordinate 9,673,552 of OY979636.1, read as the reverse complement.
ATTTAAATTAAAAAAATACTCTAGCAATTTTTAAGGTCAAAAATATAGACGCTAATAACTTTTAAGCAATATTTCCTAAAAAGTAAAACGTACGATCATACTCGTAGTTCTTCATTGTATCTGCAACATTTACGAGTAGGAAAACATTATTGCTTTTAGTATGAAAGCTTACAGCTAGACGATCCTCTTAAATATATTTATAAAAGTTATCGAATACTTGATACTATAGCATACCTAGAGCAATCTAGAGTAAGGAATCGTGTAAAGTGTAGAGTTAAAGATCAATTAATTTCGGTGCCGGTCAGTCGTCGCGCGGTAACCAGAGCGGCACGGCCCACGGTTTAGGAATAACCGTTCGCTTGATATGAGTCTTCTAATTTGCATACAAGCATTTACGATGGCGATCAACGGCTTGTAACGTTTTTTTTTTGTGAATTAAATTGCATTTAGCTGTATATGTTTTTTAAAGAATATGTATCTAGGTTCCCTATAAATTTAAATACGAATCAAAATTTCAGTCGCAGCGGGATTTGAACCCGCGACACTCAAATTTAGATTCGTATTTAAATTTTTAGGAATTACATCCTAAGTGTAAACACTAATCAAAAAGATAATTAATGTAGGTTCCCTATTAACAGTTAAAAATTAGTTTGTTTATAAATCTTAGGTAAGATAGACACGCTGTGTTAGGCCCACGATCATGTTGTTCATTCTTATTTCTCGATTTTTTGGACATAATTCAGTCTATAAGTAATCCCCAATATATTCTACTCTAATTTTGTCTACCATATCATCTAAAGTTTATATTTGTCACGTTGTTCAATATATCTATAATTTTAAATTCCTTATCTTTTTTTAAACCCTTTCCCAGTAACTTCCTCGTACGAGTAGGTACCATCACATTTCCTGATTTTTTCTTTCGTCCAGTGTTCTAGTCTCGCCTAATTTCTTATGAATATATTCGTCTATTAGACGAATTTGTTTGTCTCTCATTTATTTTTTTACTATTAAATAAACATTGTTTAAGTAAAAAAAACACGTTAAAATAAAAATAAAATGGTTCCAGGAGCTTTAGTAAAAGTCCAAGCCACCAGTAGTCAGGGCTTCAAAGTAAGGCACCTCCTAAGAAATGAAAAAAAAAAATAATTTCGCATCCACAATTTTATCGAGACCAACTTTGTGATCACGTAGGTCGTAAAAACGTCATCAATAAAGCTTCGGTGTCCACTGGCCATGTTCGCCACCGGACGGTAATTGCTGACAATAATAAACTTTGTGGTTTGTTTCGATCACGTTTTCTATAGCCCGGTTATCCGTTATACCTAGCGAAATACCTATCGATAATCGAGAAAAAGCATGACGGGAAAGGAAACATTTCCACTTACATCTCTTTTCCGATGTGCTTGTTAAAACATCGAATTTTGTACTTACTAATAAATTACTTATTAGAAGATTTGTCGGTATGATACCTACTAGTAATTGTGCCTATTGATTTGTAAATGGATACAATAGTTACATGAATCATGAAGCATCCCTACAAAAAGTAACGAGTATGTAAGTAGGTAATTGGCGTATCTCTCAGTGAATGCTCATTGTTTCAGATCCCGGTCGTGTTAGCACAAGACTACGATGGTGAGTTGTGCCACGGCACAAACAATACTAACCTTTTAATTTGCATTCACAAATCTAGCACAGTGTGTGTCTAGGCCGAGGTAAACTAGATTCTATCCTTCGCGAAAGAAAACCCTTGCAGACAAGATAAGCAGACCGCAGGCATCTTCGAGTGTTTGAAGCCTTGGTCATTTATACAACACTATATACATGTTTGTACTTGACTGCGATCTTACCAAATGGTAGGTAAGTGATGATGCAGCCGAAAATGTTGTAGTACTAACTTGGAAGGGGTAGGTAAACTCACCCCTAACGGTTTCTACACAGAATCGCACCGCAATGCACAATCGCTTAGCAGTGCGTCTTCGCTGGTAGCGTAGATAACCAGCCACGCCCAAAGTCTCCAAACCGGACCAGACCTGAGCTAAATTAGAAATTATAAAATTCTAAAGAGGCCCGTGTTGGGAATCGAACCCGTGACCTCCCACTCTAATTCGAACGCGCACCACCGCACCAGAGAGGTCGCCAAAACACATTCAACATTGTTTGTCATAATCTAAAACAAATGCGTTTTTAAATTATGAGCCTGTTTCAAAACCGCCAGATAAACTTTATCTAACGCATGAACTTGACGATTTGACAATGCTCAATACAAAAGTTGTCACATCATCAAACATACTTTTTAGATAAAGTTTATTTGGTGATTGTGAAACAGGCCCTAAGATTAATATAACTAACGATGATTTCATTTCTGACAGGGGGAAGAAATCAAATCCACTACAAGCAAATTATGTTTTCGATTATTTCTACCTGCAGCATAATTACTACTAACTCACATAAAGGGTTCTTCTAACTATGTAGTATTACCCTTCATATTGCAGTAACTGACATCCAATGCACGTTCGCCACCGGCGGCTCCGGGATCCGGGACTCCGTGACAGCACTCCTGAGGAAGCCGGAAGGTTTCCGCGGCGCGCCACTCTTCGCTGATGACCGCACGACCGACCCCATCGTGGATCCAGTGTGTCAGATACGACCGGAGCCAGACGACCCCACAGGGCTGCTCTACCGGCTGAGGATAAATGACTTCACTAAATGCGGAGTTTTGAAGAGAAATGTAAGTGAAATCAAATGAAAATTCTTTGGCATAGGTATACCTAATTAACGGGAACTTGAGAAATGTCATACTGAGAGCCTCGTTTGGGAAGTTGTTTTTACATCGAGATAATGAGTCTATTATACTGCCTACCTACTAAAAGCCAGCTACCACCAATTTATTTCGTAGTAAAATTTCGGATTTTCGTTTTTAACATGCTATATGAGATTTGTCGATCGAGATCTTTCTGCATAGATTAAAAGTAATCGTTCTCATAAAATATTATTGTCTGAACTTCACCCATTCAATGTCGATTACAATTGATGATTAAACGAACTTACCTTAAGTGAAGTTCTATCATAATTTTATGAATTCCTGTATGAAGATATTAACATGTATACTTATTAGGTATTTACGCCAAGTGATAGCCATTCAGACACTAAAGTTGAGAGAAAAAATAAAAAATTTCAACATTTTTCATTACGATATCTCACGCTAGCAACACTGTGTCTGTCCTTTCATTTAGTTCAGAGTAATTATTATAAGAGTGCCTTTGTGCTTCGATAAGCTCGTCTTGGTAGGAGCACTACAGAGCACCCAAATATGTATCATATACCTAATATATACATAACTACACAATATTATATATGTAAATATAATAATATATATATATGGGTTATGTTGTCTTCAAAAAATATTTATTATTATTGTAATATGTACATTTCTTATTTACAAATTCATACATGGGTTTTTCCACAAAACAGGGGCGGGAGGGTGTTAATATCTTCATACAGGAATTCATAAAATTATGATAGAACTTCACTTAAGGTAAGTTCGTTTAATCATCAATTTTAATTCATTCCTGTATTCTATATTAACATGTATACTTATTAGGTAGATGTTTAGAGCCATGACATTTGTAAATAAGAAATGCTTTTAAATTAATAGAATAATAAGCATAATCGCTTAATATTGAGCAAAAAAATAAAAATAACAACTTAAGTTGATATTCAAAGCAAATTAATAATTAATGCCATAATTTTGTAGAAATATTAAAACTGTAATAGATAGTAAATCAATATTATTAGTATAATATATTAATAGTAATATATGTACAAAAACATATATTTTTATATGTGCGAATACCAAGGGTATATTAAGACTATATTCTAGCAGTACTGCGCGTATGTAGTCTTGACGATTAAAAGAGGTTTTAAACCTCTTTCAACAAGCTTGAAAATATTTGTATCAGTTAAAACTTTTAAATGCAACACTTGATTAATCGTAATAAATTGAGCTGTTAATATGCAACCATGAAATATATATTTTAAACAGTAAATTGATCACGAATATATTTTTATAAACTTGAGTAGAATAAATATTACCGAGACATATTTTTGGAAAGAAAAAAAAAATAAGATCAATTTATTAATATGTAAGATTAATAAATCTATGGGTTGCAGAGAACTAGTTCGTAAATTTTTGTTCATCTTGACTTCATTTTACGAAAATACAGGAGTAGGCATTAGTATTTTCGTAAAGTGTTGTTTAATTTTATTCATAGCTCTTTAGAGTTATTTCTATTGAAGGAGTTAACAATGATATTTTTATTTAATTTCCATAATAATATTGTTATTTGGGTTTTGGTGTAGGTACAGCTTTAATAAGGTCATTAAGATTTAAAGTGACCTTAAATTATATTTTTAACTGAATAGGGTGAAGTAAGAATATTCTCAAGAGATTTTAAAAAAGCCATAGATAAATCATCTTATAAGCCTATTTTAAAGTTGATTCTGAGACAAAGGCTGATGAAGTAACTGTATCTACTGTTTATTCCTGAGTTCTAATAAAGTGATAACAATAGAAACTTAAGATAGTCTGAAAAAAGCATGTTTTCTAATATTGTCAGACAGTAAACATCTTATACAATATTATAGTATGTAAAACCGTGTTGAGTTTATCATTTCACATAATATTAAAATTTTAACGGAAGGCATAATTTTTATTCTTATTCATGTTATAATAATGTTATTTAATATCATTAATTGTTATTTTAACAGTCACCCCAACACTACTATCGCTGTTGTACTGGTTAGTTGTAAACAAAAACCACATATACAATTGGAATACAAATATTAGACAATACTTTTTAAGTTCTCCAGTTTCTGCATCAAGACCATTTTTTAATTTAGCAGTCTTTCAGTTGAAAAATGTGATCTGATTTTTCCAAGTTGATAATCGCAAAAATCAACGAGCAAATATAACATGTTAATAGGTAGACACGTCGAAATGTTATTCGCGATTGTTCGCGATTAATGCTTTGTTGACTTGTTGCGACGATGAAAAAAAAATTTTTTTTTTTTTTTGTCACTTACCCAATAATTCCACTGTCATCACAGAAGATAAAAGTCTTTAATCTTCGTTTAATAATAATCAGTTAATTACATACCACAGCTGAAGTACTACTGTACTGGTATTCAAGTTCCTAGTGAAGCAGTGATGACCCAATTTTCAATTATCATTTGACCTTGGTCAGTCATCATCGAGAGCTAAATCCTTGCAGCGGCGTCATCCATCGACATGAAAGTTAAACAAAATATTAGACTTATTTAATAATGATTAAATACAGAAAACATAAAATGTAGGCTATGTATCAACTCTAAAAGAACAAAAAAAAATTATGATACATGCAAGCCAAAATTATGAACCATCATTGTTCATATTATCATAAATCCAATGAAGTATTTAATGATTCTATGATCTTATATATATATTGGTAATTTCCAAATCCTTTAACATTTTTGATGCATAGATAACCATTAGTTAATTAGCGGCGGGATCGCCTGAAAATAAAAATATTTGATCTAGCAAAAATTAATTTGGTCTTTAAATATATTTTCCATTGCGTTACGTTATTCCTAGGTATAGATACCGATATTCCTGTAGATACAGGTACAAGGATACCTAAAATAAAATTAAATAAACATATCATCGATTGTTTTATAAGGACTCTACATTTTCCATACCTATTCAATATTCATTTAAGAAATTTAAGAAATAGTCAATTATAGAAACTATAAATAACTTTGATATTCAAAAAATATTGCATTCTTTTAAAAGCATGCGTCCTAACTCAGTTAAAGCATTGATAAATTTGATGTAATATCTAATACATCGAGTTACGATGAAAGAATGGTTGTATTAAAAAACAGGTATTTGTAATGGAATAACAAAAAAAATATTAAGTATGTTATCGAATAGGTTGTCTCATATTCAATTGTATGTGAACAGAATATAATAGCCGAGTTTTTTGCCAGACCTTCTCAGCGCAAACCCGTTTTTCAGATTTAAGCTTTCATAAAAGCCTGTAAATCAAGCCCATTTGAAAAAAATCATTTTCATTTTTAATTACTTAAACATGAAAATTAATTGTAATGTTAGTGGTTCAATAGTTTATAAATCTTCGTAATATAAAACCTTTTGTATAAAAGTAAATTATTATGAATGAAACTAGGATAGTCCCTAGATATCTAAAGTGTCATAGCACTACATGCGAACTAAAGAAGAGAAAAAGGAAATACACATTAAATTCTGTTCCTAGTTTTGAGAACATAAAGAGAGAAAATAAATAAATTTTCCACTCATATTTAAGCACGATAAAATAATATCATCAGGCTCGAATATTTTATGAATGCGGTTATTCTATAAGCTAAGCGGCAAACGTACGAGTAAGTAGGTGTCGTTTATTGCCGGTGGTACCCCCGATGGTCCCCCCGGGGTACCACGGGTTGCCTTCTTACCCCGACCCGATTATATGCGAACATGCGCGAGTCCGCACGAGGTTCGAAACAGCGCAACGCTAGGCCAGCACTCCGATCGGCGGCCGCGCGGCGCCTGACATGACAGGTCGACGGAAATGTCAAAAGAGGACATCGATAAGTACTTGCAAGGCTGTTTTGCTCCTGGTGCTGCTCTTGTGGGGAAATCAAGACTCTTCTGTCCTGGGTAAATCTTCGAGAAAAGTCGTCGCAAGAGACGAGTGCTGTCCTGCGATTTGGCCCGTGGGTCCACCATGGACCGACAGGTGGATTGCTCAGATATTCCTCCAGTGCCAGTTAATATTGGATCTTGATTAACTGTTTTTCATATTATTGATAAAAGACATAATATACACAGAAGTTATTAGAATATTATATTATCAAATAAAATTTTTGTGTCTCACTCGTACATTTCAAATTTTGAGTAGTATTACTAGTTGATTTTGTAAGACGTTGTCAATGGACTTTTTATTGATGTATCTATAAATAATGACCACAACAAGAAACGATTCGTGTGAAAGACTAAAATAATTGTAAATAGTGCATTTGATTGCGGGTACTTTTCAGACCTTGTCTAGTAAAGTAATCTTGGTTCATTTAAATTAGCAGACAGTAAAAGAAAATATTGATACGAGGGTATATCGAAATAGTTTCTAAAGGTAATCGTTTTTATCCTTTATATCATTCCAATACAGTTGGTGATAAAAAAAAACAGCATCGCGCGGTGTTCCCAGGTGGTCACCCATCCAAGTATTAACTGCGACCGATGTTCCTTAATTTCGGTGATCGGACGAGAACCGTCAACCGGTGTTTTCAACATGGTATGGGGGCGTTTAAGCAACAATTTGCTATTTTGGAAGTTGCTTACAAGATAATCTTGTCATTTTTGGGAATGATTAATCCATAGGCGTTGTCCCAATAACCATCCTCAATGTATATTGTCGTGAAGGTCACACTCTCTAATGAAGTGTACCCAACACTGAAGCATAGACTGCAGAATATATTATGTTGATTGACTTTTTTGCAATTATTACCTAATATAGAGACGATAATCTTATTAACTCACCCTCATGTATGTCGTCGTGATGATCACATCCTCTTATACAGTGTCCTCAACATAGATGCTATGCAATTATTTTTTGCAATTATTAATAGTACAAAGGCGATAGTCCTCAGGTTTTTCACCTACCAACTACCCTCAATGTATGTTGTCGTGAAGGTCACACCCTCTAAATGAAGTGTACCCATCACCAAAGAATGCATCTTGATTAGCTCCTCTTGCAGTAATTAAAACAAAGGCGATAGTCCTTCCAACTACCCTCAATGTATGCTGCTGTGAACGTAACACCCTCTAAGAGGTGTACCCAACACTGGAGCAATATGGATTTTCTGAACCAATAATAACAATTCCGTAGATTTCACAATTCGTTTTGACGACGAATCCGATTATTTTGAATATTTCTTTTCGGATACTTTGATTTCCGCAAGAAATACTTATAATCACTCACTTTTTTATACGAGTTTAATAATGTTGTGTTGAACGGCCGAGCACTAGAACGCTAATGGAAGGACAGACACAGTGTTGCTAGCGTGAGATATCGTAATGAAAAATGTTGAAATTTTTTATTTTTTCTCTCAACTTTAGTGTCTGAATGGCTATCACTTGGCGTAAATACCTAATAAGTATACATGTTAATATAGAATACAGGAATGAATTAAAATTCACTTACTTAGCAGCAAAGTAACGGCGACTAAAGAGGTCCAATAGATGACCTAAAAGATTTAAACGACATATTGTAAGGTAAATTCAAAATTTTAAAAAGAAATAAAAATGTTTGTACACTCTTATACGAATAACTGTTACCATGTTATTGTGTGTAAATTTACATCTGAATAAACAAAGCTTCACAGCATGTGCAAAGCCATTTTTAAATTGTAAGAAAGAGCTGGGTAATAAACTATACTTGATCACGTCGATACGGAGGCATTATACTTACGCACATTTTATATTCTCTTTCATATTTTTTTAAATCCCTTTCTTAAAATAAACATGAATAATATTCCACTTTCCATGGGCCAGTTTTATAATTTCGTAATTGACAAGACTTCTGTTTCCCTACCAGCAAAGACGTTACCTTAAGAAGATATTTTGCCCCAAAAACCTTAAGAAGATATTTGGTCCCATTTACAAGTTAATAGATAAGTACAGGTATATCCCTGATTACTTAATGTGTGTCACATTCCCAAAATGTTAGACGTTAGTAGAGTTGGCCGTTCGCCTCGACTCGGGCAAAACATTGAATAAAGAATTCTACAACTCATCTCATCATATCACAACCCTATTATCTACTAAGTAACCTTGAGTATCATAATTTCCTGCCAAACACGGCATAAGTATACTTTTTACTATCTTAAACTCAACAATGAGAAGCTGAAAATTACGATAATTATGAGACAATTCTTAGACAAAGTTTCCAGTCGGTATTGCGATTCGAGTAAAATTTGACGTATAATACAAATGCCGTTACAATAACAGTATGGAAAGCGTAGGGGCCTATACAGAACGAGGCACCCACTCTCTGCTGATATACTATTAACTGCCGGAGACCGGTATTAAAGTGAAAACTTATTCCTAGACATGTAAAATACCACTTTAGCGATACTAGGCACAAACTGTCACGACTCGAAATCCTAAACTCAGCTCTCGGGATAGGTATTATAGATAAGTATAGACAAAGGTCAGTATAATCACATATAGTGTTTTATTGTCAGTATAATCTGTATGTAAATGTATTGACAATTACAATATAAGAAAACACCCAGACACTGGAAAACATTCATGCTCATCACACAAACATTTGTCAGAAGTGGGAATCGAACCCACGACCTCCGACGCAGACGGCAGGTTCGCTACTGATACGCCATTCGGTCGCCGAATCGTCTATATTATTTATGCCATTTTCAGGATTATCTTCGTTTCTGACTTTGTAGCCCCAAAATATTATCATTATTACATGATGCATAGTTATTTTCCCTGGGTTCTACCTAGCAGCCTTCAGATTATGACAGTACGTTAGGCTTTTGCTGACAAAGGTTTATTTAATGAAAAATGTTGATAACATATAGAGGTCCAAGAGGCTCTAAGTGGAGAGACTTCAAAAGTGTGGCAGAGAATACTTTGCTATGACTTTGCCAAAATTGACAAACCCGAGCCGTCGTTACACAATTTTTCACGCTAGCATCCGCGCACCATACAAATTTCAAATTGACACACTCACACTACAAGAAAAAGGATAGATAGAGCCCTTTCACAACGACGAATTGATAAAATAAGATATTTTACAGGGGTTCGTGCACGTCCGGATATGGTTCCCTCAGTTCCCGGGTGTGGTGATGCAGTCCGACCAAGAGCTCATAATCATGTGCAAGCCGCCAGAACCGACCATCATAGAAAATAAAGCGGCCGGTTTTGCTGGAAGCTTGTGAGTATACTCTATGGAAGCTAATAATAAGTTTTACTGTAACATTTAAATAAAAAAAAATCGTTCCCAAAGCTCTCTATGGAAGTCAGAATAACTTAATCTAATACCTAACTTGCGAACCTTCATAATATGCGATGACCACGTAGATGCAGGAGTATAGATGTGTCGTCTAGTAGGCATCTTTGCAACCTTCTTCAATTATAGAAAAAAGTACTACTAAACTAATAGCTGTGCAAATAAGTACTACATACCCACCTAACAAAGTACCTATTAATGCCTTATTATTTTGTACTGTTAAACGCGAATATAGAATATTTTCAGAGGGAAAACAACGCAGCTCTATCTTCTATGATCTCATGTGAAATACTACAGAAAATCAGCAGATCCCTTAGACTGCAATTTCTCATAAAGATTATCGTGGAGTTCAAAAATATTATGAGAGCCATCCCAGCGCCCCTACTTAGTCAGGCGCAGATTTTATTGTGCCTGCGATCTCCATACCTATCGAATTTTTTTAAGATATTAAAGGTTCTGTATCGGGAACCTCGGGGGCAGAACAGAATATTTTTATGGAAGATAACGTAGGTAATGTGATGCTGGTAAACGATATTTAACGTATATAGACAAATTTTCAGTCCGCACGGCGCGCGCGTCTCCGGCGTGGTGGAGGAGACGCCGGGCCGGCTGGAGTACGAGGTGGCGCTGTACAAGGAGGCGCCGCCCGTGTCGCGCCACTCTAACCACTCCGTGGACATGCCGGTCGACCAGGTAAATACTGTACGTGCTGTTTGTACGTATTTATGTTACAGTCATAGTGATTAAACAGCTATTATTAATAATGACTGGTTACTATGGATAATAGCCAAATTGACTAGACAATTTGATAAATTAATCACTTTATCTGGATATTATTCATAGGCGCTGGTCACAGTTGGCGAAAGTGATAATACGGTCTATTTGGCTTGTAAAACCCCCCCGTTCTTCATCCCGCTGCCGCGTGGCGTGATCCGTGGCTGACTAAATTGTTGTTACGTTGATTCTTAAAATAATTCAAATTCTTAAAATACTAATTAAAGTAATAGTTTTCGTGAAATTGAACAATGGTGCGGGCCCATACATCGCTTTCGGTCACGTTATGCTATTGCAACTATAAATGAAAAAATATGTTTTTGGTTGGGCCTGCAAGCCTGAACTCAATGCTAAAAGATTTTTCTTAAAAAAAAGTGGAGAAAAATTAATATTTATTTTTAAAATATTGTATCTGAGTATTAAAACAACTGCGACCTCCGCCATGAAGCATCTGAGAGCATAGACAATACACTATATATACGCTTTGATAAATACTTGTCACTGTCCCAGAATTTGTCACAGTCGACAGTTGAGACCATGTAGCCATCATGTAGCTGTCGGACAATGTTGCGAGATGCCGGAATTAAAAAACTCCAATCGACTGAAAGAAAAATCTAATTGAGTTAATAATTACAAGGGTATTTCGGAAACGCTAAACTACCAAGACAAAATAATCTATCCTCAAAATAATCGGTTGTAATAGATTTCAGTATTACTAATAGGTGTAGTTTTCTGACAAATAATCACAAATATTCAAACAGTTTGGCTCACACGGAAAAATAATATTCAGTTTTACTCAAATGGAATGGAATGGAAATGGAACTTTACAATGGAAAACCCTAAACTAATTTAATCTTTTTATGTAAATATATTCGAGTAAAATAAAATGCAAAAAAAGAACGATTGAAATCGACACAGTTTTTTTTTAATCTTTATTGAAGAGGGGTTTGAAATCGACACAGTTATTATTGTCTTGTATTCTACATTCTGATCTAAGAATTAACGTAGTACTTGAAAATAGGTTTTTCTTTAGTACTTATAGTCAGTTACATGTTGTTCTCGTACAAAAGTGGACCGATCGTCAAAAAGATGGAGCATAAAAGTGGAAAAGTTTGGCATCCGGCAACACTAGCAGTCAGGAATGTGGAAACGGAACCTATCAGTAATCAATTGAATTTCTTTAAATATTCTATTTTTTGACCCGTCCTTTACAATAACTGGTGATACCTTGAAAAAATTCTGTTATTTATTAGAATCGTCTTGTAATAAATATTACATCTAGACGCTAAACTTTATTTGTGTACATTTCTGCCCATGTTCTAAGGTTAATAATTTAGTTTTCCCTTACACTTTTCAAGGCTCGTTCGACGGAGCCCCGCTTCGCGGGGCTCCTATTTCTGGGTGGTCATAAAAGAAAATAACCACTCAGGAGGATGGCGGGGCCTGCAAGGCCTAGGCATTCGTCACCTAACCCAACCGAGTCGGGGTGCACTCAAGTCCCGAGCTCGCTTCGCTCGCTCCTGGACCCTGTATTAATACTATTATTTCATTAAAATATTAGCAAACTGGCAAAGAAATACGTTAAATGTCGTCTGAAATAAACTAACAAATTATGATTTTTAATAATAATTTTTCTTATTACTTCTCGTTAATTTGAGTTATTTACGATAGCTAGTGACATTGTGAAGGAAATTACATAAAAACATTCATAAATAAGTTAGTAAACAGGTAAATAATCTTTATCCATACTTGTTTTATTACATTATCCAAGTCTTCGAAGATGGTATAAAAAATAGCTGGTTAATGTGATTAATTCTATATCAATTATCACTTTATCCAAATTGAGTTGACATTATTAATAATGACCAGATGATATGTATAATATCCGGATTAATCGCTTTGGCTGTGACATTTATATTAGTACGAGGTGGCGCTGTACATTGTACAAGGAGGCGCCGCCCGTGTCGCGCCACTCCAACGGACATGATTACCCCTTAATTTTAATTCAGGTAGGTATAAGCATCTCATACCTTAAAAGCAAAGTCCTGACTCATCAACAATATCGCCAAGGCCAAGCCCGTGAAGGTTACTTTTGAGCATAGCTGGGCATTAACTCGTTAATCCGTTAATCGTTAATTAACGAAGTTAACATTTTGATTAACGGATTAACTTTTAAGTTAACTTTTAAAAATGTTAACGGATACGTTAACTTCCGTTAATATGCAGCAATCCGTTAATCGTTAATCCAGTGCCTACTATTTACAGCACAACACCGCGGCGCGGCGCGAAAAACAAATTCAGACATTCATAAATCTATACAGATTACAGATCTATACATATAAATATTCACCTTATGGCACACATTTGAATTTTACGAGTATTTTGTTATGTTCCTACCCTTTTAATTTTCAGAACCTAAACCAACAGGTTTTATTATTTCACTAACGCAATGATATAAAAATGCAATTTTACACATATTAACGGATTAACGATTAACGTTAACTTGCGTTAATTTTTCCGAAATGTAACGCTTTAACGATTAACGAAGCTAACTTTTTTTGTAACGGATTAACGATTAACGAAGTTAACCATTTGATTAACGGTGCCCAGCTATGCTTTTGAGTTACCATTAGATAAACGAAATACCCAGGCACCGCGGGAAATGCCAAGAGCAACCGAACGGGAGCCTTCCCTCAATTCGGCCTCCATGCCGGTTGATGGACAGTTAGGGACAACCCTCCACCACCCATGACCCAAATCAACCGCGCGGTTATGGGGGCCGCCGGCCGAATCGCGGGAGGGCGCCTGTTCGGTACTTGCTCTTGGCGTGTTCCCGGGGCGCCTTCTTGACTCCCTACAAATTGTTTTCTTTCGCTCCTTGTCCCTATGTTTCCTCTCCACATTGTGGGGCAGGACAATACAAAGACGGACTCACCTCGCGCCGTCACAGTCCGTAGCAAAAAAGTCTCTGTGTCACTCCAAGTCGCTCCGCCTCTTATGCTTGCTGGGTTGATGGGTGGTAGAGGGTTCTTCCTATTACAAAAGAACAATGTTGTTTCCAGGCAGTGCCAATCGGAACGAAGCTGCAGCTGCGAGCTCGCATCAACCCGGACTCCGCGTGGCGCCACATCAAGCTCCTGGAAGTAGCGGTTTCCCCGGACCCCGACCGCCCACACGCGCCTGGGGCTGTATTGCTTGTTAAAGATGGGTTAGTTTCACGAATTACAATAAAATTCTATTATAGATTCGTTTGGTTTTTTAAAAAGCACCTAAGGCTAAGTAGGTACGTCTACTGCGACTTCTCTACCGCACCTGGCACGCGCACCAATTATGGTCCGATGGACCAATGGTGGGTACAACTTCTGGCACGGGCCGGGCCACTTTATTTTATGTACAAAATTATAAATTCTAAATAAGCTCAGCACCATTAACGGCAAGGACGCACTGCCAAGTTATTTAGTGTTCCGGTATGATACTGTGGCACCCGTTACTTACCCATCCCAAGTTAGTATGATAATACCTTCGACTGCATTATCAGGTAAGATTTTAGTCAAGTGCTAAGTGTCCTTGACCAAATAGCTTGGCTTAGCCCTCCTTAGATTCTGATACAAAAATGCACTTCGCTGCCTAAACACCCCTTGGTACTTATTAGGTCGACATCATCTCTAATCCCATATCAAGGTATACCGAGTAATACCAAGTATGGAATATACGAAGTATGGTATAAGCGACCAATGATGTATGTCATCACGATGGATTTTGAATACCCAATATGTTTTTGCAGATGCCGAAATAGAGACTTCGCCTCGATCATCCCGCACCAGCCGGCGCGTTACCGCGAGCGACACAATGAGGTATTCCTGGACTTCGAGGCCTTCCTGCTCGCTTCTATGAAGGAGCGATCCACTCTATGGATTCACTCACAGATCAAAGCCTGCATGGATATCGCTGACTGCCAGCCTGACTACTGTCTAGATCTGTTTGAACCTTCGGGTGAGACTTCATTTTACAAATATAATTGCTCTCCCCATCCTAAAAAGGTAGGTATATAAAGACCTTAGTAACAAGTAGCGGCAGAAGAAGGAATACCTAAATCTTAGAGTGGAATTTCCTATATAGACCTATGCTTTACCTATCACATACCTAACAGTAACCAACAGCCACGAGCATAATAATAATTGAACATCTAATAATATGGTATACTAAGTAAATACCAATAAACGGAAATATCCGATTCTTGTATGAGATAATGATCTCAACTCACAACTGGTATACCAGTCGAGATCACTATCCGAGTAAATAGTTGTTATAACTTTGTCAGCCTATTTAATTCCGACTAAAACCAACGACTAAAACTAAGAGACAAACCAAGAGCTCCATGCTGCACTAAATATTATGATCTTAGCACTTGTAATCAATTATGTGTAAGGTCGATAAGTAAGGCATTTCCTACGTGTTAATTATATCGGCATCGATATCGTCATCTTTAGGTCACGGCCGTCGCAGGAGAACGCTTCCAGACTCGAGTTCCTACAACATAACCGCTTCGTCGCTGGTGGCCGACAACGGTACCACTCCGTTCACGAGGTTCAAGGAGAACCTGGAGTACACGGTGGTGATGCCGGGGGAGCTGTTCCACCGGACGCCGCTAGAGGGCAGCTGCGCCACGTCCATGATGGTGGCGGTCGCGCTTGGAGCGTTGCTCTTCATGTCAGCGCTACTGGTGAGGACTGCCTCATTACCCGATACAATACTAGGGCCCTACCGGCTACCACCATCTCTTATAGCCGTACCTAATGCTTTGACATTTCCATACTAAGTTTGTATGAAAATGTCAAAACAATACTGCAGCATGTAGGGCCCCGGATTAAATTAACAAAATAATAGTTGAGTTCTACAGGAGTGAAAACTTGTATCTATAGGTACCTACTCCGTACTACAGTCTACAGATACCTAAATACATGGGTGTCGGTAACGATGTTGTGAGTTCGGTGGTTTTTACATAGATTTGTATATAATTTAAGAATGTCTGAGACAAGAGGCTCGTACTTTCGTGTTCCCTTCCTTTCGTATGGATAGCGTAAGAGAACCATATACCTAGACAGCTATACAAGTTGTAGTACAATAGAAGTAAGCTGTTTCTTCTCCGTGCCACTTCGTTTAATAAAGTATGTACTGATTTCTTAATAATTTTCCAGATGTGCTACTTAGCAACAAAATTGAATTCAACGATGCTGAAAAACAGCAGCCTGCACGGGCCTTCAGGCAAAGGCTTCGAGCAAATATTGAGGGAGCTGGCTCAACATTCACTGCCTGAAACGGGGTACACAGGTCGCCCTACCGTCCAATGATTTGAGCTTTGTATTATATTACCTACAATTTAACAGTAAATATAGGTACTACAGTAAAACCCGTTTAAGACGATTTCACAGGGATCCAACCAAACACGCGTCTTAAGCGAAAAAGCGTATTAAACGTTATGAAATGTATGAAAACATGTCTCAAGTTGCGGCGTAAAATGGCGTACCTATTATGCGAGAAATCGTATTAAGAAATGGTCTACATTCTTATGAATAAATGACATTTATTTATTTATTTATTTATAAGCGTGATCGTTTTAAGCGGGTTCTACAGTATTCATAGTTTACATAATATGTCTAGGTACATAAATAAGTATTAATAAATGTAAAAATTGTGCTATACCTCCTCCAGTTTAGGAACTTCATTCTATACGAAAACTATGGACCGTAGATATGTACTCGGTTTGTGTGCAGAAAACAGGATTTTTGTTTTCTTGCGTTTTCTTTACTAACTAGTATTTTTGTTTTCTATGTTATGTGGGTTTATTCTGTTTCGTTCAGTTTATTAGTTAGTAAATCTTGCTGGGTATAATATAACTAACAAAATGGAGGCAAAAAAACCTATTTTTGCGTTCTTTTAGCACAAGTTATCAACCTAAGCTTTTCTTAGCTTTTTGTTAGTTCGTTAACAATGCAGTGAGGGTTGCTAACAACAATTCACTGATTTAGCTATTACCGCTCAATTATATAATAATTGTAGGTCGATTGTCATTTCGAACTGTCAAAAAATTAACAGACTAGGATAATATATTCGACAATTGAGATGTAATTGTGTTAACAGACTAGCAAAAGTTCATTGAGATGTAAATTGTAGGTGAGTCGTGTAATTTTTACACAATTAGTAAACGATCGACCTAGCAGACTACCAAAATCGCAAAAATCGGTAATAATTGTGTAATTATTGGACGATCGAGATACAATTGTCATAGCAGACTTGGGGCCCTGAACCCAGAACCACACAGAATCCCAACGGACGCGGATGCCTCGACGTTATAATTATTATCTTCTTTAGATACTTCAATCCACGAAGACGCGCCCCACTCCGTCAAACTCCATATGAATCAAATGAAACATAAGTGATTTTGACAGAGATGAGAGAGTGGATTGAAATATCTATATTTCAGATATGCGACTGTAAATCATGAAGACCAAGAGGCTAGAACTAGATGCAAGTTCTCAGTCGAACCAAGACTTGTATTGTATTAAGCCGGGTCCAGACATGTATCATTTGCCCGATCCGATCACCGTATCCGTATATCGTCGACGCGTATAATGATCGCATATGTGGACGGGTAATGATATACGTATCATGATACGGGATCTCGATACGCCGTTATGATACGGCCCGTCCCATGTCGTGTCGGTTTTTGTCCGATCATCAAAGGTGATACAGTACGCGATCATGACTATTGTGAAGATATGGATACGGAGCAAATCGGAGGCGTCCACAACTTAATACGGGGATTGATACGTGATACGCTGATACGGATACGGTGATCGGATCGGGCAAGTGATACATATCTGGACCCGCCTTTAAGAATTTGTTAATAGGTAGGTACAAAACTACCTTCGTATCATCAATGCTGATTAAGTACATTCACACTATTGCTTTGCTTGCGATAACTTTTTTTAGTTTGTTAATCTAAGTAAGTACCTATAAGTTGATCCAAACATCCAATGCATAGCTTATGACTGCAAAACAAAGTTAAAATAAAAAGTGACTTAATTTTTTCAGTCATGACCTTTTTTGTTTTAATAAATTATTAATGTTAGGTAAGTAACTGATTAATTAATTTAAGACTCTAATGTAAAACATTTTAAGTAGGTATTTATTTCTATGTATGGTTGGTACCTACATGAATTATTATTATTAATGTATTTAATAAAATGAATAAGATAGATATATATGTATAATTTAGAATAATTCTTCAAATTGTGATTTAATGAAATACACTAAATACTTAATTAATCATTTAGTTTTTGTTTTACTCGTCATTGCAATTTGCAAATTCAAATTTCAAAGAGCATGGCGCGAACCCTGGGCGCGAAGTAGTTTACAAGCGCCAGACCCAAAATCTGTGCGCAGACCATAGTGCTCGGTGTTTACAAGTCTCTGTTCGCTGTGGCTGTTGTTTTATTCAAAGGTTTTATTAATGATACCATATTGATAGGTATTATCCTTTTCATTATTACGTTCTTAGCTTCTTAGGTTAGGGCACCTATATCTCTGGAGTGCTGACTGTCAACGTAAAAATGAAGACACTTGATTTTCGCCATTTTGGCGCTGATTGTTTGTGATTGTTGCGTAACCTGGCGTGAGCGTCTATGGAAATTGGAAAATCAAAAAGACGGTCACCATTGATCTGTAATATACATGGATTTGGCAAGTCTACAAAATTAGCGTGACCGATTTTCATATTTTGTCAATAATTGGCGCATAAGATTGGTGTCTCCTAGGGAAGTGACGCAGATATAAATGATTATTGATATTTTACACGCCTGAATTTGTTCTTTATTTTTTGTTTAAGTTATGTTTCAGACAGTTCTCAATCTATCTACCTATTGCTCTACATAGATCATGAAATTAGTTCAAAGTAGGTACCTAAGTTATTTATAGAGAAATGAAATGTATAGCGTCTACCGTCTTTACTTAATTTTAAATTCTGACAAGCTTTTGCTACAGCTCCGGAAAATTATTCGTATCGCGTTGTTCAAAATTCCCGTGGGTAAGTATAGATAGATATGTATTTCAATCCACGAAGATGCGCCTCACATTTTCATTTGTCAAGATCGCTTATGTTTCATTCGATTCGCATGGAGTTTGACAGAGTGGGGCGCATCAACGTGGATTGAAATACCTATACAGTGGATTTTTCTAGGATAAATATTAGCTAATAGTATGTATAGTAAAGGAGTTATCCAGAGAACTTACTTCTTTAAGGTGTTGCGGCCCTACCAGCCCGCGAAATTCAAATTTTATTTAGTTTTTCGCAAATATTAGACTAACTACACATTGCAGATTTCTGGCAATGCATTTTGCGGGCCTACTTTTTATGCATCTACATGTTTTTATAGAAACTTTGCTCGAAAGTTCTCAATCATCTCAAATTGGTTCCATAATTAACATAAATAACATAATTTTTTGCAGTTTCCCAGATTTCGAGCTATCGGGAACCAATATGAAGTAAATGAGTATTGTTGAGCAGAGTTTATATTAAAAACATGTAGATGCATAAATGTTGTGCTCGCAAAACTCATTGCCATTAGCCTTCGATGTATAATTAGCCCACTATGAGCGAAAAACTAAATAAAATTTGAATTTTCGCGCCCGGATGGTACCCATCGCCCTTAACCTATCTCTATTCAAAATTTCAGCCAAATAAAATCTGTAGTTGCGGCGTGAAGAAGTAATAAACTTAAAAACTATAGCTTCGTCATGTATCACCATTTTCTTATTAGAATTAATTAGAAAATAAAGTATCTGATTTAAAACTTCTTTTATTAAAAAAAGTATTTAAAGTTACAGTTTACTTTAAAACAAAATAAATAACCTATCTAACCCTCGGTACGCGAGTCCGACTCGCACTTAACCAATTATTTATTTCATGACTTCTTTGACAGACTATACTTTGTATAATCTATAGAATGCACCATCTCCATACTATTGATATCTCATAGACGGTCTCTAGCAACAAAATGCCAATTTTAGTATTCATAAAAAATATTGAAAATCTTGTAAAATAAAATATTTTTAATTTTAAAAATTTCACTTGGTTTCAGAACCACAGAACACATATACTCCTGGCGGAGTTCGGAAAACGCCCCAAATGTAGGCGGCCCATAGATCTAGGAAACAATATGGATTGGCCCCGTCTACAAAATAAACGTGACTATTTTTAATCTGTAAAGTGGTGCATAAGATCGCGTCATCTAGGAAAGTATGAGGAAAGTAAACTCAGTACCTACCCATCTCTTACCTCGTTGGTACCCATGGACTTCTCAGTACACGAACATTTGACAGCAAAGATTGCTGTCAAATGTTCGCTAGGCTAGAATGAATAAATAATAAATATGACATAGGGCGCCTCCTTAGTTCTCTTATCTCTATGAGGCGGCCATAACAGTGACGTCACACTTAATCAACATCCGGTTCCTCTTAGATAGGTATTCTGACATTTCACATTTCAACATTTGATTTTATGTCAATTGTCAAATGACGAGTTTTCACCGTGTGTCAGCGATGCCAGATCGTTCCCTAGGGAACGAAAAGCGTTCTATTTTATGATCAAGCGTTCCCTCGACGTTCCCTTACTTCAACCGTTCTTTTCGTTCTTTACGAAAATAAAATTAGAAATTAACTAAGGAAGTCAAGACTACATAATCTGTGTTCAAGAACAAAAAATTGCGTTTCGTTTCTCCATCCGGCCTAAAACTGCCGCCCTTTCAAAAGCAAGTACGAACGCAGCCATAACAAAAAAAATACGCTTCATTAGTCTGTGGCGAGCAGGGTTGCCAGATATTTGCCAATTGAATTCACCCAATTTTGCCTGCTAAGTAGCCTAAATTCGCCTAATTTTTTTTGCACAAGTAGCCTAGTTTGCCTTCAACTTTGAACTATCTAACAAGATCTATTTTAGTCCCAAATAAAGACGACACGTAAAAAAAACAACGTGAAGCGAAAAGTAATATATACAAAGTTTTTGTTTTGCCGGCGTGCGTCAGCTTGGGAAGTTTTTTCACTGAGTATGTACCTACTTTTAATTTTATGTTTTTATGGTGTTAGTATTGGTTATTGTGTGCTAGTTAGAAGTTTACTGCAGCTTGCACCTTTTAATTTACCCAGGTACACTGACTTATTTAACAGACTATACCGAAAAAAATTCAATAGGGTTTTCAGTTTTTCACCAGTGGACGTAGTGATTCATGAGAAAGGTTCGTGGTGGTTCATGCATGATGCATCCGCAACGCAACCTATCAAACGAATTCCACGCGGACGAAGTCACGGACAATATCATAAAAAATTTCTTATATGACAATACATTACATAATTAATAAATGAATATAAATGCTTATATAAACCTATAAAAGTCTTGCACAATTAAATTTTTTGGATAAAAATTGATTTAAAAACTTATTATTATGTTCTTCGTTCCCTCACCTCGAATTTCGTTCCTTTTCAGACACCCCGACGTTCTATTTCTCCAGCCGCCAATGGCAACACTGCCGTGTGTGCCGTGGTTTTGGTTTTTACCACAGACCAGGAAAGCTACAAAGAAAACTGAATGAAACCAAATATTCTAAAAAATAAATACAATCCAATAACATTATTCAATATGAGTAAAAGAGTAACTAAAAGCGACGAGCCATCACAGAGACCAGCCAAAGAATCAAAGAAGCATTGGTCATTAGGTTTAGTGGAATCTATGAAAGATCCTGAAGCTGTTTACAAACAAACAGAAAATATAGTTGTTATTAGAGATAAATACCCGAAAGCCAGGATTCACTATCTAGTTTTACCAGTGGAAGAAATTAGCAGCCTCTATAAATTGGATAAAAGACATTTGGACCTAATATCAGAGTTTGGTTCTATGTATGAATCGATTCAAAATGAACATACAAATGTTGAGCTCAAAGCCGGTTTTCACGCCGTGCCTAGCATGCAAAGGCTTCATATGCATATTATCAGTAAGGATATGGATTCCAAATGTCTGAAAACTAAAATACATTGGAATAGTTTTACCACAAGTTTCTTTATACCCTACAAAGGTATGAAAAAAGGTTCAAGAAAAGCATAAAGAGAAAAAGCTAAATGTGCATTTTATAATATTAATTTTGTTTTTTCAGATGTGTTAAAAAAGTTGAAAGAAGATGGTTGTATGGTAAAAATTTCAAGTGAAACTCACAAAGCTTTAATGTCTACTCCACTAAAATGCAATCAATGTAGCTTTGAACCTAAAAATATGCCCCAATTGAAACAACATTTAATAACTCATATAAAATGAGTAACATTATGACATCATTAAGATTTGTAATTTTTCCGTTATTTATTATTAAACTATGGCTTACTATGCCTTTCAATAAAAAGCATATTATTTATTTTATTTTAAACTCAAAATTGTGAAAAAATCAAAATACATTTCTTATTATGGAAACCTTTATTTTTATGATATAATGGATATCATTTTAATTACTATGTATGTACATTTTTTGTGCCTTCTGCCTTGGTACCATCATAAAATCTGAATTGCACATTATATTGCCAAAAATATACATAAAATTTATTTTAACTATTAGATTGTCATGGTAAATTTATATTCCTACATCTATGTCAAATATAATATTACATTGTTTAAAAACTTCAATTCATTTATTGTACAACTGGTTACCACAAATTAATTAATTTTCTTTTTTCTAAAATAATCTGTAAAAAACTGTCTAGTGATTAAAATACAACATAAATTGATAATATAAAAATATTTTCTTATTAATGATGATTAAACCTACATAATATTAAGTATATTAATAAATAGCTCATGCTAAATTATCTAAATTGTATCTATTCTTGTTCGTTACTTCTATGAACTTTACTAGTCCTGGGACTACTATCGATAAGAATGTCATTATTGTCACTGACAGAATGTTCATCTAGGTCAGGGGTGTACATCGCCAAATTTCGTCGTTTGAAAATCTTTTTACTAGCACTAGGTGGTGTTATACACTCAGATGTTGTATTGGCATCAGACACATAACTATTCTCAGGTGTGAAGGTAGTATTTTCTTGTGACAAATCTTGGCTGTCATTCTCGCTAGGTGTAACAGGCGTGGGTAAAGAGAGCTTGGAACATTTCATTGGGGTGCTTTCAACTTGAGGCACATTATTTTCTTCCATACACATATTTAGCTTCATAGTTCGTCCAGATCTAGCCATCACCACCTGAATTGGATCATCAATGCCCAGTTTTTCGCAGAGGAATGTTGTTTGGGGATTCAAAAACGGTTCCCTAGGTGGGCATTTGCGACGTCCAGGGTTATAAACAGGAGCAGTTCTTACAAACATATCATTACCTATAGTTAAATCAGACAGCATTTTTTTTATATTTTCTTTTTCTTCTTCACTTGGAGTAAAGTCATACCTAAAAAAAAAAACAAATGTTGGTGATACAAAATAACAAATATGCGATAAATGGTCATAATATTGTTTTATGAGTAAAACTATATTTCCATTTTCCATCAAGCAGCAGTACAGAGTATCACTGAGACATAAAAACACTCCAAAAAGAGCCCTTGAAGTCAAGTAAGAAAAATTACAAAATAAAAATTTTAAACCAACTTTTATTAAGTTGGTAGAAGTAAAAAAAATCTGCTAATAGTATACAATATAAAAAAGCGTCTAAAGGAAATTATACCTTTCATTACCACCCGGTCCAGGTAAATGACTATCAATATTTTTCACGGACAAAAGGTGATTTGTATTTCTCAGTACAGCTAACCACTCAGCATCATATTTAAGGAGTTTATCGCCATCGTACTCTGCAGGCAAGTCCAATATTTGTAAGTGTCTTCTCCTTGGCAAGCATTTGTCCAGGGCCAAGAACTTGGTTTCCTCAGAATTTTCATGTTTCACTAGAGCAGCAAATAAGCAGTGCAAGTGCGCAGCAAACCAATAGTGAGGCTTCAGACTGTGTAACAGCTTCTGTGCCGGAGGACATCCAAGTTTGTTGCTCTCAATATCTTCTCTGAAATAAAATGATATATTTTGGAATCATAGAAATGAATGATATCATAAATTTATTCAATAATAACATATTAAAATATGTTAATAATGTAAAATACATTGCCACATAATCGTCCATTTAAAATATTTATGTAGAAATTGGGGCCAAATTATTGTAATTGTTTTAGTCTTGTACTGTATGAGCAATGAATGAATACCTCACAACTCTGAGTAACACAGCTGTGGCCTGTGAACATTACAGTCATGTTCCTTGTTGATACAAGACACAATAACTTGTAACTGAGCTAGTTCTTGTAATGTCATTAACTTTTATTGCATTTGTCTTGACATTCGGGTTATACAGATTCAACTGTATATCATTTTCACTCCCACCAAGGCCAGTAAGTGCAAGCAAAAGTAATATACCTTGTTTTATGGCTGCAATTAACCCAACCCAGCTGAAGCATGGACTGTGCTTCACCATAAATTTAAACTACATTTCATACTGCAACGCTGTGCCATTTTGACAGTACCTTAAAAATGGTTTCCGTTTCAACAAGTTTTCTTTATCTCCGTAATCTGTTATACCTGCGGGCCAATCATGTGATAACATAACATGAACCTTCTCCTTCAGCTGACTTAACCGGTACACATCTAGAGATCTGATGTGATAGACTGTCCTTAGTGAACTGGGCGTGTAGGGCGGACACTCCCAAAGGCCATGCAAGTAATCATGTCCCTTGAAAATTCCTGATATACCTGTGAACATGAACAGTATCATTTTTTTTACAAGTTACATCATGCTCGTAGCTACAGAAAGAGTGAGTTAAGCTTATGACCATACATACCCATTTATATAGATAATTTAATCTTCGATGACGCACCCCACTCAGTCAAACTCCACACTAATTGAATGAAACAAGAGATTTTGACAGAGTGGGTTGCGTCTTTGTGGATTGAAATATCCATAATCGCCAAGCTAATCAAAGAATTATTGGAAGGTTTTACTTTATAATCTTTACTGCCTATACAAGAGAAGATTTAGAGACATTGTAGTATTAGGGTACTTCTTAGTACATACCTCCAATTCTTAAATTGCCAAATTGAATAACTCCAGCTCTGCCTAAGTAATAAATATTTGGTGCGACCCAGCCACCATAAGGCAGTTCTTGTAGATAATTTGAGGCTTCATGGTTCCCACCAATAAATATTGTTAAAACAGGTGCCACTTTTTCACCACTGTAATACCTATAAAATAAAAGTAAAAATTAGTAATAAATTAATGTTGTGCAATTAAGTGTGTTTGAGGTCCACTACAGAAGTATAGGACCCAATTTACGTATAAAATCCATTTATTTCTCTTTCATGCAACTTCAAAAATGTCAGAAGGTATTATAACCATAAAAACAAGCAACATAACCAAAATGATAATAATGTCCTGCAAGATGAGTGGGCCACTGATTGCCCATTATTATTAATATATTTGTGAAACTGATTATAATTTATTCCTTAGCAAAGCACCAAAGCAACTTACTTGTAGAAGGTGCAGATGTGCTGATACTTTTCCGGCACTGCCATGGCACAGAGATCGTCATTATTGCGAACAGATTGGAAATCTCCACAACAAATTAACAAATCAATCTTTATATTCTCCCTTTCTTGTAAAGTTTCTATGCATTCATATATTTTGTCGAGTTCTCCATGGGCACAACCTTCTACAGCTATTTTCATTATGAATTATGACTACAGTGGCGATGTAGTATTTCATAAATATACACAATACGGTGAACTTCACTCTACTTGAGGTATGTTTCCTTTTATTTATTTTAAAACCTAATTCTAAACCAAGCCACGATCCTGTTCTCAATATTTATTTTACTAAAAAAGTTAAAAGATCAAGTTCATTGACTTTATTCAAACGTCAAATTTCAAGCTGTCATCTGCAGTGTGACCGTTTCAAAATTGGCGAATCTGCCAAACGCAAAAAAATCTTAAATCTGCCAACTCGTGGTTTTTACGTCGGAACATCCCTGTTCCATCGATACAAGACAAAATATTCCAGCTTAGTATGTAACATCGGTTATAAAAAGAGATATATACATAAAGAGTTTTTTTCATTTTTTTTCAAAGATAATAAGGATTTCCTTAAAATCTGCCAGTTCTACCACATTCTGCCACTTTCTTAAAATTAATCATCAGCTTATTCTGCCAGAGTTATAATTTAGGAGCTAAATCTGCACAAATGGCAGAAATCTGCCACAAACGGTCACACTGGTCATCTGCTGTCATCTATGATCTATGGTCCCTACGCTGTGGGCTCTATGGCCATTCTATGGCTCAATGATCACAGATTAAAGATATAGTATCTTACGATAGTACTCAATGATGGCTCATAGAAGTTATGGGTGAGACCGATAACTCTGGTAGTGTGTCTTTGTCTGACATCTTGCCATCATAAATATTGGGTTTGGTAGAAATGGTAGGAAAAACTAGTACAATTTGCTCAATTTGCTTTTCTATGATTTACCAAAACGAACAATCCACAAACTATGAAACTTATTAACTTAATTTTTATTATTACTACAATATAATCATTAATTTATAAAATACAATATAATTATTAATTTATAATAATTACTTATTGCGTTATTTGTTCACTACAATTGAGTAAAGTTCTTGAATGTTTACGACTGGTAATACCGAATGCAAGATGGTGGTTTTTTCAAAAACAGCAATCATATCCCAGACTATGAGGTAATAGTAAGTATGGCAGACAAATTGGAGATGTATAATAATAATCTATCTACTTATTTATTACATTAAAAATGAATCTCTGAAATGTGTGTTACGCGCATAGTTTCCGATCGACTGCACCACATTAGATAATGTACCTACTTCATTTTTAGGGTTCCGATTTCATAGGGTAAAAACAGGACTCTATAGTAGGTATTAGGTATACTATAAGACTTCGCCGTCCGTATGTCCGACTGTCTGGCTTTAGGCTGTATCTCTTGAACCGTGATAGCCGCGCACTTATACCTACACCTACCTTATACTTAGTACCTATACCTATCTACCTATTATATTTTAACTAGGCTTTATTTCTAGAATGACTATTTTATAATACCTACCTACCTATTATATAATACATATTAGTCTGTGCCTTTATATAGCTTTCATCGATTTGATTATTCATCGAAGTTAAGAAAGCTATAAAGGCACAGACTAATAAGGTGGGTGGACCATGGAAGGCCACGCTAACAAATAAACGGTTATTATTCATTTATTTACTGAATAAATGACACGAACAAATAATTAAGTAATACTTTGTTTTATTACGTAACATAGGTATAAACCACTTTTTTAAATTTCAGATTTGATCAATACCTATTGATTAAAATTAAGTTTCATTGAACTCTTCCAAATGGCCTTGCTAGGAACAAGGCTACTTAGGAAGGCCATTATAATAAATCACTCATTTTTAAAACAAACAGTTAATAAATAGCGATTAAATCTACAATAAAAAGAAGTGGTTTATATGTTACGTAATAAAACAAAGTATTATTTAAATATTTGTTAGTTTCATTTATCCAGTAAATAGATGAATAATAACTATTTATCTGTTGGAGTGGCCTTCTATGGTACACCCACCTTATTTTAACGTCGTCGATTTCCGATATCAATGAAGCGAGGGACCGTACTGCCAAAATAGTGGCGCGAGCGATTCGCCGCCGCGTCTGTGATTTCTAGTTCGATGGATGATTATGTAGATAGAAGGAATTTGTCATCACATGGCAATAACTACGAAATTTTAATAATTGGCCTTCGAAGGAGCATGGCCTTCCATGGTCCACCCACCTTATGTATTATAATAAGTTAATACCTACCTAAGTACTTAGGTACTTATAGTTTGGAGGTACCTACTTATGCCTATACTTTGGTTTCTAGTAAATGTAGGTACGTACCTAGGTATGAGTAGGTACCTAGGTACCTATGTTTATAGTTCCGATACATATACCCACCTTGACAGATCAATTAGCAGCATCTTGCGTGCGTGAACTGGGCACAAAATTAGATCGCGTTAATTGACCAACTGGAGGGCTTAATAAAAAGCAGCCAATTTGCGAGTTTCAACTCAACTACCTAGCTAGGTAGCTACTTTAGAAGGAGTACCTATCACTGGTAGCTTATAGCTATGATGCTCCTAAAAAAAGTAGGTAGTAGGTACCTACCTAATATCTACTTAGGTATTGCAAATTACCTATCTAGGTAGATGTCTACGATCCACTTGATTTTTAACTCTATAAGCGTCAACGTCTCTCATTGGACAATTTTGACAACTTTGGTACTCTGGGTTAATTCTGAGTTAACACATTAACCCGGGGCGGCAAGTGGGCCTAAGTAGGCATAGATTGAATAAAATTAGGAAATTGTTAGTAGGTAGGTACGTTATACGTACCTACTTTTTTCTTTTACGTAGGTACCTACCTATTTGTTTAGATTTCCATCAAATTTCCATAGTATGCCTATCCGAACATATTCGACCGTAAATCAATATCCAGAATCGACTGAGTTTTGGAATGATATACCTAGGTACTCGTAAAATCAAAATGAGATCAAAATCGCCGGAAATTGTTAGGGTATCAATAAAACGAATTATATTTACTACATGCCTAATATTTATGTTTAGCAGTTACTAGTAGGTAGGTACACTATGCGTTTCTCATGGTGCCGGACTAGCCGGAGACCGCAGCGATCTGTCAGTACCAGTAGCTGTAGGCAGTAGGCAGGAGATAAAGTGCGGGCGCACTGACGTCACAGCGGCCGGCCCAATGGCGAGCGGGGCGGCACCGGCCCGCCCACTTGCGCCGCTAGCGACGGAAAACTCGGAAAATTCTGCGCAGTATACATTATATTTTTAAGAAGTTTTATAGAGGACGGAAAAAAACATCGTTTAATAATTATGATCTAACCTCAAAGGCGGGATATAATAAAACATACCAGTCGAAAACCTCTCACACCTAATATACTCACTTAACGTAACGTAAGTACCTAATAGGTAACATACCAACGCTTAACAAGAGTTAGTAAGTAATATAAACTTTTTTCCTTTGTTTGAAAAACATACAATCACACATTAAAAAAAATACTGACCCTGCTTTACACAAATAAAGATTAATTAGCTTTTGAAAAAGTTAGGTAGGTACCTACCTACGTAGCTGATTCAAAATTTCTAGGCTATGGCTTAAGTACGAGTACCTTATCACAAATGAACGATAAATACTCGACATGAAAACTAAAGCATTTACGAAAAAAGTCCGCCCGATCGAGAAGTAAGTAAACAAAGCTTTACGTATCGCACCGCGCTGTACATTTATATATCTACGCCCCGAGCATAAGGAACTCTTTATAGTGAGTGCGCTCGAGTCGGTCGCACGCGCACATCCCGCGACGTCCTGCGCTTTGTGGTTCCGCGGACTGACGTAACACACTACTCGCGTCCGCCGCGTCGGGTATGATGAGCTGGGAGCAGGGCCACGAGCGAGGGGACAAGCTGGAGATCAACGAGGCGGTCGGCAAGCTGCTGCAGTCCTTCAACTATGATACCATCGTCGCTCAGCCCACCAAGTACGTTAACTGTCATAATTTTCATTGCAGAGTATACGCATACATAGGAAAGTATAGCGGCGGAAGTTTATTTGAGCTTTTTTTATCTGCGTAGACACTCTAGCGCTTGACTTTAATCACACCTGATGGAAAATTATGATACAGTCTAAGGTGGAGCGCGCTTTCATAGGAGATGCTTATTCACTCTTGATTTGAAGGCGCTCAACTCAAGTTGTAGGTATAGGTGGTGGGAAAAACTGAAAGTAATAAGCATAAAAATACGTAATAATTCAATGGTAGAGCAAAAATGCCCACCCACAAGTAGATAAGGTATTTATATCATGTAATATAAAATAATATCGGAACACAGCCAGGGGCGAGTGAAAGTTTAAGCTCAAATAATTACAAAAATGTTCGTAGAGATGCGTGCGTAGACAGTAGACGCTACCTACTAATTAGGTAGGTAGGTAGTCTCAGAAATGTAGATAATAATACCTATCTATTTAATTTTTGCTATAAGTAATAAGAGTTAATATAGCATTTTTGACCTAATAATTTTTTTAATTGAGGGAAAATTAGGAATTTTGTATGCTGTTGCTTCTACTTATTTCGATGTCAACAAATAACGATTGGTATCGAGCTTTCGTAGCGCTGCGTAGACGTTGGAAAATTACAAATCCTAAAGAAATTAGATTGTGGAACGTTGAATTTATAGTTGATGTTGGGTTTTTGCGTTATATCTTATTTAGTTACTAACTATGAATGTTTTTGTAAGCATGTATTGTATCAACAAATCTGTACAGTATACAGTTCTACCTATAGGCTATACCTAAGTACCTACCTATATGCAGAGTTCTGTTGGCCAACTTGCTGAATCATTAACACTACCTTCCGTGCCGTGTTAGCCAACAATGTTACTTTCGTTAGATACTACCAGCTGATCTATATCTATTCCGAATAATAAAAAAATCGATCAAGCGCGATTTGGAATCGCGCATCGAGGGTTCTAAACTTACCACCAAAATCATATTTTTAAAAGTTTATCTTTATAATTTTTTAAGCAGCTACTTACCTACTGTAATAAAACAATACTTGAATGTAATGCTACTTACTTAGTACTTATTCCGTAAAAGTTTTTTCTTAGAAAGAAAATATCCAAAAAGGAAAAGGTTCTAGATAGGTATATTCAACTGGCTGTATTGTTTTCGTGTATGTTCATACATATTTTCGCCAAATGTTCTTGGTTTCTTCTAGGTTCTCTTTGCGTTCTCGAGAACAAAGCCGTAGGTACCTAAATGATGGACAGACGGTCAAGAATGAGCTTAAATAAGTAAAGATTCCCTTTTTCGTAATGGAACCCTAAAAATATTGAACAAACTTTACGTACCTACTTAGCAAATGCTAAGTAGGTATACCTATTGGAAATCTATCACTTAACATCAGGTGCACCTACAGGTATACATCTTTCTCGTCTCGTCATTATTTTCCATATAAAACATAAAAAAGTAAATGTTATTACCTATATGTATTACTATGAACTAGAGTTCATTCTATTTCGAAGTTCAAACACTTAGAAATGTTTCAAGTGCAATGCATATAAGCATCTGCGCTAACTACAGCTGGCATCTGATTGAATTGTGCATTTCTTCTATCAATTAATGCAATTAACACGCGCTTTTATCTCCCTAGACAGATATTTTAACATTTTGTGAAATACTTAGGTACTTATTGGTAGCGTTGGTAAGTGAAAGTATACCTAATACGTTAAGCAAAGGGCGAAGAGTTTTATTAAGATAGGTATTTTTTATTAACGGTAACTGTCTGAAAATTTCAAGTAGGTATAAGTATTTCAGCAGTGCAATTCACAATAACAACAATAACAGAGATAACAGTGGGAGTTGATGGGCGGGGCGAGGACTAAATAAGATAAGCTCAATGCGTTGTGCTTGTTAGCAATCGCATAGCAATAGCATAACAGCAGACATGCAGTAAACCTTATATAACTAGCATAATGCAGAAATAATCTATGTTCCTGGCCATATTTGGTTCGAAAATACTACATTAAATCTACAATACATTAAATCTAGCGAATGCTAAAAGCCGAAAGCATTGTGATGCTGAAGGCACTGTGTTGTTTACTGAACCTAGGCCATACTTACGAGTTGAACGAGACGCTTCTATAAATCTACGGGTTCTACCTACCTGAGTACGTTTGAAGCATATCTCCTAAATCAGTGCTTTAGGTAGTAAGTAACCCGGTCTAAGGATTATTTTTATTTTTTGGTATGTTAATCCTAACTGAAGACATGTTTCAAAACTTTCAAACGGTTTTTGATATTCTCTTGGGATTCTCGGAAACGGCAACAAGCGTAATATTAAAAGCAGATAAATGAATTACGCGGTACGTCGTAGATTAGTAATGGATGTGACCCCATATACCGAGAAATTCCATAATTGGTACGGCATCTTTATTCCTACATCTACAGTACCTACTATCTTGAACTCTAGTTGTAAGATACGGGAGGTCGGTGCTCGTCAAACCGACACTCGATGTACAGCCTTATTGAATACTCTTATCTCTTATCAGCCCCTTGTTTATTAATTTCCTATCGACTGTCGGCTTGCGAGTCTTTTGAAAATTCATTCTTCAATACCATAATTGGGGTAGATATAAAATGGAATACCCATTACTGAATTAGTACAGGCGGTTATACTTCGATAGACAAATGGAAATGAATATAATATAGGGAATGTTTCAGCGTGAGAACTACAAGCATATTAAGATCATAAGAATTTTCCAAAACAAGTCGCTAAAGCACTATCTATAGGAAAGTTCATATTAAATCACTACCTCTGAAAGGTGAATATTTGTTAAAATCTCCACAGCGCAGTTGATAAATAAAGGAGGTCTTAGATTTGATTTCCGGCACGGGTTAAATAAAAGTAAGTGTAACCTGGGTATTCATTTAATTCACTTTTAGCGTTCTAGTCACAGAACTAGTGGTTCTAGTGTGGCCGACCTGGGGCCGGCCCGTACCACCATCTCTTATAGCAGGATTATTGTAATATTGTTTTGACATTTTCATACAATGTCAGTATGAAAATATTAAAACGCAGGGGGTGCTGCAGTACACAATAATTTGCGTATCTCTTCCAACTTAACTCTTTTATTGGTCGATAGGTTGGCATGGTTGGTGGCATTTTCACTTAGGTACATAAAATCGAGCACTGGTGGACGAATTCGCAGTTTAATTTTTTTTCATCCTATTAGCGGACAAAATTTGTTAATGATTGCGATAGCGACGAATACTTGTTCTTTACACAATCTACCGAAATCTTAATATCTACCGAACTACATATAGCTTGCCACTTCAGAAGAGCTGCACCGTGAGTAGGCTGGAGGGTGCGCGGGCGCAGTGCGTGTGAGGATTTTTATCGTCTTCCTGTTACCGATTTATTTCCGCGTACAACGATAGCGCTTCGCAAACATTATACCTTTGTGGGGTGCTTATCTCACCCGCCGCCGGGGAGTTCCTAACCTTCTTCCTACTTAGCAGACGGTCTAATAGAGGAAGTTTTTATTGTCAAAAAGATTTAGAGTAGGTATAGTCATATACCCAATCTAATGATACATGCAGATAAACAATGATCCCTTTTTCATTAAAAGGCACCTACCTAAAGTTACAAACTTAAACTTTTCTACCATACTTAGGTAATTGGTGTATCTACTTCTTTTTACTCATATATTTATTTATTTATTTATTTATTTACATTGCATCATGTGTACTAGTACATGCAATACAGTGCACATAGAACCCTGTCAGGGCATAGCAATACAAATTTTGATCCCCTGTCTCTACATCACAATTTTATACATTTATTTCAAAACGTTATTGACATACATTACAAAAATAATAATAATAAAATATCTAATTTTCAAATAAAATTTAAATTAAATAGCTGTGTTAATATAAATGTCATATATATAAGTTTAAAATAAGATTATATTAAGATCAGATTAAGATTTAATTTAAAATGTCATAAGCTACTTATATAAAACGTAATAAAGTCAACACTGCCATTATTTAATTTCAAATTTTAGATTATATTAAGGTCTGTCATAACGTTATTAGAGTATAGTTAAGAATATTAAAATATTATGTCTGTGTCACGTCGATATATATATATATATATATAGCTATATAGCTGTTCTGCTGTGCTATTCTACAAAATGAAATAGCTGCCAGACAGCTGCCAACCCGAATATGGCATGCAAAATTGTACTCTATTACAACTGACAAATTCATAGATGTAGAGATGTACGCTCGTCGCTGTTTTGCAGAATAGCACGGCTGTTTGACGATCTTGAAAGGCAAGGCATACCGATTTTACTATTTAGATCAAAATAAAGCAGCTAAATTATCCGACATAATATAGGAAAGCATAAATTAGTATTAGCAAAAATAATAGGAAATGAAAAAAATATTGTAATTAAACATCCTCGGTATTACATGTCATCAAAATACATACATTTATCAAGAGTATAGTACTCGTAGGTATCTTCGTACTTTTGGTGGTAAGTATCAGTATGTAATATATAGTCCGTACTTGAAAAGTAATTCATAAATAGGCCTTCTTCTCCGAGTTCCTTACAATGATGATCCACGCACATCTCAAAGTACTGCACAAGTGAGTCATTACATACGTTGCCGCTGCGGTAGATTAAGATTTCCTCGCCTAGGCGATGCCGGTGCAAGCAAACAGTTTGCACATCTATTCGAGCCTGCCCTGTAAGTGGGGGTGCAAACAAGATCACAGGTGCCGCGTCCGCGCCCGCACCCTGCCCAGTGCAGTGGGCAGTGTACACAGGCCATGTCGATAGTCGCTACACATATTTACTTCGTACGAAAGAGTCGATTCCACTTAGCTTTTCTTTACGATTTGAAAAACGTGTTCGGAAATAATATATACGTTAATTAATAACAAAAAAATCCTAATTCAACTCTCATCAAACTTTTTCAAAAAAATTTGAGTCTTATATTATGGTTTTCTCATGGATACCAATATCAGAAGTGGACTAAATTGAAATGGGACTACACGGAAAGCGTCAGCTTTGTAATAAAATAAGAATTATCAAAATCTATTCGCCCAGTCAAAAGTTATGAGATAACAAACATAAAGATAAACATACAGTCGAATTGAGAACCTCCTACTTTTTAGAAGTCGTTTGAAAAAAATCGTTATTAAACGCTAAAAAGGTATATCAGTTTGTACCGAGGAAAGCATCGTTGTCACGAAGAAACGTGTATGAAGGTATATATTATGCTCTATATGTCCTATATTATGCCAGACAGTTCACGGATTAGTCCATTGAAATGTTACATGAGCTTTGCATTTCGTAGAGGACGAATCTTAACCTCAAATATTTGTAGGCTAAAAAATTTGCTACAAATTATGTCCTTACAATTTTTTTTGTAAGACGTAAGTAAATGTATCAAGCTCAGTTCACGGTGTCACTTGCATATAACAGCTTACAGGAGCTTCAGGCTCAAAACACAAAACATAAGCGTAACTAGCACAAAATTTTACGAAATTCAACTCTCGACCAAATCCGATGAAAACGTTAAACCGTTTTCAGGTAAAAAAACTTCAGTAGGAAAAACTTGGAAATGTTATTTCCTGAAAATCCGCTTTGCTCGGAAAATCGGCTTAGCTTAGCATTAATAAGCTCGTAGCCAAGTAGGTACTTTAATTGCTTTGTTTGTAACCATTATACATTTAAGAGTAAGTACCTAGTATTTTTTATACACTACCAGTTAGTACTTGACTGCGATCTCACTTAATGGTAAGGTTCTACATAATTAGATGGCGTAAGAAAACTCACCTGTCTAACGGTTTTTACAATTTACAAAACATCTCGACAGAACGCTGAATCGCTTGGCGGTGCGTCCTTGCTCGTTGGGTGGTAACTAGCCATGGCCGAAGCCTCTCATCAGATCAGTCTTGAGCCATCTTAAGAGGCAAAATTCTTAAGAGGACCTCTTAAGAATTTTGTAATTTCTGTATTATTCCGTAGCGGGAATCGAACTATAGCGACCTCGTTTCCGAATCTGAGCGTACGCCACTGCGCCAGGAAAGTCTTAAAAAGATATAGAAAGCTTTAAAGCTTCTGATAATATGTAGCAACCGTAGTTTGTTTTACATTTGACATGGTCATTTGAGTTATACCGTATACGATACCTCTAATTTTCCGAGGCTCTGCCAGTCAAATATTGATAGAGTGTAATCTGGGAGCTATGGTGTGGTGTGATGGTGTGTGTGTGTGTGTGTGTGTGTTAGTATCTGTATGTGTGTGTGTGTTAGCAGTCTGGCGGTAATGCGCGCGGTTAACACCAGTCGCTCTTCATTACCGACTATGTACTTATTTGGAATGCTTCCACTTGCTAAACGTTATTCGCGATCAGTTACCACGTTACCTACATATGGGATATATCTCACGGTTGTAATGAAAAACAAATGATATTGCGATGTTTTAAGTACAACAGACGGTTTTTGAGTACGGGACTACGACGGAGGCTGGTACTACCTTAGGGGCAAAGACATACCTACTTACCACCAAGCGATTTAACGGTCCGGTGCTAGGTTGCAGTGGAGACACTAGGCACCGAGGGGTTAATAGTTTACTACCCCCACTACATACCTATACGATAATTTATTCGGCTCTGCAGAGTGAGTATGAGAGTTTTACCTTCACGGCAACAACTAAACCGATTTCCCTGAAACTTGGAATGGAGATAATTACAATTTACATCCCAGAATACCGTTGTACCTGGCAACATTCAGTTTTTCACTTAACCCGCAGAAACCAGGAGTTTTTCCAGAATATAAAGCAGCCTATGTACCATGTATTCCTATACATATGAGTATGTTACCTACTTTTAATGTGACTGTAAGCATTGAAAACCCCCTAGTGGTCAATCAGAAGCAGGCTATGCTATGGCTATGCTATGGATATATAGGCTATACCTATTATAGTCGTAGATAGGGCCGAGTGGACGTTATCGGTATCAGTGTGGACTGTGGACACAGATGGTTTCCCATGCAATGCACCCATCACTGTCTTGGGCGCATAGAACTCCCTACAAGTACCTACCTATCGAACAAGTAACGTCATACTACTACAGGGAAGGTTATAATATATTCTTCAATTATCTGCGTATCGGCTATGTACACATGGGTAAGTATGTACCTTTAATAGACTAACCGCTAGTACAAAGGTTAAGGTGGTTCAATTCACGAAAATGCGCCGCACCCTTTCCTAACTCCTTATGAATCGCATAAAACATGAATTTTATTTCGATTAGCGTTCGCGCTGCATTCACAGAAAGAATGTTTTTTTTTTTCATTTTTATCAACACAAATACCTATGGCACAGACTACGTTTTAACATAATAATATAATAGGTATAACATATAATACCTACGTCGATTATAATCGGTATACAATTTATGTAAAAACAGTATGTATGCAGTATATACCTATATATAAAAACATTTAGGTACCTATGCAAGCAGGAAACTTATAAGTAGTATATTATCACGTATGAAATCTTAATAAACATAGGTACAGAAAGTTAAAATAGCTTTTGACCTGCTTTTCTGAAAATGCCCCTACTCAATTTTATTATTGAACAAACAAACAGTACAACCTATTTAAATTTTTGATAACCGCGACAAAAACCGAAAGTTAATTCCTACACTAATTGATAGCATTATCTAATACTACCCTTACTTTCGTTGAATATAATATTTTCCCATGGTTTATCCCTCGAAGCCAGGTGTCCAAGCGTGGTATCTATCTACAAATTTGTTGTAATGATAAGTGAAGTCGAGTGCCAGTGTTATAATTGTGGTGCAGCTACCGTAATGTTTTACTGCGCCATTAATTGTTTAATGGTGGTTGTTAAATTGACTGTAAAGATAACCGGGGGATGTTTAGACCGCGGAGTGGCGACAGAAGATTTTTACCATCTGAGCACTGAACGCTTAAAATACCTAACACATCCAAAACAGCTGCAATTATAAAGATTTTAGAACGTAGTTAGGTCAATAAATATGTAGGTACAGTATTGTTCATCTAATTAATTATGTATTAGTCTGTGATGTCTCGTGATGACCGATGAAACTTGTAATGGCTATCCAATGTGGTTTTTAGCAATCTTAACTTTCTTTCAGATAGGTCATCATGATCTTTTCTTTCGATGACAGAAGTCATCGCGGGCATATTCACACCGTTCACAAAAGTTTAGTTTTTTGCCCATTTCTCGGGCACTGCAGACCATCCAAATTTCACCAAAAACTATACAGCTCCTCGGGTTAGTACTACCAATCGATAGAAAAAAAACCCCAATTTGATGTTGCTTGCTTACTTGTCGACAGACTCTTGTTTTTTGAGGTTTTCTCGTGACTGGAAGCACCAATTTTGATGCGGTTTTCGCCAGTAGACTTGAAATTCCAAGCACAAACCGCATCAGCGATACTTATGGGTCTAGCGATTAAACCTGGTCTGCCAGGTCAAAAAACTGTTTTCGAAATTCAACCAAAAGGAATATATATTCACTCCGGAACGGTTCGAATATGAAAATAGCTCCTTAGTTATAGTACTTACTTTTTAGAACGAGGGTGTTTTAATTTGGTTTAAATCTCATCGAATATGTTTCTATTCGAAATAGGATCTCACCTGAAGCTAAAGTCCAAAAAAACGTGAAAATATCTAAAATAAAAATATTGAATTTGCATTTCGCTTCAGTTATGTCGGAGCAGTAAAGAGATGAGAGTTGAGAGGGGCAGCGCCGGCGCATCGCAAGTGGCAGCAGAAATAGCGTGGGCGGGCTCGTCACAGATGACAGCTATCTGCATTTTGCGCTCTTTACGACTTCCTCAGCCAATGGCCTCATCATGGTTTTAGCTATTGAGCTGAGATATCACGTACATCTTATCTTTTCTTTATAATTATACTTAGTAATTATCGATTTGCGCTTCAATTAAACTTCAAATTCGCACATTAAGTCTCTGAAATATTGTAACAGATTGGTAATATTCAACAAACTCTACTTGTCAGGGATACATTTTGTAATTGTACATGTGTACTAGGTACCTACGTCTACCTACTTGTTTAAGTAATAAATCAATCAAAAACCTTTTTCACGTTTCAAATTATAATAACTTTGAACTTCATAACATGGGATCGAATTAACTAACCTAACCAATAATTCAGAAGTTGTTTTGGATTAATAACTAAACTATTAACACATTCACTGCGGCTGCGCTACATTAAAACTTGCTTCCAGTGCTGTACAAGCCAGATACCTACTTCCCGTATCAAGAATGCCTGATATGCGTTACGACGTCTATTTTCCCGTACGTAGTCCTGACTTCAAACCTCCACAGAGACATGGAAAGTCCACATCTGTTTTTTTTGGTTGTACCAATCAATAGGTTACATCCTTGTGTATACACAGCTGCAGTCGCACGGGGTTCTAAGGAATATCTTAAAAGTTACAGATATTTTTGGAAATGGTTGATTTTACGGGAAAATACTTGTCGTGGCGCATACAACAGTCATGTTGCTAGGGATGGGGTGTAATAGGTAAAATATTTTTCATCTCACCCGCTCGGAAAAGCGACTTTTAATGCCCGAAATGCGGGCGGGAAATGCTATTATATTAGAGAAAGCCGTCAAAGCATTTTCATTTTTCCCAAGGGAGACAAAGTAGTATGAAAATCCTTTCCGGCCCTAGGCCCGGAAAGCATTTCCAAAGTCGAACTCGTATTACGTGTCATGCCAATGTCAAATGTCAAAGCTGAAGACTTCTTTTTTTCTAATAACACATACGGTCAGTAATGAAGTTCGACCTTAGAGTTCGTATAAATTGTTCGTAATTAATATTTCCATCGGTATTTCTAGATGTAGAACACGTTGGTGTATTAAACTGTGAAAACTCATTTCTTGAAAACTTACTTCGGGGTGTGGACAACAGTTCAGACACCATTTCAGAATTTAGGGATGTTACGAGCCCTGGTACTAGATTACTCACAGAAATGTTTTCCAGGGATAACGAATCAGGATCAGTCTTTTTATTCTTAATAATTATTACTTCTTCTAATATACAAAGTTCACTTCCTGTTGATGGACTTAAAAAAATTGAACTGGGTTTTTTTTGTACTATTTGGTTTTGGATTCGGTAAACTGGAACCAGTACTCTACACAAAAATGTTTCTAGCCTCTTTACCTTCTGTCTTTACACCTTTCCCCATAATAAGTTTTTTACGTAAACGTTTCATTGTTTATGTATAATTAACCTACTTAGGCGTGACGAATAAAATATTGCGTTCTGTAAAAACGTATTAACTGGGCACAGCACTACGACTACTGGAGCTCCGCGCGCGCGCACGTTCAGTGCGGTACGGGGTTTAAGATACGGCCAAATAGTTCCCGTATCGCACTATTGTAAAATAATTACCTTACTGTGCGTTACGACAAAATAATTCCCGTACATTTTTATTCGTAAATTTCAATACACTTCAAGCAAGGACACCGGAAATATAGGCGTCTCTTTTTCATTTGTACGAATACTTGAAAAAATCACCCCCGCACGGAGTGCAAAACAAGGACAACTAGCTGCCGCACAGAGCAGAACTCAATTACAACCAAATACTTCCCGTAACGCAGTGAATGTGTTAAACTAGCTGTCGCACAGTTCTGTAACTTGAACGAGATTAACGAACTGTTTGGCACGAACCTATGTGCCTACCTTCTATGTTAACCTTGACTTTTATATCACCAAATATAGTTGAACAGTATTCCTAAGCAAGAGACAAGCTACTACGACGAAAATTGAATTCACTAACTACTATTATAACCAGTCTTTGGCCTTTAACTTATTTTGTTTGATCCGGGCCTAAGTATGC
The DNA here is from genome assembly GCA_963855885.1 of Coenonympha glycerion. Lineage (NCBI taxonomy): Eukaryota > Metazoa > Arthropoda > Insecta > Lepidoptera > Nymphalidae > Coenonympha > Coenonympha glycerion. The sequence goes on along the minus strand of OY979636.1, from coordinate 9,633,045 downwards.
ATTTGATTATACTTACAAATTGGCTCCTATTTTAGAAACAGGATAGTGATTCTAGGCAGTGGCCAGAAATATTTTACATGGATATGGCACTTACATTAAATACCCTTTACTAAATATTGAATGGAGGCAGGCGTTATTTTGCGGAAATCCATAATTAACAGGACAGATTAATTTGTTAGGCTATAATCCACTACTTGAAAAGATTCGGTATGGTACAATATGCAGGAACACTACCCACATGAAACACCACACACAATTTTCTAACACTTTCTTAGACTCTCGTTTTAGCGGATTATAGCTAGATACCCTTCACTTTCTTTATAGTATTAATTATGTGATTCCGTACATTTGTCGTACATAATATTTAACTACGAAACGGTTGTAATAAACACGTGCCTCAGATTGTCTGGTCGGTCATATGTTTAATGAAAAAAATGATGTCCCATTGGGTGTAAACACAGATGTAGAGCAAGTAGGTACTCGTAGAGCCGTAGACTGTGAAATCTGGAGTTGTAAATCATAGCTTACAGCTATAAAACTTTTTGTCAAGCCAAGAACACGTTCGGTAAACTGTCTTTAAAATTGTATTCTGTACCTAATCTATACTTATAATAAAACTGTAAAGGGTCGAATTCTGTACATTAAAGATATTTTGAAAATTTTTGTTGGAGGACACTATTTAGTCGATACTGAAGCCAAAACTGTAATTTGTTTAATTTTTGTCTGTCTGTCTGTCTGTCTGTCTGTCTGTCTGTCTGTCTGTCTGTTTCAAGACCGCGCATCACGGCTAATCCGCTGAATGGATTTAAATGAAATTTGACATGATTATAGTTCATACCCCGAGGTAGGACATAGGATACTTTTTGTCTCGAAATTCATCATGGTTTCCCTGGAAGACGGCATCAAAGTCAAAATGTGTATTAAGTTATAATTCATTAACGCGTTGTCCGATTTCATTCATTCTTTCTTTGTTAGAAAGGAGATTCTTTAAAGATTATTCCATACAAATTTTATCATCATCACTTTTGTAGTTTAGAAATTACAGGCATCAGAACCTTTAGCGATAAGTTCAAGTACTTAGGTGACTTGAAACTCGGAATGGACAAAGAACCTAGGGCTAAGACGTAGAGCTAAAGTTAGACTGGACTAACCTTACAGCCGTAAATAAATAGGCTTAGCAGAAGATTTTGTATGGTTTAAGATTTTTTACTTTTAGGTTGAACAAAAATCATGAAACTCGCTACGTTTTACCGTATAGCGCCATCTCTACTATTTATGTGGAACTTGAATGTAAAACTCTGAGATAGGTACTACCGAATTTTTTTAAATAATAATTAACTGTCATGATATTTACTGTTTCATGACTTTATATTAAGATGGCACTGTTAAAACATGAACAGATTAACTTCTGTCGACATTCCCGGAGTGCCGCGTCTTTTTTTTTTTTTATCATCCGCAGTATGGAAAGGGTAATAATGGTTCACAAATATTTTTAACTCTTAGGTCTTATCGATCCTAACCGACTGACTGTCATAGGTCTTTTTATACGTAAAGAAATATATAGCCATTGCCCATTCTGATATTTTGGATTGTATTGAGATGTAGCAAAGATTTTTAAATGACTCTTATGTTGGGCTGGGGAATATTGTTAGTATAGTATTAATTTATCTCAGTGGTACCTACCCGGCCGAACCCTGAAAAAAGAGCTCTATCACCAGTACAAATTTTCACATGATTTTATGATTTTTGACATATTTCGTGGTTTCAGAATAAAAATTACATTGAAAAGGACGATTTTAACGTCCTTTTGATCTTTCAACTACGTATTAATGAAACTTTATATTAAGATTAAGAAAAAGGAGTTTTCAAAATCACCACAAGGTAACCCGTGCGCGGTAAGAATAGGTTTCTGTATAACATCACACCAGAATCCCGTGAAAAATCAAGGATTTCCACGGTATATGTAAAAAAATCGTAATTCACGCGGGCGGAGCCGCGGGCAACAGCTAGTACCTTAATATATTACATGGGGAATAAAATTAATGCTTTGCAATTAGAATATTTTTGTTGTAGATTGTTTTAATTTGAACATTATAATATCGTTGATTATGTCGTCATTGCCGTTTCCTCCGATGAACTCTGGATGTACCAACCTATGAAGCTACCCAATGCTAGCATGGACATAGGCCCAAAAAATATCTCTCGATTTATCTGCAATTGCCAAGGGATAAAATTACCTTTGCACCACTAACAATCAACTGTTCCCTGTGGAAATTAATCATTTACTAGGCAGCATTGAGTTTTCATGGCGCAGGATCGTTATAGGTATATTCTGAAGCACTTTGGGTCCTCTATTTACTACCTACCGCTGTCACTTGACTTTCGCGACAAGTTGAGCTATGTTACTTCAGCAATCAGTTCCATGATCGTTGGTTATATTCTCCAGTTCTTCTCCAGATTAATAAATTTGATTCCATCGCATACTGACACTTTCCAAGCATAGGTCTACGTCTCTATCCTGATTTTTTAAGCTGATCTTTTTAAGATTTTCTATAAAGTTATTTAATTATTTGTTCTTCTACACCGCCATGGTTTTAATGATGTAAATGGATGTAATGGAATAGGGCGCAAGTATCTGTGATTGTCAGAAGATGTTACTAACCAGATGGCAACGCGCGGTAGGTCCTGTACATCACTACAAAAACTCGTCGACTATCGAGCCACTTTGAGATTGACTCGAATATTGGTAAGCACTGGTCGTGATTTTAATGCTTGTTCACAATAGGAACTTCACGGTGAAGTAATAATTTTATGATTCGGTTTTCATGTGCCGGTAGGGATAGGCGATAAAGCTTACTAAAAGTTATTTGAGTTATTTCTTTAGAAGTCGTTCTAACTAATAAACAAGGAAACCGCTGGTAGTTCGGAGAAGCAGTAGGTAATTATTACGTTTCATATTAGTTCCCGAGAGTGATCCGTTAGAAATCGATCGACTTTTAGTGGCGTGTCAGCGTTTGAAAAAAGCGTAATTTATCGTCCGCATTGATCGCGAGCAAACCCGAGCGCGTTAGAAAATAAAAAAGTAATAAAATAAGAGATGTTTACGAGCGTAGAATGACGTGAGGGTCCGCCACTTGGGTTGCTTACAGCTTACAGTCACGAGTTACAAGCAAAGTTACAAGTTTACATGCTTTGGGCGTATTACCTACCTATTGAGAATGGAAAACATAGGGCTGAATCGTAAATGTTGGAAATTATAACTTGTGTGTATAGTAAAGGCATGTGTCTCCAACTCCAACATCACTATACCTATATACTCAGCTATATCAGCTATATAAAGCTTCCTTCCTACAAAAGCTCCGTAAGCTCTGATATACACGCCTTGCGTTGCCTATTTTATTTTATTAGTGATTTTAGATATTGTATTTAGGGCCACCTGAACCTAGTTACTTGGTTTAGGTAGCCCTAAATAAGGTATACACTATGCAGTGGTAGGTAAAACGTGTTCATGATTTATGTCCCACTGAAGAACTTTTTCGGTGCTTTCGACCGGCTACGCGGCTAGGCAAAAGGCAGTTGAGGCCATCGCTAGATGGCATTGATATATAATAACTAAGGATTTCGAGTCAGAGCTAAAAAATGTCTGAACCAAATGAAATCCAAAACGCGAAAAGAGTTCCAATGGCACTGAAAAATTAGGCTGTATAATAATGCTTTAAGACATAATTACAATGTTTTAGTTTGTTTATAAAAATACAAATGTACCTACCCTCGTTTATATAGATTTTCTCAGGACACTTTTTTTCGTGAATTTTGTATTACACCCGGGGTCCATAATTTTATATGCCAATGCTAGAAGGTAATAATGTCGGTCGCGCGCCGAAAGTTGAAACTTTTAAGTGGCACAGCTAGTCGAGTGCGTATTTTAAATTACTTGTGTCAACATCAGCTTTTGCTTTGTGTTAAGCGCATGTAGGTTATTATTATTGAAAAAGTAAGTGATTTAAAACGATATTTTGGTTATGCTGCCTACTTGCGCTTGCCTATAACTACTTCAGACTTCAGTTTGCCACTTTAGAGGAGACGTAGGTTGTATAACTACTTAGTAGATGAGAGGGGGACATAGCGGGGTCACGGGGCATATAGCGGGGTAAACCTTACAACAAACAAACAAACGCTGTGCCTGTGCAAACTGTCAAATGAATCGCTTTGATTGGTCCTTTTCAGTCGGCGCATGACTTTCATTATCAAAATCTTTCTTAAAAAAATTCGTGAAATTGAACAGCAATTCTTTCAATTAAATCAAGCCCCCTACAACAAACAGTCGTGTGCGGTTTGAAGGAAACTGTGACCATCAGAGGAAGAAAGATTTTTAAATAAGATTTGTCTTTTGCAGAGGTGGTGGGTGCATGCGAAGGAAGCACGTGAAGCGGCCGATGAACGCGTTCATGGTGTTCGCGCAGGCGATGCGCAGGCGCCTCTCCGAGCAGCGGCCTTCGCTGCACAACGCGGAGCTCAGCAAGTCCTTGGGCTCTATGTGGAAGTGAGTATATCACAACTTCAGACGGAAGGACGTGCAGCGGCCGATGAACGCATCATGTAGGTGTTCGCGCAGGCGCCTCTTCGAGCAGCGGCCCTCGCTGCACAACGTGGAGCTCTGCAAGTGCTTGGGCTCTATGTGGAAGTAAGTATATCACAACTTCAGAAGGAAGGACGTGCAGCGGCCGATGAACGCATCATGTAGGTGTTCGCGCAGGCGCCTCTTCGAGCAGCGGCCCTCGCTGCACTACGCGGAGCCCAGAAAGTCCTTGGGCTCTATGTGGAAGTGAGTATATCACAACTTCAGAAGGAAGGACGTGCAGCGGCCGATGAACGCATCATGTAGGTGTTCGCGCAGGCGCCTCTTCGAGCAGCGGCCTTCGCTGCACAACGCGGAGCTCAGCAAGTCCTTGGGCTCTATGTGGAAGTGAGTATATCACAACTTCAGACGGAAGGACGTGCAGCGGCCGATGAACGCATCATGTAGGTGTTCGCGCAGGCGCCTCTTCGAGCAGCGGCCCTCGCTGCACAACGTGGAGCTCTGCAAGTGCTTGGGCTCTATGTGGAAGTAAGTATATCACAACTTCAGAAGGAAGGACGTGCAGCGGCCGATGAACGCATCATGTAGGTGTTCGCGCAGGCGCCTCTTCGAGCAGCGGCCCTCGCTGCACAACGTGGAGCTCTGCAAGTGCTTGGGCTCTATGTGGAAGTAAGTATATCACAACTTCAGAAGGAAGGACGTGCAGCGGCCGATGAACGCATCATGTAGGTGTTCGCGCAGGCGCCTCTTCGAGCAGCGGCCCTCGCTGCACTACGCGGAGCCCAGAAAGTCCTTGGGCTCTATGTGGAAGTGAGTATATCACAACTTCAGAAGGAAGGACGTGCAGCGGCCGATGAACGCATCATGTAGGTGTTCGCGCAGGCGCCTCTTCGAGCAGCGGCCCTCGCTGCACTACGCGGAGCCCAGCAAGTCCTTGGGCTCTATGTGGAAGTGAGTATATCACAACTTCAGAAGGAAGGACGTGCAGCGGCCGATGAACGCATCATGTAGGTGTTCGCGCAGGCGCCTCTTCGAGCAGCGGCCCTCGCTGCACAACGCGGAGCTCAGCAAGTCCTTGGGCTCTATGTGGAAGTGAGTATATCACAACTTCAGAAGGAAGGACGTGCAGCGGCCGATGAACGCATCATGTAGGTGTTCGCGCAGGCGCCTCTTCGAGCAGCGGCCCTCGCTGCACAACGCGGAGCTCAGCAAGTCCTTGGGCTCTATGTGGAAGTGAGTATATCACAACTTCAGAAGGAAGGACGTGCAGCGGCCGATGAACGCATCATGTAGGTGTTCGCGCAGGCGCCTCTTCGAGCAGCGGCCCTCGCTGCACAACGCGGAGCTCAGCAAGTCCTTGGGCTCTATGTGGAAGTGAGTATATCACAACTTCAGAAGGAAGGACGTGCAGCGGCCGATGAACGCATCATGTAGGTGTTCGCGCAGGCGCCTCTTCGAGCAGCGGCCCTCGCTGCACAACGCGGAGCTCAGCAAGTCCTTGGGCTCTATGTGGAAGTGAGTATATCACAACTTCAGAAGGAAGGACGTGCAGCGGCCGATGAACGCATCATGTAGGTGTTCGCGCAGGCGCCTCTTCGAGCAGCGGCCCTCGCTGCACAACGCGGAGCTCAGCAAGTGCTTGGGCTCTATGTGGAAGTGAGCATTACAACTTTAGAAGAAAACACGTGAAGCGATCGATAATTCGTAGATACATGGCATTCGGTGCAATACGGAGCCGGGTGCCCAAACGATAGGGTCGTAATTCGTATTATAGAACTTTACGAAAGAAATGTTTCAAAGATCGTGATCGCCATAAAAATAGTAGATCCAAATATAATTTTCAATTTAAAACTACCTAACATTGCAATTTTAACGTCAACCATTCCTCGGCTATCTTAATGAGCACATCGCGTTCGATGAGATGACTAACATCCAACACTGCAAGTGGGGTTGAGAAAGTAAACGGGTAGGCATACCTATAGCAATAGCATTCTTGGCTCAATGAAATATCAGCTTTAATCCTAGGTCTGTAAAGCTATTTTCCGATGAGTAGAATAAGTTGGTGTTGTGGAGTGGAGAGCGCGTGCGGCGCCCAACAGAGCGGCGTGCATCGATTGTTTACTCATTAAAATGCTATCGCCGCTAAGTGATGCGATAACATCTCTAACTGTCCGGGCCTTCACTGGAGCTTTGGGTGAACTTAAAAAAGTTATGAATTGACTTGAGAGAGATTCACGGTCAATTTAAAAAGCTATTTTATAGGTTGACAAATTAATATAAATTGTACCAATAATAATTTCTTGACTAGTTAAAATTTTTCATGCTAAAATTTTAAAACTGATGAGTTTGTTTGTTCAAGGCACTACTCTTAGGAATTAGATATATATTAGTGTTCTAACTCCTAATACTTTCATTTTTATTTCTTAGTTCTAACCCACTTTGTTTGTTTTTTGCATTTTTATTCATGTCACATTCGTGATTCGATTGAAAAGTTTACACGAATATAAACAAAATAATGATCAAAATTGTATAATGATTTTTTAAGGATTGATACACAGGCCACCCGCAATGAGCTGTTATGTTTATGATACTAGAATGACACGACCATTCGGAGCAAACTCTCTAATCATCAAGGCTAAAGACAGTCGGAGAAAAGATATCGATTGCTGTTGTTTTTAGTTAACCCTTTCTCAAACTTGGCGAATGACATCAGCAATTCTTTCTTTTTTAAATGTTTTGTTTTTCTGTTTTGTCTGACTTCAGTTTTGTTTTTATTCGCGCTCGCTTCGCTAGCATATCTAGTTAATATCAAAATATACAAAATTCGTGTTCGCTTCTGTGCAGCTGTTTGCGACTTCGACGCTATTCCACTTACAATGGTTATACATATTAATATTCTTATAGACGGATCTCAGTATCAAACCATTTTGTTAAAACAATAAATAGGGATTTATCCTATGAAAATTTTTTAGGAAGGTTTTGTTTGTCACCCTCATAAACCATAATAGGCAATTAGGTGAAATTTGAAGAAAACTAGTTCAAGTATTACCTACGGTGATGGTGAAATTTCGAAAACTGCAAGTTCTGGCTGCAAAAATACTTCATGTTTTTGCTGCATCTCTAAAAAATTGCTGCAGCGAAATTGCAGCATGGGTATGAATGAATGAACCCCTAAAATGGTTTGCTAGTTTAACAAACATCGCATTGGTTTGCTACAATCTAGTAAACTTTGATTTATAGAAATCATAATATGTGGATGCCTGAAAAGGAACAGCTAAGTAGTAGACTACAGAATTAAAAAGTTAAACGGATCTTGCGGCACATTTACGCCGTCGGCATCTGGAAATAGTCTGCCCAGCGCCGATTTTATCTGACTCTACTGTCAGATACATACTTACCCAATAGGTTACCAAAGACTTCTATTAAGTTACACTAATCCTTCACTTATTTAAATAAGTAAGTAGATACAATATGTCCCCAAAAAAAAGTTCAGCGATTTCGATTAGCAAAGTTTGACTGCGCACTCCTAATGTTGGTGCAGATGTAGAAACCTATTCATATTATTTTGATTAACACTTAGCAGGCAAGTGGGTATTCTATACTTCTCATAACCTACTTATCTCTATCAACCTTATCGGGGGGTTTGCCGTAGCCCACCTCGCTGGACATGAGTATATTATGGTCGGCGGCCTTTGAGAACATAATGATGAACTCTCAGGCAAACAAGCATTTTTTCAGGATTTTTTCCATAAGCGGGAAGCTTTTTAAGCTGTTTATAAGTTTCGAAAATTTAGAGCTGTTTGTCCGGGACTCGGAACTCCCGACCGCCTGACGCACAATAGTGACAGCGCAGCGGTCTGAAGTATAAGGGCTTATTTCTTTACCCATGCTAAACAGCAAATATTAAATCTCGTTCCATTTGTTGCAGAAGCCTAAGCGATGACCAGAAGCTGCCCTTTATCAAGGAGGCCGAGAAATTGCGGACCCAACACAAGCGGGAATACCCGGACTACAAATACCAGCCTCGCCGCCGCAAGCCGCCACCGGCGACGACCACGAGGTTGAAACGTGAGAAAACACCAGAACTGGACTTCTCCCGTATAGAAGTCGACGGAACTCTGCTTGCCGATGGACCGCCGGACGGCGCCGAGCTAGACCAGTACCTGAAGCCAGCTCCGATCCTGGACTACCACGAGATGCAGCCCCGATACGCTCACAACCTGCCGCCCCCTCCCGGGCTGTACTCTCCGCCTATACCCTCACATTTACACCCGCCTTGTGGAGATTGGACGCACTATCCAGGGCATCCCTAACGTTAAAGTTTACATTCCCTTGTTGTTAAACTACTTTCAAAGAATATTGCAATATAACCCCATTATAAGTAAATAAACAATTGGCAATAGACACTGCCCAGCAATTATAAAATACATATTTTTAGGGTTCCTTACCAAAAGGGTAAAACAGGATCCTATTACTAAGACTCCGCCGCATTTGTTTGCTCGTTTTTGGTTGATGATGCATCAGCATCTCGCTAAGTCCGTGTGAAGCAGAAGCCTCAATCAATATTATTTTTTGATAGGTATAGATTTAGATTTTCTTTTACATAAAATATTTTTATAAATATACCTACCTAATGGTACGGAACCCTTTAAGCGCTAGTCCGACTCGCACTTGGCTGATTTAGTTAAAATTATCGAAAATGGTAATTTAACTTATGGTATTTAAAAATATTGTGCTCATAAAGGCATTTAAGCATAACTCATGTTTGCTAATGTCCTTTATCGCAAATGTAATCTCTGAAAATAGGTCATAGCTTACGAATGTCTAGTAAGTATAGGTATTGTAAATACGGTATCCCCACATATGGGTTTTGAATCCCGCACGTGTATTTAATCACAGTGCTAAGCAAACATTGGGGCTACATGTTGATATCTAAGATTGACTTAGGTATCTCTATCGATACTTTATAAAGGGCCCTTACAAAAAATTTTATCCAATTAATGCTATAATTGATCAAAGATACCGCGAGACTTTAAATTCAGAGAATTTTCTAGTGTGAATTGTTTAGTGAGAAGCTAAATAGTATTTAAAAAGACACCTTGGTAAAGATCACGTAGGTAATCTTAAAATGAAAAACCCGCCACGTCTTTACACTCACACGGTGAAAAAGAAATATAGTGGAGGGGCGTTCATTTTTGAATTACACGGTCTCTTGAGAATACTATGGTATTGAAAACAAAATTCTTACCAGGAAATACTCGCTGCCAAAACGACTTAGTATTCCGGCACGATGCTGTGTAGAAACCGTTAGGGGTAGATCTTCCAGTAAGTAAGATATTAGATAACATCTTTGGCTTATAAAACAATCATAACGCTGACATTCAAACCATATTTCTCCTACAAAAACGTGCAATTCGCGCCATCTACAGTCTAGGTCCACGTGAGTCATTACGACAAGTATTCAAAGAAAGTAAGATCATGACAGTAGCTAGTCAATACATATATGAAAATATAATGCATGTTCGCAAAAATATAGATAATTTTCAAAAACGGGACTCAAACAGTAGATCATGCAACAAAAATAAATTATTTATGAAAAGATTTCGACTAGCGAAAGTTAGCACGTCATTTTTGGGAAACTGTATCCGCTACTATAATAAAATTCCTTCCAATGTGCTGCTTCTACCTGAAGGGCGGTTTAAACGCCACATTAAAGAGAGCCTTTTGAAGAAAGGATACTATACCTTAGACGAGTACATGTCTGACAAAGACGCTTGGACAGCTCTATAAGTTTTACATATTTTTACTGGTTGTTTTGTATTTTTTTTATGTAAAATTTGTAATTTTTGACTTTCAATAAGTCTGCAATGGTACCTACATTGAATAAACTACTTATTTGACTTTTGACTTTTTGACTGATAACATGACAATTCGTAGTAAAGTTTTAAAGGTATCATCCTTCAATATTCATCTTCAATCGTTGCCTTGCTATATTTATCTTCAAGTAGTATACTATCATTGAAGGACTGCGGATATCCGAATGCTCCTGATTCGCGTGTAAATACTGAATGTTCGAGAAGTTTGTTCTAATCTTATTTTTGTTAATTTTAGTAAGTACGTAGTATTAGGCAGGTAGGCTGAAACCTCAAAAACCAAAAGTTTATTATCTCATAGTTTTTATATCTATGTATAATTGTATACCTATGCCTATTTGGGTTAATTAAATTAGTCTTTAATTATAATATTCTACTGAATTTCTTAAGTTATTATTGTGATTAATTAATCATGTAAGTATATTGTAATGTTAATGTTATTTTTCAAATAAAACTCTTGATCGCATTATAGTAATTTTTTGTTGAAATAACCCTATAGATATACCTAAGTATCTTGAATTTCCGCGCCCAGGTTGCGCACCCATCTGGGCTGGTACACCTTACCTTAACACCTTAAGAACATTATGGTAAACTCTCAGGAGTGCAGGTTTCCCTCACGATATTTATGATAAGTACTAGCAGTGCTCGCGGACTCCGTTCCGCGTTAGAAATATGTTTGTCCCGCGCAATACCCACACTCCACAGTCCCTTCCCCCACAGCGCTGAACGCGACACAATCGGAACCTCTTTATAATATTAGTATAGAAGTATAAATTATGTAGGTACCTAGCTACCATAAACGTACTGAGAAAAGCCAGAAGTGCTTGGAACTTCAACACCCGACCTCATAGCTAGAGGAAGAGCTCTAAACCAAAACCTATATAGAGTTTCTAGGCTGTATCTCTGGAACCGTGATACAGACTTGAAATTTTCACAGATGATATATTTCTGTTGCCGCTATAGATTTTCACAGAATATTTAGTTATATATTTACTGTAGAAATAAATAGTTAAATTAAAATAACTCTCATACAATAAACGTGATTTTTTGCTCGGTTTTGATTTAGTGGGCAGGGGTGTTTCGTTTACTTTAATACTAAAGAGAAAGGGAATAAGTATACTCGTGATGGTACGGAACCCTCAGTGTGCAATCCCGACTCGCAGTTGACCAATTTTTTTATCAATTTTAAGGCAGACTTACATTGGGGTTAGTAATCAGTTATTGACGCCATATTCGATGCAAGTCCGTGCTGCCTCTGCAGTCTGCACTGCCATCGTGTAAATTAATGTGAAGTCAGTACGTGTCGCTATTTTGCAATCGAGTGTCATTCCCGTACTTTTTGAAATTCGTTCCGTAAGTAAGCCTATCAAAAGCGATCTTAGAAATGGAATATATAAGACATCTGACTACAGCTTCTGTTTTGAATGCATCAGTATCAGTATTTTGTAATGATTTTATTTGGAGAGTTTGAATATCAGTCTCCGGGCGCGGCTCTGGTTCTGCGAAGCGCTGAAGGGTACGCGATAGCTGCGACCCCTGCGCGGCTTCCGGCGGGGTCGCCGCGCCGGTCGTCGCTGCGTCGGGTGCCACAAAGCCTCCTTGTCCTCGTATCTTATCACATTTTCGCGACCGCCTAATGACCAATAGCATCGGCAAATTACATAATTACGCGACTTAAGAAGACTTGTATTGCGAGATACTGATGATTTATCGTTTATACCTACATAGGTTGGCTTAAATTAATTTTATAATGAACTCATTTATTAACTTTTTAAATGTTTTTGACCTTCTGCTTGTTTACGGGATGGTTACAGAAACGATTTTAACTCTGATTGGCAGTCACAGAAACAAAAGACCTGATCACGACCATTCGGTAGAAAATTTTTGGAATAACACCTAAAAACTCCATTTTATAATTTTAATAATAATAATAATGTGCGATTTCACCCATCGCTCGATAGATAGCGCTATCCTCAGTTAGCTCGCGCTAACGAGTTCAATACCAAAAGTATACGTGATTGCATACGTAGTACGAATTTCATTTCATATTATATTTTTGAAGATTTTTGTAGATTTTTTTTCGTGCGGGGTTTTCCTTTTACCCCCTAAGCGAAACCCTCTGAAAAAAAAAAACTTTGTTTTAAAAACAAGTAAATCATTGTCTAAGTTCCTAAATAATATAATATCTTAATATAATATATTATATTAAGATTATAATATCTTAATATAATCTTAATATAATATCGTCGGGAGTCGGGACTCCACGCGTAAAAAGTTGTGGGCAACAGTAACTCAGCCATAAAAAATAGGAAATTATAGTTTATTATTCTCGAAAATTTGAGTCACAAAAAACGATAACAGGCGGGGTCGTTATGAATTGGTAATGGTGCATCGGGATATTAAGATTGAGTGCAAATGAGCCGCACGAGGCGCGTGCGCAGCGCGGTGGCGACTCGAGTTTCACAGGCCTAGCCGGCACCGCTGATACTCTATCCGCTCACAAGCCCGACTTTTTGCACTGAGCACATCAGATATTAATTAGGTACTCGTAAATGGATGGGCGGAGGGTTGGTGATTGGTAATTTTACGCTCTAAGCTCGTGTGTTTTATTTAAAGCTAGTTGTTGCTCTCAGCTTCGTATACTTATGTGTGATTTTCAGTTTTCCACTAATCCCGTACTGGGAAGCATAGACTTTTCTTAGATAAAAAGTAGGTACTAATTGCCTAAATATGTTCTCATGCGGGACTAATTTATGCACTCGTATATTATATTCCAAAGAAGAATGGTCACGACACACGTGACACGATACATACAAAATGCACCCTTGCCTGGATGCAAACGGAACATATTTAAGTAGGTAAGTATAGGTAGGTAGTAACTCAGTTTTTGTTATTTTATAAGTCTATTTTTTAGTGAATAACTGAGAGTTAAATTGCTTTCTGTTAAGTAGGATTAAACAGCTGACAATATTATTGTAGCGAAGTATAAGGTTGTAAAATATAGTATTTATCTAATTCGATAAAATAAAGTATTTATCTACTATCAAGACACTATCAAGATAAGTTAATAATAGAGAAAAAGAGAGAAATAACAATAGAGAAAGTTTTTCTAAAATGCAATGGCAGGGAACCAACGGATAAGGGTTTAGTAGTAGGTACAGTATAATAGTTACTTAGATACCTATTATGTACTTATGTACCAGTTTCAGAAGTTTCCTATAATGAGAAGTTTATTATCAGAAAGGAAAGCTTTCGGTTGTCGTCTGTGAGTGACCGGCGGCTCAAGTGCTGTGGGCAACGACAGTTCGTGTGACTGTGAATCGGTGTCCAGACTCCAGACACCAGATACTGGTGTGTAAGGCGATACCTCGGCGTCTGGAGAGCATCGCTCGGAAATCAAACCCAACAATATCCGAGCCAAGTGCCAACATGTGTACAATGCAGCTGAGTCATTGTGCGCGGTTGCATCACTCCACACTCCACAGGGCACAGCCACACTCGTCGGATGAACTCTGACATGACATTTATATCGCTATATATTTTGTTAATAATTTGAAATTTCAGGTTTAACATTCTTAGATCTTTTATAAGTAGGTAGGTAGCGTAGGTAATATATTTATTTAGTTGTCGCTCGCGCTCCGGCTAGATAGAACCCTACCCTAAAGTCTGTGCCCTACCCTACCTAACAACGACAGCTCCGAGAGTACCGAATTTTTCTTATAGGTAATGTGAGTGTGTCAATTTGAAAGTAGGTATGGTGCGTGGATGCTAGTGTGCGTGAAAAATTGTGTAGCGACGGCTCGGGTTTGCCAATGTAGGTAAAGAATTTTTTGCCGCACTTTTGAAGTGGAGGGCGGCTTCTTGGATCTCTATGGTAGGTAGGTTAGGATAATAAAAGTAGGAAAAAGTCGAAAAGAAAAGATCCTCCCTATTTACTCGCAGCTCATGTGAAAACTTGCAGACTTATTTAATACATAATTAGTTCAGTTTAAGTTAGTGATACCTACAAATCTGTGGTTCTGACTTCAGGCAGATTAAAAGGGAGGGGAGGAACCAAAGAGTCCGTTGACACACTGGACTACAACTGGAGTCTGATTGCCCAAGAAAAACGTCTTCATCTTTATCGTAATCGTTTGCAATTTCTGCCCTCCTAATAATTGGCTGACGTAAATCAGGGAACCAATCAGCGGGCAGAGTTTTTAAAATGATTACGATAACGATGAATACGTTTTTCTTACACAATCAAGGTGCTGGACCGTTATAACCGGTATGTGCTAATAACGCTTCGTATTCATGAAGTGCCAAAAATTCATTTACGAAGTGAAAAAAGGCTATAAAGAAAATCAGGTAAAAATATGGGTAAGAGCAACGCTCTAACATATAGCGACGCCGTCATCTGAAAAGATGGTTAGACTCACAGGTTGGATTAAATTTAATTATTCTCGAGGTTGATTTCAAGTCGAACGAATTCCAACTCCAATAGTCTCTGCGTTTTACCGCTTTAAAATAAATAAATTCGAAATAAATTCCACACATGAACAAGCTGTTCACAACACACTAAACAATGCGGGTGGCGGCAAGGAGTATAATATATTATATAATCACTACGTTCTTTAATCAATTTACTCTATGGTTCTAAGTGGCGGGTAACAGACTACCTAAACACTATATTATGGCGGGTAAATACCGGAAACCACAGATTACTATAATATATTACAGCATTACAGATTACTATTGAATCAAAATACCACAGAATGTTGTAGTACCATTGGAGTGACATCTCTAAAAAAAGTGTCATACGAAAATAAACCATATCTTTCGCGGATTAAGTTTAGTTTTCTTAGACTGTCTCGGTAGAGGGAAAACGTGCCGAACTTAGATTATGTATATTATCTATATGATCAAAGGTGCCGAACGAAATTTGCGGGAATGGCAGTATCATCTTTACATGATTATACATTGATTTAATCAAAATCTTTGCATAAAAATGTGTATACTTAGTCCGAGTATAGAGTTTTATGTGAGTAACTCGCAAATCTCGGACTAATTTCTTTCAAGCAGAGATTTTTATATAAACACCTAAGGTGTTGCGGCCCTACCAGCCCGCGAAATTCAAATTCTATTTAGTTTTCTATTCTATTCTATTAGACTAACTAAACATTGTAGATTTATGGCAATGCATTTTGCGGGCCTACTTTTTATGCATCTACATGTTTTTAATAGAAACATTGCTCGAAAGTTTCCACTCATCTCATATTGGTTCCCGAAAGATAATTTTTTGCAGTTTCTCAGATTTCGAGCTATCGGGAACCAATATGAAGTAAATGAGTATTGTTGAGCAGAGTTTCTTTTAAAAACATGTAGATGCATAAATTCTGTGCCCGCAAAACACATTGCCATTAGCCTTCGATGTATAATTAGCCCACTATGAGCAAAAAACTAAATAAAATTTGAATTTTCGCGCCCGGATGTTACCCATTGCCCTTGGCGTTTATTCAGCCCATACGAATAATTATACCACACTTATGCTCGTTTTCACCAACATTTTAAGAGTCACCTAAGCCCTAAGGTGACAGTTGTTGTAGGTGAAAACTGTCACCTCGATTTAGGCGCTTCCTAGGTTTAGTGAAAACGGCTGTTAATCCTTAAATTGACACCCAAACAGCTCGTTTTAAACTTTGGTTAGGGAATTGTTGTATCGACCTACGGTACGATCAGCTTCGTCTGTAGCGGTAATTAAAACATAAATTACTAAATTACCAGACTCCGGTACCCAGAGATTTTGAAACTGTAAAAAGTCAATTTATGTCAAATGACTATCAAACCTATGGATTATCTATGATCAAACTCGTTCAATGTCAGTTGTCACTAACTTGTCAATTAATATCAATCAATGATAAATGATTGAGAAATGACAAATCGTGCTTCAAATCAATTTGATAACACAGGAATTTTATAAATTCGTATTTAAATTCCATGAAAAGCGATAGATTCTTGAAATGATAACGAGATTAATGGCGTGGAGTCTTTAAATGGTACTTTTAATGGCAATAGAGCCGAATGGCTGGGTTTAGTTGGTGAGTGTTTACATTTTTATTAGACCACAAGAGTAGCTTCGACAATAACATAAATTAATTGAGATTGACTCGTTCGCTGAAGTTTGCTGGTGATCAATTCTCTCCGGTTGACGAGTCCCGGTTCCACGGGCCGCGCCCCTTCATTTTCTAATAGCAAACAAACTGAATTCGCGGTCAGGAGCTTAGAGGTTTTAATATCGGCGAACCTTCGGCATTTCATTAGCGATTACTATATTTCATATTTCCTTTTGCTCCACCGGCCTTTAATTAACTATAATTGTTTTAGATTACTGGCCAAGGCACTCAATAACAATCCTATTAATCAGTGCTGAAGATAAAAAAACTGTTTTCACTGACATTGCTTTTTAATAATTGAAACACTTAGAACTGTTAAGAAAATTAATTTATATAGAGCTTGTGTGTTTTCAGGTACCTTTCTGAAGGCTTCCAAGTAATAATTGAGAAGTCAAAAGAGGCAAGATGCTCTTTAAAAGATGTACAGTTGCGTTTTTTGTGCCCTGACGATTTAGAAGAGGTAACCTATTTTCATCTCTGTTTGCTGTTGTGTTAACATGTAATAATATTTATTTAATTAAAAAAAAAATGAAATTAATGTAGTTCAAACCAGAAAAACTAAGATATACGTTAAATTTGGGACACGATTAGTAAAGTTTTGGATATACATGATAAAAGTACCCACATATCTCTAATTTTCATGATATTTTCTTCAAATTCAAATCGAATGTACCCAAACCTTTCAAAAAATCAAACATCAAAATTAATGTTAAGATTGGAAAATATGATACAAATCCCTTCATAATGGTTAAGAATTGGTGATAATGTAAAGAAAATAATAGTACAAATTTTTAGATTAAAATTCCAGTTTACAGTACTTATTTTTGTACATTTTTGTGATAAATTTAAAAATGAATTGTTTCAAAAATTTTGTCATCCCTAACATAATTACAGGTAAGGTCTTTATGTAGAGATTGGTTTCCGATAGAATATCCACAATCGTGGTATGAAGACATCACTTCTTCAGAACGATTCTTTGCGCTGGCAGCAGTGTACAAGAGCCAGATCATAGGCCTCATAGTGGCTGAGATCAAGCCATATCTGAAGCTGAATGCAGAGGACAGGGGCATACTTTCAAGATGGTTTGCATCAAAAGATACTCTCGTGGCATACATATTATCTTTAGGTAAGTATTGTGAAGATTAGGGATTTCAAGTTCTTTTTTTCTTAAATTTTTAATATTTTATTTATGACCCAAAAATGAAAATTTAAATCCTTTTGGTTATATCATTATTATAGACTCTGGTGGTCAATATTATTAAACTATTCTCATTTAAATTAAGTCTGCTATTTTTCCACAAAACAGGCAAGTTGGTTATATTTTCACCACAGAGTTATTAATTGTGTTTGCACTACCATATAATATTTATTATGAGCAATATATATTTTGACATCTAATAAAGTAAGATCAAAAGTATAATGGTAGTGTGTTGAAAATTTTTATTTCTTGTGAAATAGTCAGCTGTGTCAAAAATCTTACAAATATTTGTCTCATTTCTGAAAAAACTCCACACAAAAAACCTTTCTTTTTAATTATTTCCAACTTAATAGTAGCCTATGGCTATCTGTTATCCAGGATAAAATCTTCTATATTGGTTAAACATACACAGATTGGTTAAGGTACATGTGTGTATGTTACGTGATTTGTATAGACTATTAATAGGCTCTAAAGAAATTATGTAATATTGTTTGCCTTTTTAGGTACCATAAGGTTTATTGAAGAAAATATGAACTTGCAGGAGTAGTCCGCGCGTACCGTCGCTCGGGCGTGGCGACCATGCTGCTGGACGTGCTCATCAACCAGCTGTCGGGCGCGCTGCCGCAGCCGCCGCACGAGCACCGCGTCAAGGCGATATTCCTGCACGTGCTCACCACCAACAACGAGGCCATACTCTTCTACGAGAAGCGCAGGTGAGTCATTGGCTTCTCTACTCACTTACTGGTGTAATGCTGCCTACAGGCTCACGCCGAGAACCCCCAAGAACATCCGAGAAGCGTGAATGTGTGGAGTTTCTCGCCGTCTCGTTCTCGCGCTCGCCTGTTCTCCGATCGGCGTCGTCATTTTTCCCCGAAACAAAGGTTTTCTTCTAATCACAAGCGAGAAAATTGAGTCTAGAAAATTTGTTTGTTTTTTCGGAAGATATAAATTCATGTGTCTGTTAGGGGATTTAAGGATAAGAGGATGTTGTTGCACTAGCAGTGTGTCAGTGCAATATCCCACTCATATTTATCTACCTATCCTTCACAAAATATAAGTACTGATGTTAAAAATTAATAAAATGTTGCTGTTAGAAACATAAAGATGTAAAAAAAAGAATAAAAATTTATTCTTTTGTCTGCAAATTTAATTTAGTGAAACTTTTACCAGTGTACACTATTATTCTGCCTACAAGCATGCCACACTGCATGAGAGAGAAGACATGTATAATCTCATCTGTTGCCTGGTGGTAGGCGTTTCCCTGTGGAGTTTGTCTGGGTACCTACCCAGCTGTGTCGGTTATTCTTATAAAGCAGTAATGTATTGCTGTGTTTCAGTTTGAAGGGCACTATACACTGATGTGATTACGGGGGTAAATGAGACCTAAGAAGTAATGTCTCTTGGTGATGTGTGCAGCATAGAATGGTGTATTATAATGCAATGCAAAGTTCTGGGATGCACTGCGTCTGACATGGGAATGACTAAACATCTAGTGAACATCTCCTTCCACTACATTTTTATTTAAACGTGTGTGTGGGCGTTAATTTTTAGATTTTTTTGTAATGGAAAAATCATGAGAAAATCTTTCCCTCAAATGTATGATTCTTACTATGCTGATAACTGACCTGCTTATTCATTACCATTCCAGATTCAGGCTGCACTCATTCCTGCCATACTACTATTCGATAAAAGGGCGTTGTAAAGACGGTTTCACATACGTGTACTACGTGAACGGCGGGCACGCGCCGTGGGGCCTGTACGACTACGTGAAGTACGTCGCGCGCGCGGCGTGGCGCGGCGGTGGACTGTACCCCTGGCTCTGGGGCAAGCTGCGGACAGCCCTGACCATCGCCTGGCACAGGTAGTGTAAGCACCCCTTAAGCTGGTTCCCAATATTCTATCTATCTTCTATTTGCCCTTCTAGAAATATCAATGTGACAGAAGCTCCATACAAGTTATATAAAATTTTCTATGTCTAGTAAGGCACCCATGGATAAATAGAATATTGGGATCCGCCATTAATGTATACAGCGACTTGTAAACTTGACACTTGACAATCGTATCGAAAACTGCCATTTGGTCTTATTAAGAATTGGCTGTTTGGCCATCGATTTGATGGTTACTATACCATAACTATAATATAAACTCGAAAGTTAAACTTAGATAGTATAGTGCCTATGGTGCAGAACAACCAAAGCCATCTTAAAAAAATTCACCTTTGCGCACAATTCGCGCATGTTCACGTTTTGTGACATATAGTCGTACGCAATTCATTTAGAAATATCTAATTTTAACTTATAAATATCAATACTACATTTCTGTTTGATTCAAACACAGATGAAAGAAGAAAAGATGACAGATGATAGAGGAATGAATGCGACCTAAATGCAAATGTTGAGATGGATGTGTGGTATGATGAGAATGGCTATGGTAAGGAACGAGTATATAAGCGGAAGTTTGAAAGTTGTGCCAGTAACAGAAAAGACGAGGACTAAAAAGTTAGCGTGGTATGGGCATTTTATGCGGAGATGTTATGGGATGAGTATGCATGTGCAAGAACGAAAAAGTACAGGAAGACCAAAGAAGAGATGGATGGATTTCTAGTGAAAGCTAGAAGATATGCATGTGAAAGGAGTGGATTGCAAGTTGACAGCTGATAGGAGAGAATGGAAGGAAAAAATGTGTTGTGCCGACCCCATAAAATGTGGGAAAAGTGCAGGAAGATAATGGTGATAATATTTAAAAAAAAAACATATAAGTAACTGATTTAAGTAATTTGTTGTCTAAAATTGGATATTTCTAAATGATAAAACTTTAAACAAAATAACATATTGTAAATAGTAAACACTAAAGTAAATAAAAATAACATTGCTTTGTTGGCAAGTTATTATTTCGCATAAAGTGTGTTTGTGTTTGATGACAAGTAACTTCTAACTTTTACAAATTGACAGTAAACCATATTTTAGGATACGATCGATTTAAATAGCGTTACCTTTCTCTGACGGCTTTGTAATGTTAATACAAATTAATATTGTAAAAATAACAAATATTCAAAATGTATGAAATAAAGAAAAAGTTATCTTTTACTTATTCAGTATAACATTTTGTGCGATTATAATATTACTTCTCTATTGTCCAAAGGTAAAAATCGAATTTAAATATTATGATTAATATACACCTAATATTTCATGTTAATTAAAGTCAATGTGGATTTGTTCAAATTATATAATGTATTTAATTCATAAATAATAAAGAATATGACACTTGGTACATATGTATTGTAACATAATCCAAATGCGCAATAATTCATATAAGGAAGTCATTGTTCATTTTAGAACATAATGAAGGCTAACCGAAAATAACCGTGTTTTTTTTACTATTATTAAAACAAATTTCACCAGTTGGCGCCACTGATAGAAGATAACTAGTGAAATATTAAATGACCGCGATATCAAAATTTTTGTTGGTTATTTTGTGATGAAAATTGTATATATTGACTAATCAAGGTTATGAATAGTAAGGTACTGAGGAGAGGTTAAAACTGAATAATTAAAATCACTATTAACTCAGGGTTAGGGCGCCCTGCCCATATACTGCCAAAAATAAAATTACTATGCAACAATTATAATAATTAATTGAAATTGATTATTATTCTCGGAAAGGTAACGTAAAGCCTACATAGAGACCATACAATTGCTTAACTTACCTAATCATCACCAAACCCATAGAGATCATAATCAAAACCTTCATCATTGCTCTTTGTATATATTCGCGACTAACTAGTTAAAACTTTGTAAGATATATAATAATTCATCATGAATTTATTATTATAATTACAAAATTTTCAAGTCTTGTTGTATTTTATTTGACTGCATGTATCTGAATGCCTCTTTGTGTGCGTGGACGTCTATGCATGAGTGCGTGTGTGCGTGCGTGCATGTGTGCGTGCGTGCGTGTGAGTAAGCGTGAGTGCATAAGTATTGTTTATTTGTTATATTTATTTGTATTCTCATTTCTACTGAAATGATCTACTGAAATTGGGATTCAAAAGGCCCCTCTTTTTCGAGCCGGTTACAGCAGGCGGTTTTCGTCACATACTCCTTATTTTTAACAGGTTTTTGCTTTTTAAAGTTAGTGAAGGGCTTATGCACATAATGATATTTTAATGTTAAAACAATAAAATAAAATTCAATGATGTCACCCGTCATAAACACTTGTACATAAAACATACGACTTACAACACAACATTGCCTTATCAAAGCAATACTTTATGAAAAATAAAAAATAAAAACATTAATTAATATAATAATATTAATATGACAATAGGTATACTCTCGTTGCGGTTCTTGGTGAATGATAACTGAGTTTGTGACTATCAATGTATTATATTTGTATTATTTACCTTTTAATTTAAATTTCGTTGCTTATTTTTTATTTATAATCAAAAGTTTTGGTGTCAATTATATTTTTAAGATAAAATATTTTTATTCGTACTATATTAGTATCATACTTAAATTGTAATATGTGTAATAAATACAATTTTCTTAGGTATATAGTGACCTTCTGACGTTTCTTGTATATTTGCTCAAAACTTTTATTAAAAATTGACTCGAAGTGTCAGTTTGATTGATTTTGGAAAGGTTTGGATACCTTGAATTAGTAAATTTTAATAAGAGCCCAGTAAGAAAAACCAAATAGATAACAACAAAATTAAATCTTCACTAATATCTTAACAGCAAAGCAAGTAAGACGTCTCTACAAAAAAAAAATCAACAAAAACCGATAGAACCTCCTCTTTTAGAATAACTGCTCGTAATTATTAATAATTTTGTGCAAATATTCAAGAAAAACTGGTCTCGTAGGTCTGGACACATTGTAATAAATTTAAGAAACTTTTCATAACTACTTTACCAAATAACGAATTCATTGTAAATATCATCTATTTTAAATTGTCAAAAACATTTGCAGTGCGTGTATAACACTTCTGATTTTTGAAAGATAAATTAATTAATTTTAGGAAATATATAAAAGAAATCAACCCTCGCGCATTGGTCGGAAACTGCTCAACCGATTTAAATGAACTTTTCGTGTGTGTTTATCGATAGTTTAGAGAGGGCAGTCAGGTCATCTAGTTTATTTCTAGCTAAATATCTTTTTTTATCAACAATAATTCTGCATCCGACACATTTTAAAGTCTACCACATACTAAAATATTTAATACTAATTTGGAATAAATAAAAGTGATGGCCATACCAGCGTTTACTCGATACACATAATAATAATCAATCTTCTATTAATAAAAAAATTGAAAATTTTCAAATAGTCAAATAATAACATTACGATTTCATTGTTAATAAATGAGATTAAAACGCTGTGATCTATACTTAAATAACCAATCGTATAAATCTGTAATCATTGCGATTATCAAAATCAACACCATTATCAAATTTTTGTGATATTTTTTGGTATTCAATGCTTTAAAATTTACAGTTATTTATTTTAAAAGTGCGATGAGTCGGTAACTATGGTCGAGCCAGTGGGAGGGGTACTCATCGGCAAAGCTGCGCGGATTTTCGACTCAAAAATCTGTCGTACGCTGCCGTAATTAATTTCTTGGATCCAAGAATCATTTTCCGAAATTGTATTGAAAAATGGTTTTTATTCCATGCTTCACGAGTACTCTTAAGGTACTCATAGACGATCGAATTTGGTGCGGCCGGACCACGAACGCGGTCCGCCACCGGACCATATTCGATCGTGTGGCGCACGGTCCGCCGAACATTATTATTATTATTAACGGTTCGGCCGGTTCGGAGCGCTTGTACATCGAACGCGGTGCGGTGCGGTGCGGTCCCGAACCGATACGATCGTGTGGACGGCGCACCGAACCATTTGTTGGTTTAGTTGCTATTGTGCCACCATCTTAGAGAATTTAAACATATATATAGAGAGGCCATAGTTTACTTATCACTATATGTGTCGGGGTGGCAAAAACCGCCATAAAGTGTAGCACTTTGACATGCGCATTGCTTCATGTCAAAGTACTAATGATGTGACTACTATTATACCGTTATCGATAAATTTCATACTATGCTTGTGATAGCTGAGTAGATAGGAAAAAATCTCGGGGTTTTACAGAAACTAAAGCTTTTCTATAGCTATTATCTATTGCAAACTTTTATAATAGAGGAAAAGGCTTCAGGAATAGATATAGTTTGGTCTCGCGGGATTTGTTAAAGTATTGGCTGTTGGTTTAAATCCGGTCGCCTTAGTTTGAAGTTACGATGAATTAAGGGAGATTCAGTAGAACGAGAAGACCCACGCATACTTATTTTTCCCCGAGATGTGAATTTATTTTGTATGAATTAAATAAAATTTTCAGCACATCAGGTAAATATTATAATAATATTGCTGACCACAACCCACAAAACCTAATAACTGACATAAATACATAGACAATACTAACACGCAATAGACAATAATATTATAGATTAAAGTTATAAAAAAGAAACAGAGAGTAGGCCAAAGACAAACAAGTACGAGTCGGACTCATGCATGAAGGGTTCCGTAAATTTTATATAATAATATAAATAAAGGAGTGAGGCATTTTCGTTGTTCCACGGATTCCGGTAAAACTAAAAGTCGTAGAGATGTAAAATTTAGTACTCAGGTTCATATTATTAGGTCATGAATCTACAGAATATTTGTATATTCTGTACAAAGACGGGAATTTTCGAAATTCAAATTGTAAGGAGTGAAAATTTCTAAAGTTTTTTCATGAATGATGAATTTCTTTAAAATCGATGTCTGACAACTTTTAAGTAACAACTGTAAGTCAGTTTGGCGGGACTGTATTTTAAGAAAATAATTGTTCATATCTCGAAATGACTAAATTACAAAAACCATTGCAACAAGCAAAGACATGTAATTTGTGGTCAAAATTTAAAAAATGGCTGCCACATTGAACTTTGAACATTTGAACTGGAAGTCTCAGCTACTACAGATCTACGCTATTTGCAGATTAGATGTTTGTTACAAATATGAGGATCCGGGAGCGACCGATGCGAGCTCGGGACTTGGAGAACCCCGACAAATTACCTAGGTGACGAATAGGATCTTTATTGGTAGTTATTATCATGACCACCCAGAAATAGGAGTCCCGCAAAACTTCGTTGACCGAGCTTTCAAATGGGTGAGAGAAACTGAGGATTAAAGAGAAGTTGTAACCTCAAGATTAAAAAAAAGAATATTTCTCGATAACTAACGAAGAGCCTAATTCATCACGTCGTGTATTAATCATAATACTACTATTACATGTAAATTATCTGACACTACTGTAAGTAACTAATTTGTGTTTTACTACAATATTATACTAGATAGTATGTTATTTGAATTATACGTCAGATACAGTATATTTAATGTGTATGTGTGTCATGGTTACGTCAGATAATAATTATTGTTAGTTGGTGACATGTGGATAGCAATATTTTTTTTATTTTTAAGGTAGGTAGGTATTCTTTCCACAAAAAAATAATTTTGCATCTCCGGAGAACAATGTATACGACTCGTAATACTGTATGTTCTTAAGATAATCGTTACTTCGCATCAAGGCGACCGATTTCAAAACCGTTAGCCATTAATTTTTATCAGTAGGTTTTTAACGGTAGGTTATGTTCATTCATTTTTGCTCTCTCAAATCTTTAATGACTAACCACGAACTACTTACATCGATAATATTTCCATATCGATAGATAGTTAGAGCAGCCCTTCTGATCAGCTGTCTGGTGCCTATCTGTGATTGGCCGATGGCTGTGATTGGCTATTTCAATTCTACACAAGATGGCGGATATACCCACCCAATAAGACTGACAATTTCCTGTCCTTATATTTACTTTGTCTTTGGCCACCATACGCGCGACACGTTGCAACGTGTTCGCATCAAATATGGAGTGCCAAGAAGATCACATTGTTTTGGAGAAAAGAGCTATTATAGAACTGTTAGAGTTGTACAAAGACTTGCCTTGTTTGTGGAATACAGGGCATAGCCTATATTGTAACAAAGATGCACGCAATCAAGCGTTGGAAATACTGTTAGAAAAATGGAAATCACATTATCCCCTGGCGACCATTATATTATGTGGTTTCACAAGCTCCAACAATTCAACGAATGCATCAGAACTCATTCGAAGATATATACGAAAATCTTCATCATCGAGATCTTTAATGAGACTCATATGACTATACTGTTGTCTGTTTTTAAGATAAAACTTTGCCCATTCTTTTCTCCTTCTTTTTGTAGGTAATGAGGATGTAGCAACGACAGTTGCTGCAACTAATGCCACTTTAGCCTGTTTTGATAGAACAGGCGCCATATTGAGACGTGTTCACGCTCTGCTAGGATAAAGACAACTGAACGGTTCGGAGTTCGGTGCGGTCGTCTGTTTTGTAGAGCGCACCGCACGGTCCGGTGGTACGGCCGCACCAAATTCGATCGTCTATGAGTACCTTAATCAACAGCTGTTATAAATTATAAACTACATATTTAAAGCACAACTATGAAGTAAAGATTTTGTTCATAATCTACATATTTAAAGCACAACTATGAAGTAAAGATTTTGTTCATAATGAATTGTGGTAACAAGTGTTAACGTAGGTATATCTAAAGTGCTGTGGAGTGTAGTGCCATGATTTTATGCCAAGACATTTGAAGTAAGGAGCCTGTGTGTTCACGTAAAAGTTGTTATTTATAAGAAGGCTAACAAGAATATATCAATACCCATTATTGTTAAAAAAAATTGTAGTAATATGCTTCGGTCACATTATTTGTAAGTATTTTTTTTAAATTTCCTGTGCTAGACCAGTTTATTTACAAAAAAAAAATTGTATTTGAACTATGAAATACCAAAGTGAATTATTTAGTAGCGTTTCTTTTATTCTTAGTAACTAATAAAATGTAATTAAATTCTTTTGCGTTTTGAACAGCGCAACGTTGTCATCGCCAACCAAGGAACAAACTGAAAGTTCAAAGGCTAGGAATAGAGTTGTAAATAGGTCTACATGATGAAATTTGTTTTTATCTTGCCATCTTGTTAAATCAACATTAATTGTAATATACACAAGCTTTCAATTATTACTGCTTAATCTACTTTAGTTACTCTTAATTTAGCGCGTCCAAAAACAATTACCTCTCACAGTTATCCCTGTGGAAAGGGAATGTCAGAAGTATCGGATAAAGATAGATTTTAGAGTTTCAAAAACAGAATAATCATCAATTTGCGGTAGATGCTCGGTTTGCGTTGGCACTGATGTTTAATGAGAAGTAAATAATTCTCAGTACTTTAAGCGTTAGAGCCTACTAAACACTGTAATCGATGGCTCCTAGATAAACAGTCAATTTGTAGATACAAGTACTACTAGCAACTTTATAGGGAGGCAATTAGGGAGCGACTGGTTATATTTAAAATGTTAATGCAGTTAAAAAATCGGCATACGCCATTTTTTTATTTATCACATCTCAACCGCCTAACGTTGTTTTGACGTATTGTTTCTAATAAAATAAAACCGACCAAGTGCGAGTCGGACTCGCACGTTCGACTCGCACTTGGCCGGTTTTATTGTATTCACATACACTCCGTGCCCGTACGACTACAGGAAAAAAAAAGCCTTAAGAATCACGAGTCAGTTGCCAATTGCCATACCCTAAGTCATTCGAAATAAATTCAAAGTGGTACTAAAAATAATTAAATTACAAGACTCCGTACGTTTGTGGATTTCTTTTGTGATTTAATTAATTTAAGTACCGCTCAAAGTTTAAAATTTGTTTTCAACAACTCATGGTTAGGAGCCATTTAAATATAATTCCACTCTTAAAGCGCAGAGGATTTACTGAGGCCTTTGAAACGCTGCCTGCCTTTCTCGTTAAGTATTAAACATTTTATTTTAGTGCTATGACAATTAGTATTAATTTTTTGACCATATTTAATAAATGTACTTTTCTATTTTTTTTTATATTATAACAAAAACTAAACGTATTTTTGTTTGTTGTGCATGTTTTATTTACTTTAAAATTATTGATTTGAAATTCATGTTTGTACATGAATATTGTATAATTTGTAATTTATATAATTTAACACTTTGTGTACATTAGTTGAGAAAATACTTATGATTGAAAATCATTTTGATGGAAAATAAATATCATTGTTGACTATTGCTAAATCTTTTATTATGATACCTAACTAATAAAACCTATTTTTTTGTCTTAGAACTTTACGGTGTGAGCGTAATACGAAAAATATGAGTTCCATCAGTAATTATATATCTTATACCTTTAAACGAGCAATTCTTGTATATACTTATATTTCTATATAATCTGGATCTCGGAAACGGCTTCAACGATTTTCATGAAATTTAGTATACAGGGGGTTTTGGGGGCGATAAATCGATCTAGCTAGGATTCATTTTTAGAAAATGTCGAATTTACTAAAAATAAAATAAAAATCTGACTACTGCTGCCATCTATTGGCCACCCAGATATTATATAATTATAGTATGAACATTAAATATTAAAAATAATCTTATTTCTTATTCAGTACTATCTAATATGAATTATCACCTCATATAATATTAGGGCCTCATATAATATGAATTATCTATTGAAAATAAAACAATGAAATAACAATTTCAGAAAATCTTTAATTTTAATAATTGCTTCTTTTTTCTTCAACTATGCTGTACAAAGTATATTCGCTTAAATTAGAATTAGCAATTAATAATTGCACGTAAAAAAACTTAACAAATAGGTAGTTTCAACTTTTCGATTGGAATGAACGATTTATTATTACATTTAAGTAATATTATTCTTTTATACAATATTTATAATTTATAATAAACTCTACAAAATGAAAATCGTCTATTCAACAAGCAGTCACAATCGCTCAATGATATGTTAAAATTATTTTGTTTTTTTTTTTTTTTATTATTGCGTTCTATTTTTTTATTATTGATTTCTACAAGGTAGGTATGTTGAGGCAGGTACTCTACGGCGCGGGGTAGGGCGCGAGGCGAGCGCGCGGCTGAGGCCTAGTCTTCATGCTCTACGTCTACGTTACAAGGTTCCTGTCTGCCGGGCTGCCTTTATGGTTCTGACCCTTGAAGTCTTTGAGGCGGATCGGCGAGGACTCGCTGCCCGAATCTCCCTGCAAAAGTCATATAAAAATATCTGTCTTTCTGTATTTGTATTTCGGCCACATTTCACGACACAGCGATAACAGCATCGAAAGATTAATCCTGGTTGGCAACGTGGAAGGCAAAAGGCCAAGAGGCAGATCTCCAACCCGGTGGTCAGACCAACTCAAGAAAACTGGCGCCATCACATTTTACGAAGCAGTCCGCATGGCTGCAGACAGAACACGGTGGGAGGAAATCATACACCGCAGGATTACTCGCCGTGATTGATAGTCACGATCCTCATTCATGAGGGACCGACAGAAGAGAGAAATCTAAAACTATCACTAAATCTGCTCAGCTAAATCTTAACATTTTTGCCTCATACAGAAATGGTGGAAATGACAAAAGATTTCTCACATAGTAAAGAGTGCTGTAGGCGCGCGTATTGAATGAAGTATAGTATACTTAGTCCGTCAGAAAATTCATGAGATGAATTCACGGAAACAATAACTTTTCTCTGCCTCATATGACTGATGAGATGAAAGTATGTAAAAACAGATTAGATATAATAATAAATAAATAATCAATCGATTCGTATTGAGTTTGACAGAGTGAGGCGCGTCATCGTGGATTGAAATATCTATAAAAAAATTATGTATAAGTTTTTCTTTATTTGACTATCCACTAAAATGTACTTAAAGTTGAGGATAGCAACAGTGATTCTTACATGACTTATTTTTAATATGAAGATGAAATAAATGGTGTTCAACATTCTAAACGCTATTATAAAACTCCCAACTACTTGTTCTTTACTTTTAACTGACGTCAGAGACACGACCTTGTTTACATCTTTAGCCTATTCCTAAGAGCGGCATTCAAATCGTTCGACTACTGTTGTATCTACTCGTGTATTCCTGCTTAAATTCCTGTATAAATTGTACCGATGTTGTAACATACGTTAGCACCAAGAGAAGTCGTCTCTTGTAGGAGCAGCTCACTGTCGGTGCCCCGGGACTCTTTGTTCTTCAGGATGGAGCGCGACCGCGAGTCGCTCTCGTGGGGCCAACCGCCTCCACTGCGCTTGTTGCCGTTCTTACCTGGGAAAACAAGTTTTGCTCAGATCAATGACTCTACCCACCAAAAAATTTACTCTGTAGAGTTTTATTTGTCGACATACAAAAAAACTGATAGTTAGTAATTTCCAACTGACTGACTTATTTCAGGTTTTTCGATTGGTTACTATGTCGATACCTTAATACTGAAATATAAAATAAATCGAGTGTGATGGACGGAGAAAGACGCGACCCTCGCAAAATTTTATCATTTTGGTATGCAAGCCTAAAAAAACAGTGATGCGACAGGGTATGTAATATTATTTTATATTCGTGGCTAGGTTATAGAGTCGAAACCCACCAGTGTTTTATATTTGACTTACTATACTGGCGTATCTAATGTTTCTAAAGTGATGCTACATGAGCTCACCAAACAGAATGTGATGATTGATAATCCTCGTAGCTATCCCTCTCGGCGGCTTCTTCTCCTCCTCTGACCATTCCTAAAAACAAGTATTATACTTCTTAACAAAATACTGGAACGCTCATGGAAGACTAGAACGAATCCCATGCTACAGTTGGAAACAAAACACATTCATCTTGCAACATGCAGACAAAAATGGGGACATGAAGAATTCAGACTCGAAAAAGGAAATCAACGTAAAGGAATGGACGGATGAGCATGTATTTTTTATGTATTTGGAGAACGCCGCATGAACTACTGCACTCGATTCCCTTTACACAGGACTACAGATTTACATCCGCAGTCACGGAGTCGATTAGTATTAAAACCCTTAAAAGCCCTCAATATACCCCTGCTGGAAAGGCTGTTTAATGTCATACATACTCAATATTATAATAACACATTCGTGTTGAATGTTGAGTTAGCTCAACACTGGATTGAGTCTTGTATTGAGAGTGAGTACCCGTAGTGAGGCCGGTGCCAAGTCAACTGACCTGTTGAAACCGCGCTTTTCTGTGCTTGGGCTTGGCGTCGTCGGCGGCGGCGGGCGAGTCGTCCGGCGGCGGCAGGCTGCCGCGCGCGTCGCCGGCGCACGCGCCCGCCAGGCTGCCCTGCGAGCCGCGCGGGGAGCCCCCGCCCTGAGAACCCTTCGCACACAACATGTCCCCCGAGGCGCTCTTGCGCACACCGTTAAACTCCGCCGACCCCCCGCCCCCGCTCCCCCCCGCCCCGCCACCGCCCGCGCCGCTACCGTCCAGCGGATTCACATACAAGTTTGACGAGTCGTTCTCGCACGTGATGTCGCCCTCTGAAGGAAAAGGGTGCGTAAGGCATGATGCAAATGTATCTGCAACGTAAGACATACACGCATATGGAACCGCGTCACCCACTGGCATCAGGCATGATGGAAGATACAGGGTTACAAGGCAGAACAACTGTTATAGTGGTAAATTTTTGAAAAATAGAATACTTATCGTTTAAAATATACTGAACATTGATCAGCATTTTAATAGTTACCTACATTGCACCGGCTAAACCCACTATGAAAATCTCGTAATTAACATGAAAGGAGTAACAGGTAGAGGTAGGTAGATAATTAACAAGTACACAGCATGGTCATGTGCCAAGTAACTAAGTGGCAAGTAACGAAGTCAATAGAGCAATCGCAAATGAAAGTATCTTTCATTTGCGATTTGCTCTTTTAAGTACTATTAAATTTGCGATTGCTCTTTTGAGTACTATTAAATTTTTTGGTTCCACATTGCTTATTTTTACTTGGTGCATGACCTTCAGATAGGTAGGTAGTTATAGGACTACGATATTGGATTTACTGCTTACGCACGGTGCAACGATTAAGTATAGGTAAACAGAATAGAATAGGCACAGAGTATAGACACCATAGATATTCCAAGTCATATTTGCGCGCGGCGCTGTTTGCGGTTATTTTTTTTAACAAGTTACCATGATGAACCATATATTAACTTTGAAAAGCAGTTGTTCGACCAATGTGTATTTAAATGAAAGCTACTGCAGTGGCGTAGCTACCAATTCAAATACCTTTAAACAGCGGCGCTCGCAAGTTTGTAAAAATCCAACACGAAAGATATAGACAATGCAGGGCGAGGTGAATATATGGGCGACGTACCAGGACTGTCGAGGCTGTTAGGAGTGGCCTCGGGCAGCGCGCGCGGCGCCGGGTGCCGCTGCAGGCACGCCAGCTCCACGCACACCGGCTGGCGCAGGTCCGACGTCGCCATCGGCATCAGCTGCTCGGCGTCTATGAACTCCTTGTAACCCTATGCGATTACGAGAACACTCAGTTTTTGTGCGAACGAGAAATAGGCAAGTTAGCTGTAGGGACAGAATTTTTTATATTAATCATAATACCTATCAATATAATTTTTCTATTAGATAAATAGGTACCTATAGATAGTTGCATAGGTTACCAAAGACTGATTTACAAGAGAACATTTTATTGCCTTTTGCGTTCCAATTGAAGCACAATAATACTTATATCTACTAAAGTCTCAACCCGTTCGCAGAACAACGGCCGCGTCCCGCGCTCGCCTGGCTAGTCATACTAACGAGACGAGCGCGAAAGGCAGTCATCCGAAGTGGGAGGGGGAAACTCATCAGCAAAGGTTCTGCGAACGGGTAGTAGGTAAAGTAAAGGTATTTCTGGGAATAAAGGACACGCACCTAGTAGATACGTACTTACGAAGTATCGACACGGCTAAATATACTTATTTAAAACAAAAGCCGCCTGGGGTCCACAACTTTCGTTACCTATCTGCTATGTACTTGCAGATACATACTTAAATCAAAAATAATGTAAATGAAATATAAAGCAACACGTAGATACTTACGGGTTAGTGCTGATGGAAA
The DNA here is from genome assembly GCA_963855885.1 of Coenonympha glycerion. Classification (NCBI taxonomy): domain Eukaryota; kingdom Metazoa; phylum Arthropoda; class Insecta; order Lepidoptera; family Nymphalidae; genus Coenonympha; species Coenonympha glycerion. Next base: position 9,600,177 of record OY979636.1, on the reverse strand, counting down.
TCTTTAAATTAAAATATAAGATGGTTAATACGCTCATGTCAGCGGCAAAGGAAACAAAACCTGAATTATTTGTTAGCAATGCAATCCCAACACACATACTTAGTCCTGCGTTAGTGCTTTAGTACCTTGAACGTGCAAAAACAACATTCAAACTCAGATGGCAGCTGATCCAAGTCAAGCTGTTTTTCAGCCATCTTCTTTTCCTAAAAAAGAGAAAATATTAGTGGTTAATTTCTATTGATTGAGTAATAAACTCAACGCCAAGTTCTATGCCAAATGCGACGATGCCGATTTTTAATTGAAAAATTTATGTTAGATAGAGATAAGTTTATGATAGACTCTAATGCTGTTAGTAGATGCAATTATTGCCAATGTTTGCTACACTAATGGGTAGGTTTAACTCAAGCACCCACCGGCACCTCATACCCTCCAATGTTGCAAACATTTAAACGCCTTATTTGCTAAAGTCTTGTAAACTATCATTGACCTCTAGTCTTTTCGCCTGGTACACGAACGCCCGTTTTCACCAGCACTTTAAGAAACGCCTAAGCCGATAGGTGACAATTTTCACCCTTTGATTTTCACTTACAACAACTGTCACCTAAGGGCTTAGGTGTCACTTAAAATGTTGGTGAAAACGAACATTTGGCCGCTATCCCACTGGGTGTTATGCAAGCGTTGGCGACGTTCTCTGACGTCTGTTTCTCAACGCCATTAGAGACTCTCATACATTGAAGAAACACTAACGTTCGCATAACGCCAGTTAGATAGGGTCTAATCTAGATTCCTTCAGCTCACAATATTAGCTTATAGTGACTGATCTTTCGATAGTAAACCATATAGTGGTTCGATAGTGGTTCAGTAACATGTCCTAATAGCGAATAAGTAAATTTCCAACTTCTATGGGTTCTGGTAACATGGTTTTGTCTGATAAAATAATTGACCTTTTGTAATGATTCAACTTGTCCTCTAACTGACGTTCTGTTAATACATAATATTCTCATTTCTTTGGTCAACGGGTAGAGAAAACCACGTATTAGACGTCATAGAAGTTAAAAAAATAATATGGTATGCAATAGCACATTAGGTATATTGTTGTGAGTATATAAAGCGTTAGCCACCAACGATTGATACGATGAAATGTCTTACTGGTGTCGTGTCGGGATTAATGAGCAAGCGTTTCTCCGGCGTGCCCAAGCCTTCACTTGAGAAGCGGCGTTCCTTTTTAGGACTGCTCTGAAACTACATCCTAGAGTTAATAATTTAAAAATAAGCCATTGTTTTCAGTAATACAGGCGGTCTGTTTCGTTCTTTGGGTACGTCCAGCTATTCAAATTTATTTTATATACCAAATCTTAGCTTAGGTCCCCCGTTCATGTAAAGGCTTATCAAAGTATGGTGCAAACCAAGCATATAGCTATAGCCTATAAAGATTCACATACTTACATGATAAGATGGTAATAGACTAGGATAGAGGTACCTAGGTATATGTATAAGCATCATTACTTTGAAGTTACAAAAACGTCACGTCGTTTTACTTTTGGATACTTGACTATACAATAAAATTTAAAAAATACGAAAGCTGAGCTCTGCTTACCTATAGCAAGCATTGTAGAAAATAATTAGATAAATATTATGCTAGATATTAAAATATATGTCGTAGGTATATCTTTTAAGTTAACTTAAGGACGCACCCAGCCGCTTAACATAGATTCTCACCTGGAAGTTGTCAGCAGTCTGCGGTATCTTATTGCCAATAGAATGTTCGTACTGCTTGTAGCAGCCAGTGGTGGGCGGCACTTCGCCGTCCAGGCTATTCGCGTCCCCTTGCGACAGGTTGTGTCCTGGAGACACACCATCTTAAGTAGCAACGCTTTCCGTCCCGCGCCCCACTCATTTTCATAAAGCGTTCACATTAACCTACATATTATTATCGTACATAATTAAACGGTATTTAGAACAAAAAAAGCGGCGTGAACAGCACAACACACATTCCACACGAACAGTCTACGGATCCAGCGTTCTCCGGATACACACAACGGACAGTCCACGGAAGAAATGAGTGTTAGTCTTATGAAGCGTTAGGCTTACGCTGACAATGTAATCGACCTTAGATAAAGTGTCTTCGTCGCACATCGCAAGCTACGCGCGTGACGCGAGTCGCCACGGAACCCGCCCCGACCCGAGCTACGACTTAACAATAAGGGTCGAGGTGACGCCTGTGCGCTAGTGGCGAGGGGCTCATCTGGCGTCGTCTCTCGCCTCAATGAGGACGCACTTGTCACCTGAAGACAATGAACAAAACACTCTGATACACCTCATCGAACGAGCGAGTGAATATAGCTGTAGCTGCGATGTAACGTGAATCTGTTCTGATCTGATCGAATGCCTGCGGGCTGCGGGTCCGGAGAGCTCACGAGCTAACGATGCGACGTGCACTCGGAACATCCATCGCATTCATCAACACGAGCACGGGTCGAGCAGAGCGAAACACAGGCATGCGTGCGGAAGATGAGACAGCGGAGGACACATGACATGGAGAAGCGGGCGGCGCGCGCGGCGGCTACTGACCTGTGTCCACGATGACGTCGATGAGGTCCATGCTCTTGGCGAAGGCGTCGCGCAGGTTGATGTGGTGGAAGGACACGATGGAGCCCTCGCGCTTGGCGCGCTCCAACGCCTCGCGCCGCTTGAGCGCCTTCTCGCGGCGCATCTGGTTCTTGTAAAACTCGGCGAAATTGTTGACGATAATAGGGATGGGTAACGCAATTACCAACACGCCGCAAATACAGCAAACTGAGCCGATGACCTTGCCCAACGGGGTCGTGGGGTAAATGTCACCGTATCCGACTGTGGTCATGGTGATGCCGGCCCACCAGAACGTTTCCGGAATAGAAATAAATTTAGTCCCCGGCTCTTCCTTTTCCGCGAAGTAAGCCAGCGAGGAGAATATGAGCACTCCCATCGCGAGGAACAACATGAGCAGGCCGAGCTCCTTGTAAGAGTTTCTGAGCGTGAAGCCGAGCGACTGCAGCCCGGTGGAGTGGCGGGCGAGCTTTAGGATACGCAAGATTCGCATGATACGGAAGATCTGCACGACGCGGCGCACGTCTTGGAACTGGTCCGTCGCGTTTTTGTTGGTTTCGAGCAGGAAGAGAGACACGAAATAGGGCAGGATCGCCAAGAGATCGATCACGTTAAGTCCTCCCTTGAAGAACTTCCACTTGTCCGGCGACGCGCTGAAGCGCAGCACGTACTCGAGCGTGAACCACGTGATGCACACGGCCTCGACCATGGCCAGCTGCGGGTTGTCCATGGGCGCGCCCTTCTCGTCGGACACTTGCATTTGCGGAATGGTGTTGAGAGTGAGCCCTATCGTGGACAGCACGATGAAGAGGATCGAGATCACCGCTATCACCTGCAACAGGCCCGGAGTGAGCGAGGCGCCCGCCGCCGCACCGCGCTGTCGCACTGTCGCTCGGTGTATACACGAGTGCAAGTCGTTACAGATGTAAGTATAAGTATGTATAAAGTATATATATGTATTTACAGTTGTAGTCGAATCGAATAAGCCAATTCATAACAGTAGCTAGGTATTAATTAACTTAAAATTATAATGCACAATAATTTTGGTGTAGAAATAACATCTATTGGTGTATTTTTGTTAGTAGTGTTGTGTGGACGAGGTGTTAAAAAGTAATATAGAATAAGTTAGATGTGGTGCACTGTGGACGGACGTGCGTTTAGTGGAGGAGCCTCACGGGTCAGGAAACAGACCGGGGAGCGAGGAACGCGCGTCCGTCCACGGGCGCGTCGGGTTAGTCGGGTCAGTACGACGAAGCGGAAGCGCTGTGGCATGGGTGTCGGCTGGGAGGGGTGCGCGCCGGGGCGACGCTCAGCCGTGGTGGGAGGCCGCGCGGGCGCGGGCCGCGCACTGCGGACGGCGGTCCGCAGGGCGCCGCGCTCCGTCCCGTGCGGCGCCGCACGCGGGCCCCGAGCGTCGCCGGCGGCGGCTGGTCACATCGCGTAAGCCCATCCCATATTTGCAACTTTTTACGACAACAATTAAGCTTTGTTTTATATTATAAAAAAGTGCTCTCTTTCAGAGAACTATCCACGCGGCTGTGAACATTAAGACATCATTGTAACAAAAATATATTTTGTAAACGAGTTGGAACGGGGCGTCGCACCCTTTTTTAAGATCTGTATTAACTCAAGTAAAACGAAAAATTTATTATAATTGGTAATAATAAATAATTAGAACAATGCAAATACATGTGAGCAAAATAAAAATAAGCGACCTTGACAATACTAGAATCAGGTTAAAATTATTTTTAATAATAGTTTGTGCATCTATAGGTACAAGATTTATGAAAAAATATATAACTTTGTGATGGGTACATATTGCGAAGCCACTTATAATGTTTAATAGTTATGCATAATATGTACATATTTATAATGTACATGCAATTTACATATAAATAAAAGCTGTACAAAGATGGAATTTTTAAGAATTGTATTTTTTTTTTGGTTTTCCGCTGACGTTGCGGTATGTAGGGAAGTATAATAATTAAAATTGGAAAATTTTGCAAAGTTTTCCGTAAAGAACTAAGTCAACTTCAAACGTATCGCTATAACATTCAAAAGAAGAATAATGGTCTAATTAGATAAAGACTTGGCACCAATGAGAAAACTTCAGAGTTTTGTCTAGAATATAAAGGCCAATTACATTTATAACAATATTAGTCTCCAAATCATTTAACTTACTAGAGCTAAGAGAAGCCAAGTTTGACGACAACCAACTTTCAGTCCAATCGTTATCATAATTTTATTACCATTCTTTAATGCCAACTTTATAATGCGACTGCTGATTGTACTCAAACAATATATAATTAAAGAAAAGATATTTCAAAAATCGTTAATGAAACCTATAAATATTTTAACTTTGGTATGGATAATATGTGAAGAAACTATGATCCGAAATATAATAAAACCCATAAGTCAATTTTCGCTAATTCATACTTACATTGCTCTCACAACATTCGCCGAAGTCGAAAGTATTTGTAGTTTAGGTACACTTAAATTAAATCGAAAGTATCGTGATGACACCAAGCAAGTCTCGACAAAAGCGATCATTTCACGAAACACAACACCACATTCCATAAGAGTAAGACAAACACAAATTACTACAAAGATAAGGAAGTGATAGATGTTATTCATGCACCACATTGTACAACATTGTTTGCATTACAATCAAAGGCCTCATGCCTAAAGTTTTCCTACATGATATGTGTAAGGGAACATTTGTGTCTTAAATACTAATACATATAAGTACATACTCGTATATCACATTATCTCGTAAGAATTTACAACTGTAAAAAAGGCTGTGCATCGGTGTCTTATCAAGGTGTTTTCAATACCTCGTAGCTTACAGACAGTGAGATAGTAAATTTATAAATGTGACTTAAGTAAAAATTTGTAATGAAAAATTGTGCACGGTAATAAGTGTAAAGTGTATGCTATAAAATGCAATTTGTAGTTTATGCAAAAATATAAATTATTTCAATACGTTATCCTTTTTAAATTATCCTTTATCCATTGGGTCTTCTATATCATCATCAAATCTAGCTCACAGTGTACAAAAGCATCTATATCTACTTCAATTTCAATAAAAAAAGAATCACTTCTTACATAACCTTTCAATCTTAACTTTGACTAGATCCTGAGCAGCTTGCTGAAGTAGCAATAATTATTATTGTCAGGGAATAAAGTAAATCGAGCATCAGTCAATACATTACCCTGGCAGCTATACTCGTCGTGGGCTTTTCTAGTAAATCCCAGAGCCATTTTTGGTACTGGGCACACGTCCCTTGCCCGAACTCTTCCTCCTCCCGTTGCCGCAAGCTCTCAGCCTCCTTGCGCATTTCTTCATGAACATTCTCCTTTCGCTGGTGGTACTTATGTTGGCAACAAGATTCCAAATACAGTTCATCTACACCCCAATACTCGAGGTCGTCACTAAATGCTAAAACGCACATCTCATCCACTAAATGTAACTTTCCAGTCCGATAGAAATTTAAAATTGAACTAAAGCTCTTCGGATGCCTGAAAAAGAAAGTTGAAACAACATTAGATACCTACTTACTAAAAGAAAATAATATAAGAGAAGTAAGTATTTGTTTTTTTTTTCACAAAGTCTCTAAAATAATTGTATGTGATGCCTCTAAACAAGGATAAAGAATGTGACTTATATTTTTCTTTCTCACAATAGCATTTTTTAGAAGATAGCACTATTTACGGAAGTGTCAAATTATATCTAATAGACACCAACGGTTTTATCTGTTAAATATCGAAAGAGCTACGCACAGGAGCTACGTTTACTTGAATGCTATGAAGTTCGTAGCACTAAACTTACTGTAGCTGTAGAGCCATGCTACGCGACGTTTAGAGGGATGCTACGTAGTATACCAAAGTTCGAAAAACTGTTTGCAAATTAGTCTGATAGTGTCGAGTCGACTCGCTTCGAATAAACGGATCGAATTCCTCCATAAATCTACAAGCTTTCGGCGGCTGTCCGCTTGGAGCGCTGGCAGTAGATGTACGGAGAAATCCTGTACAAAAACTGTTGCAAGTGTGCTGGAGTGTCTTAAAAATGTTTGAACGTACCTATCAAAGAAGTATTCATTGTCCTGCAGCGAGTAGTCGTCGCAGATCTCGGTGATGGCCTCGTGCGTGTTGCAGTCGCGCAGGCGGCCCAGGCGCGTGTGCGGCAGGCGCTCCAGCGTGCGCCACAGCACCTCGTGCCGCACGCCGCCCACGTTGATGATCACGCGCTTGCTCAGCGCCTTCGCGCGCAGCATCATGAACGGCTCAGGCGGCAGCGACGACATCGACCTGCGAAGTGCAAGTTACTCGTATAAGTATTCGGCACGTAATAAGTTATAAGGATTCGGCTCCTAACATGGATGTTATTTATGTACGCGAGTCATTCTTCCATAGCGACATTATTAAGGCGTGAAAGTAAAAGAAAGTCATCCATCTCTTTGAGCTAAGCAATCAATAACAGTCACTTTATTTTATTACCGAAAGCAGCCTTATCCTTATTATGGATCGGACCATTACATCGCAGATCACAATCAACCACTATGTACTATTCTGGTAGAAAGGATGGCACAACATTATTCGCAACGAAATCCTCCATGTAGTTTCCATCCTTAGTAGTTTTACCAAATGGTGTACCTTTTTTGGAGAGTGCAGAGACCGTCAGTATGGGTACCACCACCACAGTGTCAGTCATCCCTAATGCGAAGCATTATAGTGTGTTTTAGTTTGAAAGGCACTGTAGCCGGTGACATTACAACGCATAATGAGGCACTGCAGATATCTCAGGATACACATGACCTGTACAAGACGAGTGCAGTGCGTCGTATAACATTACAAAGCAAAGTTCGGGAATACGCCGTATCTGACAGGGACAGGCGTATCAACAAGATCAAGTGAAAGTCTTGTGATTGTTTGATATTAAAAAGAAGCTGCTGATAAGCTGTTAACCTGGAGTGCGCGCGCTGCAGCGCCGCGGCGGCGGCCGGCGCGGGCTGCGCGAGCGCGGGCGCCGGCGCGAGGCCGCGGTCGAGCGGCGCATCCTGCGCCGGCGCCGCGAAGCCCATGGGCTCGCGCGGGGGCGAGTCGCCCACGTGCCAGCGCGCGGCGCCGCGGCCCGCCCCCTCGCCTCCCATGCCGCTAGCTCATCGCGCCGAGCGCAGCGCCCCCGGGCCCATCCTGCCTGCGATCCCGAGCCGCGACCTCCGCGCTGCTTCTGGAACTGAGTTAAAACTACATTGTTATCATGGCTGTATACTGTTTTGACATATTTATATAAGTAAGGCTTATATTCGTAGGTATGAATAGAGTTATTGAATTGCCTGACCGTTATATAAATATATCCACAATCATAAAGAAGATAAATAGATCCAAGTTATAATATGAATATAATGATGAATGCAAGCTTATCTCATAGATGTAACACTTATGGTATAATAGGTATCTTATAGGTAGATACATAACTAAATGAAGAAACTTTTGTTACTAAAGTTCCGTACGATAGTACTATACAGTGGAAGGAAGCGAGTCAAACTACCAAATTGTTTACACAATGGTTTGGCTAACGATTGTGTAAGCTTCACGTCAGTAAACTATTAGTAATACACTCAGATCATTCTGTAACTTAGATATTGTTATGTACCCTCTACCTCTACCACGACCAATATTTTGGTAGCATTCCCACCAAAACTACTATAAAAACTCAATTTAATAACGTCGGTAATTTACCCCACTTTTCATGTGGATCGATGTGGATCGCCGCGCCGGCTCAGTGGCATAAAATATTTAAATAGGAGCTGGTAGGTTCTACTTAGCTACTACTGCATTCAACCAAAATTAACTGAAGGAAGTTAACTTATTTTCCTTCCATCATCCAAACCACAGTCCCAAAATAAATCTCTCGTATAAAAACTCAAGTTCAAGTCATTATCTCAAAGACCATAACGAGTAAAGCTTGACAGTCTTGGTAGTCGCACGCTTAGAGAAGTGCTCCTGTGGACAAACTCGTTCAAGAGTTGCAGAATGCCGACGTCAAGGGGTGACTAACAATGTAGGGAAATAGACACCGCAAGCAACTAAGTAAACAAATTACTGTATAGCGTAGCGTAGCTTGAAGCTACGAAACAAGTGCTAGTGTTCCTTCGTAGCAGTGAGCACTTGAGTTTACCAAAATCAATAGAGCGTGCCAACCATAATAAATTGTAGAGATGTGGAGTGAATTCATAAAATAACGCGGACACTACTACTAACATAGACCTAATAACATCATTTTACACCGCCATCATGCGGATAACCAATTTTTTGTTATTCCTATGGGTACATACGGTTTTGTTGGTTTGTTAACGTACGTTTTTGTCTTTTAATTAGGTACTTTTTCATGTAAAATATAATATTAGATTCCAGAAGGTGACACTTTGCGAAAAAATATGATAATAAATAATAATATTAGCTGTTATGAAGGTCAGTTAAAATCGTTATTTTTATTGTGTTGATATTATTCATGAAAATAATAATGTATTTTGTTAAGAAGAAATCACCTTAAAATCACCCGTGCGAAGCAAGAAAGGGCCATCTAGTAATATTATCAAAATGAGAAAAATGTAACATATGTCCAATATAATGAAGGTACTGAATGGGAATTATGTCCGGAGCAAGATTGCGAGGGTGGGTGGGTGGTGGGTCAATCGATTGGCAGATAGCACGGCGCGCCCTGTATCAGGCCTTCTGAACGACTTTAAGCTAATAATAGCCCGCACTGCACTCGCCCACCCAACGTAAACATTGCTACCATTTCAACGTTCTATCTCATTTAAATACCAGAGAGTGCAAGCATATTGCTGATATAGGATAGAGATGTTCAATCATGTAAATACACTTTCGTTTAGGATAGGTTCATAAAAAGTTCATCTGAACATATCAACGCACAGATCAAACCGCTGGGTTTAGAGACTCCAAATTTGGCACACAGGTACGTACCTTATGAGGTCTAGGGGATCATTAAGAAAGAATTTTTCAAAATTCACCCTCTAGGGTGGTGAAACGGGGGTCCGAAGTTTGGATTTTACCAAGTTAAAATACTTCTTCACGCCGCAACTACTGAACCGATTTGGCTAAAATTTGGAATGAAGGCAGATTGTATCTTGGATATATAACATAAGCTAAATTTTGACCCGGAAAAATCCATGTTTCCCGTGGGATTAGCTCGAAACCGAAATTCACGTGGAAAATTTCCTTTCACGTATTAAGATTGCTTTACCTACTAACGTGATAATTCTCAAAATATGGTTATTCTAGTAACACATTTCTACATCAGTTAATTTAATTAAATTATAAAGAAAATATATCTAATGTACGATGAGATGATCAACAATAGATAAACGGGAAAATATAACAATTATGAGCAACGGTGACACTGCTTAAGATCTTTAACTGTATAAGATTTTAAAAGAATGGCATGTTTGTGAGTTGTTATTTAAAATGTTAAGAGGTCTAGACAAGTTGAGAGTCTTAAGTCTCCGACGCTGTGAAGCATCCACAAGCACTAATCCGAGATCGACTATCTATCTGTTGCTTAGTTTAATGCACAACAAACAACACTTACCAACGTGTCTTAGCATGTTAATCTAACGTTGTTAAGTACCTAATAATTACGGTATTACATAGTACTTATTATCTCAGTACTTAGTTTTGTCACTCGACTTCTATAATCTTGAAAAGTTGAGTATTAAGTACTCATAGATAGTGAGTGATACTGTATTAGAAGGTACTGTGTTATGTGATACTTTTAGTTTCCTAATAAATGCAGGCAGCATAGCATGTATCAATCTATCATTTCATTATTCTTCAATAGTACCTACTCGTTCTTATTTGTATAGTATAACCGACACCTGAACAAACATTTGTAAAATTACTTGACAGAGTTTTTTTCAGTGAGATATTTGTGCAAAGAAAAGCAGTGTTCTGGTTAAGAGAGACAGATAAGGCTGTTCTAAATTGGGTATATGTTTCTTTAATTTTCCGAACAATTTCGCTGGCATCCACTCGTAAGTTATAAATTACTAGATTAATCATAATATTATTCGCTGCGTACAAGAAAAATAAGCAGGCAGTTCGCCAAGGGGATTCAAAGAAGGTGCCGAATATTATTCTGAACGCTTGGTGCCTATATGTAAATAGGTCACAAAATAACTCTTCACACTGTTTAACAAATTGGCAATTTCATGTTATTTTTTGTTCGGCTGTACAGTTGTTGTAACTATACTTTATTTTTAGCGTACCTATTTTGATCGTAAATGAAAACTAATGTTTAGTATATCTATAATTTTATTAGATTCTAAGCTTTTTGTGTTTAAATGCGTAAGTATACTTTGTCTGCTCAGACAAAGTTTTGAACTGGAAAATATTTCCCGGTAGGGTAGTAAGTAGTAACTAGCCATGGTTTGAACTTTCCACCAGACAAGGCCTAGGCCAATTAAGATTTTATAAAATACCAAACTTAAAAAGCCCATTCTACAAGTCTGATCGCTTAAATCGTCATAATTTTAAGTAGCACAAAGGTATTTGATCAATGCAATAGTTTTAATTTTTTGCTATTTTGCTTTAAATATTTGTAGATTTATTGGCATATTATATGAACAAAGCTATGAAAAGCCTGCGAGTACAGAGACATTGTCTATAGGCGTAATTCTGTTAGGAACTTGAGTATGAGCTCTAACGTCTCTAAGTGCTCTTATGTGCGGCCGGCCTAAGTAGGCTTGCTAGTATCGGGGAGAAGAGTGGAGACAGCCTCCGTATTGATCTGGAGCCATGAACGGGACAGGCGTGGAGGCGCCGCCGGTAGTAAATAATCTGATAGAACCTCCACTCTGTCAACCGGCTTACCGACTTATACAAATGCCGCTTTATAACATTCAGCCCAGTTACGTAAAACTTGGCCTTTAAACTAAATAGAGGAGAATATTGCTGCGCGCTTACCTGATTTTATCACTGACAGCGCTGAGCTTACATAACATTTTACACCTAATAGACAACAGTTCCACGTATTTAATAATAATTTATTAAAAATATGTGGTGGTTTTATTATTCAATATGAATTCGTAATTGGGTAGGTATGCTATATTCATACGTAAAGAGAAAAGCAGTATTTTTAACCGTACTATGTATGCATAGTTTGAGGTATTACAGAAGGGAAATGCAGAAACCTAAAATTTATCAATAACGGCCCCATTTCGCTCAAGGGCGCATCAATATCTGTAATGGTTCCTCTAGACTAGAGGCGATGATCGTGACGAGCATAATCACCTGTCGTTGGCCGTTATCGGCACACTCATTGTGCATCTACATAATCGTGATGTCAGTGAATGACTTAGGTGAGCACTCAAATGAGCTTTACCCAAAAACAGCAAAGTCCCCGATCGCCCACGATCATCACTAATGATTATAATCGTCAATAATTATATACGATCATGGGCGACAGCGAGTCAAACCCCATCTCAACTATCGTGCCTGCGACGTGTATTGTCTATATTAGCCGACTATGTAGAGGCGCTGTCAGATGAGAATTAGCGCAGTCAACCGGACACAGCGTCTCACTGTCTGCCGAGATAACGGTCCAAGTTTAGATGGCGCCGGACGAAGATGAACGGCTGCTGAGGCTTTAAAGTTTTATTGATACCTACGGAACCTACCTACTTATAGCACCAATCTGCAATGCAGCCGCGTGATGGATCTAAGCTTTCTTACTCGCATAAAATTTTCGACGACCTCCCTAGCGCGGTTGGCGTGACGTATAATTTTAGTAGAAGGTCCCAAGTTCGATCTCCGGCACGCCAGTCTGAGATTTTATTATTTCTGAATCGAGTCTGTTCTGGAGGGAAGGGAGGACTGCAAGTTCAGCCGGGGCGGGTTAGTTCTTTACTGGTAAAGTTGTATTGCCAAACGATTATGTGTTTCGGATGCGATGCCATGTAACGTAACTGATAAGGGCAATCCTAAGTTAGTAGGTATACTACAGTTACATATTTGGCTGCATCGCCCCTCCATTTACATTTCTTTTTTAATTAATATATATTTTCTTCAAACATTCATGAACTTTCTTGAAACGCCCATGAAATCAGGTGAGAGTTCAGACCTACAAATAGTTAATAGTAGAAAATACAAGGTATGGTAATTATGATGATGATCTCGAAAAAAACACACAAGTTTTTTTGGAAAGGAAGCATTATTAGCTTATTACTAATCCTGAAGTTACAAATCCAACGTCTACAAGTTCGCACGCACTTTCGCCGAAAACATATAAATCATTCCATCTGATTACATCACGCCACTATGGTTCAACTCTACCAAAGCTATTAACTGAATTATGTACGGTGAAAGTTGTGATTTTCTACACCATAATTACCTACGTTTTCGCTTTGAGGCGATACAATCTTTTGACTTCAATAGAATGGGATTAATTCATTAATTAGTTTCTTACTTTTTAAATAATTAAAGTCTCGTATATTTACTTACATTAAATAACTACGCTATAATTATAGCATAATGTATTAACATTATAATGCATGCCCTTTTAAAGCTAGATAATTACACATACTAACAGACACTATATGTCAACGTTTTTTAGGGTTCCATACCCACAGGGTAAAAATGGGACCCTATTACTAACTGCCACTTAATTAATACTGATGGGAAATTATGGGAACATTGCTGAACATAAAACCACTATAGTAAATAGTAATAGTAAATAGTGGACAACATCACATATATTGCTCCGATCCCTTAGTAAGTAGGTAGCTTATGCACTTGTGTTAAGGAAATCAGAAACAACGAAGGTACCACAACACCCAGACCCGAGACAATGTAGAAAACTTATTTTTCTACATTGCCCCGACTGGGAATCGAACCCGGAACCTCAGAGATGGCGGCGCCTTGAAAACCGGCACACTAACTACTCAACCACGGAGGTCGTCAACTATATTGCTTATGAAGTTAAAAACAACTTAATAAATAATTAGGGGCCAAGGTACAGATTAGAACATAAAGTTCATATAATGCCTCTATTGAAAAACAATTCAATGGTCATCACAATCAATCATTGGGTATATATAATATTATATATTGCTTTACTCATATATATACCGATTTATATACGATTTATTATGTAGAACAGGCTCTCGCTACGCTACCTCTGACCTTTCCATAAATCCAAGCGATGTGGGCTATACAGTATACAACTCGTAATTGAATGTAGCATGTGAGCATGACTAAGCAATTTCAATAGCGGCAACTCAATGGAACTGGCCGGAGCCGTGTTCAACGGAAGGCCCATTCAGACGGTGCCATTTTCTTGTATTCCTTCAAGAATAGGGTATCTTTAATTTTACTTAAATCATAATGTTGATTTATTTAACTCATTTTTGAAACATAATAAATAAAATTTTGAAAAAAAAACAAATGAAATCGAGTACATAATGCAAAACTTATAAGCAATTTAATAATCCTGTTTAGACAGAGATAGCTATATCAGATAGTGATGTCACTATCACATTAACTCCACGTAACTTAGTACAATAAAATAAATAAATAAATAGAGGACAACATCACATACATTGCTCCGATCCCATAGTAAGTAGCTTATGCACTTGTGTTATAGAAATCAGAAACAACGAAGGTACCACAACACCCAGACCCGAGACAATATAGAAAAGTTATTTTTTACATTGCCCCGACCGGGGATCGAACCCGGAACTTCGGAGATGGCGGCACTTTGAAAACCGGCACGCTAACCACTCAACCACGGAGGTCGACAATGATTCGTTACAAGAAAGGGACAAAAGAATAAATCTAATGCTTGTAAAGTTTGATTTCCTTGCCAGATAAGAATTTTATTTTCAATGTATGTGATTATATCTAACCTAGTTTTCAATAAAGAACTATAAAAAAATTGAGTGTTGTAAGTTATTTTACACGCGCGATTTCGACACGCGTGTTTTTATTGTTGTTCGATGGAAGTTGTTTATTGATTCAATTTTATTGAATGCGGACCGACAAGTAAATGATTCCATGTAAACATTTTCTTGTACGAGGTAAGTACGTGTCTTTATCTGTTTTGCATTCTAGGCAATATTCTTTACAGACAATTTTTTTCGTTGCTACGTTCCGTAGAGCCCATTTTCGTAGCGGTCTACGGCTAACAACGTTTGTCGTACAGCTACGGCAACGAAAACATAGCCGAGAAAAATAACGAAACGATGATATATACTTGACCTGTAATATTGTGTGATTTATACATGTAAAGTAAGAATAGGGAATATTTATAAAATCTAAGTATGTTATAGTTCATTGTGATTTTTGATACAACGGTGGAAAGTAGTTTGCAATAACCTACACACCCGTGTATCACACGACGTTTTTCAATACAGTTGTAAGAATTATTAAAAAAACAAATCAAAGAATAATGTTTTCTTATGATTTTGGGGGCCAATTTCCATCTTGTGCAGTTTTTACCTTAGATAAAGTATCAGGATATCGATATCGATATCGCTATCGCTATCGAAGTCGAAGTCAAAATCGAGAAAAAATATAAAAGTAAAAAGATAAATGATAAAAGAAAATCAAATTATTTTTCCTTCTTGAAATCTATCAAATTTTATTGTTAAATGAAAACTATACTGCAAAAGTTATGATCGAGCTAGTAAAAGAAAGTCTCGACCAGGTAAAAGAAAGGTGACAATTTTGCTACACCAGGATTTGCTCTAGAAATATCCATTTCCACTTTTAAGGACTGATTTTTCAATGCCAATAATATCCCCAATTCCTAATTTATAGAAATTTAAATTATTTAACACTTGCTGTTGCCCGTAATTCCGCTGGCGCTTGTTTCGGGTGGCATATTTTTTCCGTATTTAAAAAAGTAGATAGCATATTATCCATGTAATAATGTATCTCATCTCCATTCCAAATTTCAGTCAATAGTTGATCGGTTCAATAGTTGCGGCGTGAAGGATACACACTTACATGCCAACTTTCAACTCTGTGATATTAGTGTGATATGGTCTATATGGTTAGCTTAACCAAAATGACACTTGAACTTAAGTGACAATATGGTCGAAGATACCTACCTGCCTAGAATATATCTATTCACCTTTCCGGTTTGTAACACGATTGTCGGCTGATCATTGTATGTATTTATAAGTCTTTAAAAGTGGATAAGTATCATCCGGGCCCGAAAATTTAATTTTTATCTAATTTTCCGCAAATAGTATACTAATAATTTTACATCGCAGTTTCCCATTTACCTCATATTAGTTTCCGAAAGTTTCCTATCTGCAGTTTCCCAGATTTGGAGCTATTGGGAGCCAATGTGAAGTTAATGAATATTTTTGACGAGAGTTTTTATTAAATACATACCTATAGATTTTATAGATGCATAAACTTTATGCTTGCAAAACTCATTGTCATAGGCCTACGATGTATAATAATTAGTACTACTATATGCGAAGAACTAAATAAAATTTGAATTTCGCGGACTACTTGGGCTGAAACTTCTTAATAGGTCGTCAAGTAGCTTTATCTTAACCGAAGCACGTTTGGGCATAATATCAAAGGGCGGTAACGACGATTAAGCGAAATAATTTAGCAAGCTAGTTATTAAAATAAAGGTTGCTATTTGCCTATAATGAGAAGCTATTGAGTGGCTATTACCGGCTCGTATATCAGCTGCTAAATCAAGCCGACATTTAAAGAGCTTGTCCCTGCGGCATATAACCCGATCAGTTCATCGCTCCGTTAATTTTCACTTTGTTATAAATATTTTTCAAACAACAATATATAAAGGCCACGTTTTGTACAGCAATGGAGTGCCAAAAATTTTTGGAAAACGCTACCGCGGGTGAAGCTACGGATAAACATAATAAAAAAAATATATTAGGACAATACACACATTGCAATCCTATCCTAAGTAAGCGACAGCTTCTGTTTGGGGTACTATAAAACTGATAAATACTTTAATTTGACGACTCCGTGGTTGAGTGGTTAGCGTGCCGGTTTTCAAGGCGCTGCCATCTCTGAGGTTCCGGGTTCGATCCTCGGCCGGGGCAATGTAGAAAAATAACTTTTCTACTTTGTCTCGGGTCTGGGTGTTGTGGTACCTTCGTTGTTTCTGATTTCCATAACACAAGTGCATAAGCTACTTACTATGGGATCGGAGCAATGTATGTGTTATTGTCCTCTATTTATTTATTTAAAAAAAATAATTTATATAAAAACACCCAGAGCCTGAAAAAAATTTATGCTCATCACATAAACGTTTTGCCAGTTAAGGGATTTGAATCCACGAGACTCAACGCAGAAAGCAGAACCACTAACATCTGTGCTAATTAATTTGCTAATTAGTCGTCAAAATAAAAGAAACAACTTTGGGACTCATTCTCATTTTACTGACATTTTAGGTGCCCTTAGGTGACAGCTGTTGTTGTATTTGAAAACCTTAAAAACTCTCACCTTTGAGCTTAGGTGTTCCCACGGTGTTCCTTAAAATGTCGGTGAAAACGATCAATTAGTAAAATAAAAAGTTATACTAAAAATAAATCATTTAGTAGCATAAACATTGTAACAATTACATGCCTACGTGCTCATATTTCAATAAAGCTAATCAATAAACAAAATCAACATCACCCAACATCCTTGATCCTGCCGATTAGCTTAAATCAAAACCATTGAAGAGATTATAAATCTATTCTTTTGCGAGATAATCAAATGAACTTCATGTTTACAAAATTGATTTTTAACTTGGCATGCAAAGAACATTGGAATAAATTTTATAAGCGATTAAGCTAAAGCAAATTAGAACGAGTGGCTGTCGGTGCCGCCAGCCGGCTAATGACCGCGATTATGGCGTTGTTTATCTGTCAGTTTACGACGCCATCGACGTCAAATGAATTATACCAAAATTTATACGTCATTTCGATAAGTCTAGTATATCAATCAATAAACTCCGTAATAATTAGCTGTTATTTATGGCTAGATACTACAACATTATATTTTTCGCTGGTCATAATTATATATTTTTTTATTCGGGGCTCCGACTTCCCACAATGATAAGGTAATTTTAGTAGAAGCTGTTTTATAACCGCAGCTGCTATAGCTAAGTTCAATTATTCAATATCTGGGTGACCGAGCTTTGCTCGGTGTTTATTTTTTAGTAATTATATGACATTTTCTAAGAATCATACGAGCCGTTTTCGAAATTCAGATTATATAGAAATATATATACAAGAATTGCTCGTTTAAAGGTATAGGTATAGGATTCTATTGCTAATGGAACGAAATTCAGAGATTTCGAAGAGCTACATAGTATTGTCGTATAAGTACAATAGATAAGTCACATTATAATAGGTACCTATGGTTAAGGCTGATTTTCCAAAGAATATTTCAGAAAAGGTTCTCTATTCTACCGCTATGTTTTTGTGGTTTCAACGGTGTCCATCTATAACTTTGTTAATTTTTCCACCCATTCGAAACTTCTTTATTTCTTTATGGATTTAGCGCCTTGTTAATTCCATATGAAAACTAGGAAGAAAATATCATAAAGATCTTTCGACAAAGAAGGAACTCCCCACTGTTCGTTCAAAAGTTTGCCTATCTTAACTAATTTTGATAAACCGTTTTGCTGTGACTTCTTAGTGCTTGAGATCTTTAATGATCTTATCGATATACGAGTACTCAGCTGAAACTGGCCCACAGCTCTCCAGAAACTACTCTATAGTAGATATTTTCTGTAATCCAGCTTGAGAAAGACGTGTCCGGGTTTTTTTCCTAAGAGTGTATGTTTTTTATTTTTATCGTCATATCAAGTATTTTGTTTTTTTTTTATACATTTTTTTGAATCTAAAATTAGTTAGTGAATTCGAATAAGACATAAAATGTTTTATGTGGCAGTTCATCAGTTCATTTGCTTTTAGGTCGCGTAAAAATAGGTCAAGCGTTCTCTTGTCATTAGGCAGGCATGTTTGCTTTGTTTAAACATAATGTAACTAACTGATTAAGAATATGTATCACGCAGGAATGGTTTTATTTTAAAGATACAGAATATGAATACTTATTTAAATTATTATGAATCACTACATTGGCTCCAACCATGTTTTCTGTTTATTTTAGGTGGGTAGGTACTAAATGCGTCTCCGGAAGAAAATTATATCTACGCAATTCATACACATAACACAACTCAACTTTTTGGTAGATATTTAGTGTTTTGGACTAAATTGTTTCATTTTCTTTTGCGATTTTAGTAACGCTGCGCTAATAAAGTAAGATGTACGAGGTTTTGACAAAAATAACGATAACTTGGCAGCTTAAAATATATTGTTGCAAGCCCTCATTTTTTCATAGCTGGAAAATAGGACAGTGCATAAAAGACATAATGAGTTGACAAACAACAATGGCCCGACGGTGTTTAAAAATACTACATGGCATAGATACGAAACTAATTAGAATAACTAACGTGTGCGCCCCGCGGGTCGGCAACTTTTCACACAACCCTTTGGTTACAATTTTTCAGTTTTCTTATTTGCATAGTCGGAATCGAAGACCTGACTGCCCAAAAAAAAGAGTGTAATGTTTTAAGGGCTTATTATATGTATGCATGTATATATTTGAGTTTTTTTATTCCACCATAACATCTGAACGGCTGAATAGATTTGGACATAATATGTGGTATCGTTAGAATTCTTACATCATCCCGAGTAACGTAGGCTATATTTTTTTTGGAAAAAGTCGTTATACCACAGGGCGATCGTGTTTTTCAATTTTTAAATTATTTACTTGTTGATTCTGTTTTTTAACTGCGTAGTATACGAGTAAGTCTCATTCTTTCGCACAATTCTATACAAACCATGAGGCCAATGCTGTTAAAAATGAGGTTTAACAAATTTTTAGGGCACGTAATTGGCTAGAGAACTTGGGCTTTATTTCTGGGCTCCGAACTATTAGGTCTGATGGTTATATCTCAATACTAGGTCTTACAGAGTGATTTCTATTTACATGTATGTATGGTCTGTTCCTTTAATTCCGCGGGTTTTCACCGAAAGGTCTGAGTTGACTACCAAAGGGAAAAACGGTAAACAAAGTAAGGTTCTTAAAAACAAAAAGCATTTTAACTCGATATTATTTAAATATTCAGAAATAACTATTGGATTGCGAGTGTGCAAGCCAGTAATATGGGTACAGGGGTTCCGGAGTCCGGTCCGTGTCACAACAGTGCGTGACACTCGCGAGTAAGTGACGTGTAGGTCCACATTTAGCCCAGCAAGTGTTCTTGGCATACCTCCCGGGCTCTTCCCATTTTCACGCGTACTCAAAGCCGATTTTCATCGAAGTTTCGCGCGGTCATTCCCTTGGACTCCGACGCAGCGGTGTATTGTATTTTATTTACTAACACTCAATACAACTTTACTGTTCAGTGTCCCGATGGAATAGGCGATAGTATGTATACTGATTTGTTTAAAAACATCGACATTCTAACAGTAATATAGTTTAACGTAGTACCTACGTAAATCTGTTTCAAAAGCTCGTATGTTGAAAATAATGTAGAAAAATTTACTTTGAAAGCCACAGCACACATGAATTAGGTGCGATATTTTGCGGCACCGGGGACAGAAATTTGCTCGTGGCCGTTAAATGGACCGTTAGGTACAATATAACTTACCAAATCGCGCCCCATGGTCCATAATAGCTCTCAATCGCATGCACCGTTGGAATCCCGGACGCTTGTTTAACTCATATTGTTTTTGTGACGCGATGCTGCGACATTTGGATTTCTCATCCTCGCACAATACAAACGATCGCACGTATTCGACGGAATTCGATGATATTTGCTCTATTTCTGAATATAAACATTGCTCATGCAATATTATATTGTTAAAGATAATACAAAGTTCTCCTATTAATTTTAGCCTATTTACAAACAATGTAGCTTTTAGCTGTAAGAAGTGTTTAGATACCGCCAAGAAACACAAGCCCTTGGAGCTTGTGTTTTTTTATTTCTGAAGTAGGTATACTACGTAAAGTATTCATCATTACGTAGTACAAGTATACTAAATTACCTCGTGTAGATAATATTATACTTAACTAAAAAGGGGCCCGGTTTCGTGCAGCTGTGCAATCTACTCTGACATTATCTAAATAGGGCGCAAAATTCAATTTAAATAAATCCTACTTACCTAAGTAAGTAGAAAGGTATCTAGCTATCGACAAAACCGATGTAAGGAAACAATATATCCACGAGTGCTTATCATACAGTGTATAAATTGATACTATTACCTACAGCTGCAATACACACAATTGTTTTTAAAAATACCCAATATAAAATGCATTGAATATCACTGTAGGTAGACAAGGATGATAAGCGATTGGTATTCCATGTTAAAATTACTGAAATGAACGAATCATCTTACTCAATTCCGCATCGATCGCAGCCCAGAGCCAAAGTTGTATTTTACGATAACTACTTTTGTATTAAATGTACGAGTAAGTGCAGCATTAGGGCTAGAGTAGCAGACTCTATTGATTTTGCACTAAATCAAGTTTAACGACTTTAATTCAAATCTTATTTACTAATTAAAAACATACTGAGAGAAAACCCGTGCCCCGCCGTGATACACGATATTTCTTCTTTAATCTTTGATGCAGAATTAAAATTAATAATCTCTTCCGTTTGTTTTACGTTTTCGTCTAATAAATGTGTACCTGCTAAACGAACAACTGGAAATTACTTGCAGTCTTGGAAAAAATATGTTTTAATTCCTGGTTCCTGAAAAATTATTTTCAGTAGTTTCCCAGATTTGGAGCTATCGGGAACCAATATGAAGTAAATGAGTATTGTTGTCCAAAGTTTCTTATGCAAAACATACTACTTATTAGCGAAAAACTAAATAAAATTTGAATTTCGCGCTCGGATGGTAGCCATACCCATATTTTGATGAACTAAAAAGCTATAAGTGTCTTCAACGGGACTTTTTTTACAGACCTTACCGCATTTTACGTCAATGTACAATGTGTGGACAAATATTTCAAAATAGCGTGCAATAGGAAGCCTGTGCTACATGAAAAATAATAATTTACCGGACGACAGCTGTTTTCAAGAATTTCTTGAGGCCATCGACACGATGTAAACGGTGACAAGGAACCGAATGTTTCTTGTCTTCTGTATTGTACCACGAGCCGGCGACGCGACGTAGGTCATGACGGGTATTTCCGTCCTCTCCTTGATACAGGGCTCCCGCATATCATATGAGTAAGTTTAATATTAACTCTTTCGTCAGCCACCGCGTATGTCGATTTCGTTCGGTCATCTGTCGGCTCTAGCGAAATAGAATTGCGTGACTAACATACGTAAACAGTCACAACGTTCAATCAATATATACTCAGATATTGTTTTATAATATAAATAAGCATTATATACCTACATCTTACTGAGACATTTCTAAAAGTAAGGTTTCTTGTAATATTCCCGTATAAACAACAACATAGTAAATCGTCGTCGTAAATACAATCGTTGTCACTAGCAGGATAACTTTGTATGACAATAATTATACGTAACTTCCAAACTCCGTTTCTGAAATAGACCCGAGGTCAAAAAGGCTAATACCCTGCCAAACTTCTTGAGAGCCCCCAAATTGTCAATACACAATAAAAATGTTCTAAGTTCTTATCAAAGAGTTCTTGACCTAAAAGTATTTTTGCCCTCCATTTCATTATGGGGATCTAATAATATTTATTATTTTTATAATTTTGTATAAAAAATTTCGCGGTAGGTCATCACCTTACAATGTACATAGACATTATCATTATCATGTTTGAAAGAATTCTGTTTAATACATCAGAAGTTGGACTCTAACAGACGTGTGACCACGAGAATATCCATCCAAGTTAATTCATAGAAGTAGCTATAGTAGGTAAATCCATTAATTCAACTTATACTTTTCAACAATTACGGTCACACGATAAAGTTACGTTTTTCATAGTACCCAAGCTTACGTCACGCGACTCAAGAAAGTAATAGCTGATCGGAGCGTGCTCTCAATCTAGTCCAAGACATTGACCTATCTATTTGTCCGGCTGTGGGCTGCGGCCGGCTTTAGCAGCGCGTGTGCCGCGCACTGCAACTCCACGAATATACACCGAGTGGTATTTTTGACACAGCTGCTTGATTTATCACTTGTAATACTCTCAGAAGGGTCACGATTCAATGCACCTGTAATCCCTATCCAGCAGACTCTATTTACATATCGTGATACAACTCTATTATTCAAAACCATAAGACTTTTCGAAAATAATGCAGAATTGATGAATAACACCTGTAATATTTTACTGTGGAATTCATAAGCTAAACTATTAGTAGCTATTGGTTCCCGAATATTGAATAAATACGCGAACATTATAGTTTAAAATATAAGTTTTTGATTGAAGAATTTTTCCGTAAAATGCTTTATCCGAATCGTGTACTAAACACTTTTTAGTTCACCTTATAGGGAATTTCATAATTGAAATTGCTCGTTATCAACTTTCGTGAAAGTGTGGACTAAGGCTACACATAAATTGAACAAAAAAAAACTAAATATCAATTTATGTAACAAAAGCAATGATACTATGAAGGTACCTATATGTCAGAAACAAAGTGGTCGTCCGTAGTATTAGCTCCACTCACAGACGACTATTCCCCTGAGACCCCTCCATATGAGATAGCATTAGTGTGTATATGGGATAGTATTTATCTACAAACGTTTATGATATCGATATATACTCGTATGTAGGAGATATTTTATACGAGGACATACAACTATTCGAATAATCGTGCTACTATAGATGGTCTTCATGAAGAGTAACCAACAAAATTAGTGACGTTATTACACTCGTAGGTAGCTCAAACTCGGGTCGATAACAGTTTGAGTCCAGTATGGTAAAAGGTAAAATATAAACTGCAACCACTCTACAGATCCATCATATGAATTCAATCAACGGGCGAACAAATTCCCAACTCCCATCACACATCACTGTTAGTGAAGCTTTTAAAAGCTCGCAATACGTGACTGTGACGTGTTTAAAAATATTTACTGACACTCGTCAGTCACAGATTGTTTTAAGAGAAGAGAGCGGATGTAATCTGAATTTGACCTTTATATTATCTCAATTTTATAAAGTCCGGGGTCGTTATGAGGATTCCGTGATCCCTCGGTATTATATTATTTAAATTTGACATGTTTCTGACTATTAATAAAACTACAGATAAGTTTGTTCGGGTTCTGTTTCATTCATTCGTTTCAGCTCACGGACGTCTACTGCTAGATAAAGGCCTCCTACAATGATTTCCAGCCTACACGGGAAAGCGCAGTGTTGGCAAATCTCTGACCAGATGGACTGACGACATTAAAAGAGTTGCGGAAAGGCGCTGGATACCAGTAGTGCAGGACCGTTTGGGCTCAATGATATATTATAATTGATTGTAATATATGGGCTGGTTCTGTTTATATCTACAATTTTTAAAAATTCCAAAATTAGTGACATCACAAGAACAATATTGAAGTCAAAAATGTATGGTGTCTTTAATTCCTTCTTTCCCTTAATTCCTTCCTTCAAATTCTTCCAGTGAGCTCTGTCGGTAGCTACAGTCTGAGCTCAAAGTTAGTCGGTGGACGTATATATATACGTATAGTATTGCTTCGAAGTTTACAATGTCTGATAAAGACGTCTTTGAATCCAAAACGTTTCGGATAATGTTATGTTTTTGTAGTAACATTTGTTGTCATAATATACACATCTTGAGCAATAAAGCTAAATTAGTTTTATGTCATCCGGTAATATAAAGTAATTTTGTGGTGAAGCAACCACAAATTAGCTTCTTTGGATTTGTGTTCTTTGGATAGAAAAGCGTATACTTTGCAATAATATATTAAGTATCCAAACAATCATTGTGAATTTTAAAAAGTATCTAGGTAGGTACTTAGAACCCGTCTTTGTGCAACGGGAATCGGCCATAGTAGCCAGCGAATTAAAATTTTATTTAGTTTTCGCAAATAGTAGTTTCCCAGATTTGAAGCGATAACTTCGCTTCAAATCTGGGAAATTGCAGAAACTTATCTTTTGGGAACTAATATGATTTAAATTCGAATGTTGAGCAAAGTTTTTATTAAGAACATGTAGATACATATATTTTATGCTCGCAAAACTCATTGCCATAAGCCTAGGTACGATGTATATTTACTTAGCCTACTATTTTCGAAAAAACTAAATAAAATTGATTTTTCGCCGTACAAATGTGGTACTGGTAGCTTACTATACAACTTTGCGATGGAATAATTGCAATAGAGATTTAAAGCAATTAACTGATGTCAATAAAAATGATTGTTAATTTGTAAGGAAATAATGAACGTGTCAAAGGCTTCCTCGCTGTACATGGCAGACACTGTTTTTACTACGCGTGACCTATAAAGTGTCTAATTTAATGGCTATCAATAATGGTCGAATTTACGAGCCATTCCACCATTTTACGATACATTGGCAAGCAGCCGATCCAGCATCGATGCACGGGTGAGACACTGTCAAAACTTTCACATATTATAGGTTACCTACCTATTCTTTAAATCAATAAAAAAATGATTAGGTAAAAATGTGACAGATAAGATATAGGTATGTAATAACCTAGCTATTTAATTAAATATTTAAATAAACTTTACTAAATATTACCAAAAAATATAGCCAGCTTTGTTCCTATCCTTGGCTAAATCTAAGAAGCTATAGGTATCTATCACAAACATAAATCTCTTCCAATTCCAAGAGTCATTAATAATAGTACGTTAAAGTAATGATTTAAATTATATCTCATTTTTACGGGACTAATCAATGATACACGGGTAGTAATTACTTAACCCCGTTAAAAATTATACTTATTTCAACGAAACTAAATAAATGTTAATGAGAAGAAAAATATCAACAAATAATTTTATCAAATCAACAAAATATAAAAGGTTTTAATTAAATTAATTGGAGCAGCATACCTAGTAGGTATCTACTCTGTCGCATTTATAATAATTGAATGATTTAAACAAAACGCTGAACGCTGCAGTTGCTTTGTATTTAGGTTACAATCAAGTTTGTTACAATAAAGCTAAATAACTCATTTAAAACGTTACGGAACCGCTACATTTCATATGAACTTTGTTTATGTTATAATTTACAGCGTGCAGAGCTGAGATAAACTTTGTATACTGTAGTCCCACTTCTTGCCCCTCTACTCGCTAGCTAGACGTAGATACCTGTATGTAGGTAGTTAGTTAGATATCGACTCTACAAATGCTAACGTTTCCGCATCGTTTTGAATTTAATTATGTCAAATTATATCTCTTTATAACCCGTTCGCGGACGCTTTTACGATGACTTCCCTTTCCACTTCATACTCGTACTACCGCCACCCGCATTCGTCTGAGAACAGACGAGCGCAGGTCGCGGTAGTCTGAAGTGGGAGGGAAAGTTATCGGCAAATCGTCTGCGAACGGGTAGTAATAATCGCCTTACCATAACGCGATATCGAAGTTCCATCATAAGAGACTGATAGGAAACACTGAAGTGATGAAAGTTTACTGAAGACCTTTGTCCCCTGCAGCTTTCACCGGGATGTCACCGAGAACAAGAAGACAGCGCCGAAGTAGCAGTCATACGTTTACCAAGGCCGTGTATGTCCATCATACGCCCGTCACGACATCTTGATCTTATACCTACCGAAATCTCTTAGACGTCCCAACTACTAAACGCCGACACAAAACGCAACTCACGCGATACGCAATTAATTAAACCTTCTTCGTCAAAGTACATTATGACACTGTGTATGGGTTCAGAAAGTGGCCGCCACTGGCCATCAGTGGCTGTTCCGCGCTTCAGCTACCTTTGTAACCGCGTCTAGCGTTTAGTCCGCTACTAAAATAGTTTGTGGCTGTCATGTGTGGCCTGTGCGTGGCGACAGTAAGCGGTACTTTCAGTAACTTGATGGACGCAGAGAAAGAACTCTACGTAGATTGATAAATATCAAACACAGAGATGTCATTGCTCATTCTCACGGGTTCACACCATTCTTTGGTAAAAATCTAAAGACAAAATAACTTTATAAGGTTGACACAAAATTAGAAAGTAACAATCCGATGCGAACTATTGCGAGTGTCGTGAAATAAGTGTCCAAAACATGCTACTGTTTAATCCTCACTGACCATCACATGGCTAATCGTAACCTTAATATATACTGCGCTTCGGAGAACGGTTCAATTGAGTTATTCTCTTCCGTTCACTCGTAAAACGGAATTGACGTTCAGGTCCTATACAACTAACGTTGCGCTTCCAACATCTGTTTCAGCCAATATTAAAATTGATTACAGACTTCTACGCAATCAGCACTGCAGTTCGTTTATTATACTGAAATTGCAAATTACGTCAGCTGTACTAACTTATAAGAAACGGTACCATGTATCGTAACATCAATCACATTATTACCTATTAAAAAACGTAACGTGATAAGACGTTTATAATTTTTTTAATCAAGATCAAGGTTTATTTGATATTTTTATTTAACAAAAACGTACTGAATAATTATATTTTGCTGTATAAATTCGGACACGTCAAACTAGCTATCGACGCTAAGCCTACGATGTGCTCGTACCTAGAGGGCCTTAGATGTAGCTTCAACATTCCGCAAAAATATGAGGTCAGGAACGCGTGAACATCGCGACAAAAAATTTTAGTTTTCACACATTGGGCCACCGACGAGCTAAACCATTTTAGAAAATATTAGTGTACGAGAAACAGTTAATAACTCAATAATATCGGCTTTTATGCACTGGACTGTTTAGCAGCAGCAAAACTCAACCGAAAAGCCTGTGTTCACATGATTATTTATGACTGAATTAGTTACTTTATCACACCAAATTAGTTCAATTCCCTTAGAACAAAGTAAAACGTATTTAAATACTTTGTTCGCTTTACGTAAGTTATTTATAAAAACGCGGAAGGACTGTACATTGCACACTACACTGCTAAATAGGTACATACTTTTAGTATTGATCATTATTCCTGACTTTAGAATATTTAAATAGGTACGCATAAAAAAGAAAATTATCCCGTACGGGGCCTGACTCATTTTTCCGTATATCATATTGTTGTTGGACAAGGCATAGGTAATACAATTTGCATATTTAATCAGTCCGATTGTGAGATTACTCTCGACAAACAAACGTACCCCTTTACAAGTCTTCATAAATGTTATATTGTTGGAAAAAGGTCTCCTCACATGACATTTCTTGTGATATTCAGCTATCACCTTCAATATTTTCAAGACCTTGGCCACAGGCCACATGACACCGTGTTGGTTGCGTACCAAGGTTTTTGCAGCTGGTGCTTGGTCGCCACTTTAGTAGCCGACAGGTCCAGCGGTCATCCGAAGTCCTATTATAAACCTCCTTGCCTCGGCCATCATCTGGTCCGAGACACGTACAAAACAATAGGTCTGTCTATGCCGTTCTTTTATGTAAATTCGTAAATTCATATTATTTCATATTATTCTTATGTGGAGCATAGCCCGCCGATACGATACCATACCGAGCATAGTCCGCTCCATCATTCGCCTACTTACCTACAGCTTTGACTTTGTTTCGTGTTTATGACCATGATCCCGAACCGAAAGAGAAGTAGCTACCTACCTCTTATATTTATATTAAATATGCTGGGACGTTTTAATGATACAATCACACAGTTCCAGTTCCTGTAAACAGGCACGCGAGCGTGGGCCTCGGGCCGCCGCCCGATCGGACGGATGACCAGTCGTTAATGAGGATTTATCGCCTTTACCGCACCGCGTACACTAGTAACTCAAATTAGCGACGTTTATTGTTGTGCACATCATAATTATACCGTACCTAACAGTTAAGTAACTTTTATATAGTAGGTACGCATGTGCGACTTTTTCTTTATTTTTACACATTACAAGTTAGTATATGACTGCAATCTCACCTATCTTAGTGACGATGTAGTTGAAAATGATATTGCACCGACTTGGACGTGGTAAGGAACCACGGTTGCTGCAAAGCATCTCACCGGAGTGCTAAATCGATTGACGGTAGAGTAACAACCTGCGGCCTAAGGTTGCCATCATGCCAGTGACTATCATTTTTTGATACGCACCGAGTTACAGAATGGGCCCATGTTTATTTATTAATCTATATCTGAGATATTGATTAATTTTCTCATTCAGTGATTGTTTGAAGTAGTAAAAAATAGTCAACGTAAGGATTTAAAATTCATAAGAACCATAGGTATGTGCAGTTCAGATTTGAATCACTATAGTCTATAACGCTAGAAGTCTTGTCATTGAACTAAATCAAACGAAAACGTACAAAATGACCATTCATTATTATTTTATGACCATAGTAGTATTTCGTTTCTGTATTTCCTTACAGTGTGAAATGAGTTTTGTATTACCTACTTCCATAGCGTATTTCGTCATTGCCTACTTCCTATTGACGTCATAGTACGAAGGTCCTATTTTATTCGTAAGACGAAAACTTTTTTAAATCGTAAAAACAGGCTCCAGTATGCCTTCACAAGAAGCTTTTATAAGTAGGTGGTACATAAATGAGAGCTCAATTCGTGACCGAGATCTCTTTTCTCTTATAGAGGTTTCTCATTAACCTGAGTTTCAGAGTTAGGAGGGCAAAATGACCAGACCTGGCAAATTCTCTTATTATATAGAGTTACCCAGTCTTACTTAGGTACTCATGGTTCCACTGTACAAGCACTATGTATCCCATTTTCACAGACACATCACGTTTCTCGTTTACAGTCATGTTGTCAGTCAAAATTGTACGGCTGAAGATCCTGCAATATGTGCCACAAAGTCTGTTTTCTTCACATGTCAGTCCCATTACGTACAACGAACCGACGCTAAACAGAAATCCTATACCTTTAAACGAGCAATTCTTGTATATATATATATTTCTATATAATCTGGATCTCGGCAACGGCTCCAACGATTTTCATGAAATTTAGTATACAGGGGGTTTTGGGGGCGATAAATCGATCTAGCTAGGATTCATTTTTAGTAAATGTCGAATTTACCAAAAAAAAAATAATAAAAATATGACTTCTGCTGCCATCTATTAGCCAGTAGTTAAACTACCGAGCGAAGCACTTCTGCTGCCATCTATTATCCAGTAGTTAAACTACCGAGCGAAGCTCGGTCAACCAGATATTATATATTGGAGTGTGTACGAATGTACGTGTAGGTGGTGAACAAATCTTTGGTGTCATAATACTAAAAATGTTTCCGAATAACGCAAATTGCCTACTTTATGTAATCTACTGTTAACTGTACACACACTTCCACGGCTGATTTATCTTTTGTTTCATCGTTTTTATTCCATAAAAACTTTTCAACAGCTTGCTTGGTAATAACATTAGTATTATTATTATAACGTTGTCTAATAAATTACCTGAGGTAAATGTTTCATTCTGGAGGAATCTTATAAACACTTGTTTTACACATGATGTAATTTAAATATTGAAGTAGTGTTTTACATAAATGAACAACAATACAGGCATATAAAGCTGACTTTTTTATCGTATTTACATGGACTTCAGTGGAAATGCACCATCATAAACATTCTTTAATTCTAAGCTATATTATTACATAGTGTTAGTACCTAAGTTAACGTAACTTTTAGGTAAAAGTTAAAAAAATTGTTGTGCGTTATTTAACCACCCTTGTCTCAGATTAGGCCCATTATGCTCAGTTATCTATATTTTCAGAGGGAAATCAAAAATATTCTAAAGTAACAAAAATTCCAACGTATTGTATACATTAGTTAAATTTTTTTTGTTGTTTAGTAATTCAAAAATAATTACGTACATTTAAAAAAATACTAACAGATAAACAGTGCAAATTGCGCTAGTTCGTTCTTATTGACAAATTCTTTCTGCATACAGTGTGAAATCTATTTTTATACACTTTTATACACTTTTTGTTACCAAACTACAAACAAAGGAAAAATGGAATTGAGATCACATATCTCTAATCTGCCTTTAATTTCAATTTTACGAGAGTGTTTCAGTAGATTCACAAGCAATAAATTGAAGAGCGGCCACTAGCAATAAAAGAATCTGTTTCGAATGAAGTGTGTAAATATAGAAATGCAGGAATACACCAACAAATTCTTAAGCATTTGTTTTTAGCTACACATCATTCTGATGGACTGGTTCAGATAGATGCAGGTCCTATTTATTACGAGTATGTGAGCCTATGATATAACTATTCCAAATTTCATGTCGATATCTTCAGTAGTTACTGAAATAAAGGGTCACACGGTCAGACAGACCGACAGATGGACAGACAGACGGACAGACGGAGGACAACAAAGTGATCTTATATAAGGGTTACATGTTTTTTTCTTTTGAGGTACGGAACCCTAATAAACTAAAAAATACTTCTAAATTAGTTTTTGAGTATTAGTTTTCTAGATTGTAAAATACAATAATGACAAAACAGTGCTTAAAAATATGTCTGATAATAAAGGTTGTATAAAAAAAAATCCAATATCTCTACACAGCTTCGTAGCACTTTATCTACGATATTCGTAGCCGCAGCGCAAAGCCTGTACAAGTTGTTGTATTTTCGATTGTTGTTGAATCTCGATTCAATTTCGCCGTACTATATAATATATGCGTGGAGTTAACTGAAAACGTTAGCTAAATAGTTTGCTGTTCTGTGCCGAAAACGTATAACGCTATCGAATTCTTATAGCATTACCACAGTGTTAAAATCCCAGTAGGACAGAATATCTTTAAACTGTGACATTAATGAAATTTTTTTGTATACATCATTAGAATCAATCAAATATCAGAATTCGTTATTTATTTGACACGTGAATAATATTTTTCGGAAGTCAGACTTCTGGCAAACAGCCATTCACGAGCGGGCACCGTCACATTGTCAGCTCGGACGGAAAATTTTTCAAATGAATCTAATAAAAATACACTCTTTTTTAGATTTTTTTAAATGGAAATGTACAATAAAACTTATCACTAGCTTATTCTAATTACTATACAACTATACAAATCTAGCCCGAGCTTAATGATGCCAAGAATACTGGCTGAATTTCCGCGTTGAACAGCACGGCTGATACGTTGCGCAAAAAATGAGCCAGCCCTTCTGTCACCAGTCGAGGCTATTAACCGCGGGGAAAGCTTCTCGAAGGATTTTTTTTGCACTATGACTCTATGTCCTGATGTCAAAAACTTAAAGATTTTATACAACTTTCAAAACAACGTGATATAGGTTTTAGAATTAAGAACAATTACATTAATCGTTGTTTAAAATGGCGGCCCAAGTTTAAAATACTGCATGCGATTTACAAAAATACAAAAGCACATCAAACTAAATCACGATTAGTTTCTTAGTGACCTCACATATTTTTAAACATTAAAAAAATACAATTGAGAACCTCCTCCTTTTTTCCGGTTGAAAGAGATAGGACAAAATAGGCTCCAATTTTATTAGTTAACTACCAAACAAAATACAGAATCAGTCCACTGATATTTTTATGTGATCAATGCCGCTGCCCGCTAAATATAGAGCGTGAACTTCCGAGTGTCGAGAGAAAGTTTAATTAGCTCTGAGAGAGTATTGCAGCAATGTGACAGGGAGCCAAGTGTACGCATCTGCACCACGCTTATAGTTCCCAGCAGGTGACGCTGCAGTCAGTAGTCACCAGTGAGCAGTCACATAAAGGCGACGTGGGCGCCTGGGGGGCTGCCAGCCACAGGCCACATGCCAACTAGGTGAAACTACTCAGCGAAAAACTAGTACAAATAGAGAGATCTTCATGTTACTCGTGTTATTTATTCGTCTCAACAACTCATGTGTGTACCCATAAAACACTTTTTGGCAAGTTCGAAGTGATGCGGCTAATACCTAGAGTTGGAAAATTGTTGGGATGAAATGAATTGCATTTAAAAAAATCGTTGACAACTATAATATTATAATAATATTTAATAGGAATTTCTTCATACCCACAAAGACCATTCTATGGATATGAAGAAATTACTTAGAATAAATTTTAAGTACTTAGAAATTACTTAGAATAAATTTTAAGTAATTTCTCCATACTCAAATAGACCATTCTATAGATATTGTCATATCACATTCCTAACATTTACTTTTTAGGGTTCCATACCAAAATGGTAAAATGGAACCCTTATGGTGAGACTTTCTCCGTCCGTCCGTCCGTCCATCCGTCCGTCCGTCCGTCCGTCCATCCGTCCGTCCGTCCGTCCGTCTGTCACACTCGATTATTTTATTTTTTAACACAAATTGATTTATTTATACACCAAGGTATGGAACCAAGTATCATCCGAGTGCCGTTGAGAAAAGTGTCTTTAGGCGTTTTCTGTAGGTAAGTACATTAGTTAGATCGATAGTGCCAGAAATATAATTGCAAAGAATGCATACCTATTTCATCATTGCATGTTGTTTTGTCTATCAATCATCACATTCTTTAATGCTATTTATTTAATGCTAACATTTAACAACACATGAGAGTTCATAAAACTTTACAGCATGATCGATGAAATGAATGCAAAAAACATTTGCCAAGTAATTTTATATCCATTATTTTATGCCTCGGCTCACAAGTGTTTCCTTCCTGTTCGTGTCCGGTACGCGTCATGAGGTGATTATGTGATACAATGATTTTTAGTGTTCCGTACCCAAAAGGTAAAATGGGACCCACGAAACTCTACCAGGCCATGTTCACTTGTCACGTGATCGAGGAAGCTACAGGTAGCCGTCAAGACGGACTGATTTCAGTCGGCCGCCGCGCGTCGGGTAGGTTGCACGCGTTAGTTCTTGTACGATCGATCAATCGATCGATCACGCGCTGCGTGCGCCTGATTACGAGGCGACCTTAGTACCTACGTCGAACTCGAAAGAGATAAAGTTACACGATAGAAAGAGAACATCTCTCTCTCTCTCTATCACAATCGTAACCATACAGGATAGGTTTACTTTATAATAACTATTCAGCGTTGATCTTAATAATAATAAGGAAACCTCAGTGCGTTATCCCGAATCGCACTTGACTACTTTATGTAATCTACTGTTAACTGTACACACACTTCCACGGCTGATTTATCTTTTGTTTCATCGTTTTTATTCCATAAAAACTTCTCAACAGCTTGCTTGGTAATAACATTAGTATTATTATTATAACGTTGTCTAATAAATTACCTGAGGTAAATGTTTCATTCTGGAGGAATCTTATAAACACTTGTTTTACACATGATTTAATTTAAATATTGAAGTAGTGTTTTACATAAATGAACAACAATACAGGCATATAAAGCTGACTTTTTTATCGTATTTACATGGACTTCAGTGGAAATGCACCATCATAAACATTCTTTAATTCTAAGCTATATTATTACATAGTGTTAGTACCTAAGTTAACGTAACTTTTAGGTAAAAGTTAAAAAAATTGTTGTGCGTTATTTAACCACCCTTGTCTCAGATTAGGCCCATTATGCTCAGTTATCTATATTTTCAGAGGGAAATCAAAAATATTCTAAAGTAACAAAAATTCCAACGTATTGTATACATTAGTTAAATTTTTTTTGTTGTTTAGTAATTCAAAAATAATTACGTACATTTAAAAAAATACTAACAGATAAACAGTGCAAATTGCGCTAGTTCGTTCTTATTGACAAATTCTTTCTGCATACAGTGTGAAATCTATTTTTATACACTTTTATACACTTTTTGTTACCAAACTACAAACAAAGGAAAAATGGAATTGAGATCACATATCTCTAATCTGCCTTTAATTTCAATTTTACGAGAGTGTTTCAGTAGATTCACAAGCAATAAATTGAAGAGCGGCCACTAGCAATAAAAGAATCTGTTTCGAATGAAGTGTGTAAATATAGAAATGCAGGAATACACCAACAAATTCTTAAGCATTTGTTTTTAGCTACACATCATTCTGATGGACTGGTTCAGATAGATGCAGGTCCTATTTATTACGAGTATGTGAGCCTATGATATAACTATTCCAAATTTCATGTCGATATCTTCAGTAGTTACTGAAATAAAGGGTCACACGGTCAGACAGACCGACAGATGGACAGACAGACGGACAGACGGAGGACAACAAAGTGATCTTATATAAGGGTTACATGTTTTTTTCTTTTGAGGTACGGAACCCTAATAAACTAAAAAATACTTCTAAATTAGTTTTTGAGTATTAGTTTTCTAGATTGTAAAATACAATAATGACAAAACAGTGCTTAAAAATATGTCTGATAATAAAGGTTGTATAAAAAAAAATCCAATATCTCTACACAGCTTCGTAGCACTTTATCTACGATATTCGTAGCCGCAGCGCAAAGCCTGTACAAGTTGTTGTATTTTCGATTGTTGTTGAATCTCGATTCAATTTCGCCGTACTATATAAT
Source organism: Coenonympha glycerion (assembly GCA_963855885.1). Lineage (NCBI taxonomy): Eukaryota > Metazoa > Arthropoda > Insecta > Lepidoptera > Nymphalidae > Coenonympha > Coenonympha glycerion. Next base: position 9,565,041 of record OY979636.1, on the reverse strand, counting down.
ATATGCGTGGAGTTAACTGAAAACGTTAGCTAAATAGTTTGCTGTTCTGTGCCGAAAACGTATAACGCTATCGAATTCTTATAGCATTACCACAGTGTTAAAATCCCAGTAGGACAGAATATCTTTAAACTGTGACATTAATGAAATTTTTTTGTATACATCATTAGAATCAATCAAATATCAGAATTCGTTATTTATTTGACACGTGAATAATATTTTTCGGAAGTCAGACTTCTGGCAAACAGCCATTCACGAGCGGGCACCGTCACATTGTCAGCTCGGACGGAAAATTTTTCAAATGAATCTAATAAAAATACACTCTTTTTTAGATTTTTTTAAATGGAAATGTACAATAAAACTTATCACTAGCTTATTCTAATTACTATACAACTATACAAATCTAGCCCGAGCTTAATGATGCCAAGAATACTGGCTGAATTTCCGCGTTGAACAGCACGGCTGATACGTTGCGCAAAAAATGAGCCAGCCCTTCTGTCACCAGTCGAGGCTATTAACCGCGGGGAAAGCTTCTCGAAGGATTTTTTTTGCACTATGACTCTATGTCCTGATGTCAAAAACTTAAAGATTTTATACAACTTTCAAAACAACGTGATATAGGTTTTAGAATTAAGAACAATTACATTAATCGTTGTTTAAAATGGCGGCCCAAGTTTAAAATACTGCATGCGATTTACAAAAATACAAAAGCACATCAAACTAAATCACGATTAGTTTCTTAGTGACCTCACATATTTTTAAACATTAAAAAAATACAATTGAGAACCTCCTCCTTTTTTCCGGTTGAAAGAGATAGGACAAAATAGGCTCCAATTTTATTAGTTAACTACCAAACAAAATACAGAATCAGTCCACTGATATTTTTATGTGATCAATGCCGCTGCCCGCTAAATATAGAGCGTGAACTTCCGAGTGTCGAGAGAAAGTTTAATTAGCTCTGAGAGAGTATTGCAGCAATGTGACAGGGAGCCAAGTGTACGCATCTGCACCACGCTTATAGTTCCCAGCAGGTGACGCTGCAGTCAGTAGTCACCAGTGAGCAGTCACATAAAGGCGACGTGGGCGCCTGGGGGGCTGCCAGCCACAGGCCACATGCCAACTAGGTGAAACTACTCAGCGAAAAACTAGTACAAATAGAGAGATCTTCATGTTACTCGTGTTATTTATTCGTCTCAACAACTCATGTGTGTACCCATAAAACACTTTTTGGCAAGTTCGAAGTGATGCGGCTAATACCTAGAGTTGGAAAATTGTTGGGATGAAATGAATTGCATTTAAAAAAATCGTTGACAACTATAATATTATAATAATATTTAATAGGAATTTCTTCATACCCACAAAGACCATTCTATGGATATGAAGAAATTACTTAGAATAAATTTTAAGTACTTAGAAATTACTTAGAATAAATTTTAAGTAATTTCTCCATACTCAAATAGACCATTCTATAGATATTGTCATATCACATTCCTAACATTTACTTTTTAGGGTTCCATACCAAAATGGTAAAATGGAACCCTTATGGTGAGACTTTCTCCGTCCGTCCGTCCGTCCATCCGTCCGTCCGTCCGTCCGTCCATCCGTCCGTCCGTCCGTCCGTCTGTCACACTCGATTATTTTATTTTTTAACACAAATTGATTTATTTATACACCAAGGTATGGAACCAAGTATCATCCGAGTGCCGTTGAGAAAAGTGTCTTTAGGCGTTTTCTGTAGGTAAGTACATTAGTTAGATCGATAGTGCCAGAAATATAATTGCAAAGAATGCATACCTATTTCATCATTGCATGTTGTTTTGTCTATCAATCATCACATTCTTTAATGCTATTTATTTAATGCTAACATTTAACAACACATGAGAGTTCATAAAACTTTACAGCATGATCGATGAAATGAATGCAAAAAACATTTGCCAAGTAATTTTATATCCATTATTTTATGCCTCGGCTCACAAGTGTTTCCTTCCTGTTCGTGTCCGGTACGCGTCATGAGGTGATTATGTGATACAATGATTTTTAGTGTTCCGTACCCAAAAGGTAAAATGGGACCCACGAAACTCTACCAGGCCATGTTCACTTGTCACGTGATCGAGGAAGCTACAGGTAGCCGTCAAGACGGACTGATTTCAGTCGGCCGCCGCGCGTCGGGTAGGTTGCACGCGTTAGTTCTTGTACGATCGATCAATCGATCGATCACGCGCTGCGTGCGCCTGATTACGAGGCGACCTTAGTACCTACGTCGAACTCGAAAGAGATAAAGTTACACGATAGAAAGAGAACATCTCTCTCTCTCTCTATCACAATCGTAACCATACAGGATAGGTTTACTTTATAATAACTATTCAGCGTTGATCTTAATAATAATAAGGAAACCTCAGTGCGTTATCCCGAATCGCACTTGACCAATTTTCAATAGTTGAAATTTTTACGTGTAACACCTACGAAATATTAAAAAATTTATAATATTAGTTTGTATGGTGGTATGATGCGCAATTAAAAAGCTCAAAGCCAAAAAATACCGCGCTCTAGGGACCAAAGTCTAGATGTGTACATGAATAACCTATGCCTGCCAAGTGCCAACCCACCTAATATAAAATTCCTCTTGAGTGGTAAGAGCCCGCAACGTTTAGTGGAGTAGGCAGGTAGTCCTGCTTTGGGAACATAAAGAGAACTTTTATTTGTATGTTATGTATACTGGCGACCCGACCTTGCTACGCGATGTTATTTCGAGCTCCTAGCAATATTTTATTCATTACTGTAGCTTTCGCCAGCATCTGTTACGACTTACGAGTAAACTTCAGAACGTCGTTACTTTCCAATTTATTTGAAACAAATTGCACCCGCTCGCTCGCCTTCTTTTCATATTTATTATTATTTAACACTTCTACTTAGGTACAACGACCTATGTTCGTTTTCACCAACACTTTAAGAAACGCCTAAGCCGATAGGTGACAGTTTTTCCTTACAACAACTGTCACCTAAGGGCGTCCCTTAAAATGTTAGTGAAAACGAGCATTAGTCCATCTAAAGTTTGACCCACCTATATATAGGCAGATATGTCCTCAATTTGTTACTTAGATGTCAATGCTTCAATTAATAATAATTAATTCACCTATAAACAGAAGTACTTAAGTATATTCTGCTAGCTGCTTAATGACCACAGATTCCTTTTCTGAGCTTATTGCAATGGTCAGATATCGATTTTGAACAGTGATGTGACACCTAATCTAAGATTTTGAAAGAATTGGGTCGAGCAAAGCCCCAGGTAAAAGCTTCTTAAGTACTTAATAAACCTTAGATTTACTTATTGAAATGACAAAGTTATACGAACTTGGCAGTTGGCACATCAAAAGGCCCGGTATTACCAAAGTAATCTCATTTAGATAAAATAAACGTTATCTTTGACGGTATCTTTGGCATAGGTAGATACGAGTACGGGATAGGGTAATCAATTTCATATTTCGCGATATCTGACAAAACCGACCCCTCGTATATAGGTCAGGGCCTCCGATAGACTGTTATATATATGAGATGTATATTATGAGAAGTTTCTATGTATTTGCAAAGGCATTGCCAATATTGCGTCCTTGCTTTACGTAATATAACTAAAATAATAATCCCGCGTCTCGACGTCAGAAGTCTACCTGATTAGGGGGTCTACCGTCTATGCAATGAGGAGTGCCAGATTGTCATTCCAGCATATGAGGTCCACAAGGCCCAATGCCTCCTATACGACCATTGTCTTTTCAGTTTCGGGACCCAGTAGGTACCATTCCTCCCTGGAACCTTGGGGCCGGGGCTCGCCCTGACCTTCCCTCGAAGTGTCTGGTATTAAAAATAAGTCAGATGCGAGCCCAACAAACAGGCTTTGCTCATGGGGAGCTGACGTATGAGACCCCGGAGGCTTCCAAAATGTGGTGAGCATGTCGACCGAGAGGGTTTTAAAGTAAAAGTCAAAATATCTTTATTTCACATAGACCTAACGTACAGGCTCTTGTAAAACGTCAATATGATATTTGTTGCATATATATGGTGATAATTTAACGGGTAAAAATCCCACATTCTTATATTACACATAATTTCCCCCATGTACAAAAGGTAACAGTCGCTAGTATGTCAGCATTTAGGGAAGAAATAAAACTGTCACTATCTATCAGCAATAGTATCGCTAATTGCATTGTATAATACATAGTAATTTATATATTGCACGCCTGTTGATTGATTGCACTGAGATTGTTGCGTTAACTCAATTATTAGCTGATACGAGTAGCTGCGGTGATAAGTGCGGGTACCGGTCCTGCCATATCGGTACTCACTAACGACACTCAAAACTGCGTCATTGCTAGATTAGCTACGTGGTACTTAAAACGAAAACACTTCTGAAATTATAAATATACTAGCTGTTGCCCGCGGCTCCGCCCGCGTGAATTACGATTTTTTTAGATATACCGTAAATTCCTTGATTTTCGCGGGATTCACCTGACCTGTACAGAAACCTGTTCTTACTTCGCACGGGTTATCTTGTAGTGATTTTGAAAACTCCTTTTTTTAATAAAAAATATAAAGTTTCATTAATAAGTAGTTGAAAGATCAAAATCCATCCATCCTTTTCATTGTGATTTTTATTCTGAAACCACGAAATATGACAAAAATTATTAAATCATGTGAAAAGTTGAATACTGGTGGTAGAAATCTTCTTTCAGTGTTCGGCCGGGTAGGTACCACTGGGATAAAATACTCTACAAACAATATTCCCCAGCCCAACATAAGAATTTTTGCTTCATCTCAATACAATCCTAAGTATCAGAATGGGCAATGGCTATATATTTCTTTACGTATAAAAAGACCTATGACGGTCAATCGGTTAGGACCAGTTAAGACTTAATAGTTAAAAATATTTGTGAACCATCATTTTACTCTTTCCATGTTGCGGATGATAAAAAAAGACGTGGCACTCTGGGAATGTCCACAAAAGTGAAAACTTTAATCTGTTCATGTGTCAACAGTGCCATCTTAATATTAAGTCAAGGAACAGTACATTACATGACAATTAATTATTTTTAACAAAAATTCGGTAGTACCTATCTCCAAGTTTGACATTCAAGTTCCACATAATTTGTAGAGATGGCGCGATACGGTATAACGTGGTGATAAATTCATGATTTTTGTTCACCCTAAAAGTGAAATACAAAATCTTCTGCTAAGCATATTTATTTACGGATGTAAGGGTACTCCAGTCTGACTTGAGCCCTTACGTCCTAGCCCTAGGTGCTTGTCCATTCCGAGTTTCAAGTCACCTACTTGATCTCATCGATAAAGGTTCTGATGTCTATAATTTCTGAACTACAAAAGTGATGATGATAAAATTTATACGGAATAATCTTTGAATAACCTCCTTTCTAACAAAAAAAGAATGAATGAAATCGGACAACGGGTTAATGAATTTAACTAAATACACATTTTGACTTTGATGCCGTCTTCCAGGGAAACCATGATGAATTCCGGGACAAAAAGTATCCTATGTCCTACCTCGGAGTATGAACTATAATCATGTCAAGTTTCATTTAAATCCATCCAGCGGATTAGCCGTGATGCGGGGTCGTGAAACAGACCGACAGACAGACAGACAGACAGACAGACAGACAGACAGACAGACAGACAGACAGACAGACAAAAATGAAACAAATTACAGTTTTGGCTTCAGTATCGACTAAATAGTGTCCTCCAACAAAAATTTTCAAAATATCTTTAATGTACAGAATTCGACCCTTTACAGTTTTATTATAAGTATATACTAGCTGTTGCCCGCGGCTCCGCCCGCGTGGATTACGATTTTTTTACATAATATACCTTCCTACTGGAATTCCTTGATTTTTCGCGGGATTCCGTGTGATGTTGTACAAAACCCTGTTCTTACTTTGCACGGGTTATCTTGTGGTGATTTTGAAAACTCCTTTTTCTTAATAATAATATAAAGTTTCATTAATACGTAGTTGAAAGATCAAAAGGACGATTTTAACTGTCGATATTTCGACCCAGTGGCACAGGTCGTGGTGACCACGACTTGTACCAATGTATCGAAATATCGACAGTTATAATCGTCCTTTTCATTGTGATTTTTATTCTGAAACCACGAAATATGTCAAAAATCATTAAACCATGTGAAAAGTTGTACTGGTGGTAGAACTCTTCTTTCAGAGTTCGGCCGGATAAGTACCACTACCATAAAATACTCTACTAACAATATTCCCCAGCCCAACATAATATAAGAGTCTTTTAAAAATTCATCTCAGTACAATCCAAAACATCAGAATGGGCAATGGCTATATATTTCTTTACGTATAAAAAGACCTTAGATGACAGTCAGCCGGTTAGGATCGATAAGACTTTTTTTTTTTTTTTTGTTTACGGGGGTGAAATCTCCACTGAGATATCTAATTAAGATTATGTGGGATTTTTACCCACTAAAACCCCCTCGGACATCCTCAGCGCTCATGTCGGAAGCCTCCGGGATCTCATACGAACGCACCGGAGGTTCCCTTGCGCAACGCCCGTTGGGCTCACCTCTGGCTGACCGTTAACATTTGCCACTCTCAGGCAAGGTTAAGGTCAACCACAATGACCCAGGCTATTAAGGGGCCTGGGATTGTTATCTGCGGCGTCTGCGAGAGGGATCAGATCTCTCTCGATCCCTCTCCGCAGCCTCCTTCTTTGTCATAACAACCTCGCAAAAGGCGGATGTTACTTTCCACGCCTCTTCCCCTGTTAGCATAGCCGATACTACAGTTGGCAAGCTTAAATCAGTGCCAATACTGTCTGTCAAAACGAGCCGTTCGTGGTTCCAGGCAGGACACTCCTCCAACGTATGTTGCGCGGTGTCGCACACGCCCTCACAGTGATGGCATTTGGAAGTTTGCAGGATTTGAAGGATCGATAAGACCTAAGAGTTAAAAATATTTGTGAACTATTATTTTACCCTTTCCATATTGCGGATGATAAACAAAGACGCGGCACTCCGGGAATGTCGACAGAAGTGAAAACTTTAATCTGTTCATGTTTTAACAGTGCCATCTTAATATAAAGTCAGGAAACAGTAAATAACATGACAGTTAATTATTATTTAAAAAAATTCGGTAGTACCTATCTCAGAGTTTTACATTCAAGTTCCACATAAATTGTAGAGATGGCGCTATACGGTATAACGTAGCGATAACGCCAGATACATGATTTTTGTTCACCCTAAAAGTGAAAAAATTTAAACCATACAAAATCTCCTGCTAAGCCTATTTATTTACGGCTGTAAGGGTACTCCAGTCTTACTTAAGCCCTACGTCCTAGCCCTAGGTTCTTTGTGCATTCCGAGTTTCAAGTCACCTACCTACTTGAACTTAGCCCTAAAGTTAAACTGATGTCTGTAATTTCTGAACTACAAAACTGATGATGATAAGATTTGTATGGAATAATCTTTAAGAAACCTCCTTTCTAATAAAAAAAAATGAATGGAATCGGACAACGCCTTAATGAATTATAACTTAAAAACGTTTGGACTTTGATGCCGTCTTCCAGGGAAACCATGATGAATTTCGGGACAAAAAGTATTCTATGTCCTACCTCGGGGTATGAACTATAATCATGTTAAGTTTCATTTAAATCCATCCAGCGGATGAGCCGTGATGCGCGGTCTTGAAACAGACAGACAGACAGACAGACAGACAAAAATTAAACAAATTACAGTTTTGGCTTCCGTATCGACTAAATAGTGTCCTTCAACAAAAATTTTCAAAATATCTTCAATGTACAGAATTCGACCCTTTACAGTTTTATTATAAGTATATATATATATAGATAGATATAGATCATGCATATAATATACGAGATAAAAAACGGCATCCAGGATGTTCTATAGACTCCATTTCACAAGTTTCAGCTAAACTGATTCAGCCTCCGTGGTTGAGTGGTTATAGCGTGCCGGTTTTCAAGGCGCCGCCATCTCTGAGGTTCCAGGTTCGATCCCCAGTCGGGGCAATGTAGAAAAATAAGTTTTCTAAAAAAATAAGTCTGGGTGTTGTGGTACCTTCGTTGTTTCTGATTTCCTTAACACAAGTGCATAAGCTACTTACTATGGGATCGGAGCAATGTATGTGATGTTGTGCATTCTAAAAAAACACGTGATGACCTAGGAAGCAATATGAAGCACTACACATTAAGCTTAAAGTTCCTAAGATATCAAACTTTAGTCTCATTAAGGCCCGGTTTCCACCAAAGCGGAGCTGTGTTTGAGTAACTAATAAGATTTGATCATTTCGAGATCTCCTCTCCCTTTTGTTTCGGAGATGTCAAAATGACGAAATCTGATTAGTTACTCAAACACAGCTCCGCTTTGGTGGAAACTGGGTCTAACATTTTTATACACACTTAAAAAAATAAAAAAAAGTAAATTATACCCTACAGCCATATGAAATATTTGCGATCGCCCCAGAAAGCTGTCGATCGCTCAAATGGAACAAAAAATGTATGAGAATGACAGTTGAACTGGAAGTCACGTGATCAATTTACCCGTTGATGATCAATGATTCTTATATTTTCTGATTATGAATGATTCTCATTTTTTTTTTTTAACTTCGTTCCATTGAGTGATCGACTGCTTTTGCGACGATCGCAAATGTGCAATATGGCTATGGCTGCTACTACAGAACCCTCAACTTAACAAAATCCAATCAGAACTCTTGAAAGTGTATCAATTTCAAAGTGATCGCTGTTTACCTCAAATTAAATTGTTTAAACATTCGTTTACCTAAATATTTACAACAAACGCAGAGAAATGTTTTGATATGCCAAGTTGAAAGAAAATGTACGCTATTGTAATGATAACAAAGTTAATTAAGAAAGCTCATTAATCCAATTTTCCTTATTTTCAAAAAATTATGTTGAAATTTTAATTATTTATTTGTTTGTATACCGGCAAGCATAGAAGCTGCCGTTTCGTATACCTTAATTGTCTCTTGAGTATGTTATCAGTATAAATGTGTCATATCAGTACAGCTGCTAATTTATACTCTGAAAATCTAAGTAAACAATATTTTAATGTTGTACGAATGAAACCTCAAACAACAGCTCATGTAACTCAAGACGAGAAATAATAGAATTCACAAAGCACTTAATTATAGCTGTAGGGGAGAGTGGGGGAATTACGAACACCTAAGGGAAAACTTAAATAAAACAGTGGAATTCGATCACAGAGTTTCTTTATTGTTTAATTATTAAAGTTTACTTATCTGTCTAGCGAATTCACTAATCAACATTCATATTTTTTAATAAACTGTAACAATATGAAAAAAAATCCAAACCCTTAGTGTTCGGCTTTACCCGACATTAGTCGGGTAAACACGAACACCAAGTGGGGTAATTACGAACTAACATTAATAACGACGCTGATCACATTTATACCCCAACGATGTTGACTGGCTGTCAGTGCAATTCTCGTGAGCACATAATCCAGTCTTCAACGGGGGATCTATATATTTATCTCCAAAAAAAAATACAAAAGTAGTCTTCATTTTCCTTTTCGTCTTTTTCTTTTTCTCTTTGCCTTTTTTTTGTATTTTGACTAGGGTCATTAAAGTCTTTTATATTCTTGAAATTTTTTAATACTCTTTTAGCCTCTTTGTTTTGAAGGTTTCTTAAAACTATAACGTCTTAACTTATACGTCTTTTTATGTGAGATCCTATTTTTGGATCTTATTTTTCTTATTTCTAAAAATGTCTCATACAATCACTAATTGGGTATTTGACTCCATTTTTTTTATTACTTTATTATAAAGTAGAATTAAAATAATGACGTGCACATAAAGAACTAATTAAATCGATCAAATAACAAAAAAGTTATAAGCATTTAAAGATTTGTAATTAGACAGAGATAGCAACATGACATTGTGACGTCACACCTTACCAATGCCATAGTAGCTTCGTGCGGCTTCATACAAATTTTCGTTTTGCGAGAAAGGGATAGAAGATCCCCCCACTCCAAAGTTTAAACGCCTGTAACTTTGTAAATCTTCGTTGGATTTTAATATTTCTTTCACTGCACGTTATTACTTTTATCCTAGTTTATAATAAAGTAATATTTTTTATCAAATTAAAAAGTAGTGTAAGACCCAATTGTCCTTCTGACTTACTTGATCTGCGAAGAAACGACGAAGTTATAGACAATCGCCCGACTTCGAATTGGTGTACATTAAAAATTATTTCACTCTTTGTAGTGGCATTTGAAGTTAGTTTTTTGGAAAGCATTTCCCATTTTTTGAGATCTTCAAGACTTTACTGCGGTTTGGTCTTTCTTTTATAATAACGAGGCATCTGAAACAATATTAAAAAAATATGAACGGGGAACTATCAAAAGGGAGTCGGGTAATGCCGAACGTTCGAGATTGCCCGACATGTAGTGTTCGTCTTTACCCCGCTGGATCGAAAACAATAAAATGGAAAAAAACATTTAGGTTATATTTCTTTTGCCGATTGTGTCATTATCATTTAGCTGATTAATATGTGAGTATTTCACTATGTAAAAGTTAAACTACTGTTGTTGATAGAAATACATCAACACCAACTTGAATTTACCAAAAAAATTACATCAAAAACATGCAAAATATTGAAAAATGCATACCTTAATAAGTACGTGCGTCCGCGTCTCCCGTGTTGTTGACTGGCACTAGTGGCGACTGGCGGCGTGATCTTCGTAATGGCGGAAAATAAAATATGGTTATCTTTCTCTAACACATTAGAACCGTTGGAGTCGTGATTACCCCGCGTTCGCGTTTCCCCCACTCTCCCCTAAATTGTAAAATACTTTCATCAAAGTGGCGTTAGTGTGGATCCAATCTCCAATCTCGTTAGCATTGCTGGTAGGCGATTCGCGTAACGGGTCCGCCACATTTCGTGAAGTGAAATGTTTAATAAGGTCATGGCATTTAGCTATAAAAACAGACGATTTTGAAACAAAAAAAGTTTTGGTGAATACTGAAAAATTAATTTTACGGCTATTGACAAAGAGCGCTAAATTGAATGTGGGTCAAAGTGAAACATAGTCGAGAATCGTGAAATTAAACTTATTTTGCGCTATAAGGTTGAAACATTGCATTTTGAATGTTTAAGTACATTGAATTTTATGCTCTACAACCAATAGATTTAAAGTAATTTTTTTTATTCACTTCATTCAGTGTGTGAAACCGTTAAACGAATCGTCCTCCTGGTGGAAACGGCTAGCGGCTGCCAAGTCGCGCTGTTTACATCGCGTATTATCAAGGTTGGATTTTTAATCACTTACTAAGAGTGAACGCGTTATTGTTTATTTTTAAATTAAGGCGTCAAAACAAGGACTTCCCCTTTCACCAAACACACTGTTGAGTTATAAGACTACATCGATAGAGCTCGACAGAAAACAGCTTGACTTATCGACAAAATATATTCAGATGTCTAGAGAAATAATGATAAAAAAAATACATTATAGCTCATATATATACATTATAGGTGTAGGCTATAGAGTTATTATGTTTTATTTATGAGTACCTTAGCGCAACACTGCGCATCCGGTGTAAATCCAAACTTTACACATACCTACTTTTTCCGAAACGGGTTTTCGGTGAATTTCATCATGACTAGACCTGCCATTAAAATGATTAATTCATTATTATAAACATGTTTTCAGCTGCTAATTTCTTAGATTTTATATTATAAACTCTTCCTTATTTTGAAGAAAAATTAGCCATCACGAAACAATCATGGTTATTTTTTTGGCCAGAGCTCTACCTGCAGTTTATAAATGTTTCATCAGTTTCAGGACAAAGCCTCGTTGGTCTAGTGGTGACGATGTTCAACTGCAGATTACGAAGTCCTGGGTAATGATTCGATTCTCGTGATTCAGGAGTCTTAATAGGGCTCTTATCGGCTAATGAAAAATCTCTTAAAATCCTGCGTTAAGTATAACATAAAATAATTATAACTTTCACGACGGGAAGTTCCACCCTAAAAATTACTTGTATTTCTGAAGTATTCACCACTGCCAGGATTAGCATACATAATGAAAATCAACACGTTTGAATTGTGATTTCATTGACATATTTGAAAATTGTTAAAAATATTCAATAATGCATGTAACAAAATAGGTATTTTTAGGGTAGGTATAATCGCATTTTTAGGATAGGTATAATCTCCAACAAACGTATACCTTGTTGTTCGCTATAGATACTTCCTTTATTTTTTTAGGAATGTATGAGTCGACATATAATTAAATCAAATTGAAAATCCATGCTATGAATACTAATATATAATTCAGTACGTTCGTTGCTTTATTTGTTTGCTGTTTGTTTTGTCCTTTAACAAGCAACGGATCAACGTGATTTTTTGCATAGATGATATATGACATAGACTACTTTTCAGGTATGTAATACCAACGAATATGTAATATTACTAACGGTTTTACTAACAAATGTAGCTGGAAGTGTATATAGTATTAATAATAAAATAGTATTCTTCGTTTCATTCATTTAATCTATCGGCTTCGTTAAACTGTACCCATAGTGCCATATCTCTATGGTGCCATCTGAAACTTTTCCCGGTCGTGGTATGTACAATGTACATAATATATCTATTTCATTTTATAGTTGTTCCGATGTTTCTGGGCTATTATTTACGCGATAAATTCCCGGGAATTGACTTTATGATCAACCTCAGCTTTATATTGTTTTTCAATAACACATCGTTTATTTTTGTGTCAGAATTTGATCCACTCACAGCGGTACGTACCTAATGTGAGGATAGGTTGAACTAATTGGCGGAAAAGGATGTTTTCGATTCAGTATAGATTGTATAAATCATTTAGATTTGCTACTGTAAATAAATACGATGATACCAAACAGAATGAAAATGAAAAATGAAAAAATCTTTATTGACAAAAACCTTACAATTTTATATCAGTATATCCGGTGGGCCCCACACTAGGATACCTGTATTGTGGGAACCCCTTATCCTATACCTTTAATCCTATACCTTTAAACGAGCAATTCTTGTATATATATTTCTATATAATCTGGATCTCGGCAACGGCTTCAACGATTTTCATGAAATTTAGTATACAGGGGGTTTTGGGGGCGATAAATAGATCTAGCTACGATTCTTTTTAGAAAATGTCGAATTTACCAAAAAAATAATAAAAATATGACTTCTGCTGCCATCTATTAGCCAGTAGTTAAACTACCGAAGCACTCCTGCTGTGCCATCTATTAGCCAGTAGTTAAACTACCGAGCGAAGCTCGGTCACCCGGATATTATGATATAACAGTAAACAGTTTAAGTACATTAGATACGCTCGGAAAGTAGTTTTGACAGCAAATGTATATGAATTAACAATAACTATACAAATTAAATACAACTAAAATTCCCTAAGTTATTTGAATGAAAAGCTGCTCAGACAAATCATACGTTAGTGTTGCGAGCCAAGAGGTAATCTTAATTTTTGCTTCTTTTACTGAGCAATATTTTATATCGCAATGGCTATTAAGGCCTTACATTGAAAAAAACTCATTTCAGTTTTTATGAGTACTTCAGAAAAAGGGGGCGTGGCTTCAATATAGCACGCCGTTTGGCAATATGCGGCGAATTTCGGTACTTTTACGTACGAACACTAGCACAACGGCAGAAAGCGGTATTAATACGTAAAAAAAACTATCACTAATGCCTATAGATGGCGCGGAAAGAATACAATACTTTAAAAGTAGGTACGTGATTGAAGTTTAAGCTGATTGTGCAAATAATAATAAATTTGGTAGGTATATAGATATAATTTCACTCCACGAAGACGAATCGAATAAACATAAGCGATTTTGACAGACCGGGGCGCGTCGTAGGTACCTACTGATTTCCTTATTTTTAGGGTTCCATACCAAAATGGTAAAAATGGAACCCTTATGGTGAGACTTTCTCCATCCGTCCGTCCGTCCGTCCGTCCGTCCGTCCGTCTGTCACACTCGATTATTTCAGTAACTATCAAAGCTATCGACTTGAAATTTGGAATAGTTATAGGTAATAGTGACGCGACGTCATAACAATCGTAAAAATTTGAAAATTATTTTTATTTTTATTTAAAAAGGGGGGAAAACCGGGGCTTCGATTTTTCAAAATGAGATAACAATATTGAGTGGGGTATCATATGAAAGGGCGTTACTTGTGTAGTCTAAAACCGATTTTTATTTATTTTTATGTCCGATAGTTTTTGATTTATTGAGCAAACTGTCGAAAAAAATACCGTTCCCCCCCCCTTATCTCCGAAGTTTACCAATCGAAAAATCTGAAATAATTATGATCAATAGAAATTAATGTATATTTTACAGAAAAAATAAAATCAACTCACTGACTAATATACTTTTTTGATAATAACAATAATCCGCCAAAAACAAAGTTACGTTTGCGGTTTGCCAACAAAAGTACCTACATGTAAATTTTACTCGTAAATTCATGAATAAAAGTGATTCTTTCAATGTTTTACTTCTTTTATGGTATGGAACCCTCGGTGCGCGAGTCCCACTCGCACTTGGCCGGTTTTTTTTTACGCTATACAAGTTAGTACTTGACTGCGATCTCACCTGATGGTAAGTGATGATGCAGTAGAAGATGTTAGCGTACTAACTTGGAAGGGGTAAGTAAAGTCACCCCAACAGTTTCTACACAGCATTGTACAGGAACGCTAAATCGCTTGGCGGTACGTCTTTGCTGGTAGGGTGGTAACTAGCAACGGCCGAAGCCTCCCACCAGACCAAACCTGAGCCAATTTAGAAAAACCGGCCAAGTGCGAGTCGGACTCGCGCACCGAGGGTTCCATACCATAGAAGAAGTAAAACATTGAAAGAATCACTTTTGTTCATGATTTTACGAGTATAATTTACATGTAGGTACTTTTGTTGGCAAACCGCAAACGTAACTTTGTTTTTGGCGGTTTATTGTTATTATCAAAAAAAGTATAATAGTTACGGAGTTGATTTTATTTTTCCTGTAAAATATACGTTTATTTTTATTGATCATAATTATTTCAGATTTTTCGATTGGTAATCTTCGGAGATAAGGGGGGGGAACGGTATTTTTTTCGCCAGTTTGCCCAATAAATCAAAAACTATCAGGCATAAAAATAAATAAAAATCAGTTTTAGATACACAAGTAACGCCCTTTCATACGATACCCCACTCAATATTGTTATCTCATTTTGAAATTTTGCCGACCCGGTTTTCCCCCCTTTTTAAATAAAAATTAAAACAATTTTCAAATTTTTACGATTGTTATGACGTCGGGTCACTATTTCCTATAACTATTCTAAATTTCAAATCGATAGCTTGAATAGTTACTGAAATAATCGAGTGTGACAGACGGACGGACGGACGGACGGACGGAGAAAGTCTCACCATAAGGGTTCCATTTTTACCATTTTGGTATGGAACCCTAAAAATATAAAATTCCAAAGTGGCCCGTGGCGGGATCGAACCCGCGACCTCCCACTCGAATCCGAGCATGCGTCCCCTGCGCCACGGAGGTCGTCGCATTGTCTTTATAATTTCGCATTGTCACTCGATTTACCGATTTATCGGTAGCCATGAAGTGGATTTTTGATTAGTTACAACAATTTGGCAAACAAACAAACATCGGGACATGTGAAACTAAATAAAAGCTTGTAATAATAATAATAAATTATCGTCTTCAACCTGCAGGGCAACAGGCGACGTCCTGTTTCCCCTTTTTATTGCATCGCGAGCAGCGAGGTATTTACTCATAGATCTTCGACCAACTAAATTTCTTAATTTTTATAATAATTAAAAATAATATTTCTTAATTTTCTCATTTTTTTATAAAATAATAAACCGAAGTTTTAATAAAATAGGTAAATGACAACATATAAAATTAAAATATTATCAAAGTACATATCAAAACCACGTGGGTTTCCTGCGCACATAATCGTTCAGCGACATACTAACAGATGGCGTGTTTGACAGTATATAATATAACCATTCAGCCGCTTAATAGAGGGCGTTATTTCAGCGGTTATTGCCACAGACCAAGGAATAACTTTCTATATTACGATCAGAAATCTACGGCTGCGAAATATACATTCACGCGCACGTCCGACTCTCGCATTAGCGCAGGACAGACTAACGCCTATGAGGCGTTTCAGAAAGACAATGATGTCAATATACATGCATCAAACGTCCGAAAGAGTTAACCATATGCTTATCACTTACGTAATTTGGGGGCGGAATAATGAGTTTTCACTTGAATAGGTTTTAATTGTATTGTGAATAATGTATAGTCCTGATTTCAAAAAAACTTCACGTCGATTTGAGTACTCATCAATAAGGACCCAAAAAAAAAAAAGAACAGAAAACTGTTGAATCGTTTCCGATAAATCTGAATAAATATGAGAAGATTGGAGCAACTTTTGGGAAAACTTTCTATCGAGGAAAGTTTTTCCAATCGTGTTTCTGCGTCTTAACGTTTTGAGGTTAAAGATCCAAAATACATGACGTTCAAATTTGAAACTAATTGTCTCTATAGTTTTCAACTGAGAGGCCGGTCAAAATCGCATAAATAGGCCTTCTATGCTTAGTTTTGTATTTTAAATGATTGCGTTTTGTTTATTTCACTCACGTGTAATAAGTCCCAATGCCAACAGTACATAAATCAATAGTGTAATAGTGTAGAGTGTGTAGTCACTGTGTAATTTTATATTTATTTCCGAACTAAATTGGACGCCCGCGTAAGTTCCCACCATAGATTTTTTCCTGAAAAGTCACCTTTTTATCAATCCAAGACATATTCAAGCCAAATCGGCTCTGTAGTGGTGTGATTGAGTAAAAACATAAAAACTTTCAAAAAAGATATGATATGTAGTTTAAAGTTAATATGAGCATATTTTTTATTATTCGTGTGCTAACTTTAGTTTCCTGGGAGAAGAAAATTACCTAGTCTAGTCTACACTCTTACTACTAATAGGTACCTATCTACAGTCAACATTCAAAAACGAGTTACCAACGTCAGAACAGTACCTAAGTTGAAACCTGAAATGTTAATTATACCTAATTTATAATTTATTATATACGATACGAGTATTTCTACCTACGGAAAATAGCCTATTCTCTAACCACACATTCAGTAACTAGAGTTAGCAGTAACAGTAATGTTGTAGATACCTACGCTATAGAGTAAGCGAGACGATTATGAATTGAATCGTTGCAATTAGGTACATTTGCATATTTTTATTTTCATCTCTTTCGCATCAGGATAGTAGTTGATTACGAATTACGAAAGCATGGAACCATAAAAGACGTTTGTCATGTTCAGTCTCGCGGTAGAAACAAAGTTTGAAATAACGACTAAAACAAAACTTCATTTTATATTTTCATATTCACACCGTTCCGGATTATAAGTATATAACTTAGTAAGTACGATACTGCTCTTAGTTGAATTCTAAAACAGTTTTTTTGACCTGGCAGGTTAATCGCTAGACCCATATAGCTGTATCGCTGTTAGCATTTTGTGCTTGGAATTTCGCGTCTAGTGGTGAAAACCGCATAAAAGTTGATGCTTTCAGTCACGAGAAAACCTCAAAAAACATTAGTCACTCGACAAGTAAGCAAGCAAGTTAATTGGAGCGATAACTAAACTTGCAAATGACCTAACAAATTCGGGTTTTTTTTCTATCGATTGGTAGTACTAACCCGAGAGACTGTATAGTTTTTGGTGAAATTTCAGTGGCCGAGACATGGGCAAAAAACCGTGCGAAGTGTACTTCTATCGTAATGAACTTTTGTGAACGGTGTGAATATGGGCGCGATGACTTCCGTCATCGATTCTAGTCAAGATTGATTTCACCTATCACACAATAGATAACGCTTTCTTCAGTTAGCTCGTGCTAACGACTAACGAGTTCAATACCAAATCTCTATACGTGTTTGCATGCGTGCCCATTCTGGTGACGTGGGCTCGTATCGCAACGCGCGGAGTCACCGATGTTGACAACATGGACCGAAGTGGCCCGACGGCATTCTGTTGACTAGTAAGAGAAACTTTCATTCTGCATTTTCGTAGATTTTCTACATTAAAATACTAGGATACTCTATGAAAGTAAACTTTGTTTCAAAATAATCATCAAAGTGTGCAAAGAACAATGTCGATTCGAATAAAATATCAATGACTATTTATTTTAACTTATTCCGTAGGTGTGAGTGAAGCGTTTTTAAGCTTAGGACCTGTTACGCTAGACCTGTTGCCGTCGCCCTAGTTCTGCAGTACAGGTGGAGCGGTTCCTTTGTTCGCGCCGCGCGATCAATATCCGCTTCACGAATCCCTTATCCGAACTCGCTGCTCGCTTTACCAGCTGCGATATAGCTTCTGTGTCTGATAAAACTATTATATCCAGCGCTAATTAGCGTTGTTTGGCACTTTTCAAGTATCCGCCTTCAGGATGCTTTTTGGGAGTAAGACGTGCATTTAAATAATATTTTTCGTGTTTCATCCATTCATTGGCTGGCAACCCACGACCACCCGCTATGCCAGATCTTTCTTTCCACGCACATGCAAACTATGGAACCAGCTAACAGCAATAGTGTTCCCTCAAAACTATTACATGGAGTTATTCAAGGGGCGGATAAACAACTTTCTTGTAGCCCTAGGGTGTAGTCTCACTAAATTAAACTTACATACTTCTCTTAATATAATAGTCTCTAATATACAAAATAGGTGTACGAGAAGTCTGACAAAATATCATATCTGGATGACCGAATTTTGCTCGGTATTTTTTTTGGTTAACATGTGAAGATGATATTTCTATTCCCGCAATTTTACTGTCGAAAACCACAATAAAATTTGAATTTCGCGGGCAGACCTAGCCCATAATAATCTTAATATATATAAATCTCGTGTCACAATGTTTGTCCTCAATGGACTCCTAAACTACTGAACCGATTTAGTTCAAACTTCGTGAATATCTGTCATTTGGTCCAACTTAAAAGATAGAATAGTTTTTATCCCACGTGGACGAAGTCGCGGGCATCAGCTAGTATTATTATAAAGGCTAAAATTATTAATACTATTCACCAATAGATGGCAGCAGGAGTCATATTTTTTGGTAAATTCGACATTTTCTAAAAATGATTCCTAGCTGGATCAATTTATCGCCCCCATAACCACCGTATAGTAAATTTCATGAAAATCATTCGACCCTTTCCGAATTATTATTATTGATTTATTAACCCAACAAAAAACAATGTAAAAATAAATAAATTACTCGTTATCTCTAAATCTTGCAAAAAGTTATCTAATATTTAAACTAGGGATCCCTTGAAGCAATGTTCGTAGAGCTCTACGACCATTAAGGCTAGGTCGCGGCTGACGTACGTCATTTGGAAAAGTTCCAGGCCTACTTTCGTGTTGAATGAGCTCAATCCTTGCAATTAACTTAAACTTAGGTTTGTATTTGACCCTCTATATCATATTACGAGTATATCTCATTCTTCTACACTAATATTATAAAGCTGAAACGTTTGCTTGTTTCTTTGTTTGATCGCGCTTGTCTCAGGAACAGGAAATGTGTGGACAGTCACTGAAATGCGGCTGTCAATAGAGGGCGCTGGTTGCAAATGTATGGAGGCATTCGATTCGTTTGTGCGATACGACTCGACTCGAAATTCGTCCGAATTAAAAAAATAGTTTTGTGTTGGATAGTCCATTTATCGAGGAAGGCTATAAGTTACATAACATCACGCTGTGACCGAATGCATGTGCTCCGGAGCGGAGCATGAATGAATGAAAAATGTTGCAAAAAGGGGGAAAATTGTTTTGCTTTTCGATACCTTCCGTTGCGTAAACGGTTAAAATTACGCAAAAATGATGTATAACGGAATTGTTTAATAATTCAAAAAAGTGTCTTCATATTATTATATTATTAAGACATAAAAACATACTGAATAAAACGAGACCGAAGAAAATTAATAAATCATTTAAAGGCAATGGGATACGCTTTTTAGAGTCCGACCGAAACTGGTTTTCCGGCCGAAACCGAAACCGAAACCGAATATTCGGCCCTGGCTTCAGTTTCGGCCGAAACCGAAACCGAAACCGAAACCGAAACTCATGTGATCAAGTATAAAATTCCTTAAAATACTGAAATTTGATGCATTTTACACATTAGAATGTTTACGTCGGACGATAACGCACTAAGTTTTGTTGCTACGGAGCTATCCGAACGGCGCACGACAACTCCCGAATAGGGCCACCAGCGTCCGCCATAGTGTTGCCGCGAGAAACGAAGCTAGGCGAGCGTGCACGACTACTTCCGAAATCAGTTTCGGTTTCGCCAAAAGTTTCGGCCAATTTAGGCCGAAACCGAAACTGCCCCCGAAACTTGATTTTTGGCCGAAACTCGGCCGAAACCGAAACCGAAACCGAACTTTCGGTCGGACACTAACGCTTTTACAACAAACTCCCTAATAAAATATTAAACTCCCTCAATAAATTTACATGAATCAAATCCTTGGGAGTGATTTTGAACTGCTGTAATCATACTAGCTTAATTAAAAAATATATAAAAGAAATACATGTACTGGAAATGCCTCTAATTAACTTTATATACATAGTACATATTGTATATACTCATTTATACCTAATATGTACCTACTATGTATATAAAGTTAATTAGAGGTAGGAACTAGGAATGATTCATCAAGCTTCCCTACTCTAACAAAAGCCCGGGCAAACAAAATGAACTACACGTAACTGATGATCAAATAAAGGGGCAAACGAAGAGCTACACAACTATATTACGAGTAGCTGTTTAAAATGCTTTGCTACCTTGCATTCTATCAACGCTACCGGTCATATCATTTAGATTTAAGTCTACCTTTTTTAAAGATGGAAAATGCCTGAGGCATACCCCTCCGTCCGGGGATACGAAGGGGTTATGTGGGGCTTGCACCTACTTAAAATTTATCTGTCTTCACGACGGACCTGCTGGCGGGAGTACGGGATTCACTTTCATATTCAACGCCATGCCATGAATGGCGTTGAATATGAAAGTGAATCCCGTTATGTCTACCTACGGTCAGGAAGTAAGCATGTGTGTGCTTGAGGTGTGCTTTCAGTTTAGTTTAGTGGGCAAATTCTCGCAATATTTTACATAATATCCTGTAGATCCCTGCATGTCTTGCTGGGCTAAAAAGTGCATAAAAGTATAAAGTTCTATTAAATTTTAACTGTCTGCCTATAAAGCTGGTTCTGTCTTACAAAAACAATAACTTGCTTTTTTAGTGTTAAAGTTTTGCCAAACATTATACTAGGGAAATCGATATAGTTCCTCATTTATGACTTAACTTTTGATCGTAATTCGTACTGCGTCCCTAAAGGACCTTAGTATTTGATTTCAATTTCAAACTTCTCTACTCATAGTTAGTGCCGAAAAAACGGACAACAAAGTGGGATTATAAGGAACAACACAACTCAACACATGGAACCCTAAAAAAATGAATAAAATACTGATAATACCAGCCATAGATCACATATATCAATGATACCAGCCTTTTGAGATTTTATTAACAACACAAAAATATTAAGTCAGTACTATGCTGAAGCTTCCCAAAAGCTCATACATAGTAGTTATAAATGTAGCTGAATTCTAAAATCATTAGTTTGTCTACTCATGGTTGAAGAATCTTGGGAACTATTTTCGTAATCGTGCGACAAAACGCTTTATACTTTTAGCTCGAAATATCTGCAAGTAGTTTATTACCAGCCAAATTGGTTGCCCGTACCTATTGCCAAACGTTGAGTTTTCGAGTGTCTTAGCTGCGAAAATGGGTCACTAACTGTCATGCACTTACACGAATCGATGCAAATTCATGCACGGCGCTCGGTTACAGTTCTCTCTGTATAGGATGCCACTTTGGAAGCTTTCAGCTCTTACTGAAAAGGTGACGGCGTGTTGTGAATACGTCGATGGGACACCTCTTATATTACCACAAAAATGAATGAAGATGTTTACCTCCTCGGTGACCTTGAGGAGGGGAATCCTTCGAGGAACGGTGAAAGCCCTGTCGCCTTCTGTTCCAGATGATGAACGTCGGTTTGCCGAAGCTCCGTAGGTCTTGGTGTTCGTAACGGGTTATGGGTGCACTGCACGGTCACTGGAAACAAGTGGCACACAGACAGACTGGATGGTATCGAGCGCCGGCGGCTGAGGACGACGTCCGCCCGCACGCGATCTGTCTCGTAGGGTTCGCGAGAGGCACTGGGCGCTGAGGGGCGGCGCGCGGTCGCGGTCGCGGGCCGACTGAGCGCTACGCTACCGCTATTTGCGCTCGCCGTTCGCCGCCCGCCCCGCGCGGCCGCCCAGAGCTTTTTCTGCGCAACGCAACAACACATTTTTCTTCCTTTCACTACTAATTTATTAATCATCAGCCTTATCTTTTCGTATAAAGTACAATGATATTTGATGGGCAGTCAGGTATAATATTAAATACTAAACTCAGTAGGGGTCTGTATGGCACCTTTTGGCGTGTAAGTTTTCGACTTAGGTAAAATCCATAATAAGACAGTTAATATGTAAATAAAAAGAAAAGTTCAGAGATAAATCATTTACTCATTGACCTTATAACGTCTAGCGTTTGTGATGGAACCTACGCGTCGGCACACTGGCCTTTTTTGATCTATACAAGTTAGTACTTGACTGGCGTCTCACCTGATGCCATGGATGATGCAGTCGAAGATGTTATCGCACTAATTTAAAAGGTAAACTCACCCCTAGCGGTTTTTACACATGCGCTCGATCTCTATCGCTTGGCATCTGGCTGCATCTTTGCTGGCCTTTTTTACTTAAAAATCCAAATTAAATTTAACTGGCAGAACCTTTTTGGTCTTTGCCACGGAATACCTTATAGTACCTACCTAACGGTACCGAGGGCTCACTCGGCAAGATGATTTAAAAAAAACCGGCCAAGTGCGAGTCGGACTCGCGCACCGAGGGTTCCATACCATTAAAGAAGTTAAACATTAAAAGAATCACTTTGGTTCATGAATTTACGAGTATAATTTACATGTAGGTACTTTTGTTGGCGAACCGCAAACCTAACTTTGTTTTTGGTGGTTTATTGCTATTATCAAAAAAAGTATTATAGTTAGAAAGTTGATTTTATTTTTTCTGTAAAATATACATTAATGTCTATTGATCATAATTATTTCAGATTTTTGATCGATAAACTTCGGAGATAAGGCCCCCCCCCCCCCTTATCTCCGAAGTTTATCGGTCAAACGGTATCGGTCGGACGGTATTTTTTTCGACAGTTTGCTCAATAAATCAAAAACTATCGGGCATAAAAATAAATAAAAATCGGTTTTAGAATACACAAGTAACGCCCTTTCATATGATACCCCACTCAATATTGTTATCTCATTTTGAAAATTCGAAGTCCCGGTTTTCCCCCCTTTTTAAATCAAAATAAAAAACATTTTCAAAATTTTATGAGTGCAATGGCGTTGGGTCACTATTATCTAAAACTATTCCAAATTTCAATTCGATAGCTTTGATAGTTACTGAAATAATCGAGTGTGACAGACGGACGGACGGACGGACGGACGGACGGAGAAAGTAATAAGGGTTCCATTTTTACCAAATTGGTATGGAACCCTAAAAATAGAGACTCAAAAAGTGCACTTCAGATCACAATAGCGCCTGGTCACGCCTCCGAAAAGAACATGTAACAAACGCAAAGTTCAACGCAAAGCAACTCTTTCTATCGCGTTCGCATTCGACGTACTAGGGCTACCTCATCATCGGCGGCGCGTGAAATAGACCGTACCCGAACTGACGCGAGCAAAGTATCCGGCGCGTGGCGGCTGTCTGAAATAAGAACGTCGAGACGTACAAGGTTATATAAAAAATTGGTCAAGTGCGAGTCGGGCTCGCGCACTGAGGGTTCCGTACAATCAAGAGTATATTCACATTCTCTATAGTATTAAAGTAAACTAAATCGAAAACGAGCATAACTCACGTTTATTAGGTATATTATTATGGGAGCCCTTCCCATTAATTTTTTATTTTATTTTAATTTAACTATTTATTTCTATAGTAAGTATACAAATAAACATGCTGCTGCTACCGTTACCAATATAAAGCAAAAAAAATCACGTTTGTTGTATGGGAGCCCCCTTAAATATTTATTTTATTCTATTTTTACCCGACTGCAAGAAGGGTTATGTTTTTCGCGCGTATCTTGTATGTATGTATGCATGTAAAAAATAGGCGGGACCTATTAATTTTCTCTATGTTAATTTATAATTTGCGAAAATGGGTCCCGCCTTCTATATTTTTAAATTGAATGCGAAAATTTAACTAAAGCTTTCAGCTCATAATGTTGTTTATTAAAATGAAGTAAAAATTGCATCGTTTTAAGTTTATTATAATTTTGTTTTCGTTGTCCGCCTTGTTTCAGTCTTTTAAGTTATTGCATTTTAGTTGTCATTTTTGCAGTCGGGTTTTTTGATTTTTTTAATTATTTATTTTATTAGTATTTGTTGTTATAGCGGCAACAGAAATGTGAAAACTTCAAGTCTATCACGGTTCAAGAGATACAACCTGGTGACGGACAGACGGACGGACGGACAGCGAAGTCTCCGTGATAGGGTTCCTTTTTTACCCTTTGGGTACGGAACCCTAAAAATACCAAATCGCTGTATTATATGAAAGCTTGTGGGTTTGGATGTTTGTAACTCTTTCATGCCGCAACTAGGTACGTACTGTACCGATTTGGCTGCAAATTGGAATGAAGATAGATTAACTTTCATTAACACATTACCTACCTACTATCTTTTTATCTCTAAAAATCCATAGTCCATACGGAATTTGTGAAACTCCAAAATTCAGGTGGGTGAAGCCGCGGAAAAGCTATGTACATATGAAAATAAATATATATTTCTGATTTAATTTTATCCTTAGACATTAATAAAATTATAGATAAACACAATGAAAGTAATTAGTTTTCATGAAATAACTAAACAAAGTATTGCATTTGTACCGCAATTCTAATGTTTTACAGTGGGCTGCAAGTTGTCCCCGTGGCATTGTGCATCGGTCGCGTCGTCGCCACGTACACGTCGAGTTTTGCCAGCCATAATGGGCTACGATGACATTTACTCACACATAGAAATGAATGCTTATAGGGCCGGCTTTTTAGTAGTAGTGTAGGTAGTATGTACTTTGATTAAGTATATTATAGGGTAGTTAAGTCATGTTATTTGTACTGAGTGTCACGGGCCTGATAATAGTAAGAAGGAGCTCCTGAGGAAGATGCCATATTTTTAATTTTGTCTTATGAAGAACCGGAAATTGAAGCGTCAGTTCGCCCTCTGACAATTGTACAAGACGTTGACACGAGCAGTGTCGCATCCGCGCTATTATCCCACCCAGGAAATTGTCAGTCTTTTTGGGTGGGTATATCTGCCATCTTGTGTCGAATTGAAATAGCCAATCACAGCCATCGGCCAATCACAGATAGGCACCAGACAGCTGATCAGAAGGGCTGCTCTAACTATCTATCGATATGGAAATATTATCGATGTAGTAAGTAGTTCGTGGTTAGTCATTAAAGATTTGAGAGAGCAAAAATGAATGAACATAACCTACCGTTAAAAACCTACTGATAAAAATTAATGGCTAACGGTTTTGAAATCGGTCGCCTTGATGCGAAGTAACGATTATCTTAAGAACATATAGTATTACGAGTCGTATACATTTTTCTCCGGAGATGCAAAATTATTTTTTTGTGGAATAAATACCTACCTACGTTAAAAATAAAAAAATCTTGCTGTCCACATGTCACCAGCTGACAATAATTATTATCTGACGTAACCATGACACACATACACATTAAATATACTGTATCTGACGTATAATTCAAATAACATACTATCTAATATAATATTATATCATACTTGCTCAGTAAGTATAGATTACTATGGTGGAAAGTCTCCTTGTAAGTTGGTGTTTGCAATTCAAGGCAACATTACATCGCACTATGCTTGATTTTTTTTATTTTCTCTTTATTTTTTATTATTTTTTTATTATTATTTTTTATTATTATTTTTTTATTTTTTTTTATTTTTTAATTTTTTTTTAATTTTTTTTTATTTTTTTTATTATTTTTTTTATTATTATTTTTTATTATAATTACTTTTTTACTATTTTTTTTATTTATTTTTTTCATTTTTTTTAGTTTTTTTATTATTTTTTATTATAATCATATTTTTTTTATTTTTTTTTATTTTTTTTTTCATTTTTTTTTATTTTTTTTTTTATTATTTTTTATCATTTCTTTTTTTTTTACTTATTTATTTTTTAATTTTTTTTATTTTTTATTATTTTTTATTATTTCTTTTTTTTTTAACTTATTTATTTTTTCATATTTTTTTAATTTTTTTTTTATTTTTTTTTAATTTGCTAATTATTCAAATTAAAATTTCATTTTGCATTACCAATGTTTTATTTACCTCGCAAGAATGATATAAAGTAGAATGCTTACCTCGGTTGCAAGTAGCTATTACACCCTCGAACCCTCGCTCGCTGCGCTCGCTCGTGTGACTAAATATCTCGGGTGCACGCGATCCATTAGCGCCCTATGCGAGCTGTGCTCGCACTGGCGCCAAATTGGATCTTGTTCTGTAATAGCTTACTTACGTCCCTTGTGTAACAATCTACTATTGTAGTAAAAAACAAATTAGTTACTTACAGTAGTGTCAGATAATTTACATGTAATAATAGTATTATGATTAATACACGACGTGATGTATTAGGCTCTTCGTTAGTTATCGAGAAATATTCTTTTTTTTGAAATCTTGAGGTTACAACTCCTCTTTAATCCTCAGTTTCTCTCACCCATTTCAAAGCTCGGTCAACGGAGTTTTGCGGGACTCCTATTTCTGGATGGTCATGATAATAACTACCAATAAAGATCCTAGTCGTCAACTAATTTGTCGGGGTTCTCCAAGTCCCGACCTCGCATCGGTCGCTCCCGGATCCTAATATTTGTAACAAACATCTAATCTGCAAATAGCGTAGACCTGTAGTAGCTGAGACTTCCAGTTCAAATGTTCAAAGTTCAATATGGCAGCCATTTTTTTTAATTTTGGCCACAAATTACATGTCTTTGCTTGCTGCAATGGTTTTTGTAATTTATTTATTTCGAGATATGAACAATTATTTTCTTAAAATACAGTCCCGCCAAACTGACTTACAGTTGTTACTTAAAAGTTGTCAGACATCGATTTTAAAGAAATTCATCATTCATGAAAAAACTTTAGAAATTTTCACTCCTTACAATTTGAATTTCGAAAATTCCCGTCTTTGTACAGAATATACAAATATTCTGTAGATTCATGACCTAATAATATGAACCTGAGTACTAAATTTTACATCTCTACGACTTTTGGTTTTACCGGAATCCGTGGAACAACGAAAATGCCTCACTCCTTTATATTTTATATTATTATATAGAATTTACGGAACACTTCATGCATGAGTCCGACTCGTACTTGTTTGTCTTTGGCCTACTCTCTGTTTTTTAAACCTTTAATCTATATTATTACCTATTGCGTGTTAGTATTGTCTATGTATTTATGTCAGTTATTAGGTTTTGTGGGTTGTGGTCAGCAATATTATTATAATAATATTTACGTGATGTGCTGAAAATTTTATTTAATTCATACAAAATAAATTCACATCTCCGGGAAAAAATAAGTATGCGTGGGTCTTCTCGTTCTACTGAATCTCTCTTAATTCATCGTAACTTCAAACTAAGGCGACCGGATTTAAACCAACAGCCAATACTTTAACAAATTCCGCGAGACCAAACTATATCTATTCCTGAAGCCTTTCCCTCTCTTTATTATAAAAGTTTGCAATAGATAATAGCTATAGAAAAGCTTTAGTTTCTGTAAAACCCCGAGAATTTTTTCCTATCTACTCAGCTATCACAAGCATCGTATGAAATTTATCGATAACGGTATAATAGTAGTCACATCATTAGTACTTTGACAAGAAGCAATGCGCATGTCAAAGTGCGACACTTTATGGCGGTTTTTGCCACCCCGACACATATAGTGTTAAGTAAACTATGGCCTCTCTTGTATCATCCGCGCAACATCCGCGTGTTTTTCCAGACTAATATATAAAGTGGTGTTTTTGCCACAGATTCAAAAATAATTTATTTAGTTGATTATAATTCTAAAAAATAAAAATAGTGCCACTTTGCTAGAGAATCACTGAGCTAACAAAATTATGTTTTGACTCCAATTCCTAGCTGTTACAGACTGTGACTTGGTCAGTAGTTCAGTACCATGGATGTAACATAAATAAAGGATGAGCCCTTAGTGACGTCACGCCACTGATATGTACCTATCTCTGGATTCGTGATTCTATACGTTTGACAGTTCATTATTTGTGCCGATTTGAAGTGCCTTCCCCGAGCGTCCACGGTACTAAATTGACATTTGTTGGAAGCATGTTGGAAGTGGACCATAGAGTGGACCGTCGTTTAGAATGTCATTCGATTTTAGTTCCATAGACGCTCACGCCAGTTTACGCAACAATCAGCGCCAAAATGGGGAAAATCAAGAGTCTTCATTTTTACTTTGACAGTCAGATATCCAGAGTATATTCTATATACTCTATGGAGATCAGTGCGTCACGCATACATTTTTAGGCTCTGCCTTGAAGCCAGATTTTTAAGTTGTCAAATCTGTAAAATGGCGCTATAAGACCAACAGCGGTATGTGCTGTCAGCGATAGGTACCGAAATGTATGACGCGCGACGCCATATTTGAGAAATTTTTGGTTTCAATATACGTCACATAGTTCCCGTCCTCTTAGCGTAGCGTATTTCGTCATGTAGTCTGACTGTCTGAGCTAGTATGTGTTGCTGTCTGTGGTTACTGCTATATTATAGTAATCTGTGTCCAGTGTGACCGTTTGTGGCAGATTTCTGCCATTTGGGCAGATTTGGCTCCTGAATTTTAACTCTAAACGATCTAAGAAAGTGGCAGAATGTTGCAGATTTTAAGGAACTCTTTATTATCTTTAAAACTCATGATTTTAGGTGTATTTACGTATTTTTGTTCGACTTAGAAACAGGGGTATTATGGAAAAGGATTGGATACGGATATAGTAATTGTTTCTGATTATCCGTTAGTTTCGGTTACAGATATTTGGTTTTTAAGGAATTTCAGAAGTAAAATATAAATAGCTAATAAAAGAGGTTTGGTAGGAACAAAAATTAGTCAGATTAATATTGAGTGTTTTTTACTTAAGATGAAATGCTTGAAAAGCTTTTACTAAATTGTTTACATTTTGCAGAATCAACAGTCACTTCATCAAAAATATCCAAATTACACTCGACTTAGGACGCATTTTGAAACAAATTAAACAATTCCGTAACACAACACTTTTGTTTCACTTATTTGTTGAACTATTCGTGAATGTTTAATTGCTCACAACGCAAGTTAGTTCGTTACGTTACGAGTATGACATGACGACAACAGAAGAAAACAAACAATGCGCACGTGTGTCGGCCGCTGCCCGGCATATCAACAAAACAACCTGTCACAACGTGTCGCAATTATGCTATTGATATTATTTTATAACGGATATCCGATAGTATCGGTTACGTTGACGGAGCTTCCTAAAATCTCTTTTTGTCTTGTATCGATAGAACGGGGATATTGGATAATCAAAACCAGTAGGCTATCACTGCTTGTACAGTACTTATACAGTTCAGGAATCTAGTTGGCAGATTTTGGCAGATTTTTTTTGCCAATATTTGGCACATTCACCAATTTTGAAACGGTCACACTGTGTTACTGATCTCCATAGAGTATATAGAATCTACTGTCACAGCAGTCAGCAACTCAGCAGTGTCTGTAGTTGATTGATGTTGCTAAGTATTTGCTAAAAAAAAGGGCGGCTTTGATTTGAGAGGCATAAATGAGAATTAATTATGGAAATATCCTAAAAAGTGTTAAACAGCGAAATTTCAAGTGATGAATATATAAAATAGTGCTAAATGTAATAAGTAATATTCTTCACACAGGCGACAGTTATTTGTATCTTTATATACAGCTTCCTAACCATGGCGAAGTGGAAGTTAAGCCGTTTGTTATTTGGAAATGATGTATTTGAATTATCTGAAGGAGATAAAGTAACGATCGGCAGAGGACTGGACAATAAAATAACACTAGCGAGTTTAGTTATATCCAGAAACCATTGTTTAATTGATGTTAAAAAGGACGAAGTATCAATCACCGATTTAAAGGTTATTGTTTTGTTTTTTAGCAACTACTTAACTGTTTCCCGCGGCTTTACCCGCATACATTAAGAATTCTGTTTTTTTCTTAATCTCGAGGGATACATAAGCTTCTGGAATAAGAAGCCTATGTGTTAATCAATATCCATAACAGTTTTGTCGTGATAGAGTAAGAAACATTCGTCCATACATACATACTTTCTCCTTTATAATAGTAATGTACAGTGAACTGCTATGTACCACAAAATTGCTCAATTTATGTTGATTGATTTTTGCCATCAATCATCTCATAGTTTATTAAATACCTTGTAGAAGAAGAATCAAGAAGAAACACTTTGTTGTATGCACAGATAATAAAACAAATCATACAGAAACAGAGAAAAATAAATAAATTATGGTATGCAAAGGCAGCCTTATTGCTGCAGCCTAAAAGAAATATCTTGCAACCTTTGGCTATATGAAAATGAAATGGAAAAACGAGATAGGGCTAAAGATAAATTTTATCAGTGCAACTATAACATTGTTTGTATTAACTACATTAAGTAATTACAATAATTAATAAAATACACAAAGTTGTACATAAACAAATTAGTTAGTAAAATGTGTTTTGTGGTTAAAAATAATACAATATTAAATACCACAAGACACCTTCCATGACCCTTAAATTTTCTTAACAAGCTTTAGCTGTCTATTTGTTTTGCTACAAAAAAAACCGGCCAAGTGCGAGTCGGACTCGCGCACCGAGGGTTCCATACTATCAAAGAATTAAAACATTAAAAGAATCACTTTTGTTCACAAATTTGTGAGTATATATTACATAGGTACTTTTGTTGCCGAACCGCAAACCTAACTTTGTTTTTGGTGGTTCATTGTTATTATCAAAAAAAGTATATTAGTTAGAGAGTTGATTTTATTTTTCCTGTAAAATATACGTTAACTTCTATTGATCATAATTATTTCAGATTTTATGATTGGCAAACTTCGGAGATAAGGGGGGGGGGGGGGGGGGAACAGTATTTTTTTCGACAGTTTGCCTAATAAATCAAAAACTATCAGGCATAAAAATAAATAAAAATTGCGTTTTAGAATATACAAGTAAAGCCCTTTTACGTTACTCCACTCAATATTGTTCTCATTTTGAAATTTCGGCGACCCGGTTTTCCCCCCTTTTTAAATAAAAATAAAAATGATTTTCAATTTTTTATGATTGCAATGACGGTGTGCTGCAATTACCTACAACTATTCCAAGTTTCAGGTTGATAGCTTTAATAGTTACTGAAATAATCGAGTGTGACAGACGGACGGACAGACTTCATCCACAGCTATTAATGGTTTGTGTTATACAGGACTCTTTTGTTTCAGAATAAAAATTTTGCTTAATCCTAATGTCTGACTAAACTAACATGAATAAAAATAAATTATTTAGACTTAGCTGATTTTTCCTTACACAACAATTACTCACCTGATTTATTAATAAGGCATAAAAGCAGTAAAGCAATTTAGTCACCACCATATTACTCTTTACTATATTTTATTATTTGATGACTCAATGGCGTAGCGGTAGAGATGCTGCTGTCTGCATTGGAGGTTGTGGGTTGGATTCCCACAGCTGGAAAATGAGCATAAGTATTTTCTAGTTTCTGGTTGTTTATCAGTTACCCATGACACAAGGTATCACTTAATTTGGGATTGTGATAGTAGGATTTCGGGATTCCCGACCCTTTTCATTCCCGGAACCTGGGAAAAAAATGACAAATTTCCTGGGAATCGGGAAATTTTCTCTATCTTGCTTGTTTCGTTTTTTTCGGTTTTAATAAATAGGAAAACAAGATCAGAAATTTTAAACACCTTCGATATTATCAAATATATATTTATTAATGTAATAGTAATTAGTGCTTCTAATTAATAAACAGATTAAAGTATTAAAAATTAAAATTATTCGTAAACATGGCGAAAGCACCCTTTTAATAAAGCCAAAGCATTAAATTGCAAAGTTTTATATAACACATGCTATAGATAACACATGCTCGCTTTCTGTAGAAGAAGGAACAATAGTGAGTAGAGCTATATAAAAGCTATATAAAGATTTGGAGTACGTTTTTAGTTTCATACAGCCGAGTCTTTATTAAGTCTGATCTTTTGATCATAAAAGCTATTGTTGTATTGTGTTTAAATGGGTTTTAATAATTACTATTTTTTTAAATTTTTTCTGTATAGTATAATTAAATGTTGACATAAAAAGCAGCTGCAATTCTTAGAACTTGTCTACCATACCTCATCTTCTTGAACTTTAACACAAATCAATATATTTTATATAAAATAACTAGTAGGGCGCGTGTGTGCGCGGGCCACATGTGGCCCGCGGGCTGTCTTCCCGCTTATAAAGGTATCGCAACCCTGTCATCTTTTCCCATACATTTTCTATGGAAAAATAAATTCCGCCATTTTGAATTTTTTTTTGCTATCCATCAAATAGACCTTCAAGTCCTGATCCACTCTTGTCAAGAAACCGGCCTTCCATATATTATAATAATATTTGGGTATACTAATACTACATAATTTCCAAATTTTTTAGTTTTTTCTCATTTGCACATCATAATATCAACAGCCTTATCCACTGCCTCAAATCACTTAATAACATGGTATCCAG
Organism: Coenonympha glycerion; assembly: GCA_963855885.1. Classification (NCBI taxonomy): domain Eukaryota; kingdom Metazoa; phylum Arthropoda; class Insecta; order Lepidoptera; family Nymphalidae; genus Coenonympha; species Coenonympha glycerion. The sequence goes on along the minus strand of OY979636.1, from coordinate 9,531,999 downwards.
TATCCACTCAATTTTATAAATTTTAGATTTTTTTCAAAATCTAAAATTTGGCGGGCGGGAACCCGGGACTGAAACCCCAATTGTGATGTGTGTAATGTCTGATTACATTCATTTATTTATTAAGAAATCCTGTTGAGTGTTGAATTAAGATGTTGCACCCATCTTTTGATTTAATAATTACAGACTAATTTATTAATTATGAAATATTTAACTACTTTTATATTTTACAGAGTGCAAATGGTGTCTATGTTGGATTAAAGAAAATACTCCCAAATGTTCCTTACAGTCTGACTGAAGCTGATGAAATTGGTTTAGGATGGGCTGAAGGGACTTCTCTCGCGAAGGTTGATGATGATCAAAAATATGTTTTTAAATTAGAAAAGTGTTTCACACCTATGCCGGATAGAATAAAATTTCAGGATGATGTATTGGATATCATAGAAGCAGAAATTGCAGCATTTGATGCTATGAAAACTAAACCAGCAACAAAGTCACCGTCACCTGTATCCGAATCAAAGCTACAATTGAAACGTAAACTTAGCATTAAGGTTGAAAGTGATGAAAACAGTACAGATGAAGTAGGAACAGGTGCAGCAATGGTTGATGATATTATTAACATCATATCAGACAGTGAAACTGAAACAAATAACGAACAAGAAGTAGCTGTAAAGAAAATCAAGTTGGAACCAGACATAGATAATGTTAGAAAAACTACATGTGAAAATGTTGATTTTCAATGTGAAGCTTTTAATGTCAAGCAGGAGTATTTCAGTTACAATGAAGAGCCTGTCGAAATTAACAGTGATAGTGATAGTGACTCAGAGCACTGGATCAGAAGGCTGTCCCAAAGTTCACCTGGCAAACCATTGAAATATGAACCCAGAGAAAAAACAATAGAAACTGAACCTGCAGATGGATCTTACAGTCAAGTAGATGATATATTTGAGATTCCAGATGATGAAGACGAGGATGAATTTGAGCGTGATATAATATCGATTCCTTTAATACCACCTGTCGTTCATGTCTGTGATGAAGACAATAACTCTGATTTAATACCTAAGCAAACATCATCAGAAATAATAGAAAAACCTGACATACAGCCTGAAAATATTGTACCTGGTGCTAATTTAATAGAAGACATAACAGCAACACAAAGTGACAGTCTGAAAAATATTCCCAATGAAAATAATACTACAAAAGAAGTAGAAAATGTATCTTCAAATGATGCATTAGATAGCATAAATGGCATGAATTCTCTTGCTAATACTGACATAACAGGAACCTCTGAGACCTCTTTGCAACCAAACAATAATAAAATGATAAAAATGACTCAAATTATTCAACCACTTAATAAGAAAACAAAGAGGATATCTCACTCTGAAATCAGCTCTCATAAAAGAGATCTATCAGAAAGTAAGTACTTAAACTATAAGCTTGCTATAAGCTTGCTTTTAACACTTTTATTTTCATAGTTCATGTTTAATGTTACAAAACGCTTTTACATATTATAGGTCGATCAAAACATTCCCGTAAGTCAACCAAAGCCAAAAAACGTTCCCCATCGCCAAAAAGGAAAATTTCAAACTCAAAGAAAGAAGAACGTAAAAAAAAACTTAAGGAGATTGCTTGCAAAGATAAGGATGTTGAAGAAACCCATAAAGATGTAGTAAATAATACTGCCAAGCCTGTCATTAATGTAAAAGTTACTGCATCAAATCGAGGAGCTTTTCTTACTGATGTAAATCATGCAACTGTCAAGCCGACAAAACGAAAAACTAGTCCACTAAAAGGAAAAGAAAAATCTAAAACAGAATTACAAAGACATGAATTAAAATCTACATCAGTCAAATTAAACATCAGTAGTAAATTTAATGAACCAGTTCTAAAGGAAACAAAAGATACATGTGAACAAAAGCAATGTGCATATGAGGATAAATCTGAAACATTTAAATTTCGAGGAGTTGTTGATTCAGATTCAAGAATTCCTTTTAAAAGCTTAAAGCCCCTTACAGAGAGTGAAGAATCGTGTTTGGGCAAGCCTGTGTCTATAGTTGAACCATTACCACCGAAGAAACCAAAGAAATCTGTCAGTTTCTCAAGTGCTCCACCACAAGTGTATGAATTTGAAATTGAACCTGGCAATAAAATGCGGAAGACAAGCTCCGTAAAAACAACATTATTAGATGCACACAACAACACGCAGCCCTCACTAGAGAAATTAATGCTCTTGAAAATACTTCGTTGGAACCCACACTGGCTTATTGAACAGATGAACATCTCTGAACCACCTCCCATTTTGGGTCACAGAAATGGACCAGTGCCTGTGTTCCATTCGTTTAACAGCCACAAAGATTATGCCAGGTAACTATTATTCTTTGGAACATATTAACTTTTGAGTCCAACAATCCACCACATCAGACTTTAGTTTAGATACTGACATCATAACCAACCTTCACTAGCAAAATATTTATTTGTCATTCGTAATAAATCAAAATTTAGATGAATGGATTTTTTTTGCGGTGATGTTTGGCCAAAGACTTCAAAGATTTGTACCTGCCGCTCGCAGCGCTACACTTACGCTATAAATAATACTGGGAAGCTACGAATTTTGCAATCTGTATCTAATTCCCACCGTTATACATATAAGACATTGAGGATCTCCAAAAACAAACCACAAATTGTTTCTCTGAAATAACAAAGTTTTGTTTTATTTAACAAGTCTTTACAATTATCAAGTTATTATCAAGTTACGACAATTACACTTCTATCTCACCTGAAATAACAAAGAAACGACATTTAAAGTTCACTATATCTCGAGTCCTCAATCACATTCTTTCTATGAGTTTTTATTACGATAAAAATGCACAAAACAATCTCAGCGTCCCTCGCCATTTTAAATCATAGACACAGATCACTAATCACTATATCATAGGTACGCGACAGACAGCTGATACGCGAAGCGCGGCAAATTCAAATGAATGAAATGTCACTCATTTCATTACATCTCCCCCCCTAAGAGCGAAAATTCTAAGCAATATATCTGTAAAATGTACTTATAAGTCATCTTCATATTCATTATCATCTCCTTCATCTTCTTCAGCCTCTGTTATGACAGGTTGCAATTTTGTTATATGAAATAATGTTGATTCTGTTTTTCTGTTGCCTGTATCAATCCTATAAATGGAATTCGATATTTTCTCTATTATCTTCAAAGGGCCTATTTTTAATTCGTCTAATTTCTTTCTATTCAGTCTATTTCCATTTTCTACATATACACTGTCTCCTACATTAAATTCTTGCATTTTTCTATTTCTATCAAATATTTTTTTGTTATACTCATGAGATTTTATTGTATTCTCTAATGCCAATCTTCTATCAGCCATCCACTTGTCTTCCTTTTCCATCGTTTTGAATTCATTTGGTAGAATACTGACATTTGTACCATCCAGTAAATATTTTGGTGCAAAACCTGTAACGGAGTGTTCTGTTTCATTATATTTTTGTATACATTCTCTTGCCAGTGTTGTCCATGTTCTCTTATTATTTTTCTCATTCATTTTACACCTTATTTTATTTACTATTGTTTGGTTTAATCTTTCATTCAAGCCGTTCGAGAATGGTGTATTCACGGCTGTAAAAATTAGTTTAATATTATTTTCCTGCAAAAATTGTTTAAATTCTCTTGAATTTATGCCCGGATATTGATCTGTCAGGATAATTCCAATCTCATCTGTCTCTAGTACTTTCTTTGTTAAATTTATAAAGTCACATGCATTCTGGGTTTTCGAAGTCGCAATAAATGCATATCTTGTGTAGTGATCTACTAAAAGGTGTAGATATTTTTTTGTAGACCTAGATCCTCCAAATCCACCAATAGTATCCATTGACATTATTTCAAATGGTTTGGTGGCTGGTCCCAGTTGTGACAGTAATCCAATTTTTTTTTGACATCTTGATTTATTTTTTATGCATATTTCACATGTTTTACAAATATTTATGATATTTTTTGTTAGGTTTATAGCCGTATATATTAAACTTATTTTTTTCTGCAGTTGTCTGATCCCAATATGGCATAAATCTTCATGCACCTTTTTTATAAGTTTTTTACTAAATTCTTCTGAGAGGATAATCTTTTCCTGTTTCTTTATTTTTTTGTAATAGATATTATTTTTTAGTATTAAATTTTGTTTCTTTTCTCTTATTGTTTAATTTTTCTCTTGGTCTCCAACTATATCTTTTATTTGTATTAAATTAACTATTCTCAATGTTTCCTCTCTGTTATCTTCTGGTTCTAATACAGGGTTTCGGCTCAAACAGTCTGCTTCTACATTTTCTTTACCAGGTATATATTTTACGGTAAAGTCATACTGAGATAGGTAGTATGTGAGATCACCCAATTCTTCATCTGTCCTGCATTTAATGTTCATGTTCTCTAGAGGTTTGTGATCTGAGTAAATGGTGAATTGTTTTCCGATGAGCCAGTGCTGCCAATATTTAACAGCTTCTTTCATAGCAAGACATTCTAAATATATAGCCTTTTTCCGTTTTTGATGTTCATTCAATTTTTTTGAGAAATATGCCACCGGTTTGTCTTTACCATCTAGTTGTGTCTGTTTTAATATTGCTCCAATGCCCTCCAAAGATGCATCGGTAAAGATTTTGATTGGTAAGTCTTTGTCGAATATTTCCAAGACCGGTTGCGAACATAAATATCTTTTTATCAGATTGAATGCTTCTTCACATTTCTCTGACCATACAAATTTCTCGTTTTTTCGTAATAAATTGTGTAATGGATCTAAGATAATTGCACTTCTTGGTATATAGTCATGGTAGAAGTTTATTTTTCCCAAAAATTGTCTGATGTTCTTTTGCGTCTTAGGAGTTGGAAAGTTCCTTATTGAAATCAAATTGTCTTTTAGTGGTCTTACTGAATTGTTCTGAATTATATGGCCGAGGTATTTTACCGAGTCTGAAGCAAAGGTACATTTCTTAAACTTCAGTCTAAAGCCTTCTTTAATTATTGCCTCTAATACATTTCTAATTTGCCTTATATGTTCTTCAAAGGTAGACGAGTATATCAAAATATCATCAATATAGTTAACAGAGTATCCTGTGAGATTGTGTTTTCTTAGAATATTGCTTAAGATTCTCTGGAAAATTGCTGGTGATGTTTTCAAGCCAAAAGGGAGGCAGGTCCACTGGAAGTGGCCATCTTGTGTGACAAATCCTGTTTTACTTCTGTCTTCCACCCGTAATGGTATTGCCCAAAATGCTGAGTTTATATCTAGTGTAGTAAAATACTTGCAATTTCTAGTTTTAATAATTAGATCATCTATCAAAGGAAATGGTTGAGCTTGTGGTATAACTATTTTGTTTAACTCTCTGAAATCTACACATAAACGGGATTTTCTATTTTCACCTTTTTTAAACGCCAATGTCACTGGAGCAGCGAAAGGACTGTATGATTCTTCTATTAAATTGTTCTTTAGTAACATCGATATTTGCTCTTCAATTTCTAATCTATCTTGTATTGTACATCTGTATGGTCTTTTACTACAATATTTATTTACTTGTAAATCTATGCGAGCTTCATAATCTTTAACTGAACCTATATCATACTTGTCCTTAGCAAATATTGTTTTATATTCCTTTATAATTTTCTCTATCTCAATTTTCTTTTGATTATCTAAATGGTCTGTCATACTTATAAATTCCTCTGTTTCTATGTGTTCATTGAAATTTACTGTATATTTTTTTATATTATTATCTTCATTTCTGTTATCTTTAGACATCCTGTCTATTTTATTTGTTATTTTCTTTTGTTCTATCTGCAAGTTCTCATTTTGGGTTAATCTGAATTTCTTTATCATATCTAATCCGATTATGAAATCATCAAAATCTTCATTTTCTACTATGTATACATCCACCTCTTCTTCTAAATCAAATATTTTAATTTTTATTGTTATCAAGCCATCCATCTTCTTCACACCATTAACCGTTTTCATGTATGCTATGTTCACATCATCTTTTTTTTCTTTTACTTTTATTAATCTTGAATTTATTATAGAAATCTGTGAGCCTGAATCATAAATACCACTCACTTCTAGTTTATTTTCTAATAAAAGCTTGATTTTGATTAATGGTGTGCTTACTAGTTTTTTTTTTCAGTATTTATGTCTACTTCAATTATGGAGTTATTGTGCACATTTTTAGTTTTAAGAACTTTTTCAGGTTCATTTTTATTTTTCTTGAACCAACATGACTCCTCCGGATGATATCTAATTCCTTTGTCCAAAGACTCACAAGTCTTACATGACTTCTTCTCATAAGTTTTATTTTTATTATAAAATGTACTACTCTTTATGTTAGTTGAGTTTTTCTTATACATCGTGCCTTCATATTTTCTTATCTCGTTGAACAAGTCAGTATTGTTGTTGAGTTCATCCCTGTTTAACTTATTTAAGATAAATCCAGGTAAACCAGTTGCAATAAGATCTATCATTGTTTTGGAATCTATAGATTTGTTTATATCTAATAAAAGCCGTTCTTTTTTTATGGCATAATCAATTAACTGTCCTTCTTTATACCTAAATGCGAGAGCATATGTGACTATGTCCCATCCTTGGTTTTTAAAAGTTTCTAAAAACTTGTCTTTCCATTCACTCCATTCAGAATTTATTGTTAGTTTTATGATCATCGAGCTATACCAATCCAAACAAGGTTTATCTAAAAATAACCTCAAAATATCTATTTTTGTCTCATCTTTTGTTATATTAAAGCGCGCACACTCTTTTTCAAAAATTTCTATCCATTGCATCGCATTAGGATTTTTGCTTGTGAATTTTTCAATAATAAATTTTTCTGAGATATGTTTTAAGTTATGTTGACTTTCTTTCTTAGTTGTAGTTTCTATTAATTGTTCCAGGATTTGTTGCAAAGTGTCATTTTTGTCCTTTGCTTGTGTTGTGCTCACTTCATCTAAATATTGATCTAAAAATTGCATATTACCTTCCTCATCTACATATGTCTTCTTTAGATTTTCATCCAACTTTATCCATACTTTTCTACTCTGGTGTCTTTTTTTAATGCTATTTTTTACTTTTGTGAAAGTGTTCGTTTTAACAATATATGTATGATGACTCACCGGCTTCAGTTCCTCGGGTAAAACATAACATTTTCCTTCTTCAGTACATATTGAAGTTATGGCTAATACATTTGATTTGCCATCATTTGAGGCTATCATCGTAAACTCAAACTGAAGCCGGTCCATATTCTCTTAGTTCACAAAAATGTCGTTTTATAAGACACTAGCAGATACCCGCGGCTTCGCACGCGTAAATTTTAATTTTAACTATTCTACGGGCACCGTCCATTTTCCGGAATAAAAAGTACACTTTGTGTAAATTTCCATGAAATCTATCTTCATTTCAACTTTAAACCAAAAAAATTCAGTAGATGTGCGTGAAGGAATAAATTTTCTCCCGCATGAATATCTGTTTTTCCCTATTATCACGAAAACAATGGACAATTACAGCGTGAAGTAGTTTTTTTCCCGCATGCATATCTGTTTTTAAGTTTTCCCGCGGAAAACATGGATTTTTTTGGGACAAAAAGTAGCCTTTGTATTAATCCAGGATAAAATCTAACTTCATTCCGCATTTCAGCCACATCAGGTCAGTAACTAAGGCGTGAAGGAATATTTTTCCCGCGTAGATACCTGTTTTTCACTTCTATCATAAAAACCATAAATTTTTCCAGGATAAAAAGTAGCCTGGGCATTAATTCAGGATTTAAACTATCTCCATTCTAAATTTCAGCCAAATTGATTCAGTAGGTTTTTAACTAATCCCACGGGAACCTTGAATTTTTTGGGGATAAAATGTAGCTTATGTAGCTAAATTTGAGCTAAATCGGTTCAGTAGTTGCGGCGTGAACGAATATTTTTCCCGCATGGATTTCTGTTTTTCACTATGATCATACTCGTAGAAGTCATGAATTTTTCCGAGATGAAAAGTAGCCTACGTATTAATCCAGGATAAAATTTAACTTTTTTCCGAATTTCAGTCATATCAGTTCAGTAATTACAGCGTGAAGTTGTATTTTTACCGCGTGAATATCAGTTTTTCAGTTTTCCCGCGGACACCATAGATTTTTCCGGGATGAAAAGTAGCTTTTGTATTAATCCAGGATATAATCTATCTCGATTCCAAATTTCAGCCAAATCAGTTCAGTAATTATGGCATGAAGGAATATTTTTCACGCGTGGATTTCTATTTTTCACTATTATCATAGAAACCATGGAATTTTCCGGGATGAAAAGTAGGCTTTGTAACAATCCGGGATAAAATCTATCTCCTTTCCGAATTTCAGTCATATCAGTTCAGTAATTACGGCGTGAAGAAGTATTTTTCTCGCGAGAATATCGGTTTTTCACTTTACCTGCAAAAACCATGAATTTTTCCGGGATAAAAAGTACCCTATTTACTAACCCAGGATATAATCTATCTCCGTTCCAAATTCCAGTCAAATCGGTTGTGCAATTGCGGCATGAAGATTTTTTTTTCCGCGTTAATTTCGGTTTTTCACTAATCCCACGGGAACGATGAATTTTTTCGCGATGAAAAGTAGCCTTCGTATTAATCCAATATATAATCTATCTTTATTCATAATTTCAGCCATATCAGTTCAGTAATTACGGCGGGAAGTAGTATTTTTCCCGCGTGAATATCTGTTTTTCCCTTCTCCTGCAAAACCCATGGATTTTTCCGGGATAAAAAGTACCCTATTTATTAACCCAGGATATAATCTATCTTCATTCCAAATTTCATCGAAATCGGTTGTGTACTTGCGGCGTGAAATTTTTTTCCGCGTGAATTTCGGTTTTTAACTTATCCGACGGGAACCATGAATTTTTTCGGGATGAAAAGTAGCCTATGAAGTAATGCAAGATATAATATACCTCCATTCCAAATTTAAGCCAAATCGGTACAGTAGTTGCGGCGTGAAGACGTATTTTTACTTGATAAAATCCAAACATCGGACCCCCGTTTCACCCCCTTAGAGGGTGAATTTTGAAAAATCCTTTCTTAGTGCACCCCTAGACCTCACAAGGAACATGCGTACCAAATTTGGAGTCTCTAGACCCAGCGGTTTGGGCTGTGCGTTGATATGTCAGTCAGTCAGTCAGTTTCTTCTTTTATATATTTAGATTGAGGATCTCCAAAAACAAACCACAAATTGTTTCTCTGAAATAACAAAGTTTTGTTTTATTTAACAAGTCTTTACAATTATCAAGTTATTATCAAGTTACGACAATTACACTTCTATCTCACCTGAAATAACAAAGAAACGACATTTAAAGTTCACTATATCTCGAGTCCTCAATCACATTCTTTCTATGAGTTTTTATTACGATAAAAATGCACAAAACAATCTCAGCGTCCCTCGCCATTTTAAATCATAGACACAGATCACTAATCACTATATCATAGGTACGCGACAGACAGCTGATACGCGAAGCGCGGCAAATTCAAATGAATGAAATGTCACTCATTTCATTACATACATAACAGTCACGCGTTCTTTATTTTGCAGAGTCATTGGCGATCTCCTGCTTATGGAAATTTGGGAATGCATTACACAAGCGTTTAACACAAATAAAGAAAACAAATTTCAATTCAGAATTGAAACTTGTCCATGGGAGCCGTCTGTTCAAGATCGACACATTCAGTTTACAAATATGAGTGTCAATTGTAAGTGATGTTTTAAAATGATTCCTTTGTACGGTCAGCATTTATTTATTTTATATCGTATTAGTACCACAGTGAACAATTATGACACAAAAAAACTATTGAAAAGGAATAAATAACATAAAATGATGAACACAAACAGGTTTAAAAAACATACACATGTATTAACCTGAAATAAAATTGAAAAACAAATTAATAAAAATGCAAAAATAAAAAAGCATGCTATTTGAAGGACTAAGTAGTATTCCTTTTAGTCTTGTCAGGTTAATTATTGAAAATAAAAAAAAAATTCACCATAACTTCATCACTTTACAATGGTTTTGCGGAACATAGAGTAAGTTTATATGAAACCTCTATCCCAGAATCCTCGCTCTTCCTGTTTGTATAATTATAACAGGACTTAAAACGACAACAGAATAGCTTAGAAGGAATACATAGTTATTGATTTGCATGCGTGTTTGTATGTGTGTACATGTGTGTATACAAAAGAGTTGTTATGTCATGCAAAAAGTGCTCAGGACAAAAGTAATCTACATACAAATGCGAACATAAGCGGTGCTCAGCATAATCTTTTTAAATTGAATGGTTTGGTTAAATATTTTTTTGATTTCAAACATAAACTGTTAAGACGTTAAATAGATGAACGATGTACCTAGACCACATAAATACCTAGTAGTACCTGACGGTACAGAAGGCTCACTCGGCAAGATCATTTAAAAAATAGCGATTCTAGCGCTGACTCAAAAAGTGCAATTCAGTTCGCAATAGCGCCTGACCACGCCTCCGAAAAGAACTTTTCTTTCTATCGCGTAACTTTATCGCATTCGACGTACTAGGGCTACCTCGTCGGGCGCACGCAGCGCGTGAAATAGTTCGTACCCGAACTAACGCGAGCAAAGTATCCGGCGCGTGGGGACCGTCTGAAATTAGTACGTCGAGACGCCTACCTGTAATTTTTCGATCACGTGATAAGTGGACCTGGCCTGCCTAGACTACAGACCACCTGTAGCATGTTTATACAATACTAAAACATTTTCAGTATCACTGCCGCCATCAGAATTCAGGCGTGTACCCAGAGTTGGAGATCTGTTGACACTGGAGTATGGGCCCGAAAACGACAGATGTAGTAGATTTGCCTACGTGCACAATGCAAGACAGATTCCACAGCCACCAAGTAAGTACGTTGTAAGAATAGATATGTACCCTGGACAGGGTGGACGGCGGATGCCAAATATCGTTTTGCCACCAACAGTAAGGCCACGCTGTAGTTCGCTCAGTAGCCACCTATGGAATTTTGAAAGATGGCGCTACAGTTTGCTTGTTCGAAAAAGGTTTTCGTAATTCGTTCGGATGCCCATATCCTGAGGTTTCTTATCGGTGTTTGTAAGACATAATATGATCTCTTCAATCTGAATCTGATGAGTTGACGACTGATAATGGTAGAGCTTGTCTAAGCTGAAATGACGCGCTCCACTACCTCATTTACACAAGCAATATTAAAATACTGATTCAATACAGTGAGCGTTGTCGGATTTTTCACGTGACTATTCCACTGTTCCATACTAAAATGATAAAATTAATTTCGAATTGCTTAAAGTTCGAATTATGAAATCAAAATGTGTCACATATTGACCTACTTTATTCACAGACTTCTATAATTATTAAAAAGTTATTCATTATAACATCACTGTACTATGGAAATATCTCTAGATAATTGAATAATTTCCATTACGATACGCGGCTCTGGGTTCCTGTATTTTTATGTGTCGTCATCACAGACCAGGGAATAACTTATTTTCTCTGTGGTCGTCATAGCCAAAAGAGAGAATCCTAAATTTTGTTTTTTATATATGGAGTCCACAGACAACATTTAGTTGGTAGTCATGGGATGCGCCATGATCGACCATAGACAACAATTATTTCACGGAAACAATAATTTTTCCCTGCCTTATATGACTGATAAAAAGTGTGTTCATACAGAATATTGAAAAGAATTATGTATAATTTTTGATTATTTAATTATCCACTAAAAATATACTTTATCTGACTTGTATAAATATTTTTCTACTCTTTTTTGTTTCATGACTTTTTTAACAGACTACTTATACGCAGTTTACAACTGAATTTTGGCGCCATACCTAACTTTTAACATTTCAATGTGTTATTTTTGTTACTTAGTCAAAACTTAGCGCGGAAAAATGTCTAGCAGTGAAACCTACTAAAGAAAATTTAACTTCACCTGACATTTTAGTAATTGCAACAAAAATGACCCACAATCTTTTACCAACAAAGTGAAGGATTTACGACAAACGTTAGCAAGATTTTATGGTTTGGATTTATGATAATTTGAGCGTAGATAAAGTAGTGTATGAAACTCTACATAATTAGGTATTAAAACACTCGTGTGATACTATTAAACAACTCGCCTGCGGCTCGTTTTTTAAACTCACACTCATGTTTTAATACCCCCCATTATGCATCCGTTTCATAAACTACTATAATATGTGCACTCTCTCATCAAATCAATAATTAAGTAGTGCTATTCTTTTCCATAACAACCATTTTGAAAGAGTTATCAATATTTTTAGAATGTATGTCAAATTAGTTTAGTTCAGAGAATTTGCAGAACATAATTGGCACCAACATGTACTATCTAAACACTAGTACTACAGGGCAAACGTCGGGCAGAATTAGAAGTGCTGATTGGCGGTCTCATGATCTCGTGGCGTGTGCTCGGTTTGAGAGTAGGAGGTCGCGGGTTCGATTCCCGCCATAGGCCACTTAAGAATTTTATTATTTCTAAATTGGTTTAGGTCTGGTGGGAGACTTCAGGCATGACTAGCCAACCCACTAGCCAAGGCGCAGCGCCAGCGATATAAGGGATTCATAAACGGTACGGCGCGATGCTGTGTAGAAACCGTTAAGGGTCTTTTACCCCCTTCCAAGGTGTTATCTTGTCTTCTTGTTGATGCGGCACAAACAAAACCCTGCGATCCCTTTCTATATCAGCATCGTCCTTCAGGGGCCGTACAACCATCTCCTATAGCAGTATTATTGTAATGTTGTTTCAAACTTTTTACACTGTCATTGTATGAAAATGTCAAAACAATATTATAGCAATACTGCTACAATATTATAGAATTACTGCTATAAGAGATGGTTGTACAGCCCCAGGTCGGAGGATATCACATGCCCGAGGTATTTAAACTGAAACACTCGCTCATCCTGCTAATATTTATGTTGCAGACAGTAAAAACGTGTTATTTAGCATAATGCTGCACGTGGCATTCACTGACAAGATGAGAATGCTGAAACCGGGCGGAGAAATGACCGGTCGAAGTTTGGGCTACATAAAGAATGAACTGACGCTATTCGAAGCCATAGAGTACATGAAGTCATCTCCTCTCAGGGAGGCCATTTTGAGACCTGAACCTGAGCAATACCAAAGACTTGAAATTAATTGTAAAATACATTGGAATTCGCCGGTAAGTTGCACTTTGTTTTAATTGTTTATCAATTTAGATAATATGAATAAAAATACCATATTTTTCTCAAATGGTCCTATCAATAAAACTAACAGCTTTAACTCTAAAAATTTTTTAATAATATTTTTTATGCAATTCATGCTAGGAATGCTTATTGGCTATTGCCCTACTGTTGTATGTGTAGCCCTGTAGAGCAATCTTACACGTGAACTTTTTGAATTCAGTGGACGAAGGAACTGAATCCTAGTCAAAAGTTGGCCGTCAGTAACTCGGTGTCGGCCGCGCTCGGGGAGCGGCCCGGCGTTCAGATGGTGCAGGGACCGCCGGGGACAGGTACCTATAGCACTTTTAGGACCTCTTGATTTGCAGTAATACTGTCGATATTTAAACCTATTAGTTCTGTATAATATTCAAACTTATTTACTTTTACTTTTTATATTATAAAAAAAAAATTGAAGAAAATAATTTAAAAAGCGAAAGTAATTTACCAACCTGTGATTCTGTCTGAAAAGCGTGCCGCTTCGCTACGTCGGTAGTCGGAACCTCAAAGGTACCGCTTGCCTCGCCCCGCAGACGGTTTAGGTTTATTCAGGGGTTGGCATTTTGAAAAGGGTTTTATTGCCAAGATGGCAATTGGCAAGCTATAAATATCTGGTTTCTATTTATTTATGATTATTGATTTTAGGATATATCTCCATAAATATGTGTGCATAAGCTTTTTGAAATACCTATGGTTTAATATTATGGTTTTAAATGTAGCCTATTAAATATTAAAAAGTTACATTTTTTATAAAAATATTCCAAATAATTGTCAAAGTACGCTTAGAAAAATAAACAAAACATTCCTATAAAATCAACTTTATTCGTAAATAATATTTTTACCAGCGTATTTTTGCCACAGGAAAATCGAGTGTCATTTGTGCCATAGTAATGACGTACTTCTACGATGCTTCGGGCAAGAAGCAACAGAACAGGGACAAGATCCTAATATGTGCCACGAGCAACGCTGCCGTCGACGGTCTAGTCATAAGGCTGCTCAAGATCCGACAAGAATTGCCAAAATGTACGTATACATAATAAAATTTCAAATGTTTCAAAAGTTTTTTTAATTGTAGTTTTAATTAGGGACTACTATTACTATTGAAGTACAATGTCTGCCTCACAGTACGTTGTGATGTGTTATTTTTAGAGTGTATTTATACTAATGTATGAGTGAATTTATAAAATTCTCGTATTAAGAGTCTTCTGACCCACGGTGTCTCCCATACAAACGTAATACCAAAATCATTTGTAATTCGTGCAATTTTCGATCATTTTGTGGTGTTATTCGGGTTCATATAGTAATAATCTATGCTCCTGATATATATATATCATATATATATATAATATCACGATTCCCACTTATCTTAGGAAATTGAACACCAATATCTCATACTACGCGTAACTTTTTATTTTACAATTCCTGCATTTATCTGTAGATGGGGAATAAACAAAAGACCAGTGTCCTAAAAACAAAAACTTCTGGCTTCGTTTTGAAAATGCTTCCCTTGCCCTTCGCCATTAATTCATGTACATTGGAATCTCAAAAGAAAAATGTCAAGGGAAATGCAAAAAAAATCGACTTAACAAGAACTATCTTCGCTAGAAGTAATTGTGTCCTGTGAAGTAACAAACATAATGTTCGCAGCTGTGCTATTTAGAAAGTTTAATGATTGTATTCATTCATTGCACGTGTACAAGAAAAAAACAATAGATTAGAAGCTCCGAACCCGAACGTTCGTTTTGGATATTATTGCTATTATTTCGATGAATCCCAAGACATTGAATTGCACTAACTACGACTTACGTCGTACAGTCCAGTCTGTTTTAGGTACCTAATCATAATATTAAGATGTTTGGGTAGGAATAACATTAGTGTGAAGAGATCTGTCAGGGTCTTAAATAAAAGATTCAATCTTCTCCTAATCTTGTATTACTTAAACTCTGTAATACTGCTGAGTCTACTATTAAAAAAATCGAGACACTGCGTATTTAAGGGTTCATGCCGAGAAATGGCATTTTTTCGACTTACTGAGTATTTCAACTTGACGAGGATCGAGTTATAGAGATTCCACTGTATTAGTTTTTCTGATTTAAACGATACAGTGGTGCCAAATTCTGTTGTACAATCTTAGTAAGTCTTAACCTCTGAATAACATCTCTTTCACAATGTTTCCTTTGAAGTAGTCAAGAGTGACCAAGGAGCAGGAGATGTTTGTCTCTTGCCGCTGATTGCTAGTTCAAATCTTGCATCGAATGGGGATGCTGACGCAAAGTTCATCGCAGAGCGGCGCATATGGCTATTGATAATTTTAAAAAAAAGAAGAGATTGTGTGCCACGTGTTATTATGTTGTGTATTACGGCAGCGGAGCGGTTCCGCATGGTGCGCGTGGGGCGCCTCGAGTCGATGCACGAGCGCGCCGCGGATGTTAGCTCGCAGCGCCTCGCGCAGCGCGACGCCGAGCGCGCGCAGGCTGAGGGCACGCACCCCGGGGCAAGCGAGGAGGTACGTCAGAGCGACGAACGTAAAATCAGCACTAAACACGTTCTACGCCGGGTATGGTGTAATACTCTGGGGAAACGGCACGGACGTACGTATAAAGTATACGTATTATTCATGTCATTTATAATTTATAACTTCGAAATATGCAAATTTCTTAGAAAACATATTCAATTAACACCACATATCTAGATAAATGGTGCCGCTATCCAGAAAATACATAATAATATAAGTAACTACAGTTGCCGCAGTCAAAACTAACTTACTTTATGTCAATAAAAATCTATAACCACCTTCGCGTTTTTATCAGAAATGAAGTTAAAGAATCGAGATTTATTAAATGACATATCCTTACAAAAGCGTATTATGAAGTTGATGAATTAAACGAATTAAGGACGAAACACATAGAATCGGGTACCCCAGTACCAAAATTAAAAATTGCTACTCTCTTTCTGAGCTTTTGCCATTATAAATTTCAAGATAGCTGAAAATTTTAAAATTACGCTTCGATGAATATGTATAATATATAAGACTGTTGCAGATTTCTCGCTTAGAAGCGAAAATCAACATGTGGAAGACTGCGCAGCGAGACGCGAAGAATCCGGAGCGAGCGGCGTACTGCCAGGGCCGCGTCACCAACCTGCAGGAGAGACTCGCTCTGGTAAGCCACGCTAGGACAAACCCCGCCGCGCCCCCTTGCCTTTGCTTGTCTCTTCCAGCTGTGTAGACTTATTCATTAATTTATCTTGTAATGAACAAACAAGAAAACTCGTTGTCATAGATCCGAAGTGGCAGCGCCGGCGCGAGCGGGCCGGTGGCGGGCGAGCGGCTGGTGCAGGCCGAGCGGCGCACCATCGAAGGCGCGGACATCATCGTCACCACGCTCGCCAGCGCGCACAACTACAAGATGAAGGGGTAAGTGGTTATAGCGATTGCGGAGCGTGTACATTTACCGAAGTAATAGCGGTTACAAGAAGCGTTAATTTAAAACAATGTTTCAGTCTAAAGGGTCGCATAGCGCTGTGCGTGGTGGACGAGGCGGGGCAGGCCATCGAGCCCGAGACGCTGATCCCGCTCACTCTCGACGTCACGCGCCTCACGCTGGTCGGCGACCCGCAGCAGCTGCCCGGGTACATCTGCTCGCAGGTACACACGATCGCTCGCTAAGGTCAGTCTGACGAGTCGCATAGCGCTGTGCGTGGTGGACGAGGCGGGGCAGGCCATCGAGCCCGAGACGCTGATCCCGCTCACTCTCGACGTCACGCGCCTCACGCTGGTCGGCGACCCGCAGCAGCTGCCCGGGTACATCTGCTCGCAGGTACACACGATCGCTCGCTATGGTCAGTCTGACGAGTCGCATAGCGCTGTGCGTGGTGGACGAGGCGGGGCAGGCCATCGAGCCCGAGACGCTGATCCCGCTCACTCTCGACGTCATGCGCCTCACGCTGGTCGGCGACCCGCAGCAGCTGCCCGGGTACATCTGCTCGCAGGTACACACGATCGCTCGCTAAGGTCAGTCTGACGAGTCGCATAGCGCTGTGCGTGGTGGACGAGGCGGGGCAGGCCATCGAGCCCGAGACGCTGATCCCGCTCACTCTCGACGTCACGCGCCTCACGCTGGTCGGCGACCCGCAGCAGCTGCCCGGGTACATCTGCTCGCAGGTACACACGATCGCTCGCTAAGGTCAGTCTGACGAGTCGCATAGCGCTGTGCGTGGTGGACGAGGCGGGGCAGGCCATCGAGCCCGAGACGCTGATCCCGCTCACTCTCGACGTCACGCGCCTCACGCTGGTCGGCGACCCGCAGCAGCTGCCCGGGTACATCTGCTCGCAGGTACACACGATCGCTCGCTAAGGTCAGTCTGACGAGTCGCATAGCGCTGTGCGTGGTGGACGAGGCGGGGCAGGCCATCGAGCCCGAGACGCTGATTCCGCTCACTCTCGACGTCACGCGCCTCACGCTGGTCGGCGACCCGCAGCAGCTGCCCGGGTACATCTGCTCGCAGGTACACACGATCGCTCGCTAAGGTCAGTCTGACGAGTCGCATAGCGCTGTGCGTGGTGGACGAGGCGGGGCAGGCCATCGAGCCCGAGACGCTGATCCCGCTCACTCTCGACGTCACGCGCCTCACGCTGGTCGGCGACCCGCAGCAGCTGCCCGGGTACATCTGCTCGCAGGTACACACGATCGCTCGCTAAGGTCAGTCTGACGAGTCGCATAGCGCTGTGCGTGGTGGACGAGGCGGGGCAGGCCATCGAGCCCGAGACGCTGATCCCGCTCACTCTCGACGTCACGCGCCTCACGCTGGTCGGCGACCCGCAGCAGCTGCCCGGGTACATCTGCTCGCAGGTACACACGATCGCTCGCTAAGGTCAGTCTGACGAGTCGCATAGCGCTGTGCGTGGTGGACGAGGCGGGGCAGGCCATCGAGCCCGAGACGCTGATCCCGCTCACTCTCGACGTCACGCGCCTCACGCTGGTCGGCGACCCGCAGCAGCTGCCCGGGTACATCTGCTCGCAGGTACACACGATCGCTCGCTAAGGTCAGTCTGACGAGTCGCATAGCGCTGTGCGTGGTGGACGAGGCGGGGCAGGCCATCGAGCCCGAGACGCTGATCCCGCTCACTCTCGACGTCACGCGCCTCACGCTGGTCGGCGACCCGCAGCAGCTGCCCGGGTACATCTGCTCGCAGGTACACACGATCGCTCGCTAATGGTCAGTCTGACGGGTCTTCCAATACAATCCAACGTAATTATTGATATGTGTGTGCAGCTCGCTAAGAAGCAAGGCCTCGGCGAGAGTCTGTTCGCGCGGCTGTCGTCGTGCGCGGAGCAGTGGAGCGCGTCGCCCGTGGTGCTGCTGGAGCGGCAGTACCGCATGCACGGCGCCATCGCCGAGTACCCCAACCGCGCCTTCTACGACGGCCGCGTGCGCTCCGAGCCGCCGCCCGCCACCTCGCTCGCCGGCCCGCCCTACGTCGTGCTGGGCATCGCCAGCGGCGACAAGGGGCAAGGTAACTGACTTATACAGGTCGAAGTCTTCCTATACTTAATTATGTGATTAACGCTGTTTGAAATACTTGTCAATACTTTTTAACATTAGATTTCAGAGCTTTATAAATTTAAACCGGCCGTGACACTTATTTAAACGTATTTCCGTGCTCCAGTGTCGGGCGCTAACGAGCAGGAGGCGTGGGGCGTGGCGCGCGTGGCGGCGGCGCTGGCGCGGGAGGCGCGCGCGCGGCGCCTGTCGCTGGCGGTCATCACGCCGTACGCCGCGCACCGCGACCTGCTGCGGCGGCTGCTCGACGCGCTGCTGCACGCGCCGTACGTAGTTCCGTGCACCAGTGTCGGGCGCTAACGAGCAGGAGGCGTGGGGCGTGGCGCGCGTGGCGGCGGCGCTGGCGCGGGAGGCGCGCGCGCGGCGCCTGTCGCTGGCGGTCATCACGCCGTACGCCGCGCACCGCGACCTGCTGCGGCGGCTGCTCGACGCGCTGCTGCACGCGCCGTACGTAGTTCCGTGCACCAGTGTCGGGCGCTAACGAGCAGGAGGCGTGGGGCGTGGCGCGCGTGGCGGCGGCGCTGGCGCGGGAGGCGCGCGCGCGGCGCCTGTCGCTGGCGGTCATCACGCCGTACGCCGCGCACCGCGACCTGCTGCGGCGGCTGCTCGACGCGCTGCTGCACGCGCCGTACGTAGTTCCGTGCACCAGTGTCGGGCGCTAACGAGCAGGAGGCGTGGGGCGTGGCGCGCGTGGCGGCGGCGCTGGCGCGGGAGGCGCGCGCGCGGCGCCTGTCGCTGGCGGTCATCACGCCGTACGCCGCGCACCGCGACCTGCTGCGGCGGCTGCTCGACGCGCTGCTGCACGCGCCGTACGTAGTTCCGTGCACCAGTGTCGGGCGCTAACGAGCAGGAGGCGTGGGGCGTGGCGCGCGTGGCGGCGGCGCTGGCGCGGGAGGCGCGCGCGCGGCGCCTGTCGCTGGCGGTCATCACGCCGTACGCCGCGCACCGCGACCTGCTGCGGCGGCTGCTCGACGCGCTGCTGCACGCGCCGTACGTAGTTCCGTGCACCAGTGTCGGGCGCTAACGAGCAGGAGGCGTGGGGCGTGGCGCGCGTGGCGGCGGCGCTGGCGCGGGAGGCGCGCGCGCGGCGCCTGTCGCTGGCGGTCATCACGCCGTACGCCGCGCACCGCGACCTGCTGCGGCGGCTGCTCGACGCGCTGCTGCACGCGCCGTACGTAGTTCCGTGCACCAGTGTCGGGCGCTAACGAGCAGGAGGCGTGGGGCGTGGCGCGCGTGGCGGCGGCGCTGGCGCGGGAGGCGCGCGCGCGGCGCCTGTCGCTGGCGGTCATCACGCCGTACGCCGCGCACCGCGACCTGCTGCGGCGGCTGCTCGACGCGCTGCTGCACGCGCCGTACGTAGTTCCGTGCACCAGTGTCGGGCGCTAACGAGCAGGAGGCGTGGGGCGTGGCGCGCGTGGCGGCGGCGCTGGCGCGGGAGGCGCGCGCGCGGCGCCTGTCGCTGGCGGTCATCACGCCGTACGCCGCGCACCGCGACCTGCTGCGGCGGCTGCTCGACGCGCTGCTGCACGCGCCGTACGTAGTTCCGTGCACCAGTGTCGGGCGCTAACGAGCAGGAGGCGTGGGGCGTGGCGCGCGTGGCGGCGGCGCTGGCGCGGGAGGCGCGCGCGCGGCGCCTGTCGCTGGCGGTCATCACGCCGTACGCCGCGCACCGCGACCTGCTGCGGCGGCTGCTCGACGCGCTGCTGCACGCGCCGTACGTAGTTCCGTGCACCAGTGTCGGGCGCTAACGAGCAGGAGGCGTGGGGCGTGGCGCGCGTGGCGGCGGCGCTGGCGCGGGAGGCGCGCGCGCGGCGCCTGTCGCTGGCGGTCATCACGCCGTACGCCGCGCACCGCGACCTGCTGCGGCGGCTGCTCGACGCGCTGCTGCACGCGCCGTACGTAGTTCCGTGCACCAGTGTCGGGCGCTAACGAGCAGGAGGCGTGGGGCGTGGCGCGCGTGGCGGCGGCGCTGGCGCGGGAGGCGCGCGCGCGGCGCCTGTCGCTGGCGGTCATCACGCCGTACGCCGCGCACCGCGACCTGCTGCGGCGGCTGCTCGACGCGCTGCTGCACGCGCCGTACGTAGTTCCGTGCACCAGTGTCGGGCGCTAACGAGCAGGAGGCGTGGGGCGTGGCGCGCGTGGCGGCGGAGCTGGCGCGGGAGGCGCGCGCGCGGCGCCTGTCGCTGGCGGTCATCACGCCGTACGCCGCGCACCGCGACCTGCTGCGGCGGCTGCTCGACGCGCTGCTGCACGCGCCGTACGTAGTTCCGTGCACCAGTGTCGGGCGCTAACGAGCAGGAGGCGTGGGGCGTGGCGCGCGCGGTGTGTGTGTGTGTGTGTGTGTGTGTGTGTGTGTGTGTGTGTGTGTGTGTGTGTGTGTGTTTGAGATTGATCTACCTTTACTAATTGATATTGATAGTAATGATAGCTTGTTGTAACTGGATAATTGACAATACGTTTTGTGTTGTGCGCAGCGGCGACGCGCGCGTGGAGGTGAACACGGTGGACAGCTTCCAGGGGCAGGAGCGCGACGTGGTGGTGGTGTCGCTGGCGCGCAGCAGCGGCGTGGGCTTCCTCACGGACGCGGGCCGCATGAACGTCATGCTGACGCGCGCGCGGCACCAGCTCGTGGTCTGCCTCAACCCGATGGCCTTCGTCGTGAGTGCGGCGTTTACCTAACTTGACTCTCAACCTCAACGAACTGTCACAAAAATCAGTCTTCTCCAAATTATTGAATACTTCCAATGCTGCGTTCATCTAGTAGAAACCTTGTGATTTTGTGTAAACACTTCGATTTTACGCAACATTCAGTTACTTTATTAAAATTTCATTTTTGTTTCAGAGAAATAACCAATGGCAGACATTAATAGACGATGCCCGCAGAAGGAATCTTTATCGGACACTTCCGCACAGATTCTGCCAGCCGACGACACCGGGACCTGCGTCTTCCGATAG
Source organism: Coenonympha glycerion (assembly GCA_963855885.1). Taxonomy (NCBI): domain Eukaryota; kingdom Metazoa; phylum Arthropoda; class Insecta; order Lepidoptera; family Nymphalidae; genus Coenonympha; species Coenonympha glycerion. The sequence continues at coordinate 9,510,208 of OY979636.1, read as the reverse complement.
TATTCTTAGCTATGTATTCAATCCGTAATGAATTGTCTACAAACCGGCCGCAGAGTATATTATTCCTGTCAGTTCGCGAAATAAATGTAACGGTTATTCTTTTGAAAAAAACTCAAAAATACTCCTACTTTCCATTAAAAATATGTTTAAATCTATATATACTTATAATAAAACTGTAAAGGGTCGAATTCTGTACATTGAAGATATTTTGAAAATTTTTGTTGGAGGACACTATTTACTCGATACTGAAGCCAAAACTGTAATTTGTTTCATTTTTGACTGTCTGTCTGTCTGTCTGTCTGTCTGTCTGTCTGTCTGTCTGTTTCACGACCGGGCATCACGGCTAATCCACTGGATGGATTTAAATGAAACTTGACATGATTATAGTTCATACCCCGAGGTAGGACATAGGATACTTTTTGTCCCGAAATTCATCATGGTTTCCCTGGAAGACGGCATCAAAGTCCAAACGTTTTTTAGTTATAATTCATTAACGCGTTGTCCGATTCCATTCATTCTTTTTTTGTGAGAAAGGAGGTTCTTTAAAGATTATTCCATACAAATCTTATCATCATCACTTTTGTAGTTCAGAAATTACAGACATCAGAACCTTTAAGTTCAAGTAGGTAGGTGACTTGAAACTCGGAATGCACAAAGAACCTAGGGCTAGGACGTAGGGCTCAAGTAAGACTGGAGTACCCTTACAGCCGTAAATAAATAGGCTTAGCAGAAGATTTTGTATGGTTTAAAATTTTTCACTTTTAGGGTGAACAAAAATCATTTAACTGGCGTTATCGCTACGTTATACCGTAAAGCGCCATCTCTACAATTTATGTGGAACTTGAATGTAAAACTCTGAGATAGGTACTACCGAATTTTTTTAAATAAAAATTAACTGTCATGTTATTTACTGTTTCCTGACTTTATATTAAGATGGCACTGTTAACACATGAACAGATTTAAACTTTATCATCCGTAATATGGAAAGGGTAAGATAATGGTTCACAAATATTTTTAACTCTTAGGTCTTATCGATCCTAACCGACTGACTGTCATCTAAGGTCTTTTTATACGTAAAGAAATATATAGCCATTGTCCATTCTGATGTTTTGGATTGTATTGAGATGAAGCAAAGATTTTTAAAAGACTCTTATATTATGTTGGGCTGGGGAATATTGTTAGTAGAGTAATTTATCCCAGTGGTACCTACCCGGCCGAACTCTGAAAGAAGAGTTCTACCACCAGTACAACTTTTCACATGGTTTAATAATTTTTGACATATTTCGTGGTTTCAGAATAAAAATCACAATGAAAAGGTCCCAGTGGCACAGGTCGTGGTCACTACGTGACCACGACTTGTACCAATGTATCGAAATATCGACAGTTAAAATCGTCCTTTTGATCTTTCAACTACGTATTAATGAAACTTTATATTATCATTAAGAAAAAGGAGTTTTCAAAATCACCACAAGATAACCCGTGCAAAGTAAGAACAGGTTTCTGTACAACATCACACCAGAATCCCGCGAAAAATCAAGGAATTCCAGTAGGAAGGTATATTATGTAAAAAAAATCGTAATTCACGCGGGCGGAGCCGCGGGCAACAGCTAGTATACTTATAAGTTAATTAAGTTATAAATTCTCTATAGTATGAAATGTCAGGAATGCCTTTCCTCGCGGCTGTACTACGTTCTATGAAAGCAAATTAATGACATTATAGATTATTTAAATTAATTAACTTTAACGGTCAATTTTTATATTATAGTGATTACTTTTATAATCAAAGAGCTTTACTTAGTTTATAGTAATATTTCAATGTGAGTTGTCAAGCTTATCCATCAACGATCGCTGGGAAATCGATCAGTGATCACTCACGTCATAGCACGACTACGCAGAACAAGGTAACCACGTAACTCGCTGCCCATTGGATCAGTTAGAACTGAAAGCAATGTATAAAATGTCAACCACTCCCGCACACGGCCAGTTCAAACTGATTCAATCACCAGCGACATGCCGAATGGACGATAGGAAGGATTGTGTATGGCCAGTTTTATAGTTAAACTGTTCTAGTTGCTGTTCTTAGTGTTATAGTTTTAAGGTTTTATATTATTATTCCTGTAATACTAAATACGCAAACGCACGGTTTGCGCAAGGTGCATTTTTTAAGAAAGTAGGAAATAATATGTGCGTTAGCTGTCGTTTCTCTGACAGGTCAAAAAATCTATGTATTGATGTGATAATATTATTAGGAAATTACTAAATATACTTAAATTTAAGAATCAAGTCTGCGGCTTTCCCCGTGTAGAATTCGGTAGGATATTAGGTATGGTCACCCTGAGTAAGCTACTTCCGTTCAGACTCAGGTAAAATTACAATATTATATAATGTAACAGGATATGATATTCTCACATAAACTGATCTTTGCCTACTCATTCCGATTTTTTGGAAACTGCCATTTACGTAAAGGAAATATTATAACCTAATTTATGCAGGGAAACAAAGATGTATTTTTAGTGTGTGGTGTTTATTGGTCGATATATATTTTTTATTAATATATACTTACTTACCCAATAAAATATACACAGAAATATAAAATCTCCGCAAATATCCTACTAAAGCGAATTTTTTTATATTTATATACTTACAAGTATTTGGCAGTTTCTTTACAATAGATTCTTCAAAAAAGAGCTCAAAATAATGTGATTCCGTATGTTCATACTTATTTTTACATTATTATTTTTTTCCTAGAAAAATAATATTCCTGTATACCTAATGTGCTTGGCATAATATTATATACATATAATATAATTATCTATTATGCCAAGATATTGTAAGAAGTACTTCAGACATAATATATCTACGAGTACAGCATTAAACAATATTAAAGAATTTAAACCATTTTTAACAACTGCTTTTTGTTCAAAATGCTCTCCTAAGTCTACGTAAGATGCTTCCAAGAATATCGAACTAGTAAGTGGGATAGACAGATTGCCAGTGTTTACGATTGCACAATAATAGCAAATAAACTGGCCAAGTGCGAGTTTGACTGGCGCACGAAGTGAAATGAACTACGATGTCAACTAAACTGTAACAAATAGGAGTCCATGTTACAATGTTTTTTTTTTAATTCTTAATTAATCATATCCTGGACTGAAATTTTTTAGGCAACCCACTTGCGATATATTTATTGACATATTTAATTGGATATAAAATAGTTTTCATCCAATAAGCAGCTCGGTGAAGGTCGTTGTATAGCGGGATCCTAGGCTATTATAAGATATCTCGTGAGGAGATGGAAGCATATCACTATTGTCCCAAAAATTCTTTAATGGTGTAGTAACCCTGACTTATTAGATGTTTTTGACAGAATCGCCGGTGCAAAGGTTAGTCCAAGACAGACTTTGGGATTAAGTATATTGTAGAAGCGTACACTCAACCCCACAAAGGACTTCTTCAGGAAGGGTTCCGCTGGGCCTTAGTAGGTGTGAAGAAGCGAGCTCGGAGAAAGGAAAAATAATCGAGTGTGACATACGGACGGACAGAGAAAGTCTCATAAGGGTTCCATTTTTTCCATTTTGGTATGGAACCCTAACTAGTTACGCCTAGGCAAAACTAGTGCTTCCGACAAACGTGATTTTTTGCTCCCGGGGGAACTAGTTCTTCCTACAAACGTAATTTTTCTGCTATCACGACAAATTACGTTTGTTCTATGGGAGCCCCCTTAAATATTTACTATTCTGTTTGTTATATATATAGTATATTGTTTGTTATTGTTATTTGTTTTCGCACTCGACGCTCCAAATGATCGACGGACGAGAGATGAGGCGAGGGGAAGTAGGTATGCGCCGTACCACTGCGCTGTATAAATATAATGAATAAGTAAGTATGTGTTAGTACCTAGGTTGCTCGAAATTAGGTCGAAACATTTTGAGGAAAATTTTCGTTTGAATGGATCCCGTGGAAGGTTAATACCGGAATTTTTAATGCAGTTAGGCTTAGGAGGTATGTAGGTAAATGAAACAAAACATGATGTACGACAACTTTACTTAAACGCACTTCATTTGTAATTAGTTAATATAGTGACAATTTTTTTTTTAATTATTGCAAGAAGTTACAAGTATATTTCAAGGCTTTAATTTGTATACTTATCCATTAGATACATTTTCTCTCTTTCATAGACTAAAGGAAAAAGCAGAAAGTAGAGTACAGGGAATAGATAGATCGAAAGAAGCCGACTAAACAAATTCCGTAAAACATCAAATAAGTCAGTCCAACTTTTTCCTTTCAGATAAGAACGTTTTTAAATAATGTTTTCCTTCAGGAGAAAGCTTGGTTGAATGCAGTGAAAGTTAAACATTCATCCTTTAGTCTATGTTCCTTCATAATAAAAATTCAATAAAACGCTAACTTTACTAGAAAAAAATCATCAAATGCTGATTGCCTAAAAATGAGCATCGGCTGATATCACCTCAATTGAGGTCAATCACCCAAAATCACTACTTATTGTAAAAATACATGTCTTGTATTATTTCTCTACAAGTCTCCTCATACTCGTAAAAATAAAAGTTCATACTTTCATAAAACTCAAATTAAAATTAACTAATATTTACCAAGTACACTATTTTACACAATTCGTACCTAAATTACTGGACTCTAAAAGGTAAAGGCGTGAACGTATTTTTTAGTAATGTATTGCGTGAAACAACAATCAACCAAAGCTAATAATAATAATCATTATTATTCTTACAAAAATATAAAGCCCATGTCGATATTTACAAGACTTACGACCAACTATAAAATTTATGTACAAAATAACAGTCGTTTCAAGTTGAAGCATGCGGTTGGTGGTGCGATTAGAAATACTACAATATTAGTATTATACTTTGTGTTCTTAAACCAAATCTTGTTTTATAGCTTTCGAAATTATACACAAAAAAATATAATAATCGCTAAAGCTTTATACAAAAACTTTAACGTGTCTTAATATAAAGAAGAAAGGCAAACGATGCATTGAATAAGTAATATTGAAATAGAATCAACATATAAAGATAATTTGAACAGAAAATAAAGCCGATTGCGAGGCGATGTTGTGTTGCATACAAACTCATTGAGGGTGAAAATGTGAACAAAATTTTCGACTTCTCGATCGCACACCACAAACGATAATGGACGTGCGACAGTGAGCGAGACGCGGAAACAAATTCGGTCTCATTCTCCAGGACATTCTATAAACATGACACACACGTCTATAGCATATAAATATTTTACTTTAGTCTGTACATCGGAAATATTAATACATACGAACAAAATTATAAATGTCCGCATTATCTCACTTGACAACAAATACGACATTAGGTAGGTATTACTCGCGCGTACTACGCGTACGCGTATGGTTTGAGAATAATAACAGGCACATTACATTCACGAGTACAGTGCAAGGTTATAACGTGGTTATAGTTTCTCCATTTCATAAATAGTTCCTTGACACATGAGACAGATAAAGCAATAGTGTGGGACCAGAGAGAGAAAAAGGTACAGTGGTCTCTCTCTGGCCCCTCGCTATTGCTATATCTGTCTCATGTGTCAAAAACTATTAATAACATGGACAAACTATAGATGGCTCATCGAAGGTGTCATCGGTCTATTTAACGCGCACAGGTAATAAAGATAACACAAATCCTCTATAATCAAGAATTAATATTATATCGCAATAGCTATTGTCCGTAGCGCCACCCGCGTGCATTTCGATTGTTCACAAGGCCCGTGGGATTCATCTATTTTTTTCGGGATAAAAAGTAGCCTATGACACTTCGAGCTTTATACTGTCTGTGCAAAAAATCACGTTGATTCGTGGCTTCTTTGTGGCGTGATTAAAGGACAAACAAACTCACATTTTAATTTATATGTTAGTCTATATAGATTGAGCGATGAAAAAGTGATGGGGTGTATGGGTACCCATTCATAAGTATTACTATTAGGTCTACAACTTAATTATATATTTTATTAAGTTCTACTTAAAGACAAATATCGTTATTACTTAAGCTGAACAATATTATAATTTATTTATACCCATTATACAGAGGCAATAGTTTCTCAGAAAAAAAAATATTTTAGTCACGAATTTTTTATAATGTCCATTATTTTACTAACAACAGTCGCTGAATGTATACAATCAAGTATTTTTAAATGCAAAAAGTAACATAAAGGAACTGAAACCAGCAACAAAGAAAATACACGATAAGAAAAACATACAGCAAATTTGTTTCATAAAGAACCGAATTACACATCCAATTGCAGTTATTCAGTCTTAACTATTAACCATATCAATATTGTACATTTCAATAGTAACCGTACAAATATTTTTTCTCAGTAAATCATTTAGTGTAGCTGCAACATGCATGACAATGATTTGGGTAATCCACATTTGTTCGATGACGCGCCCCACTCTGTCAAACTTCATATTATTAAGAATCGAACATGAGTCGAATGAAACCTAAGCGATATTGACAGAGTAGGGCGCGTCATCGTGGATTAAAAATCTTTAACATTGATGTGAAAACACGAAATAAGTTATAAGACTACTGAATTCATAATTTTATCAAATCATTTAAAATAATACCCATCGATTTTTGATAGCAACTATAGGCTAATGTCAATGGTCATTTTAGCTTTATCTATTTGTCCATTTTCCTTTCTGTATCTGAATTATGTTAAAATAATCTTTATTTCAGTGAATCGTAAAATCCCAGTTTGGGATACATCCCATACCACTTAATAAATTTAGGTCAGCGCAGACTGAACGACAATTGCTAAGAATAAATATCCACAGCTAATTAATTTTCTTATTTGAAAAAAACTTATTTTAATAAGAGTTAAGAATAGCGAGTACATTTTGAGTTAGTCGCGTGTTCTGCACTGTACCTTTGAAACTATCAAAACTATTATTATTGGTATATAAATTATATGTTATTGCTGTAATAATAATTATAAAGTCCATTCACCTATGTACACAAGCAGGCGTTGACCGACCAGGGTCAATGGTGCCGCGGGTAGTGGTGACCATTGTTGTACCTGTACATAAAAATTAATTTTAATAAATAAACATTAATAAAAATAGTTATTTGTTATGATATTTTAAGAAAATGTACAGACAAAAAATAATGTAACTATACCATATACAAACTATAAGGGCGAACCTCGTTTCTAAAAGTCTGTTTTTTAAAGGAATGTCTTCAGCTTCAGATATTATACAAGATTAGGTCATGTTTGAATTTTGAAAAGCTTTCTTCCCTAGGGAAAATCGAAAATGCTTTCCCGCCCTAGTTAGAAATGAAAATGCTTTGCGGCCTAGGCAATATAATAGCATTTCTCGCCCGCATTTTGATCATTAAAATTCTTTTTTCCGAACGGGTGAGATAAAAAAGTGTTTTGCATAAACCTCTTCAAGATTTTGTAAAAATACCAGCAGTACTAGACAATGACATATATCTCAGCGTGTAAAAAAGTTGTCGATTGCTTATTCTATAGCTTGACCGGGAAGAAAGTAACAATATTATCTCCATGCGCACTAGTGAGTAGTGAGCAGCACTAGGGCAACAAGACAGTTTCAGAAACCGATCATAATAAAGAGAGCGTACGCTTGTACTTGTTGCCGTTGCCGTGGTGCTTGTTGAAGTGGTGGCTGGGGCACCGCTCGCCGCTGTACTTGAAGTTGTTGGTGCCCCAGTGTAGCTTGTTCTGCTTGTCCTGCGCTCCCCTACTATAAAGAGAGCGAACCTGTTGAAGCGCTTGTACTTGTTGCCGTTGCCGTGGTGCTTGTTGAAGTGGTGGCTGGGGCGCCGCTCGCCGCGGTACTTGAAGTTGTTGGTGCCCCAGTGTAGCTTGTTCTGCTTGTCCTGCGCTCCCCTACTATAAAGAGAGCGAACCTGTTGAAGCGCTTGTACTTGTTGCCGTTGCCGTGGTGCTTGTTGAAGTGGTGGCTGGGGCGCCGCTCGCCGCGGTACTTGAAGTTGTTGGTGCCCCAGTGTAGCTTGTTCTGCTTGTCCTGCGCTCCCCTACTATAAAGAGAGCGAACCTGTTGAAGCGCTTGTACTTGTTGCCGTTGCCGTGGTGCTTGTTGAAGTGGTGGCTGGGGCGCCGCTCGCCGCGGTACTTGAAGTTGTTGGTGCCCCAGTGTAGCTTGTTCTGCTTGTCCTGCGCTCCCCTACTATAAAGAGAGCGTACCTGTTGAAGCGCTTGTACTTGTTGCCGTTGCCGTGGTGCTTGTTGAAGTGGTGGCTGGGGCGCCGCTCGCCGCGGTACTTGAAGTTGTTGGTGCCCCAGTGTAGCTTGTTCTGCTTGTCCTGCGCACGACATTCAATTATTGCGTGGATTCATACAGATATCCTGAGCCAGAGCTCCACAATTATCATACATGTTATTATGAACGTTTCGATGCGAACTTTATGAGTTGCTGATGCTTTGAAGGCTTACTGTTTGTATATGAACTCATAAACATTAAAGCTTCATTTACGGTGTATGTGATAATATGAATTTTTAAATAATTCAAACTAATATCTTTCTTTATACAAATGAGTTATTTTCAAACATTTTATTAGTTTAGACAACATTTTATATTATGGTAACATATTATATTATGGTATACGAGTATTTTGAAAAGTCTGTAGTCAGTTAAAATTGACAACATTGATAGATGTACATGTGATATACAATATTATAAGATATAATGTGATTTAAAATAAAAAATCAATTTAAAAATGTATTATTAACTTGATCAAACCTGCTTTCCGAATGAAAATATAAATGTTTTTACTAGTTTTCATGTTTTACTTTTCATAAGAACTGAAAGTCATAAGAAAATCTTACTTGGAAGGGGTTGTAGCCGTTCCTGTTGTTGTTAAAGCGATTGTAATGGTGAAACTTCTTCACTTTCTTCGTACGGCCTCGGTCCATGTCCTCTGTGGACTCGAGCGCGCGTTTCCGTTCGTCTCGTCGCTCCTCGAACACCTGTGATATACAATTTGACAAATATGTCAATACAAAGTGAAAAAGACGAACTCAGGAGTTCGGCGGTCGAGACCCAATCCTGTATGCAGCAACCTTGTCTTAGTTGAACTTAAAATCGGGTATCATAATTCAAATGCATATGTTACAGGAAATATTATATGAAATCAGGAAATGTATACGATTCCTAGAAATACTAAAATCGGTCGGAAATGTGTGAATAAAATTGTATTTTACACATTTCCTAGGAAAGCTAAAACAATTCCAGGCAATTGGCTATGGTCAATCACCTTTCATTACGAGGAGACCAGTGCCCAGCATTAGGACAAGAGACAATTACCAGCAAGAGGGTTAGAGACAATTATCTTAAAAATGCATTGTCATGAGAACTAAACCAATATGAATGTATTGAATTTCATGGGATAAGAGTAGGAATTTACTCAACACTGCAAGTTTAATTTCAAAACGTCACCTGTCGCGACATAGCGCTGTGGGTGCCGTTCCACGTGGGCACGGGCGCGCCGTAGCCGCGGTGCGACACGCCCTGCAGGTGGCGCGCCGTCTCCAGCGGCGAGGGCGCGGGCGGCGCGGGGGGCGCGGCCGCGGCGGGGCGGGGCTGCGGCGCGGGCGCGGGCTGCGGCACGGGCGGTGCGTCGCTCCGGTCGCTCAGCGGAGACATGCTGCTCACGCTCGTGTTCGGACTCTCCTCGTTCTCGCCTTTCCGGTCCTCCTTGTCTTTGATCCTAATAATATTCATGCCAGTTAATGAATAGGATTGATTTTAACAAGTCAATGTGGGTAAATGTGAACAGAGGTAAATGGAAACGCATTCCATAATTTCGTAGTTTTGATTAATATCAGTTCCAGAGTGTAACAAAACGCATCTATAGTCCATTGTCTGAAATGTCTGAATACACTATAGATGCGTTTCGTTACACTCTGGACCTGATATTAATCCAAACTACAAAATTATGGAATGGGTTTCCATTTACCTCTGTTTACATTTACCCACATTGACTATAAAGCTGTGCTGAGCTTGTGTTGTGTATTATGTTACAATAAGTTAATCATAAAAATAAGTCAGTACTATAAAATCCTCTTTCAAGAAAAGTAGCAATGAGATTAATGTATTCTCTCCACATGGGAAAATTGTCCCTGGCCTCCATGCTAGCTGGGCTGAAGATTATCCCATTGCCAAAAGCTTCAAAGTTCAAAATGCAAAAAATTCTTACTTTTTGATTGTATCGCCGTTCAAACTGGGACTTAAAAGTGGGCCATTCTTTTCCTTCGACACCGTCCAGGCGTGATGCATCGCCTTCGTGGTAACAATGAGTCCTTGCGGCGAGGCGCATCGACTGGGCTTCGGTTTCCTATTTGGATCCCTGGGTCTTTCGTCTTTCCTTTTTTCCTCGCTCACTCTCTCAGACCGTTCGTCGCTACTGGACTCAGAGTCATAAGGCACCAACTTAGAAGAGGAACTCCCATTCCTTTGTATGTGGACCGGTGAACTATCTCCCTTATTCATTTGTTCTTCCAATTTCTCTAAAGGCGACTTTGCTGGTTTAACGAGCTTACTCGTCGATGCCGCCTTCTCGGGAGTCTTTTGGCAAACGTTGGCAGCGGATCTAAGATCCGAGTCGCTTTTGGAGAGTTTTGACTGAAGGAGACACTCATCATTGCCTTGCTTCTTTATCACAAATGCAATTTTTTTGTCGTCGTCAATTTTATGGCTCGTTTTTTCAATACCGTTAAGCACTTTCGGTGCTTGTGTCACCTTTTCAATCTCTCCATTCTGTTTTACGACCCACGGTTCTGAAACGGAAGTGCTCATTTCCGTTGACTTGCTCAACGTTGAATTCAGTAGGATAGGTTTTGATTCCGGCTTCGACGTCTCTGACGCGCTACTATTCAATATAATCGGTTTTCTGTCATCGTTCTTGTAAAGTGATAGTTTCAAAGGGCTCTTTTCTCTGTTAAGTATATTGTTGGGCAACTGAGGTCCGTACACGACGTTTGAAGTGGAGGCGGTGGGAGCGGAAGTATCTTCTATGGTGTTGTCTTTCTCAAAGAACATGATGTAGGCGTTGGTGCCCAGCACGGCGGACAGTGGGAGAGGCCTGACGCAACTGTCATCAAACTGATAGTAATTACCGTTAGGCGCTTGGCCTATTGCTGTATAGTGGCCACAATTTTGTGACGGCCCCAAGTGCGTCACTAAACTCACAAGCTTATAAGACTGAAAAAAAAATTAAAAATGTTAAAAAATCATTTTTTTTTGCAACTTTATACAAAGATAAAAGTCAGTACAGCTGCAAGCTATAATCCCATTTAATTGAATTTACATACCAGTTGTTGTGGGTTATTTTTATTGTACATATATTTGTTGAGGTTAATTTTCTTTCTGAACTGCACATGCTTAGATAGTTTTCCTCCGGCAAGTGAAAATCTCTTTAGAGCAATACACAGCACCATGGGCGCACGCTCCACAAAAAACTGTTTAGTTGCCGACACCTACGAGATACAATAGAAACATACTATTACATTCTTTGAGATGGCAACATGTAAACTATAAAGTCGCAATATTTCAAGTTATAATAGTTCGAGATTGAATAAAAATGATCACAGATTGGTTAAGAATTCATGCTCAAGTTTTATGATACAAAATTTGTGTAATTCTCACATAATTTTTGAAGCTACGATGCTCATAATGATGATCATCTCAGTGTTTGTTGTAATTAAACCACTGCAAAGTGAAGCATCTGCAGAAGACCAGGATGTAGCACCTGGCTTGCAGGCACTGATAAAAACTGATAAAAAGTGATTTAAATCCAAAAACTCAATTCAGTACTGATTTCAAGACAAAGTTAAGTTGTGTTGCAATTATAAAGCATGAAAAATCGACATACATCTTGTGACATTGAACTCTGTGTGGTTTTACAAACTAGAAAGAAATCCTCACTGACCTTCTTATTGCATGCTTCACATTTATATCCAAGGTCCTCTAACCTTTCTCTTGAGAAAAATGAGTCCAATGCTTCATCTAGTGTTGAATGCTTCCTTATATCCAGTAATAAGTCCTTGAAAACCATAACATATAACTTACTATTTGTATTTGTTACTAAAGCTACAACCTATAACCTAAAGTAGTTATTAAATTAGCTAAAGGTATAACTTAGCTAATTTAAAGGTTACTAAACTACATATGATAGGACTTAGTCACATTCAGTGATTTCAATTGATTGTAATATTCATTATTTTGGTGTGTTATATGAAATGTATGGGATTATTGATTTTTATATAGAATTGTCTTTGAGTGCAGCCATTAGAATTAAGTTTTGTTTTTCTATTTTTATAACAAGTTTTATATCTAGACACCATAATTACCACTGACAGAAATTGTCTTGCTTTGCACAGATAACTTACTTGAAAATGCTGATAGGTGGTAGACAAGTGGTGGCAGGCCAGACATCGGACTGTAGACCTGAGGTAGCCACCCAATATTTGATTGAGCGGAGTGGTCTCTTTGCTGTACTGGTCCAGCTTGTCTGCATTTATAAACCTTGTCAAGTAGCACTTTTCCATGGCTTCAACTAAGTACCTAGGTAATTAATAAAGACATTACAATACAATTCTATTGAAATTTGAAATATCTTTTGCATACAAGTTTTACATTATTCTGTTTATTATTTACCTTAGAAACTCATGAGCATCTTCTTGGCGTCCAGGTGTTAAATGTCTACAAATCAGCCTTAACTTGGAGTACACTTGCCACGGCTTGATGGGTGCCCCACCACTCTTTTGAGTTGCCATCAATGTTGCACGCATCCCACATATGACACACGCTTCTGCAACATTCAGAGCCATTATATAATATAATTCATAACATTCTCTTTTGCACTTGGTTGGTTTAGTAATGAGCGGGTAATTCTGTCATGGATAGAAAGGCACATCCTATATGGGATACACCACTTTTTATTTCAGAAAATCAAACAATAATAATGTGAAAGTTGCAAGTGTTGCTTGTAAATAAAAAGCAAATAAATGGTAATAAAATAAAATAAATGATAAATTGGAGATGTAATATAATCAAAATAAAATCTTTGTGACTATAAGAAAGTCAATCTACTAGTAAGGATTATATAGACTATAGACTATAGTATGATTGTTCAGAATTGACAATTCAAAAACTATTCAACCTATTAAAAATTCTGTTGTCCTGAAATTTGCTCATAATAATTAGCAACTGAAACTTCTTTTAAACCCCAAAAACGTCATTTGGGGCTTTATGAGATAGGAATGACTTTGCAAGCAAAGACTATTATTTATTTAGTACTATTTTTTAGTATAATATCATTAGCTTCCAACCAGATGGGATAGTAAGCAATAATAATGACAAGTATAAAGATGTGGTACCTTGTTGATTACATTTTTCTGAATGTGCTGCTTCGGAAACCAGCCAGTTGGCAAGTGCGGGGACATGGAACAAGGCTTGCAGAGTAGAGTTAAGGTAGCAAGTGTTTCCAACATTCTGCATTCCAGCGCCCACTGCCCACACACTCTGCCATCCGAGCTGCACCTTCTCCAGAGGGAAGAAAACTCTTTTGGGCCTTGGTAAACCTTCCTCTCCATTTTTTGTTTCTGAAAGCAAAATTTAACTTTTGGTAATGATATTGAGAGGGATCAAAATCTACTCTGCACATTTCTGATACCTGTACTATATGGATCAAATCAAATCATCTTAATTTCACATAGGTCTATAAATATTTCAATCCACGATGATGCGCCACTGTCAAACTCCATATGAACAGAATTAAACAAGCAATTTTGACAGCAGGGCCCTTCATGGACTGAAATATCTGTAACTTACAGGCACTAATAAAATGTCAATACAATATTTGTGATATATTAAATATCACAAATATTATATCATATTATAGTTATGGTATTTATTGTTTTTTTATCAAAATAAAACTTCTTTATATAGATAGGTAATTAGATATGTAAAAGTGAAATCCACAACAGCAAAGCTGCAGGTAAAATCTAATTGCAAATAAAAAATTGAGAAAGTAGCATCTGTTTTGTTTTACTACAGCAACGAGATAATTTCAATGGTTTCAAAAATTGAGTTTTGTAAACTGCTAGCTAGCAAAGCAGTATTGTGTATTGTGTGTGTATATATGCAATATTGTGGGTATTTATAGTAATACATTGGTATACCAGGATATATGTAATACTATAAGCCCAAAAATTCTGTACATTACAAATAATAATTTAATCAAATGAAAATCTACAAATAATAAGATAATCAAGGCGTGCAAGAATTTCATGCATTATATGAATGTATTACATGGACACAACTGCTGCAAAAGTAAATATTGACATCATGAAAGATAACCTCATACTTATTAGATGGGTCTAAGTTAAATTATATCTTTGATAATGGATATTTGTAGTTACCTGTAGATTGATTGCTCGAATGCACGTCCTTTTTAAGCAGTTTAGTGTCCAGCACTGGTTTTTTAGGTCGAATAACCACGTACTTAGATTTCAAACCGTCGAGGACATTGCTTTGATAATCGCCTGATTCTTCGAAATCAATCTTAGATAGCAGAACATTTTTAGCAGATGAATAAAGTCTGCTATCTAATAAAGATGAACCTTGGGATTCATCAGCCGTAAGAGATAAACGCAATGCGCTTGATACTGGGTCACAAATTGAAGCGGGCATTTTACCTCCAAAACTGCACTATCACGTCACAATATTCATCAAATCCCTAGGTTACACATGATAGTTAATTATACCCACACTGTTAGGTAGTAAAATGGGAGAATAGTTTCAATATTTGTTATAAACCATGTATAACACTCAAATAAATGAGTTCACAGCATTGGAAAAAGGAAAACGCACACAAATCCAACCATACGCGGTGGTGAAAACCATAGACAATACAGATTATGTAGGTAAAAAAATACGCGAAACGGAGAGGACATGGAGAATGGAGAGGACTATTTCGCTCTATGGTCAGCTCCGACCTTTGCAATCTATTTTGTTATACCATAGACAGAGAAAAGCTATAGACAAATTGTTATCTTATGTTTCATTCACACAAGACAAAGAGCAACTTACGCCGATGTCGTGTAAAGAAAATAAATAGAACGATAAGATCTTTTGTTTCACGTAGCGTGTCACGTTTTTTATGTTTTAGTCACACTACTTTGCTAAACAAAGTTTGACAGCGGACCAACAGTTAGCTATCGTATTACTTTATAATTCAGTTTTTACGATTATGTTATGTCCGATTCAAGTTAAATTAGGTTTTGAACACTTTTATAAACTTACACATATTATTACAACGATTCAAAACAAAAAATCATGGTGCGGTGTAGTGTTAAAGGTTAGTTTTTGTCTCTTTTTGCGACACGCTTTACCAGCGTCTATAGCTTTTCTCTGTCTACGTGTTATACAATCATGGAGGTACCTGGTAGGTCCAACAATATTTTCTTATGCCATAATACCATAGACGTAGCATATCATTATAAATAACTAGACCGTCCACCATGACGAATAAACCGGTCCGAGTGAGGGGGGCTCTGCAGGTGCTGTGTCCCTTTCAAATTTAAGGTGAACATGATGAAAAGGAACATAGGACAAATTCCTATGACGACAACATTTATTTTCATTATAAATGTGGTTTTTAAAATAATAAACAATACATTATATAACGAAATTAAGAAAACTATTCATTTTAAGTATTAATATACCTACATATAAAATTTTAGGGTAGCTAGGGGCTAGGGTACCCATTATGCAGGCAGCATTGCCGCACTAAATTGAAATTCGTTGCATGAGAAAGCTGTCCGTCAAAATCAAAAATCAAAAATCAGAAATCAGAAATCAAAAATAAAAAATCTAAATTCTAAAATCTTAAATCAAAAATCAAAAATCAAAAATCAAAAAAACAAAAATCAATAATCAAAAAAACACAAATCAAAAAACAAAATCAAAAAACAAAAAACAAAGATCAAAGATCAAAAAATAGGCGATGTTCAAGCGTGAAAAAAAAAACACGACTATAGCAAAAGAAAGATGTCTGTGCGTTAGATTTAATTTTCGAATCATAATGACAACTTCTGAAAGTACGCAATTTAACACAAACTATCTCTTGATAATAACAAACTCATTAAAAAAATTGTTCATTTGCGAGTCGGCCTCGCGCACTGAGAGTTCCATACTATCAAGACCAATTTTCAAAAGTACCACAGTATACTAACCACCCCTGCCCATCAAATTAAAAAAAAAAAAACAAAACTTACGCTAGATTACTGATATATTGTAACGAGCAATTCCGGAGCAATTCCGGAGGTGCGACGAGAAGAGCCGACAAGTGTCGAAGTTGGTCGAGGTGAGGCGGCGAGAGGGAGGCGTGACGAGTGTGCGTCCATAAAATGGGCGAGCGGCGAGGCATGCGGGCATTATCAGTCGTGTACCAGTGCAAAGTGTTACTGTGATTAATTTGTAATTACTGTGATATTTAAAAAGTTAGAAAATATAATTGAATGTGCGATTGGTGAGACGTGTTTCATTTCTGGCTCATAATTCGTGGTTACCCTACAGAATATGATTGCTGTTTTTGAAAAACCACCATCTTGCATTTGGTATTACCAGTCCTGAACATTTAAGAACTACTTAACTCAGTTGTAATGAATTATTTTTTTGGGGTACAACGCAATAATTATTATTTACATAAATTAATAATATTAACTGGAGATATAATAAAATAAGTTTCAAAGTTTGTGTATGTTCGTTTTGGTAAATCATAGAAAAGCAAACTATGTTTGTTTTCTATCATTTCTACCAAAGGCAATAGGTATTTAGTTGAGATGACAAGGCCACAGTACCAGAGGGATTGTTCTCGCCCAGGACCACTTTTTGCTAGCTACCGCTTGTAAGGGAATAGCTACACTAAGTTGAAAGCAATAAGTCTCATTTTAGCCTAACAAAAATGTTTGGATCAACAACGATTTAAGAAACTAATTATATATCACTTGCTCGGTGAAGGAAAACATCGTGAGTAAACCTGCATGCCTGAGAGTTCACAAAATGTTCTCGATGGTGTGTGAAGCCAGCCAACCCGCACTTGGCCAGCGTGGTGGGCTATGGCCAAACCCCTCTCAGTCTGAGAGGAGACCCGTGCCCAGCTGTGGGACATAAAAAGGGGTTGAGAGAGAGATAAAATAATGAATCTGTGGCCATAGGTATGCCAAAGAAAATAATGTCTATGGTAAAAATATTATCTTTGACGGTTTTCATTTTGGCGTTTCACACTTGTCAAATGTCAATATTGTCAAATTGTCAAAGTCAGCGTAGAAAATAGCTAACCTACTCAAACTTGTAATTTGTGCGATTCATTTTTAGAATAAATGAAATTAAATAGCATCGTTGCAAATACATATTGGTAATCAAACGATCTCATGAAATATATTTACAGTATAAGTAGATATTAAACGTGTAGAAGTTAATTTTTGGGTAGGTAGTGAGCGCCGGCGATACTGATCATGGCGAATCCGTCATCAGGCGTTGGTAAGAAAATTCATTTTACGCTTAGGTCATTTTTTATGGCATCTACGTTTGGTTTTGAAATTTCCTCAAATATTATACTTACATATACGATACTTTTTCTCAGTGGTTCCAAGAAATTTTCGTCTTCTAGAAGAACTTGAGCAAGGTCAGAAGGGAGTGGGCGACGGCACGATTTCTTGGGGTCTGGAAAGTGATGATGATATGACCTTGACTCACTGGACTGGCATGATAATCGGCCCTCCCAGGGTAAATATTGATTTAATTATGTATCACTCCTTTGCCTTTCTACATTTATTGTTGTCTATGGAATACTAATTATTTAGATGGAAATAACAACATTTGAAATATTCTACAACACCTAGGCTTATACAAGTTGCAACTGTCTGATTGTAGTTGTCATGTAAATTAGATTATGACCAAAATACATTATTATTGATCTGTACTCTCTGTTTATCTTGTAGTGTCCAATTCATAATATTATCGTTTTTGTTGAAATTTACAATTTTTGAATGTATTTAATGTCTCTTAATCATAATACTTAATTTTGTAGGCTAGGCCATAAATATCAACAAGCAGAATAAAATTAGCTCTTTCTTTTTATTATTGAAATAAAATACCTTGTACTGTAGGGAATATTGCAAATTTTGCCAAAATCTGTGCTATAATTGTTAAGATATAGGCCATTTACTATGTTTGTTTCTTTAAATTGGTATAACTGACTGTTTACATTTTAGACTCCGTATGAAAATAGGATGTACTCTCTTAAAATTGAATGTGGAACCCGGTACCCAGATGAGCCTCCTACTGCTAGATTTATCTCCAGAATTAACATGAACTGTGTGAACAGCCAGACTGGACTTGTAAGTATTGACATGTAATCATACAACAATAATAGTGATGTGGCGGATCGTCAAAAATGTTTATTTAGTGTCAAGATCAGTGGATATGGACAGGGATATGGATCTTAATTTTCTCATTCAATTGGTGTTGGTGTACGACCTTGACAATGGGCCGAATAGATAACTTCTTTGTGTAATATTATCTCATAAATAATAGTTTATTTAGGTGTACTATATAGAATATACTATGTTTACAGTTAAAGGGGCCCAGTACATGATTTAAGGGAATAAAATCTATTCTAGGTTTTTAAGGTTCTGTACCTCAAAAAAAAACAGAACCCTTATAAGATCACTTTTTTGTCTGTTTGTCACACAACCCTTTATTTCAGTAACTATTACATAACATATCAACATGAAATTTGGAATAATTGTAGGTAATAAACAGAAATTGCAAATATTTTCTGAGGGCAAATTTATTCTTTATTGAAAACGAGTGTTTGTAAAACAATCAGTTTTGCATCAATTGAAACTTATTTTTTATTGGAAACAAGCATTCTTAAAACATTAATTAATAAAAGTCAAGTCAAGCATTAATTAATAAATTAAGACTTGTTAATTTTGAATTCAACTGGTCCTGAGTTTACAAACTAAAACCTTATTAATTTGTTCAATGTAGATAAATTGTGTGGATTTATAGGTGGACAATAGACAAGTCCCGATCCTCGCTAGATGGCAGCGCGACTACACTATTAAGACAGTGCTGCAAGAGCTGAGACGTCTTATGACTCTCAAGGAAAACATGAAGCTTTCTCAGCCCCCGGAGGGAAGCACCTTTTAGTTTTACTGCAGTAATGATATGTCTCAGTGACCCAATCTACTCCATACTTGGCTAAATTATAGTAAACTTACACATAATATATTATTATATTCATATACTTTTAAAAATGTCCAGTAAATTGTAGTCATTTGGCAGTATGTCCCACAATGCTCTTGTCTGTGTTTTGAAGTTTCTGATGCATTTATTGTTTGTATTAATTATTCAGATAACTTTGCTTATACTCTATGGTATAGTTCTGTGGATTGGGTGAAATATAATTATTTATCTCACAATATTTCACTTTTAAAATGGCTCTTGTTTACCTATTTAGAGGGTAATATTCATTTATTTATCTCCACCTAAATTATTGTGGCCTTTAAAGTCAAACTTGATTTTTTACAATTAGAGCTAGACTTATCTTGTTTTGAAGTGAGCGATTTGCTGCCTACACTTGAGTAATTAAACATTCTGAAATGTAGGCACATGATCCTAAATAAATAAAAATATTTCTATAAAAAATATAATCACAGGTTTAAATTAAAGAACTATTATTCGATTTTCTTAGTTTTAACATCAAGTTAAAATATTTTAGGAAATCTTTTTTTCTTAGAGACATAAGATAAAGTACTACCTTTTTATTATAAGGCTTTGCATCATCATTTGTATGTTCTCAGTTCTCACAAATTGAAGACTAGTTTATTACATTTCTAATAAACCACATGTCACACAGCTAAGTAATGTAAGATTATTGCAGTAGACTCCTGTAAGAATTATAACCGCTGTGTAATTTTGTTGTAACAAACCAAAATGCTAAGTCAAATTGTTTCATAGCATTAATGTTTTTACCAATGTATAACTAGCAAAGGTAAATAAATCAAACAATACTATGATCGATATTTTTATTTACTTCATCATAAATTATATTTATAACTACACTAGCGGCACCCTATGATGGCCGGTTTGACGTTTGTCCGCTCATGAAGTTCCTTGTAATTGATAACGACTTTGAAGGAAATAATTGTATTACTTTATTGACGATAGTGATGTGCAGAGATTCATAAATTTTATCGAATGTAGTTTTAGGTTTAGGACTCAAAATTTATTGTAATGTAATGTGTCAAACCGGCCATCATAGCGTGCCGCTAGTGTAGTACTTTCTGAGATTAGCACATTCAAACAAACCAACAAACTGAGTTTTATAATATTTGTATAGCTTTACACTCATTAGGCATTTAGGAGTGATAGCTGAGTGGTTCTGGCCTCTACCTCTCATAAGGAGGTCGCGGGTTCGAATCCTGGGCACGCACCTTTGACTTTTCCGAGTTATGTGCGTTTTTAGGAAACTAAATATCACGAAACCTGCATGCTGTAGAGTTCACAAAAATGTTCTCGAAGGTGTGTGAAGCCCGCCAACCCACACTTGGCCAACGTGGTGGGCTATGGCCAAACCCATCTCAGACTGAGAGGAGACCTGTGCCCAGCGGTGGGACGTAAAAAGCGGTTGAGATGATGACACACATTAGGATTAGGATGTGATTTACAAAAAAGTTTCTTGAATGCAACTGCCTGAACTTAAGAAAGGGATTGAAAAATACTCAATTACTTTTAACATTTATTGTTCAGTATGGCTACATCATAATATTACAACTGTACACAGTAAGAAAATATACAAATATAATAGAGTTGCTTTCAATTAACTAACAGAATGTATACTCGCATAAGTGTATATAATATATATAAATATAAATACATGTGGTACTATCCTACTATGGCGGAGGGAAGAGTATTAAAACACTTTGAACGTGATAGTTCTGTGCTTGTCGACTTGAATCATGGTTTTCTTAACAAATGACATACGATAATTAATATGTAATATAATCGATATATTGTACTCAGTTTTAAATAAGTAAATAATAATTTAAAAGTTAAAAAAAACACGACTGCCCTGTGGTTACACGACTTTTTTAAAAAAAAATAGCATAATATGTTACTCAGAATCATGTACCTAAGGATTCTAATAATACCCCATATGTCCAAATCTATTCAGCCGTTCAGATGTTACGGTGGAATAAAGAAACTCACATACAAACATGAACCCTAAAAACATTACACTCCTTTTTGGGCAGTCATGTAAAAACCTATTGGTTACAAGTGAATTAATTTCATATGAAATGAAATTAGATTGAAGACCATCATCAGAGAAGTTACCAAATACATAGTTTCAAATGAGATGTATAAGTCGGAGAAGTGAGATAAATGCTATAATTTGGAGTAGTATCAATCTTTTTGAATTGGTGAATAACTATCCAAAATGCGTCTTTGCCAAAACTTATTTGTTCTATAAAAATTTATGTTTCTAGACACTAGAAAATCACGAGTTTTGAAATATATGTCTCACTTGTCGAATGTTTCAGTATAATTTTACACCAAGTACGCAACAGTGACTAAAATAGGTATAATTTATAAGAATAATAAGAAAAACTACAATTAATTACAATTAATTAAAATGCACTGGGATGCACCTATTGTTTTCAGACTCGACCATTTTATATAAATAACAAAAAGATTAGTTATTTATTTATTTAAAAGTAGAATTTCAGTAGGTACCTATATTTAAAATCCTGATTGATCAGTGTCTAGCAAACATACTAAGAATAATACATTTTTATTTCATTATGTATATTATTTTCTAATTAATATAAAACGAGGTAAATATAAAAATTCATAATATTGCTTATACAATTTCTTAGTTTGATTTTAAATTCTCATTACTTTCCTTTAATTACACAAATTATGTGTATTATTATTATATAAATATTACAGAATACAGATTCATGTGTTTACAACGTTCAATTTTTACAAAAAGTTGAAGAACAAGGTAAATTACATCTGTGATTTTATCCATTTACAAACTGCATGACTTTAATTTATTAGTCTCCGGAGATTTCTATACCATTTTCTAAATACTGAAGTATTTTAGCGTTAGTATTTAGTGTTCGTAAATCAAATCATTTAGTTGACACTAAACAGGTAATAGGAATACAAAGGAATTAATGACAAATCACATGTGAACTACGATTTTAATGTAGGAGAGGTCACAACCTTCCCATGCTATTATAGAGTATGTATACACGCATAAAAGAATAAACCATATTTTTGTAAGAATAGCAAAAGCAATTTTCGAATCAATATGTCGCGGTCTAATCTTAGAATCGAACATTTCATTGTGTGGCTAACCATTTCATGTACCTAATGATAGTATGAACATATTTCAAATTTTATACAGGACTAGCTGTTGCCCGCGGCTCCGCCCGCGTGCAGTTCGTTTTTTTTACAAAAATGTTTCCCGTGGAATTTCTTAATTTTTCCCAAGATTTCCCGTACAAAATGAGTGGTCCTTGGGTTCGATGGACCCGTAAAGGAGTCTTCTTCCAATCTCTCCTGTCAACGTGCTATCTTCTTTTACACAATTTACCTATATCTTCTTTGGTGTTCCTCTACTTATACACTCTGTCGAAATCGCTTATGTTACTCAATTCGCATGGAGTAAGATAGAGTGGGGCGTGTCATCGTGGATTGTAATATCTATACTAACCAAACTTATCTTATTCTGAGATGATACCAACGCCCAGATATTGTAATTAAGCATTCTGATGCGCTACTGTGTACGTAGCAACCCGTTCCTGCTAAGTACGGGTTATCTTGTATAGTTATACCTAGTTGCACGATCAAAAGGACGATTTAAACTGTCGATATTTCGACCCCGTTTTGATTGTGCTACGGAGATAAGTAGCTATAGGTTTTTTTAAACATCCCACGGGTGCTCTCAAATTTTTCAGGATGAAAAGTATCTTAAATGTTGACCGGGCACATATATAAAGTAGGATCATAAAATTTCATTAAAATCCGTTACTTGAAAGACGCCTGCTAACTGTTTTTGTAATGTTTTCTTTCCCGCGGGAACTCGATTGGATTAATAAGTTTTACTATAATATATATATTTTGTTAAAAAGGCAACATAAGGTATCAGCATAACCAATTTTACTAAATTAAGTTCATTAGTTGTTGTTTACAAAGCTGTTAAATTAATTGCAGTTTTTTAACTATCCCACGGGAACTCTTTATTTTACCGGGATGAAAAGTATCCTATATGTTGACCAGGGACATAGGCTACCAAAGATTAGCCCGTACAAACAGACAGACAAACAGACAAACAACAGATTTATTATATGTATTGAAGTGGTGGAATTTTTTTATCGTCTACAGGTATTATTAAATTTAAATATTGGCTCTCATTTTGTAGAAAAAATACATCGATCTTTTATGTTTTACAATCCTAATTCCTGACTATTGACCATTTCATGAAGTGATCAATTTTATGATCAGGCCACAATGGAAACATAATGACATGATCAATTCTAATATACATATAGTCACAACATACCGCCCAGACAAATTACACAAATATTCTTGAACACAATGGAAAAAAATACATATATCATTAAATATTATTACGCTGATGTTGGCACAAGGTGACATTGAAAGTGCACAATGAAAACTGAAACTAATCTTTGGTCTAGATATTCTACCACGAAATTAGATCACAAATCCAGTAAAGATCCAAAGACATAGATAGTCCTATATATTAAGAAACACACACAAACACAACTCAAAATTACAAATCAACTTATGCTACACTATTAAATTTAAAATAGACTTTTTATTTACAACAATTTAAATAGGTATGTACAATGTACATAAATATTTTAATATACAACATTTAACTTGTTCAACAATAAATTTTATAATAATGCTACTTTAAAATATAGAAATTAATAATTGTTTAAAATTTCCGATACAATCTATAATTATTATTGCCTATGGCGTTACAAATAGACAATTAAACCTACATAGAGATGTTTAAATTGAAGAAGGACATACAACTTTTTATCCAAATATTTATGTTCTAAAGGCTATTATATGGCGATAATAATTAGCATTTTTCATACAACAAGCTTTCATTCCATCACTACAGTTCTTGGCAAATTGACGGGGCTTTGACTAGCAACAATGCAAAACACTTTTAGACAAAGACCAATCTATTGTAATAGTTAATGAATTTAAATGTTACCTATGTTAATAAGATAGATTAAAAGACAATATATCTTATTTATTTTTATTACAATTAAATAATATTTTTACCAATGTTTAAAATTAATAAAATAAAAAAAACAAGATTAAAAATATTAAACATCTGAGCCCACTACCGATTACGGGCCTTCAATGCCTTCAGTGCACTCTCCAGGACCAACACAGGTACCAAGAGGACCACGTATACGGCCCTTGATCCAACGAACGGCCAAGCGAAAGCTTCTTGAGATGTCGGTCGAAGCTTTTCGCTATAAGACCATTGACTGAAACGTATAGTATAGTCGCGGAATGAAAAGGTTCGTCACCTTAGTGTCGATTTTCGCTTGCACTACTACTGCAAGATTCTATAATGTCAACATACCAAAACAATCGACTAGTGCAAACGAATCTGCTTGAAAATTGACGAACCTTTTCGTTCCATTACTGTACATAACAACAACCGTTGAGTCCACATTCTACTAGAGGTAATCTCATGAGCAAGGGTTTAAGTACTTTGATTATAATTTTTCCTTTTTCGATTTCACGAGATTATTTATCATCGTGTGGAATGGTGATACCAACAGTTATTGCACGGCGCACCGTACGGTCGACTAGTACTATGTCAGGATTATAGACAATTGAAAACAATATCAGTTAATTTACACTGTCAAAAACGCGAAAACATCTACGAAAGTACACGATGTTATAGCACCAAACAGCACGAACGTCCACAGACCAAAAAAAAATATGGTGGTGCCTAATATTGGATCTAGCCATGGTTTGCCTCAAATTAATAGAAAAAATTTGACATAACTTTTGTGGACCTTATGTCAAATTTCTACCTCTAGTAAGGCAAACCTGGATAGATCGAATATAGGGAACCGCCATTAGTGTACCTACAATCTACATACAACTACTAATGGTCTGTTAACACTGTACTGTTACGTGAATAAATAATAAAAGATATCATGATTTACTGTGCCTCTGCGCCTACATAGTTTCCAATATTAGAAAAGTCATGCATGAGTTGCCAGATAAGGGAGCTGATTTAAAAAAAAAAACTTATTTAAGTTTATTATGTAAAAACAGATTCAGCCGATCAAGGGTCAGATGCAGACAGTCAGCATTGGGCGGGTAGTTTCTTAAACAATCAGCAGGTTATATGATACATATATATATATAGGTAATAATAATTGATTATATCTTTAGAATAATTTTATGCGCTACAATTAATAAAGTATAATAACATCAAACTCAATGTCATCCCTACATTTACTCTGGCTAAATGATTTAAGCAATACCTAAGCCAAAAATTATAGATAGGCATGCGGCTGACGGAAATATGGAATGGGTAAGAATAAGATGACAATAGCAATACTGATCACAAATAATAAAAGGAAAGATTAAGGCACTACAAACTTTTCGACCATTCATGATATGAACGAGAGGAACAAGCATCTACTGATTTACAACTTCCATACACGGCGTCCGGAGTGCCATTGTATGATGATACCATGGTGGCTAAACTGCTGGAAGATTAGAATTAAATACAGCAGTATAGTTTCCGTATATTTTCTTACCGTGCATTCAAAGCTGTCAAAATTGAAACATCGTGCGGAAAAGGAAGACTTCTTTTGACTCAGTTGCACATGTCCTGACCACGGTCAACAATAGTTAATTCTACCGGGGTATGCCCATCGAACATTATTAAGAAAGTAGTTTGCGAAATCCCCATAAGACCACTTCTGTGTGAAGCAGGTTTACCTGCTATGTTTTATTACCCAGACTGCATAACGCTTATAAGAGCATGTGACTGTAGGGTACATGATTTTGTGTAACCGAATTATCACCAATAACTGTATTATTTATTGTAGATATCAGTCCTTTATTATAACCAAAATACCAAGCCACCCATTTATTCTAACGATAACATTTGTTCAATCTACGGGATAATTTACGTAAGCATCTACTAAATTTATATCAAGACGTATTTCTACATATAAAATGGTAGATATTATTTGTATATTATAAAGTTCGGAACTTGTTATATGTGTTCTTGTATATTATGTTCTTACTTATATGGTTGCGCTGATTTAATTTTTTCATGTCATAAAAAATTAAAAATTTCTAAAGATGAACCGAATATCAGAAACCCTGTCGACCTAAAGTTTATATTGTAGCCAAAATCCAAACGTTCCAAACTGAATTAAACGTTTAAGAACTATCGCTATTTGAAAGGAGAATGACAGATCCTGACCCACCCGTTTACACATGTTGGTGTACGGGATAATTGAATCGCTTGTCAGGCCATTTGCCTGCTGACGCCTCGCCAAGGTTACCAAACTTAAACCAAACTTAGTCTACAAAATCGGCAGCAGTAGGTATTCGACGACATCTTAATAATTATTGCCACGCGTGGATTTAAACGGGAGATCTGGTTCCATTCCCGACACGGGCCAGTTTACAATTTCTAAATTGGCCTGCTTCGCGGGAGGCTTCGACCGCGGCTGTAACCACCCTACCAGCAAGGATGTATCGCCATTAAACAATTTAGCGTTAAATAGGAGTTAATCCCGTTCAAAATACAATAACTAGCCTTCGGCCGCCTCTTAACTTACCATCAAGTGAGATTGAAGTGTTTTAATACTAACTTCACACTAACTTATAATAATTAAAAAAAAAGAAAAGTAAGAAAGACTCAACATAGTCGGTCGCTACTTGCTTTAAATAAAAAAGGCACGCGCACTTTATTTAATAGGCTGTATCATAAAGCACTATTAATTAGGTTTTTTCCGCCGTTTCGGTTTGTGACTACAACATAACACGCACATTATAAATGCGTTTTCTCCCTTACTTTTAAACGTAGCACTCAGCATTTGTTTACCTATAGCGGTTCCCAATATTCTATCTATCTTTTGCGCTACTAGAGATGACAATGTGACACAAACCCCATAAAAGTTATATCAACATTCTATCTCTAGTAAGAAAATCCATGGATAGATTGAATCTCAATATTGGGAACCGCCATTAATCAATGTTATGTCACAATCGGTCATGATGACTTTTGCAAAGCATTTCTCAACAAAACAACTGCTGGGGACTTCAACATAAGGGATCTTTGACGTTTATCGAGAAGATTTATAATATAAAGTGGCCCCACGCATTTAGTTAATACTTTTGACTCGTTTCTATTATGGAAGCTTCGGAAATACTAAATAATGAAATAGATTTTTGACATCAGTAGCTTATTATATCAGTGACTGGTGAGTGCACCAGTAAAATAGTTCTAAAAACCTTCCAAAGAACATTTATTTGGCGACACAAGAGGGGCAATAACGTTACTGTTACAGTACTTGGCAAACTTCTTGGGTACCTATAATATGACCTTGATTACGCACAAGCGAATTTTAGATCCTTTTGGTGGTAAATTCAGGGCGCGTCGGCGGAGAGTCGCGTGCGCTAACTTGCACCCACTACGTCATTTCATGCTCAAGAAGTTTGCCGGCACCTGTACATAATGACGTATCAAGGAGAGAGACAGCGGTGGCAATTTTATTGTGCAAAATCTCTAAGCTAATTTGACGCCTCTAAAAATAATGCTATCCTTTTCCACCGGGTCGGGAGCATTTTCAAAGCATATAAATTAATACTTTTTTAGACGCGTCAAGTTAGTTAAGAGATTTTGCACAACAGAATTGACACCAATTCGGTTTTTGAGTCCCTAAAAGCACTTCTAGAAGAAGTCACCTATCATCATTTTACAACTGTACTTGTGGAAAAAGATAACAATAGTCTTGAGACATTTTTAAAGACTAGTGTTATCTCTGGTAGACTAGAGTAAGAAGTATATCTGTGTTTATAAACGTTTCCAGTCATATTATTTTTAGGAAGCTATCTACGAATGCAGCCAAACTACGACTTGAGGATAAAACTGGAAGTTTGCAAGTGGTTATTTGACTATACATGGGGCGGCGAAAAACTACTTTCAATACAGTTTGTGTTTAACTCGTTCACACATTATGGGCAACTGGCAAGTGGATCTTCAGTAGCTCAGAATACGTCCCGAGCGTTGTAACTTGAACTATTCGCTTCGTGGCACAACCCTTGGCTTGATAAAGAAATGCTTTCCAAAAAACCAACTTCAAATGCCACTACAAAGAGTGAAATAATTTTTATTTAAATTTTAGGTACCTACACCAATTCGAAGTCGGGCAATGTTTCATACAATCCCTAATAGTCCTTCTTACTTACTTGATGTGCGAAGAAATGACGAAGTCATAGACAATCGCCCGACTTCGAATTGGTGTAGGTACCTAAAATTTAAATAAAAATTATTTCACTCTTTGTAGTGGCATTTGAAGTTGGTTTTTTGGAAAGCATTTCCCATTTTTATTTTTTACTTTTTAGTGGAAAACAATAAAATGCACAAGGCGTTGTAAAAATATCCAAATTGCTTGAGGTGTGTTCATAAAATCTGAAGAGATACCTCAAATTCACCAAGATCCCATCATCAGAACCTGACTTGATGACTTTAGTCATCAAATCAGTATCTGCTAGCAAATGCACCAGTAACTATAAAAAATACCCAACTCGCTTCAAGTATACTAGCAAAATTTGAAGAGTTCCCTGGATTTCACCAAGATCCCATCTTTAGACCCTGACTTGATGACTTTAGTCATCAAATCAGTATCTGCTAGCATATGCACAACTAACTATAAAAATACCCAACTCGCTTTAAGTATACTAGCAAAATTTGAAGAGTTCCCTCGATTTCACCAAGATCCCATGATCAGATCCTGACCTGATGCCCATAGAACAACTTTGAAAATATTACTCTTTCTAATAATACTCAAATAGTTTCATGTGTCCATATAAAATTTGAAGAGTTCCCTCGATTTCTCCAGGATCCCATCATCAGATCCTGACCTGATTAAAATGGGACCATCTGGAAACAAAACCCTCTTAAACAAAAAAATAATTTTTCAAATCGGTCTACGCGTCTTCGAGTAATCGGTGAACATACATAGAAAAAAAAAAAAAAAAAAGATTCCGACGAATTGAGAACCTCCTCCTTTTTTTGAAGTCGGTTAATAATCTAAAAGACTCGCAGTCATGTAGAACTTAAATAAGCTTTGGTGACGATTTTAGAGTACCTAATTTTCAATTGGGTCTGGTATAATCTCAATCAATAACGTAAGCAACAATATTTGCTACATTCGAGTACTAACGACTACCCGCGTGCTAAGCATATACGCGGCGGCCATACCAGGGGGTGGCAACTTATGAACATCAGCCAAATGAAGGAATTTACAGCGCCATCTATTAATCTTAACCCAACACATAAACATAAAATTTCAAAGAGATTACAGCAGTGTCACAAGATGTCGTTACGGTCGCTCTTGTCAGCTCGACAGTCCAATGAACGCATACCATTATCTTAGTTTGATTAAATAAATATATATATTTTTGAACAATGCTGTGTTTCAATGTCTATTAATTATTCTTTTGGCGAAAAATAAATAATTTAATAGTAAAATAAATATATTTCGTTTTATTTTTTATGAAATCGGGCAATTGAATTGAACGGAATTATCACTGACGAGCAAATAGGATTTAGAAAGAAAAAAACAATAAATTTGGCTATATTTAATTTTGTTAAAAAAGTTATGGTTCATTTGGACAAAAAAGAAACTGTGTGCGCATTGTTCATGGACTTAACAAAGGCTTTTGACTATGTTGATCATAAAATCCTAGAAAACAAGCTGTATGCTTATGGAGTGCGGGGTAATTCTTTAGCACTGGTTAAGTCTTACCTTAGTGAAAGATATCAAATAACGGAAATAAAGCGAATAAATATGGTCAATAAGACTGAAGAGACATATTTTTCTGATGCTAAGAAAAATGATACAGGTGTGCCGCAGGGAAGTGTATTGGGTCCTTTGCTATTTATAACATATATTAATGATTTTCCTAAAAGCACGGATCATCAAATGGTCTTATTTGCGGACGACAGTACTGTAATTTTTACTGGAAAGAATAGAACGGCTCTCGAGTATGACATCAACAGTGCTATGAAGAATATTATTAGTTGGGTGACATCAAACAAGTTATTAATAAATCTAGACAAGACCAATATAATGACATTCAAAAATAGAAAAAGAAATTTACCGCCACTTGACATAAAATATTCAGGAACTGTAATAAAAGAAATAAGCAACACAAAATTTTTAGGTCTTTACATTGATGATTGCCTATCGTGGGAAACCCAAATAGATAATGTGTGTATAAAACTAAATCGTTTCTCTTTTGCGCTATACATGCTCTCTAAAGTGGTTAATCAAAATGCAGTTATGGTAGCTTATAATTCCTACGTAACCGCAACATTACGATATGGCATTATTTTCTGGGGGAACTCTGCTAGCAAGGAAAGGGCATTCAAATCCCAAAAAAGATGTATTAGGTCTATTTGTCACCTTCAACCCACAGATTCATGTAAGCCGTATTTTCAAAAATTAAAAATACTTTCTTGCCCATGTCTATACATCTATGAGGTTGTTGTATTCATTAGAATGAATGAAAATCTGTTTAAATTTTCTGAGAATGCAAGAAGGGAAAACAAAATTTGCTTTACCTATCACTCATCCGCGAAATTTGGAAAAAGTATTTTGAATATGGCACCTAGAATCTACAATAAGTTACCAGGAGAACTGGCAGACAGATCTCTTAATATAAATATATTGAAGCATAAACTTATGGAATTTCTTATTAAAAAATGCTACTATTCCATAAATGAGTACCTTGATGATAAGTTTGATACTTATTAATTACTATCCCACTAAATTGTAATTTCTTTGAGACTTGTTTAGACTTGGCTTTGTTGACTGTAGGTACTAATTTAAATTGTATTCATGAATCTACTTAGATCATCAATTATATTGTTGTAAGGTTCTTAATTTATTGACTGTAATTTAATTGAAATTGTATGCTTATATCTATTATTAATACTAATTTATTTAAGGATTCAAATATTTCTTTTTAAATTGACTTAAATTTGCATGTCAGCAATGACGAAACATGTTTGGTCTACATTCGGTTTGTCATCATATTTGTACAATGTTTCTTGCAAATAAAAAAAAATTGATTGATTGATTGATTGATTGTTGTACGACGTTCTTACATGGTGTATGCGTTAGTCGGAACACTTTTTGGTAGTTGTCACTTGTCAAATGTCATGTCATTGACATTTCAACTTGAACTTTCGTGTCAAGTTGGTTTGAATTTTCTAAAACTTTTACATTTTTAAAAGGCATTTTTAATTAGTAACATTCAAAGAGACTGAATTATTTGACTTTTACAGTGGTTGTGAATAAATATAAGTTTATTTTTGTGATATTGACACTATTTTGTTTAGTTGCGAAAAGGACGCTGGTGTTAGTTATAATATGGTGAAACGGACGCTTTAAATAGATTATTATTAGTTAAATTGCGCAGAGAACGCTCGTGTACTATTTAGATGTATAATTAATTAATTTTTTGAACTGTAGATAAGTTGTGGTCTAAGTGGTGAAGTGTTTTAATATAGCTAAGTATGTAGTATTTAATATAGTAAGTATGGAAGAATCACATAAATAATGGTAATGATGACTCTGTAAAAAGGAGCGCACAAATGTTTTATAATAGGTATAAGAATTATAAAGTTAAAAAATAACATTTTCTTTTAATTATCACCCAAACACCCCTACTCCATAATAACCTAAGCAGATCGATTCTAAATTTGTAAATATAGTGATTATTATAATTGTTTAAAATATTGACCTTTTTAATTACGAAACAATTATAATTATCACTATATTTACAAATTTAGAATCGATCAGCATAAAATTTCTTGTCGTTTTATAGTATGGACAGTGGTTGTTAGTGTAGGGTCAAGATTTATAGATGGCGCTGATTTGTGTTGGCAAAAAAATTCCTAGAGAGGGCTCTCTATTCCCGACAATATTACTTTACTCTATGGGCCATACTCGAACGGGCCAAGTGACTAATATCCCCTTTTGCGAGGGCAATATTATCATTTAAAAGGAATACCGCATACATACTGAAAAATAAATTACATTCAAGCCTAAACTGTTCTGTGATAGATTTCTGACTTAATTTTTCCCCACATCTGTTTAGCGACAATAAGATATTTTGCAAAAAGTAAGAATTAATTAAAGCCTGGGTTGGACTTCAGTTACTCATAATTGCATTCACTTAGCCGGAACGTAAATAGTACAGCCAAGGTGGCGACGGTTGGGACGGTTCCTCGCATCTGTTACACGGGATACTCGATCACACGGATCGATACATGTCGTGCGCCGGAGTCTTTGGGCTCTTGGCGTCGACTCACGGGTGGATCGCGTGCGGCTGCTGCGACCGTGGCGTTGTCCGGAGCGGCGTCCTCAGCGGTGTAGGTGCGCAGTCAGCACAGGCCGTGCAGGCGGCGCGCAGACGGCGCAGGCCTCGCCGCCGCGAACAGGCGCAGCAGGGGCCGCCCGCACAGCGCCACCAGCCCGCCGCCCGCCCACCGCGCGCCGCTCGCCTCCTCCACCTGCACACGCGCGAGCCTGCTAAACTGCGCCGCGGGCAAACCGGTCCAGTGCGACTCAGACAAATCGCATTTGACCTTGGTTTTTATTGTTTATATTTTGAACAGGCACTGAGGTTACCATACTACCAACATAAGTAAGAAGTACTTAAAACGTCACTTTATTAACAAACCGCAAAACTAACAAAGTTAGTTTACAGAAATCTATTGTTAATTCCAAAAAAGTATGTGTATGTTGGTTAGAAAATTGATACGCTATGCTTTTTGCAATGGCCACATAACCACATAAAGCCAAGAGCCAGTACCTCGGCGATGCGGTTGAGTGAGCGCGACTCCCGCAGGCGGCTCTCCTTGCGCGCGGCGCGGCGCCGGCGCCCTCCCGCACTGCCCGCGCCGCCGCCGCGCGCGTCCCCCGCCGCGCCGCCGCCGCCGCCGCTGGACGACCCGCCTCCTGGAAACGAGTACTCATACAATGATCGTGGGACGAACACAATGAACAAAATTTACATTTATCACATCACTGTCATCATATTGTGAAGTGTCGGGAGCCGGGCGTGTGTGTGTGTTTAAGTACCGTGCGTGGTCGCCGGCGCAGGGGGCGGCGGGCGCGGCGCGGGTCGGCGGGCGGCTCCGCGCTCCTGGCTATCGCTGGAGGAGTCGTGCGAGTCCCGCCGCGCACGCTCGCCCGGAGCCGGCGTCTGCTCACCGGCACGCTTCTGAAACAACGATTACATTTACTTTCTACCAATCTAAGCCAGGATTCTATTAGGCAACATTGACGTAATCTAGAATATATTTTTACTCTCTCTATAATACTACTTACTTATACTTTCTCTATAATATAGTTAGTCAGATTCTCGTCGTGAAAGGCAAGGTAAAAATTAGTTATGAATAAAAAATATTTTAGTTTGAGTAACTCTTAATGAATCATGAATCAATTACTGAGATTTGCTCCGACACTAACTTTTTTTTCCGAATCATCATCCGACAAGTCTGAGGAGGAGCACGAGCCGGCGCGCGCGCGTCGCCGCCGACACTCGAGGCGCTGCCGTCGCGCCGGTGCGGGCGCGGGCGGCGCTCGCAGCGCACTCTCCGCCTGCGTCGCGGCGTCGCTCGTGCAGCCGGCGCCCTCGTCGAGATTCACCTGAACCACGATAATAATAATATAATAATAATAATAAGCCTTTTATTTCTAATCTCATGGTATTTACAATTTTATATTACTACTTTTTAGATGAAATAAGTGTTAGTTGTGTTAGTGTTTGTCTTATTCTAGTTAGTAGTGTTATTTGTATTAGTATTTATTGGAGATGTAGTCCCATATTGGGTAAAGGCCTCCTCCATCCGCTTCCAATGCTCCCGATCTTTGGCAAGGGTCAGCCAGTTTGTGCCAGCAGTCTGGGCTATGTCGTCAGCCCACCGTTTGTATGGTCTTCCAACATTTCTTTTCCCTAGTGGACCTTTCCAGTTAGTTGTTCGTATCGTCCACCTGTCGTCATTGAGCCTTGCGATATGTCCTGCCCATCGCCACTTTAGTGCTAGTGCTTGCGTTAGAGCATCTGTCAGCATTGTCTTTTTCCTAATTTTTGTACTTCGCACTTTGTGAATTTTTCTTATTCCTAGTATGCTCCGCTCCATTGCTCTCTGGGTGGTTGTAATTTTTTGTTTGGTTCTGTTAGTGTGAACCCATGTTTGGCAGCCGTATAATAGGCAGGGTAGTATACAAGTGTCCATTACTATTTTCTTAAGGTTCAGGGAGTAGTGGCCTTTTAGGATTTCTTTTAGTGACCAATATTTTTGCCATGTGATGTTTACTCTCCTTTGTATTTCCTCTTCGTTGTTTGTCTTGTTAAATGTCACTTGTTTTCCTAGGTGCGATTTCCCTTAACCCATATTGGTTTTTCATAGCTATTCGTCATTACTCTAGTCTTGTTTGCATTCATTTCCAGACCTATCTTGGAGCTTTCCATAGCTAATGAGCATATCATTTTTTGAAGTGTGTTTGGTGTTTCAGCCAGTACGACAATGTCGTCTGCGAACCTTAGATGGTTTAGGTATCTCTTGCCTATTTTAATACCTTTGTGAGCCCAGTCTAGCTTCCTAAAGATGGTTTCCAATACAGCTATGAAGAGTTTTGGTGAGATGGGGTCTCCTTGTCTCACACCTCTTTCAATCTTGATTGGGTCACCTCTTGTTTCCAGTTTTACCTTGCTAGTGCTGTTAGCATATATGTTCTTCAGAATGTTTATATATTTTCTATCGACGTTAGAGAGTTTCAGTGCTTCCCAGATTGAGTTATGACTAATTGTATCGAAAGCCTTACTGTAATCGATGAATGCCAGATATAGAGGCTTGTTGAATTCTTTGTACTTTTCCATTGTTTGTTCCAGTGCCTGTAGATGGTCAGTTGTACTAAAACCCGAACGGAAGCCTGCTTGTTCTATCGGTTGTGAGTCATCAATTGTAGGTGCTATTCTGCTTAGGATGATAGATGCGAACAGTTTGTATGTACTTGCCATCAGACTGATTGGCCTGTAATTGCCTATATCTAGTGGGTTTCCTTTTTTATA
Source organism: Coenonympha glycerion (assembly GCA_963855885.1). Classification (NCBI taxonomy): domain Eukaryota; kingdom Metazoa; phylum Arthropoda; class Insecta; order Lepidoptera; family Nymphalidae; genus Coenonympha; species Coenonympha glycerion. The sequence goes on along the minus strand of OY979636.1, from coordinate 9,474,684 downwards.
GATAAGTGTTATTTCTGATGTGCACCACTGTCGTGGCACTATCTCAGCATCTAATATCATGTTGAAGAGCTTGGTGAAATGGTGGAGTAGAACAGGTGCCCCTAATTTAATAGCTTCGTTGGTTATACCGTCGGGTCCTGGGCTTTTCTCATTTTTTAGCTTTCTAATGTGGTCATACACTTCTTTTTCAGTTATTGGGTTTACTACTGTTCTGAGATCACTATAATCTTGTGTTTGTGGGGTGTCATTGTGTATCTTTCTCTTATACATTTCTCTGTAAAAAATTGTAGCATGATTAATAATATCTGTTCTCGTTTTTGTTTCCCTTGTGTTGTCTTCTAACTTCTGTATCCACGTTTTTTGTAGTTTTAGGTCTTTAAATGCTCTTTTTGTACTTCTATGAATCGTAAGGTTCCTTTTGATTATGTCCTGTCTATGCTTTTTGTAGTCTTGATTAATAGATTTGTTGGTAATTTTGAACACTTCACTTAGCTCTTTTCTTATGATATTATTTTTGGGTTTTGTTTTTATTAGTTCAGTGCGTTTCTTTATTAGTTCCTCAGTTTCTTTACTAAATATTTTTTGTTGTTTTCTCTCTTGGTTACTGGTGCTTAAACTGTGTGCTATGGATTCTTCTAAAGTGTTGTAATAGTTTTGGATGCTCAGAGTCTCTTTAAAATTGGTTTCTAGATATGAATGCAGGCTATTTGTATAACTTTTAATTTCCTTGTCAGTTTTTAGACTTGAAACTGAAGGTTTGTAGATTTTCCTATCTTTTCTTGGTTGTTTTAAATCGAGGGAGGCTCTTAAAAGTCTGTGATCGGAGGGAAATTTTATATTGTTGAGCACTTCTGTATTTGTGATGAGTTGGGGGTGGCTTGTTAGTATGAAATCTATTTCATTTGTTGTTTTTTGATCAGGTGAAGTCCACGTCCATCGCCTGTTTTCTCTTTTTCTAAAATATGTATTCATTATAGATAGCTTGTGTTCGAAAGCAAAGTCTATCAGTAGCTCGCCCCGGTCATTTCGGTCGCCATATCCGTACTGACCCATTATTAAGTTCTCGCCTTTCTTGGTCTGTCCTATTTTAGCGTTAAAGTCGCCCATTAATATAACTTTGTCGTCAGCTTTGGAAAGTGCTTCTGTGATGGTGTTGTAGAATGTATGTATCTCTTCTTCACTTGCTTTTTCTGTAGGTGCATAGACTTGTATTAGTGAGAGGTGTAAGTCTTCCAGTTCCAATTTTAACAGAGCAACCCTTTCTGACAGTCCCGTGAATTTAATTATTTTCTTTTTAAATGTTTTCTTCAGTAAAAAGCCAACCCCGTGTTTTCCCTTGGTTTCTCCCATGTAGCATAGAATGTAGTCTTTGTATTCCTCTATATTGCAACCTGTTCTTCTAACTTCGGAAAGACCCAAAATGTCGAATTTAACATTTTCAAGAGCATATGTAAGTTCAAGATATCTTTCAATTGAATAGAGGGATCTCACATTATATGTGCATATTTGTAAAGATTTACTTTTTATCCTTCTTGTAATAGATGGAGGGTGGTGGTCATTATTGAACCACGATACAATACTTTAATTACTCTTTTTTTCGGAGTTCGTCCAGGTACATACCACTATCAGTTATGAAGCAGAATGAACTCCATATGTCATGGGCATGCATATTATCAATTATAACATCAGGTGAACGTCTTGCTTGTCTCGTCATTCTTTGATATATAAAAAACCACAGACAATCGATTCATTCAAACAAAATAATCATTCAGGTCGTTTGAAAGATGTTTGATTTGATTGTAAGTAGCTCACGATGCCCTGCTGTACAGGCACAGACAGCGGCTCGCACGCGCTCACCTTGGTGAGGTTGTCGGCGAGCTGCGCCGGCCGGGCGAGGTGCAGCCGGCCCTCGGAGCGCGAGCCGCGGCGCGCGTCCGACGAGCGCGCAGTGGGCGCCGCCACCGCGCCCTCCTCGTCGTCCTCCTCTTCGCGCACGATGCTGCATTTTCGTGACCGCTGCGAACAATCATCACACTTACGTCGATCATGTAGCTTCCTGTAGTATACCAACTACACATCAGCGGCTATGCAACTAATTTCAATGCTAAAGCTGATTTCAACTTCATTCAATTTTATAAGAAACGATAATGGTTTCTTTTTAGTTTACTTACAGAGGCACTACAAACAAACTGCTATGCGCTATACCAAATCAATCGGAAATCAAGTCATAATTAGTCTCACTGGAGGGACGTCCTGCGGCGTCCGCGGCGCGGCGGAGAGCTGCGGTGGCGCGAGCAATCCCCGCGACGTCCGGGAGACGCCCAGCACTTCTGGCCGCTTGGCGCTTTGCCTGGCTTCTTGTCTACAACAACATACAAATATTTATTTCAATAGTTGAGAAATCAGGCACGTTAATCGTCTCTGTGGTCACCTGGAGACACAAAGTAGTTGGTTTGACTTTATACTCCTTACATGCAATGCCTTCAAGCTACTGAAGCTATTTGACTACAGCATGCAGTAAATGAGGGAACAATTTCATTACTTGATTGTAAGTATTGCTTTTTTAATATTATTTAAGAACAAGATAGAACATACCTCAGACCAAGCAAAGATTGTGTAGTACAGGCCTACTTGCCTTCGAAATAGTGGCCCAATATCAAGAGTCAAGCAAGCCCAATTACATGAACCAACCCCAAGATACAACTTGCTTGCTTACTTGGCACAAATAAGGGAGGAGGAGGAATTTTTTAACCTTGCTTGTTGAACTAGCACTGTACTCAAAAAGGCCTTAAATCTAAGACTGTATATTATGTACCTTTTAGATCTAAGTTTTCTTTCTGCTAATAAATAATAAGTAGCTGTAATATGGTTGTATTCATTTTTCTCCAATTCCTCTAGAATGTGTTCCTTGGTAGCGATAGCGCCGTTAACCATTCTTTGCAGGATAGCAGCCTTGTCTTCTTCTGTCAGGTCTTGTTTGGCGACCAGCGGTGTATCAAAGTCTTCTATAGTGACACCTTCCCCTGCAGTGATCCAGGGATCAGTCGCAATTTCTGATAGTGTTGCTCGTTTTTCTGGTTCTCTTACTAACATTCTTCCTATCAGCCTAAAATGAAGGAGTTTATGAACGCTTTCATCTCATGTTTTGCCACATATTGTCAGGATTTACACAATGAATTGAAAAATCGTTTTACCTTTTACATGAATTTGAAACATGAGATGGCATGGAGTATTTGCAATCCATTATCATAGTTAAAGTCTCACTATCGTTAGCTTCTTGAAACGGCGCTTGTCCACACACCAACATATACAGTATAACTCCTAGCGACCAAACATCAACGGCGGGAGCGTCGTATGAGTCGCCTAACAATATTTCGGGGGCTGAATATGCTAGGGATCCACAAGATGTTTCTAGTTTTTGCCCAGGGCAGAACTTATTACTAAAACCAAAGTCAGTCAATTTTACTACTCCTAATTTTTCAAAAAATACTACATTTTCAGGTTTCAGGTCTCGGTGGACGACATGTAGCCTGAAACAAAGATTAAAAATCATAAGAATCTGTACTTTAGTACTTGGAAAGCAGCAACAACTATTTATTAATATTCATCGGTCATCAAGTATTTTATAATTTTTATATTCCAACTGCCTGGCACAGACAACTTCAAAGTTGTATATAATGACTAACATTTTCCAAGTACAGAGCATAAAAAATAGAATGAAATTGTACTATATACCTGTGACAGTATGAGATTGCACGGACTATTTGTCTGAAGTAATCACGAGCAAGAGATTCTGAGAGGCCAGATTCATGTCGCATAATATAATCATACAAATCTCCTCCGTCTCCAAGTTCCAGTATCAAATACAGCTTAGTCTGCGTGTCAATAACTTCATAGAGTCTCACTACATTAGGATGCTGAACTAATTTCATGCATCGTACCTGAAATTTCAAATTATTAAATACAAACAAGTGTTATTTGTGATAGAGTTTAAAATCTAAATCAGGCAGGCTTATGTCTTCTAATAATTCCACTTGTTCAAGAGGCCCCTACTACCTTGATCTTTTTTTATATTTTAATTGACTTTGTAATTTGCATCAGTCATAAAGGACCACATTGTGATGTGTTTTTTTCGTATGTTCATCTGAATCTTATGTTGCAAATTCTGATATCATATAAAAGTTTTTAACCTCTTGTATAATTGTTGGCTACAAGTGTTGGGCCTTTATAAAACTAGTGGTCAATGCTTAAGTTTAACATTTGGCTTACCTCTTGAAATAAATGCGATTTTGAGACATCATCCAGTTTACTTTTATCAATTACTTTCACAGCAACCTTTTCACCTGTGAATACATGCCGTGCTAATTTGACAACAGCAAAGTGTCCCGAGCCAAGGGTATCAAGCAAGTCGTATAGGCCTGCTATTTTAGTGTCATAGGGTCCAACTGTGATGGGCACTCCAGCACCTACTCCACTTCCACAGTTATTCATGGCACTGTTATCTGATGACAAAAACTACAATGAAACAAATCTGAGGATTCTATAGCAATGTAGACACTCTACCAGTTAAAAACAGACTTGCAAAGCACCTATCAAAACAAGAAGAATCACATTTGATATTAAAAATACTAATATTACTAAATAAACTAGTATTACTAAAGTGTTAGTATTATTGTATGTAATTTGTAATGATAAAGTGCAAAATTCTTCTTAAAACCCCTTAAAGCTTTAATAATCAGTTTTGGACTTTTTTGTTTTGGAAATAAGTAAATAAAAATACTGAGTCTAAAATACACATATACAGGTAGCCCACAATGATGTTGACCTATATGTGATAATTCTGACTGAACACGCATTCAGAGGGCAGCTCAGGAATTTTATAGCTTCCCGAAAACAATTTTTAAAAGAGCTTAGATTAAAAAGCAATTATTAAAGTTACTTACGTGGATAATTTTATGGATTGAAAACTGTGCATGGAATCCCAACACTGGATTCTTATAAGATCAGTTTGTTTCATTGATGTCAACGCAATAGCACTTTATTTCTTACAATGGATATAGTTTAGATATTACAAGAAGATTGATAATATTTCATTATTCTAATTACAAAATTGATAATATCGAACGCAAAATAGATGTATCCACAAATCGCCATATCTCAAGTGTCAGTTCAGAAAAAGTTTGTGCCATCAGCCATGGTGCCACTCTATGTATGTATAATTTTCAATTTTATTTACATGTTACATAGTGAGTAAATATTAAAACTTGCTTTAAATATTGAATGGTCATATATTTTATTTCTTCAACATTTTTAACAAAGTCCTTGTCCTCAATGCTTGTATGATGCTTGTCCTTTGGTTTCACGTTTCTTAACGAAAGTCGTATCATAGACATAAAACACTATAGTCGTATTCCGTCTGTGGTCGTAACTCCGTAAGCCATGGTCGCCATGGTCATTGGTCAAGTCCATCCATATATAAAAAAGTATAATAGTACCTATATCCATAGAGTCACAGACCTACTACACTAAAGAGTAGGTATTCTTTTTTTTGCGTGTCTGTATCACAGTGATAACTAAACTATGGAGATGCTGACCAAGATGCCAAGGAGCATATTATATGTCAGTGACATAATTGGACATAATAATGTTCTGCAACACCAATAAAAAGTTATTCCCATATTCCCATGTTTTTCTCATGGTTATTCCTACCTCTATATTTAATATACTCTATGGTTATTCCTTATTCCTTGGTCTGTGTGCGACACCGACCGACCGTATATTGAATGCTTGATTGAATCTAGATTAGAGGTGTGTAACTCCGGACTAAGTGACTAAAAGGAATAAGATCCGCAGCCGGAGCCGAAATTCTTAACGACTCCGAGCTCACACTAACGATTCCAACTCCGCTTAATTATTCCCTACTCCTGGACTCGTTTGCGGTTCGAGTTAGTGCGATCTGTTTCGCGGCACGTCGTGTCACGAGTATGACTCCGTTTGTTTTCGGTACCATCGGGCGAACGAGACAGCTACAAGCTGTCTCGTTCGCACTTATGTATTGCGAGTGGATAATGGATATTAGCCTTTATGAGAACCTAACAAAATTTAAAATCGTTTAACTTTACTCGTACATATTGTGTTATTATAGTTTATTTTTACGAAGAATTTAAAATTACGTACCTAAGTAATTATGCAACTTATATTAAAAGTCCATTTTTAGAAAAAATACAAGTTCAAAAACAGACATTATAATTTTAATAACTAATAGGTACTTAAAATAAAGTTCTATCTAAAAACTTTGTCATTTAATTTAAAGATATTATAAGGCAGTTTAACTTAAGTATAAATTTTGTAGAAGTATTTTCAATGTAGGAATTATTCGGAAGCAATAGTTAAGTAGTTCAGTTAGTGTTTTTAAAGTCGTCTCTCGCGATTCGACACAACGTTCCTCCGAGAGTCTAAAAGGTTCGGTGAATAAAGGTATCGTTAGGACTAATTCAGTCTTTGGACTAAAGGAGCCGCACGGGAGTTGGAATCATTAGGAGGATTCGGAATCAATAGGACTAATTCAGTCTTTGGACTAAAGGAGTCGCACGGGAGCTGGAATCATTAAGAGGAGTCGGAATCGATAAGAGGAATCAGATTCGAAAGTGGATTCGGACTAAGTGAGCTGGATCTTTTAGAGGACTACATAGTACCCACGACTAATCTAGATTGAATTAGGTATACAGACCGACATGACACCGACAGTGACACTGACATAGTAAAACCACAGAATATTACAATTAATATTAATTAAAACGTAATGTTATATACTCTTTGGACATAGGAGGAAACTTCAAGTTGACACTTGACAATCGTTTTTCAAATAATTCGAAATTCGAATCGAATGTGATTCGAATAGAAAAATGGTTTTGGATTCGTTTTAAAATATTTATTTCAGTGTTTTCAGTGATTTATAACAGGCCTTAATCATAATGGCATTAGGGCATGATCTACATGAGAATAAGAAAACAAAAGACATAAGGACATCCCAAGATGTTACATTTGAAACAATACTTCTCTCTCCAAACACTTTAGAAGGATTAAAAAGTTCCGGCTTCGTCAGACCTTCACCGGTTCAATTACATGGTATTCCTCTGGGAAAGTGTGGGTTCGGTAAGCAGCCAAACTTTTCCGATCAGGCAAATTTCTTTTGATGCTGAGTCAACTCTGAGATTTGACAGGATATCATTTTTATCTACTGCGTTGGTAACTTTTTCAGATTTAATTTTGGAAGCCAAATCGGGAACTGGAAAAACTGCTGTCTTCACTGTTATAGCTCTGGAAAAGTTGGATGTCACTGGGGGTTTACAAGCAGTTATTTTAGCACCTGCACGAGAAATAGCAGCCCAAGTTTGTGATGTATTAAGACAGATAGGCTGCAAATATGATGGTATAACTTGATTTTTTTACTTCTGTTTCTTTTTCTCTATTTCCATTATAACTCACACACTATTGAGTGGATAATGTTATTTGTATTATTTTAGGTTTGCATGTTGAAGTTGTCATGGGAGGGTTACCTGTTGCGGAAGATATCAAGAAATTTAAAGACAACAAAGTGCAAATTGTGGTAGGTAGTCCAGGTAGATTAAAACACTTAATAGATGCCGGACATTTGGACATAAGCACTGTAAGGCTTTTAGTCCTCGATGAAGCTGACAAGTTAATGGAAAAAAGTTTTCTACCAGATATTCAATACATTCACTCAGCTTTGCCGCAAGACAAACAAGTGATACTGAGTAGTGCAACATATCCAGAGAGTTGTAAAGAGTTCATTAATGAGTTTGTCCAGGGTGCTCAACATGTATGTCCTAATAGTGACTGCGTTTTGCTGGGAGTAGATCAAAAAGTCACTTATGTCAAATTCAACAGCAACTCTGTTCTACAAACTACTAATAGATTTAATGAATTATTGAAAATTATAACAACTAAACAATTTAAACAATGTCTGATTTTCTGCAACTATCGAGCTAGGGTAGCAGAAGTGCATAAGATGTTAATGAAAGCAAAATGGCCAGCTGAACAGTTACATGGTACTCAAGACCAAGGTGATCGCTTAGATGCACTGAAAACATTACAAGAATACAAGTGCAGGATTTTGATAACAACAGATGTAGCTGCACGGGGCATTGATGCATCCAATGTAGACCTTGTAATCAATTTTGAACCTCCATTTGAATGGCAAACATATTTACATAGAATAGGGAGAGCTGGCAGGTTTGGGTCTTATGGTACTGCTATCACAATACTTAGTAAGGGTGAGGAAGAAAAGAAATTCATGAATTTACTTACTACAGTAAATTTGTCAATACATTTAACTCCATTGTGGGCAGACGTTGAAATTGTTGCAAAAAAAACATTTGTATCTAAAGACCAGGATCATCCACAATCAAATGGGTCCAATGGCCATAGCTCCTCAGAACTATGGAAAATTATTTGTGGTGAAGAAAACTCCTCTGATAGCAAAAATATTGAAGATTTTTATGAACTTGTCAATTCATTTCAGAACAGTAAAACCAATGAAATAGAATCATTTTCCGAACTAATAGATTCATTCCAAAACAAAAGTTTACCAGATACTACAGAAATTCATTACAAATGCATAAAATGGCCAAACTTGTCAACAAAACAATATCTTAGTGGAATTAAGAATACCTCTCAAGAAACAAATGGTCCTGAAACAGGTGATAAATATGCCAATGAAAATAAAGAAAGTGCCAAAAACATAACTAAGAGCAGTAAAGAACTGAAAAATAGTACTGCAAGAAATACCACAAATGTCCCAACATGTGAACATAATTCAATTATAAATCATGTCAAATATTCAAATAATGCAAAAAACAGTTTAGAGATATTGAAATCAATGGAGACTAGTAATTTAAATGGAAAAGATCACACTGAAAATGTCTACAATAAGATGAATGAATTCAGTTATGGTGTAACACAAACTTCATCAAGTAGTTCTAATGAAGATTTTGAAATTGTAAATGATGAATCATTCAAATACCCATCCAACAATGTTAAACCCAAATCAAAATGTAAAACAGATCCAAAGGCAAGGAAGTTCCAATCAAATACATTTGCTAATCAAAAGTATGCTACACATAGCAAAGCTAAATTTACTAAGGAATATCAATGTAGTAACACTTACAATGAGTGGTACAAAAACCTAAAAATAAAAGTGAAGCAAATAGAAATGGCAATTTATATTGATGAATTAAGTAAATTATAATCTATTAAACTTCTGTGATATTTGACTATGTAGCTTTGAAAGTACTAAAGAATACAGCAATACTTGTAAAAAAAATCTGTAATTTTTTTCTTTAACTTCTAACTAACTTGTGTAATATTATTTTGACTGATAAATCACAATACTTCTTTGCTGTAGTCCGCACAAGTTCACAAACCATCACAGTTCTTCAAAAATCTTAAGTGGCTTGCAGTTGACGACAATCATGCTTGATGGAAAGCTATGTTGAGGTTGAAGCGCGCTTGCCTAGAAAATGCCTAGTCACTCTTCTCTTAAAGGCACCTAGGCAGGAAGAAAAACGTTTCGTGCGAGTTTGTTGGATATCAACCACATAAGGAAGTCACCGCTCTCGGCGTCTTGTCCTATGGTAGAATTGTAGAAAGGTGAAGGCGGCACCGTTACATAGTTCGTGAGCACATTCACCAAAGTATAGCCTGTAAAAAACTGCTTAACAGGCAACACTACGTTGAGAAATTTTGCCCGCGTTAGCGATTCATAGCCGACTATACTGGTAGCGCGGCAATCAACCGAGTCCAATGCATCGAGCTGATACTTGGCAGAGCCATCCCAAAGGTGACGTGTTACGTATTAACATACTATGTGTCCTCTTAGGTAATATTATTAGTGATATGTTTAAATTACAATTGCGGCAATTAACCATGGTACTCGTAATGTAGGGTAAAAGTAAAACGTGATGAAATAAGTTTAGATATTTATTTGAGACTAGATTGCACAAAACAATAATAATATAACAAATGGGTGTACCAAAGTAAAAAAATAAATACAAATGACAATGCTTAAATATTAAAAATGTAAAATTAGGTCTTATACAAAATGTACAAGACATTTTAAGCCTAATTCATTATAGCTGTTTGCATACCCTTTATGGTCTTCATACTCTTTATGCATCTAGGATTTTTAGTCATATTTTTTTTATTATGAATACTTCAGGTCAAGAAGCTTGCAAGAATCTTATATCCTAAATTGGTAACAAAGATACAATTGATGTTATTATTATTCAGATATTCGGTTTAATTATTATTCGATTTATATTGTTGTCACCTTAAAACCTATAACCACATGATTTGTCATATTTTATGAACTAGAACTTCCACACAAACAAAAAACTTTCTTTATAAATAATATATACTAGCACTACTAATGTAGACCATCCACACTGCATAGTAACTACTACAAAATAATAAATAGTGTTGAACGCCTATTTTTAGTGTTTGCCTCAACAGATTACAATCACTGTAACCAAGTTTTATGTACAACTAGCGGACCCGACAAACTTCGTCCTGTCAGAACAAATTGACAGGACGAAGTCGTTTGCGTTTTAGTTTGAAAACATTTGTATAGGAAAAAGAAAAGGGCTGTTTAGGATTTTTCCGGCAATTATTCGAATTTTTCTCGCCGTAAAAACCATCCTTGAACTTCAACGAACATTAAAAAGAATTGGCCAAATTGGTCCAGGCGTTGTTCAATTATGCGCTTACCCATTTTGCGAAACGCCTTTTCACTCAACTGTTGAAGGCACCCAGATTGGCAGATTTATTGTTTTACAATAATGCTTTATGTTACATTATAGGTTTGGCCCAGTGGAGACTCAAACCAACTGAGAGTCTCTGGTGACTCTTATGTAAACTCAATTTCAAATGAGGTTGCAACTTATGATACTAAGATGATAGCCTCTAAATTTTAATTTTTGTACCTATCAGATACCCATTAGATAGCAAGATTTTTAAATTATAAACCTCCAATTTTAACGCTAGATTATAAATATCAAACCAATTTTATACTACTATTCTTAAGGAACATTATTTTTTATATAAAATCATAAACTAGCGCCGAACTACTTTTGATACTACTATAGTTATTCTTCATTAATCTTTCTTCTCATGTGCCTCTGAAAATGAAATAAAATGATTTTATTAAATTCCTAGTCAGCAATCAGCATACTTATTATATCTCGATGAATTTAATTTATTTATTTGTTTTATAAAATATAGGACTGAAAATAATTGTAAATCTCATATTTTATCTCAGGGTACCCTTAATTCACAGGGTAAATGTAACTTTAGTTTCAAATATACCGCAAAACTGATCTTTTGATGAAATCGGCAATGATCGAAACTCATGTCGTATGATCGTCTGTCCTCGGTAGGTAATAGTTACAATACAATCATCGTTTACAATCGTTCGTGATTATTGAACGACCTTTTATCCCCTACAGACTCACGGCGACAAAGTTCGGCAGCAGTTTCGCTTCTCGGAAAAACAAACAAATTGTCCACACTTTTAATTTTCTCACTTGTGATCAGAGAAATCCTTGGTCTCGGGTCAAAATAACGAGACAGCGAGAAACTCCTCACATTCACGCTTCTCGGGTGTTCACAGCGGTTCTCGGTGTGAGTCTGTAGTCTGCTTTTGATGCGTGCCCATAAACCCAATATCGCCACTATCACTTAAACGGCTATAGACGATCATCGGTGACTACAGCGAGAAAGCTCATTACACAATTGTATATGTGATCGTCTATAACAGTTAATTGTGAAGAGGAGCTTTTAGATATCAGAAGTGGGATAGTAAAAGCGGTACCTGTTACTTCTTCCTCATCAGCATCTAGTATGTCAGCGCAACATATTGAATAGCAGATCAGAGACAGGAAACCCAGCGGCAGGCCAAACACGAGTGCAGTGAGCACCGGGTTGCCGCGCCACATGTTGATCAGAGTTGTTCGCGCCTCGAAGAAACCTCTATACACGCGTACCATCCACCCATTACCGCCGTATGTCTATAAAATACCCGCTTATTAATTATTATTATTAAACAAAAAAAAAACATGTTTTATAGAAAGCTCACATAAACTCAATTTAAATCTTTGTATATACGTTCAGTGACATTTGACATTTCTGCAAACCTCACTCTACACTCGCGCCTCTTGCGGCGATGAAAAGCTTGCACACAGTAAACGTCCAGTGATGTTTGACATGTTTAGGGATAATACCTTCCGCAATTCATAAAAATAGGTCAATACCTTTTGGACAAGTTTGGTTACAAACACTGTGACATGAGAATTTTATATATTAGAAGAAAGTTAGATTCAACTTCACTTGAAACTTGAGAGTGAGACATTAGTATTTTTAAAAAACGCATGGAAGGGACATGAGTTGCAAGTTAGGCATAGATCGTAATATGAGAGACATTCACATACTTACAGGCGCCATTTGTTTATGTATCTGGTCGAGGAATAATTGCACAGCCTCAGGCGTCATGAGCACTGGGTCGTCATCGGGTATGTGGTGGTGGCTTGTGGTGGAGTTGAGCACTATCAAATGTGGCACCGCCAGCTCTGTCATGGCTATAGAGTTCGCCAGCTCGGGGTTGCCCATCCAGCCGAACTGGAAGTGCTGGTGTAAATCGTTCTTGTTACTTCTGTAAAGCAAATAGTAAAGTCATCCTAATTGACAAAAGTTTTCCTTAAAACTTTTGTCAATTAGGATGGGGGGGGGGGGGAGAGATGTTGTGTTTTAGTGTCAAGACAAAAGTAATCTCAATACATTGCTAACAAAAATGGTTGATAGCATAATCTTGCTAAAGTGAATAGAAACAGACGTAATGGTCTGTTTAAGTCTTTCTTTGATGCCCAAGCAAGCTACTATTTTTGAAAAAATCTTTCTTTGCTTAGCTTTGTAGGCCTTAGGAAGCTCGAATGCAGTTCCAGGCAGAGCCAGGGCAGGCAGCAGACGTGACCAGAGGTAGACTAAAAGTCGTCACTGTATATGGTTAACACTAGATTAGTAATGACATATTACAGAAGCCATACCTTATAATGCTTTCAATCATGTCCTTGAAGTCACGTTCGGTTTGTGTTATTTCATTGAGTTTGTTCTCTGACACAACAGCTATGACTATGTACTTCTCTGTACCTATTATGTCATTTATATTTGATCTCGTAATTTTTGGGAAAAATCCAAATCTCTCAGAGTTCACCCATTTGTTGAGTGATGTGTTTAATGCATCCTTGTCTTCCAGGAGCTCTGGGTGTGCTATGGAATACATTATTACATGTTATTTTATGTTGCAAGTAGATGTTGCATGGTATATTTTTTCCTCAAAAATCTGTTCTAGGATAAAAAACCTATGTTAGGCATAAATTATTATGGATTGCTACAAATGATATTGTGTCATATTAGAATGGTATACCACCTGCTGATGATACTTTCCGCCTGACTTGACATTAACAATCACCCAATGCCCATGCCTAAAGATGTGTTTCCACTAAAACGGAGCAGACAGTGAAACAGCCAATTACAAATTGACACACATGTCAGCAAAGATTTTGGGCACTGTGATTGGCTGATTCACAGTTGGAATTTCTTTCCTTCAGAGGAAACACACTCTTATATTGAACCTAGGACCTGCAACATGCAGCCAATGAAGAGGCATCCATGATAATCCTGTCATTATATTTTACTTACCCTGAAAATAAATTATTTCTTCCTCTTTATACACAAACACAGATGAATCATTTGGAGGCTTTAAGTCATTGCGTGCAATTTCATGCGACAGTGCATAGAACCAGCTATGCGCCTGATATTTTTCAGCATGATTTGAATACATTTCCTACAATAATAAATGTTTTTATAGTATACAAAAAAGTAATCTAACTTAAACTTCTAAACTTATCATTATGTTCTCATATTTAAAAATTACAGTGCAATAAGTTTTTAAAGTAAATTTGATTTTCACTTATTTCCTATTCTAACCCCATTACAAATAAACGTGGAATAGTTATTCTCTGTTTTGTCTTTTTTCTTTGAATGCCAAATGATTTATGACTAAGAGAGGTAATGCAGACTGCAGAGGATAACTATTCAACTGATATTGCACATTTATTTGTTAGGCGGTTAGAGTTTATTGTAGACATAGATTTATAATAGGTCGAATCAATTGTAAGTATCAGAGTTATTTGTAAGAAAAAAAAGCAGTTGCACAAAACCCTATGGCCTACACCCTTACCCATAATGGTCCTTGTTGTTTCCCAACATAACCAAAGAATATACTATGTGTCTCCTTCAAGTAGCCCAAGCTGTCTGCATGAGAAACTCTTTGAACAGCAGGCTGAGCCATTCTCATTGCATAGTTCACCATGTCATCCTTCAGCCTCTCGCCAGTATATTCATGCCAAAATTCACCTTTTATACTGTAAAATGCAAATACAAATTACTATTCTCATTGTTATCACTATGTCTGTATGTGTATGTATCAAAACTACTACATGGGGTTATTCAAGGGGCAGCAACGAGGAACTGAACATCCTCTGGTGCTGCAAATGTCCATGGGCGGCAGTGATCAATTACAATCAGGTGACCCGCCCTCTTGTTTGCTTGCATTAAATATTTAAAAAAAGTTGTTCATCTGTCCATTCTTCAGTCTGTCCCTAGGGACACAAGATGATACAAGAAGATACAAGATCAAGTTTCCGAAACAGAATACTGTGGCCAATGGTCACTTCTAGGCACAAAAAGTACATGTCTTTCTTGAAATCAACCCAATTCAAAATTACATTTATTAAGTTTGTTACTGAATGTTAAAAAAAGTAAACAAAATCGAAACTCAAAAATGCATGTTTTGTAATAAAAACAAACCATCACAATATTATTTAGCAGTTTAATTGGTCTCAATTCAACTTGCACTTTTTTTTTGAGTCTGCTTACCCACGATGTCTCCCATACATTTTGAACCAAATATGGCCAGGAGCATAGATCATTACGATATGAATTGGAATAACACCACGACATGATTGAAATATGCACAAATAATAAATGATTTGGTATCTTAAATAAATGGAGACATCGTAGTTCATAGGACTCATTTAGTGTTGTAAAAATTTAATTACTGAATTTTACCAGCTTCATTCGATTTTAATAGTAATTGAATACTGTGTAATGGTCTTTACTGAAAAGAATGAGCTTGGCGACATTAATTATTATAGAATGGGTTGTCTTTGACCAAGCAGAATATGACTGTGTGAATGCTTGATTGTGTGAATGGTATTGTAACAAAAAATATATAATATATAATAATCCAATGGACTTTACAATACATAATCAAATAGATCAAGTACTGATACAAACTTGAAATGTGAGTATCGAGTAGAGTCGTATGGTTCATTACAAGACTTGTCCCAATGATATATGCCAAAACTGGCTTTTTTATATTTTTACAACTATAGCCAAATCAACCCATAACATGAGCTTAAATTCTTTAACATAATTCCTGTGTATTTTGTTAAGATATGATAATTGAATATCTTAAAAAATAAACTCTTTAGTTTGAGAAGATGTATGAACAGGTAACAAACAGCCAGATCTTTGTCATTTGCAATAATATTAGCATAGCTGCAATAAATTTTTTATTACTATTCCTAGAAACAAAATAAGATACTGCTCAGATACTTACAACATTATAGTAGGATAGGCTCTTACTTTGAAGTGAGTCGCTACAGCTGTAAAGCGAGTACAGTCTACTTTGGCTACCTTGATGGGAGTGTTGTATAAAGCTTGAGCCACATGGGCCCAAATAGGCTCAATTCTGCGACAGTGGGCACACCATGGGGCATAGAATTTCACAAACCATACTCCTTCGCTGCTAATATCAATGAACTTATCGCTTAACTCTAAAACTCTTGACGATGATACTGAATTTAAACCTAAAACAATGTTTAAGAAGATAAATGACTCAATTTGTATTCAGCCTACAAAATGCACACAATAATAATTTCGCTTACTCAGCAATAACATTAAAATTCGCTTCAATAATACATTCATGATCGCGGCTTTAACCTGTCGATTTTAATGGCAATTGCTTGGCTAGAATATTAGCACTTATATTTTGTAAAAGCCTGTACATAACCATTCAATAAAAAGTCGCTTGTAAGTTGTACATAATTTGTAAATTTGTAACCGCACAATTTTCGTGAATCGTGATTTACATTTACAAATCAATTACAAATCATTTACAATTACAAACTACAAAGATAAGTACAATTTGAAATATTACCATTACTCTATGATCAAAGAGTATATAATCACTAAAATACGTTTTATCTATGATTGAAATCACAGACCACTCTGTGCATGGAGATACCCTTACAGTGCGACATGGCTATTTTGGCGCGTGGCCAAAGTCTGAACTAACGCCGCTATCTTGTGCTACTGTTTGATAGTTCGCTCTGTCAGTATATCACTATTCTATTTTTTTTTACTTATTATTGACTATTTTAAACTAAAATTGAAGTAAAATTGAGGAGATTTTATTTTATAGCTGCCTTTGTTTTGCAACAGTGCCCTCCTTCAAGTGCCAAGAGAGCCTTGTCGGACTGTAGATGTAAGGTCCATGGGTCTGTGAACCATAGACAACTAACACGATTGTGAACATAGACTAAGACTAACATTATAGGGAGGTAGGTATAGTGCTTTTCATGAAAGAAGTCCCGCGGCTAAAACATGAACTAAAATTGACAGCTGCTTACGAATTACGAGTGCGAGTGAGAGGGCAATATTTAATAATGCACAGACCTACTACACTGGTCTGTGTAATAATGTGATTACAGCGCCGCGTCTGGACTAGTCGTGGGTACTATGTCCAGCTCACTTAGTCCGAATCCACTTTCGAATCTGATTCCTCTTATCGATTCCGACTCCTCTTAATGATTCCAGCTCCCGTGCGACTCCTTTAGTCCAAAGACTGAATTAGTCCTATTGATTCCGAATCCTCCTAATGATTCCAACTCCCGTGCGGCTCCTTTAGTCCAAAGACTGAATTAGTCCTAACGATACCTTTATTCACCGAACCTTTTAGACTCTCGGAGGAACGTTGTGTCGAATCGCGAGAGACGACTTTAAAAACACTTACTGAACTACTTAACTATTGCTTCCGAATAATTCCTACACTGAAAATACTTCTACAAAATTTATACTTTAGTTAAACTGCCTTATAATATCTTTAAATTAAATGACAAAGTTTTTAGATAGGACTTTATTTTAAGTACCAGAACCCAAAAGCGCAAAAAAAACAGTAGAACATTGTTGATTGTATATACTCTATGATAACCTAAAAAATCGAGGAACCAACTGACTGAACAAAAAAGTGACAAAAGTGGCTTTACGTAGACATCGAAGATAATTTATGTAGTAACTTTCACTGATAACGTCATTTATACACGTCCCATGACGCCGCTACTTCTACGCGGTGTGCATAATTCATTTTCATTTCGTTTTCAAAATTTTAATAGTCATAATCTACGTCGCCATTACAAGTTATTACGTAGCCAATACCAAAGACTCCAAGTCCAAAGGCAACAAGCCTATAATCACTACGTTTGCGAATACCGTTACTCGGAGTGGGGGCTCGGTGTAGGGCGCGCGAGGGGGGTTCGTATCAACTACGGTGTGGGTGCGTTAGGAGCGCGGGTTTACTCGTTCAGTCGGTCATTACGGTATTTTTCTGTGTTACGTCCCACATTCGCGATCGTGAAAGAAAAAGTGACAATGCCACAAAACAAACCGTTTCAGCGTCTTCCGAAAAATGTCGTGCCCAAACACTACGAACTGGAATTGGTTCCCAATCTCGAAAAGTTTACATTTACAGGAAAGACTAGGGTGAAAGTATCGGTAAGTGGAAATTTCAACATAAGCAATCGCGAATACTTCCTCTCCATGTGACGTTTTTATACGACGTCTGTACACATTTTCAGATCGCTAGTTCTACCAAAGAGATAGTGCTGAACAGTTTAGACTTGGAGCTGACGAGCGTTAAGCTGGAATATGAAGACGGTGGATCAGTTACGACCGTCACTCCGGCCGAAGTGCGGTTGGTGGCGAGCGACGAGACCGCGGTGATCGCGTTCGACAAGGCTCTGCCGGAGGGCGCCGCGACCCTGTACTGCGAGTTCACCGGCGAGATCAACGACAAGATGAAGGGGCTCTACCGCAGCAAGTACCTGACTCCCGGCGGCGAGGAGCGCTACGCTGCCGTCACTCAGTTCGAAGCCACCGACGCCCGCCGCTGTTTCCCCTGCTGGGACGAGCCCGCTATTAAGGCCACCTTCGATATCACCCTCGAGGTGCCGGCCGATCGAGTGGCGCTGTCCAACATGCCCGTGAAGGAGGAGAAGATCGATGGCGACAAGAAGACTCTGCGATTTGACACAACCCCCGTCATGTCCACGTACCTAGTAGCTGTTGTTGTTGGGGAGTATGACTATGTTGAGAAAACATCCCGGGATGGAGTGTTAGTGAGAGTATATACCCCTGTGGGTAAAAGTAAACAGGGCTTGTTCGCGTTGGAAGTTGCAGCTAAAGTACTGCCATACTACAAGGAATACTTTGACATTGCTTATCCATTGCCGAAGATTGACTTGATAGCTATAGCTGACTTCTCAGCTGGTGCTATGGAGAACTGGGGCCTTGTGACATACAGGGAGACCTGCCTCCTAGTAGATGAGGAGCATACGTCTGCGGTGAGGAGGCAGTGGATTGCTCTGGTGGTGGGGCACGAGCTGGCCCACCAGTGGTTTGGCAACCTGGTCACCATGGAGTGGTGGACACACCTGTGGCTAAACGAAGGCTACGCATCCTTTGTTGAATTTCTGTGTGTCAACCATCTCTTCCCCGAGTATGATATTTGGACACAGTTTGTAACAGAAACTTACATAAGGTAAGAAAATTATTCGCTTAGTTATAATGTTCATTTTGATATTAATTTACAATCATTAAAGTTTCCCTTAGTGGGATCATAGTTATTTTAAATGTTTGAAGTGCTTTAGTATTTAACTTGTTGCATAGTGTATTTATGTACACAAAGTGTTTATAAACAGTGTAAAAAATTAAATATTTGCAAAATCATGCATGTGACAAAAATGGAATGCAGCCAAAACAGTTGCTGCCCCAATAAGTCACTGACTTCAGAAATTTGGCAATGTTTCAGTTAATTCAGTTTCTGTATTCATGAGTAAGGTGAAATGCATGTTATCAATCTACTCAATAGCAAAACGTACATATGAACTATTACATTGTTGATAGATTTCATTTCATCTTTTTTATAGTATAATTATTGATATAGCTAAGATGAAAGAAAGGTGATTGGCTGACCTATCTATATACTCACACTATTCTTATTTAATTAACATTGGAAGGAAATATAGTAATCTTGTATGTATTTTTTGCAGAGCACTAGAATTAGATTGTCTAAAAAATTCCCATCCCATTGAGGTGCCAGTGGGCCATCCTTCTGAGATTGATGAAATTTTTGATGACATTTCATACAATAAAGGTGCATCTGTAATCCGTATGCTGCACAGATACATTGGTGATGATGATTTCCGTAAAGGCATGCACATTTACCTAACAAGACACCAGGTATTCATTTTTACACATTTTAATAATACTGAGTTTTAAGTATATAAATTGCCTTTTTTTTAACTGATCTGAAATCAAATCAATCAAAAATATTTCTGAACTGATCTAAAACAATCAAATTTTTTCTTGTAACGTTTAGTGTAATACAGTTTAGATGTAAGAAATTTTATTGCTGAATACATTACATTACTTTACATCACAATATTTCTGAACTGAACTTGAAATCACTGAATGTGTCAATTGATTCTGTTTCTATCCTTGTCCACTTTATTATTCTTGTTTTTAACACGTGTTCAGTTGAATATGGCTGGTAAAATGTTTTACTGGTTATTTGTTTAATTTTCCTAGTACAAGAACACTTTTACGGAGGACTTATGGGCCGCTCTGGAGGAAGCTTCTAACAAGCCAGTTGGAGCTGTCATGTCTACATGGACTAAACAAATGGGATTCCCAATGGTTGAGGTACAGTAAAACCTTCAATTTGTAAAAGAAAAATATGTTAATTCTTTATAATAATTATAATAAGGTTTATTTTGTTAGATTCATCTGCATCTGTAACGTTTTAAAATGATTAGTGACATCAATTTCATCTAAAACAATTGAAAATACTATAACAAACTTCACTTGTAAAATAAGTAAATGAATTCAACTCATACTAATGAAAAATCAGATAGAGGTCTGTAGTTATGAATGTATGGTGCAAAAACTAACAGAATTTTTTAATGATGAGATTTTTCAATTTTTTTATCCCTGTATGCTTATATTGTTAAATATTTTCTCACAGAATTAGTGTGACTTTATGTAAATTTAATAAATGTTATCAATTATCAAAGTAGCAACATAAAATAATGTAACCCAGTATCATTTATATTTTAAGTCCATGTTAATATGTGTTATCAGAAGAGCTCAGTAATTGTTCCATTGTTATATTGATAATGTGACATGACAAACTCTCAATGTTATCAAAGCACCAAATATACAGTAGGTATTTTAATAATATAATAAAGTATGACAGAAATTCGTTACAGCTACAGTGATGCCATGCACTTTTGTTTTATAGATAGGTAGGCTTGTGCTTGACTACAATCATGTCTGATTGGCAGCAATGATGAGGACTAGGATGGAGCGCGCTTGCCTAGAAAATACCTATTCACTCTTCTCTTGAAGGCGCCCGTAATATACTTTGCTGAGGACACGGAAGCTGTAAGGGGGTTCCACACTTTAGTGACTGATATCAGAAAATCACAAGGATGCCACTTCTCTCAGGGCGGCTTCTTGCGGCTCCGTGGCTTATTTTAAGTCTAAAATTCATAATTCTCACATCCACATTGTTTCCAACTAATACAGATTATTCATTTTTGCCTTGAACATATGCGTTATAGTAAGTCTTTCCACACTAATTTTAAATAGCTGTTGTCCACGGCTCATATGTGTTAATCCACTATTTATTTTCCAAATTTTAGCAAAATCGGTTCAGTAATATAATAAATAATATATAAATAATTGAAAACCCAACATAATTTTCCAAAACACACTTTTTTTGTAGGTCAGCTCTGAACAGAAGGGCACAGATCGTGTGTTAAAACTGACGCAGCAAAAATTCTGCGCTGATGGCAGTCAAGGCGATGACACTCTGTGGATGGTGCCAATCACTATATCAACACAGGAGCAACCATCAAAGGTAAAGACTACCACATTTTCTTTTCACAAATCAAGCAGCAACAATTGCCTAAAGATATCGTAACAGCAGATTCGCTCAACCTATATTTTTTTTTCATTTTATTGTTCAAAAATATTAAACTTGACACAAATATTTATTTTCATTTTGCCATCCTCTTCAAACTCAAAATGTTTAAGTGAGGATGGAGAGTTCACATTACACTGACATAACAAAAAAGAGAAAAAACTTAAGATAAATAATGAACTAATTAATCTACCGCAAGTGGCACTTATTAAAGAACCGGCTTGACAAACACCTGAGCAAGCAACAATAAATGAGCACTAGGCGCATCAACGAAAGCTGTTTAGCCTAATAATAATAAATAGATCGCGGCAATAGATCACAGTAGTTATCTTTAGCGGTCAGGGATCGTGGAGACGATTTCAGCACATAAGGGATTAGGAAACTGCGGAAAAGGGGCTAAATGAGCTATGCACGCACGCCCCGACCCGGGTACCCCCATGATACCTTATTTTCGACTCTTCGCAACCACTTAACTCAGTTGGCGCGATTTGTACTGTAATGTTTACTGTAACGCATATTACAATATTAAGGACTATATACTCGTAAGCGACACAAACCCTTTGAATTGACTGATAAGGGGTAGATTGCTCTGTTGTCGTTGCTAGCCTATATTTTAGTATTTATACTTTGTTTGTTAAATGGTGATAACATAAAAAAATACCCGGCTGAGTTTGTTGTGGGCTTCTTCTCAGCGGCAGGGCGCGTTTGGAACCCTCGTAAACTTAGTTTTAAGTCGACTTGTAGTTATCATCATTATTATGCTAGAAATGTCATACCGACGTTCGCAAGAGCCTGTATGTTAGGCCTATGTGAAATAAAGATATTTTGATTTGATTGATTTGATTTGAACGTCTAAACAGCCTCCGTAATTACACGGTTCGTTCCAAAAACGCATGTGTACATTCGCGCGAAGTGACTGATCAAGCATTTGCATCATAAAGATTGAAAATATAGCTATCTACATTACAATTTTCATGCATGCTAGTTTAGTTGCTGTAGTTTAAGAGAATGACAATCGACATACATACATACTTACACTATCGCAAGAAATTATGATATTATATTTTATCTAAGTTTGTATCTTATTATTTTTGAAAATGACATTGACCTATTTTTACATTTAACTTCCTACTGTTATTGATAAAAACATGAATAATCATATCTAGTTTATTGGTCATATCATGTATTTGATTATGATCTAATCTCCCAGTACTTATCGCGTACGCGACATTGAACAGCCGAGCAGTAAACGACCAATACTTGCCTTTGAATCCTATTACTAATTAGCTCACTTAACCGAAACCTTTGACTTTGAAAGTATTTGACTTAAATCAATATTTTGATCAACTTACAAAAACGATGATAATGTAATCGATCAAATAACAAAAATTTAAAAGCATTTCAATATTTCTAATTAGACAGATAGCTATAATAATTATTTGGGATGTCACTTCTCAGTAATGCCCGATGATTTAATTGTCCATATGGTTTTGGGATTTTCACGGTATATTAGGTAGATCTAGGAATAGGTCGTTAGCAATTTTTGTATCCCTAATGGCAAAAACGTTTGCCGGGCCAGCTAGTCTTTTCATCATATTATAAAATTGTGTTACCTACTTGATCTCTTACTTTGGACTGCATTTCATGCCAGCCGGATCATGCTACGCCTGTAGAGGCCTGTGGTACCCATCGCGTCTCGTGCCGAGCCGTTCCCACAGCGTGTGTCCGCTATGGCTGTGAATTTCGGTTTTTCGTCGGAACGTTGGATTTTTCCGGGTTTTAAGAGAAGCCAATGTGTTAATCCGGGTTATAAGCTATCTATGTTCCAAATTTTAGCCCAATCAGTTCAGTAGTTGTGGCGTGAAAGAGTAACAACGATCCATCCATCCATACTTATAAACTTTCGCGTTATTTAGTAGGATAGGATAGGATGGGATAGGATTATCTCTAAGAGTCTCATATTGAGCTAGCTCTGTTCACGCGTATTTAACAACTATTTTATGGTATAAAAAGCCAATAAGTTTGTGATCAAATGTTTAATCAGGTGTATTACGATTACAGGTGGCCCTGTCTACTGTTTTGGAGAAGCGAACTCAGGAAGTGGTGTTGAAAAATGTCGCGGAAGACTCTTGGGTCAAGCTCAACCCAGGCACAGTAAGTATTGTTATTTACATAATTATTTTTTTAATTAATTTTATTATAGAGCGAAATCTTGTTCATGGTTAGCACAAACGTCCATCTTACCTCTAACGGTTTTTACACAGCATCGCGCCGGACCGCTAACTAGCCACGGCCGAAGCTTCCCACCAGACCAGAGCCGAACCAAATTAGAAATTATAAAATTCCAAAGCTGCCTGTGGCGGGCATCACTGCGCCGAGAAGGTCGTCTGCGCCAAGATTTCTTAGGCCTTAAATATGTGATTCACCGTATTAACCCTATCCTGAAATAGTAGGGGACCCCAAGTAAGGTTGACCTTAAAGCAAGGTTGTAAATAAGCAAAATTGCAATTTGCGACCTGAATCGCTCATCCAATCTAATTTGAACTACGATGTCAACTAAACTGTAACAAATATGAGTCCATGTTACAATGTTTTTTTTTTAAATTCTTTATTAATCATACCCTGCACTGAAATTTTTTAGGCAACCTACTTGCGATATATATTTATTGACATATTAAATTGGATATGAAATAGTTTTCATCCAATAAACAGCTCGGTGAAGGTCGTTGTATAGCGGGATCCTAGACTAAAAGAAATGTAATGTATATGATGCATTTGTGCAGGTGGGCTACTACCGCACGCGGTACCCGGCGGCCATGCTGGAGCAGCTGGTGCGCGCGGTGCGCGACGGCTCGCTGCCTCCGCTCGACCGCCTCGGCTTGCTGGACGACTGCTTCGCGCTCGTGCAGGCCGGCCACACGCACACCGCCGAGGTAAGTTGCTACTACCGCACGAGGTACCCGGCGGCCATGCTGGAGCAGCTGGTGCGCGCGGTGCGCGACGGCTCGCTGCCTCCGCTCGACCGCCTCGGCTTGCTGGACGACTGCTTCGCGCTCGTGCAGGCCGGCCACACGCACACCGCCGAGGTAAGTTGCTACTACCGCACGAGGTACCCGGCGGCCATGCTGGAGCAGCTGGTGCGCGCGGTGCGCGACGGCTCGCTGCCTCCGCTCGACCGCCTCGGCTTGCTGGACGACTGCTTCGCGCTCGTGCAGGCCGGCCACACGCACACCGCCGAGGTAAGTTGCTACTACCGCACGAGGTACCCGGCGGCCATGCTGGAGCAGCTGGTGCGCGCGGTGCGCGACGGCTCGCTGCCTCCGCTCGACCGCCTCGGCTTGCTGGACGACTGCTTCGCGCTCGTGCAGGCCGGCCACACGCACACCGCCGAGGTAAGTTGCTACTACCGCACGAGGTACCCGGCGGCCATGCTGGAGCAGCTGGTGCGCGCGGTGCGCGACGGCTCGCTGCCTCCGCTCGACCGCCTCGGCTTGCTGGACGACTGCTTCGCGCTCGTGCAGGCCGGCCACACGCACACCGCCGAGGTAAGTTGCTACTACCGCACGAGGTACCCGGCGGCCATGCTGGAGCAGCTGGTGCGCGCGGTGCGCGACGGCTCGCTGCCTCCGCTCGACCGCCTCGGCTTGCTGGACGACTGCTTCGCGCTCGTGCAGGCCGGCCACACGCACACCGCCGAGGTAAGTTGCTACTACCGCACGAGGTACCCGGCGGCCATGCTGGAGCAGCTGGTGCGCGCGGTGCGCGACGGCTCGCTGCCTCCGCTCGACCGCCTCGGCTTGCTGGACGACTGCTTCGCGCTCGTGCAGGCCGGCCACACGCACACCGCCGAGGTAAGTTGCTACTACCGCACGAGGTACCCGGCGGCCATGCTGGAGCAGCTGGTGCGCGCGGTGCGCGACGGCTCGCTGCCTCCGCTCGACCGCCTCGGCTTGCTGGACGACTGCTTCGCGCTCGTGCAGGCCGGCCACACGCACACCGCCGAGGTAAGTTGCTACTACCGCACGAGGTACCCGGCGGCCATGCTGGAGCAGCTGGTGCGCGCGGTGCGCGACGGCTCGCTGCCTCCGCTCGACCGCCTCGGCTTGCTGGACGACTGCTTCGCGCTCGTGCAGGCCGGCCACACGCACACCGCCGAGGTAAGTTGCTACTACCGCACGAGGTACCCGGCGGCCATGCTGGAGCAGCTGGTGCGCGCGGTGCGCGACGGCTCGCTGCCTCCGCTCGACCGCCTCGGCTTGCTGGACGACTGCTTCGCGCTCGTGCAGGCCGGCCACACGCACACCGCCGAGGTAAGTTGCTACTACCGCACGAGGTACCCGGCGGCCATGCTGGAGCAGCTGGTGCGCGCGGTGCGCGACGGCTCGCTGCCTCCGCTCGACCGCCTCGGCTTGCTGGACGACTGCTTCGCGCTCGTGCAGGCCGGCCACACGCACACCGCCGAGGTAAGTTACCTACACCAGCTGTATGCAAGCTTACAAACACAAGGCCAATAAAAATCTAGCGTGCTCCTTTCCATCCATGAAAAATGAGAATCCCACCAAAAACATTCTGTAAAAAACTAGCCAAAGTCAAAATGGAGCTGCTTGTTTATCTCTAAAAAGTACTGAAATCTAGACAAAGTCGTGCCAAGTCTAAGGTTCCTTACTGCGATTTCTTTATTATTATAGTTAATGTTGCGTGACTTGGCCGTTGAAGGGTACACAAGGGTTCAAACCAGGTGCTCCATGACACCATTGCACCAATCTGTCGCCAGAATTCATCGTCAATGAGTAGCGGTTCTTGGTCTTCAACGGCCAAGTCACACAACATTAACTATAATAATAAAGAAATCGCAGTAAGGAACCTTAGACTTGGCACGACTTTGTCTAGATTTCAGTACTTTTTAGAGATAAACAAGCAGCTCCATTTTGACTTTGGCTAGTTTTTTACAGAATGTTTTTGGTGGGATTTCACTTCTTTTTGTAGAAACTTCAAAATATTACAAAATATTTCTGTCCGTTTTTCTAGATACATTAACTGCATAAATAACTTTGTAATCTCATATAATTTATATGGAATTACAAAGTTATTAATGCAGTGATCACCAGGTACTCCAGATCTTCGATTATCCTAGTTTTTATAGTTTTCCCTTTATGTGGCCATTAAACCCTAACTCTGTACCAAATTTCAGCTCTCTGAGTTTATGGGAAGTACTAGTTCTATTTTGATGATCATGAGTGAGTCAGTCAGTCAGTGTCGAAAATGCGAAACTTTGCTTTCGCATAACTTCGGAACTATATGACCTACAGACTTGAAATTTTGGGTTTTAAGTATGTGATTATAGCTTACTGGATAGCGAAAATTTCAGCGTTCTGGTCTTATCCAGAGGTTCTCAAATAGGAGCCCGAAAATGCGGCGAAATGGTTCCTGTAAAGATGGTACGGCAGTTTTGCTTCGCGCTTTGACTTTGGCGGGGGCACTGCCGTGCCCCCTGATGAGAAAACCCGAAGTTTACGTGGAGGAGTCTCGGGCAAAAGCACGTAAATCAATTGTAATATTATAAAGGTGCGGTTAAAAGCGAAAGTGTAAATAAGAACGTTTCGACCTCACAATATGCACGCCTACACCCGACGGAAGCGTGACGTCATACCTTAATCGCCGTATAACATTTATTGAGCTATCGCCGTATAAAATTTCACTCTCAGCGGGATTTGAACCCGCGTCCTCCCATCCGCGATAGTTGAGAGATTGCGATTCATATTTAAATTTATAAGTGTTGTTTGAGTTTCTTTATCTTCACGCATCAACTATAGAACCGATTTCGATGAATTTTGGCAATTCCAATAATGAATGTTGAATGAGAAACTCGAGGGCTTTCTATGTGGAGCTTAGAATATGCTCAGGATTGTTACTTAGAATCGTAATCAAAGCAATGGGGTCTTACACTACTTTTGAATTTGATAAAAAATATTACTTTATTATAAACTAGGATAAAAATAATAACGTGCAGTGAAAGAAATATTAAAATCCAACGAAGATTCACAAAGTTACAGGCGTTTAAACTTTGGAGTGGGGGGATCTTCTATCCCTTTCTCGCAAAACGAAAATTTGTATGAAGCCGCACGAAGCTACTATGGCATTGGTAAGGTGTGACGTCACAATGTCATGTTGCTATCTCTGTCTAATCACAAATCTTTAAATGCTTATAACTTTTTTGTTATTTGATCGATTTAATTAGTTCTTTCAGTGCACGTCATTATTTTAATTCTACTTTATAATAAAGTAATAAAAAAATTGGAGTCAAATACCCTATTGCAATAGTGGTGGATGTTATTATTCTCCTTAACCAGACCAGACGTCTCCCGAAACATTGGCGAAAATTTTCAAACCAAGATATCCTCCTGCGACTAGTGCCAACTTCTCTCTGAAATACTCCAGCTTTTGTTGTTATTTGGTATTGAGCACTTCCAGAATTGGATCTAACTAATTAATCCGCCCCTACTTCGTTCGTTAGATTTGGTAATTTTGGGAAATTCTTCCTTATCTTTTGTCTATATTATGAAGGAATGTCTGTACAAAAGGACATGGTCGAAACTTGTATGGAGCTGTGCCCTGGAAAGAAAATATTCATGGCCATCGACAAACAGTACGTCATATTAAAGCTTATAATTATGTCTTTACAATCGTTTAAGTTTTATGATCAGAAAACAGACGAGAGACATAATATCAGCATACAACTTTCAACAAAATGCGCCTGAATATTTTCAATAGCAATGATTTTATATTAAAAAATGATGCGTATTGGTTATGAACTAATTATTTTTTCATATTAAAAAGCTTAGAAAATGCCAGTAAACATTTTTAATTGCAATTTTTTAGTAAAGAAATCGCTATTAATATAATCTTTAATATGACGTACGGTTTGTCAATGGCCATGAATATTTTTTTCCAAGGGCAGAATCCGGCCATGTCGTTTTGGCTTTCTCGGTCGATGATAGATTAGAGAATGAATGAATGATCTGTTAATATAAAGTAACAATAAGACACATTTGCTGAAGATAATGTCAAATTATTATTTTTCAGTCTCTAAAACTAATGGAAGCGTTCAGCAACGAGACTAACTTCACGGTTTGGTCGTCGATATCCAACTGCATGTCGAAACTGAGCGCTCTGTTCTCGCACACCGCTCTCGACAAACCGCTCAAGAACTACGGCCGGCAACTGTTCGCCAACATCACCAAGCGGCTGGGATGGGACGCCGAAGAGAAGGAGAGCCATCTCGACACGCTGCTCAGGAGTTTGGTCCTGAATAAAATGATTAGTTTCGAGGATCCCGACACATTGAAGGAAGCTAGGAGTCGGTAAGTGTTTCATAATTAATTATTTACCTCCAATTTTTTTGGTAGTAAAGAATAGATTTCATAAGGAAATGTCTCGTGAAGTATGTGATGTTTGCTAAGCAGCACTTAGCCAATATGGTGATAAATTGCGAAATTCCATCATCATAGTATTGTTGAATATATTGTTAAGTGCGGGTTCAGAGGATTTGAAGTAAAACACCTAATGACCCTTGATGAGACTCTATTCTATATTTCCTGTATCTAATAATGTTCCTGGTCTTCAACACTCCAGTGTTGAACGATCAATAGCGAAGAGGAAGTGATCCATCACTTCCTCTTCGCTATTGATCGCTCGTAGTATCTCAGAATAGACCCACACCTGCTCTTCGGCCTGCTTATGTAGTCCTAGAGTGTAGTGGTGCGGGTCGAGAACATTCTACCCCATCAGCTGGACTTTTCGAGTGTCAAATCTTCCAGAAATCGAACTGTTAGAACACGCCAACGACCTCTTGCCAGTGACGAGCGACTATGAACCGTAATTCTCTTGTAATAATGTTCATTGATAACATTTGTCGTGGGTGTCGGCAGGTTCGAGAAGCACATGTCGGGCGCGTGCACGCTGCCGGCGGACCTGCGCTCGGCGTGCTACCGCGCCGTGCTGGCGGAGGCGGACGAGGCGGCGTTCCAGCGCTTCCTGCAGCTGTACCGCGCCGCCGACCTGCACGAGGAGAAGGACCGCATCAGCCGCGCGCTCGGCGCCGTGCGCGACCCCGCGCTGCTCAAGCAAGTGCTCGACTTCGCTATCTCGGTGAGCACGCGAGCTAAACTCTACCACCCAGGGTCACGTGACGACCTCCCTGACGTAGGTGTTCACGCTTTTCTAAAATGGCTCCGATCTGGGGTCATGGGTCTGATTGCATAAGAAAAACGTATTCATGTTATCGTAATCGTTAGAAAATTCTGCCCAGCGGTTGGCTGACGCAAATCAGGAACCCAATCACCGGGCAGAATTAGTAAACGATTACGATAATGATGTATATGTTTGTATTAGACAATCTAGGGGCTGGTCTAGTGGCAGGCTTTGGCCTCTGTCGCCATACCAGCAAAGAACTAGTGCCTAATAATGCCTATTCTCGTAAAGATGGACTCCACTGAGAAGTAGAAGAGTCATTGCAATAATGTCCTGTTGGTGCCTTTTAGAAACGAAAAAGACTAACAGCCGTTTTCACTAAACCTAGGAAACGCCTAAATCGAATGCTTAGCCCTAAGGTGACAGTTGTTGTAGGTGAAAACTGTCACTTATCGGCTAAGCATTCGATTTAGGCGTTTCCTAAGTTTAGTGAAAACGGCTGTAAGCTATGGAGGTGATCATGTTGGTTCATGTTAAGTTAAAGCTAATCTTTTTTGTTTTTATAGTATAATGCAATGTGAATAAGTAATATTCTGAATTATGAAAATAAGTTTTAAATAAAAACATCTGATTTTATTTGTACATCAAGATTTTTCAATAAGTGCAAAGGCCAAGCTTTTTTCGATGCGAAACTGCTCTCTGTGGAAGAATGAACATTTTGATGTTAATCTGTGTGCAGGATGAAGTTCGCTCCCAAGACACCGTGTTCGTGATCGTGTCGGTGGCGGTGAGCAGGAACGGGCGCGACCTCGCGTGGCAGTTCTTCAAAGATCACTGGCAGGAGTTCATGGACCGCTACCAGGTGATTGAATAAAAGCTTATCAGACGCCTAACTTAGAGTAACAACCCCCTTGAACACCCGAGAAGCGTGAATGTGAGGAATTTCTCGCCGTCTCGTTCTCGCGCTCGCCTGTTCTCCGATCGGCGTCGGTATTTTGACACGAGACAAAGGATTTCTCTGATCACAAGTGAGGAAATTGAGATTGTGGACAATTTGTTTGTTTTTTCGAAAAGTCTCGGCAAACTTCTCGTCGAACTTTCTGCCGTGAGTATGTAGGGGATATTAGACTTTCAGTGTGATGTGTGCTTGGGACAACTATACTCTTTCCATTCATATTTTTTCCTTCTGACGGATATAGGCTATAGCCATAGCGAGGAACCAGAGCAAGACCACCTTACGTTTTTCTCAGGTCCCTCGCTATTGCTATCTGTAGGGATACATTGTAACTGTGTGTGTACTTGCATGACGTGTGCGTGACGTGTGCAAGGCGAGGCGCTGCTACGCAGTTGCTGTCTGGTCGGAATTGAGTGTGCGCGTCTTAACTTTGGGGGCATATGTGTAATTAAAATTTATATATCAGCTCGTGGTATTATTTCGTATGAGACAGCAACTCCACTTCACTGTAATTATTATAAAGTAGGTCAGGGAAGCCAACATCCCCTACATTGGTGACCCCGAAAAACATCAGTTAGCCCCGGGAAAATAATTTGTGTAAAAACATTTGGAAAAGTGAAGTGGTCAAAAAAAAATTTAAGGAAGATGTACGAGCCGCCACACCCGGTAACCGCCGCGACCACGGCAGGTGAGAACGCAGCACAATTGGCTGCCATAACTATATCATCAAGAATTCCTGAATTTTGGAGCGAGATGCCACGTCTATGGTTCGCACAGGTTGAGAGTATCCTGGCACCCCAGAAGCAGAGTGATGAAACAAAATTTAACATCGTCGTAGCGAAGATTGGAAGAGAAGCCTTGCAACAGGTGAGCGATATTTTATTATCACCCCCTGAGACGAACAAATATCAAGTGCTGAAAGAGCGCTTACTCCAAGTCTACGAAGAAAGTGCCGAAAGGCAATTTCAAAAACTTGTGGGAGAAATGGAACTAGGAACTCAGAAACCATCACAATTGCTTAGACGAATGCGAGACCTAGGAAGAAATGCGCAAGCATCAGAACAAACGCTACATGACCTGTGGATGAGTAGAATGCCACCCAACGTAAGAGCAGTATTAACAGTAAGTCAAGACCAGAAGCTCGAGAATCTAGCAAAAATTGCTGACAAGATAGTAGAAAACACGCGATGTGGCGAGATTGCTGAGGTAAGCAGTGGAAATTTACCGGTATCAGAGTTGTTGACCCAGTTACACAAACTCAACTTGGAAGTAGCTTCATTAAGGGGCGCGACTGCGGAAAACGTGAAAAAGGGAGTTACGGATTTAACTATATTGAACAACTCGCTTCATTATATGACATCAAAAAAAAAACTCAGATGGATAGTAAACGAGTCTACACAAACACCGCAAAATATTTATAAAATAATTCTTGATTTTTGAGAAAAAAAATGCGTCACTTAGGCAAAAACATCTAAAACAACCTTTTCTATTTTAACTCTGCAAGCCATTTCGTTATTATAATTGAAAATATTTTTGGTTAAAACATAGGACGAAAGTATAGATAATACATTTACCGTCAAAGTTATTTCTAATTCAAACCACAGAGCAAATAATATGACCTCCAAATCAATCATCTTTTTATGCGAAAAACGCCATACATTTTACTATGAAAAAATGGTCTCCAGAAATCGCTTTATATTAGAGAGTCCGCGGCATGAAAAATTCAGTGCTGTCTCAGTTTTCAAGGCGAATCCACGTCTGTTTGAAGAAGCGCTTCGTTTTCGCGTCGCTCGCGATTGAAATTGTGTGTCTCACTCTATCCAAAACTGGGTGGGTCGTCAGTGCCAGCGTGGCTGCTGCCAAAATTATATTATTTGTATTTTTTTCGAGCAAGTAGACGAACTAAACTAAGCTGACCCGGCAAACGTTGCTTTGTCATATATACATTATTTCTCACTTAGGGGTATAAAAATAGTTTGAATTCTAATCTCGGACCTACCGAATACTCACACAAACAATTTCATAAAAATCGGGAAAAGCCGTGCAGGAGCCATTTTGTTACTACCACTGTGACTCCTGAGTGACCTTGCGAACTTTGTTTTGCCTTTTAATTTGTTTCTCACCTATAAAATAGTAATTAAGGATCCACGATAGGTGAAGATCGAAGTCAACTATAGGTATTTAACGCGCCAATGGCACCATTAAAATGGTAAAAGTATTTTTTGGAGTTTAACTGATATTATTTTAATTCGTTTTTTTCGTATGAGTAGGTATTTCTATCCAAATATAGGTTGTTGAATGGATGATCGACTTCACCTGACGGGATGGTATTCTGCCACAAACTTTTTTTGTTCGGTGGCCAAAAATGGCACTAACGTCAAAATTTCGATTTACTCATAAATAATGCCTTTAGTTATAAGAACTTACGCGCGAAATATCAACACCATAATCGTCAACCATTACAATTCTTAAAAAATCGAAAAACTTTTGCAACAAGCGTGCAAGGAATTAATAATATGCTTAATTACAAAATGGCCGCCATTTTCAACTTTTTTGTTACTGGGCCGATCGCTTTAAAAATCGATATCTAAGTTTCGCAGTAAGCATAGAGAAGGAATATGTGGGCAAATTTTAAAAAAAGTGGCCGCTATTTTGAACTTTTTTGTTACTGGGCCGATTGCTTTCAAAATCGACATCTGACCTTGTCAGCAAGCCTAGAGAAGGAATTTGTGGTCAAAATTTAAAAAAGTGGCCGCCATTTTCACCTTTTTTGTTACTGGGCCGATTGCTTTTAAAATCGACATCTGACCTTTTCGGCGAGCCTAGGAAAGGAATTTGTGGTCAAAATTTTAAAAAGTGGCCGCCATTTTGAACTTTTTTGTTACTGGGCCGATTGCTTTCAAAATTGACATCTGACCTTGTCAGCAAGCCTAGGGAAGGAATTTGTGGTCAAAATTTTAAAAAGTGGCCGCCATTTTGAACTTTTTTGTTACTGGGCCGATTGCTTTCAAAATCGACATCTGACCTTGTCAGCGAGCCTAGGGAAGGAATTTGTGGTCAAAATTTAAAAAGTGGCCGCCATTTTGAACTTTTTTGTTACTGGGCCGATTGCTTCGAAAATCGATATCTAAGTTTCGCAGTGAGCATTGAGAAGGAATCTGTGGTCAAAATTTAAAAAGTGGCCACCATTTTGAACTTTTTTGTTACTGGGCCGATTGCTTTCAAAATCGACATCTGACCTTGTCAGCGAGCCAAGGGAAGGAATTTGTGGTCAAAATTTTAAAAAGTGGCCGCCATTTTGAACTTTTTTGTTACTGGGCCGATTGCTTTCAAAATTGACATCTGACCTTGTCAGCAAGCCTAGGGAAGGAATTTGTGGTCAAAATTTTAAAAAGTGGCCGCCATTTTGAACTTTTTTGTTACTGGGCCGATTGCTTTCAAAATCGACATCTGACCTTGTCAGCGAGCTTAGGGAAGGAATTTGTGGTCAAAATTTTAAAAAGTGGCCGCCATTTTGAACTTTTTTGTTACTGGGCCGATTGCTTTCAAAATCGACATCTGACCTTGTCAGCGAGCCTAGGGAAGGAATTTGTGGTCAAAATTTAAAAAGTGGCCGCCATTTTGAACTTTTTTGTTACTGGGCCGATTGCTTCGAAAATCGATATCTAAGTTTCGCAGTGAGCATTGAGAAGGAATCTGTGGTCAAAATTTAAAAAGTGGCCACCATTTTGAACTTTTTTGTTACTAGGCCGATTGCTTTCAAAATCGACATCTGACCTTGTCAGCGAGCCTAGGGAAGGAATTTGTGGACCAAATTTAAAAAAGTGGCCTCCATTTCGAACTTTTTTGTTGCTGGGCCGATTGCTTCGAAAATCGATATCTAAGTATCGCAGTGAGCATTGAGAAGGAATCTGTGGTCAAAATTTAGAAAAAAGTAACCGCCATTTTGAACTTTTTTGTTACTGGGCCGATTGCTTTCAAAATCGACATCTGACCTTGTCAGCGAGCCTAGGAAAGGAATTTGTGGTCAAAATTTTAAAAAGTGGCCGCCATTTTGAACTTTTTTGTTACTGGGCCGATTGCTTTCAAAATCGACATCTGACCTTGTCAGCGAGCCTAGGGAAGGAATTTGTGGTCAAAATTTAAAAAGTGGCCGCCATTTTGAACTTTTTTGTTACTTGGCCGATTGCTTTCAAAATCGACATCTGACCTTGTCAGCGAGCCTAGGGAAGGAATTTGTGGTCAAAATTAAAAAAAAAGTGGCCGCCATTTTGAACTTTTTTGTGATTGGACCGACTTACTTCAAAATCGAAATCTGAACGTAGCAACAAGCATTGAGAAAGAATCTGGTGTCAAAATTTTAAAAAAGTGGCCGCCATTTTGAACTTTTTTGTTATTGGACTGAATGACTACTAACCACTTGACTGGTAACCACTTTTTTACATTTTGACACCAGATTCTTTCTTAATGCATTCTACCACGGTCAGATTTCGATTTTGGAAGAATTCGGTTCAATAACAAAAAAGTTCAAAATGGCGGCCACTTTTTTTTAATTTTGACACCAGATTCCTTCTCAATGCTTGCTGCCACGGTCAGATTTTGATTTTGAAATAATTCGGTCTTATAACCTTAAACATGATAACCAAAGAATGATAAGATTTTTGTTACACTTTTTTCGCTTAGCCCAGTACGCGATATCGCCCGAAAAGAAACTTTGTTTCAACAAGAGGCCAGTCATTAAGATTTTTGTAAATCTCAATTGCCTAAATTACTAACATATAATGCTAACCTTACATCTAGGGAAAATAATTTCAATGAAGACTGGTCACACTGAGGACTCTCGCTGAGGTTTGATGTTCCGAACGTAAATCAAACACAATATTTAAAAAATAAAATGATTTCATTTTAATAACACTTAAACTTACTAGTGAAAAGATATTCCTTGTTTTCGTATTTTCTTTTGCGAACTACTTTTACACACTTTAATAACATAATATAGCATTTTAATTAATTTGCAGTCTTGATCGTCACGTACAGTAACTCGGCCAGTGGTTTGTTGCGTACTAACTCAAAACGAATACTACTTTCTGGTGTAGTATTATTGGTTTTGCGTGCCCGAAGTTCCACGCGGTGTATCTGTAAAATCTGTGGTTAGGCCTATGTAAAATAAAGATATTTTGACTTTGACTTACTTAAATTTCGATTGATTATTATGTTTTCTACTTATAGCTAGACAGCTATAAACTTGGCCCTCCCATGGTCTGCGGGACGCGGGGCGGGAGCTACTCAACCACTGATCTCTATTCTATGGATTAACCATTCTATATAATTCAGGCTGGGTCACTGTGGATCCATAGAATAGGGATCAGTGCACTCAAATAATCAGCTGTCAGTGACTGACGTGAATAACGCTACACACGACAATACATACTCAAGAAAAATGAAAATACCATAGGAGAATTCTCAAGATGTGAGTCATTACATCGTATCGTGTATAGCCAATCCAAACCCGCCCCGCGTCCCCCAGACCATGGGAGGGCCATGTTTATAGCGGTCAAGCTATATTTATCCTATCTTCTGATGTAATTTATGGCACTTTATACGTATTTATAAGATCCTGTATAGTGAGGCCTATGTGAAATGTTTTTTTTTTTAATTTGAAATGAGTTAACTTCAGATTGATTGTAATGTTTTCTACTTATCTATATTGTCTTCTGATGTAATATATGGCTTTTCAATAGTTCCTAAATACAAAATGTAATTTTTTGAAATCACTGACTTGTTTTAAACTATATCAACCTTTAATTGTAATTGTTCAGTACTGTAGCATTGAGCGCGGCAGCACACGGTCGGTCCGCGACACGACGCATTCACACTGTGCCAACCAATACCTTATCATAATCATTGTTAATATTTAATTCATTATATACATTAACTGCCTATCATTTGCATACAGTGTAGCATACAATAGTAATTACAATAACTATCACACATATCACGTATGAAACCCTTACATAATATGGATCAAAACATTGTCAAAATTATTCATTAAAAAAAAAATAAGTTAACTAACGCGTACAATTTGACCCCGCCTTTTGCATCCGGGCGAACACGGATTTGCCTACGGACTTCATATTGCGATAAGCTAGTTTCGACGTACACTGCGCGTTTTCTGTGACAGTTATAAACTTACTTCAAATACTAAACCCGTGATGGACATTTAATTTATCTGAAGTATCGACATTATATTTTTACATGGTCAGGGTACTTATCATACACCGAGCGCATTGCGTTGGTTGAGTGGAAAATATCAATGTAGTTGTGTTATCGGAAGTTCCCTTGCTCGCAGTCTACAGTCTTAAGAGAAGAGGTAAAGACCAACAGACGAAATTCATTCCGCCAAGGGCGAGGTCAAGGTCCAAGGAGCAACTCAAGGGCGAGATCAAGATCGAGGACGCCAAATGACCCGGACTGGCTGTGCCGATTTCATTACCGCTACAGAAACAAAGCGAGAAGATGTGAAAAACCCTGCGCATGGAAGGAAAATCCGTCATCATCGGGAAACTAAGTGGGGTACAAGCAGTCGCGATGGGACACTTTGTACCCGGACAAAACCATCGACTTAGTATATACGATAAGGTCAACGATCTTCTCCTGCTCATCGATACGGGTGCTAATGTCAGCGTATTTCCAGCTTCTTCGAGGCAGAAGTTATCAGGTGCATGTTCGAACTATAAACTTTACGCGGCAAACAACACGGAAATCAAAACCTATGGTACGAAAACTCTAAATTTAAATTTAAAATTACGACGTTCTTATCGCTGGACATTTATTATTGCAGATGTTAGTCAAGCTATATTAGGAGCTGATTTTTTAAAACATTACAATTTATTAGTAGACTTAAATGGTAAAAAACTCATAGACAGAACCACTAACTTACAGACATTAGGTAAAATAATTAATTGCAGCGAAGGCAGTATCAGTACAGTAGACAATAATCACCCATTTATTGATATCTTACAGGAGTTCCCACAAATTACAAAACCCGTGTCATTTACTGATATCGATAATGTATCTCATAGCGATGTGTACCACCATATAGAAACCACAGGTAGACCAGTTCACGCGAGAGCCAGACCCCTGCCACCAGACAGATATCGAAAGGTAAAGGAAGAATTTAGATTAATGCAGGAAATGGGCATATGCAGACCCTCGAAAAGCGAGTGGGCCAGCCCGTTACACGTGGTGGCCAAGAAAAATGGAAACATTCGGCCGGTAGGTGACTATAGGCGTCTAAACGCCATCACCAAGCCCGACCGGTATCCGGTTCCGAGACTGCACGACTTCACGTACATATTGGCAGGTAAGAAAATTTTCAGTAAAATAGATATAAATAGAGCGTATCATTATGTAAAAGTCGCACCGGAAGATATTGAAAAAACAGCTATAATTACGCCATTTGGTCTCTTTGAATTCACGCGTATGAACTTTGGACTCAAAAATGCTAGTCAAATATTCCAAAGATTCATGAATAATGACGTTTTAAAAGGTTTAGATTTTTTATTTAGTTTCATAGATGATGTCATCATAGCAAGTGACGACATTGAACAACATAAGTTGCATTTAAGACAGGTATTCGAAAGATTCAAAAAATTTGGGATAACAATTAATTTAGAAAAATGTGTATTTGGGAAAAACACTATTGAATTTTTAGGATATGAAGTTTCGACCAAAGGAATTCGACCCCTGGACCTCAAGGTCAAAGCAATAGTAGAATTTCCTCGACCGCAAAATATAAAGGAATTGCGACGATTTCTGGGCATGATAAATTTTTACAGAGCAAGCATACCTAATGCCACAGTATATCAAACGGAATTAAATAAGTATTTAAAAAATACAAAAAAGAACGATAAGTCATTAATAACGTGGACTAATAAATCTAACGAAGCGTTTGAGCAGTGTAAACTGAGCCTTAAAAATGCTGTAATGTTATCGCATCCGGTACCAGGTGTCCCAATGTGTCTTACGTGTGACGCATCGAATACCTCGGCAGGCAGCTCAATACAGCAATGGGTAGATGGGAAATGGTTGCCTTTAGGTTATTATAGTAAAAAGTTTTCATCAGCTCAACAAAAATATAGTACTTTTGATCGCGAATTAACGTCAGTATACATGGCTGTAAAGCATTTTCGTTTCCTTTTCGAAGGTCGTGAATTAATAATTTACACCGATCATAAACCTCTTACATATATAATGAAAAAGATAGAGAGTAATAGCGAAACACCGAGACGTATGAGGCAATTGTTATTCATCAGCGAATTCACAACGGATATTAGGTACATTAAAGCCGAGAATAACAATGTTGCGGACGTACATGTTACGGACAGCAACGTAGGCAGTCTACAATTAAAACGAATAAACATACCTAACGTGAGCGAAGGTATCTATTGCGACACATCAACGAACAATATTAGACCGTATATACCTAAGAAATTTAGAAGAGTTATTTTTGATTCGATACATAATATAAGTCATCCCGGAGGTAAGGCAACACTTAACTTGATATCACAGCGCTATGTATGGCCAGGTATGAACAAAGACGTCAAATTATGGGCCAGGTCATGCGTCCCGTGCCAGAAAATTAAGGTAAGTCGTCATACAAAATCGGAAATAGGGAAATTTGCACCCAGTGAAAAGTTTAAGCATATACATGTCGACGTGACAGGACCTTACCCAATTACGAAAAAAGGGAACAGATTTTGCGTAACCATTATTGATCGTTTCACAAATTGGCCCGAAGCTATCCCGACTCCGGACGTCACTGCTGAAACAGTGGCCAGAGTGATATACGACAACTGGGTAAGTAAGTACGGATGCCCAACTTGTTTATCATCAGATTTGGGAACCAA
Organism: Coenonympha glycerion; assembly: GCA_963855885.1. NCBI lineage: Eukaryota > Metazoa > Arthropoda > Insecta > Lepidoptera > Nymphalidae > Coenonympha > Coenonympha glycerion. The sequence continues at coordinate 9,435,170 of OY979636.1, read as the reverse complement.
CTTTCAAAGCGAAGTTTTTGGAAAATTATTAGAATTACTAGGTATCCAGAGATGCAGGACGACACCTTATCATCCCCAAAGTAATGGAAAGGTAGAGAGGCTAAACAAATCCTTGAAATACGCCCTAGCCTGTAGATTATCCAATAATCAGTCATGGGATGAGGAAGTGTCAACCGTACTATTAGGCCTTAGAGCCGCACCACGGTCCGACACCGGCTTCAGTGCTGCTGAACTAGTTTTTGGTCAGAAATTAGCACTGCCAGGGGATTTTTATTTAGACAAGAATACTAAACCATTAGATACTTATACGTACGTTGATCAATTACGAAATATAATGCAGAGTATGCAACCTAAGGCACGTGATTTTAATTCGGAAAATTCAAGGAAAATATTTGTCCCCAGTGAGCTAAGTAATTGTAGCCACATTTTTATTAGGAATGATATGATGAAGAAATCGTTAACACCAACGTATAATGGTCCCTATGAGGTACTCAAACGGAACAGTAAATTATATATCAGCTCGTGGTATTATTTCGTATGAGACAGCAACTCCACTTCACTGTAATTATTATAAAGTAGGTCAGGGAAGCCAACATCCCCTACACTATCTATATCTGTTTCATGTGTAAAAAAAGGAATAAACGACTAAACGGGGTATAAATATCACTTGCCTAGCGGGGAAGTATTTGGTGTGAGAGCTCTCTACAATGTGTTTAAAGGTGAGTGAAGAATAGTAGTTTATGAAACGGATGCATAATGGGGGGGTATTAAAACATGAGTGTGAGTTTAAAATACGAGCCGCAGGCGAGTTTCTTAATAGTATCACACGAGTGTTTTAATACCTAATTATATAGAGTTTCATACACTACTTTATCTAGGCTCAAATTATCATAAATCCAAACCATAAAATCTTGCTAACGTTTGTCGTAAATCCTTCACTTTGTTGGTAAAAGATTGTGGGTCATTTTTGTTGCAATTACTAAAATGTCAGGTGGAGTTAAATTTTCTTTAGTACGTTTCACTGCTAGACATTTTTCCGCGCTAAGTTTGACTAAGTAACAAAAATAACACATTGAAATGTTAAAAGTTAGGTATGGCGCCAAAATTCAGTTGCAAACTGCGTATAGTCTGTTAAAAAAGTCATGAAACAAAAAAGAGTAGAAAAATATTTATACATGTCAGATAAACTATATTTTTAGTGGATAATTAAATAATCAAAAATTATACATAATTCTTTTCAATATTCTGTATGAACACACTTTTTAATCAGTCATATAAGGCAGGGAAAAATTATTGTTTCCGTGAATTAATTGTTGTCTATGGTCGATCATGACTACCAACTAAATGTTGTCTGTGGACTCCTTATACAAAAAAAACAAAATTGAGGATTGGCTCTACACTCTCTTTTGGCAATGACGACCACAGAGAAAAGAAAGTTATTCCCTGGTCTGTGATGACGACACACAAAAATACAGGAACCCAGAGCCGCGTATCGTAATAGAAATTATTCAACTATCTAGAGATATTTCCATAGTACAGCGATGTATAATGAATAACTTTTTAATAATTATAGAAGTCTGTGAATAAAGTAGGTCAATATGTGACACAGTTTGATTTCATAATTCGAACTTTAAGCAATGAGCGTAGATAAAGCTACATTTGTAAATACTAATTGGGAAAAATGCATAATATCATGTATTAATTTTCTTAGGTAGTTTGGGAGGTTCCATGAATTACCAATAGTTTACAATTTAAGAATACCATATCCATTTTCTAAATCTCAAATTACTGGTATTGAAAAAAAAGACGTAGCCCAACACTTACAGTGTCACACTTGTAGGGTGTGGTAGTTTTTTAGATAGAATTAGAGATAAATAAAATAGAACACAAGTAGTTTGTCAAGTAAAATATATTAACAAATTAAAATGTAAACTAGGCTAAGTTAAGAAAATCTATTGCAAAACGGTCACTAGATTTAAAACGCTCAGCGGGAGTACGGTCGTGGTTCGGCCCAATACTAGGTCTACAAGGCTATGATCTCCGACGGGCGGAAGATGCGCGTCGCTCTGCTGTAGTCTGCCGTCGGTGAAGGCTCTGGCCGCAGGATGGTGATGGACGCTCGGCCGGAGAGGTCTGCAGCCCAGGATTGGAGTACGGCAGCGCGGTAGGTCGCTCCGTAGCAAGTACGCCTCTCCAAGCGTCGACGGAAGTAGATTGCAGGCAGAGAATACACGCCTCGTATGTAGACGTGCAGGCGTTAGCTCAGCGGTCAGCAGAACCGCTGGTGTAAGGTCCCTGGGAACAGTATATTGTTCGTATGAGCCCGAGTTTTGGTTTGTGCCATCCTGTCCACCGCGCTCGCCCAGCGTCCTTTCTTGCCATAGCAAGACAGCACGGAGGTTCCGGCGTTGTGTACAGGATGGGTTTCACAATTCACACCCTAAGAGAACCTAGATAGTCTAGTAGGATGAGAAAATTACAGATAGATGTTCATTAATAGGGCGGTAGCTTTAACAAAATCAAAGAAGGTTCATTACAGCAATACAAGTAAAACTATGAGGTTTATGCAAAGGAATTAAGTAGTTAGATTTTAGAGATCCGTTAAGAATTACACATAATAGTTCCCTAATGAGTGGAGGAAATTTATAAATCACTGGTAACTCACCGAAGAACGGGAATTTCACTACACAGACTGGCAGCACACTGTGTTGGAACTTTGAGAATAGAATTGACCTAGCGTAGATAAACTTTAGTAGAAGTATCAGTGCTCTTGTTACTGAGGGTGCAGTTTATGCTTTCGGTTATTGAACTTTCTAGATGCCGGGTTCATTTCGTTGACTTCCGGTTAGGATGCAGATCGATGAATCTGGAACTTTATTTCTCGCTATCCAACACATAGGTCGCTAGTGTCTTTGTGAATGGATGTTTCTAGTTACAGGATGTGCATAGATTCCTTAATCATCAGTAATTTCTAGAAAGATTGAGCTACTCGCCGCTAGGGTGAGCTGTCATCGTATGAAATCTTAGCTAATGATCGCATGATAAACATGAAGGTCTCATGTCATCTTGCCTTACATAAGCTAGTTCAGTTAAATGACAACAGATGTCGTGACTTAGCCAGATAATGTTGTAGTTCCTATAATATATAAATTTTTATAAATTAGAATTCAGATTTGTTAGGCAAATCGTTACAACAGAAACGGCAACTTAAACAATTACGTGCGGAGTCGGTTACGGTAACAGTGTCGTAGTGGGACTAGCTTCGTAAAGTTGTATAGATCGTCTAATCTAAATAACAAAAACAAAATTCCGACGAATTCAGAACCTCCTTCTTTTTGAAGTTGGTTAAAATGAAGCCTCTTCATGTATTTACGCTTACACGTTGAAATAATAATTAGTTGATTTTTAAATTGGACGAGCCATACATACCTTTATCTATAAATATGCTATTTTCGGCAGGGCGGTTTCTTGCTGGCGCGGCTCGTGAAGTCGACGACGGAGAACTTCGCGTCGGAGGCGTGCGCGCAGGAGATCGAGGAGTTCTTCCGCACGCACCACTCGCCCGGCACCGAGCGCTCCGTGCAGCAGGCGCTGGAGACCGTGCGCCTCAACGCGGCGTGGCTGCGCCGCGACCTCGCCTCCGCCACCGCCTACCTGCAGGCCTACCACTGACGCCGCCGGTGAGCGCGATTCACGACTCCCGCACGCACCACTCGCCCGGCACCGAGCGCTCCGTGCAGCAGGCGCTGGAGACCGTGCGCCTCAACGCGGCGTGGCTGCGCCGCGACCTCGCCTCCGCCACCGCCTACCTGCAGGCCTACCACTGACGCCGCCGGTGAGCGCGATTCACGACTCCCGCACGCACCACTCGCCCGGCACCGAGCGCTCCGTGCAGCAGGCGCTGGAGACCGTGCGCCTCAACGCGGCGTGGCTGCGCCGCGACCTCGCCTCCGCCACCGCCTACCTGCAGGCCTACCACTGACGCCGCCGGTGAGCGCGATTCACGACTCCCGCACGCACCACTCGCTCGGCACCGAGCGCTCCGTGCAGCAGGCGCTGGAGACCGTGCGCCTCAACGCGGCGTGGCTGCGCCGCGACCTCGCCTCCGCCACCGCCTACCTGCAGGCCTACCACTGACGCCGCCGGTGAGCGCGATTCACGACTCCCGCACGCACCACTCGCCCGGCACCGAGCGCTCCGTGCAGCAGGCGCTGGAGACCGTGCGCCTCAACGCGGCGTGGCTGCGCCGCGACCTCGCCTCCGCCACCGCCTACCTGCAGGCCTACCACTGACGCCGCCGGTGAGCGCGATTCACGACTCCCGCACGCACCACTCGCCCGGCACCGAGCGCTCCGTGCAGCAGGCGCTGGAGACCGTGCGCCTCAACGCGGCGTGGCTGCGCCGCGACCTCGCCTCCGCCACCGCCTACCTGCAGGCCTACCACTGACGCCGCCGGTGAGCGCGATTCACGACTCCCGCACGCACCACTCGCCCGGCACCGAGCGCTCCGTGCAGCAGGCGCTGGAGACCGTGCGCCTCAACGCGGCGTGGCTGCGCCGCGACCTCGCCTCCGCCACCGCCTACCTGCAGGCCTACCACTGACGCCGCCGGTGAGCGCGATTCACGACTCCCGCACGCACCACTCGCCCGGCACCGAGCGCTCCGTGCAGCAGGCGCTGGAGACCGTGCGCCTCAACGCGGCGTGGCTGCGCCGCGACCTCGCCTCCGCCACCGCCTACCTGCAGGCCTACCACTGACGCCGCCGGTGAGCGCGATTCACGACCCCCGCACGCACCACTCGCCCGGCACCGAGCGCTCCGTGCAGCAGGCGCTGGAGACCGTGCGCCTCAACGCGGCGTGGCTGCGCCGCGACCTCGCCTCCGCCACCGCCTACCTGCAGGCCTACCACTGACGCCGCCGGTGAGCGCGATTCACGACCCCCGCACGCACCACTCGCCCGGCACCGAGCGCTCCGTGCAGCAGGCGCTGGAGACCGTGCGCCTCAACGCGGCGTGGCTGCGCCGCGACCTCGCCTCCGCCACCGCCTACCTGCAGGCCTACCACTGACGCCGCCGGTGAGCGCGATTCACGACTCCCGCACGCACCACTCGCCCGGCACCGAGCGCTCCGTGCAGCAGGCGCTGGAGACCGTGCGCCTCAACGCGGCGTGGCTGCGCCGCGACCTCGCCTCCGCCACCGCCTACCTGCAGGCCTACCACTGACGCCGCCGGTGAGCGCGATTCACGACTCCCGCACGCACCACTCGCCCGGCACCGAGCGCTCCGTGCAGCAGGCGCTGGAGACCGTGCGCCTCAACGCGGCGTGGCTGCGCCGCGACCTCGCCTCCGCCACCGCCTACCTGCAGGCCTACCACTGACGCCGCCGGTGAGCGCGATTCACGACCCCCGCACGCACCACTCGCCCGGCACCGAGCGCTCCGTGCAGCAGGCGCTGGAGACCGTGCGCCTCAACGCGGCGTGGCTGCGCCGCGACCTCGCCTCCGCCACCGCCTACCTGCAGGCCTACCACTGACGCCGCCGGTGAGCGCGATTCACGACTCCCGCACGCACCACTCGCCCGGCACCGAGCGCTCCGTGCAGCAGGCGCTGGAGACCGTGCGCCTCAACGCGGCGTGGCTGCGCCGCGACCTCGCCTCCGCCACCGCCTACCTGCAGGCCTACCACTGACGCCGCCGGTGAGCGCGATTCACGACCCCCGCACGCACCACTCGCCCGGCACCGAGCGCTCCGTGCAGCAGGCGCTGGAGACCGTGCGCCTCAACGCGGCGTGGCTGCGTCTCTGTCTTAAATTTTTAGTAGTTTGATGAGAGTTGAAGTCGGTTTTTTTGGTTTTTAATTACCATATTATATTACTTTGTTTCAGGACCAAATAACGAAAGACTGAAATTCAACGAAGATCGCTTTATTTCAATCTTGTAAGAAGTATCTAATGCTGACTTTATTTATTTTCTTAACATATACTTTGTAAATGATTACATTAGTGTTATGTGCTAATTCATATATGTATTACGTTAAACTTAACACTCTATCTTTCCTTTACACTCTTTAAGCAGGACATCTCTGATCCCAGTGTAGGAACAGTAAATATTTAATAGCATTTTATAATAAAAAGGGTACATAAAATATAATTGATAGGATATTTATTATATTTCTTCGGTGTAGTTTTTTTTTTAATATAATTTTTTCTTGTCTATGACGATTGACGATTGTTGATGGTTATTTTGTTTTTGCTGTTTTAAAAATTGTGTTGAACATAAAAATGTTTCACAAATTTCAAATTAGGAGGGCATTGTTGCCTTTTCTTATTGACGTAAAATACATACCAAATAGGCCTGTTGTGTAAATTGTGTAAAAATATTTTAATTTAATTAAGATACATTTTAGTTGCATTGGTGCTGCATTTCGAACTTTGTTTCTCAGAAGTATATAATTTTCTCGCACATACCCATTATAACTGTATTTGAGTCATGCTCTTAAGTTTCGAAGCTATTATATTACGTATTAGGAAGATTGAAATCATTAGAGGGCGAAGTCGCAGGGCGATTATATACTTGTATATTCGTACACATAGGATTTAACAATACTGTACCTAATACTAATACTATTTTATTTTCAACCGACTTCAAAAAAGGAGGAGGTTCTCAATTCGACTGTATGTTTCTTTTGTTTGTTACTTCATAACTTTTGGGTGAATCGATTTTGATGATTCTTTTTAAAGCTGACGCTTTCCGTGTGGTCCTTCCAATTTAGTCCAGTTCTGTAAATTAATGATATCCATGAGAAAACCATGTCTCAAATTTTTTATTGGAAAGGATGTATTCAACAGTACTTTGATGAGAGTTGAAGTCGGTTTTTTTGTTAATTAATAATTAACGTATAATATAATTTAGCTGTACCGTTTTCTTGATGTATCTGTGTAATGTTTAGTATCACATAAAATAGAAAAGGTTAAAATTGTGATGTATGAATTATACATATGATTGAAGTTACCATCGTTTATAATAGTGTTTCATTTGTTGTCATGGTTTGTTTGTAAGACTGTGTTGCAATAAATCGTACTAAAGTACCTGCAATTATCTCTTTTTATTTTTTCTACTCCCATTTAGTAATTTAGTCAATACAAAACGTTAAACAAATATAATAAAGCACACCGAGAAGATTCGGGCATCCGAATGATTTACGTAAACCTTTTTCGTACAAGCAAACAGTAAGTCAAAGTTCTATAGGTGGCTGCTGAGCGAACTACAGCGTGGCCTTACTGTTGGTGACGAAACAAGCATCTTTGGCCTCGATAAACTGGCGACAATCTTTTTTTTTGCGCCGTCCGCCCTGTCCAGAAACGTAGTGATTAAGTATATACTCTGCTGTCCAGGGTACGTCTATTTACTAAAATAATCATTCCTACAGGTGGCTTAGGATTTCCACAAGAGTCAACTGTACTACCAAACTACTAAATACTAATATCCAAAGAAATTCTACTAAAAATTTCCACTTATTTTACAAGTTGGTACTTGACTACTATCTCAATGCACCTGATGGTAAGTGAAGACGCGAGAATACGTTGCACCTACTGTAAACTAATGGTTGCTACATAGCATCGTTCTGGAACGGTACCTAAATCGCTTAGCGGTACGTCGGTGCTGGGAGGCACGACCAAAGCCAATCTAGTAATGATAGAATCTTGATATTATTTCCACCATGTGTCCATTTGTTTAATTAAATAGTGGATAAAACAGTAGAGATACGCCTATTTTTTAACTTCCTGTGGAGATAAAAGAAAATAGCTAGACGTTCTCGAGATGTGGTGCTGTAGAAGAAAACATCCAGGGGGCGTATTCTGTATCGTTAGTTAGCAACTCCAACTACAAAAACGGAGGCAAAAATTCAATTTTGTATTATTTTTGCACAAGTTACCAACCTAGATTGGTTTGTCATGCTAACGAATTGGCTGCAGTGGACGTCCCTTTACATGTTGTGCTCAAGTAAAGCAGCTGTCCGGAATGGAGACGGATTGTCAAGCGGGTAACTGAGAAATGACTACTACCGCTCTGACAAGAGCGCAACGAAAGAGATGATGGTGTGGAGATAAATTGTCATCGGTCCGTACTATTTGTGCAGGGTATATTCTTGCAAAATTAAAACTCAGTTATTAAAACAGTACATCTATATTGCACTATAACTTCTCACTTGGTATTGTACAAATAAGGTGTCTATGAAAATTACATAAAAAAGAAATTAACACAAATTTCACACAACAACACTAATTCTAAAAGAGTGCATCTTACTATACAAAATTGAAAGTATATCATGGGTACAAAGGAACGTTATTTTTTACAAGAGTTGAGAAAAGAAGGCATTATTAGAATCGTAACCAATTTTACACATTTATATTATACGTGTATCTATTCTTTATAAAAATATATAATTAATTTTATTATAACTTGCAAAGATAAATAAATGATCAGATTAACGTTGTATTTGTTTCTCCCTCTCACCCTACAATAGGACATTATGTGAGAAAGAGAGGCAAATAGAAATTCACTCTCATACTCTGAATTACATATTTACTGGTACATAGTACGAGTATCTTTCTTAAACTCACACTTTATTGAAATAACTTTATAAAAGGCGTATAAATAAATTACACAATCAATTGCATGTAAAATTTAAAATTTTTATTTTAAATTTTACATGGTAAAATTATAGTTAATAATAAAATTGATTTATTGTTTTCATTACAACCATTTCAGATAAGGGTATGAATAAGTCACATCTTTTCAACAACTTTAGATCTATATTCCAATAATACTTTTTAATAATTATATTTCAGCGTTGCAAATTAAAAATGTAGCATAAGATCACGATAGACAAAGCACTAACTAAAGTAAGTACAAAGGCAACAATGTCGATTGGAACTTGTATACTTATTTAGTGTGCTGTCTACTATACCTATGATTCCGAACTCGGCAACAAGCAACAGTGCTGTCGCCGCAGTGCTGCCCAGCAGTGCTGCCTGCCGCGCTGAGAGCAAGGCGGCAGTGTCACTCTGTTCGTGGGGAAATTCATCCTTTTGTTGTCAATTTACTTATCAACAACGTAGGTACTCTCGCTGCGGCGGCAGACGCGTCACCACTGGTCTGTGGCGGCAGCGGCGACACTGACGCGCAGCTGTGCAGTGTGTTGCCGCTACATTGCTATCTCATATAGAGACTGTGGACCAGTAGTGCCGCGACAGCACTGTTGCGGCAGCACTATTGCGTGCAGTGGGGTTCGGAATCGTAAGGGTGGTCGTCACCAGATGTGCTACGTTGCTACACCACGTTGTAAACGCAACAATACGTTATAATCGCTTGATATTCATAAGCTATAATATTGTAGCGGTATCCGGTAGATGGCCAGTCATTAGCATAATCTTTCTCTCTCTAGTCTGGAGGGAATTTTTGTACTGCCTCCACAACCGGTAAAATAATCTAATGAAAATCAAGCGATTTCGAATGGCGCCATTTGACACAAAAAAACATCAAAGCAACATAGCACATATCTGGTGGCCGCACATTTTTTATTCAAATAAGATCAATTACAAAATCTTTTTCCTAAAGTTATAGTCGAAATTCAACCGTCATTCAATAATTTTAGCTTTCTGCAAACTTTATCATTAAAACTGTGCTAAAACTTACACTCCTCCGTACATGAAATATATTTGCAAAATTTCCTCTCCCCAAATTAATATTCAGGATCGTACACAGCTTCTGCAGGCACATTTAAGATAGATAAATTGCTGTTTAAGTCTCTTGGGTAATAAATCACATAACATCATTACACTACTTTTTAACCGACTTCAAAAACGTAAGTATGTAGGTAATATTATTGTAACTGCATATTTATTACATTTACATAATATCATTAGGGTTTCTAGTCGTAAATAATAATTAATGTACAAAACTACATACTTGGGTGTATGAACGTATGTTAGTCTACGCATTTTATTTTATTGGCTTACTTAATAGAACAGCGCAAGTTTCATCAAAATCAGTCCACCAGTTTCCAGATAACTGTTAAACGTTCTATGAAGTCAGTTTAATTTTCGATTTTTAAGATTTATTTTTCGATCTTTTATATTTGTTACCTACTGCATTCCATTTCTCTAAACAGTGCTTAATGCAGTGAATACTTTAAACCTGTGTGCATAAAAAGGGCATAGGATTCTCATTTCATTCTCTATAAAATGAATGTAATTAAAACTCTCTCGTACTCATGACTGGCCTATAAAATTGGAGATGGTGAATTAAGCCACTTTCCGGCGGGCTCAAGCCCAGATATAGCATTTAACATTTGGATGCCCATGTATTTCAGATATTATGTTGCAAGCTACACTGCTTTATATCTTGTAACTTATTACCAAACCAATACAAAGTCACTTATTACCAATTACTACAGGCTGCACACTGGCTTAATCAGGCAATGTTCCAACTATAGGTATGTCTAAACTCTAATGTCTATATTATAATACATAATATAGTTCATTGTTAACAACTACATTCTGATACGTAATATAAGATCTAAATCCTTATTCATATTAATATAATATGTTACAATCAATTTGACTTTAGTTGAGGACTCTGTGTCGGTCGGTCTCTTATAGTTTGTCGAATCTAATCTGTGACTTGCGAAGGAAAAACAAACTTGGATGTGCCATATCTTATGATCAAACTTTTTTAAGTGGTACCATTAAAATTGAACATTCAAAAAATCCGATATAGACGTTAAAAGAACTGAGTTTGGTTAAACCAATTCGAATGTTCACTCGCTATCTCACACACATACACTCACACAGACATTTTTCGGACGGTATACAGTAGTAGTAATAATAAATGTAAGTATTACACAGAGAACATTACAATGGGGTCTTACACTACTTTTGAATTTGATAAAAAATATTACTTTATTATAAACTAGGATAAAAATAATAACGTGCAGTGAAAGAAATATTAAAATCCAACGAAGATTTACAAAGTTACAGGCGTTTAAACTTTGGAGTGGGGGGATCTTCTATCCCTTTCTCGCAAAACGAAAATTTGTATGAAGCCGCACGAAGCTACTATGGCATTGGTACTTTGTGACGTCACAATTTCATGTTGCTATCTCTGTCTAATCACAAATCTTTAAATGCTTATAACTTTTTTGTTATTTGATCGATTTAATTAGTTCTTTCAGTGCACGTCATTATTTTAATTCTACTTTATAATAAAGCAATAAAAAAATTGGAGTCAAATACCCTATTGGGTATTATACTCAAATCAAAATATTGATTTATCTTGCTCATTTTTTTAATTATAATAAAAACAACTTTGAAAAAACAAATTAAATCGAGCAAATAACGAAAAAGTTATAAGCAATTAAATAATCCTAATTAGACAGAGATAGATATCGGATTGTTACGTCACAATTTCTCATGCCATAGTAACTATACAAATTTAAATGCTTGTAACTTTTGATTTTCTTGTCCGATAAGAATTTTATTTTCAATTGTCATTATTTCTAACCTAGTTCGCAATAAAGAAATAAAAAAGTTGAGTATAATACGTATTGTTGCGTATGCCGTAATCTTATACATATTTGTATTAGATTATAATAATAATCATAAGCATAACTAACACAAAAACAAGTCAAGGAAAGACTTTCGTGTGGTAATTATTTAGAAGTCTGTTTTTTAAACAAAGTTCCAAATAGTGGAGCTTTAAAAGTAAATTGTAAAACAATATATAATTATCAAAAAATTGACTAGAATAATTCTTAATACATAATAATATATATATAGCAGTGTTGTAATAAAGCAAATTGTCTATCTACGTATTTTATGAGTAGGTATATTCCTTATGTTAAAGCCAGTTGAGTAGAATAACACTTCTATAGCAGCTTTTACATATTATGTGAACAAGCTTGATTTTACTGCAAATCGACCCGAAACCTTACAACAATACTTTTCTATATTATTATTTTTCAATCTTTGTACTAAATTAAGATAAAACAATATGAATTGTTTAAATTTTGCGTACATTATTGTTTATAAGAGCCATGGCATATACTAAATTATGTGTTAAGTGGAAGCTCCTAATGCTGATATTGGAAACTGACTAATAACTAATAATTATATGCAGTTGATAATTAGATAAAATAGGAATTTAACAAATATGTTTTTATTTCAAAATTATTAAAAAATAATATCATTAGTATCAGAACCTACTACAATCAATATTAAATATCAAAGATTTGTATGACATCATAAATTATTTTAATTCATTATACCTTTTGGAACCATGCTGAACAGTGGAGTACATAATATTATTATGCATTTTGAAGTACAGTATTATGCATTGTGAAAGGAGTTATTTACATTTATAATTTCACGTAAAAATTTGAGCAATCATTATGAGGGTTAAGTAGTCAAATTACAGGTATTGCTTTACTGTTAACTTAAGGGGTATGCGACGGGTGTGCCCGCGAAATTCATTATTTTGTAGTTTTTTGCAATTAATTGTAAAATAATAAGACGGAATAGGATAATGGCAGTAAAATCGCGGAAATGCCAGTATCATCTTCACGCGTTTAAATAAATCTTAGCTTGAAAGGGTCCAGTTAAAAAAAATAGTCTAAGATTTGCGAGTTACTTCAAACTCGATACTCAAACGAATTTCTTAAAATTGACATTTTAAAGCAGATTTTGACATAAATATGTAAAGTTACCTACTCCATTTTGGCAATTTTACTGTGGTAAGCATTGATCTATAATATATAGTCGTAAGCCTATTTTGTCTTATTTGGGTACAAATTCCAAAAAAAACACGAAAATTTGAATTTCGCGGGCAGACTCGTTGATTTCGCCTTAAAATGGTAAAAAGCAGATCAAAAGTAACAGAAAAACAAAAATATTCTACGTTTAAGTAATTACAATAACATAAATTAATACGAGTAGGACACAACCATAACAAATATTCTAAAGTGGATTTTAGTGCTAAATCTAATTATACGGCAACATTAATTTTATTTTGAACATATTTAATTATAATAATCACATTTATAAAAGTAATAGAATAGCCACCTGGGTTTGGAAATAATTGATTTTATATTATGCCATTTCGGCGCTAATATTGAATTTGATTTAACTATTAGGTTCTGTATATTATATTATATGTATCTTATATCTTTAAGTAGGTAGGTTTTATTGAAATGCGAAACGGTTCAGGCTCCGTTAGAGTATATAATATTATATATTTTATTATTGCAGCTGCGAATGCGCAAACATTATATAAATTGACTCTGCTCAACATATATTATGTACTATGTATTTACAAACTGCTCTATTGTATTTAATATTTTATACAAATTGTACGTTTTTATTTGTTACCTATAAAACAGGCGTCTCCAAATATCTCACCTATGATCAGTTTTAAAAAAATTAAACCGATTTTTATTTTAAAATCATAGTAAACTGTACTTAGATTATTTACATAATTAGACAATTAAAATTAATGGCCATTTTAGTGCAGGTATAGTTTATAAATCAATGGCAGGTAGAAATAAATTTGGAGGCCCCGTAAAATAGTATGGAAATATTCACACCTATAAAGATTGAATAATATTTAATTGATATTCGTATTACAGCTGGTGCCATATATTTTTTCAACAGCTAATAAATTATAATTATACTCTCATACAGTGACACTTCGCTATAGTAAGTGATGGACTTTTAATTTATAAAAGAGTTTAATTTAAAAGTTATGTCTAAACATGTATGTATGACCAGGCCAGGCCCCACTTATCACGTGATCGAGAAACTACAGGTAGTCGTCTCGACGTACAAATTTCAGACGGCCGCCGTGCGCCATTTGCGTTAGTTCTTGTACGATCTATTTCACGCGCAGCTTGCGAGGCAACCTTAGTACGTCGTATGAGATAAAGTTACGCGACAGAAATAGACCACACCTTTGCGTTTGTTGCGTGTTCTTTCCGGAGGCATGGCCAGGCACTATTGCGAACTGAATTGCACTTTTTGGGTCAGGGCTATAGTCGTTATTTTTTTTAAATCATCTTGCGGAGTGGGCCTTTGTACCGTTAGGTACTATCATGTATTCCGTGCTCACATTCAATTTATATAGGTGTGAAATGATAGTCAGTCGTATGCAGTAGCTTACTCTATGATGAGGCATCGCGGCAGGTGCTCGTGGAGATAGTCGAAGAGTTCGGGCGACGCGCCGGGACAGTTCGTGAGTTCCAGCTCCCGAAGCTGCCGCAGCTGGATGAGGCTCGACAGCCCGCCAGAAGTCAGCAGTGGACAACCTGGAACGATTTTTCTTTTGTTTGATGGACATCTTGCAATCATCCTCTTAGACTATGAGCAGATTCTTTGAAACCAGATGCAGTTCTCAGATAAAATTAAAAGACAGAGTAAACTGGATAGTTAAATGCGACAGAAGGGGAATGTTCCCACTTTGGAAACACCATACCGCCTTTCTCATTAAAAAAATAGCTGATAATCTTCAAATGGCTGAACAGATTTTCATGAGACATGGCTAAGAACGCTTGGGATAAAATTATCTATGACACAAAATAAACTTCATGAAAATCGGTCCATCCGTTTGGGAGCTACGATATCATAGACAGATACACAGATACACGGACACGTTAAACTTATAACACCCCTTTTGCGTCGGGGGTTAAACAGTTCTTTATTTCACACAGGCCTAAATTAGAGAAACTTATGAAAAGTCAATAAAATTTATCTATAAGTATTAACACTATTAAATCAATCATGCGACAATCAGATGAACAGAGTTTTATGTTATAAATGAATAAAAACCAATAAAAACTGATATTGAAAAAAAAAAGAAATGAAAATTATTCTGACCATAAGTACATCATTTTACAATGGTTTTTGGGGATCCTGGAGTAATTTACTTTATTGTTATAGTGTACACACTAGGTATAATTTTATAAATGAAAAGTGTATCAAAATTAATGCTGGCAACGAGTTTCGAACCCGTGACCACCACCTGTCGCGAGTGGACGCTCTTCCAACTGAGCTATGGTAGCACTATAGAATACTGTTGGCACGATTGTTTCGAGATAATTTTGAGTTGGTGAAACCGTAGTTTCCCAATAGATGGCTCCGCGATCGGCCTATGACTGGAAAAACAATGTGTATCGAAATGATCGTGCCAACAGTATTCGCTACCATATAGCTCAGTTGGAAGAGCGTCCACTCGCGAGTACTTAAAGTCGACAACAGAATATCTTACAAGGCCATTACAAAATATATTTAGTAGGATTCTTTATTTCAGTTAAATTCGTTTAAAAATACCCTAGGGCGTGATTTCAATCAGTAATTAAAGCCAAATATTCGGCTATTGAACCAGAGACCTTCCGGAATAGTGTTCACATTCAAGTCTTCAACCGTAACCACTTGTCACTATGGTGGAACCACTCTCATTCCGAGAGGACCTGTACGCAGTAGTGCGATGAAGGACTCAGCACAGAACTAAGCAGCTTTTCAGCAAGTATTTAGATGGATCGTTAAGAGCATGGCTGAGAAGCACTGATCTGTTGGATTAATCATTCTATACATCTGACAGTTCCTTTTTGTGCCGATTTGAAGCAGCCACCCTCGAACGTCTACGTTACTAAATTGACATAAGTTGCTAGTGACCGTCGTTTTGAAGGTTTGAACTTCAGTTCCATAGACGCTCATTAGGTTACGCAACAATCAGCGCCAAAATGGCGAAAATCAAGTGTCTTCATTTTTAAGTTGACAGTAAGCGACCCATAGAATGAAGATCATTGCTGAGAAGTAATGACAACCATGGTGGCTGATTGCTGAAAGAGATGATGAGTGAACTAACCTGCCAACGACAAGAGCTGCAGCGAGCGCATGCCGCACAGGTGCTGCACGCCGAAGTCGCGCACCTGCGAGCACCAGCGCAGGAACAGCGCCACCAGCGACTGCATCGTGCTGATGTAGCCCACGCCTATGTCCGTTATGTGCACGCAACTGCAAAATTAACGCTCTACAGTTTGTCTTAGTCACAGACTTGTATACTAAAGACAGGGCGAACAGCGCAGAAAAATGTCGTCAGTTTATGGGTGTCATTAGCACCAACAGTATAAGGCCACGCGGTAGTTCGGTCAGCGGCGGCGGGTATTTTGACAGATAACGCTACTGTTTGCTTGTATGAAGAATCCGTGCTTTGAAACGTCTGTCTTCATTGTGTGTGGGAAGTCAGTTATTGTAATTCTAATATATTATTTTTGACTCTATGGGTCGATGAGAGATAATTTAATGTTAACAAAAAACCAGAAGTCAAAAATTCACATTTGCCTCACAGCCTCGAACAATGTCAATTTGCGACAGTACGCTTAAATGGGACACTGAAGAATAGCAATGGCATTGCGGCGGTATTTTTAAGACTTATTATCACATGGTTGAAAAAGAGACAAAAACACATGAAATTCATTGAAAAGTCCAGTGTCGTGTTTATCGTATATTTAAATGCAGTTTCAATAAATCTAACTTCATCATTACTCACCGGTCAAGCGTGAGCTCCTCGAGCTGATTGAGGTCGCAGGCGATGTACTCGAGCGCGTTGTCGGTGACGCGCGGGCACCAGCTCAGGTCGAGGCTGCGCAGGCGCGGCAGGTTCTCGGCCAACAGTTCCACGCCTTCATCCGTCACTTTGCTGCAGCCACTCAAAGACAGCACGGTCAGATTCGGCAGCGAGTGTACTGTGTATAAAAAAATTAATTAAATTAGTTGACTTGATTAAAATTTTTAAATCAATTCAACTACACAATAACATTCAGTTAATAAACAAGCATGCGAATGAAATATGATAATTAGTTTTTACCGATATTCACAACACCATGGTTAGTTAACTCCCAACAACTATGTAGCCTTAATATACTGAGTGATGCACTTTGTTTTGGTGAGAAGTAGCCGAGTGCTGCATCCGTGACGTGGTACGCTTGTAAGGAAAACTCGTATAATGACGGCAACAGCTGAGCCACTGCCCCCACCTGCGGTATTCATAAAGCTTTTACTTTAAATTGTTCATATGACAAGACCAAAACGAAATGTAAACAAAATGAACTTACAGCCTCATCAGCTATGTTAATGCAGTCAGTAAGCGTGAGTGAGACAATTCTAGGAGTTAGGCATGCCCACAAACCGGCTTCCGTTATTTCATTGCATCCAGTTAGCTCTAGCTCAAAAAGAACCTAAAAAGAATGATTTGTTTCATGTAGTTCACAACTATTGCATTAAAATTATACGAACCAAATGATTAATATCAGTACATAAGTGTAGTGACGACCTAATGGCGTAGCGGTAGCGAACCTGCTTCTACGTCGGAGGTCGTGGGTTCGATTCCCACTACTGGAGAATGTTTGTGTGATGAGCATGAATGTTCTCCAGTGTCTGGGTGTATTTCAATATATTATATTTATGTATATTAGTATGTATGTATATTTATCAGTTATCTAGTACCCATAACACAAGCTATCGCTTACTTTGGGGCTAGATTGCGATGTGTATAATGTCCTGATACATATTTATTTTATTTTTATTTATAAGACACAACCTAATAAAACCAACCTGTAAATGATCTAGAATAGCCTCCAACCCTCTATCGGTAATTGTGCATCCTTTTAAACCAATAGCATGAACGTGATGCGCCGATACAGGGAACTGTTTTATAAACTCGTTTATATCGTCATCAGTAGCAGATATTAAAATGATGCCACGGATCCCTCTCCTCACTACGGAATTGTAGAACCTCTGCATGCAGCAGCCGGACTCCGTTCGCAGCTCGCGACAATCCAACACTGCCACCAGACCCGTCCACCAGCGAGGCGTGGAGTACAGGATGTCGCGCCACTTTGTACACACTTGTGCCAGTGATTTCCTTTCATTTGCATTGAAATAAAGAAAGAACTTTTCCAGGAATCTGTCCTCCAGTATAAATTGGCTCCACACAAGCGGGCGGGGCGAGGGCCTGCGGCGGCGCGGGATGCGCGGGGCGGCGGTGGCGGCGGGGCCACAGAGCGCGTTAGCCACCCGCTCCACCACGCCGGGCGAGCGCTTGCGGCCGCGCAGCCCGAGCCCCGTGATGCGGCGGGACAACTCGGCCGAGGCGCGCTCCACCACACCCTGTGCTGACACGGAAGACATCTTCACCTTGACGCGGCGAATGGTGTCGCCGGGCCGCCCGCCGCCCGAGCTCGCCCCGCCTGCTCCCTGCTCACAACCCGCCACCGCGCTGTTCAATTAAACACATTAATACTTACGTCTTCAGAAAAATTATGCATACAATATGTACGGTCAGGGCCAAGAGTGCATATAGAATTTACAAACAAAATCCTTTGCATGCACTCGGCCAATCAGTATAGTGTAATATTTTGAACTTTACACTAGACATTTGACCCCAACTGTACAAGTATCATAATGTACCTACTGTGCATTGTAAATGAAAATGTAAATTATTTACTTTCAAGAAAACTTTATAACACTAGGTTTAATGTTTACTTTTTTTTATTATTGTGTTTTCTTATCCAAATACTACATTTGGTAATAGGTGATTTAGACATTTATGGTAGAGCTTGTCTAAGTTAGAATGACGCGCCCCACTACTTATAATAATTAAGTGATGTACTCGTAAAGGTGTGAGCGCAAATGTTAATAACGACACGACGACGTGTGGCAGCGTACATTGAATTAGGAAATGCGTACATCACAGTCGACTAATCGCGTCACAAAATCTGACAATGCTCACTGTATTGAACATCACTGATCCTTTTACATATATTCGGTGCTGATGCCTTGTATGTAGCCATACGTTCAGATCACATGTGACTAAGTTGAACAGCAAATCCAAACAAGTATCATAATAAATATACTGACTGAATGACTAGTTACAATGGCATCTTTATGTGGTCAGTATTTTCATACAGCTTGTGTGCATGTGTAAATGGGGTAGGTAGTGGGGCGCATTATTTCAGCTTAGACAAGCTATAAGTGTATTAAAAATGATAAAATAATAGTTTAAAAAGAAAATGGTGTTGGTGGGGTCTGTAAGACCTTTCTATCCATGTAGGTTACAAAATCAGAGTGCTCCAAGTGCCGAGATCCCTCTGCTCACTCTTGCATCCCAAGTTTTACAAGCCAATCAATGGCAGTGTATATTACATTAAGTAATCAGTGTTATTTGTAATGCATTGCAGTCAGTATATATTCTTAGTAATCATAGTGATTTAAGAAAGTATATATCAGTGTGAAGTATATTCCATAAATTTCATAAAAACAAAAGTGAACTGGCAAAAATTTTGATAGGAAGCTCTGCTGGAGATGCCTTAAAATTTAATAATAAAACAATATTTTAAAGTCACTGATATTTTATAAACTTGCTGCATGCAAGTAAGTGAAATCTAAGTTTACACTAATATAATGGATTGTTATAATAAATAAAGATCCAAACACTTAATTTTAGTGTCAAGATCAATGGATACAGATAAAGTGATTTGCAACTCCTCTCCTAATGGGCAGTGCTCGAATTGGACCGGAACGCACCGGAACGGCGTTCCGGTTCGTGAAATCAGCGTTCCCTTTCGTGAAAATTATTTTCAGAGCGTTCCAAACTCTGGTTTTTAAATAATTGAGATCTCCTTGGCAGGAGCACTAATAAAACTGTATCTGTACCCTCAGAATTCAATATGAGTAGGTACTGTGAAGGCATAGCGTTCCGGTTCGTGAAAAAGTTCAATTCGACCACTGCTAGTGGGGTATGCTTAATAAGGCTATAGGTACTTCAAGCTTTGGGTGGGATTGTCCCGTTTTCAGGCAGTCTTTCCCGCTGCATACTTATCTCATTGCACTACATCATACAAGAAGACAGCAGTGCAGCTAGTGTAGTGTACATTATAAGCTGTCATGCAAAGTAATTATATCTGTTAGTTTCATTTCCTACAACTGGATTGATTTTGCTGCTGTTTATTAATTATTTTTTATTATTTACATACAAAATTCCCGCATTGCAACCAAAAAAAAATTGTAATGTTAGGTATGCTACACACAAATATAATTGCTAAGAAAAGTTTTTCTACTAGTTGAATTTTATTACATTCGTCAGATTGTGGTAAATGACTCATGGCTACAATTTTTTTATACATTTTTTTTAAATGAACAGAATTCATACCAACTTTAAATTAAGGTACAATAAAGTTACTGCTATAGTTGCCTGTCCGCGAGTCGATTTTCGGTCAAAATATTTAACCCGGCGTCATGGGGGTTGGGTCTGTGCGACCCGTCACATTTTATTTCGCTTGTAGTTCGGTTACTATGCATGGGACGTTGCCACTCTTTTCAATAGCTGGAGCTGTTGAGTTGTTCTATGCGTCGCAAGCAACACGTTAGTCGTGACACAGCTGGAATGAGAGATACAGGTGCACAAAGTTGAAAAAGGTATGTGAGACCCATCCCCGCAGTCAGTGTAACAATTTTGCGCCATTTTGTATAGATATTATTTTACTTATTATCTGTGTTTTTATCCTTTTTATATTTGATTTTTTGTTATTATTTACAATTATAGCTGGTTATATATAGTTAAATGTATTTTATTTGTATTTTTTTAGGTACTTAGTATAAAATGGACCGTGAAGAGGCAGAACGACAGTGTATTCTTGCAATTTTACAAGAGTATGAATCTGATTCAGAGAAACCTCCAGCAAAAAAGGCTAATGTTCGCAAAAGGTGCCAAGTGTGTTCAGCCAATAAAGACCGTAAAACTAACTACACCTGCGAGAGTTGCAACAAATATATCTGTGTAGAACATATAGTACCTTTCTGTGCTGACTGTACCAAAGATAATGATCCCAAGTGATTAATTGGTTTTTTTTTCCCAAATTTATTTGGTTTCCTACAAAAAAGAGCCAATAAAACGTCAAGAGTGATTGTTAATTAATAACGTTATGACATTTAAGTAGAAGAGAATTTTTTTGTTGACAATTTTTGTTATTTTTTTAAAGTTCTATTAAATATAATTAAAACATAATATAACAAAATATTTGTGTTTCATTTATTCACATAAATACCCAAAAAACTAAACACGTATAAATATAATCTTTATTATTTATAAAGTATTGGAATAATTTTGACATTAATGAACGGGTCGGTGAGACCCACCCCAACGTCCGTGTATCACTTTTCCACCACCATGACGCCGGGTTAAAAATATCTAAATGATACAGTTAAATAGCAGCTTGAATTTATATTGATGTTATTGCCTTAGCACTAATAAGCTTATAGAGAAACATAGGAATCTTCTTAAATTTTTATTTGTGGGATAAAGTGAAAAAACTTTATATTCTAACGGGACAAAGGGTTATTGGTAAATATGTTATAAAAACTTACGTAAAACCTTAAACACTTACAAAAATTACGTATGAGTTAAAAGGGTGAAATAACTAACAAATATAATACTAACCTATTCCAATGGAATTATATTTTAATTTATAAAAAAAATACACAAAATTATAAAGCACGAAAAATAATAAAAATCGATTGCTTTAGGTACAAACCTATAAATAGGAACCTCGCTTTAAAATCATCATAATTTAGATAAAAGGTAACCACTTGCACTGTTTCATATAGACCATGAATTCAATAAAGATATTTAAACTAATTCAAAATCAAAAATTCACAAAAATCCTAAATCGAAAATCACAGGGCCAGCACAGACCAGGAACCGAGGGCCAGGCAAGCTTGAATTGAAGCCACACTTTTTGTTTGAAGCAGCCATAGAGTATAAGAAGCAGCCATAGACCAAAGCCTACTAACCTCGACTATATGACCATAGACTACTAACTCTATTGGAAGCAGCAACCAAAGATTTTTTATACCAGATTAATAAGTCTATGGCAGGCACAGCCAAGTGTTAGTAGTCTATGTAGTGTTAGTAGTATATGATCTATGGTTAGGTACTCCTTGAGTCTCTAGTTTTGTGGTCTGTGCTCCTTGAGTTGGTATATTGTATACAGTCCGTCAAGGCTCTCTTGGCACTTGAAGGAGGGCGCTGTTGCAAAACAAAGGCAGCCATAAAATAAAATCTCCTCAATTTTATTCCAATTTTAGTTTAAAATAGTTAATAGTAATCAAAAACAACATTACATACAACAGTAGTACAAGATAGCGGCGTTAGTTCAGACTTTGGCCACGCGCCAAAATAGCCTTGTCGCACTGTACCTATCCCTATATGTAGGTAATGGAGTTGTGTTCTGTGGTTTTATGTCTATGTATAGAGTATGTATCTACCTGCTGATCAAAGATGAATATAGAGGTATGTCTATGGCATAGAGTACCTATATTGAATATAGGGGTACCTACTATGGTTGGGATCAAGTTGGTTAATGGTTATATACTCTTTGGTTGGCTGTTGGACGCATATAGTGTTTTATGTCTATGTGGTCTTTCGGTTCCTGGTCTGTGGTCTATGGTTGGACGTTGGTGAAGTTGAAGCCGTGAAGCTTTTCTTTTTCTGTTTTCATTCTTCTGTTATTATCTCTTTCTGTTTTTCACATAATTTTTGATATTTTGATAATTAAGATACGTTAGGAAACTATAGAGTTTTTATCTAAATAGTTATTTCATAAAACCTCTATTTATCATGGAATTCATTGAGGCAATACCGGTTACTTTTAAAGAAATTACCCCAAATCATAATATTCCAGAGAAATGGAAGGAAGTTGTTCTAAATACGGGTTGGTTAATGAATACTTACTTATTAATGTGAAAACATATTTTTGCATTACGCTGTTAATTAAACTAAAATAATGTGTTTTAGGTGGAACACATAGCACACTCCAAGACATAAAATTACCTCAAAAAGCAGGCGGTTACTGGTACAGAGACTCCAAAAAAGCGAACACAAGGAATCGATTTATATATTGGTAATTTGATTAGTTTTTCGTTTATTTATTTGTAAGGTACTAAAATGTTATCAATGCACCATGTACTAACTAAAGTTTTAAGCCCGCTACAGCCCATGATAATATTACTGAAATAAACTATACTGAATTTTGAAAAGTTGTAGAACAAAAGTTGTTACTGTAAAAAAACTACAAGCTGAGAGTGATCTGGTATTTTTTATATAACCCTGTATACACATACAATTGGAATATGTTGGGCCATCATATTGCTCATCAATAATGTAAAAAACTACAGGCCCAGAGCGATCTGGTATTTTTATATATATTACCCTCTATACATATACAATTGGAATATGTTGGGACTTCATTTCTTTAGAAATGAATTGCCGATCAAAATTTATTTTACTAACATAAAGCAGACTATGGTACACACAATCAGTTCAAGATTCAGTGATCAGAATGTTTAACATTATTGTCTCAGTATTCTTGGGCATTAAGTCCAACACTTACACGTGTGACAAGGCTATCTTGGTGCCAAAATGGGTACTAACGCTGCTATCTTGTGATACTGTTTGATAGTACGCTCTGTCTGTATCGCTATTATGTTATGTTGTCTTTTGCTAACTATTAATTATTTAAAACTAAAATTGTAGTAAAATTGAGGAGATTTTATTTTCTGGATGCCTTTGTTCTATAACAGCCCCCTCCTGTCAATGTCATTCAAGTGCCAAGAGAGCCCTGTCCGACTGTATTTACAATGTTTCAGGCAAACAACACCAGATTCCATAGAGCTCTCTGAGGCTTCATTGGATGTAAATTTAGCCGGAGGTAACTTGAGATGTAAGGTGGCACCTGGGACACCGCCTCTAAACAACTTAGCATTCTACGAGAGAACATCCTCCCAACAAATTGTGATCCTTGCTGCGACAGTGTCATCAGTGCATAGACTGGTGTTCCCACATCCTGATGTTTTGGATTTTAGATTAGATAGGAAGGTAGGTAATTTTTTTATATCTTTACTAGCTGTTGCCCGCGGCTCCGCTCGCGTGCAGTTAGTTTTTTTTACAAAAATGTTCCCCGTGGAATTTCTTAATTTTTCTCAAGATTTCCCGTACAAAATGAGTGGTCCTTGGGTTGGATGGACCCGTAAAGGAGTCTTCTTCCAATCTCTCCTGTCAACGTGCTATCTTCTTTTACACAAATTACCTATATCTTCTTTGGTCTTCCTCTACTTATACACTTTGTCGAAATCGCTTATGTTACTCAATTCGCATGGAGTAAGATAGAGTGGGGCGTTTCATCGTGGATTGTAATATCTATACTAACCAAACTTATCTTATTCTGAGATGATACCAACGCCCAGATATTGTAATTAAGCATTCTGATGCGCTACTGTGTACGTAGCAACCCGTTCCTGCTACGTACGGGTTATCTTGTATAGTTATAGCTAGTTGCACGATCAAAAGGACGATTTAAACTGTCGATATTTCGACCCCGTTTTGATTGTGCTACGGAGATAAGTAGCTATAGGTTTTTTTAAACATCCCACGGGTGCTCTCAAATTTTTCAGGATGAAAAGTATCTTAAATGTTGACCGGGCATATATATAAAGTAGGATCATAAAATTTCATTAAAATCCGTTACTTGAAAGACGCCTGCTAACTGTTTTTGTAATGTTTTCTTTCCCGCGGGAACTCGATTGGATTAATAAGTTTTACTTTATATATATTTTGTTAAAAAGGCAACATATGGTATCAGCATAACCAATTTTACTAAATTAAGTTCATTAGTTGTTGTTTACAAAGCTGTTAAATTAACTGCAGTTTTTTAACTATCCCACGGGAACTCTTTATTTTACCGGGATGAAAAGTATCCTATATGTTGACCAGGGACATAGGCTACCACCACACAAAATTTCATTGGAATCGGTCCAGCCGTTCCAAAGATTAGCCCGTACAAACAGACAGACAAACAGACAAACAGACAAACAACAGATTTATTATATTATTGATGATGATTAGGGCTAGGTGACAGAAATTTCATGCAAATGAAGTCTACTGCAGGCTGGGCATGCTTGCAATCACATATATAGTCTTGGTACTGAACTTGTTAGTGTGAGCTAACTGAAGACAGCACCATCAATCCAGCCATCACACATGAAAATATAAAAAAGGAGTCATGAAAATATAGTGTTTTGTTTAAGATTTTATTTCAAACTTTGTTTTTACCAAGCCTCTCATGACACTTTTTTTATATAAGTTTGTCATTTAATAATGCATTCTCTTTTGGACCACTTTATTCACCTATTCTTTATTCAATTTGCAGTCAACTTTTGGATCCCTGGGCAATAATATGACACCATCAATATTCATTGATGCAAGCGCCGTGAACAACCCCAACAATTACTTCATTCTGAATCAGTATTCAAACACTAGTGAGTAGAAATAACATTGTTTCATATGAATTATGAATACAACTTTACACAGATTTTTTATACTTCATTATTAATTTCAAAATTGAACCTGAACAAACCAAATAGTGAAAATAATGTACACCATTAATTGGTTTGCTTTTCACTATTTTGACAGAAAAAGCATCTATGTTCTCTGAATAAGTTTCTTGCCAAAAAAATTAGAACTTGATTTTAGATAGAAGTGAAGAAAAATATGATAATTTTTTTTAGATACAGGTGTAGCACATTCCTGTGCTTCGTTGTTACGAGACAACGGTGAGGCGGTATTTGCCCTGGCTTTTGGTTATGGTGGTGAAGGAGGGCTCTTGCTGGTCAAGCTGCCAGTCACAGGCTCTGCAGTCACATTATCACTTAAGAGGGAGTCGACAGTGCCTCGGTTTTTACATGGGATTACTGGAGCTTTGAGGTATAATATACTCATGTAAATTCCCGATTTTGCTTAGTAGCCTAAAATAAAGAATTAGTGGTTAAACCACGTATGAAAACATGTCTAGCTTATGTTAATAAACTACTTAACCGATTTTAATCAAATTTGCACACATTGTGCAGTTTGATCTAACTTATATGATAGCTTAGATTTCAATTTATCTATTTTTTATATCCCTAATAGCAAAACAACGTTTGCCAGGTCAGCTAGTAACAGTATGCTCGATTTCACCGTCATTTCACACACACGCTCGAGTCACACAAGGGACACCTAAGCCCTTAGGTGGAAAACAGGAAAACTGTCACCGTAATCGGCTAGATGTTCCTTAAAATGTCGGTGAAAACAAGCATACTGTTACTAGAGCATAGTGTATTTTGAGTGCAAACTGTAACTATGAAACTGCTATTTAAACTTAAAATATTTTTGTGTAAAAAAAAAGACGTGGTATTCCGCCAAAAATGTCTCAAAAATGCCCAACGCGCCTAAAAAATTTTTTTCTTCAGTTCTTACTTGAATGAGTCTTTATATTTATTTGTTTGAAAATGTTGTTTAAGAGGGAAAAGTGATGGCGTGGATACATACGGAGTGGTTCTCGTGAGCGGGCTGGCGGTCGCGATCTGTGGCGACACTTGCCTGCGCGCCTGGTCGCTGGACGACGGCGGCGCGCCGACCGCCGTCTCCGCGCCGCTGGCACAGACGTTGGACAAACCTAAACCTCCGCGTAAGCTATTCTCATCTTTTACGGACCTTCCTGACGCTTGCATTTAAAGGTCGTGGGTTCTAATTCTGGTTTATAATTTCCAAATTGACAGGCTTTGTGGTTGGTTAGCGTCCGGGGATGATATGATAGTGTAGCAACAGAATATTTAGTATTTACCCCTTCCAAGTTAGATAGCCAAATTCAAGATTTGAGATATTGCGGTCGATAGTTCTTGTAATGAATAAAAATATATAATGAGGTTTAGGGACACTGGTTTAATTAGTGAAATAAAACTAACTTGAGTTGCTCTGTATTGCAAGAGAAACAACAATAAAAGCTATATTTTCACTTTTAAAACTTGTTACAAATCATTTAAATTCAAACCGATAAATAAAGTCCAATTTCTTCTTGTAATGATATGCATAGACAACAGCTGTCAATCTTGACAGCCGTCAGCGACAAGGCACCCACAGAGTAAAGCCGGCTTATGTCTGTAGGTTACGTGAATGGCGGCGCGGCAAATTCAAATGAATGAAGAAGGAAAGGGCTTCATTTACAAATATATAAATGAATAATAAAAATCGATTGATTATTTTTTTTTATGTCACAAAGCGATTTTTTTATCGCCAGATAATAATCATTAAGTTCTAAGGAATTAGAGTTACGTCTGCAGAGAACACTAGAACATGATTATCTATAAAACACTATCTATAAAAAAATACATAATATATTATTAGGAAAAATAAAATAAAATAAAATAGATTGTTATTCTTCTGAGGGATGTACCCCAGTAGCTTACGAAGTATTTCATTACAGCCCACGGTCACATGTTGCAATACACCACGGCGTCAGATGGCAGTATCATCCTGGTGGTCTACATCTCTTTCCCCAATGAATGCGAGTTTATGGTCATGAAGATGCACGATGGAGGCGCCGGCGCCGTCAAATTCTCACAGATATGTCAAATATTTGGGCCACAGGTAAAATTAATCTAAATTATTAATAGCATGTAAACTATAAATAACTAGCGGACCTGACAGACTTCGTCCTGTCATAAAGATTTTTATTGAGGCAGTTTTTTGCTCCTACCTATTTTAAAGTCTGGGCAAAAAATGGTAATAAAGTACAAATTGACTCTGTCGTTAGGAACACACCTAAATTGCTTGTATAACAGTGAGTGCTTGTAATTTAAGCTCAATTTGACTTTGTATGGGAAAAAGAAAAAGGCTGTTTAGGGTTTTTCCGGCAATTATTCGAATGTTTCTCGCCGTAAAACCATCCTTGAACTTCAACGGACATTTAAAAAAGAATTGGCCAAATTAGCCCAGGCATTGTTGAGTTATGCGCTTACCAACACATTTCACGATTCATTTTTAGGGCTCCATACCAATTTGGTAAAAATGGAACCCTTATGGTGAGACTTTCTCCGTCCGTCCGTCCGTCCGTCCGTCCGTCCGTCTGTCACACTCGATTATTTCAGTAACTATCGAAGCTATCGACTTGAAATTTAGAATAGTTTTAGGTAATAGTGACCCAACGCCATTGCAATCATAAAACATTGAAAATTGTTTTTATTTTTATTTAAAAAGGGGGGAAACCGGGGCTTCGAATTTTCAAAATGAAATAACAACATTGAGTGGGGTATCATATGAAAGGGCGTTACTTGTGTATTCTAAAACCGATTTTTATTTATTTTTATGCCTGTTAGTTTTGGATTTATTGAGCAAACTGTCGAAAAAATACCGTTCCCCCCTTATCTCCGAAGTTTATCAATCGAAAAATCTGAAATAATTATGATCAATAGACATTAATGTATATTTTACAGGAAAAATAAAATCAACTCCCTAACTATTATACTTTTTTTGATACTATCAATAAACCACCTAAAACAAAGTTACGTTTGCGGTTCGCCAACAAAAGTACCTACATGTATATTTTGCTCGTAAATTCATGAACAAAAGTGATTCTTTCAATGTTTTACTTCTTTTATGGTATGGAACCCTCGGTGCGCGAGTCCGACTCGCACTTGACCGGTGTTTTTATATTAAAAGATTACTACAATTATCTTTGGCATCATCTACTCAGCACCGCCCTTGCATTGCGTGGGTGATGGCAAAGTTATACGATCAGTCTTACCATGTAAAATTGACAGTCGCACTGATAACCACTGTTATCTATAGTACTTTATACATTGCTGGGTCAATAAATCAAACGAAAATAAGCTTCTATGACAAACTTACAGTGAATGAAAAAATGTATTATGTCAAATAAGCTTGGTGATAATCACTGAATAGCTCCAGTCATCAGATAACACCACTGTATACTTGTAATAACATTGCTGCCTGTGGGGCAATATAATAGGGAACAGACCATCTGTTACGATGTCTTTGCAGCTGTGCTCTCAGAGCAGGGGACTGTTTTGGGAAAGGACAAAATTTTATCCTCTTCCACGTTTTTATTTATCCACCCCCAAGCATGGGCACAATATAAAATTATGGGGTTATGTCTACGCGAACTGTCAAATAGGGAAAAATTTCCCCCTTTCCCCTGTGGCCATGCTAAGGCCTTACAGAGGACAAATACGATTTTATAGCATGCCTAGGTGTGTTGGGCAACAAGCGCCTTCCTAATTTCCATTTATTTCTCGCCCGGCAGCGGCTGTATGCTACAGGTGTAATTTAATTTATACGCTGACTTTGGTCTTCTTACATTTTTAGTTGGACTTATTGGATTTTACAATTGGTTACGGAGAGGGCAGCCATGTCATATGGGCTTTGTGGACACAACCGGAAGGTGACGCCGTTATTACGAGTAAGTGAACACTTAGGGTTTCACTAAAACCTCATTTCTTTCTTTTCTCTTCTGTCCCTGGGACTTTTTCACGATTGGCCGAGATCTCTTCGTCCATTGCGCGTGAAGTCTAGTCCTCATATTTCAGGTTAATATAAATTTATGAGCTTGTTCTTTATTTTGCAAGATTGTAGGTTAAAAATTTTAAAGATGTTATTAGATTCTTGCTTACATATTAGTTATAAAAGTACAAGCACAAGTAGATAATGTTACTGCTTACGAGACTTAAACTTGTTTTAAGCGGTTTGGATAATGATTGTATGTAATAAGGCTCTTGTGGTACGTGTAGTGTGTATATTGCAGGCAGCGCGATCGGCGCGGAGGTGAGCTGGCGCGCGGTGGCGGCGCGCGAGCCGCTGTCGGCGCTGCCGCAGCTGTCGTCGCACCAGCAGTACCGCGACCGCCTGCTCACGCCGGGCCTGTTCCCCCCGGCGCTCGTCAAAAAGGCTCTTGTGGTACGTGTAGTGTGTATATTGCAGGCAGCGCGATCGGCGCGGAGGTGAGCTGGCGCGCGGTGGCGGCGCGCGAGCCGCTGTCGGCGCTGCCGCAGCTGTCGTCGCACCAGCAGTACCGCGACCGCCTGCTCACGCCGGGCCTGTTCCCCCCGGCGCTCGTCAAAAAGGCTCTTGTGGTACGTGTAGTGTGTATATTACAGGCAGCGCGGCGGCACGGAGGTGCTGCTGTCGTCACACCAGCAGCTCTTGTAGTACGTATAGTGCGTATACGTGCAGCGCAGGCCAGGGTGTTGCCGATCTTTCAACCTCGAAGCTTGAGAGCTTTTATGCTGTTTGTTTAGTTGTAATGACAGACAGTTGGTACCTCCTCGAAATAGTTTCAATAGTAGAATGGAATGTTAACAGATATATCGTCGCACTTGGGGCGGCACTGAGTCGGGCGCGGAGGGCGACCTGCGGGAGTCGTGCATGAGCGCGGTGCAGGCGCGCGTGCGCAACCTCGCCGCGCGCTCCACCACGCTCGACCACTCGCAGCTGATGCACAAGTGAGTTGTTGACTGCGTGACACGTGCAACAAAAATACAGATAAATCAGAGTGCGTTCAGGAACTTTTCCACTATAATACCGAAATACACCGTGAGAGCGGTGAAATTCTTGATCTTTGTGTGGTTTATTTCAAGAAACTCAAACGAATGTTTTTACAAGCCAAATATTTTAAACTGGGTGCCTTCAAGAAAAGAGGAAATAGGCATTTTATGGACAAGCGCATTCAAACCTAGAAATCATCATTGCTTCCCATCAGACATGATTATCGCGAAGCGTAATTCTGTCTGGTAATATTATTAAAAATCTACTTACAAATCTGATGCAAAGTTTCTCAATTTATACCATTTCGCCTGCGGTGTCTTAGGCTGCGCGGTGGGATGTTAAAGGGTAATTAAGTTAGGTACACTTCTCTTACATACTCCCACGACTCTATCATTAAGTAAATGGGATGATATGTAATTGTTAAATAAAGGTTATGGTGTTGTAGATGCTGGTCGGACTTGTACAGTTGGTGCATGCAGTACATGGAAGGCTTGCAGAAACCACTGGGCCTTATGGTTTCCAAACATGTGAGTTGATCTTTAGCTGTTAAGTTTTTATCAATCAATTAATTGGGGAGTGAACTCGAAATCTAAGAAAGAAATACTATGTTACAGGTATATCTAAACTTTTGAAGTTGAGATTGTCAGTCGACTTTCTCGCAAAACGAAAATTTGTATAGAGCTACTATGGGCATGACCACACTTTGTACAGAGCTACTATGGCATGACCACACTTTGTATAGAGCTTCTATGGCATGACCGCACTTTGCATAGAGCTATTATGGCATGACCACACTTTGTATAGAGCTACTATGGCATGACCACACTTTGTACAGAGCTACTATGGCATGACCACACTTTGTACAGAGCTACTATGGCATGACCACACTTTGTATAGAGCTTCTATGGCATGACCGCACTTTGCATAGAGCTATTATGGCATGACCACACTTTGTATAGAGCTACTATGGCATGACCACACTTTGTACAGAGCTACTATGGCATGACCACACTTTGCATAGAGCTATTATGGCATGACCACACTTTGACGTCATTCTGACGTCGTGATTTTAGTTTAAGTCGTTATTTTTGTCCTAGTTTATAAAAAAAGTCAAGTTTAAAACTTAAGTTAGGTAGTTGACACATTTTTTGAATTCTTATGGCTGTTTTCCCCAACACTACGTAACCCCTAAGCCAATAGATGACAGTTTTCACATACAACAACTGTCACCTAAGTTCTTAGGCGTCTCTTAAACTGTTGGTGAAAACGAACATTACATTCGTACAGTCTTAAGAATGAAGTTAAATATTAATCTATACTAATATTATAAAGAGGTAACGTAAGGATGTTTGAGAGTTTGAGTTTGTGACGTTGTAATGGGTAATCTCTGGATCTACTGAACCGATTTTCAAAATTATTTCACCAATAGAAAGCTACGTTATTGTACTTCATAAGCAATAATAACTTCCAAAATTAATTACGCATCTTTACTTAAACTTGAATAATGTAATCGAAGTCGTAACAAAATTGCTTTCATCGCGTGCGCTGCGGAAACTATTAAGGATAGAACAAAACAATGTTCTACAATATTAAAGAACGTATCAAAATCTGTAAAAAAAGTCCGCGATAGGATTTGCCTATCTCCTACGGGTAACTCACAATAACTGCTTTTACTGTTAAAAGTTGTGGATTTAAAATAATTTTTTTTCAAGCTTATTTAGCCCATTTGGTATTAATTTACATCTTTGTAAATATGTTTTTTAGAACGGAAATTTTATGTAGACTATTTGTGCCCTTATTACTCTACATAGTTTAAACAAATATCTCAAAAGATATTAGCAAAATAAAAACGTGCAGTTGCGCGCCGCCCCGGCGCGGCCGTTGGCAGTATCTATCAGACTGCGTCGTGTTCAGCGCTGTCAACTATTAGGTATTCCGTGGCGTTGTGAGGGAAGGGACTGTGCGTATTGCGCGGGACAAACGGGCCGGGACAATATTTCTAACGCGGACCGGAGTCCAACCAATTTATTATTTACTTTAACCAATTATTACTGACTGCAGTAATTGTTACTGATATTATGAAGTGCTAAGTGTAGAGTTCGTTTGTGACGTGTGTCCAGAGCGGCGAGGCGGAGAGCGGGTGGTGGTGCGCGGTGGTGCGGCGCTCGGGCGTGTCGCTGGTGCGCCAGCTGGAGCCGCTGGAGCGCATCATGCTGTCGCCCTCGCCCGAGGACACGCTGCCGGACGCGCGCGCGGCGCTGGGTGCGTGCTCTTATCGTATTTGCGATCCAAGATTGATCAAAAACAATATCCCCAAATTTTTTTTGAACAATCTTGAGGTATTAGCGACGCAAGCTCTTGGGAGTGATTGTGAATCGCTGTAATTTTTTGCAGTATTGTTTGAAATTTTCATACTATGTTTCTATGAACATATTAAAATATTGCTGAAGCATTACTGCTCAGATGGTGTTACGGCCCCTGAATTTCAATTTATAGTGTCGCTAGTGTCGATGTATATTTAAATGATTTTGCGGAGTTGTAATAGAAGTTTAACCCTCGCGACGTGGCAGGCGCCGACAGCGGGGAGCTGTCGGCGGACGCGGTGCGCGTGGTGGTGGCGGGCGCGCGCTGGGAGCGCGGCGCGAGCGCGGCGGGCGCGGCGGAGCTGGAGCGGCGCCTGTTCGCGTGCGAGGCGCCGCAGCACCGCCTGCTGCCGCGCCTGCTGCACCTGCTGCTCGCCGCCGCGCCGCGGGACCATCCCGTGCCGGTAACATACTTGTTTAAATTACACATACACAATACACACGTCGCAATCTATTTATTTATTCAAAGCACAACAGAATCTCATGTAACACATTAATATATGAAGGTCTTAGGTAGATTCACGTATAAACAAAGGACCATAGATCTATAGTATCCTGTATCAAGCTGAATCAAATCCAAAATTTATTTTTTATAGACTACCGTTGTCACATTAACTCCTATAATAACTAACAGTTACGCAAAAGTTACCGTTGATGATTGTCTGATGTGCAATTTTATTAAATTTTCGAGAATCACGCCACAGGCCTCACAGACTGAAAAAATAATAGTAATTTTTATTTGCAGACTTTGTCTCCGGAGCAGATAGATGAAATAACATCCATCCTGGAGCCTATCAGAGACCTACAAAATGCAGTCCTCGAATTGAACGACGCCTTGAAATTGGATGTTCCTGATATTGATACAACTAACAGTAAGTTTGGTGTACTAATTATCTTATTGTAATAATAGTGTTTAATACACTAAAGATATAATAGTCCAAAATTTTCGCCCCCGGCAGGATTTGGACCTGCGTCCCCCAGCTATCACGGCTGGGTACTCTTGCCACTGAGCTATGTGAGCCATATTCTGCTGGGAGGATAGTTAGGATACGTACGTTTGTTCTAAGACATATATATATATGTGTGTGTATATATATATATATATATATATATATATATAGAGATCTCTTCCCGCTAAATGTTGATCATTCGCGACGTCACGCGAGTACTTTGTTGATCCGAAAACACATGTTGATCCGACGCCTTTTGTTGATCCAATATGCATCTCTGGTAACTAATGTGGCTCCAACCGGATCAACATCTACACTCATGGAACTTTTTACTAGCGTTCGCAGAAGTTGATCCGATATACAAATCCACCTTGCGATGGTTACGGAAAATGTTGATCCAATTCAAATGAGCCAATCAGAGCACGGCAAACGATCGGATTGGCTAAAAGCATCCGCGACGTTGCCGCTTCGTAGGTTTATACAAATATCTTTATTTGAAAGTATCCAGTTTAAGAAATTAGTTTGAGTATAGAGCTTGGTGAGTAACTTTGCGACTAATTCGCTAAGTTGGACTTTTTCGACTATGATTTTTATATAAACCTGAAGATACTACTGCCATTGTCGCAATTTGAATGTTGAAAGTAGGCGGCAGAGCGTTAGATGGAAATGCAGGTCACGCAGCCCTCTCGAAGGATACCCATTAGGTGACTAGGCGTTGCCGTGTGCCATCCATAAGTTGCCGGCCTGCGGATGACAGACGTTAGGAGCCGTCCGTCGTCAAAACCGGTGGGTTATGACCTGGCGGGAGCGTAGTGCATACAAAAGTGAATCCCGTACTCCCGCCAGCGGGTCCGTCGTGGACACAGTTTTAGTGGGTGCAACTTAACCCATATGTTTCCCCTTGCCGGAGTGGTATGCTTTAGGGATTTTCTGTCTATAAATAAAAAAAAAAACGGCCAAATGCGAGTCGGACTCGCGCACCGAGGGTTCCATACTGCAAAAGAAGTAAAATTTTTTAAAGAATTACTTTTGTTCATGAATTTACGAGTATAATTTACATGTAGGTACTTTTTTTGGCGAACCGCAAACATAACTTTGTTTTTGGCGGTTTATTGTTTTTATTAAAAAAAGTATAATAGTTAGAGAGTTAATTTTATTTTTCCTGTAAAATATACGTTAATTTCTATTAATCATAATTATTTCATATTTTTCGATTGAAATTTTGACGACCCGGTATTCCCCCCTTTTTAAATAAAAACAAAAATGATTTTCAATTTGATTTTCGAGTGTGACAGGCAGACGGACGGACGGACGGACGGACGGAGAAAGTCACACCATAAGGGTTCCATTTTTACCATTTTGGTATGGAACCCTAAAAAGGTCCTATTGATATTTGAAACGCATAGTTAGTTAAAACTTATTTTCGTGTGAAGTTAAAAACTGGTAGCCAAGTAAGTCCTTAGTCCTTGGTATCATAATATGAATACCCTATTTATTACCATACGTATCCACCACGGAAAAGGGAGTACCTACGTTTCCACTTTCCACTGAAGCGGTCTACTCCGCCCGCTCCTCTTCAATCGTTAACATAATACCTACATAATATCGAGTTTCTAAATGGATAATCTAATATGGATTACTAGCAGATACCCGCGGCTTCGCTCGCGTAAATTTTAGATTTCCTATTCTGACGGGAAGCCATGAATTTTACCGGAATAAAAAGTAGCCTTTGTGTTAGTTTAGAACGAACTCTATCTCCATTCCAACTTTCAGCAAAAAAATTTCTTAGTTGCAGTTTGAAGGAATGTTTTTCCACATGAATAAACATTTTTCACTATTTCCGCGGAAACCATTGATTTTTCCGGAATAAAAAAATTAATAAAAACCCATCAAAATACACGATATTTCAAATTGTTTTTTAAAAAACGAGCCAAGCGCGAGTACGAGTCGCGCACCGAGGGTTCCATACTATAAAAGAAGAAAAACATTAAAAGAATCACTTTAGTTCATGAATTTACGAGTATAATATACATGTAGGTACTTTTGTTGCCAAACCGCAAACCTAACTTTGATTTTGGTGGTTTATTGTTATTATCAAAAAAAGTACAATAGTTAGAGAGTTATTTTTTTTCTACTGTAAAATATACGTTTATTCCTATTGATCATAATCATTTCAGATTTTTCGATTGGTAAACTTCGGAGACAGGTGGGGGAGGGACGGTATTTTTTTCGACAATTTGCCCAATAACTCAAAAAAAACTATCAGGCATAAAACTAAATAAAAATTGTTTTTAGAATACACAAGTAACGCCCTTTCATATGATACCCCATTCAATATTGTTATTTCATTTTGAAATTTCGACGACCCAGTTTCCCCCCCTTTTTTAATAAAAATAAAATAGATTTTTAATTTTTTATGATTGCAATGGCGGCGCACCGCAATTACCTACAACTATTCCAAATTTCAGGTCGATAGCTTTAATAGTTACTGAAACAATAAAGTGTGACAGACGGACGGATGGACGGACGGACGGACGCACGGACGGTCGGACCGAGAAAGTCTCACCATAAGGGTTCCATTTTTACCATTTTGGTATGGAACCCTAAAAAGGGAACCGCCTTCAAAAAAACCCACTGAAAAGCACAAAATAATTTTCTAATAAATCTGGGTACACCTACTTAGTTTTCGATTAAATAAGTTCGATTCACAAAGGCAGTAGCTAACGCATCTTTCTTACCTTATTTCTCTAACGAAGTAGTCTAGTAGGTTCTTTGTCACACGTAGAACGCGACGTTGCCGCTCTGTGTAAGATGCCAATTCGTCAGTTTTGGCTCCGGATCCACTTATTGTAAGTAAATGTCGCATATGAGTTTAATATATTCTGGATCTAAGAAAGCTTTTTCAGTATGATTTTTTCGGCCGTTTTCGGATCAACAAATATTGGTTAAATCGCTGACGAGTATGTCGAAAATCTGTTTGTGCAGATCCACTGACGTCACACGCGCATTAGGGGCGGATCAAAGTATATCAGTTTACCCGAGGCAGAGCGGAGTAAACACGTGAAATAGGTGGATCAACATTTGTTCTAGCTTCTCACTGGAGCAACATTTACCGTGAACGGATCTATATATATACTAGCTGACCTGGCAAACGTTGTTTTGCCCTTAAAGATATAAAAAAATAGATAAATTGAGATTTAAGCTATCCTATCTTTTAAGTTAGAGCAAACTGCACCCTGTGTGCGAATTTTATTAAAATCGGTTAAGTG
The DNA here is from genome assembly GCA_963855885.1 of Coenonympha glycerion. NCBI lineage: Eukaryota > Metazoa > Arthropoda > Insecta > Lepidoptera > Nymphalidae > Coenonympha > Coenonympha glycerion. The sequence continues at coordinate 9,398,107 of OY979636.1, read as the reverse complement.
GTTTAGGAGTCCATTGAGGACAAACATTGTGACACGAGATTTATATATATTAAGATATATATATATATATTATATAGAGATCTCTTCCCGCTAAATGTTGATCATTCGCGACGTCACGCGAGTACTTTGTTGATCCGAAAACACATGTTGATCCGACGCCTTTTGTTGATCCAATATGCATCTCTGGTAACTAATGTGGCTCCAACCGGATCAACATCTACACTCATGGAACTTTTTACTAACGTTCGCAAAAGTTGATCCGATATACAAATCCACCTTGCGATGGTTACGGAAAATGTTGATCCCATTCAAATGAGCCAATCAGAGCACGGCAAACGATCGGATTGGCTAAAAGCATCCGCGACGTTGCCGCTTCGTAGGCTTATACAAATATCTTTATTTGAAAGTATCCAGTTCAAGAAATTAGTTTCAGTATAGAACATGGTGTGAGTAACTTTGCAACTAATTCCCTAAGATGGACTTTTTCGACTATGATTTTTATATAAACCTATGAAGATACTACTGCCATTGTCGCAATTTGAATGTTGAAAGTAGGCGGCAGAGCGTTAGATGGAAATGCAGGTCACGCAGCTCTCTCGAAGGATACCCACTAGGTGACTAGGCGAATTTTTTTAAAGAATTACTTTTTTTCATGAATTTACGAGTATAATTTACATGTAGGTACTTTTTTTGGCGAACCGCAAACATAACTTTGTTTTTGGCGGTTTATTGTTTTTTTTAAAAAAAGTATAATAGTTAGAGAATTAATTTTATTTTTCCTGTAAAATATACGTTAATTTCTATTAATCATAATTATTTCAGATTTTTCGATTGAAATTTTAACGACCCTGTATTCCCCCCTTTTTAAATAAAAACAAAAATGATTTTCAATTTGATTTTCGAGTGTGACAGGCAGACGGACGGACGGACGGACGGACGGAGAAAGTCACACCATAAGGGTTCCATTTTTACCATTTTGGTATGGAACCCTAAAAAGGTCCTATTGATATTTGAAACGCATAGTTAGTTAAAACTTATTTTCGTGCGAAGTTAAAAACTGGTAGCCAAGTAAGTCCTTAGTCCTTGGTATCATAATATGAATACCCTATTTATTACCATACGTATCCATCACGGAAAAGGGAGTACCTACGTTTCCACTTTCCACTGAAGCGGTCTACTCCGCCCGCTCCTCTTCAATCGTTAACATAATACCTACATAATATCGAGTTTCTAAATAGATAATCTAATATGGATTACTAGCAGATACCCGCGGCTTCGCTCGCGTAAATTTTAGATTTCCTATTCTGACGGGAACCCATGAATTTTACCGGAATAAAAAGTAGCCTTTGTGTTAGTTTAGAACGAACTCTATCTCCATTCCAACTTTCAGCAAAAAAATTTCTTAGTTGCAGTTTGAAGGAATGTTTTTCCACATGAATAAACATTTTTCACTATTTCCGCGGAAACCATTGATTTTCCCGGAATAAAAAAATTAATAAAAACCCATCAAAATACACGATATTTCAAATTGTTTTTTAAAAAACGAGCCAAGCGCGAGTACGAGTCGCGCACCGAGGGTTCCATACTATAAAAGAAGAAAAACATTAAAAGAATCACTTTAGTTCATGAATTTACGAGTATAATATACATGTAGGTACTTTTGTTGCCAAACCGCAAACCTAACTTTGATTTTGGTGGTTTATTGTTATTATCAAAAAAAGTACAATAGTTAGAGAGTTGTTTTTTTTCTACTGTAAAATATACGTTTATTCCTATTGATCATAATTATTTCAGATTTTTCGATTGGTAAACTTCGGAGACAAGGGGGGGGGGACGGTATTTTTTTCGACAATTTGCCCAATAACTCAAAAAAAACTATCAGGCATAAAAGTAAATAAAAATTGTTTTTAGAATACACAAGTAACGCCCTTTCATATAATACTCCATTCAATATTGTTATTTCATTTTGAAATTTCGACGACCCAGTTTTCCCCCCTTTTTTAATAAAAATAAAATAGTTTTTCAATTTGTTATGATTGCAATGGCGGCGCACCGCAATTACCTACAACTATTTCAAATTTCAGGTCGATAGCTTTAATAGTTACTGAAACAATAAAGTGTGACAGACGGACGGATGGACGGACGGACGGACGCACGGACGGTCGGACGGAGAAAGTCTCACCATAAGGGTTCCATTTTTACCATTTTGGTATGGAACCCTAAAAAGGGAACCGCCTTCAAAAAAACCCACTGAAAAGCACAAAATAATTTTCTAATAAATCTGGGTACACCTACTTAGTTTTTGATTAAATAAGTTCGATTCACAAAGGCAGTAGCTAACGCATCTTTCTTACCTTATTTCTCTAACGAAGTAGTCTAGTGGGTTCTTTGTCACACGTAGAACGCGACGTTGCCGCTCTGTGTAAGATGCCAATTCGTCAGTTTTGGCTCCGGATCCACTTATTTTAAGTAAATGTCGCATATGAGTTTAATATATTCTGGATCTAAGAAAGCTTTTTCAGTATGATTTTTTCGGCCGTTTTTGGATCAACAAATATTGGTTAAATCGCTGACGAGTATGTCGAAAATCTGTTCGTGCAGATCCGCTGACGTCACACGTGCATTAGGGGAGGATCAAAGTATATCAGTTGGCCCGAGGTAGAGCTGAGTAAACACGTGAAATAGGTGGATCAACATTTGTTCTAGCTTCTCACTGGAGCAACATTTACCGTGAACGGATCTATATATATATATATATATATATATATATATATATTTGGTGCCATCTATTCTCGTTCGAAGCTAGATCCATTTGAAATATGGGCCTTCGAAAAATTTCATTAAACTGGTTTCAACAACATCAGCATATTCTATCAACATATTGATTTTTCCATTTATTATTGAAACAAGAATTATTACCAAATAAAGTGGTAAGAAAATTAAAATCGATCAAATAACAAATAAGTTATAAGCATTTCAATATTTCTGATTAGACAGAGATAAACTTTTGTGACGTCACTTCCTTTGAAAGGGATGGGAAACCCTTACAATGACTTTGTATTTATTTATTTGATTTTAATTGTATTGACTGCACAGGTGAAGACGAGGAAGCAAGCGAGTACGATAATCTGTTTGCGAGTGAACTGGGCGTGGCCATAGTCACTGAAGCTATTCGACAGATGGCCGAAATGAGGTAAGTCACTATTTTATTATATCTGTGAACGTTTGTTCAGCTCACGACCTTCTCTCAGACCTACCTACCAAACATACACAGAAAATTTCATAAAAATCGGTCGAGCCGTTTCGGACAAGTTTCGTGACAAATACGACACACGAGAATTGATATATTAGAAGATTCTGTATTTGTATAATTACAAAGAAGAATTTTTAGTTTTTCAATAAGCTTGTATTTACAAACTCATTTATCGGTTAGTAAAAAATTTGCGGCAAAAATTATAATTATGACAGACGGCTAAAGTAAACTTATGACCTTTGGAGAGTGTGCTCAAGAACTCAACAATCTCCTTCACCTTTTTACCACAAAACCGCAAGACGCCGAGGGAAGCGGCATGCTTATGTAGTTGATGTCCAGCGAACTCGAACGACGTATTCCTTCTACGTTTCTGATACGTGTCTTAGGAACACCCTTCCAGCTTCTGTGTACAACCATACAAACTGGGTGCTTTCAAGAGAAGATTGAATAGGCATTTTCTAGACAAGCGCCTCCATCCTAGACCTCATCATACTTTCTGTCTATCAGATATGATTGTAGTCAAGCGCAAGCTTATCTATAGTAAAAAAAAAACTTCTACTTCGGCGTCCTCTGCTCGTTTGTGGTGACTTCTCGAGGACGGCTGTGGTGGACTATCGGCTTTATCTCTAGTGTGACCATTCATGGCAGTTTTCTGCCATTTGAACAGATTTGCCTTCTAAATTTTAACTATGATATAATAAGATGATAATTTAAGAAAGTGGCAGAATATGGCAGATTTCAGGCCAATCCTGATTAATCTTTGAAATAAAAAGAAAACTCATAATTTTTATGTCTTTTTAATTTATTTATAGTAGTAGGAATGCTAGCAACTGTTGTCTCGTGTCGATAGTACGGGGATTTCCTGACGTCAAACCCACTAGCTAGTTATTATACTGCTTTACTGTACTTCACATTTGGACAGTTCAGCCTATGCGGCGTGTCACGAAGAGATATGTCTCTATCTTATTTTGTCACTCTCTTTTCTCTGTATATCAATATGGATCAGAAAGAAAAGAGAGAGTGTGACAAAAGTCGAGAGAAATCTCTCTACGCGCGCATCCTAGCCTTGCCGGAATTGAATTGGTAGTTGCTGAGTATTGTGTAACCCCGCAGAGCGCGCGTGGTGCGCGGCGCGCTGGCGGCGCTGGGCGTGGCGCGCGGCGCGGGCGGCGTGCCGGGCGCCGGCCACTGCGCCGTGCACTGGCAGGCCTACCGCGCGCTGCTGTGGCTGCGGGCGGCCACCTTGCAGCGCCCGTGAGTATTGTGTAACCCCGCAGAGCGCGCGTGGTGCGCGGCGCGCTGGCGGCGCTGGGCGTGGCGCGCGGCGCGGGCGGCGTGCCGGGCGCCGGCCACTGCGCCGTGCACTGGCAGGCCTACCGCGCGCTGCTGTGGCTGCGGGCGGCCACCTTGCAGCGCCCGTGAGTATTGTGTAGCCCCGCAGAGCGCGCGTGGTGCGCGGCGCGCTGGCGTCGCTGGGCGTGGCGCGCGGCGCGGGCGGCGTGCCGGGCGCCGGCCACTGCGCCGTGCACTGGCAGGCCTACCGCGCGCTGCTGTGGCTGCGGGCGGCCACCTTGCAGCGCCCGTGAGTATTGTGTAGCCCCGCAGAGCGCGCGTGGTGCGCGGCGCGCTGGCGTCGCTGGGCGTGGCGCGCGGCGCGGGCGGCGTGCCGGGCGCCGGCCACTGCGCCGTGCACTGGCAGGCCTACCGCGCGCTGCTGTGGCTGCGGGCGGCCACCTTGCAGCGCCCGTGAGTATTGTGTAGCCCCGCAGAGCGCGCGTGGTGCGCGGCGCGCTGGCGTCGCTGGGCGTGGCGCGCGGCGCGGGCGGCGTGCCGGGCGCCGGCCACTGCGCCGTGCACTGGCAGGCCTACCGCGCGCTGCTGTGGCTGCGGGCGGCCACCTTGCAGCGCCCGTGAGTATTGTGTAGCCCCGCAGAGCGCGCGTGGTGCGCGGCGCGGGCGACGTGCCGGGCGCCGGCCACTGTACAATATGGCGGGAACCGTATCTGTGGAAATGTGTGTGCGGACAAAATAACAAGTATAGTGATCATTGGCATGGACCGCGTCTATAGACAATCCTATAGTCGGCTTACTACTGAGGCTGTTGGTGTTAAAACAAACACTATTAACACCAGTAAAGTGGCGACATTTTTTGCGCTGTTTGCTGAGTCCTGTGTGCTTGTCTATTAGTGCAACCTAGTAATTAGATGGTAAAATGTCATGATTGATCAGCGCGGCGGGCTCGTCGGAGGCGTTCCGGCTCAAGCTGAGCGTGCTGGGCGGCGAGAGCGCGGAGAGCGCGGCGGCGGAGGGCGCGGGCGGCGCGGCGGCGGCGTACGCGGCGGCGGCGGGCGGCCGGCGCGCGCGCACGCACCTGGCGGCCGCGCGCGCGCCCACGCGCTGGCACCAGGCGCTGCCGCTCATGGCGTACCACCTCGCGCACCAGCTGTATCCTTACTGTACCGCTACACATGCTAACTTTGATACAAACAGTAGAAACTCAGTTATACGGATTTGAAAGAAAGAAAGAAAATTTTATTTCCCACTATTGCCACACATTATAAAGTTCACATTCAAAAGTACTAGAACATTGAATAACGCTTCCACCACCCGGCCAATAATAACTAGTTATTGCCCAAGGGACGACAGCACCAGACACCGCTTGTCCTGTGTGGCACACCCAGATATGCGATTATCCGGACTACCTATCGTGATCTATTTAAATAAAAAATCATGAAAAAAGTGAAAAATTAACGTTGGTAATAAAAGATGAACTGGACTTTTTAATTTTAGGGGGTCTGGGGTGTGATGAGTAAAAATGTAGACGTAAAAGTACACAATTATTTAATGTCCCAAATACCTAGTTAATTTACAACTTAGAGATTCGTGTTCGAGTCTACGGCTAGACATACAACTGAACGCGGATACGGTCGTCAAGGAACTGACGCGTTATACAAAAGTGCAAAAGTGCATAAAGTGCACACTCGTAAAATGATATGCGTTTAGTTGCACTGAACTGTGTCCCTACAGTACTCTGCCGCTTAAAAAAAAATTTTTTTCTAAATAAAATTAAAAAAATATCGAATATTGACAAGCGTAGACTGGAGTCTGCAGTAGTTTCATGCACAGCGCAACTATTCGCTACGCAAGCGATTTACAAACCTCGATAGTCCGAGTATCATATTACACATAACTCGTAAGTATATCTAGCTAATTACATTAAGTGGGTTAAAACTACTTATTTTTATATAAGTACCATCGATATAAAATCTTTGATTAGTACATTATTTTTCGAAGTTTCGCAATAGACAGGTTTGTCACACAATGGTAAGTGCATCTGCTTAAATTGCAATTTACTATTGTGTGCGTTTTGCACTGTCTGCTGTAGGTAAGTGTCACGTTCTTGCTGTGCGGCCAATTCTGAGTAATCTATCGCTGTTGGACTCGCGATGGTTGAAACTCGAGACAATGTATCCGCTACAACATTATCTTTACCGCTAATATGCTAAATTATCTGAACCAAACTTACACTTAGACACATTAATAGAAATTCCATATTCATTGAGTCTTGAAAAAAACTGTTTTTAGATGCGTTTTATGCTGTTCGATGTCCATCTTTGAAATTATACAAAAAATTTAAACCGTTTTTTACAGTTGTGTCCATAAATCTTTGGAATGTCTGAGCTGCGTTTCGTAGAACGAAGGTCATTCGCGGAAACTCAAATAATCCAAAAAGAGTTATGATCGCCATTTTCTCACTTCCGGAGTCACTATCCAGATAGCTTGCCCGTGGTGTCCCGTGTCGCTATTGCCTATCTGGACCGCGATGTTCCGCACGTCTGCGCCGCGACTCCTGCATTTCCAGCGTCAGCTTAGCCACTCGAGCTGCCAAATCCGCTGATGATGTCCGTTGTATCTCCGCAACTTCCACCGATTGCGTGGTCTCGACGATTTTATCTGCGATGACCGCAAGTCCGTCCAGCTTCACCTTGGTGACTGCTAATACCGCCCTGACCGCTGTCGGTAGGTGGCCGGTCCAGAGCATCGGCAACGAATCCCCAGCTATTTTTCCTTGGTCGGATTTGGCTTAGCCGCATTCCCGAGTTCCTGACCGAAGATCGTGGCTTCGAAGTGGGCGAACCGCAGACCGGTTTATCTGCCCCCAAACTCGGGTATTCCAGACGATGTTATTGCGACCGCCAAACCTGCTCGCGCCTCCGCTGGTCCCGCCTCCGTCGCTGCCTTAGGTGCTTCCGCCTGGGGCTGCGCCGGGGGCTGCGCCGGGGGCTGTGTGAGTCCTTGAGCACCGTACATTTCCGTACTAGCCGTAAGTCCGCCGTAAAGTTATCGAGGTCACCACTTTAGGGCTATGTATACGACTACACGCGGGTACGGTCGTCAAGGAACTGACGCGTTATACAAAAGTGCAAAAGTGCATAAAGTGCACACTCGTAAAATGATATGCGTTTAGTTGCACTGAACTGTGTCCCTACATAATAAACACATTCATTATGTACCACATATAATATGCACAAAACCCGCTTTTCTTCATACATCAATTATCCGAATGCCTAATGAAAACGATTAGTCCAGTTAATCGAGTTTCTACAGTGCATTGTTAGGGTTCCATACCAAATTGGTAAAAATGGAACCCTAATGGTGAGACTTTCTCCGTTCGTCCGTCACACTCGATTATTTTTTTTAATTTCCAAAAAAGTACGGGTTTGGTACGATTAGGGGATCGCAATCAAGTCACTATATACTCAGCTATGTTTTGAGTCTGTTTCTGAATCGATCGCTATTTCCTAACGGCGCGTGGCGGAGGTTTGCTTTGGATAAGTTCCCGTTTGTCATAATAATATTGAATCCTATACTGAGTTCAGTTGGGCCGTAAGCGGGGGGTTCGAGTTCGGCTGGTGGTTAGCCTCCATCAACCAGCCGCGCCTTGTGCAGAGCTACGTCGCGCTCTTGGAGCCGTGGTGTGAATGGAACGCTTGTTCGCGTAAGTATTGACAAAAACTCCAGTCTTGAAAGAAGATCGAAGAGGATATTGAACTTCCCTATATAAATTTCGCACTCTGGCATACAAATACAAATAAAAACAAACCCCCCCACAATTCGCCATTTTGTGGCAGCCGCCATCTTGGACCTATGTTCAGGAAACATAGCTAAAACACTCCTGTCTATCGTTCGGTTTTAGGGGTTAATAATTTTTGTATAACACCCAGTCGTTTTTGCGTAGACAGACAGAAAAATAACGGCAATCAGTGAGGTTAAATTTAGCAACAAAACTTGCAGAAGTCGACTTCTGCAAGCTATTCCTCTTTTGTCTAGTAGCTTGCGTGGCTCTTGACATTGCTTTCAGAAGTCAACTTCTGCAAGTTTTATTGCTAATCTAAAGCCCGCCAAAATAATCCAGTGAAAGTGTGCAAAATGTTATGAGAAATTGTTTGTGGTGTCACACAGGGCAGTTTATACTGGGTCTGGCTCTACTGGAGTTGGAGGACGCGGAGGGCGCGTACACCGCCTTCTGCAGCGCCGCCAAGGGCGTGAGCACGGAGCCCTTCCTGCGCAACCTCGTCGCCACGCCCGACGACAGGCTTACGCAGCACCAGGCGCTCGTCCTGTACTATATGAAGGTTTGTTACTGTTTGTACTGGGCCTGGCTCTGCTGGGGTTGGAAGACGCCTGCACCGCCTTCTGCAGCGCCGCCAAGGGCGTGAGCACAGAGCCCTTCCTGCGCAACCTCGTCGCCACGCCCGACGACAGGCTCACGCAGCACCAGGCGCTCGTCCTGTACTATATGAAGGTTTGTTACTGTTTGTACTGGGCCTGGCTCTGCTGGGGTTGGAAGACGCCTGCACCGCCTTCTGCAGCGCCGCCAAGGGCGTGAGCACAGAGCCCTTCCTGCGCAACCTCGTCGCCACGCCCGACGACAGGCTCACGCAGCACCAGGCGCTCGTCCTGTACTATATGAAGGTTTGTTAGTGTTTATACTGGACCTGGCTCTGCTGGGGTTGGAAGACGTGTGCACCGCCTTCTGCAGCGTCGCCAAGTGCGTGAGCACAGAGCCCTTCCTGCGCAACCTCGTCGCCACGCCCGACGACAGGCTCACGCAGCACCAGGCGCTCGTCCTGTACTATATGAAGGTTTGTTACTGTTTATACTGGACCTGGCTCTGCTGGGGTTGGAAGACGTGTGCACCGCCTTCTGCAGCGCCGCCAAGTGCGTGAGCACAGAGCCCTTCCTGCGCAACCTCGTCGCCACGCCCGACGACAGGCTCACGCAGCACCAGGCGCTCGTCCTGGACTATATGAAGGTTTGTTACTGTTTATACTGGACCTGGCTCTGCTGGGGTTGGAAGACGTGTGCACCGCCTTCTGCAGCGCCGCCAAGTGCGTGAGCACAGAGCCCTTCCTGCGCAACCTCGTCGCCACGCCCGACGACAGGCTCACGCAGCACCAGGCGCTCGTCCTGGACTATATGAAGGTTTGTTACTGTTTATATTGGACCTGGCTCTGCTGGGGTTGGAAGACGTGTGCACCGCCTTCTGCAGCGCCGCCAAGTGCGTGAGCACAGAGCCCTTCCTGCGCAACCTCGTCGCCACGCCCGACGACAGGCTCACGCAGCACCAGGCGCTCGTCCTGGACTATATGAAGGTTTGTTACTGTTTATACTGGACCTGGCTCTGCTGGGGTTGGAAGACGTGTGCACCGCCTTCTGCAGCGCCGCCAAGTGCGTGAGCACAGAGCCCTTCCTGCGCAACCTCGTCGCCACGCCCGACGACAGGCTCACGCAGCACCAGGCGCTCGTCCTGTACTATATGAAGGTTTGTTACTGTTTGTACTGGGCCTGGCTCTGCTGGGGTTGGAAGACGTGTGCACCGCCTTCTGCAGCGCCGCCAAGGGCGTGATCACGCAGCACAAGGCGCATGCCTTGTCCTATATGAAAGTTTGTCACCGTCAGAAATAGGCGCGTTACGTTACTTTCTCATGAATTTGAAACTGCTTTATAAGATGCTGCTTCATAGGATCCTGTTCATAAGTCGTAGAGTATTAAGTATTATAAGTTGTTTGATGGCGGTGGTCTAAATTGATAGCAAAACAAACTTTCCTTTTGATTATTCGTGAAGTTTGATTATGAATTAATAGATAGATGGGTGTACACTCCTATTACATGTAATTAAAAAAAAGTCAAATAATTTTAAGTTACAAAACGGGTTGTTTCAACAGGTTCTAAAATTGTTCGAGATCCACGACGCTGGCGCGTGCGTGGTCAGGCTGGCAGAGACAGCCATCAGTATTGCAGACAAGGACGACCCCAATTTGGTAAGTTGCGAGAAACAAACCATGTTGAGTCTAAAATTCGGTTAATCCCTCTAAAGTCCCTTTCAAGTCATTTCACTAAAGTCCCTTTTTAATTTATATTGAGTTCTAAAGGTTTATAATAAGACATGAAAGTCTTCCAAGGTTTATATCCTACTTGTATGAGCTATAGAATGTAATAGAGTCCGTCACGGAGCTGAAGAGAAGAGGACGCTGATCTATCTGCCTGTTTTCAATAGGGTTGAATGAATGAAAATATCGTGAGGCCAAAATTAAATAAAACTGAGGTTGTCACTTTGACTGAGCCTAGCGGAGTCTACGACATATTCGTAACTCAGGTTGATATGGTCTTGACTGCGGAGGTATCTGTTAGAGGAACTTCTGACTACTTAAAATACAAGATGATTGCACTGTGTTGGCAGGCCATGTTCCAGTGGGTGGTGTTCAAGTGGCACCTGTCGGGCGGGCGCGTGTCGCGCGCGCTCAGCGCCGCGGCCGCCAACCCCGCGCCGCACGCGCGCGCCGCCGCCGCCGCCACGCTGCTGTCCACGCTCGGTAACTGTTCACCTTGCCTTGATAGCGTTGGCTACAGAAGCGGCCGAAGATTTGTGTTGTGCAGTGTGCTGACGCGCCAACAACATTGTGTATAGACAAACACGATGTGCTTGTCTTCATTGGCGGGTGAAGATTAATTGGTCCGGATTGTTCTGAGCGGCCGAGATATAGTAGGACGACACTGAATTGACGTAGTTGCAGCCGCCCAAACGAATATTGTCGCGCCAAATCAATGCGCGCCAGTTTACCGACTGACCAGATGGTACATCGTCTACACCCGAATACTAACGCGTCGCACGATCTACCTGGCCACATTAAGAGTCTGCTGACCCACGGTGTCTCCCATACATTCGTAATACTATTATTATTACTATATGAATCCGAATAACACCACAACATGATCCAAATATGCACAAATTACCAATGATTTGGTATTTTGAATGAATGGAGACATTGTAGTTCACAGGCCTCTTAATGGGAAAATCCGAATATTCGCCTTAGCGCGCTAGTGTAAGGTGAGAATTATATCCTCGAGATTCATACCTCTGGAGGGACACGTTCTCACTGGAGAAGACAGATTTCTTCTTATATAAAAAACAACTGTTTTGTGCAGCGGAGCGCAAGCAGCTGGGCGCGCTGGTGTCGTGCGGCGCGCTGGCGGCGGAGGCGGAGCGCGCGGCGGCCGCGCGCGCCAAGCTGCACGACCCGCACCCGCACAACCCCTACTACGACTTCCTGTACGCGCTGCACATCTCGCGACAGCACTACAGGAAGGGTAAGCGATACCACTTGCTTTTACCGTGTCCTTCGCACCACTGATTTTTTTTGTTTTGCTTGTTTTTTAAGTGAAAACTTCTTTAAGTGTGTTTGACATTTTTGAGATAGGTAAAAACCATTGAACTCATTACTCATTATGTGTAAAAGTATCTATTGTAAAGTCTGATAATAATTGAATATTTTATTTTTAAAGTGTTCACTTCTATCGGCAGTGTGTCACTTCTCCCGGAGTACTATTTTTTTTCTATACACTTTTTTCAACAATGTTGTGGTATGGTAACAGCGGCGGCAGTAATGTACGAGCGCGCGTCGCGCTGCGCGTTGGAGCGCGGCGGCGCGGCGTGGCGGCGCCGCTGGCTGGCGGCCGCCGTGACGTGCCTGCGCCTCGCCGCACCCGAGCACGCCTTCCTCGCCAAGCCCTCGGGGCCCGCCGGCGCGCCGCGCCCCGTGCAGGTCATACACCGTCACATCAATGATCCACGCAAACTTAGTAGCTGACGTAGGCCCCCTTGTGGGTCCGGTGTTTGAAAAACGTATACATCTGTAATGTAGTCGTAAACAAAAGATTAATTACTATGCGGAAGTTTTTAGATTACGATGAAAACGTTTTTATTATGCAGTCGCTCTCCAGAGATCGAATCCCAGGCACGCACATCGCATGCATGTATAACGCGTGTGACGGACGTGATAACTGAAATGTGAGCTGACGCCAGCTGCGTTTTTACACGACTGCCCAAAAAAAAAAGGAGTGTAATGTTTTTAGGGTTCATGTGGGAAACAAAATCCTCAGAACAGCCCCCGACTGCCATATGAATTTATCTGTTCAACTAAAATAACTTGTTTCTTACTTTTTCTTTCTTACGTTTCATAACAGGGCAGCCGTGTTTTTTAATTTTTTAATTACTTATTTTTATTATGCAATGCGATATAAAGTCGAAATTGAAATGACCTGCATTCTACTCAGATCTTATGATAACCCAAACAGCACACGTATAGTATGTGTGTACTTTGTATCAGGCAAGCTATTGATTAACACTTGCTTTAATGGAAAAGGAATTGATTATAAACAAAAATCAGGTTTTAATAACTTTCATCAGGCATGCCTGTCAATGCGCTCTTGGTGGTCAGTGTTAACTCAAAATCAAACGCTTTAAATCTAACTGTTAAATAGTAGACTAACCGCAGAGTCACTCAGCGAGCGATGGCGAGATCCACAAAAGAATCAAAGTGACCAACATAGCTCAAATTGTCACAAAACTTAAGTGGCAATGGGTGGGGCACATAGCTCGTAGGACCGAAGAACGGGAAGCGCAGTTTCCACCAGGTGGGTGGACGTCGTAAGGGAAGTCGCCAGGCAGCGCAAGATCGTGGTGTTTGGCGGTCCTTACACGAGGCCTATGTCCAGCCGTGGATGTCCATCGGCTGAAACGACGACGACGACGAGATCTAACCCAGATTTACCCAGATTTTACTTTATTCTTATAACTACGAAACAGGTGATCGGCCCTGAGGAATTGGCGGCCGAGCTGCGGCTAGAAGTACCCGAGGCCTTGGATGCAGTACAAAAAGCATTACTTCGTAAGTACAATTTACTATAAGGATTGTACTGAGTGATGTGTATTTAACGAGTTCTAGTTACTTATTTAATTCATTAAATTGTTGTAAATGTTAATTTTCTGCACCTTGGTGTTAATTAGCACTAAGGTGTAAAAAATTAAAATAATATATAGCTTGTTATCAATTTATTTTTAGTTTATTTGAATATGGCCTTCAATATCCTACTGTAATTAGTTAATACGATATATAATACTATTGTAATTTGTACGGGTATTTATGTTAAACATACTTCCAAAGTTATTACCATTTACAGGAACGGAGAACATAGACTTTGATAATCTGTATCCGAAACTAAGAGAAGCAGATGCGGACACGTTGCTGGCAGTAACTAAGAGAGCTATCAGCACCGGCCAGTTCCTGCCCAAGTGGTTCCTACAGAGATTTATGGTAATTTAACGTTCGTTTTAAATCCTCTCATTTTATGGTAGTGAAGTAGTTTCAATTATCGTAGTATGACTAGGAGCATGTATAAGTAGTTATTAAATGTTCGAGAATTTAAGACGCATTGTCACCGACACTGGATAACTATTGAAAGTCGAAGTGGATGGCCTGTCTGATTTCTAGCAAGGTTATAAAATCTAGACCATAAAATAGTTAAAATTGACTATTTATTCACACGAGTTTCAGTTTTGCAGTTTATGCACCATTACATAGGTACTATAGAATTATGTATTTTTGAACCACGATTTAAGTTTTAATTCGTTATCCTTATCTAGTTTTATTATGAAAGTCCTAGATTTTGCATGAAACTTCATTTCCTCTTTGGATTTTTAATTTCCATAGGAATTCAGGATAAACTGTCCTGTAGGATCTGTATCTAATCCTCAAGTCTAGCTGTCTTCTGATAAGTCTTGTTATATTCGCTTCAGCCGAAAATGAGACTTCAGACTAAATCACAATATGATTTTGATTGTTCATCCAGGAGGTGGAGAGCAGCCTCTGCATCCGCGCGCTGTTGAGCGGCGGGCGCGTGCTGGAAGCGGGCGAGCTGTGCTGCGAGGCGCTGCGCTGCGCGGCGCTGGCGCTGTGCCCGCCCGCGCCCGGCCCGCGCGCCGCGCCGCTCGCACTCGCCGACCTGCTGCTGAACGAGCTGCCCCACCACACCCACCATCCTCATATCAAACAGGTATGACGACCTCCCTGGCGCAGTGGCACGTGCTGACAGCGGGCGAGCTGTGCTGCGAGGCGCTGCGCTGCGCGGCGCTGGCGCTGTGCCCGCCCGCGCCCGGCCCGCTCGCCGCGCCGCTCGCGCTCGCCGACCTGCTGCTGAACGAGCTGCCCCACCACACCCACCATCCTCATATCAAACAGGTATGACGACCTCCTGGCGCAGTGGCACGTGCTGCGAGGCGCTGCGCTGCGCGGCGCTGGCGCTGTGCCCGCCCGCGCCCGGCCCGCGCGCCGCGCCGCTCGCGCTCGCCGACCTGCTGCTGAACGAGCTGCCCCACCACACCCACCATCCTAATATCAAACAGGTATGACGACCTCCCTGGCGCAGTGGCACGTGCTGACAGCGGGCGAGCTGTGCTGCGAGGCGCTGCGCTGCGCGGCGCTGGCGCTGTGCCCGCCCGCGCCCGGCCCGCGCGCCGCGCCGCTCGCGCTCGCCGACCTGCTGCTGAACGAGCTGCCCCACCACACCCACCATCCTCATATCAAACAGGTATGACGACCTCCCTGGCGCAGTGGCACGTGCTGACAGCGGGCGAGCTGTGCTGCGAGGCGCTGCGCTGCGCGGCGCTGGCGCTGTGCCCGCCCGCGCCCGGCCCGCGCGCCGCGCCGCTCGCGCTCGCCGACCTGCTGCTGAACGAGCTGCCCCACCACACCCACCATCCTCATATCAAACAGGTATGACGACCTCCTGGCGCAGTGGCACGTGCTGACAGCGGGCGAGCTGTGCTGCGAGGCGCTGCGCTGCGCGGCGCTGGCGCTGTGCCCGCCCGCGCCCGGCCCGCGCGCCGCGCCGCTCGCGCTCGCCGACCTGCTGCTGAACGAGCTGCCCCACCACACCCACCATCCTCATATCAAACAGGTATGACGACCTCCCTGGCGCAGTGGCACGTGCTGACAGCGGGCGAGCTGTGCTGCGAGGCGCTGCGCTGCGCGGCGCTGGCGCTGTGCCCGCCCGCGCCCGGCCCGCGCGCCGCGCCGCTCGCGCTCGCCGACCTGCTGCTGAACGAGCTGCCCCACCACACCCACCATCCTCATATCAAACAGGTATGACGACCTCCTGGCGCAGTGGCACGTGCTGACAGCGGGCGAGCTGTGCTGCGAGGCGCTGCGCTGCGCGGCGCTGGCGCTGTGCCCGCCCGCGCCCGGCCCGCGCGCCGCGCCGCTCGCGCTCGCCGACCTGCTGCTGAACGAGCTGCCCCACCACACCCACCATCCTCATATCAAACAGGTATGACGACCTCCCTGGCGCAGTGGCACGTGCTGACAGCGGGCGAGCTGTGCTGCGAGGCGCTGCGCTGCGCGGCGCTGGCGCTGTGCCCGCCCGCGCCCGGCCCGCGCGCCGCGCCGCTCGCGCTATCGCGCCATCCTCATATCAAACAGGTATGACGACCTCCCTGGCGCGGGCGCAGTGACGCTTTACTGACAGTTTAGAATTTTTTTAATCTCTAATGTGACTAAGGAAGACGTATACACAGGACCCGGCGGACCGCGCGAAAAAATGTCGCCAGTTTATTAGTGTCAAAAATGTTTGTTTTGACACCAACAGCATCAGTTGTAAGCCCACGCAGTATTGCCTATAAACCGCGGTCTACGCCACAGATCAATACCTACTTGTTATGAGTCCGCACGCGAGTTTCCGCAGGTTGCGGCGTATTAGCGGGTGACAAATGACGCTACTTTTTTCTTGTATGAAAAAGGTTGGCGTAAAATGTTCTGATAGGCTCATATCGGTGGACTGTCTGGTCTGGTGGGAGGCATCAGCCGTTGCTAGGACACCGCCCTGCTAGCAAAGACGCACCGCCAAGCGATTTAGCGTTCCAATGCGGTGCTATGTAGAAACCGTAGGGGTTACTCATTCCAAGTTAGCACGGTAACATCTTCGTCTGTATCCTCACTTACGATCAGGTGAGATCGCAGTCAAGTACTAATTTGTAGTGTGTAAAAAAGTTTTTGTCTATTAGAAGTCGCGTCAGCAAAACTCATTTGCGCAGAAAAGCTCAAACTACGGTAATAAACTGAACACAATAACATATTAACCTTATTGTTTTATTACTAAAAATTTAAACACAAGGACAGCAGAGGCTCGTGTTATCTCGGTCATGGTGAACGCGCACATAACGCGTATGCAACAACTCTTTGGTCGGTGATAGGCTTAGTGCAGCGTACTTTATTTGTTATAACTGCTAAGAAGGGATCTCCATGGTACAATTAGCATTGCTGAACTCAGTAACCCTTTAGCATTGATCGGACTGTTCAGTCCGAATCCAACTTTGGCCAAGATGTGTGTATGATATTATTGTCTTCCATCACCTTTGTTTGTATGGGAGTGTGTAAATTTTGTTACGCACCGCAACTATTGAACCGTGTGGGAATAATTTATCTTAGATTCCATTATGCCAATTCTTGATCCCATTCATAACAAAACTGTTGTTAAAAGTTGTATAAAAATAATGTTAAAAATGAGCATAAAGAATGTTGGTTTTTTAAAAATAATGCTTTTTGTTTCAGGTATATAATGACCTGAAGTATCTTGTGGATGAATATATGAAAATAGTGGCACGCAAATCAGAAGACATAAAGATGGCAGAAATTAAAACACAAATATAATTGTAATGAATCAGTTCTTGCTCATTTTGTTTATTGAATGAAAATACATGATTAGTTAACTTTGCAAAATTCATTTCATTTGCAATTTCTAAACGTCATTCTACCATCACCCAGTTTACCATCACCATTCCCCTTTAACTTGATCCACCTTTATCTACTCCCTAAGTCTGGGCTATACTTTGAAAATAATATAATAATATACTACTACTTGTAGTTTTAGCATATTTTAAGGGCCGATTTTTCAATCGCCAGATAAACGTTAACTAAGGAATAAATATGACGTTTTGACAGATTTTTTATGGCATATGTTTCAAATCTATTACTCAGATAGTTTATCTGGCGATTGAAAAATCGGCCCTTAGTGGAATATTTTCAGGCCTATAACTAATAAAGTGGCTATCAAATAAATATAAGAGCTTATTTTGCACAACAGAATTTGTGCAAATTATCTAAAGTAAACTTTAATGTGTATAAAATCAGTGCTATCCTTTTCAAAACGTCAATGGAAAGGGTAGCACTATTTTAGACACGTCAAATTACCTACATTAGAGATTTGCACTACTAACACAATTTATTATTTCAGAGGTTTTGCTATATACTATTTCACAAGGTAAAGCAGCTATGTAAGTATTATTATTTATAGATTTCACAATATTATTTTCATCTTGTGATGATCACTAAGTCATTAAATAACATTTCTGCCTAAGAACTGAACAGAATAGGTATCAAATTATCGTCTTAGCAGCTTGAGCTCCCGTAGCTCAGTAACAGAACACCCAGCCGCGATTGTTTGGAGATGCGGGTTCAAATCCCGCCAGGCGATAATTTTGATGCATATTCATCATAATTTATGTGTAAAAAACACTTCTCAAATAAATTAACATAAATATTTGTTTTGGTCATGGTATTTGGCTTTTATCACAGTATAACATCTACACAAACTAAGAACAAACTAATTTATATAAAAAAATCAGTAGAGGTAGTTTTTAAAATGCTCATTAAATTAACATAGAATACAGCATTATTAACAATGAAGTTATACAGAGGCGACTGATTGTTTGATTGTATGTATGAGAGCTAATCTTTGGAACTGTTTCAACTAAGTCCTGAAAATTCTTTACAGCTACAACTAGAAGGGTTTGTATAATACAACAGAAAACAGTTCTCATCACATGTGTAATGTAGGACGACTACCAGGCAATACTCGTAAATAAACACAAGGGAGGGTTATTAGGTAATAAATGAAATAATTTAGTATTCTATGTTATTATACTTTATGATTAATGCTGAATGCAGTAGGTAGAGCTTTTCTTTATTAATTATAATAAACTAGCTGACCTGGCAAACGTTGTTTTGCCCTTAAGGATATAAAAATTAGATAAATTGAGATTTAAGCTATCCTATCTTTTAAGTTAGAGCAAACTGCACCCTGTGTGCGAATTTTATTAAAATCGGTTAAGTGGATTAGGAGTCCATTGAGGACAAACATTGTGACACGAGATTTATATATATTAAGATGAAGCGAAATCTTACTACCTTTTTTTGCATGATAAGTGTCTTGGCTATAATCAGTGAGGAAGTTAAAAATTATTAATGGATTATAACTGATTGATGGGAGTCTATACATGACTATTTATTGCAACATAATATTACTACATATCTCTAGTGCATTAATCATAATTATATCTTTTCATCTTAGATATGAGCTCATTAGTTTTAAATCCATCATAATTATAAGTTTTGATCATAACTTAACCTAATAAATTAATTTCCCTACAACCAATGTCATATACATACTTATTAAAAAAGCTTCTGGTGTATCAATGCTTAGGTATCTTGATACGCATAATAGTCAATACCAAACGTACAACTTTTTCATAAATTAAAAACATCAATGCTGCAGTAAGAACAGTTTGCAGTAACTTAGCTTCCAAACCACGAAACAGTGTTAAAGGTTTTGACTTTACTGAGGTTAATAAGGGTCTCATGCTTGTACCAGCTCTAAGCCTGGCTTGCACTAGCTGTAACGGGTATGTTACTGTTGTTGCAATAGCTTTGGCTATAGCTCCAACAAAAAATGCAGCATAAATGTCAAACTGTCCTCTTGACAACAATTTTCTCTTCAATGCTTCGTAAACCATAAACTGGATTGCAGGATTCGAAACCAACAACAGTGAGGGCACAGTCCCAGACCATAATCCCTTCACACCCTCCTTTTGAAACACATCAAGAAGGCCTTCAAACAAGCTGGAATATGGGTTCTTCTCCATCTTCATCCTAGTGTTAACTACCCAAAGAGGTGAAGTAATAAGTACATTAACACTGCCCGCCAGCATGCCAAACATGAGGTCTCTGAGAGCAGAACTGCTGGATGACGCCGCTCGTTTCAGAGCATGAAACGTGTAAAAGTAAACAAAATTTGAAACGGAGAGTGATTGCAGAACGGGACATAATCCACGATATAATGATTCAATGCCTTCTTCATTGGCAAGTTTAATAAGTATTTCAAAGGGTTTTCCCTGGAGTCTAATTGAGTCTTCGACTGAAACAATTAATTGTTGGTTATTATGATATAACAAACCATAGATTAATGTGATGTCATTTTCATGTATTTTTTGTGTTAATCTAGCAGGAAAATTCACCTTGTATCCTGGAGCGTAATGTGTCCAAAGGATAAAATGCGGTCATTCCAACCACACTTCCCTGAAAAAAAAAACAATACAAGTTAAGTACGGAATAAACATTTAATAGTAGGTAAATGGGAATCCATGGATTACTTACCGCAGCTCCTGCCAAAGCATGAACCAGGGTCTCATAACTTATTAATGACGAAGCCATAGTACCTGAATGAAGACAAATGTTAACTATATGACCCTAATTAACACACTTGATATAATTATTTCTTACAATCGTGTATGAGAACAAAACAACACAAGAAAAAATAGGTATATTATTTACTTAGTTAATAGTACTAATATGAATTATTATCCAGACTGCCGTCCGACTGCAACGGTAATTCATCGAAACTAAAAATAAAAAAAAATAACATTCCTATTTCTTGTAAATAGTGGTCTGTGGTTTAGTCTTTTTCTATCTTTTTCTTTTTTTCTTTATAGTCTAGGCCAGTCTTCAGTGCGACAAGGCTATTTTGGCGCGTGGCCAAAGTCTGAAGCAACACCGCTATCTTGTGCTACTGTTTGATAGTTTACTCTGTCAGTATATCACTATTGTATGTTATGTTGTTTTTGCTTACTATTAGCAACGAATATATAATATTACTAATAACTATTTTAAACTAAAATTGAAGTAAAATTGAGGAGATTTTATTTTATGGCTGCCTTTGTTTTGCAACAGCGCCATCCTTCAAGTGCCAAGAGGGCCTTGTCGGACTTTAGTTGGTACCTATTTTATCATTGTTTTATGTCCACAGAAAACATAAAATTCAAAAAGTCCCAATCAAATGCCCAATGGACCCTAGGAGTAATAATGTTCTGTGATCCAGCCCACTGCCCAGCTGGATCAATCAATACAAAAGTAGGTACCTACTCTGTGACCTGTGCAGCCGTTCCTGGTCCTGGTCTGTGGCTGTGACCTGTGATTAGTCGTGGGTACTATGTAGTCCTCTAAAAGATCCAGCTCACTTAGTCCGAATCCACTTTCGAATCTGATTCCTCTTATCGATTCCGACTCCTCTTAATGATTCCAGCTCCCGTGCGACTCCTTTAGTCCAAAGACTGAATTAGTCCTATTGATTCCGAATCCTCCTAATGATTCCAACTCCCGTGCGGCTCCTTTAGTCCAAAGACTGAATTAGTCCTAACGATACCTTTATTCACCGAACCTTTTAGACTCTCGGAGGAACGTTGTGTCGAATCGCGAGAGACGACTTTAAAAACACTTACTGAACTACTTAACTATTGCTTCCGAATAATTCCTACACTGAAAATACTTCTACAAAATTTATACTTAAGTTAAACTGCCTTATAATATCTTTAAATTAAATGACAAAGTTTTTAGATAGGACTTTATTTTAAGTACCTATTAGTTATTAAAATTATAATGTCTGTTTTTGAACTTGTATTTTTTCTAAAAATGGACCTAACTTTTAATATAAGTTGCATAATTACTTAGGTACGTAATTTTAAATTCTTCGTAAAAATAAACAATAAACTATAATAACACAATATGTACGAGTAACGTTAAACGATTTTAAATTTTGTTAGGTTCTCATAAAGGCTAATATCCATTATCCACTCGCAATACAGAACGGAGTCATACTCGTGACACGACGTGCCGCGAAACAGATCGCACTAACTCGAACCGCAAACGAGTCCAGGAGTAGGGAATAATTAAGCGGAGTTGGAATCGTTAGTGTGAGCTCGGAGTCGTTAAGAATTTCGGCTCCGGCTGCGGATCTTATTCCTTTTATTCACTTAGTCCGGAGTTACACACCTCTACCTGTGATCAATCATCAAATGTGGATGGATCAAATCAAAATACTCCTATCCCTAATCCCTCATCCCTGTTATTGTTTCCCTGGATTTGAAAACATTTTACAAATTACAATATAGTCAACCAATATCTCAGTTCTTATACAATGCGCGTTTTCCTAGCAGAAGATAATCTTTGCGCTCAAAATTTATTGAAACTTGTTTCCCATGGAAATGCTATATTAGCTGAAATATTAAGGCTGAAAGATCACATTCCTAAAGTGTTTTTGTAAGTATAATTTATCAATACATACATACATAATATAATAAATCTGTAGAAGTCGAATTTCTGTACAAATAAAAAAAATGCTAAAAACGGAGTCAGGGGGATGTAAGAAGTGAAATAGTCAAATAGAACCAATTTAATTTTTTTTTAAATTTTTTGTTTCACTGTTTGTCTGTATGTCTGTTTGTCTGTCTGTTTGTACGGGCTAATCTTTGGAAAGGCTGGACCGATTCCAATGAAATTTTGTGTGGTGGTAGCTTATGTCCCTGGTCAACATATATGATACTTTTCATCCCGGTAAAATAAAGAGTTCCCGTGGGATAGTTAAAAAACTGCAATAAATTTAACAGCTTTGTAAACAACAACTAATGAACTTAATTTAGTAAAATTTTTTATGCTGATACCTTATGTTGCCTCTTTAACAAAATATATACATAGTAAATTTTATTAATCCAATCGAGTTCCCGCGGGAAAGAAAACATTACAAAAACAGTTAGCAGGCGTCTTTCAAGTAACGGATTTAAATGAAATTTTATGATCCTACTTTATATATATGGCCTTTCAACATTTAAGATACTTTTCATCCTGAAAAATTTGAGAGCACCCGTGGAATGTTTAAAAAAACCTATAGCTACTTATCTACGTAGCACAATCAAAACGGGGTCGAAATATCGACAGTTTAAACTTTAAATCGTCCTTTTGATCGTGCAACTAGGTATAACTATACAAGATAACCCGTACGTAGCAAGAACGGGTTGCTACGTACACAGCAGCATGCTTAATTACAATATCTGGGCGTTGGTATCATCTCAGAATAAGATAAGTTTGGTTAGTATAGATGTTACAATCCAGGATGACACGCCCCACTCTGTCTTACTCCATGCGAATTGAGTAACATAAGCGATTTCGACAGAGTGTATAAGTAGAGGAAGACCAAAGAAGATATAGGTAAATTGTGTGAAAGAAGATAGCACGTTGACAGGAGAGATTGGAAGAAGACTCCTTTACGGGTCCATCGAACCCAGGGACCACTCATTTATCTTGGGAAAAATTAAGAAATCCACGGGAAACATTTTTGTAAAAAAAAACGAACTGCACGCGGGCGGAGCCGCGGGCAACAGCTAGTTATTCATATTTTGAATACTTATTTTTTTTAACTACCAATAAAAACTTTTTTTTTACAGATTAGATAGTAAAGAAACACAACAAAACTATCAAGATGTCATCATGGACTTTAGTTATTTCAAATTATCAGAAGTTCAAGAAAAAAAGATAAGCATGAACACTGTAAGAGCTTAAATTAGATTTATATTAAGTATTTTTAGTGCTAATAATAATAATTATTAAATTTATTTGTTTGCTTTCATTCCAGAAACTACAAGATTTAGATGATGACTTAAAAGAAAAATATCTAGAATTGATAACTCGTTTCTACTTACTTTTTGAAAATATTTATCAATACATTGTAGATCTCAATTCATTTGTAGAACAGTTACACGATGGAGGTTTCATACAACAAACAATTGAAACAGTTATGAAAGATATTGAGGGAAAACAACTTTTGGTATGGCCTTAAACCGTATTCAAAAACTTATATCGTTGTAAAAATATAAAAATGCCATTTTGGCATTTGTCTTGCTACTTGATACGATGAATGAAGTCATGTATGTATGAGTACTTGATCAATTTGATTATACTATTATTGTATATTGTAAAGTGCATTGGATTAAAGTACTTATCAGAAATATTACTTAAATTTAATATTGTTGGTATTTTGAAATGATAGAACAATACGAAAGCTTAATTTGTCTTTAATATAATATTTTTAGTTACAATATCATTCACACAATCAAACATTCACTTAGTTTCATACCGCTTGGTCAAAGAGTGTCAGTCAGTTTCGTGCCAAGCTACATTCTATGGTCTGTCACAAACACCAAAAAGGGCCTATTATATTTTTTTAAGTATAGTGTGAAGGAATAAACAATCTTAATCTTAATATATATAAATCTCGTGTCACAATGTTTGTCCTCAATGGACTCCTAAACCACTTAACCGATTATAATAAAATTCGCACACCATGTGCAGTTCGATTCAACTTGAGAGATAGGATAGTTTAAATCTCAATTCATCTATTTTTTATTACCCCTAAGGGCAAAACAACGTTTGCCAGGTCAGCTAGTACACATATAAATATTCATCCTATGAGGTAATATAGATCAAAGTATTCATCTTAATAATGTCAGTGTAATGTATTTGCAGTTTGTAATCAGCTATATAATTTGAATAATTTAAATTAGTTACTTGCCAGCAGCTTAACCTTGGTATTTACAATTTTTTGAGAATCTTGCATTTGCCTGGGATATACATCTATTGCGAAGAGCGAGAAATACATCATTTTGCACCTAAATGGAGGTCTTAGCATTCTGATTGTATATTGTAACCAACATGAAATATTTAAATTATTACAGAGTTCCTAGGAAGTTGCTATCTCTGGCCATAGAAAATATAGTTTTTTTTTAACCTTGAATTTTTACTAGATAAAAGTAATGTAGGTTTTAATCTAGAGTATGAGCTGTATACATTCCAAGATTTAGTCACATTGATTCAGAAATAGATTGAGTAACAAACATACAAACTCAGAAATTTCCACTTTAACAATATTAATAATTATTAAAAAAAACCGGCCAAGTGCGAGTCGGACTCGCGGACCGAGGGTTCCATACCATAAAAAAAGTTAAACATTAGAAGAATCACTTTGGTTCATGAATTTAAGAGTACAATTTACATGTAGGTAGTTTTGTTGGCAAACCGCAAACATAACTTTGTTTTTGCCGGTTTATTGTTATTATCTAAAAAAGTATAATAGTTAGAGAGTTGATTTTATTTTTCCTGTAAAATATACGTTAATGCCTATTGATCGTAATTATTTCAGATTTTTCGATTGGTAAACTTCGGAGATAAGGGGGGGTGAACGGTATTTTTTTCGACAGTTTGCCCAATAAATCAAAAACTATCAGGCATAAAAATAAATAAAAATTAGTTTTAGTATACACAAGTAACGCCCTTTCATATGATACCCCACTCAATATTATTATCTCATTTTGAAAATTTTTCGACCCGGTTTTCCCCCCTTTTTAAATAAAAATAAAAACAATTTTCAAATTTTTACGGTTGTTATGACGTCGCGTCACTATTACGTATAACTATTCTAAATTTCAAGTCGATAGCTTGAATAGTTACTGAAATAATCGAATGTGACAGACGGACGGACGGACGGACGGACGGACGGACGGAGAAAGTCTCACCATAAGGGTTCCATTTTTACCAAATTGGTATGGAACCCTAAAAAGGATTTAGTTGACTATTGTGTCAGAATAAATTAATATTTCAATTTTTCAGTGTGAATCTCTGTATTTATATGGTGCTATGCTTCTGCTGTGTGACCTGTACGTGCCTGGGAGTGTGAGGGAGAGGCTGTTGGTTGCTTTTTACAGATACAGTACAAGCCAGTCTCAGTCTAACGTGGATGACGTCTGCAAGCTTTTAAGGGACACTGGATATAATCAGCTCCATGGGAAAAGACCTTCTGACTATCCAGTTGAATATTTTAGGTATATATAATATTATATAACTTTAATTTTTTAATTAGGAATTAACAAAAAAAATCAAAATGACACTCCAGGACAGAAGTGAACACTCAAACAAAAGCGTTGGTTATGGTTGGCTACAGTGTTAGAAAGCATGATGACCATAGATGTATGGAATCTCATAAGAAGCTAATATCGAATCAATTCATTTATTTAAAATGAACATTATGCTAACTGTTAAATACCAGCCAAGTGCGAGTTGGACTTGAAAAGTAAAACCATAAGAATCACTTCTTACTGAATCGCAAATCGCATTTTAATTTGTTTCTTGAAATAAATTGTTTATTCCAAAAAATAATGATAAATACAGAGTTGATTATATTTTTCCTGTCAAATATACATTAATCCCTATTAATCATAGTATTTTCAGATTTTCTATTCGTAAACTTCTAAGACAAGGCGGGAAACAGTTCTATTTTCGGGGTTTTACCTAATAAATCGAAAACTCAGGCATATAAATAAAAGTCAGTTTTAGAATACACAACTAACGCCCTTTCATAGATACCCCACCAATCAATCTCATTTTGAAATTTCGATGCCAGGTTTTCCCCCTTCTTAAATAAAAATAAAAGTGATTTTGTTGATGTGATATTACCAACAACTTATATAAATATCTTTAATAGTTACACACAGGTAGACAGATAGACAGACAGACGGACGGACAACGAAGTGACGCACGAAGAACGTAGGGACGGAGAACGATTATCTTATAAGGGTGCCGTTTTTTTTATTTTGAGGTTTGACAACTAAATGGCGTAGCAGTTACAATTACGAAGTCGAGCAAGTTGTGGTTTCGATTCCCACAACTGGAAAATATTTGTGTGATATGAAATATATTGTATTTATGTAGGTATATTAAATATTATGCATATATATCAGTTATCTAGTACCCATTACACAAGCTTTCGCTTACTTTATTTATTTTATGTAATTTTTCATTTTTAGTCGTGTTCCAATCCATCCAGATTTCATGGAAAAAGTTGTAGGAAAATTAAGATCTGAAGACATTTATAACCAACTAGCGGTATACACTATCCCTGAGCACCAGGCGTCTGCTCTCGCCACTCAGGCCAGTATGCTCGTAGTCTGCTTATTTTTCACCCCTCACTATTTACATGGTGACACTACTAAAATGAGAGAAATCGTTGACAAGTTTTTCCCATGTAACTGGATCATACCAATTTATATGGGTGTCACTATGAACTTAGTTGATTACTGGGAGAACTTTAAAGCAGCGAAAAATTCCCTTAACAATACATGTAACACAAAAATGGTCAAAGAGATTTACGCCAAACGGGGCACTTCTGTTCAGTTGCTTATTAACAAGACTCAGTTGTTGCTAAAGGAAGGCACACTGACTGATGAGTTTGTGCTGGACAATATAGGCAAGATATTAAACGTTATATTGAATTCTAATCACGTTTTGCGCTGGTTACTATTGCACAACAGTGATGTAATATTTTTTGATAATAATAAAAAGAGTAAACAACTGAAAGATTTAGTTTTGAAAGAATCTAACTATGAGCCTCTTAAACTTCTCGAGCTCCTGATAAGTACAGCAGAGTTGGAATTGAAAGTTAGAGAGTTTTTGAGGAGACTGCTCGATTCTAGAAGTGATAATTGGAATAAAAATAAAGAGCTCGCTTTGGAAGCGATAAATAATTTGTCGGAATTATTTTCGGGAGCCAACCCGTACACGAAAGTTGTTGAAAATGAGCAATTGAAGCTTTGGTTCGCAAACATCGCAAAACAGATTTCGTCTCTCAACGAACCTATTACACAAAAAACTGTGAAGAAAGTCACACAACTGTTGCAAGTACTAGATAATGTGGAAGAGTTTCACAGTATCAAAAGTACGTCTACTGTAGTCCAGTTTCTGTGTGACAGTAAAGATGCGTTGAAAAATGTTCTTAGAGCAGCCTCTTTGAAAGAAGATTCTCTAGTGACTCTGGAAACGGTAGCAGACTTCAGCTACGCGTGGTGTACGATAGATTTGTATACGGTGTACATGCAAGACAGTATTAAAGAAAACCCAGCGGTCACGAGCAGACTTCGGGCTCTTTTCTTGAAGTTGGCTAGTGCTATGGAGATACCCCTCCTACGGATCAACCAAGCCCAAAGCGAGGACCTTGTTTCAGTTTCACAATACTACAGCAGTGAACTAATCAAGTACATTCAAAAAGTTCTTCAAGTCATTCCAGAAATGGTTTTTAATATCGTCGAAAAGATAATAGACCTTCAGACGTGGACAATAAAAGAAATGCCAACGAGAATAGAAAAAGAGAAATTAAGAGAGTACGCGCAGTTGGACCATAGAATGGAAGTTGCTAACCTTACTCACTCTGCTTCGACTTTCACCACAGGCAAGTATTTGTTTCCCTTTCGAATTTTATATGCAGAAGATGGGGGAAACTTCCATAACAATTTGATTTATAACGTAAGTTTGTCATCTACTCAGGTACTAATTTAGTAAGTTAGAAGATATTGCAAATCTGCATAGGATTTTAAATTTGATTCTTGTAACACAAAATATAAATAGGTACAATATATTATTTCAAAATTAGCTGGACAGATTAATTTGTTTCGCTATAATCCGCTACTTGCAAATTAATCTGTCCTGCTAATTATGGATTTTCGCAAAATAACGCCTGCATTCAGTATATCAATATGTTTTTGGGACCGAATATTAGTTTAGTAGCATTTCGGAACATTTTGTAGGAATCTTGGATATGAGGTCAACATTAGTTGGAGTAATAAGAGTAGACCCTGCAGAATTGCTAGAAGAAGGGTTACTCAGAGAACTAGACGGTCATATCAGCAAGAAGTTCTTCGAGTTCATTGAACCGCAGGTAAAAAAGGCGAACAGTCTTTTGCCGCGGCTCCAAAAATTGGCCGAAAGTATGGACGGTTACAAACGATCCTTGGAATATATTCAAGATTATATTAACATTCATGGCTTAAGGATTTGGCAAAAGCAGGTAAGATTTCTTCGTTTCATCTGTAGCTTAACATTTTCCCTTGACGGGATCGCCAGCTACAATGTAAAAATTACGCATATTATATTTTTTATATTACTTTTATTTTCAGGTATCTGCTATAATAAATCAAAGTGTCGCAAAGGAAATCAGTATAAGAAAAGGCGTTAGCCTGTACGGACCATCGGCGAGCTTCATGGGAAGTCTCGCTCGACAGATCGTCCGAATAACAGACGCGAGGTACATAAGGTTTATTATCACTTTCAATACCATGGGTCTGATTGCGTAAGCAAAACATATTCATCGTTATCGTAATCGTTAGCAAATTCTGCCCCCGATTGGCTGACGTAAATCAGGGAACCAATCAGCTGGCAGGATTTTTAAACGAAGACGATAATGATGAATAAGTTTTTCTTAAGCAATCAGACTGTCTGTACATCTATGTCTGATACTTACGTCTTTAAAATAACTACCTCAAACTGCGAGGCGGCGCGGACGTAGCTGTAATGTTAACTCCCTTCTCTCTCGTAAGAACAGTTTATGTCTCAATCTATTGTGATCCGTACGCAGATGTGGGACGAGCAATGGGTTGTTGATCACGTTTTTATCGTTATTACTGTAGTGTGTTGTGTGTGTACCCATATTCACTATACTACACATACCCACTATTAATATACTCCACTGTGTGTGTAATTGTATATTATCAGGCTCGTATGCAGCTGTATCTATTACGACTGCCAATATGAATATTTTATATGAGGAGTTGTAATGAGTATTTTTAAACCAAACTTTTCATGAAAAAAATGTAGATGCATAAACGTGATACTGGCAAAACTCATTTCCTTAAGCCTACGATATATAACTAACCATTATTTGCGAAAAACTCTTTAAAAATTGAATTTTTGCGTCCGAATGGTACTCGTCCACCTTATAATAAAGATCTTTTTAGGATGTGCATTTACGTAAACATCTCGGCGGCCTGGTTCGACGCTAAGAACCACAGTGAAGTCATTAACACGAAGACATTCGCCAAGTTAAACGAAGCAATAGGAGTGCTGGGACTTCATGGCCTGGACACATTGTACGGGTATATGATCAAGAATCAGTTGCAACACGTTCAGAATATCTTCAGGACTTGCCCAGACAAAGTTTCGACTAGCAACACTGATGTGAAAGATTTGGAACAGGTAGGATTACCAATAACCAGCCCCTACGAAAAACGTATTCATCCATATCGCAATCGTTGACTAATTCTGCCCGCTAATCGGGTTCCCGATTTGCAATAGCCAAACACTTATACTTACACGTACACGTAGTACTTACAAACTTTCGCGTTTATGAAATTAGTTTTATTTTGTTTATTAATACTATTGAGAATGGATCATGATAGAACGGACCCCTCAGTGCGCGAGCAGTTACTCGAACATGACCAATTATTTAATTTTGCTGTACCTACTTTACTAGGGTTACCTTTCGTTAGCCAAAGTATCAGTCTGTCTGTTTGAGTGATACAAACAACAGTGTATAAAGACGTTTTGTCACGCATAGTTTAATTTTTAGGTCTTCACCAAAGGGCACAAAACATACCAGCAACTTTCAGACTTGCTAGTTGTCATAGGCACTCTACAACTTCTGCGCAAACACATCGCATATCAATTGAATACAAGCTGCAAGTTTGACTCTGCACATCTAGAAGCTTCTTTGCGTACCATGAATGAGTAAGTAAAAGTAATGAACATAATATTATTATCTAATTTCAAAATGTTCCTTTCATTTTGCTTATGAAAGGAACATTTTGAAATTAGATTTCTTTACTAAACTTAATCTGTGGACAGGAGTGACGTCATCAATTCTGTTTAAATTGCCAATTTAAAAGTTTTTGAGATTTCATAGATTCTTTAAAATAAAAGCAAAAATAAAAATTGCATGTTTACCAAATTGTACATTTTCTTTTTATTTATATTGTAGGGCTCTACTAAATGAAATAAAGAAGAGTAACAAAATGGAAACCACGCCAGTTCCTCTAGACTTGTTGCGCAGTTTAGAGGAATATTTGGTTCGCTGTGGAATTAATGAGCCATTTGACAAGATTTATGTGAAAAATACTCACGAATTCGTAAATTCAGATATGGGACGTCTCATGGCAATTGTTTTAATTGCTCAGCTGTCTAGATTACAAGTCTGCCTTACTACTGGTATGTAGTTTACAAATATCTAGCTTTTCTACCACCAATAACAAACCTCAGGATACGGGCATCCGGACGGTTTACGTAAACCTTTTTCGTACAAGCAGACACTGTCAAAATTCTATATGTGGCTGCTGAGAGAGTAACCTATATTTTGACCAGGGTATCTTTCTATCAAATTCAAACTTTAGTTTTTATAGACTACGGCCTCCACATTAACTCCTACTATTATTATATTTTTAACAAAAATCCGGATTCGGAAGTAATGGGCAAATAATCAATAAATAGAAAGTAACTTTTTTTTATGTAAAATTAAAGTCTATTATTAAATTAAAAGGATAAGCTATTGAATTTTTAGTCGTGAAAATAGCTTAACAGGTAGCTTTATAACCAATACTCGGAAAAATGAAGAAATTTGAAGTGAAGTGTTATTGCTATGAATGTTAAATATAACAATTGGTTTATTTAATTGCAGGCGATTTAATAACCAAGAAACCAGGAGATAATATTGATGGTTATCCACTTTTGATAGGTATTTACACGTTGCTTCGTCAGTCAAAGACTGAGAGCGTCGAGAATTTTGTCAACTTCCTTTGTAAATATGCAAAAGTAGTAACCATGAACAGGTTAGTACTAAGTACATCTCTTTTCACATATTTTATAGTGCTTTACAACAGGTATGTGTTGATGATTTTTCTAACCGACTTCAAAAAGGAGGAGGTTCTCAATTCGTCGGAATCTTTTTAAATACCTATCATTATAAAACTAGAGATGTGAAAATGGAAGATTGAAGAGAGAAGTTTAGTAAAACATAAAATATTCTTAAACACAATATATTTTTTTAATAAAAAAATTTTTTAGGTTGAAATCTGCAGAACCAACGAATGAAGGTGTATTCATAATAAGAGTTCTACAACTCTTTTGTGAAACGTTCAGTTATCCATTCCACAAGATAGAAGATAAACTTCCATTGGTTTTGTTAACTCAAGTTCCACAAAAGTAATAAAAACCCGATGCTGATTGTATACAAGCAACTACATACTATAAACTTGAAATGAGTACTATGTACGAAATAATCAATTATTTATGTAGGCAGTACTATACAATTACAATCATATTTATTATATAGTTCATCAATACATATAATAAATCTGTTGTTTGTCTGTTTGTCTGTCTGTTTGTACGGGCTAATCTTTGGAACGGCTGGACCGATTCCAATGAAATTTTGTGTGGTGGTAGCCTATGTCCCTGGTCAACATATAGGATACTTTTCATCCCGGTAAAATAAAGAGTTCCCGTGGGATAGTTAAAAAACTGCAATTAATTGAACAGCTTTGTAAACAACAACTAATGAACTTAATTTAGTAAAATTAGTTATGCTGATACCTTATGTTGCCTTTTTAACAAAATATATATACATATAGTAAAACTTATTAATCCAATCGAGTTCCCGCGGGAAAGAAAACATTACAAAAACAGTTAGCAGGCGTCTTTAAAGTAACGGATTTTAATGAAATTTTATGATCCTACTTTATATATATGCCCGGTCAACATTTCAGATACTTTTCATCCTGAAAAATTTGAGAGCACCCGTGAGATGTTTAAAAAAACCTATAGCTACTTCTCTCCGTAGCACAATCAAAACGGGGTCGAAATATCGACAGTTTAAATCGTCCTTTTGATCGTGCAACTAGGTATAACTATACAAGATAACCCGTACGTAGCAGGAACGGGTTGCTACGTACACAGTAGCGCATCAG
Source organism: Coenonympha glycerion (assembly GCA_963855885.1). Lineage (NCBI taxonomy): Eukaryota > Metazoa > Arthropoda > Insecta > Lepidoptera > Nymphalidae > Coenonympha > Coenonympha glycerion. Next base: position 9,365,519 of record OY979636.1, on the reverse strand, counting down.
AATGCTTAATTACAATATCTGGGCGTTGGTATCATCTCAGAAAGCACGTTGACAGGAGAGATTGGAAGAAGACTCCTTTACGGGTCCATCGAACCCAAGGACCACTCATTTTGTACGGGAAATCTTGGGAAAAATTAAGAAATTCCACGGGAAACATTTTTGTAAAAAAAACGAACTGCACGCGGGCGGAGCCGCGGGCAACAGCTAGTTGTAAATATTATGTTACACTAGCTTTTGCCCGCGGCTCCGCCCGCGTTGAATTCGATTTTTCACTAATCCCGAGAAAAACTTGAATTTCCTTAATGATCTTTTACGCCTACTTTTAAGAAAGATTATTTATTATCAAAGTAATCTACCTTTATCTGAATCTAAAGATTGCCTTAGAAAATTTAGGTTATTTTAAAATCTATGTTTCAAGGAATGTACCTATGTGTGAAGGAGTATTTCCCCGCTTGAATCGTTTTCACAAATCCCACAGAAACCATGGCTTTTCCGAGATAAAAAGTAGCCTATGTAGTAATTCCAGGATATCGTCTATCTTTATTCTAAATTTCAGCCAAATAGTTTCAGCAGTTGCGGCATACCAATGCGGTAATCCGGCAATTCCCGGATATCGTCTATCTCTACTGTTCCATGTATTCGTGTGATTAATAATAATCCATATCCCTTTGCTCAACTAAAACACAAACAGTGATAATTTCAGAACCAACAAAATGCCCATTTTCACATTAAGGCCCCGCTCGCGTTAAATTCGTCTTTAGACAAATCCCGAGGGAAACGTGATATTCTCGTTCCCACTCCCATAACCTACCTACCTGCCTACCTAATACCTACTTTCACGGAAGTCTTCTAAAGCAATCTACCTATAGAGGTAGCTGTAGTAGATTTCTGTAGAAAAATTGGGTTTTTTCAATATCACACGGGAACTGTGGATTTTACCGGGATAAAAAGTAGCCTATGTTTTAATCCAGGTTATAAGCTATCCATGTTCCAAATTTAAGCCAAATCGGTTTAGTAGTTGTGGCGTGAAGGAGTAACAAACATACACACAAACTTTCGCCTTTATAATATTAGTGTGATATTCCCTTGTTCAACGAAAACACACTTTTTAAATGCGTTCAGAACCTACATAGTGGCCATTTTCACATTTATAGTGATAATAGATTCAGTTTTTGCCCGCGGTCGCGTCAAATTCGCTTCTTCATAAATCCTAAGGGAAACGTCATTTTGCCGTTATCGTTCCCTATTCCAACCTTTAAACATGCTTTCAAGCAAGTTCGCTTGAACAATCTATCTATAGATGTAGCTATAGATTGCTCTAGAAAATTTGGTATTTTGAGTATCCCACGGGAACTACGAATTTTTCCGGGATAAAAAGTAGCCTATGTTTTAATCCGGGTTATAAGCTACCTATGTTCCAAATTTCAGCCAAAACGGTTCAGTAGTTGCGGCGTGAAGGAGTAACAAACACACACACAAACTTTCGCATTTATAATATTAAGATTCAGTTTTTGCCCGCGGCCGCGTCAAATTCGCTTCTTCATAAATCCTAAGGGAAACGTCATTTTGCCGTTATCGTTCCCTATTCCAACCTTTAAACATGCTTTCAAGCAAGTTCGCTTGAACAATCTATCTATAGATGTAGCTATAGATTGCTCTAGAAAATTTGGTATTTTGAGTATCCCACGGGAACTACGAATTTTTCCGGGATAAAAAGTAGCCTATGTTTTAATCCGGGTTATAAGCTACCTATGTTACAAATTTCAGCCAAATCGGTTCAGTAGTTGCGGCGTGAAGGAGTAACAAACACACACACAAACTTTCGCATTTATAATATTATTAGGATAGGATAGGATTAGGATAATGTATGCCAATAAAGTATTAGTTACTAAAAATTAAATTTGTTTCATTGTATACCCATTGCCCTTGCAAACCGAGTCAAACAAAGTGAGATAAATGACTAACAGTAGTGTCAATATAACATTATTGACAATATTATTACTAGCTGACCGGAAAAACAAAATTTCATAACAATTGGTCGAGCAGTTTTGGAGAAGTTCGGTAACAAAGATTTGCACAAGAAATTTACATATTAGATATATACTACAATATATTTTGTATTGAGACTTAATTTGAGACTATGCTCTCAATAATTTGTATAAAATTGCTTACAATTGAATTAACACAAGGCCTGCTGAAACAAGCGTTTATGTTCTCAAATTTCCTATATCTTTGTGCTGTTATAACAAGCGTGGTGTATCGCTAATACATATGCGGACAAGTAGTGAGCCGCATTTTTATTAATAGTAAAAATAAAAATTGGCACCAGTGTTAGCACTGCAGGCAAAGTGTTAATTACATATTCTTAAAAGTTACTCACATTTGTTGTTGGTGAATTTGCCCTGTCTGACATAAGCTCCATAAAATTATGTCCTAACTGCATACAAGTTATATTTTCTGTCTCTGGTAGGACTAACCCAGATAACCCAGGTAATAGGATAGGATAAGACAGTCTACCTAAAATTCTGTCTTGCGAGCTCAGGGTTGAATTGAGAGTTGTATTTGGGTTGAATTTTTTTGGGAGTATCCTGTTTAGTACTTTCAGGAGTAACGCCACTAAGTTTAGACAAAAACATTTCAGTTTTATGTTTCTCTTGTTGTTCACGCTTTAATCTTGCTTCTCTTAATTTTCTTAGTTTGTCATTAGCATTATCTTTGTTTTTTGACTTATGTTTCTTCATTAGATCAGGTGTAGTTTTTAAGGAATCCTTTTCGGTTTCTTTTTCCACCTTATATTTACTACAATATTGCTTAAATGCATTCAGAGGATCCAAGCGTTGTTTTGCCTTCCATGCAATTTCACCATCCTTAACATCTAATATTTTTTCTTTTGGCTTGCCATCTTCATCTCTTAAAACGAGTTTCTCATATGTATCTTTGATATCTCCAGGTCGTAACAACCGTGATGCATCTGGAGGTATCTCATACCAGTTTTTCTTACCGAGAGCCTCATTAGTGTCTTGGCCCAAATATGTTAAATAACCAATTTTCTTTTCATACTCTTCTTTCTTTTCCTTGACTTCTTTATCATGCTCCTTGTTAGTGGACTGAACAGCATGTTCCAAATCTGAGAAAAAGTTTATATGTTCTTGGACTTCAGAATTGTTATCTGAAGTTTGTGGTGTAAGGTTGAGATCTATTAGCTTTTGTTTGCTTTTATTTTTGAGCACGCTCAAGCGAGCCTCGCGTTCCGCTCGCTCGATTCGCGATTTCTCTTGTTTTTCCTTTTCTGCAGCTTCTGCTTCATCTTTTCTTACTCTCGCAATGTTCTCTTTTGTTCTCACATGCCACCTAAGATAAAGATAAAAAAATATAGTACAAAATAGGTATTTAAGTATTTTACACAAATTGATGTGTTATTTTGCTAATAGTCTCTGTTCACCATCTGTTCACGCTGCTAGGGGAAATGATTTTATAAATTTGTTTACATTAGAATGAAGTAGCAAAAGAATCAAAGAAATTTGATTATTTTACCTTTTTTTAGGAAGAATATTCATTTTGGATTCATGTGCAGTAACTGTAGTCAATTAAACTCAAAGAGTATGTAATCACAGATCACTATTCACTATATTAGTTACTACGTAAATAATCACTACGTGATTAAACCTTTGATTATGTTTAAACTAATCAATTTATTATAATTTGTATTGAATAATGAATTTTTCTTTGAAACCCAAGTTCAAGTTGTCAAACACGTCAAACATAGACTAGGTAGGTAGAGGTACATTGTAGACCATAGATTATACAAGTGATTTACAGTGCGACAAGGCTATTTTGGCGCGTGGCGCAAGTATGAACTAACGACGCTATCTTGTGTTACTGATTGATAGTTCGCTCTGTCAGTATTTCACTATTGTATGTTATGTTGTTTTTGCTTACTATTAACTATTTTAAACTAAAATTGAAGTAAAATTGAGGAGATTTTATTTATGGCTGCCTTTGTTTTGGAACAGCGCCCTCCTTCAAGTGCCAAGAGAGCCTTGTCGGACTGTATATACTCTTTGTAACACCACAGAACTAACACTATTGGGATATGTCAATATCTATACAATAAAACACCACCACCACAGATAATATGCAAGTATGGTGCAAGATGGAAACAATGTGGAAACAATACAAACAGTATGATATAGCGCAGACTAACGAACACAGAACACTATACTCTCTAACGAGAGCTAACGAATAACCATCGAATAACCATTTTGTATACTATACTGTTACCTCATAGCGAATCATTGATCTATAATATATACCTCATAGCGAATAACGATAAAGGCCAACAACGTGCCAACAAACTTTGAGCTTATTTAGCTTTTGTGGAGTGTAAAAAGTGTAAAAGAGAAGAGTTTATTTGGAGCATACTGTCGTTTGAGGTCCACGATTTTCTACTTGTACTCCTATGAGCTTTTTATTTGGACAACGCCGACTTCAGAAGGAGCATGCCACGGGTGTGCCCGCGAAATTCAATTTTTTGTGGTTTTTCGCGGCTATGACAACCACAGACAGACAGAGACAGACAACCACCACAGACAACTTACACATTAGCTTTTCCTCTTTGAATGTTAGTTGTCTATGGTCCTCAATAAATGGCTGCCCTTTTTGCTCCCTTCGAAATATGAAGCGGTAGAGAGTATTGTGTTCTGTGATGAAGTGAAAATATACTGACGCTTTTGATAAATTATAATATTGTCGTCGTTTAGGAATATCTGCATAAATTCATTTATTTAACGCGTAATCGGGGACAAATGCAACACGATAATGTAAACGGAATCGGATAGAATCGAGTTTAACTTTGAGTGTTATTGCGTTTATTTGATTTATTTATCAACACTAGGTTATACTCGGTAAAGTATTTGCAAATAAGGGAGTAAATCCAGTTGTAAAATAGAATGGAAACTGTAGAAGACCATCCATCACTTGATATAGCGAACGTCATAAAACCAAATATAATTGAAGAGGAGAGTGTCGCCGAGTCGAATGTGTGTCACAAATCTAATGGTGTCGACTGCGACGTGCAGGCCGAAGGTGGGTTATCCGAGGCGAATGATGTTCAGGATGAGTTGGAGATGAAGCAGCCAAACGGGTCGGAGGTTGAGGGTGCTACTCCTGAAGATGCGATTGTGTCCGGCACGGGTGAAGCTGTCGCCGCGTCCGAAGCTGAGCCAGAAGTGCCCGTGGATCAGGAGGGTGTAGCACCCGACGAGCCAGACTCCAACATCACTGGCGACGCGGAAACTGAAGTTCAGCACGAAAATGAGCTGGCCCATGCAGAGGAAATACAACACGAAGTGATCACGGAAACTGTTATAGAGTCAGAAAAAGAGATATGTATCGAAGATGGAATAATAACAGATACGATGGTTGAAATGGAATCTTCAATATCGACTGTGCACTTTGAAACTGAAGTGCTCGTGGAGGAAAATGATGCTGATGGTAGTGATAAACTGCTCGCCGACAGCCAGGAGGCAGACCAAACAAATAATATCTTAAATGAATTGGGACCAAACATTGAACTGAGTGAAGTGCTTCGCTCATCTGACGTGAGTGAAAATGTAGAGAACAATAACGGTGCAGTGAAGCAGGAGATTTTTAATAAAGAAGAATTACTTGACATTTTGGAAGGTAATGATAACATGGAACAGACAGTTGATAAAGTCGTCGAAATTTCTACGCAAGTGCCTGATAAAATTAAAGAAGCTGAGATAGCTATGCAGCAGCTATCTAGACTTAAAACTTCCTCTAAGAGAAGAAGTGACCAAAAGACAGCAAAAAGTAAACGAGAAAAAACCAAGAGTCCTCTTAAAGATGCATCTAGAATGAGTAATAGTAGGAATTCTGAGAAAGTTAAGCGACAAACTGTAGCAGATCAAAAAGAACAGGATGCTCAAGTAGATAATAAACAAGTAGAGCTTCAAGCTGACTCTGAAGAACAGTCCCAACATGACACAGAGCAGGAGAGCCAGACAGAGGATGCAGAGGTCCAAGTGGACAATCAGCAAACCTCAGTCGTAGATCAACTGAAATCACATCCAGAAATTGTAAAAACACTTGTCATGGATTGGGAAGACGATCCCACTGAAAACAATGGTGAGAATGACGACACATTCAAAGAGGGTGAAAACTTTATAAAAGAGCTAGAAGAGCTCAAAAACAACCAGGAATCTGTCATTTCAAAAGTGTCATTAGATAGCACTGTAATTGATACAGCAAGTACTGAACCTACAGCCAAGTTAATTAAAACTGAAGAAGAGTGTCCCACCCGTAGAATAAGTAGAGTTATTAAGAAGAAAGTCATATTTGACCCTGACAATCCAGATACATTCACTAAAGGTAAAAGTAGTAAAACTAAAGAGACACAAGTCACAAAGGAGCAGACTCCCGCCAAAAAAGGAAAGTCAGATCAAACAATACAAAGGTCTAAATCAAAATCTCCGATATCCAAATTGCAGTGGAAAAAACCATCTGCTAAGAATAGCAAACAATGTAAAAGGTTGTCTGAAGTTGACAGATTACTAATGGATGAAGGAGCTGTGAACATGATATACCAACTTACTCCCGAGGCGCCCAAAGGCAAAAAAAATGTAAGAACTAAGGCAGAGTTCATTAAGAAAATACAAAGTTCTACTCCGGACAGTAAAGAAGCTATGAAGTTTCGAGAAAGAAAAAAGGAATCAAAGTATGAAGAAGGCGAAGCCAGAAAACTCCTCAGTGGAAAACATAGAACCTCTTTGAGTAGCTCTGTGAAATCTCCAGCAGTCAGTGAAGACTTTGAGACCCATAGTGCGGATGATTCTATAATTTACAGACGCCACTCTTCAAGCTCGTATTCCAGCAGTTGCATGAGCCCGCGGCGCCTCAGCGACGTTGAGGCGGGAAGCGCGCAGCAGCAGCACGCCACTCGACTATCCCAACAGCCGGTTCTAGAGCCTGAACCTGCTCCCAAAGAAACTGTCAAGGAGGAGACATCCTTCCAAACTGAATCACCTAAACCTATCACTAGCGAGATGATAAATAAGAATGATTGTTTATCTATAAAAGAAAAATTAAATTCCAAGTTATCCCTTGCTTTAAATAAAAGAAAACGAGAAAGTTCTAAAAACGAAAAGCCAGCCAAGCAAAAGAAAATAAAACCAGAGGAAATTGCACAGGGTTCCGTAAAGGAAGATGATAAGCTCAATCAATTTCAATTTATATCAGTAACGTTTGATCATAGATTAGCCCTAGTCGGTATTAAAAAAACTGGTTTAAAAATTTGTGTTGAGGTAAGAAGTCTCATGTTTTTCCCTTTTTTCTCAAGTACATAACTACAATTTGTCAATCGATGACTGATCATTTTTGAATGTTGAATGTTAATCAATATATTTCAGATTTTGAAGGAATTAGAAGAAGCAATGAACTACATTGACAATCGAGATGACATATCAGTTACTTTACTAGAGTCCCAGTGTGGAACTCTATGTTCTAGTTTGGACTTGAGTCTGCTGCTGGACGACAATAGACAAATAAGAGTAAATCATGCCTACGAGTTAGCAGACTCAGTCAGGTAAGAGTTTTGAATAGTCACAACTCACAAATAATGAATATTAAACTGATTCCAATGAAACTACACAGCTTAGTCCAAATATAACACTCAGGGCTAATAATTAACAAAATGTAAGTAGTAAATTGCTTGCGGCTCCTCCTGCTTGTAATTCGATTCTTCATCAACTCAACTTTTTTATCCTGAAAAACTTCAGGATAAAAATTTTTTTTTTAATTTTCCAATATTTGAGTGAGAGGGTGAACTGTGCAGGCTGGTGCTGCGGTCGCTGGCGCGGCACCGCAAGCTGGTGGTGTGCGGCGCGTGGGGCGCGTGCGCGGGCGTGGCGCTGGCGCTGGTGGCACTGAGCGACGTGGCGCTAGCGTCGGAGCGCGCGTCCTTCTGGCTGGCCGCCGCCGCCGCGCCCGCGCTGCCCGGCGCCGCTGCGCTCACGGCGCGCTGCCCGCCACTGCCGCAGGCTCTGGTACGATGATCTTAACAATGGCTGCTTGGCCACTGTGCAACAAACAAATAGCTAATAACCATAGCTGGGCATTAACTCGTTAATCCGTTAATCGTTAATTAACGAAGTTAACATTTTGATTAACAGATTAACTTTTAAGTTAACTTTGAAAAATTTTAACGGACTCATTAACTTCCGTTAATATGCAGAAGTCTGTTAATCGTTAATCCAATGCCCTACTATTAAAAACTACTACATAAAGGGGAATGTTCGTTAATGTTCATAAAGGGCACATGACACATTTGAATTATACAAGTTTTTGTTTTGTTCCTAACCTATCAACTTCCAGAACCTAAACCAACAGGTTTTATTAGTTCACTAACGCAAAGATATAAAAATGCAATTTTACACATAAGTATTAACGGATTAACGATTAACGTTAACTTGCGTTAATTCTTCCGAAATGTAATGCTATAACGCTTAACGAAGCTAACTTTTTTTGTAACGGATTAACGATTAACGAAGTTAACGTTTTGATTAACGGTGCCCAGCTATGCTAATAACAAACCAAAAACACAAAATTAGACTAAAGGCACATGTTGTGTCGTTTACCTTACTTACCAGAGACACCAGGCCTAAAAGACTAAAAAGATCCATCATAGCTGACCTGTGGTCACTGAAACCCAGTAAAAGCTCTTATAAAAAGAGCCATGCCACAATCACACATCCAGTCTGCTAATAGTCAAACCACTGATACCAGAAAGATAAAAAATAACAAAAAAAAAACTGCTACAGTGCAGACCTCTAAACTGTTTAACACCTACTTCGCTCTAATATAGTATCTGGATCTGTTGTGGATTCTAAAGACCTTTTTTTTCTATCAGATTTGGTTCCGTTAGAGTAGAATCATTTAAATTGCCATGTAATTAAACCACTGCTGCCAAATTAAACATATGCCACTTAAACTATACTTTCACAGTGTTCGATTTAGTTGAGTAATTGAATACTTAACAATTTTCAGGTTAACGACTTGGTTATATTTGGGCGTCGCCTGTCTGCGGCGGAGGCGCTGCAGGGCGGGCTGGTGAGCCGCGTGCTGTGGCCCGACAGATTCGACGATCAAGTGCTGAACATCGCCAAGGACATCGCCGCGCAGCCGCTACAGGTGAGTTCATCATGATCATCCGTTTTGACGTGAATTTCACTTTTTGAGCTACCCACCATGGAAGTTAAATTCACGTCAAAAACCGAAAACTGATGATTGATGATCATTAAAGCAAAGGTTGTAGATGTAACACAGTATGAATACGTGTGGTATGTGTCGTCTACATCTAAAATTTAAAGAGACTACTCAATAGCTAAAGTATCAAACAGAAACTCAATTTCAATGGCAGTGTCCACAAACTTTTTTATGAAAATATATTTAAGACAAAGTATATCTTTGTTCTAGAATCTAGATGGATCCTTTTAATTTTATATGTTAAGTTTAATTATGGCACATCAATTCTTTAGGCGTTTTCTTGTTTTTTGAGTATTTATACGGTGTACACTGTACAAATTGTTCATTTGAATCGTAAAATCTGTTAATAGTCGTCATAACTATAATCGTCGCTGACGGGCTGACAGTAAGCTCTCCAGCCCTTCCCGCGGTACAGCAGCTCCGATATCTGCACGCGCGCGACGCCTCCGCCGTGGACGCACATGTGATTCCTCGGGCACAGGCACGACTGGTAGAGCGCGAGCTGGTCGTCGTTCACGTTTCCGCAGAAATCGCCGCTCTTGCACAGCGGCAAGGACGCGCATTGGTACGTCGTCGCGTCGTCGCCGTCGGACGCGTTCGCGCTGCGCTTCCAGTAGTTGGGGTAGCGGCACCGGCACTGCAGGGTGATGGTCGGCGGCGTCAGCTGTATGTTCTCGTGGTGCAGCTCCTCCAGCTGGTCGGGGTTCATTCGCTCGTGCGCCGTCGCCACGGTGAGCGGCGCCTCGTTGACGGAGCACTCGCGCCACCCGGTTACTGGACGACAGAACTGCAATAAAAATATATACTCTTTTTCCGCGGCTTCCCACGCGTGGATTTCGAGATTTACAAATCGCGCAACATTAGATAGAGATAATCCCATTCTTGTTCCTGTTTCTGCTCTTTTTTTTCAAATCTATAAGGAAATATAGATTACCAATGAGATTACAGCTATATTGACTATATATTGATTATGTATTGACGGTAATATTTTTTTCACAATGTACGAGCGTTCACATGATGTTAAATGATAAGCCTACGTAGATTGCTCTGTTGTCATTGCTAGCCTATTTAGTATTTATACTTTGATAACTTAAAAAAATACCCGGCTCAGTGTGTTGTGGGCTTCTTCACAGCGGCAGTGCGCGTTTGGAACCCTTGTGAACTTAGTTTTTAGTCGACTTGTAGTTATCACCATTCTTATGCAACAAATATCATACCGACGTTTCGCAAGAGACTGTATGTTAGGCCTATGTGAAGTAAAGATATTTTGAGTTTGAGTTTGACGCAGTGCGTCCCATAATATGGCACTGCAATATCACACGACACACTGCTGCTCATTTTGCACAGTTACCACGTTAGCGGACAGTGAACTCCGAACCGAACCACAAGTAAATGTCGGTTTTCTTGTTAATATTTCGCGGGAACCGTGGAATTCTTCAATGTGGAATGAAAATATGAATAACACGAGGCAGGGAAGTAACAAACTTTTACAGTTGAAATATAATACCTAGCCAAATTCCTAATATTCAATGCGCTTTTTCAAGCGTCGTCGCTGCCTCGGCAGTGGACAGTATACCTGTAGTAGCGCGCGGTTGTTGAGCTCGACGGTGTGGGAGCGCGGCGCGCGCTCGTCGCAGCGCAGGCGCCGGTCGCAGCGGCACAGGCGCACGAGCGCGGAGCGGCGCCAGTAGCGCTGCATCAGCGCGGAGCACGCCTGCCGCGCGCCGCACGCTGGCAGGCTGCGCTCGCTTTCGTCCTAACGAATATATGAGTGATACTAGTTGTCGCGTCTATTGGACATTCGTTGCTGTGTGCGCTTACTCAATACTCATGTCACAAAATTTATAAATTAATAATTATTTTGCACTCAATATGCATAGAAATTTAGATCGCGCGGGCTCTTTACCATCAACTCATAATACTCATTATGTTGTATATTGTCAAGATTTATTTCTCTATGTTGTCAAGAAAAGGTCAAGAAAGGACAACAAAATGACAAAGGTTCCAATTTCTTTATTCCAGGTATGAAACCCTAAAAATGAGTACAAAGGTGCATTATTATTAATCCTATACCTTTAAACGAGCAATGCTTGTATATATATATATTTCTATATAATCTGGATCTCGGAAACGGATCGAGCGATTTTCATGAAATTTAGTATACAGGGGGTTTTGGGGGCGATAAATCGATAAAGCTAGGATTCATTTTTGGAAAATGTCGAATTCACCAAAAAAAAATTGACTCCTGCTGCCATCTATTAGCCCGTAGTTATACTACCGAGCGAAGCTCGGTCTCCCAGATATTATTTTATTAATAAGTTCCAGCTACAAAACGCTAACTAGAAAACGTTTTCGTCTAGAAACTGGACAAGTATTTTAAACATAATAAAACAAAACCCCTGTTCAATAAGGAATATTGACTGAGGACTGACCTCCTACTATTTCTATAGTATACTGTTTAAGTATATAATATGAATAATACTTACCAAACCATAGTAATATAGAATCGGTTCATCACCTTCGTCATTCGATTGGGTATTCGAAACTGAAATTAGTAGAAACAAAAACTTCAATGGATCCATATTTTCGTTGAACCCAAACTACGAGTAACATTTCATAGTGATTTTAAGGTCATAACCTACATTGATAAGATAAATTAATTAAATATGTTTAACTGCAAATAAACCATTCAACTTAAGTCAGGAGTATGTAATATGCTTGAAGAGAAATTATATGTTAAAGAACTATTTTATATTTAATTATAAAATACATATTGTACAGTATGGGTCAAAAATGCATATACAGGGTTATATAAAAATACCAAATCGCTATCGGTCTGTAGTTGTTTACATAAACACTAGCAAATTTTGTTCTACGACTTTTCAAAATTTAGTATTAATTTATTTCATACATTAAAATGTTATTTCTGTAAAGTGACATTACACTTTCTACCCTCGATGATGCGCCCCACTCTGTCAAACTCTATACGAATCGAATGAAACATCAGCGATTTCGACAGAGTGGGCACGTCTTCGTGGATTGACATATCTATAAGTATCTAAAGAAATGAGGAAACTAAAAAAACGGTATTCGGTAAACGGTATCTAAAGTCTTTTCAACGAAACGCGAGACCAGACGTAAACAAAAGCCCATCATTTAGTAGTAGCGACGACGGAACAAACAAAATATGACTATCTCTTTCTATCTTGTTTGTTTGCTATCTGCCGCACCGCTCACGACTTTCGCTTTCAAGGTCAAAGCATGTCATGGGGGTTATCGTAAACATTTGGATAATATTTTATATTTTATTTTGTTCCCCTAATCATAAACCTAGAATAAATATTTTAATTGACGCGTGATATTGACGTGTCACTTGTCTCAACATTCGAAGCGACTGTATAGAATAGCGTCCATTCGCGTGGATGGCGTGGCGCTGCATGACCTGACGTGCCACTCAGCGTGCTTCTAGTGAGGCACTGAAGTGGCGCGTAACACGAAACTTTCACTTATGTTAAATCTAGTTTCAAGATATCATTAAAAAAATTCAAACAATACGATATTATTGTCAAAACATAAATTTATTTTAAATTTGAAAAATTAGTATACGTTAAAAAGGTTGCGCAACCCTGCTTAAGCGAATGACCTGGCAGTCGGTTTGTTTACGTCTGGTATCGCTCGAGATTGAATAGACTTTAGTGTATGTAGTAGTATGTACTTATTTGAATTTAAGTATATTTGTTATAGTATTGCACCACCTGCAGTCCGTGGTTCCTCTGTATTTTCCTTATCTGTAGGTTGCCTGGAAGAGATCGCTACTTAGCGATAAGGCCGCCTTTTGTACTAGTTAATTTTTACTTCTTAGTTGTAATATTATTTTGTGGTGTACAAATAAAGTGTTAAATAAATAAATAAATAAATAAATATTCTTTTGTTACAGGCTATATTACTGAAGAAAAAGCTGCTCAGTCTGGCTGCCGGCAACAACGAAGCCGAGCTCGCATTCCTCGCGGCGCTGGAGCTGGAGCGCGACCTGCTGGTGGAGTACTGGACGTCCGTGGAGGGGCAGGAGCTGCTGCGAGCCACGCTGGACGCCGCCTAAACCACCACTCTTCTTTGACCTCGTTGACTCAATTTATAACTGTGCCTTTGGACCTTCCCAAATAAAGTACCCAACCGACGCTTATAAAAGGGAATTTTAATATTTTATTCAAATTTTTATTAAGTAATTTTACCTTTTTTTAAAATTATTAAATGCATAATTGTATGCATTTCAAATTTTATCGAATCTTTTATAATATTTCTTGTATACCAGCAAAATTTACTTCACAATAAAAACATATATTTTGTTGCAACCAATTTGTACACTAATTAACATAAATTGACCAGTCTCCTTGCACAAGTTTCGGGGATATGCACAGTTCCAATTGCACAGTTATAAACAATTAACCTACCTACCGCAATCCAGGCGCGCGCGTTACTGACATTCAGTGTACTAACAAAAATTATGAACTTACTAGCTGTTGCCCGCGGCTCCGCCCGCGTGAATTTCGGTTTTTGTGGGAACGATGGATTTTTCCGGGATTAAAAGTAGCCTATAATCCGGGTTATAAGCTATCTATGTTCCAAATTTCAGCCAAATCGGTTCAGTAGTTGCGGCGTGAAAGAGTAACAAAGATCCATCAATCCATACTTACAAACTTTCGCGTTTATACAGGGTTATATAAAAATACCAAATCGCTCTCGGCCTGTTTTTGTTAACATTAAAACTAACAACTTTTATTCTACGATTTTTTACCCGATATTTTGAGAAACATCAGATATTCAATATTTTACAGAGATACTCTACTTGTTCCTAGTCTGTAATCTAACATCGGCAAGTGGCAACAGCGAACTCGCAACAGTGTAATGTCACTGAAATAACAATAAACTGCATTTTGAAAAGTCGTATAACAAAAGAACAAAAGTTGTTAGTGCGTTCATGAAAACAACTACGGGCCGAGAGCGATTTGGTATTTTTTATATAACTCTGTATAACCCTATTAGTAGGGATAGGATAAAAGATATCTGTCAATCGGCCACGAAAAAAAATCTTTAGCCCATCGTTCAACATCTAGCCGATTCTGTCTGTCGGTTCGTGCGTGCATTGTTATCAAAAAAAAATATCTACTATCAACTTAAAACAGAAGTAACTACTGTTACTGATAAGCAACGTGTGTTGAAATCTTATTTGTTGATGGAGTGTGTGTAAATAATGAAATTATATCGCAGATTGCATTATTGAATGTTACATATTGGTAAATAAACGGATAAATAATTGAGAAATAAGGTAAAATTGTTTAAGGTAAGGTCAGTTTAAGTGGTCTAAACTAATTATGATGTAATTTACTGATGAATATTTCTTATTTCTTGGTTTTAAGAGACTGTATGAGAGCGTGGCGAGACTGAACGAATGAACTTCTTAGCTCCTCAAAGCCGTCAGTCCGTACGAAGTCGTAGTTAAATTAGTTTATTAGTTGTGGGTGGCTAGAGTTAATTCAAAGTGCGTGTGCAAGAATATAATATTCACTTTTGTTATGTTATATTATACTTAGTCATAAGATGCATCTAGGGGTGTTTATAATAAATACACTTACGTCGTCTCTTCTTGTATCGGTGTTGTAGAATAATGATTGCGAAATCAAATATATCGTAGTTCGCCATATCATAGCGCGAATGCAACATTGAGAAACCGGTACTGGTAGATGGAACTTTTCACTACTTCAAGTAGCTATCAGATCATCATTACCATTAATGGTGCCAATTGTGTCTTGACAAATCTCATAACTAAACTATTTTGAAGCTTCTAAATACTATCGTTTTCCATGCATTATTTTAGATTATTCAAGTTAGTTTAGAGATTTGGCATAACAGAAGTGGCACCATTATGTAAGCAAGAAACAAAAATAATATATTTATTTCAAAACATAATGCCACACATAAAACAATGTACACACTTATGTACTAAAACGATGTCTGAAGCTTCCACCACCTAGGCAACAAATACTAGACTGTTGCCCAAGTGACGGAAGCACCAGACGCCGCCTGTTATGTGTGGCACAACCTAGAAATGGGCCCCAACTCAGCATAGCATATGTACCAAACCTTGTCTGATATTTAAAAATATTTCAAAACTTTACATATTTCTTATAACTTTAAATATTTCAAACATCTTTACGAAGTGAGGTGAAACATGAGAGTCATCCAAAATATTGAATTTTGAGCTAATGGCAACCGTAACACTCAAGGTTTTTGTTGAAGGCGTGTAAAGGTAGCATAGTTCTTGAGTTTGGATGACACTAGCACACCAAGGACATAAACCTTGTATAAGCCGTTCGAAGACGCTTTGCCGATGACTCCCCTCCCGCTTCATACGACCGCAACCCGCGGACGTCTGATAACAGACGAGCGCGGGTGGCGGGTAGACTAACAATAATTATTCTTAAAAAGCCTTCTTGATTCTTTTACATTGACTTGTTTTTTTATTTTCTATATTCTATCAGGGCATTTTGGGTAGAAATAACATGTTTTATTTATGATACAAAACTTGATTTCCTTTTTAAAACCAGAATATCTTCTACCTACCAGTACATCTTATCCAAGTAATGGTTTTTTTCATTCCGTAAGCAGTTCAAAACACCAGAACATAGAATAAGTTGCATGATTGTGTATGAGTTATGACAAATTCTGTATCAGATACGAAGATCTACGATATTTTATTAATGTTATGTTTTGATTATTATTAATAGCATAAAACAAGTTTCCTTATTATGGAAAAAGACTGCTTTGTTTTATTTGAATAATAATAAACTATACATTTTTGGAGACTGGCAGTTTTGAAAGCAGTTACAAAAACGGTAGATTTTGTTAGACATTAATTAATATAATAGAGTTTGTTGTAGATTATATTGTTTATCTATGTTTATCATTTAGATTATATTAATAAAATATTTGCAGAGCCAAAGTTCACATGGAATATTTCAATGTTTAAAAGAACAGCCTTTATTTACATTTTTATTTTACATTAAATTAATACACTGATTTTGGTAGGTGCAATTCATTCCTTTTGTGTACGAAAAAGTTATTTTCTTTTTAGGTCTATTAGCAATCAGTAATTTCGGATCAGATTAAGATTTGTTTAGATTTAAATAGGTACACAAAGAGTAAGTTACATACATAAGTATAGAAATAACTTATTTCTGATGTTTCTTGAGAAAAATAAAGTGCCTTTCATAGTATTTATCATTTTCATTTATCCCTCAACCCTGACTGATGAATTGCTCAAACAGCTTCAGGCGGGGAGCAAAGCAACCCAAGACCTCACATGTCTAATGTCTATACACTAGAATAACTAGATAGCTGATGGTCATATTTTACACGTAAATGATCGATTCGAATGTGTCTTTTTCGGATCTTGCTCCGCTGGCTCTTTCAGTAGAATTTTCTTTTTCTTAGGCCACTTTCAGTAGAATTTTCTTTTTCTTAGGCCCAGTTTCCATCAAAGCGGAGCGGATCTGTGTCTGAGTAACCAATTAGATTTCGTCATTTACGAAGAAGAGATGTCGAAACGATGCAATCGGATTGGTTACTTAAACAGCTCCGCTCACTTTGGTGGAAACTGAACCTTACGAGGATGAATTCCGATAAGGCAAACCGTTTCAAACGCTAATTCTGTATGTAAGGACCACGTAAGGACCTTAATTTATACAGGGAGTCCCACGGCAATGCCGCGGAAGTACCTTAAATATTATAGATGGAGCATTTTACTGAAATACTTCAATTTGATTTCAAAAACAATTTAAATCTCATTCAGATTTTTGGATTATTGAATAGGCTTAAAAATTGAATGAATTGAGTGAAGTTTTGTACTAGGGAGTTCAAAACTATACCTTAATCCCAGAAGAATAAATTAACAACACTTGAATTTTTAACAAACGGCTTTTAATTTCCGTTCACACTTTGTCACTGACATTGGATATAATGGGTTTCGGTCTCGACTTGAACAGCAGCTTCTTTTTGACTATGGCTTTCACTTTATAGGCGTGTGAGTCGCCTTCGGAAGCTTTTTCGATGACTGCCATCGGTTGTTCGAGCGCGACTTCTTTGCCGTTGAGCACGTGGTGGCCGAGCACCAGCACCGGGTGACGGTTCCTGCTGAAGTAGTGCAGGTCCCCCACTACGGTCGGCCCGCGCTGATTGTCCTTTTTCATTTGTATAAGACCCTGAAGCTCAATAATCTTCCATTCAGGGACTCCTCCCTCGGTTTCCGTTTTGCTGGAACAAATGAAAAAGTGAGTTACGCGGACCAAAAAATCAAAAATCATGAATAACTGGTATGGGGACGTAAAATAAAACAAAAACTATGATTTTGAAAACCTGACATTTATAATGATTTAAAAAATTACTGGGATTTCTAAATACGACGTCAGCTTCTGAAAAAAAAAAATTTAAAGATAACAAAATATTCAAATAAAACAACAAGAAAAATAATAACGACAAACCACTCTTTGCCTTAAGCGCCTTCAAATTTGCCGCAAAGTGTTGCAAGGTAGCAGCACGTCTGTAGCGCTGCAGCCGCACTGCTGTCGCTAGGTTTGAAAATCGTAGTGTTGTGCAGTTTTACGATGAACTCGATATTTAGACTTGTACAAAAAAATACGTGCGCTCAATTACTAGTCGATCGATGAACGATGCGTGGCTGCAACCGCGAGTTGTTTATTTACATAGACTTACAAAGTAGCGTGGCGCTACAGCGCGGCACTTTGCTGCTTATTTGAAGGCGTCCTTAAAACAATAATAAAGATAAGCAGAAGAACATTACTATGGTTTGTCGAGGGTAGCGGGTGGGCTCAGTAGCGGAACTTCTTGAAGAGCGGGTGCTTGTTCTGCGAGCGGCGGTGCTCCAGGTACAGCGCGTCGTCGGCGCCCGCCAGCGACGCCAGGCTGCCGCCCGCGCGCCGCGCCGCGCCCGCGCCGCCCGCCGCGCCCTCGCGCTCCTCCTCGCAGTCCGTCTCCGACGCCGCGAGCACCTGCACAGTGCACCCCCGCCATCAGCGATAATAATAATAATAATAAACTTTATTTGGGTTAGGAAATGGACACAGATAAATACGGAAAAACAAAATTACAAAGTCAAGATAATACTAAAACTAAAGAAACCTGTGACCAGAAAACCCAAAAAGGGGCAACGACCGATCGTATCCAGCAGCAGGCGCAACCGAAACATAAGGTCTACCAGTGTTACGCTTCAGTTACATTCGAGTCTCGTGGCTTGCCTCGCGTCTCGCGCGGGCCGGTCACGAGACGAGCTGCGGGACGAGCCACGAGTGGCTGTTTACACTCATCTCGCATCGCATCATCTCGTCTCGGGGCTCGCGCGCAAGTGTAAATCCAGCTTCATTATTACCACTGCATGTAATGCAATGTTTTGTTTCATATAGAAAACTAAATATCACGCATAAAACAACAAGGTGGATGCTTTTCTATGCTCATGATATTGGTAATTGGATTCAAATGAACATTTGAATTATGGAAGGAGGATAAGTATAACAATTTTTGATAATGCCGTAATTTCAATCCACATAGACGCGCCCCACTCTAATAAAATCTCTCTGTTAATTCGATTTCGTGTAACGCGCGGTTCATTGGTAACCGCCATCAGTCAATCAACAATATTATAAAGTATGCATCATTTTTTTTTATTTTATTTACCAGCCAACAACGACAGTTCATGACCAATCTGCCCAATTAATTGGTGGAGAACTGTAGGTTATATCGTTAGTAAAATTCGAAGCAAACATAGATAAGTGAAACCACCTGCTGCAACAACATTCCTTGCTCCTCCCTCGTCCCATAAAACATGTCCGGCTCTTGATCCATTCCTTTAAGTTCGGTTATCACCTGTAAGAAAAACATTTAGTGTAACAATTTAAGACTGAAAATAAAACAAATTTCACAATCTATGCCTTGTAAACTACTGAACTGATTTTGTTGAAACTACCACAGTTCACTTAGTTGAAGTAATCATATTTATTGAAGTACTGCTATTACCTATGTAAACTTTACCTTGTAAGTACAATCTTGGTAAAGTTTACCATGTAAGTATAACCTTGGTAAAGTTTACCTTGTAACTATAACCCTGGTTGACGAGGAACCGCTGTCGCTTGCGGCTGTACGCCATCTCCAGCGTGTCCTGCGACACGAGCGTGTAGAAGAACGCGTTGTACTCCTCCGCCAGCGCGCCTTTCTTGGCTCTTAGAATACGACCTGTCGTCAAAGATTTCAGTTACAGATGAGCTCATGTGAGTATTTAACGTAAACATTATACATATTATAAGCAAAAAGTGTCAAAATTCCTATCAGCTGCCATAGAGTTCTTATAGTCTCTGTAAATCTCTACGAATATGATACCAAAATACTAACCCCCTATATATAATATAACTATATTAAGTGCATAGCTGGGCATTAACTCGTTAATCCGTTAATCGTTAATTAACGAAGTTAACATTATGATTAACTGATTAACTTTTAAGTTAACTTCTAAAAATGTTAACGGACACGTTAACTTCCGTTAATATGCAGAAGTCCGTTAATCGTTAATCCAATGGCTACTATTTGCATTACAAATGTGAATATGAGTTTGTTACGCTTTTACGTAGAAACAACTTAGCCGATCAATATGAAATTTTGTACACATATTTTCAAAGATAATGCGAAGTACATTAATTATTATTATTAATTATTTTTTATCTTCAGGGTGAATTGTAAAATGAACTCCAACATGTTAGTGTTCATGAAAGGCCAACCTAGCCAAACCTAGCCAACCTAACTTTCAGACCTTTAGGGCCAAAACCAACAGGTTTTATTAGTTCACTAAAGCAACGATATAAAAAAGCAATTTTACATAGGTATATTAACGGATTAACGATTAACGTTAACTTGCGTTAATTCTTCCGAAATGTAACGCTTTAACGTTTAACAAAGCTAACTTTTTTTGTAATGGATTAACGATTAACGAAGTTAACTATTTGATTAACGGTGCCCAGCTATGATTAAGTGTGTTTTAGGACCCGTTTTCAGACAATTTCAAACTGTTGCAACGATAAACCAACTCACCTAACCGCTGCGCCTCCTGTCGCCTGGAGCCGCCGTGCGAGGATATCTGGATGAGCACGTTCGCCTCGGGCAGGTCGAAGCTGGTGTCCGCCACCTTGCTCACGAAGATCGTGTTGACCTTGGGGTTGAACTTGAAGTTCTGCAGGATCTGGATGCGCTCGTTCTGCGACGTGGGCCCGTAGATGTACGGCTTGTTCATCTTGACGGCGTAGTGGCGCAGCGCGAACACGTTGTCCGAGAACACGATCGTCTTGTCGCCGCGCCGCTCGTGGTAGCGGATGAGGAACTGGCACGCGCGGAACTTAGACGGGTTCATGACGTACAGCAGCATTTTCTTATTAATTCTGTAAACGAAATCGAGGCATTCAAATCATTTCTAGTATTATATTTTCACTGATAAGGAACTGGGATACGGGCATCCGAACGATTTACATTGGTGCCATTTCTGTTGCTGTGCAAAATTGAAGTGTCTAAAAACGCGCTTTGAAAAAATTTGCATTTTAAGAGATATTGCACAACAGAATTGGTACAATTGTATCACTTGGTGAAAGATTAGAAAGTACAGCATAATATAACTAACAAGTAGTGGTCTATATGAAATAAATAAAATATAAAGAATAGGTTCCTTCTTTACCCTATGGGTACGGAACCCTAATGAGCAAAAGACAATCATGATAAATGAGATAAAAAATTACATTCGAAAAGTGATTATGTACGGGAATGACACACTCGTTCGGATAGGTTGATTACGCGACTAATCGATGACGATGTAATTACCATATTTCTTTTAGTTTTCAATCAGATAGCAATAGACAAGATAACATGGCCGCGGCAGTAGACAAGATATTTACTTCTGCACGAGGTACTCGCGGTAGAACTCGGGCATCATGGGGCACCACACCTCGGCGCACTGCACGCGCGCGATGTAGCCCTGCGCCTGCAGCTCCAGCCAGTTCGCCTCGTACAGCTTCGGCCCGATCAGGAAGTTCAGGTCCGCGATCTTGTCGTCCTCGCGCAGAAGCGTCGCGGTCAGACCTGGCAGTTACAATGTGCCTGTTCAGTTGGTGTACAGTTCGACCCATCACGGCGAGTATGAGCTGTGAGCGTACCCAGCTTGGCGTGCGAGTGCACGATGGTGAGCACGCGGCGGAACATCTTGGCGGGGATGGTGTGCACCTCGTCCAGCACCACCAGCCCCCACTCCTGCGCCTGCAGCCACTTCATGGTCTGCTCCGCCTCCCACGAGCGCCGCTGCCCGTGCGTGATCATGGAGTACGTCGTGATGAGGATCCCCGCGCCCATCGGCTTGTCTTTCGCTTCCGATGTGAACCTGCATCGGACCAGTAAAAGAGCGTCAGAAGAACATCAAGATATTAGTTAGTGTTAGTTGCACAGCACGAGCGCGCGCTTGCGCACCGTGCACACCGCCGTCACGCCCACCAGCGACTTGCGGGCGTCGAGAGGCGATGTACAGTTCTCACCGACATATCATGCTGTCGTCGGCGGTGGACCAGCACTTGAACTGCTGCTTCCACTGCTCCACCGACACGCCCGAGTTGCACAGCACGAGCGCGCGCTTGCGCACCGTGCACACCGCCGTCACGCCCACCAGCGACTTGCGGGCGTCGAGAGGCGATGTACAGTTCTCACCGACATATCATGCTGTCGTCGGCGGTGGACCAGCACTTGAACTGCTGCTTCCACTGCTCCACCGACACGCCCGAGTTGCACAGCACGAGCGCGCGCTTGCGCACCGTGCACACCGCCGTCACGCCCACCAGCGACTTGCGGGCGTCGAGAGGCGATGTACAGTTCTCACCGACATATCATGCTGTCGTCGGCGGTGGACCAGCACTTGAACTGCTGCTTCCACTGCTCCACCGACACGCCCGAGTTGCACAGCACGAGCGCGCGCTTGCGCACCGTGCACACCGCCGTCACGCCCACCAGCGACTTGCCCGCGCCGCACGGCAGAACGATCACCCCCGACCTGAGGGAGATCCTTTATATGTTAGTCTGTACGTGACATCTCAGTTGTGCGACGTTGGTGCAGAATATAGAAATAATGATATTTTTTTTTTTTTTAGCTTTTAGCGATCTTTATTGAACAGGGGCCGTATCACCATCTCTCAGTAATGGTGTAGTATTTTTTTCATAATATGTTTAATTAATCTGTTCTACTATGTTTGTATGAAAATATCAAAACAGTACTCCAGCATTATTGCTTTAGAGATGGTGGTACGGCCCCAGTACTTGTCAATATCAGATAATACCTATTTACGACTTTAAAAGAACGAAAGAAATGTTACCTCGCACGTCCGTTTCCGAACATTTTGCGCAGACTCTTCTCCTGGTAGGGCCGCAGCACGGCCGTGGGTTTCAAGTCGATGTTGATGTCCGGGTTCACGCTGTCGTTACGGAAATCGTACTCCGCCAGCAGCGGATATTCCAGTTCGATACATCGCTTTTGTATCACCTTTAAAAATTACGGTAGGTGTGATATAAGGCAACGCCAAGCAATCGTCAAATCAAATCAAGAAAGCAATCTCTTCATTGCAATACGCTTTCGAAAACTAAGAAATGTATGGGAAAACATATCTGCAACGGTAGATTGACTCAATCATGTGATTTATTTTATTCAAATCAAAATATTGATTTATTTAACTCATTATTGAAACAATATTCATTCAATAATAAATAAAATTAAAAAAAAGAAACAAATGAAATCGAGCAAATAACGAAAAAGTTAAAATTAAAGCAATTTAATATTCGTGATTAGACAGACTGTCTGTTATTTCACATAGGCCTAACGTACGGTAAACGTCAATGTGATATTTGTTGCATAAATTGTTATAGCTACAAGGCGACTTAAAGCAAAGTTTAGGAGGGTTCAAACGTAGAAGAATCCCGCAACAAACTCAGCCGGGTTATCTTCTTTGTTATCACCATGTCACAATGGCTCTTAAAAACTAATTGAGCTAGTATAATTACAGCAGATTTCAAGTTTATCCTACAAACTTACGCAAACAAGCTCATAGTAATAGCGATGAGAAATGGTGCTAAATCGGTAGTTACTCGAGCGTCGCGAGGACCTATTGCATTGTAAATATTAGGTGCTAAAATGAAAAGAAGAGTATATGAAGTTTGCTATTTCAGTGGTGGGGGAAGCTAATACTAAATTTTTTGAAAATCAAAAATAAAATCTGTCAATGAAAGTATACTTAAGCACGACAGACTTCTCAACGTCAAATTATGACGCGCTCGAGAAAAAATTTTCAAAGTCACGATTTTTTTTCCTTCCCCATCACTGAAATAGCATCATACAAGCTCATTTATTTTAGCATCTTATATTTAAAATCCAATAGGTCCCGACGACGCTCGAATAACTACCAAAATTCCCTCGTGGGCTCCCCTACTTATTATAGCGCAGCGCGCCTGGATTAGTTGACTCGGTATACCTCTATCTTGTCTGGGTCCACTTCAAAGGCCACCGCAGTGTTTTTAGCAGTAATGTCAGTGTTTTCGTCTTCCTCGTCATCCTTGTCCAGCTGTTGGTAGAACTGACTGATGTCTTCAGGAACTGCTCCATTTGCAGCCTGTTTCTCTTCACCTAAGGGGTGACATAAATAAATAAATACATCAGGACATTGTACACATCACAATCTAGCCCAAGTAAGCGATAGCTTGTGTTATGGGTACTAGATAACTGATAAATATAATATAATATATTGAAAAACACCCAGACACCAGAAAACATCCATGCTCATCATACAAAAATTTTATTTTATATATTTTTATAAAATTTTAGTTTATTTTATTAAATATTCATTCTTTATTCAAAATAAAAATTGTATCTAATTAGTTCTGTTAGAGTTCCTAATTATTAACTTGTGCACAGCTCATGGCACTAAGCAAACAAACACAAAAGCATAGGACTTTTTGATGAAGAGTTTTCTTAATTTGCTTGAATACGATTTGGCTCACATACAACTTAATATGAGATGAATATTCAAAGCTTTCAAAGGTTCATAAAGATCAGTGATAAATTCCTTTAACATCACAGCTGTTTGCTGGAGATGTCGATGAAATGACAATATAACATCTTGCTTGCCTACACTGTATATGAGGAAGTAGCAACTAACCAGGTCTAGCAGTGGAAGCAGTGGCAGGTTTGTTGGGAAGAGCTGAAGCCAGCAGATCATCCTCTCCATCTCGTCGCAGCCTACACTGCTGGATCACTGGGTCTTTCAGCAGCTTCTGGAGCACTTCTACGTGCTTGCTTTCTACTAAATATCTGTAAATTTTTTATTCATGTGTCCATATTAAAATATTAACATACATTTTGCACTTAGTTACTTCTGCATGGATTTCGATTAAAAACAAAGAAATACACATTCCATCACTTTTGTTGCTTTCACCATTAAGTTGTTTAAAATTATCAAATTGCGGATGATGATTTATGGTTCCATACCCAAAGGGCAAAAACGGAACCCTATTACTTAAACTTCGCCGTCCGTCCGTCTGTTACCAGGCTAAGAGATACCTGAAGAACTGTGAAAGTTAGAAACTTGAAATTGTCACAGAATAATGTATTTCTGTTACTGCTAGAACAACAAATACTAAATAATAGAATAAAATTAATATTTAAGGGGGCTTCCATACAACATATTTTTATGTGATTGTTTTGACTGTTTTTGCTTGATATTGACAACAGCAACAGATAGACGCTTAAAATATTCATGGAATATTTAATTAGTATACATTAACATTAAAAAGTAAATGATTAAATTAAAATAAAACAAATATGGGGGGCTCCAATACAGCTTACGTGAGTTGTTTTTGAATTTGGTGGGCAGAGATGTTTATTTTAATACTATTGAGAAAGTCTTGATGGTATGGAACCCTCAGTGCGCGAGCCCGACTCGCACTTGACGAATTATTAGGGTTCCATACTAAAATGGTTAAAATGGAACCCTTATTTTTTTAACCCTTTAAAAACTAAACAATATAGGTAAAATACGGCACCTGTTATGCTTGAGAACAAGCTTCACTTTCCCATAAGACAGTGTGCAGAGTTGTATGAACTCTATGATGCCGGCTGGAACAGCGCACTTGCTGAGCCTCTGCAAATACTCCACAATATCATTGGTCTGCAAGCCCACCGACACAGCAGCATACAAACTATAAGCTGTCAGCTTGTACTCATGTATGTGTTGAGGTCTGCAACAAAAATCACACTTTAATGATAAAGGGTTTGTGTGTGTGTGTGCGTTTGTTACTCCTCACGTTGCAACTACTAAACCGATTTGGCTGAAATTTAAAATGGAGATAAATTATGATGTGGATTGAAACATATACTGCTTTTTATCCTGGAAAATTCGTGGTTCCCACGGAAATGTGAAAAACCGAAATTGGCATCCATGGTCAGAGTTCGTCAGAGGCGTCTGCTAGTCCTAAAATAAAATTCAAAGTGATTTATTTCATATAGGCCTTACATACACGCCCTTATGAATATGTCGTCATTAAAATATGATATTCAGTAGAAACTTGATTAAATCAACTATTTGTATCTGAATCGAATATATGAAGAAAAGCGACTTTTAATATTAAGCAGGACATAATGACAAAAATATGTAAAATATTGAACAGACATCAGTTGCCTAGTCGAGAATGTTGTAAAAGAAATACAAAGTCTTTTAAAAGTTCATAATTTGTCAGTTTCTTCAACACAAATAATCGCAAATCTGTAAAACTATGTACTACTAAAATAAAAATAAAACTTATTTTACAAGGGTCACAATGGTGTCATATAGTACCAGTTTTCAATATCATCAATGGATTGATGTATAGATGTTTGTAGATCAATGAGATTTTTTATACAAGAATACAAGACCGTATTATAATAATCAAAGACCATGTAACATATAATAAAAACATGTAGCTACCACTATGTGTGCAATTATCATAATTGACATAAGCCTTTGTGTAATTAGTGTACTATTTGAAGAAAACTTTATAAAATATGATTTTAGTGAGCTAATAATGCCCAAGCATCTTAAATGGTCATACCTTACCTAGAAACGGGTTCTGCAATGGCTATTAAGAAGTCGTGAGCATGTTTGTACACTGGTGAGAATGCTTCAAGGAATATGTGGCCATTGGGTGCCACCCAGAGTGGACGACTTGCATTGTCTGGTTTCAGTTCCATTTGTGATCTGTAAAAAATAAACTGTTAAGGTCTTTCTTTCCCTTTCAATAGGCTACAATATTATCCCATAAAATTCTGGATTCGCGAAAAATGAATACCATGTTTTAATAATAAGTGTAAATATGTGTGAATAAAAAAGTGTGTTTGTATGGCGGAAGCATTAGCAGGCTGGTCATTGGTTATTAAGAGCCAACATTTTTAGTTGAAATTTCTTAAAACTGCATTACTAACCATTAAAATTGTGTTATGCAGAGGTCACTTTTTCAACTTTTTTTTGGGACTACATTAAAAATTTTATTCACCTATAATCTTTGGCACCAAATTCATCTTCTGGGACTTGGTCATTTTTCTCAGCATCTTGCATAGCCGCCCCCGGCACACCTGTGTTCTCACCAGTTTCATCCTCAACTAGATCTATTGTCACATCTTCTTCCACTTTTTTCTTCTTGCCTGTAAATGATTCTTGCTATAATTAGCACTTCAACTGAATATTGTTGGACTCTAAACTGGACCTTCTTTAGAACAGTGACTATTTATTACATTAGTAGGACAGATTGATTTGTTTTGCTATAACACGCTAATTGAAAAGATTCTGAATGGATTCTGTATACAATATGCAGGAACATTTCCAACATGAAACACCACACACAACTTTCTTGAAACACATTTCATCTCCACACCAGGATATTCTCAGGAGATAGAGGGATGGGACGTTGAAGAAAGTGTTGGAAATTGTGTGTGGTGGTGGTGTTACTTGTGAAGTGTTCTTGCATATTGTACAATACAGCGTATTTTCAAGTAGTGGACTATAGCAAACCAAATCAATCTCTCCTACTAATAATTATGGTTTTCTGCAAAATAACACCTTTGCCACCACCTCTACCACCTTTACCATGCAAAATTCCATTCAATATTTATTACTTTGTTTGGTTGCATAGATTGGTCAAAATTTAACAGTGGATCATTCATTTTTATATCTGCACCTCTTCTTTTTGACACACAGCACTCTTCTGTACAAAAGCAGGTTGCATAAATATGAGGCATAATACCATATATTTACAGTTTGTGAAAAAGTAACAACAAAAAAATCATGGCTGAGTTTAATGTGGTTGATGATGATGAGAGAATTTATTCTCAGTTCAGGATGTGTAGGAACACTCATAGACTTAGTTTTTACCCGTAAATTAGTCATAATTTTACAGACTCTTCGTATGGGCCAGTGAGTTATGCCCGTATGAAATAAAGCAATTTGATCAGAGAAATAATTTGTATGTAAGTTATGTGGTAAAGGAGTGTAGAATAACAAAAAAATTACAGTATCTCTACCCCTGAAAATCCTAGTAGTAATAAACACTCACCTGATCTGTCTCCACCAGCTTTTGAATCATATTTTCTAACCTTTTTTGGGGGCCCCATAGTTCCTCAAATACTATGCATTACAGGCGGGAATTGAGATACACGCCTCTGAAAGATAAATAGATTTCCGATTCTAAAAATTTTAATTAGTTATCCTGAAATATAATTTTAATGAGTATTGTTTCACAGCACTTACTTGAATTCGCAAAAGCAGGTTTAATCGTTGTTTAATCACATCACAGGCTAGTCATAGCCAAATTGTAACTATTGTCATACAAGTTTGTCTACACTATGCAAATCTCTTGATTGCTCTTGATTTCATACAATAAAAATGCAACACAACAACTCAACCATAGGTTTTTAAATTAGGTATGTAATTATTTATATTTTATTTTTATCTCAATTCTCAATCTCATCCACGTACCCATAGAGTATATTGAATATAGGAGTATAGACTATAGAGTCATCAGCACAGAACATTATTACTCCTGTCATCAGTCTCTTTTTTGTGCTAGCGACATCTCATTACCAGTGGTCCTAGTTACAGTTTACTACCCCGTCCACGTACCTACCTATATAGAGACAGAGTAGTAGGTAGGTATAATATAAGTATAATATATTCTAGTTTCGTGGTCTGTGGTAAAAAAATACTATATAGCATCTTTGTCCATTGAGCATCATAGTCTCACAGATTTTATACTCTATACATCTATATCACTGGAGTGATTATATTATACTTTTTGATCACTGGCACTATACTGGCACACTGGCGTTCAGATGGCTCATATGCATATGGCATGCATTTTCCATGCATTTTCAAATGGTTTCATAACTTTTCATTTTAGAGTAGACTAACAAAACACAGACTAACACTATTATGGTTTTCATAGACAACTAACGCTTATATGGTTTTCAATCTTCATCACAGAAGCCAATGACGAAATACGCTACCCTAAGAGGACGGGAACTATGTGATTGCGTATGTTGAAACCAAAAAATCTCTCAATTACATGCCTTGGTTGTTGACTTCAGCGACAAAAGAAGTGAGATCTTAATGTGTGCCAAGTTAAATGGTCAATCCTGAAAATTATTTTAAAAAACGTAAAATATAATATCATCTTATAACTTAGGATTAAATATTGAAGCCTAAAGTCTGACTTGACTAGTTTTCATACATGGCAGGCAAATTGCGGGAATCTCAGTATTGTCTTCACGTGTTTTTTTTTTTTTTTTTACGCTATACAAGTTAGTACTTGACTGCGATCTCTCCTGATGGTAAGTGATGATGCAGCCGAAGATGTTAGCGTACTAACTTGGAAGGGGTAAGTTATGTCACCCTAACGGTTTCTACACAGCATCGTACCGGAACGCTAAATCGGTTGGCGGTACGTCTTTGCTGGTAGGGTGGTAACTAGCCACGGCCAAAGCCTCCCACCAGACCAGACCTGAGCCAATTTAGAAATTATAAAATTCCAAAGTGGCCCGTGGCGGGAATCGAACCCGCGACCTCCCACTCGAATTCGAGCGTGCGTCCCCTGCGCCACGGAGGTCGTCAAAGTTTATATAAAAATCTCTGCTTGAAAGTGTCGAGTTAAAGAAATTAGTCCGAGATTTGCGAGTTACTCACTTAAAACTCGATACTCGAACTAATTTCCTAGGATATACATTTTTATACAAAGATTTTGATATAAACATGTAAATATGATACTGCCATTCCCGCAAATTGACAACCATATGGCTATAACGTGTAATAGGGTATTTGACTCCAATTTTTTTATTACTTTATTATAAAGTAGAATTAAAATAATGACGTGCACTGAAAGAACTAATTAAATCGATCAAATAACAAAAAAGTTATAAGCATTTAAAGATTTGTGATTAGACAGAGATAGCAACATGACATTGTGACGTCACACCTTACCAATGCCATAGTAGCTTCGTGCGGCTTCATACAAATTTTCGTTTTGCGAGAAAGGGATAGAAAATCCCCCCACTCCAAAGTTTAAACGCCTGTAACTTTGTAAATCTTCGTTGGATTTTAATATTTCTTTCACTGCACGTTATTATTTTTATCCTAGTTTATAATAAAGTAATATTTTTTATCAAATTCAAAAGTAGTGTAAGACCCCATTAGCTTACAAATAGCAAAATACCACGAAAATTTTGCATTTCACGGGCAGAGTCGTTGATTTCGCCCCTTCATATAATTTATCTTTAGCCTTTATACGTTCGTAATATCATAATATTATATTCGTTGGCCTCTACGAGGAACGAAACTAATGGAGCAGCTGTAGTTTTCTACACACACATATGCGTTTATATGTTGCGTGAAATCGACATAGTTATAACAAACATCACATTGTCTCCTTCTTACTAATTCAGAATTGTTTACACTATACGAGATAGCAACATATTTGTTTTTTCTGATTTCGGCAACACTGAAGTTGTGACGTCACGAAAAAATAGCCGGGTGGCCAGTTTCTCCACAATTTGTAGCATTTTGTAGATTCGAACATGTCGAATCATGTATACAAAGTGTATGCGTATCATGTTTTTTGAAATATTGGACAATCATATTATTATTATTCTAATTTGCGTGCGGATAATAATTAGTATTCAGGTGTGAAAATGCCTACTCAGTGTTGTGTTGTGCAGTGCAGATCGCAGAAAAACAAAAATAGGCCACATTTAACATTTCATAGGTCAGTATTCGATTTCATTAATTATATCGTTAAATCGTTAAAAATTATGTGTTATGATCATATTACATGGACTTATATAATGTGTAAAAGAAGAAATATTTCTTCAGGATTGAAATAAATTAGATTTAATTTTTGTTGTTATGTTAACAAATCAAAAACAAAGTACTAATGATGCGACCGCTGTTATACCGATATCAATAAAATTCGTATATGTAAAGTTAAATGTTGATAGATGAGTAGGGCTCCTAATATCACTACCTTCTATTTGAACCGCTTTAAGAAAACGGGCCGCGGATCCGAACATTTTCTATAGGTATAATCACTCGTATCAAATGTAGTTTGGTCTCGCGGGATAAGTTAAAAATCCTAATCCATTAACATAATATGCACCGCTGGCAAAACCTAGTTTTACTATAAATTAATTTTAGTAGCAATAATTCATTCATTTTTGCTCTTAAATATTTAATTACTAACCACAAACTACATCGATAATATTTCCATATCGATAGATAGCTAGAGCTTCTGATCAGCTGACTGGTGCCTATCTGTGATTGGCTGATAGCTGTGATTGGCTACTTTTGATGTGACACAAGATGGCGGAAATGCCCAGCCAATAAGACTCACTACTACTTTGTGTCCATTACTTCTTTAGTCATTGGTTGGCCTTTATAAATCATAGACAACTAGTACTATGGTTATAGTCATCTGTGTTAGTCATCACGAAATAGGTATCAAAACAAACCGGCAAAATCCGCATTCCGCATTTCGCCATCTATTTTTTTTTAACTTTATAGTGCGCATAGCGCGGTAAAAATGACTTTATGAGCAAGGAAAGTTAAATTCAATGTAATAAACGATTATAGTTACCTATGAAGTTTGATTCAAAAAAATTACAACAGCTAAGAAACTTACCAATCTACGTAAATCTGCATTTGGCGTGTTTCACCTCGAACGTAAGTTATTTGATTAAAACTTTACCAACGCCCGGTTCCTATAATCGACGAATCGTTAGTGTACAAAAGGTACGATTCGTTTTTGAGTTCTGAATAACGAACCGTTATTGGCGTTCCTAAAAATATTTGTGACGTCTACCGGCTGCGACCCGTTGTCGATCGTCCGCTTACCGAAGCCCTCCCTCAACATACGTTTGTTTCGTTATTGCAAACAAGCACATCTACAATTGCATTAAAAACTAATTTATATTTTGTTATTTTGAGCATATGGATATCAGATTATGAAAATCTTATATGAAATTATAATATAATAATTTATTTATTTTATAAACTAAAGAAATCTTTTAATTAGAAAAATAAATTCTGTGTTTATTAGGCTGCTGAAGTCACAGTGAAGTGAACCAAACGCATTCGTGTTGCCAATGCCCATTGCCCGTGTCTGTTTTGAACCACAGATTAAAGATATTGTATCACCACAGAAAACAATACTCTCTACCTTACTTTTGAACTTTTGAACTTTGGAGTACCTACCTACTCTCTACAATTTATATATTGATTTTTTCAAGAAAAAGAAGAAAGCTATGGTGAAAGAGGAGGTTTTCTTGCTTTTTGACCTTATCGGAAATAAACAATACTATCAAAAATAATTAAAAGGTACTCTACCGATGCTCTACCGACGTATAACCGGCCGATTTTGGGCGGTAAGCAAATTATAAACGACTCGTAACATTGACAGCTCATTGACGTTTCACTTTTATTATAGGAACACCACAACTCGTCCTCTTCATACAATTTACCTACTAATCGTAAGCCGTAGCCCTCCCATCCGTTAGTAGCTATCCATCAGTAAGTTTGTTATTTATTGGAACGATTTTATGATACGTCTCGTAAAAAATATAACGACTGGTAAGCAAAACGAATCGTTTTTTGGATATAGGAACCGGGCGTTAGAGCTGATTGATCGTGAAATACCAAGGTGGCAGCTGCGGTTGGTCAACAGATAGACAACTAAACCACAGTTGCTTGACAGATCACACAACAGGCTTGCAAATACATACAAATAATATCGTAAGGTTGGTGGTTGCAGCCCGTAGATAGCCCGCCAAATTCAAATATTATATTAAGTATATGTTTTTCGCAAATAATACACAAAAATTAATCACACATCAATATCACTTTAAAACATCAGAAAAAACGTTGTGTGTTTAAAAAATTTGTATTTTTGTTGGTCATTCACGCTGAACTATTTGTAACCACTTAGTTCAGGTACTTTTTATCTCGCTAAAATTCTTGTCTCCCACAGGATATGACAAAAACTGAAATTCACAACATATTCTAGACTTTTTGTTCTTATAACCATTAGCCAAATGCTCCTACCATACCAGGGGCCTGATTGCGTAAGAAAAACATATTCTTCGTTACTGTAATCGTTTGCAAATTCTGCCCCCCCGTCAAGCTCTTGGCTGACAGATATGAGGGAACCAATCAGTGGGCAGATTTTATAAACAATTACAATAACGATAAATATGTCTTTCTTACACAATCTAGGGGATGACCTGAGTCTTTGTTAGAAATTCATCATCTGTTTACCTTGAACGTAATTCTTTTCCCATTTTTTATTGATAAAGATTTACTGGATAGTTACGGGGTTTAGTTACTTAATAAAAATCACATGTTCATTATTGGTAGGTCATAATTTAATGTATTTTTTATTATTAAAAATTTGCTTCTGCTTTTACTTATTAATATGACAAATGGAATATTGTTTGATATCTAGATTAAATATCTATTCTGTGAAACTATTTTAAACAACTTTTATATTTTAATCAGCACTTTGTACAAGGACAGCTTTCTACCACCTCTTAAAAATTTAAGTCTATTACAATAGTAAGGTACAATACATTGGAAACACACACTTTCAGAATCAATAACACTGCGAAACAATACAAGGCCTAAACACACATTAAGGGTTGTTAAAAATCCTTTACAAGGTGGGAATTTCATTTTATAATAATGTTAAAATTTTCTGTTGCAACAAATGGCAGGATTTAATGTTGCAATATAAGTTTTAACTACGGCTGAATTAAGAATATTTTCTGTTGCATAATTTAATGCACTGCAACATCAAATTAATACATCTATACAGTTCTTAAACATTTGCAACAATTTTAAGTGAAAACTAAACTGTTATAAAAATACCAACAAAATTGAAATAATACATATATATTTACTAGTATTAATATATAAATCGATTAATTAAATAATCAATGAACAAACCATCATCATCTGTTTTGGTAAAAGATACCAAGATCCATCAATGTATTGATTTTTAATTACCAAATAACACCATAGTGACATATGGACTATGGAGCATTCTGCCACATGGTGAATCAAAAATACAGTTAATAAAATATTTTAGTTTTCCAGATCAATCTTAATTCAAAATCTAGTTGCTAAGTAATACATGTTGTGGTTGTGGATTGACAGGTTTTTAAAATGCTGAAAGGTCTTAAACTGATCCAATATTAAGAGAATTCCTGTGGATCTTGGAAGATCTCCTATAGATCTGCCCCTCTAGCATGGGCAGTGGATAAAATCGTATTCCCCGATTTGGTCCTCTGACAGGGGACAAAATAGTCGCCTTAGCATGGCCAAAGGGAGAAATTTATCGCTATTTGACATTTACAATACACTTAATACAAGATACAAAATACTCCCTAATCCCTGAGACTAAGCAAGGGATTATTTTCTCCACCTCTGTGCCCATGCTAGGGGGGTGAAAAAACGTGGAAAGGGATAAAATTTTGTCCTTTCCCTGGGAACAAAAAAGTCCCCTGCCCATGCTCGTACTGCTGGGATGGTCTGAATACCACATTATGGTCTCACTACTTCTTGTTAGACCTTTGATGAACATATTTTTTGTAATCATCAGAGTTGAACAATCAGGTCTTTAAAAAATTTAAATTTTAAAATTTAAAACTAAATACATTTGCGCTAAGTCTTATATTATTATTATGCATATTAAATAGCTTCACTTTTAATATTCAACAAAAAGTATATCCATCAAGGGCAAAAGAATCAACATGGTTTCTTATTACATCGGAGTGTAGGGGACCAAATAATCCACAGATCAATAGCTTTTCAAATTCGGGTAGTAACTTGAACATTACCCAATTTAAATATGGTTTAAGAATCAGATGGCACCTTCAATCGTCTTTTAAATTGTTTGACCTAAATATTATATACTAGCTGACCTGGCAAACGTTGTTTTGCCCTTAGGGGTAATAAAAAATAGATAAATTGAGATTTAAACTATCCTATCTCTCAAGTTGGATCGAACTGCACATGGTGTGCGAATTTTATTATAATCGGTTAAGTGGTTTAGGAGTCCATTGAGGACAAACATTGTGACACGAGATTTATATATATTAAGATTAGTCTGTAATCACTTATTTAACATGACTGTATTATATGTGTGTTACTGTTATAAATAATGCTTTACTTTACTTAAGGGAAAAATAAAGTATACTAAATGATAAAAATAAAATTGATCCCACACACAATTGGGATCTTGCAGCATTTGAGTTTTTAGCACTAATTCGCAATTAATTGTGTTGCCTTACCTAGAAGAGGAATTTACACAGTAAGGTACTTCAAAAATACTGTAGTCAGTGCTAATATATAAAACAATGTGAATTCCTCCACAAAAAAATAAACGAATATATTAACAATTTTATCTAAGTTTAAATTGGATTAAGCACCAAATTTCTATATTATCTAGTTATGATTATAAACCTTTAAGATTTCTGGAAAACTATGCCTATTGCAGAAAAATAACTATTTTCAGCTATATCACTTTTAATGACTACAGTGGAAAGTTGGAACGATTTCCGATAGGAATACAGTTACAATATCTCAAAGTACATTAAACCTGCGGGGGCAGGACATTAATACCCAGCCTTATGTGATAAGTAATAAATACATACTTAATTTAAAACTAATTCAACCAATTTCATAATCAATGACTATTCTCTAATGAGATTTATGTGCATTGATAACATTACTCACTATGTAATTATTGTCAGCATGACAGTTGTCGTCCGAGGAGAAGCAAAGAGCGAGAGGTGATGAGATGATGACTTACTGCAGCAAGCGAATAAAGAAAGCGAGTACAATAAAGTATTGAAAATATTTCAACATAAATATGGAATGTAGCAAACACTCAATCAAATGACCATCATGTTTTGGCTTTTGGTCATCACAATAATCTAATATTAAATTAGAGACAATATACCTATTTACAATAAAATAGTAACTATGCATTGTAAATTTTTATTCCTTGTGATTACTGTACTGATATGCATTATTTTATACATCATTTAAATAAATATAAAAGTTGTTTAAACACAGAGTTAGCTGCTGGATATAAATTAAACTTTAAAATAGGTTACTTAAACATGAACTGTACACCGCAAGACATTCATAGCATACCCACTATTGACTGACCTGTTTCATAATATACAATATCATCGAAGGTTACAATCGAAAGATTCTTTGAATATTATATATTTTAATTGTTTCTATTTGAATTAATTTTACCTAAGACAACATATTCAATGTAAACTTTATAGCGTTATCTTTTTATTTAATTCAGTCTTAGTTTTTCAAAAACTCAAAGACAGTACGAGGAACACGGACGTACGCTCTACGCAACGCCATTCACACTCGGACACTAGTAGCGGGTAGTGAAACCTCGTCTCGTTTCATAAAATTTCAATAGAAACAATTATGTAACTCTACGTCTAAACCGATTAAAGTATCAAGACTAGCAACGCTCGCGAGTGAGGCGACCCGACTCCGCGACTCACTCCGCAGTCCACAGCCCACGGCGCACCGAGGCCGCCGGGGCGCCGGCCGCCGGGGCGCCGGCCGCCCGGCCGCACTGTCCACACGACCCTGTCGCACATATCACAAGCACGCGCGCGCGTCCGCGTCCGCCGACCGCCCGCGAGGCTCAAATAAATAAATTACCAAGTCTATAATACTCCGGGACGCGCGTGCTCTCCGGCAAATCTGATCGTCCCGATAATGGAATGTAAGCGTGATATGATAGAGAGGTGCGGAGGCGCGGCGGCGTCACGCGTCGGGCGGCGGCAACGGCGCGGCGCGGCGCGGCACCATCACGCAGGGCGGCGGCGCGGCCGGCAGGAAGGCGGGCGGCGGGCGCGCGCCCATGCGCACCCACCAGCGCGTGGCCTTCTGCAGCAGCCCGTCCTTCTTGCCGCCGCCCGCACCGGCGCCCGCGCGCCGCGCGTCCGCCGCGCCCGCCCACTCGGGCACGTCGCTCACGCACTTGTTCGGCGGGGGCTGGAAGCTGCTTCTCGTCAGCTCGGCTTGCTGAAACGACAAGCCGCACGATTATTACACTGTGCCACATATGCAGTACATATGGATGATGTTTTGCGACCACTTGAGAACATAAGTTCTAGTATCCACTCTCTTCCTTATATACCTGTTTATTTTCAACAAAGCATTATTTTCTCTCTTTCCCGCTATAAAAATATTCCAAAAAAAAGGGATTACGTACCCGACATTACGTAGGTACTCATAGCATAGAAAATGTGTTCGTATATTTCGTACAGTTGTTTAAATTGATCCTTATAAGCAGAAATAAAATAGAAAATAAAACTTATTCAATAGGGGTATTCAGTAATCTAAACCTGATAATATGGTTTAAAACTCGAAACTTTGGAGATTGAAAAGGAAAGGAAACATTGGCGACAAACAATGACTTCTATGTGTAGGATACATAGTCAACCGTAGGCTTAATTATTATTGTTTTATTGTTGTTTCATGTACGCGACCGAAAATAATAAGCCATTACCTACCGTAATTGGCTAGCAAAAATATCATATGCATTATCCATCCAGCAATTCCATTTCTACCGTTAATGACTATGGTACCCCAAAAATTGTCCATAAAGGATGTATTCACAGTGGCAAATAAAGCAAAAGTACTTACGGACCTGATAAGGGACTCGTAACTGTAGGTGCGCGTCTTGGCCGTACTCGCCGTCGGGCAGCTGTATGCTGGGCGGCAGGCCCAGGCGCTCGGCGGCGGCGGCGGAGCGCGCGCGCGTCTCCTGCTCCACCATCTCCTGCAGGCGCCCCACCATCGCCTGCAGCCGCTGCTGCTTCTCCCATTCCCTGAACACAACGCACGTTACTGACTTATTTAGGAAGAGTACAATAGGGTGGGCGGAATATTTAAGCGCTTGCTTTAACGGTTTAGGAAACATCGAGAGATCATCCTTGCCAGATAGTTCTATATACAATATTCTGAAAACGGCTTAACTGTTGTGCTGATAATAGTAATAATCTCCACAACATCTAACATACTATGTATAACGATTAAATTACAGAATGTGTTGTACCTCTTAACAAATGGCTCTTAATAATAGATAAAATTGTGTGGTTTGCACCCACTGTGGTTACAAGGGACGGCCTCAATATGGAACTGACCAAAGTTCTGACAGGTCCTTAAGGGGGTTCCCGAAGTACCGACACAGGCTGAAATGCAAGGACCACCGGCCGCCTGATTACGTATAACATAGCAGTAGCGACAGCAGACGCAGAGCCACAGCGACCGGTCGCTAAATGTCATTGTTTATTCGCATTACCTAAGCCGATCGCGCGTCGTCTGCTCCCCTGTCGTAAAGTGCACTTTTGTGGTCTGTGGAATGCACTTTTAGCAATCGATCACTAGCGCCACTTGCGATCAGACGGCAAAAGATGTAAACAAAATACACAGTTTTTATTGTCATCTGTGGTTATTCCATGGCCATTCTGTGGTACATCGAATAAATCTGCGGTCATTCTGTGATTCTGCGGTACCTATAGTTTGAACCACAGAGTACTTTTTTCTTTTGTTAGGTTATTTTATGAAATTATTATCATCTGCCAGTAAGTTTAAAATACTTCTTTGTTATTTTACTACGTAAACATGTGTACCTGCTTTCCTGTTGCTATTTGCTAACATGTTTTTGTAAATCAATAGGATCATCGAGTGTCTACCAGCCAGCTGAACGAGTTGCTGGAGCACCTAATGGCGCACCCAATTCTTGCTAAAGGAGTTGGTTTGGGAGTGAGAGTGAAGGAGGCCATCGATCGAGAATGGAACAATAGTATTGGTTCCAGATTCAATGCCTCCAGCAGGGATTGCAACCAGTCAGGCCAGCGGAGGAAGTGAGTACCTACCTATGAATATCCTTCTTTTATGCTCTCGATTTCAAAATGGAAGAGTTATGTAACTACATTTCTTATATGAAACCGGCTGGTGGTCAGCTGCATTATACTGCTGTGAATAGATGCATACAATTTTTAGATACTGCTGAGGCCACTGCGGTAGGTCGACCTCTTACAACAGCATAAATGTATACAATTTTCAGTTTATTCTGAGGCCACTGCAGCCATTCCAAGCAGGCCATTTCCACAGCTTTCTGCAACTATATTAATTGCGACACTGATAGCCCGTAGCATAAACGACCAACACATCAACCTCTGTTGCCTATCTTAGGTCCACTTGCGTCAACGGTTAGTGTGTTAACTCAGGGTTAACGCGCTCACCCAGAGTAAGTTTTCAAAATTGTCCAATGACAGATTAACCGTTGACTCAAGGGTTAAAAAGAAAATAGTTAACCTCCGATTCGCGCAAGTGGACCTTAGAGGGTTATAGCTGGTTTACTTTAGGGGTATATAATGATGGGTTGGGGTTTGAATCTCTCTCTCGTTTGAGTGGTGTACAGTTGTGGAAAGTGGCTAGTGTTGAAGGTTTGCGTAGTAAGAAAACCTGCATGTCTAAGAGGTCACCGTAATGTTTACACCATATGAAAACATTATGGTGAAAAGGTCGGCAGGCTTTATAGGAAAGGAAACCAGTGCCGAATAGTAGTATTATAGAAACAAGGATTCAGACTAAATTATATAGAACATATTACAATGTACTCTTATTCTCAAACTAATTCATATATTTTTTTCCTTTACAGAAAGTCCAGTTTCTCAAAGACGGTTTCAGCAGCCCACACTGAGCAGCAGCTCCACCGTTACCAGAAAGAGTACAAATGGTAAGTCTTTTCTGTTTAGATATAGTAATATTAATACTTTACTACTTATTAAACTTTCAAAAGCTTTTAGCACTATATAACTATCACAAAATTTAAGCATAGGAATACAACTCCTGCCTGCATCTAACATTGATGATAGAATTAGTGTTTAATAGATGTTTTATATTTTACAGACCAAAGGGTTGAGCCATCATGGAGAGATGAAGATGTTGTCGAGCTGGAGAGACTTTTCAGAAAGTCCAGTTTCTCAAAGACGGTTTCAGCAGCCCACACTGAGCAGCAGCTCTACCGTTACCAGAATGAGTACAAATGGTAAGCCTCTTTTGTTTAGATTTAGTAACTAATTCTTAAACTTTTAATAGTTTAGCACTACATAACTATCACAAAATGTAAGCATAGAATACAACTCCTGCCTGTTGAATCAGCCTCTTGGTAACATCGATGATAGAATAAGTGTTTAATAGATGTTTTATATTTCACAGACCAAAGGTTTGAGCCATCATGGAGAGACAACGGTTTTCGAACAGGAGAGACAAAGGGTGGGCGCAGAGAGCAGACTGGCTGGCTGCTTCTATTACAGCGAATGCATGCTGGCAAAGGCCTTGAATAAGCTTTTTGACTTATTGTGTAAAATATTTTAACAATTAAAAAATATTAATTTCTTTGTTGTAAAAATAAATGAGAGAAATTATTATATAATATTAGTAATTTGTCAAGTTACACCTTTGAAGAACTCCTTAACAGTAGGATTCTTGGAATGGATAGAATATGCTTCCGGCTCCTCACAAGATAGTATAAAAGTTAATTTAATTATGTAAGAAAAGTTGTATATATAAATACATTTTTTTAAAAAAAAGCAAGTGCAGTTTTTTTTGCTTGAAATTTTATTATTGAATGGAAGTTAATTAAGTCTTGAAATAAAACTAATTTTTATCATTTTTTGTGTAATTTTTTATTTTCTATTCTGTTCCTCCACAACCACTGGGGTAGCAATAGTTATTACTATTTAATAACTTAAAGCTAATGAGGGTTCTAAGATGCCCTGACCTAAAAAGAAACCCACAGCAAACTCAGTCTGGTGACTGGTCTGTCTGTCTGTCAACTGGTTTTCATATTTTACGGTTAGGTTACGTTGTGGGTACCTCAAGTAACCTTAATGCTACTTCATGCACTCCCTTATCGGATATGTCTGGTCTTCCACTCGAACATTTCCTCATCAAGTGGTGGCAGTGCTCCCTCGAGTCCTTCAGTGCCTTGAGGGAATTTTGAAGTCCATTTGCATTTTCACAACGGCTGCTCTGCCTTCATTGTTATCTCAATATCTGAAATGTGCAAATAATTTATTGTTTACGACATTAAAATTGATTAAATCACTGTCACAAATCTCTAAAATATTAACAAATCATATAACAGTATAGAAAATAGAGAAATAAATAGCTGTTTGTTAGTTTAGTTAGTAATAAAATTTCTCATTGATTAACAGATAAATTCATATGGCATTGGTATGGCCTCTAAGAATAAAAGGTGTTCCACAGAATAGACACCATATGAATTTATCTGTTCATATGGCGTTCGTTCAGTAATAAATTTTAACACTTTTCTCTTTGTTAATATTCAAATCAACTAAAATTACTTGTTTTTTACTTCTTATTCTTAGTTCGTTTTTAACAGGGCAGTTGTATTTTTTATTTATTTATTTTTATTTCTGTTGTGCTTGGTATTATCTTGCTGTTAATCCTCATGCAGTTTTATAGTTATACATCACCTTTGGTCATCTTTAGATACTTAATTTGCTTAATGGCCACAGGTTAGCAAGATTTGAAACACAGGGTTAATTTGTATAATTCGTAAATATTAACATTTTTATTATTTTCAATAAAATTTAATAGCTATAAAATAATCACCTGTTTAATTTAATAATTTGTCTGTTCTCTTGCACCTCTGGAAGTCTATATTTGCTAAATATCAATGCTGTTGAGTGCCTTAGTGGCTTCTTTGACAGCATTTTATACACTAGATTGGCTCAATCCATGAAGAAAATTCATGCCAACTGGGTTTTGATATGAACCAGTGACATAACCTGTAATAATAATTAAATCTTAAATATTCATTTCATAAACAACTATGGAAGCCATAATATATCAGCATTCCAAGGCCGCTTTTGTTGCTCTTCACTTTCGACAGTATTTACACAGTTTTTGAAATAGTTCTTTCGTGAGCCTATAGTGAATTTTAACTCTGCGTCAGGCGATGCTTGCTGGTTAGTGGATTTGCTTGATCTCTCAAATGTAATTTCACCGTAAACAAGCCTTCTCCAAGAATTGGGCCTCCCTCTCTTCTTCATTAAGCGCTTCCTCTAAAAGAAAAAAAGTGTTCCCTTATAAACTTATAAAACAAACATGAACATTGTACATTGGGCTCTAAATTCCTTATTTTTTATATAAATAGGTAAAATTATACCTTTTCACGTTAATAGAGACAATATAATATACTTACATATTTTAAACTTCCTTTCTTTTATTAAATATCTCATTTTTTCTCATAATTATATTATAACTCCACCAGACAAAATAGCAATAATTCGTTTAGCGACAGGTATTTAGGCTGTCGCTT
The DNA here is from genome assembly GCA_963855885.1 of Coenonympha glycerion. Taxonomy (NCBI): domain Eukaryota; kingdom Metazoa; phylum Arthropoda; class Insecta; order Lepidoptera; family Nymphalidae; genus Coenonympha; species Coenonympha glycerion. The sequence goes on along the minus strand of OY979636.1, from coordinate 9,323,132 downwards.
TATGGTCGCTTTTTTGTCGGCTGTCGCTGTCGAGCCGCTGTCAAATTTAGCATACATAATACCAGCTTGTTAGCACGACAATGGATTGAATGCACTTTTAACCACAGACGACATAACTTTTTACAACACAGATTGTACCACAGATTGATCGCCCGCTGTCAGCTGTTAATCGGTGTTTACATAATACAAAAATGCCGTTTGACAGCGGAAAGTACGCGATTTATGCCTGTGGCAAACCTGTGGCAAGATCGGTAATAACCCCCCCGGGCTGCGTCTGCGACGACTAATGTTTCAGAATCGATAAATCGTCTTTTGATCGATTGTCCTCATCAACAATCGATGTTGATATGTATTGGGGTTTGCTTGATAGTAAAAATTAATTTTGGAATCGACTGTGACGTGAGTAACTCACAAAATAGTAGACTCATGGATTAGCTTACAAATTGCGAAGAACCAAAGTAAACTAGAAGATAATGCGCTGTATAAGGATCATTTTACGATATACAATACTTTAAATTTTTTATAATATTAATCACGCAGGCTTCTTGGTATTTTATAAATCTGCCCTTGTGTAGATTAGGAAACATTACATCTTGTCACTTCAAATAGGATTATCGGTGTGCTCCGATAATCCTAGTTCCTATCCTAATACATACATACGGTTAACCTTTATGATCAGAGTAATGTATACGTATGCAATAACATAATTTCTTTAATCCAGATGTAGGAGATCTAGGAAGTATCACTCGTACAAGCAGACAAAATACTTTCCTTTCGTGTTTATCTTTTAACACTGTAAATGAGCTGGCCAATAAGTCATTCTCAAGTGATAACAGACAATCTGATAGGGAAAACAATGTGTCTACCCTGTTATAGAAGTCATAACTTATACGTATTTATTGTTATCTCGGTAGTCAATTTCATAAGGTCATAAATGCAAAACAACGTGTTTATCTTGAATTTTTGGGTCATAGGTTAAAAGTTAGGTAAAAAAATCAAGAAGGCTGAGAGCAGTATCAACGTATCATTTTGATTGGACATTATATATTTTGACCTATTTAATTTAATTAAATATATCAGTTGGGAACGTATTACGTAGCTCATGTTTTTTTTTTAAAGTTGTGCTTATGTTATTGAAAATTATGTTTTATAGTCATTATAAGACTGGAGACTACTTGGGACCAATTTTAATGCCAATGAACAGACGATTATAGCAATAGTATATCTGCTAGGATGAAGGAGGCATCTGCTAATTAGAAGAAGCGGTCTGCCGGCAAGAACTAACAGTACCTACAGACAGACAGAAAACATATTGTGTCCACCATCATGCGTATTTATATCTGTCATTCTTTGGTCACCTTCGAAGATGAGACCAGTTTTCTTCCAAGACTTCTCTAACAAACAAATGCCGGAAAGAGCTTTCTACGTTGTCCTGCACACGTAACTAACGTAAATAACGAGAAGTGCCTATCAAAGAATGATAGCCACTACTCGTAGCATATATTTTTTATCCATTGAATGTTTGCTGTCAAATAAAAGCAACGTTTTCGTATCAAACCTTCAATGCATAAAGAATATATGCCAGTGACTATCATTACTTGATAGGTAGGTACTGAATTACGGAATACGTGTGCTGGACTTCTAAATAGTTGGACGATGTAATGGGATGGACCGGTCTTAGCCCTACCCATTGTTTTACAGGCTTTTCGAATGTCAACTTCATTTTAAAAGAAGTTGACACGCAATGATGATGTTAGTAAGAGATGAAAGTACTCACAATGCGGAATGGTGGTGCCTGTGATCGTGCCGTAGGCGCGGTCCCCCCGGCGCGCCCAACCGCTCCATGCCCGCGCACCCCGGCACTTGTACCGAGAGCATCTGTAAGTCACAACACACTGCTCTCACTTATGTGGCCCTCCTCATTGTTAACACTTAACACTATATTTCTATTTATCCCTATATCTTTTATATTTACGGGCTTCTTCAGTTATGCGGAAGAAGATGTGATTTTGATGATTTAAGATTTTGTGCCAGATTAAATTTCAAGGCATGATGAGACTTGTGACTTGTGTCTCATGGCGAGTGAGGTGCAGCATGTCGCCACTGCATGTGCAAACTTAGATGGGACGCATTGCACAAGCGTTTCACTTACATCATCATCAGATCATCATTCTATTTAAATAAAAAAGATATAATGTCTACCAATTACCAACTGTCCCTAAGTGATGGCTAGTGAATTTATGTCCCATCAGTCTCTAACGATTAAGAATTTAGATTTAACGATTAAGAATTCTCTTTCCCTTTTGGAGGATATCTCAGGATAGGCCTCAGATACTTTGCGTGGCCTTGTAATATAATGGAAGCGACGAAAATTTTGTCGTAGGACGTTCACTCCAAATATATAAACTACACATTATTACTTTAAGAAAGCTAACGTTGACGACAGATCACCGATATTTTATGAGTATGATTTAAGTTAAAACATCGCCGTAGATCTAAGCTGTACCTAGTGCTAGTGCATGTGTTTTACTTAATGGCATTTCGTTAGTTTCATAATTTAGTTACATGGTTTTCAATGTATTCATTTTTAGCACCGAAAACAACATGAAGTAACGATCACATTTTCTTAAATGAAAGAATTAATTAAAAAATACGCCGTTCTGTGGAACATCTATTCTAAGAAGGGGACCTCTTAGCTTAGAATAGGTATTACTACTGCCAGATTTTGTGAATTTATCTGTTTTAATAAAAGAGAAATTTGAACATTTCAGTTTAACAATTGCAAATGCAACTAAAATAACTTGTTTTTGACTTAGTTTGTTTTATAACAGTCGTGTTTATCCTTAACCTTTAAACGAGCAATTCTTGTATATATGTATATATATTTCTATATAATCTGAATCTCGGAAACGGCTCGAACGATTTTCATGAAATTTAGTATACAGGGGGTTTTGGGGGCAAAAAATCAATCTAGCTAGGATTCATTTAAAAAAAAAATCGAATTTACCAAAAAAATATGACTACTGCTGCCATCTATTGGCCGATAGATATACTACCGAGCAAAGCTCGGTCATCCAGATATTTAAGTTAATATTGTAATAATTGAAGAAAAAAATTAGTTTTTCACTTTTGAAATTGGTGCCTCACATTCACCATAGCGACTTTAAAAAAAAATATGTTATTCGGTATGATGTAAGGATTCTAACGATACCTCATATTATGTCCAAAACTCTTCAGCCGTTCAGAAGTTATGGTGAATTAAAGAAACCCACATGCATACATACATGAACCCTAAAAACTTTACACGCCTTTTTTGGGCAGTCGTGTAAAAAACATACCGTACGTACTACGTAGGGTATTAAAAAAAAACTAAAAAAACTCAAGATTATTAAAGTAAGGTTTTTTAACATCTTACAATGTAGTTATGGTAAAAGAAATCTTAGGTAGATCATTTTTTGGAAAGATTAAGTGTTGAGTTTCTTACTGCTTCTTCCCAGTAAGCCTTACGAAAATTGTTAAAAAGTGGGAGTGGATATGTACCTACTATAAAAAATAAGCAGACTTTATTTTTCTAAGTTTCAGTATAAACTAATAATCACTGGATTTTAATTATTGTTTTTTGATCACTATAGTGTGCAGACTCATTGTAAATCTTTAATTTTACACCTTATCATCAATACTTAATACTGAAACAATTTGTTAACCCAAATTGTAAGTGGATGACGTATTTTATACTATTTGGGGATGAATTTTCGAAAATCCTTTCACCTACGAGTACGTTACTGTAGTTTAGTGCTCAACTACGATGCAGAATACATAATGCTCGTGCCTGGAGTATACCAAATTGTTCTGATCATTAGTTTTGCTTTAATATTTTCTATTTGCTATTGCTTTGTCGTATTATTATTACCAACTATAATTAATGATGTTATCTGGATGTCTTTCAATTTTAATTATGTGTAAGTAAGTAGTATGAAATTTAGTATAAAATGTGTAATCACTTATTTGATATCATTTTGTGATAAAGTATTTTCCTACGTAGATTTGGGATTCAGTGTCAAAAGAAATCATAATATTTTATAGCATAGGTTAAAAACTAAGAATGTCTATTGAATTTATAGAAAACTAGCTTTTTATTTGAAATTTCGGAGTAAACAGTATGTTGAATTACATTATTAGTTTTTGATTTTTAAGGTGCACTAAACGAAATTTCCCCAAGTTTTCTGTCTTATGGCAGCAATGTGTTAGTGATTTACAAATTACGAAAAACAAAATAAAATTGAATTGGGCAGGCCCTCCTATTGAACCTCGACGTTTACTTTTTATCCCAGATGTATTTTGGTAATACATCTAAAATAATATTTTCACACTTTCATACTGCGCGAAAGAAAGTAGACAAGTGTTTGCAGTGTTCGTGAATAATAACCTAGTACCTAACTACGATAAAGGACAATGTTCAGAGGACTTGTGTTGATGTTATCGAGCTGGCATGTCACGACTATCGCGAGAGGTGATTACGGAACTGTCTGTCATGAAAATTTATTTAAATTCACACAAACAACGTCTGGGCGTGACGTCGCTATTGCTATCGGCGCGGCTCTTATCACTTGGCACGCTCGACGCTCCGCCGCCGCGCGCCCCGGCCCGCGCATCGAGCGCCGACAGCCGAGCGCTCTCGCCGACCATTTCGCCTCACAGTGCAAACATTATCTTCACTTCACCTCTGTCAGATTTATATAAAACTATCTTTCTTCCGCATCCAAAACACGCACGTGACCGTCGGACGTGCATTTATCGATCATGGTTGCAGCGAGCGTCACGCAGAGTGTGCACTGTGGTCTGTGTTAGCGTGAACGACATCACGCAAAACAAAACGAGTATGGTGCGAGTGATTGCTTCAACTTTTGACTTACTATTTGAATCAGTGTTGGCCACAATGATGAGCCAGAGAGTTCAGGGCTGCGTTTGTTCCTATTGCAATGGCACGCCGTCGGATTCACTTGTAGACAATCGATCACACTGTCGCGGTTAGAACGAGCTCGCTTCGTAAAACACTGCCACTCATTTTGGAATTTGCTCATACAAGCTTAAAATTTTTAAAACAAAACAATCACAGAGCCGTACACGGAGATTACAACACCCGTAAAGCGCTTTTACAATAATTAACTATCATTCACTAATAAATAAAAATATGGTTTTCATCGTAATAACACTATAAAAATAAATAATTTGTAAAACAAAGATAACATATAAATTCTTCTATCGCGGATTTTGTAACAGAGTTTCTTAGCACTATTTTTTTCATATTGGCAGGAAGGCGCCTGCCATCGAGCGAGTCTTGTTGTTCAATGACGCGCGCCGCGGTGTTCGCAGTCGCGTAGCGGGGGACGCGCGGGAGACGGGCGGAGACGGTGCACCGGCTGCCCCGATGTCGCCGCACACCGCTCCGGCCGTGTAGCGTCGGCGCGCACACACGCCAACGATCTGTCTACTTGCATTCGTGTGCTCATTCGGAGACGCGAAGGTACGGGGCGGTGCGCTGTGTGAGTCGTGCTGGCGATAGCGAGCGAGGCGCATGTGTACGCAGAAACGGGCACACAAGTAAATGAGACTTGATTGCTGCCACCGCCTCGTTTATGTATGCGCACCTATAATTGTAATAGTAAGCGATGACGCGTTTTGTCGGCTCGTGAGACGAGACGGTTGGCATTGCTCAATGATTGAGCTGTACTCGAGAGTCGTATGTTACAACCACTAGGTACCATAACAGAAAAAAATTAACATTGTTCCCAGTTCCCACATTGAATCAAATAAAATTGGCATTATTGTACAATTTAAACCACCAAAAATAAATGGCTATTTTAAAGGCTTAGGAAGTGAGAATCATCTCACTTCCTAAGCCTTTAAAATAGTTACTTAGATGGATGGTCCCAATATGGATATTAAGATTATCAGCTTTGTTGAATCACAGCAATCACGGGAAGTTGCATCCCAGACATGGTCAGAGCACCTACTAACCTAGTCCAATAGTAGCTAGCATTCTGTGTCAAAATGAAAACGAGAAAGTCAGAGAAAAGGGCTAGCGAGGCTATCAATAATTATCATATTATTATATAGCGAGGCTAATCATTTGAGTTTTTTTTAAACTCAGCAAGTTTTTTTTAATATACTGAGTGCTTTTATAACGCGCTAATCGCAGGATCAGGATTCAGGAATTACTGGTTCGGATAAAATAAAATATTTTTTGATTCGACCAGTATCCATAAAGGCTTTAGACTAATTATAGGAGCGGAGCATCAATGAAAAACGTTGCAAAAACGGGAGAAATTATTCCTTCTGGAGTGCTTCCGTTGCGTGCGATGCGTAAATTGTTAAAGTAACGCAAAATTATGTATGACGGAATTGTTCTATTTTAAAATTTCTAAAATAAGTCCGGGATACCACATATCTATCTTTTAAAGTAGACTCATTTTAACGGAATATGTAAAAAACTAAGTTCATTCAGTCGAAGCCGATGGCAACAGCTAGTTGATAGTTGATACCATTGGTTGATACCTAAGAGTACCACAAAATACTAAATAACGCCTTGGTGTCGCACGCCTGTCAGTCATCCTGCGGGCATTAAGTAAATCTTGTCGCGAACCCTATACCGTTGAACGACGAACCCCCATTTTGAGTAATCCTGGTATAGAGGAACTGCGGATTGGGTCGAGCCTGCAGCATTAAACCAATTTGACGATAGGACAGTTGGTCTATAATGGCCGACATTACACTGCCACCGTCGGTCAGCATATAATTCGTGATTCCCAGTTCTTGCACGTACAGTAAGAACGGTAGGCCCCAGGTTAGCCTTTTTCACCAATATACAGCGTACTCTTGTGTACAGCAACATCACCCGATAAGCAAGCAACCGATATCGGTTATGTTATCGAGTTCGAGGGTAACTGAGTTCAAAATTGGCACGAATTGTAAAGTTCAGTATCCCAAATCAATACATATAATAAATCTGTAGAGGTCGAATTTCTGTACAAATAAAAAAAATGCTAAAAACGGAGTCAGGGGGATGTAAGAAGTGAAATAGAACTAATTTAAATTTTTTTCAAATTTTTTGTTTCTCTGTTTGTCTGTCTGTTTGTACGAGCTAATCTTTGGAACGGCTGGACCGATTCCAATAAAATTTTGTGTGGTGGTAGCTTATGTCCCTGGTCAACATATAGGATACTTTTCATCCCGGTAAAATAAAGAGTTCCCGTGGGATAGTTAAAAAACTGCAATTAATTTAACAGCTTTGTAAACAACAACTAATGAACTTAATTTAACTTATTAATCCAATCGAGTTCCCGCGGGAAAGAAAACATTACAAAAACAGTTAGCAGGCGTCTTTCAAGTAACGGATTTAAATGAAATTTTATGATCCTACTTTATATATATGCCCGGTCAACATTTAAGACACTTTTCATCCTGAAAATTTGAGAGCACCCGTGGGATGTTTAAAAAACCTATAGCTACTTATCTACGCAGCCAATCAAAACGGGGTCGAAATATCGACAGTTTAAATCGTCCTTTTGATCGTGCAACTAGGTATAACTATACAAGATAACCCGTACGTAGCAGGAACGGGTTGCTACGTACACAGCAGCGCATCAGAATGCTTAATTACAATATCTGGGCGTTGGTATCATCTCAGAATAAGATAAGTTTGGTTAGTATAGATATTACAATCCACGATGACACGCCCCACTCTGTCTTACTCCATGCGAATTGAGTAACATAAGCGATTTCGATAGAGTGTATAAGTAGAGGAAGACCAAAGAAGATATAGGTAAATTGTGTGAAAGAAGATAGCACGTTGACAGGAGAGATTGGAAGAAGACTCCTTTACGGGTCCATCGAACCCATCATTTATCTTGGGAAAAATTAAGATATAGCTGAGAGTTTCACATATTGTGATTTCTAAGCTTTTGCAAAACTCTAGCTCTCGTCCAAATGTTGCCGTGTGACGGAGTTGTATGAGTAGACGCACTTTGATACCAGCGAATTTAAACATTGTTATTGATATGGCTGAGAGTTTCCCATATTGTGATTTGTAAGATTTTGCAAAACTCTAGCTCTGCGGGCTTGCCGTGTGACAGAGTTGTATGAGTAGACGCACTTTGATACCAGCGAATTTAAACATTGTTATTGATATGGCTGAGAGTTTCCCACATTGTGATTTGTAAGCTTTTGCAGACAATGGTTAGTGGGAATGTTGTGTATTTGACAAGTAATGTAAAGTAAGCACTTAGCAAGCAAGCGCTTGCCACTGTAGGTACTTTCGTAATTATTCCAACATAAGTACTCCTGTACGGGCTACGGCAGTATAAAGAACGCGTGTGATTATTCACATTCAGCCTTAATATTTTTTTACATTTTTAACCGACTTCAAAAAAGGAGGAGGTTCTCAATTCGTCGGAATCTTTATTTTTAATCGCAACAATGGCTTACGCTGTCGTTTCTTTATGGTCTCACCACATAGCCGACGAGGTATATTCGGGAAGCTTCGTGGCGTCAACAGGAGCCAGTTGTAATTTAGTAGCTGTGCAGGTACTAGGTACTAGCTTGTATGGAAAACACAACCAGGCATGTAGCGTCACGCCTGGCGCCGCGATGCTGTTTGACGTTTTGTCTGTGGCGCGATGTACCTATCAACCATAGCAGGGCGCGGGGTAGTAATAATATACACTGAGCATTGTCTATCGCATTGTTTAGTGAAACAACACGAGTGACTACAATCAACATGTTTATACTGCCAATTTCCTGTCTTACATCCATTCCTAACTAGATTGTGTGTTAACGTGGTAAAAGAAGATCAAGAGATTCCTTACGGGGTTTGTTGCGACGTTTGGTGCGGAGCGGCGGCGCAGGTGCGGACGGGCCAGCGCGCCCGCGGCGCACAGCAGCACGGCGCCGCCCACACATGCGCCCGCCCACCACCACCCTGGAAATAACAAGAAAACCACACTATTAATAATAATAAGGTTTTGGAGAGAAGCCGTAATGTTAAGACGTACTTTTAGAAAGTGATGTGAAAAAATTTAGCGTGCAAAGTAGGTATTATCTTTAAAATGTGGGCTTTGGACAAGGTACCTACTTCGCAATATTTCAATATTCCCTCCAACACTGGAGTATCAGGTGAATTTGAATCAGCAAATATTATCTTATTTGCCAATAAATAGATTCAAACCAGTCTGAAAATACTTTACAAATAGGTATTGTAATAAATGTGTAATAAAAATGGTAGGTAGTGTTCTCATATTAAAATGCCATAATACATAATAAAGCGCGATATCTAACTTGGGTTGTGAGCTGTGAGGTAGCACAACAGTGACGCTACAAGTAGAGCCTCACAGTTGTAGCCTTCTTCAACACGTGTTGTGAGCTGTGACGTAGCACGACTGTAACGCTACAAGTAGAACCTCACAACTACTCTCTACAAAACTTTACTCTCTTCAACTTGTGTTGTGAGCTGTGACGTAGCACGACAGTAACGCTACAAGCAGAACCCCAAAACTTTACTCTCTTCAACTTGTGTTGTGAGCTGTGACGTAGCACGACAGTAACGCTACAAGTAGAGCCCCAAAACTTTACTCTCTTCTACTTGTGTTGTGAGCTGTGACGTAGCACGAGAGTAACGCTACAAGTAGAGCCCCAAAACTTTACTCTCTTCTACTTGTGATGTGAGCTGTGACGTAGCACGACAGTAAAGCTATTTCACAGTTGTAGCTCTCTACGATAATTTGTGTTTTCAGCTGGAATACTACAAGAAACGCCCAACCGCTAGAGCTATATAATTCTTTTAGTTTCGTGAGAAATCGATACTTAGTATTTTAACAATATCAGTCAAATTTTTATAAAGGTTTTTTTTATAAATTTTCTTTACAGTTTATATTACTTTATAAAATTTCTATCACAGATTTAAATCAATATGTACCTGCAATTGTATGAAGGTTATCATTTTAGCAATATTTTGCCCACCGAATTCAAATGTTGTTATTCGCAATTTTTTCTGATAAATTACATATTTGAGGCAATCGTTTATAGATACGACTTACGCAATTAGAGAATCGATTAAATTGACAGTCAAATAAAATTTTCTTGACAAAATCGTGAAAGTAGTTAACGTACTTAGCTACTTTTTTTTTTAACCTATGTTACGCGTCTCAAATCAACTCACGAAAAAACACCTGAAATCTAAGTTGTCTATAACTTATACAGTATCTGAGCAGTGTGATTTAAACAGTGTTATATATCTCCTATTGATTTTTTATTTAAATTGGTTGCATACTTCTTTGTAAGCGAGACTCGAGGTAAAAAATCCTACACGTGCCTATGCCATTCAACTTTTCATGTTTTGAACATAGGAGGTCACAGTAGTCTAAAGTTATCAATTTAAAAATCAATCGTTACATACATTTGTACCTACCTTAAATGTGAATGTTACATGATTGTAGTTTTATCGTTTTCAAAATTTCAAAGCTTGGTTATTATTCGCTGCTTAGTATCGGCAGCGAAAAAGTAGGTACACAATATTATATTATCTAGTTTCAGTATCGCATTAATTCGATGAAATGTAGCAATAAACGGAAATGTCTTTATCGTTGATGAGCTAATTAAACGTCATTTATCTATGCAAGTTGTTTTTGTCATTTGAAGATCACTACTGCTATGCTAAGCCGAAGGCGAGAATCGTATCTTTATCATAGTGTATCGAGATTCGAGATTTAGCTGTTAGCCAGTCCGTATTTAGCGTTGTTAAACATTCAGTAAATGTATATCTTATAATTTACCAAATGACCATCCTTTGCTGGTTTTTTAAACGGGCTATGAAAATAATTTGATCATGCCGTACTTAGTTAACACATAACGTCCGCCTGTCCGTCTGACCGTATCTTACTTACCTACCAATCTCAGAGACAGTGTTAGTACCTACCTACTAGAAAGCTGTAAATGAAATGGGAATAAAGTTTTGAAATAATAAAAAAGTAAAAAAAATGACACAAATAGAATGCGTTTAATCAATACCCGCTTGGCTATTTTTAGTGTTCCATACCAAAATGGTAAAAATGGAACCCTTATGGTGAGACTTTCTCCGTCCGTCCGTCCGTCTGTGCGTCCTTCCGTCCGTCTGTAACATTCGATTATTTCAGTAACCTGAAATTTGGAATAGTTTTATCATATCAATCATAAAAAATTGAAAATCTTTTTTTTTATTTAAAAAGGGGGGATAACCGGGTCGTCAAAATTTCAAAATGAGATAACAATATTGAGTAGGGTATCATATGAAAAGGCGTTACTTGTGTATTCTAAAACCGATTTTTATTGAAATGAAATGAAATGAAATGAAATGAAATGAAATGATTTATTTATTTTGCCAAATGTGAATCAATTTATTTTGATGCCCGATAGTTTTCGATTTATAGGGCAAACAGTCGAAAAAAATACCGTTTCCAACACCCCCCCCCCCCCCCTCTTAGTCGTAAATTCATGAACCAAAGTGATTCTTTTAATGTTTAACTTCTTTTATGGTATGGAACCCTCGGTGCGCGAGTCCGACTCGCACTTGGCCGGTTTTTTTTAAATTCCCTTGGATGTGCCATTGCAAATGTCAAAGTTAGGTACCAAAACGATCCATAGGCTCGTTGTTGCCTATAGACCGTTTTAATTATTATGAGTAGCTTTTATAAATATCTGACTTGTAGGTATACTAAGGACAGGGCGAACAGCGCGAAAAAATGTCGCCAGTTTAAGGGAGCAAGAATGACTATTTTCCCTCCCCCGTCAGTAGTCAGTATAGGTAGATAGGTAAAGACCTATTTCTTTTTTTTGAATTAATAATAATATTGCAGGCAAGGTGACCACAGACACTTAGATAAAAAAAAATAGACATGTATTTCGCAGGAGTTTCGACAGATGGCGCTACATTTTCTTGTATGAAGAACGTTTACGTAAAATGTTCGGATGGGCCTATCTTGACTATTTTTATCTATTCCTTTAAGTAAATAAGTCGAATAGTCTTGAGTAATGTTTAGTGATAAACTGTACACATATGCGTCTAGATAGGGTATCTGCGTGTAAAATAATAGTATGTATAGAAGTATTCTTGCAACATCGTCGGCGAAAACAAGATCCACGTGAACCGGACGTCAAATGAGATCGCAGTGGCTAATGCCGCGGTCGAAGGTTGCGGCCGGTCTCTTAGGCCAAAACAAACGGCATGTGGACGCGCGTACTCAACAAAAATTCGACATCGTTCGCCCAAGAATGCACAGTGCTGCTATTTTTAGAGATCGGAGGGGCGCGGGGGCGACGCCGACGTCTGGTGTCGGTCTGCCGGGGCTTACCACCGATCACCGAAATAGCTTCTCCAGCTGGCGATACCTGGCCACGTGGCGAGCTCGCGCGCTGCTCACCTGCCTCCGCATCTTGCCATCATTGACTCGCAGATGCCAGCGCCACTGCGCGGTAACATTGTGCGACGTATCGATGCCGGGACGGTGGTTGATGTAGCTGTCGTCGTCCCACGAAACGTACGTAGTTGTAGTCTTTTGTGTACTTACCTGTCATTATACCTTACCTTACCTTACCTATTTACATGATTGTTTTCATTGTAAAGATTCTAATAAGAAATCTATCCGCAGTCATTGATAAAATACAACGTATTACGAGTATATATTCAAGTACGAATAATATATTTAATCGGCTGCAAATCGAGGTCATTTTGAAGCGGATAATTTTAAAGGGGATTTTATCTTGTTCTTAGGAAACGCGTCGGATCGTAACAGCGGGGTAGATAAACTTGGAATCAACCCCTTACACGCGGCACGCGGCAATCCGTTTATCAAATGATATGGGGTGGTCAAAGGGGAGGTGGAGCCAGGCGGGACGCTGCGACGTCTGTCTAGACAGTGTAATTAGAAAGGTACAGTGTAGGCAGCGGTTGGTCTTGCGTCATTTTCTAATTAATACCATAACAGGTAAATTGCGCGACGAGAGAAGAAGAAAAGAGATGATGGTCTATATTCTAGGGGGGGAAATGAATAAGAATACTATCTAAGAGTAGAGGGTCATCAAGGAGTCTTACCATATATGTTATAGTTTCCATTTTTTGAATACTGATAAAACCTAGCATCAGACTGTTTATTTATTCAACAGCTGGACATGGTCAGTAAAATAATAATACTCGTATTTGAAAAACCGTCCAAATGGCGCTAGCGTGCAATGAGGGTGAATTTTTGCGGAGCTTAAAAACATATTTTTTACTTGACTAGAATAGTAAGTGTAATTAGGTTTAGTGTAATATTAAATTTTAACTTTATTTACAAAATATTTATTTAGACTACGTGAATAATTCACGTAGTCTAAATAAATATTGTGTAACGACAACCAACCAACAAGCGTCATAACGCTTTGCTGTCGTGCGGCCGCAGCGTGCACCGAACCTATTCTGGCTGATGGACAATCCATAGTAACAATTTGTCCTTTTGTTTGGTGGTAAAACTTATCGATGGAGAATAGTTGGGTCGCATCGTCATAGGTTCAGCTTTATACATTTTGGATTAGTGGGGCATAAGATTATGGTAGGAAACACCTACCTTCAAAAAACGCAAAAAAATGTGAGCTATCGACAGTAGTGTACCCCGTGGTGGCGATGGTAAAACTTGTGGTAATATTGGGTTGTTTGTCAACGTCGCGCGTGCTTGATGTACGCCGTCACTCGACGCTATAAATATTCCGCGTCGCGTTGAGTCGTAAGCATAAAGTAACTAACGCTGTTCAGAGTGCTTACAGCGCGCGGCGCTACGTTACTTTGCTAGTCACTCGTCTTAGGGCTACCACTCCTACATACTTAAGTACTAAGATACCTCTACTTCACACACAACATCTGAGCAATTGATTGATCTCACCTGCTGGTCAAGTGACGCTGCAGCCGAATATGTTTTTTTAACTATATAAGTAGGCTAGTGCTTGACTGTGATCACATGTGATGGAAAGCGATGATACAGTTTAAGGTGGAGCGCGCTTACCTAGGAAATGCCTACCTATTCACTCTTGATTTGAAGGTGCCCAAGTTATAAGTGGTGGAAAAGGCAGAGAGCCTGGGTAAACGGTGACGGGGGAACCGAATTAAATAGTTCCTGAGCACACTATCTGAAATATGTTCTACGGAATGCAATGATATGACAATATTCCAGGCTTTGAAGTTTTTTGTTGAGCAGTGTCTGGATGCCGGTGAGTCTTATATCTAGCACGTTGAACTACTGAATCCACAGCATCAAGTCGATACTTATCAGAGAAAATAAATGGCTGCAGTACTCCGTGCATGATGAGGAGCTGTTCTGGCGTATAATATTGAATTTTATCGCTATAACTTGGGAGAGGTGAGTAACAGTTGCTACCAAGCATGACCTCACCACTCCGTGGCAACCAGTCACGTCCGAAGCCTTCCTACGGATTAAACCTGGGCCAATTTGATTAAATTCCAAACTGGACCGTTTTTGAAATCTAACCCGGGACCAAATCAAATCCAAACATGCGCCAAAACCACCAGGGAGGCCTATAATAATTGATGACTTCATAAATGAAGTTTCATCTTTTCAGCTGACTCCTGCCGTAATAAAAGTACAAGTATTCTTACATAATTAATAGATGACTCTCGATGATAGATTCTCTCGTACTCCGTACGTATTTGTACCTACCTACTCGTAAGTATTTGTACCTACTTATTCAAAAACTTTCGAGTGAACCTTCGTTCACTTTATCTATGTCCTACTTCATACAAACTCAAATTATGTCAAGTTTCGTTTGAATTTGTCCAGTCAAACCACCGTCATACGCGACTGCTGTAACGAAAGAGTGCCCTGACTCCAAAATGTTATCTTGAAATTTATCACAAATGATGCCACAAATCACGAATAAAAATTTCGTCATTGATAGAAATTAAGGAGCCCTATTTTAAGGCAGCAACAGTGCTACAATTGTAAACGATCAATGCACCTCTTGCTTTAATTCATGGATGTTAATGCGTGTACCTATTGATGCGCGTCAAAGCATTTCAAGCATACAGTTCAAGCATTTTCCAAAACGTGTGACGCTTCCTTTCTATCGAATATAGATTTGAAGTCAACTCACTGATAGGCTCGAGCCCCTCTCAGATGAGACTTGAGAGGTTTGACCATAGCGTTATGCGGGTTGACTTCGCACAACTTTAAGGACATCAAAAGGTAGGTATATTTTTGAAGTATGGAATCGTTTTTATTGGAGACTATAGATTTGTAAAAAATAGAGGCCAAAAATACTGACAAAATTATTTTAATACAAAATAATTTAATAATTTGATTGACTCGGTGGGTCGTACTTATCATATTATTCAGAAATCAGCACGTTTACCATTACCGTTTCTACATAGAGCCGTTACTCCGAAAGTGTTAACTCCACGGAGCGTGTCTGGTTCAAACCGCTGACTCCCTACTAGGAAGCAGACGTTTCAACCACTGGGCTATCACCATTCACCGCTTGCAGCCTAGTTTACTAAATCATTGAAATTTTTCTTTTGAACACTAATGATTGTATTGTAAGCGAGCAGTGCGTCGTAACAGTGGGGGGAGGTCTTAAGAATAACCATGGTTATTTCCATCAGACGCGCGCACAACAAAATACCCCTCGGGTACGACAACATTGTTGTATATGTACGATACACGCAAGGGCTATAAATTAATATGGATAAGAGACGTTTCTCTGTAGCTGTAACATGTCTCGCATTTAATATGTTACTCGCAGACAGTTCCGGACTCCGGCATCCTTGAGTAACAAGTGCCAAGTTATAATTAAGTATTTACTTAAGGAAATGCGAAAGTATTTCCAGTATATGATTATGTAAACGTAATCATATAAAATTGCTTATCTACTTAAGTATTGAAAAGTTTCAACTATGGTACCAGACTCATTGCCTCGTTTACCAGTTTTAAAATGAGCGTCGTAAATAGTTGAAAATTTAGATTGAAGGAAGGTTATAGGTCATTGAAAACACGCGACACATTTTCAGCAGGGCTAATCATTAATGCTTATCCGACACCCAGGAAGGCAATACTCAAGTGAAGTGGGAAAGTTGAAATGGTAGGGACAGACGCTGCGATCGATGGAGAGAGAGACAAATGCGAAGCTCCATGTCGATAGCGTTACACAATTGCTCTATTCACTTAAACACTATTGGAACCAGCTTACATCATCAAGCAATCATCAAGATATTGTCTTGGTAGTATTTTCCTATACCATAATAATTATGATGGGCAAAGGAAAATGCCGATTTTTGTATGAAAATTGGGTTATACCTTGCGTCTTAACCAAATCATCGGTAAAACATTAGAAATGTTCTCAATATTATGTAAAAAAAAAGATAAGTAAGATATTAACAGGGAAATTGTAATAATCTGATTTTTTAAGTGGTTAATTTTCTAAGTTTTATAAGTGGCATGGCGGTTCCACATGTCTCGAAACGATTAATTACTTTTTTTTAAAATACTTTTGAACCCCTTTTCACATATTATCACTAACATAAATATATGCGATATTAAAATTTGAAAGAAGATTCTTCATGCATACGTGTTTGAGACGCAGAGTGACGCAAATCTAGCCCATTTTCTGGCATTCTCCATTGATGGCAGGGCTGAGTATGATATGAGAGATGGAAGGTTGATTCACAATCATTAATTTATTTTATAGGGTAAGCCAACCTGGTAAAGCTTTTTTAATTATCGAAGTAGGTACCGAGATCTATAGGGCTGTCTAGGTAAATGTAGGGTATGTCTCAAAGAAACGTTGGTTGTTGAATGATCTCACATCTTCGTTTTCACCTTCAATAACAGAGAGCTAAGAGACATCTAAGAAACATGCATTTGATTTTTGAATTACAATTTTTCTTTACATTATGTGAATCAATCGAATTAAAATATTTTTTGTTAGGTGTCTGGAAAAAAGGAAGTACCTGAAGTCACACAGGCAGGTGTTTTGCGAATAGTTATCCATAATTCATGATAGATCTGTATTTCAGATTTTCTCATAAGTAGGTATTTCGCAAGCGTAAAACACAGACTACAGAATTTAGATTTTTCCATTACGTGTGCGGTGGCAAGTATCTAGTACCTACCTATGCTACAAACACGTCTGTAATTCTGTAAACTTTATTTGCATAACTATATTTTTATTTTATTAAAGTTAAGTTACATAATTATTAGCGCAATCATAACTTATGACTTGCCAGCCTATATCTAGATTCTAGAATACTGATTTCTCATAACGAGTAAGTCACAATTTCATCAATTTCAATATTCTTTTTCACTCTCAGTTATTAGTTAGATATGCCGTATGAGTATTTGAGTACCGTAAATATAGGTACTTAAACTACTAATACCTTTGTAAATTTTTTAAATGCAATTGAAATAATTGTTTTAGTCTACTCTACCTAGTCATATTAAAATACCTTGCGTACAAGAGCTCGTAAGATAGGAACGAGTACATTAATAGCTCACGGCGATGCTTGGGAATATAAATAAGAAGTTGTAAACAAATATTAAAGCCACCCTGTGACCCTATGTGGCACAAACTTTACGTTTGCGCATGCAGATTAACATGTTGAGAGGTGGAGATAAGTTGTCGGGCTAGTGTCGGCATGCAGCAAGAATGCACCGCCGCAATCTTTCGGGAATGACAGTGACTCGTGAGTTACTGGTCAAACTGGATCGCTCGGGCCTGTGCAGATTACGAGCTAAGTGGCACTTTCACTCGTCAGCCTCGGATGGTGTTGGTGAGCCAGCACTCGGCCTGCGCATATTTCCCTGTCATTTTTGCGCGTGCGTGAGGGCGCAAGCGCGGTCTCAATTGTTTTCGTCGTGTTTCGCGGGTTATTTTGGGCGCGTGCGGCGGCGCGGTGCAAGCCATTCGTGTACGTCCCACTGTCCACGAGCGTTAGCACTACACCTTGATATTCGATCATCACTGCTATGCTATTGACATACGAGTAAACCATACCCACCGGTCTTTTCACCCCGAAATAAGTGTTGAATCGAAGCAGTTGTTAGATAATTTACGGAAGTCCACGATATTCGATGAACCGCATAGTTATTTTAGTTTGAAACACCGTCATGGAGGATTAATCTGTTACACCCTTCAGCACCGCATCAGTTTTCCAAAAGCTTTTATCTACGCTCATTGCTTAAAGTTCGAATTATGAAATCAAAATGTGTCACATATTGACCTACTTTATTCACAGACTTCTATAATTATTAACGGCGTAGAAGCCGTATTTAAGCTATCTTTAGTGAAGTTTTGTTTAAAAACTATAAGGAAAATTAGTTTTAAATTTAAACGTCATGTATTTTGGGTCTTTAATCTAAAATCGTTGAGAAGCAGAAACACGATTGGATAAAATTTTCTCGATAGAAAGTTCTCCCAAAAGTTGCTCCAAAATCTCAGTTTTTCTCAGTTTTATCGGAAACTACAATGGATGTAATTGTAATTTTAGTTTTAATGTATCGGTAATAATAATATCTAAAAACTTTGAGAAACAGATTTTTGATAACTAGCTTAGTTTTTGAGTAATTAGGTAAAAAGTCGTTTTTCTGTTATATTCTTCCGCGACGCTGCATGTCGCACCCATCAACGTATCCGTGAGAGTGACAAAGACAAAAATAAATTCAATAAATCACCTTAAAAAGTTATTCATTATAACATCGCTGTACTATGGAAATATCTCTAGATAGTTGAATAATTTCTATTACGATACTCGGCTCTGGGTTCCTGTATTTTTATGTGTCGTCATCACAGACCAGGGAATAACTTTCTTTTCTCTGTGGTCGTCATAGCCAAAGGAGAGTGTAGAGCCAATGTAAAGTCAATCCTCAATTTTGTTTTTTATATATGGAGTCCACAGACAACATTTAGTTGGTAATCATAGGATGGGCCATGATCGACCATAGACAACAATTAATTCACGGAAACAATAATTTTTCCCTGCCTTATATGACTGATTAAAACATTGATCTATTGGATTAAAAAGTGTGTTCATACAGAATATTGAAAAGAATTATGTATAATTTTTAATTATTTAACTATCCACTAAAAATATACTTTATCTGACTTGTATAAATATTTTTCTATTCTTTTTTGTTTCATGACTTTTTTAACAGACTATACACAGTTTACAACTGAATTTTGGCGCCATACCTAACCTTTAACATTTCAATGTGTTATTTTTGTTACTTAGTCAAAACTTAGCTCGGAAAAATGTCTAGCAGTGAAACCTACTAAAGAAAATTTAACTCCACCTGACATATTACATTAGTAATTGCAACAAAAATGATCCACAATCTTTTACCAACAAAGTGATGGATTTACGACAAAAATGTTAGCAAGATTTTATGGTTTGGATTTATGATAATTTGAGCGTAGATAAAGTAGTGTATGAAACTACATAATTAGGTATTAAAACACTCGTGTGATACTATTAAAAAACTCGCCTGCGGCTCGTTTTTTAAACTCACACTCATGTTTTAATACCCCCCATTATGCATCCGTTTCATAAACTACTATTTCTTTACATACTCGTTTTTCGTTCTCATAATATCATCAGGAGATGTTCTTGGTTAACAGTAATGTCTTGCTAATTCAGTACAGCCTAGCAGTTAGGCTGAATAAAAATATTTACTTGTTATACATTTATAAGTTGAATAAAAGTTCATACCTACTATTCCAGCTGTATTATTTATCAGCCTATTTATTCTATCGAACTATAGGTAATATTGTATCTAGTGTATTTGACAGATCTCTATAATTATCGTTAGTAACAACGGCATTATCTCATCTTCTTCTTCTTTCTTCTTGATTTCGCGGCTATGTATGGCTTCTGCGTTCTCAGTAGCACGTTTGACATCTCCGATCTATTGTGGTCTCCGCTTCCTATAGATTTTCCCTCCAAGTCCAGCACCACTTCCTTTGTATATTTGACCTCCTCTAGGCTGATCCCATACATCAGTATCAGTATAGTTTTATGATTGGTTAAAAATTCAATTGGCACTGGCGACCGAATTCAAGAATTTGTCCAAGATACAATACAATAGATATTATTGAAATCTATTGGATAACATGGCACAGTATAGCCGTCTCAAGAATTGATCTTAAAAGAGGGAAATATACAACATAAGAATCGGTACTGTGTAGTACCTACCTACTAAGCACCTAGTCTTCAATGAAAACCAATGAATTCAACCATCAGTAAGTTACATCGTGTAGAGTAAAGACGGTTCCAGTTTCCACCTCTAACCGTATTATTGTTATACTCGTTTAACGTAAGTTGAACTGCTAAAATGATAAATTAATATGCCCGCCCTTTGCGATGACACGCCACGGGCAAATTTAACTTAATAATTTTTATTGAGCTTCTCAATTCATTTTATTAAGATGATCCTCGGCACTGTTTTAATTTTTGTAGGAGTATTTGTCCTTGTTGTTATTTTTTACACTGGACGTGTCACGTTGCGTTGCCCACTAATTAAAAAGTTTTGTTTTTATAAGCATGTGTTAAATACGTACAATTTAAATCTTTGCGCCATTTCGAAATGGAGAGCGTCCAATAGTCTCCCTGGACTACAACACCAACTGAGAACTGAGAACTATCGATATGAAAACTTACGTCAAAAATGCGTTTCAGTGCCTATGCCATCCCTATCGGTGGCTATCACCGAGATTAGTGCTTATGACGTCATCTCGGTTGCCAACTCATACTGAATACAAAATGTGCAAACTGACAGCTCTTAGTTGGAAACTGATCCTAGTGTACAACTAAAATTCATAGGCACTGAAATAGAGAATAAGCCCGCTGAAAGCATTGAGGATCGTCGGAAGCAGCTAGCGAGTTAGCGACTGAACCGTAAAAACGACAGACAGACTTTCGCGTTTCTATTATAGTGTGTAAAAACTGATGGTGAAAGTCTAACACCGGATTACTCAAAATATCTACAAACGTTCACAATTTCTAGCTCGCACGTGTTAAAACTGAGAGAGCATAGCCAGCAGAGCGCCTCTTTTTTCTGAACGTAGGTATATTTTAACCATCTTACTAGACATTAATAGTAGTTTATGAAACGGATGCATAATGGGGGGTATTAAAACATGAGTGTGAGTTTAAAAAACGAGCCGCAGGCGAGTTTTTTAATAGTATCACACGAGTGTTTTAATACCTAATTATGTAGAGTTTCATACACTACTTTACCTATCTACGCTCAAATTATCATAAATCCAAACCATAAAATCTTGCTAACGCTTGTCGTAAATCCTTCACTTTGTTGGTAAAAGATTGTGGGTCATTTTTGTTGCAATTACTAAAATGTCAGGTGGAGTTAAATTTTCTTTAGTAGGTTTCACTTACATACATACGGTGCACAAACATGGATTTTTACCAAAGATATAAAAAATAAAATAAAAGTGTGCCAAAGAGCTATGGAACGGAGTCTCTTAAATATCAGGAAAATTCAAAAAATAAAAGCTTCATATATAAGAGCGGAAACAAATATGATAGATTTCCTAAAACACGCTCTTTCATTAAAATGGAAATGGGCTGGACATATAGCAAGACTTCAGGACAACCGATGGACTAAAAAGATCACTATGTGGGCCGGACCACAAGGTAAAAGGAGGCGCGGCAGACCAAACTCAAGATGGGCAGATGAAATCAAGTTGATTGCTGGAGAAAATTGGAAAGAGACAGCTAACACAAGGGAAACCTGGTCAGTTTTGGAGGAGGCCTTCACCCGAGAGGGTTTCTCATCTTCACATAAAAATACTTGTTAACACATTTAAAACGGAGCAAGATATTGTTTGACTGCAGATACAATATATTATTAATATTAATTTTAATGTTATAACGAAATGAATAAAAACAATTATTGCATGCAATTTATACTATAATAATAATACTAGTGATCATGAAAAAAAAAAAAAAAATAATGTAATGTAAGACTGAGAAAATAAAAGGCTTATTTATTTATTTATTTAGGTTTCACTGCTAGACATTTTTCCGCGCTAAGTTTTGACTAAGTAACAAAAATAACACATTGGAATGTTAAAAGTTAGGTATGGCGCCAAAATTCAGTTGTAAACTGCGTATAGTCTGTTAAAAAAGTCATGAAAAAAAAAAGGATTGAAAAATATTTATACAAGTCAGATAAAGTATATTTTTAGTGGATATTTAAATAATCAAAAATTATACATAATTCTTTTCAATATTATGCATGAACACACTTTTTAATCAGTCGCGCGCGCGCATCGAAGCGCGTCAGACGTTTCTCGACAGAAGCGTTTTGAGCGGTATTTTGAAAATGACGACGACGACGGTGAAATGTAACAATTGCAATATCGTAATTGATGAGCTCCTAGCTTACATCCAAAATAAAATTTCGATAGCGGATGAAGTGAGTTTGGTGAAAATATGTGAGTCAGCTTTCTCGTGTGAACAAATTGAGAAAGCAAATAACCTACTGCTGGATTCATTGCCGAAGGATCTGCGCAAAACGGTTCGCAAAGGAAAAGGCAAGGAGAACCGAATACTGCACGATATCATCAATGTGTTTAAAGTGAACGACCCGGATGTGTTACCCATTTTCGTGGCTCGCGACTTGGAGAAACTACCACCAATAACATTCGACCATCTGGATGTCTCCAAGTTGCTCAAGGATTTGATGATTGTACAGACGGAGATTAAGAATATTAAGTCCTCATACGCAACGGTTGAACAACTCGAAGCGCTCAAACGAGATTGTTTAAACGACAAGCCTCCGTCACCGCCGTTCTCGGCGGTAAAAGTAAACATGAAAAGGGGAGCATACCGGGATAGTGGACCGATAGGTTTGTCTCAATTAGATGACACGATCGTTACAGCTAGTTTGGACGCGTCAAACTGTGATGTATCATCCCCAAAAGAATTCAATCTAAATTATAGAAGTATTGATATCAATAAAGTTGCGGGTAGTAGTACAGAGTTCGAACAGAGCATACCGCAACAATTGCGTTCGGAACGATGCGTCACGTTCGGCGGCCACAGCGCCGACATACTCTTAGGTACCTCAGCGACGGGCGGGAAGTGTGAGTCAACACGATTGCCTACAGTGCCGAGCGAGGAGCCGACTGGGACAGTTAAAAATCAATCTTATGCTGCTGTTGTTAGGGTCCAAAATCCAAATGAGGGATGGACCGTGGTACGAAGAAAGGCGCCAAAGTTTGAAAACCGTCTTCTGGGTAAACAAGGAATTGTTGTGATAGATTCAGAAGAAAAATTCAGGGCGGCGGATAGAAAAATACCACTGTTCATAACGAATGTTCACAAAAATACGACTGAGTCGGATATTGTAAAGTACATCAGGAGCAAAACAAACGAAGAAGTCCGCTTAGAAAAGATTTCAATAAAACGAAAGTGTGAACACGATGCGTACAAGCTTCTTGTATCACAAAGCAAGCTGTCGCAATACCTAGATGAAAACCTGTGGCCACAGGGGATTATTTTTCGTCGGTTTGTGCACTTTAAGCCTAAGCGCTCTGACGAAACACCTACTACGGAGGTGTTACCGAATAACTTGCCAGCTGTTAATGGATAAAGCCCTAACATGTAAATTTTTAACGTTTAATTGTAAGAGTGTGAAGCGCTCTTCAGATTGTATACGGGAGTTATGTAAAACAGCTGATATAATAGCACTGCAGGAAACTTGGCTATTACCAGACGAGTTGTCGTTCCTCGAAACACTAAGCGACGACTTCAGTTCGACGGGTGTGTCGGCGGTGGACACCGCGGCCGGCATGTTGCGCGGGAGACCGCACGGCGGGGTGGCGCTGCTGTGGAGGCGCAGTGTGTTTCAAAATGTGTCTATCGTTCAGTGTCATAATCCGCGTATCTGTGCTATTAGAATAGTGTTACCGGAGAAGTCGTGTTTAGTTATGAGTGTTTACATGCCTACGGATGCAGTGGCTAACTTAGCGGATTTTACTGATGTACTAAGCTCGGTAAGTGCTATAATTGACGCTTATAGTGAGAGCTGTGTGTATATTTTTGGGGACTTTAACGCACATCCCACGGAACGGTTTTATACTGAACTGACCCAGTTCTGCATTGAGCAAGAGTGGACTTGTTTAGACGTCGAGATGTTAGGTTTAACGTCGGATACCTACACCTTTGTGAGCGATGCCCACGGCTCCAAACGGTGGCTTGATCATTGCGTAGCTACTAAAGCCGCTATAGCGTCCGTGTGCAATGTCTTTGTGTTATATGATGTTGTGTGGTCTGACCATTTCCCTCTGGTTGTGGAATGTAATTTAAATGTGTTACAACAAAAGAAACTCAATAATAACACCTCTCCAAATATAGTCACTTGGGGGGAGAGAAACCAAGAGCAAATTCACACATACCAGAGAGAATGTCACGTAAGACTTAAGCTTATAGACTTTCCGCATGAGCTTCGCGAGTGCTGCGACCGCACTTGTAACGATCCCGAGCATAGGATGGCTGTTACAAAGTTGTACAGTGACGTCGTCCAGACCCTTCGAGAATCCTCCGTGGCGAGTAAAGAAATCATCAGTAAGCGTAGAATAAAAAAGAAAGTGATCGGCTGGAATAAGCACGTAGCTGAAGCACACGGGGAAGCAAGGCAAAAATTTTTGTTGTGGATATGGTACGGCAAGCCAGCTACTGGACCGATTTACGTGGCGATGGCAGAGGCCAGAAGAGTTTTTAAAGCAAGATTAAAATGGTGTCAAAACCACCAAGAGCAGATCAAAATGGACATTCTGGCCTCGCACCATGCTAAAAATGATTTTAGAGGATTTTGGAAGCAAACCAATAAATTGAATTATAGGCCGTCTGTGCCCGTGAGCGTCAGTGGCGTGAGCGAGCCAGGCGAAATTTCTAATATTTTCAAGGAACATTTTTTCGTGAAATCGCCATTGGGGCCCTCTCATTCGATGCCCAATGTTGAGACCGGCAAGGTTGTGGGTATTCAATTCAAGTGCAAAGAAGTCGCAAATGTAATTAAAAATATGACCAGAGGTAAATCTCTGGGCCATGACGGTCTCAGCATTGAGCACTTACAGTATGCTGGTCCACACTTACCGCGGGTCTTGACGATGCTGTACAACGTTTGTATAAGCCACAGTTTCCTACCTAGCGAGATGATGCGTACAATAGTTGTGCCTATAGCGAAAAATAAGACCGGGGACCTAGCCGATAAAAACAACTATAGGCCCATCTCATTGGCTACTGTCATCTCGAAGGTATTTGACGGCATGCTCAATACTCAACTGAACGCGATCATCAAGCCACATGACAACCAATTTGGATTCCGACCAGGTTTGTCCACTGAGAGTGCTGTGTTGGGGCTAAAGCATGCCGTCACGTACTATGCTAGGAGGAGGACTCCGATTTACGCCTGTTTTCTTGACTTGTCAAAGGCATTTGACCTGGTTTCATATGACATCTTGTGGAGGAAGATGGAGAAAGCTAATATTCCTCCAGAACTAACCAATATATTTAAATATTGGTATGGAAACCAGGTCAACTATGTCCGATGGGCAGGAGTCTTGTCAGATCCGTATGGGTTGGAGTGCGGGGTGAGGCAGGGGGGGTTAACCTCACCAACGCTCTTCAACCTGTACGTGAATGAGTTG
The DNA here is from genome assembly GCA_963855885.1 of Coenonympha glycerion. Classification (NCBI taxonomy): domain Eukaryota; kingdom Metazoa; phylum Arthropoda; class Insecta; order Lepidoptera; family Nymphalidae; genus Coenonympha; species Coenonympha glycerion. The sequence continues at coordinate 9,297,395 of OY979636.1, read as the reverse complement.
ATTGGCGAGCTCAGCAGCACCAGGGTCGGCTGCTATATAGACGGAGTTTGTGTTAACAACATAAGTTATGCAGACGATATGGTGCTGTTGAGTGCGTCAATCTGTGGTCTCAGGACGCTGCTGGCCATTTGCGAGGCTTATGTGGGAAGGCATGGCCTTACCTACAACGCGAAAAAGAGCGTGTTGATGGTTTTTGAGGCCGAGGGCAGGATACCGAGTGTTGTGCCATCTGTCACCCTCAACGAAGTGATATTACAGAGGGTAAATGAATTTAGATATCTAGGGCATATGCTGACCCCCGACCTCAAAGATGACACTGACATTGAAAGAGAACGGGGAGCGTTGTCAGTGAGAGCAAACATGCTGGCTCACAGGTTTGCGCGGTGTTCTGATGCAGTTAAGATCACTCTGTTTAGAGCATACTGCACCAGTTTTTATACGTGCAGCCTGTGGGCCAAGTACACTCAAAAAGCTTACAACGCTCTCCGGGTGCAATATAATAATGCCTTCAGGGTGTTGATGGGGCTGTCGCGTTTTTGTAGTGCATCAGGGATGTTCGCGGATGCGCGAGTCGACTGCTTTTATGCCACCATGAGAAAAAGATGTGGCTCCCTGGTGCAGAGGTTGCGCGGCAGTTCCAACAGCATCCTGAACATGATAGCCAATAGGTTAGATTGCAGATATGTGAGTCACTGTTGCACCATTTCACATGGGTTGGTGCAGCGGTGATTCGCATATCTATCTAATATTATTATAATTTTATTTCATTCCTAATTTTAGTTTTACTAACATAGAATTAAGTTTTAGATGTAATTACTAACAATAATGTGAGCCTGTGTTGCTTGTGAATAAAATTGATTATTATTATTATTATTATTGTATAAGGCAGGGAAAAATTATTGTTTCCGTGAATTAATTGTTTTCTATGGTCGATCATGGCCCATCCCATGACTACCAACTAAATTTTGTCTGTGGACTCCATATATAAAAAAAACAAAATTGAGGATTGGCTCTACACTCTCTTTTGGCTATGACGACCACAGAGAAAAGAAAGTTATTCCCTGGTCTGTGATGACGACACATAAAAATACAAGAACCCAGAGCCGAGTATCGTAATGGAAATTATTCAACTATCTAGAGATATTTCCATAGTACATCGATGTTATAATGAATAACTTTTTAATAATTATAGAAGTCTGTGAATAAAGTAGGTCAATATGTGACATATTTTGATTTCATAATTCGAACTTTAAGCAATGAGCGTAGATAAAATAATATATCTTCTGAAGGTTTGAGAAAACTCTTAAAAGGCCCTAAGGGTGTATTGCCTGAGCCTCAAACTATAATTATGTGAGTGGCTGCATTGCACGGAAATATCATAAAATAATGGTCAGTGCGAGTTGGGCTCGCGCACTGAGGATTCCGTACTATCAAGACTAATTGTAACCAAAACACCTCTTCCCACTAAATTCAAAAACAGGTTATCCCACCCTTAATCACTTTTGTTGTATCAGATTATAAATATTTTTTATCTACGCTCATTGCTTAAAGGTCGAAATAGCCAAAAGAGAGTGTAGAGCCAATCCTCAATTTTGTTTTTTTTATAAATAGACCACAGACAAAATTTAGTTGGTAGCCATGGGATGGGCCATGATCGACCATAGAAAACAATTAATTCACGGAAACAATAATTTTTCCCTGCCTTATATGACTGATTAAAAAGTGTGTTCATGCATAATATTGAAAAGAATTATGTATAATTTTTGATTATTTAATTATCCACTAAAAATATACTTTATCTGACTTGTATAAATAAACTCGCCGGCATATTTAGCGGAACATAAAAAAAAGGTCCATAATTAAAAAAATATGGTTTTATTTTAAAATCCACTTACTACACTTCTTTTGTTATTTGAAGTTTCATTTGTTTTTACTTAAAATGAGATCACATTAAGAACAGATTTTGCGAGTAAAGGCTATTTGTGAAAAATGGTACATTTTTGAACTTTTCATGTAACCTGGAAAAGTGAAATTTAATATTAAAATTACAATTAATTAAATTAGAAAAATGGTGATTAATATCGCGTATTTCCTCCACGTGATCTTATTAAAGTTTCTACCCGTCTAGGCATACTGAGAATGATGTTATCGATGGTCTCCTGGGATAGTCTCCGCCATTCCTCAACTACGGCGATTCGCAGTTCTCCCACGTTGGCAGGAGCTGGAATTCTGGACTTAACTTTTATTTTCAGCAAGTCCCAAACGTGCTCTATTGGGTTCATATCCGGTGATCTCGCCGGTCACTCCATAACAGTGATATTCATATCATTAAGATAAGCTTCAGTTACCCGAGGGGTATGCGGCAGAGCATTATCCTGCATAAAAACAAAATCGTCACCGATATATGGGGCAAACGGTACGACATTTTCTTCTAAAACTTCTCTGATATAGCGGTCTGCAGTCAGACTCCTTCTGTCAATCACTACCAAGTCTGTGCGAGCTCCCGAACAAATGCCCGCCCAAACCATTATTGATCCACCACCGTATGCAACTGTAGTTTCAAAATTTGTCTGAATGTATCGTTCTCCTTTGCGTCTGTATATTCTTTGCCTGCCGTCAATTTGATTTAAGAGAATTCTGCACTCATCACTAAACAATACCTTACTCCATTGGTCCGCGTTCCAAAGTCGATGTTCCTGAGCAAAAGTTAACCTGTTTCTACGATGATTTACCTCGAGCCTTGGAGCCTTGGCGGGCACAAATGAACCCAAACCAGCTTCTTCGAGCCTTCTTCGTACCGTACGCTCACTTACGGTTACACCCCGCACTGCTTCTAACTCATGTCGGGCTTGGACGGCCGTCAAACGGGGGTTCCTACGTACACGAAGCCGAATGAAACGATCATCCCTACTCGAAGTGAGTCTTTTTCTGCCTTTTCCTGCTCTTCTCACATAAGTACCGGTCTCCCTGAACAGTTGGATACTGCGATGGATCGTTGAAACTGGTCGACGAAGATATCTGGATATCACTCTGTAGGTATGACCATTTCTTCGCATTTCGAGTGCCCTGGCAATCTCCGTTGGGGCTAAGTCAGGCATAATTCAGTCATCAACTCCAGAAATATACGCGATTAAAAAAAACTAACAAATAACAGTATTTCAATGAAATTTTAAATCAAACTCAGAAGGAAGAAATACTCGAAGTTCGCTCCAGATAAGGTGTATTTGAATAAAATTAAAACAATTGCATAAAATGTGATGTTCAGTTGTTTTCTTAATTTGAAAATATTTCTTTTTAAATTAAATAACGTATAAACCAGCCAACAACTTTATATGATACTGATATCAAACCTTTTTTTTATGTTCCGCTAAATATGCCGGCGAGTTTATTTTTCAATACTTTTTTTTCATGACTTTTTTTAACAGACTATACGCAGTTTACAACTGAATTTTGGCGCCATACCTAACTTTTAACATTCCAATGTGTTATTTTTGTTACTTAGTCAAAACTTAGCGCGGAAAAATGTCTAGCAGTGAAACCTATTAAAGAAAATTTAACTCCACCTGACATTTTAGTAATTGCAACAAAAATGACCCACAATCTTTTACCAACAAAGGATTTACGACAAACGTTAGCAAGATTTTATGGTTTGGATTTATGATAATTTGAGCGTAGATAAAGTAGTGTATGAAACTCTACATAATTAGGTATTAAAACACTCGTGTGATACTATTAAAAAACTCGCCTACGGCTCGTTTTTTAAACTCACACTCATGTTTTAATACCCCCCATTATGCATCCGTTTCATAAACTACTATTATTTTTATTTAATTTAACTATTTATTTTTAGTGTATAATATAACTAGATATTCTAGAGTCTATTTGTTACCGTTACCGAAAAAAAAAATCACTTTTTTACCCTTTGAGTACAGAACCCTAAAAACTACGTTTGTCCTTAGTATTGGCAAACTAAGCCCGTTATAAAAGAGATGCGGTTTTGGCAATAGTTAATGCCGATACAAATAAAGAAAATACACAAAAATTCGATGCTGCTTCCAATAAAAAAATTGAAGCAATGTTTCAGGGAATCTTTCTGTTAAGATAATTTTATCGAATCGTGTTTTATCTCTAGATAGGTTTAGATTAAAGATCCAAAATAGGCACATTATGTTTTGGAGGTAAGTATTTAAATTAAAAAGTCCCATACTAAGCCCCAACGAAGCCAACGAAGTCCGCCGGATGATGAAGGGGGTCGAATAATGTAAGACACGACACGGACTTAAGCGTAGTTTGGAGTATGGAATTGGCGCAGGCTGCGAGTTGCGTCAGGGGTAGCTATCGAAGCGGTCAGACGGCCCTCTGAGCCGGCAGTCGGTCCTGCTGAGGCCGCTCCCGGGCGATGGCCTCGCGACCTATTTCCCCGCCCCCTCGTAGGCCTGCCCCTGCCGGCTTCCCTCTCTCATCCTTTATCAGCCTGATAATAACGAGTCTCCGACCGAGTACCCAGACGCACGGTCGATACCTTGAGCAAGTTGACTTGTCCCCGTAGGTAGGTACTATAGGTAGCTGACAGATAATTAAATACTTATGTAGGTACTTAGTTAAATTTTATAGGTATTAGCTCTCATACCTTATCATACTTATCAGCCGTGCTATTCTGCAGAAATACTAAGCAGCGACGAGCGTACATCTCTGCATCTATGAATTTGTCAGTTTTAATAGAGTACAATTTTGCATGCCATCTTCGGCTTGGCAGCTGTCTGGCAGCTGTTTCAGAGATGGACATTTTGTAGAATAGGACTGCAGACATCACCTCCGTAGCCTACCTCATCCATTTACAATCGGGATGGTTTCTTCTGTTTTCGAAAAAATCTACAGGAGGAGTTTCTTTAATCTCGCTCGTATATGTACATATTTACCTAAGGTAGGCACTCGAATTACTGACTTGTAGTTGCTTGTAGTGACTCTTGTGAGAAACTAGAAATTCGAATTATTATAAAATTACATACATAACTGACACCAAATGAGAGGTTGGTAAGATGTAGTTTGAAATGGAGCTCGCAGATGTGTTATACTTAAGATTGTGATTATACTCTAGTGATTACTTATCCTTTAACTGCAGTTTAACTGTGTGACAACGTTGATCGTTGTTCCAGAATCTGTCACATATGGCATAGACCATCTCCTATTTTATTCATCAAAGAGTAAGGCGGTATAATACTTATAACGAAATGTACTCGAGTACCCATTACTATTTGAATACTCACCCACTATTTACCCTAAAAATCAGCTTTATAAAACGCAAAAAATTCGTGCGCGGTGTCGTCATTGTAAATATTGCATTGTTGCGATGGCCCCGGTGTTTGTGTATGAGACTGTATAACATTCGAAATTATTCAAAGACCTGTATTTTTTTTGAAGTAAGAATTTGGACACAAGATAATAAAAAAAAAAAACGAATGACCAGTTGACCTTTGACAGGTTGCACACAGACCGGCGGGAAACGAGTCCGTGTAATCTGGTAACACGTCATATTTTAGCTTTGAGTGGATCGATAGAGTTGCGACTTGCGTCGGTAACAGTCAAAGGGCTGGTTGTTCCTAGTTACTAGTCTCGGTCCCCAGAGGGTTTAAAAATATTTGAAACAATTGGAATGCATCAAGAACAGTACAATTCCAAAAAACCAACGAGGAAAGAGCGGACTGAAAACGAAAAAGGCCATCGATTCTGCGACATACGAGGTTGGTCTTATCAACTGCTTCTTCAGCTAGCTAAATGCTATAATCTTTTGAGCATCGATAGCTAAGGCAATTGTCCGACACACCTACTAATTGACTTGTATCAGTCCCAAATTCCCAACGTAACAGGACGCCGCCGTTTTATACAGTGGATTAGGTAGTAGGCCAGCCGCTAGTGACCAGGTGTTTGCTAAAAACGTTATGATTATATTTAACATGCTCCATGACTTCCTATAAAACTGAGGAGCGTAGCGAGGTCTCTGGGGTTAGGTGGAGCTCTTGACGTGTGATCGGAATAAATGAACAGGATACTTTCCTAACGTTATATAAACTGATGGCAATTACATCAAAAATTAACCATCTGGAGGGGCGACGAAGACAAGTGTTACGTAAAAAAATATAGAAAATGCGGTGAAATGGAAAAAAAAAAACAATTTTTTTCAACATTCAATTCAAATATTATTGACAGTTTGGGAAGCTCCCAAAATTCGCTACTTCTGTAAGATGGGAAGTCAAGTACCTCCGGGAAAGTACTATTTATTGCCTTTGTTATTCTATGGTTCGGGGTATAACTCTTAAACGAAGGTGAAGCAATAAGTACTTGCTGTGAAATATATTCGGTCCCCGGTAAATGTTCGTCTCGCCTGCCGTCTGCCAGAGTGCCAGATCGTAATGGGTGCGCGGATGTAACAAGTGCGGTTATAGTTTCGGGCTGGGGCCATGGGACAAAGGCTATGGTGTCTGTCGTCCCCTGGGCGTCGACGGGGCGGGCGGGCGGCGGGCAGCGCGGGGCCGGCGGCGGCCGCGTCTGCCGACAGGCGCGCCGGCCGCCGCGTTCGACGACCTGCCGTCTCAAGGCCGCTCTTACACGTGCCACCGCTTCCTGCCGCCATAACAAACCACTCCCTCCCCACCACCCGCTTTCCTTCACCCGGAGACACCGAAATGTTCCTAATAATCCTTGATTCTAGGTATTCGCTTTTTAAGGATTCATCGAGGCTTATTTAAATGCAATAGGATAGGATGTAGACGGCATTGAAAATAAGATCGACGTTTTTGGATGCTTGGATACCTGTTTCGAAGGTACGAAAGTTATTGTGGGCTTGGAAGATTTTATTGCTGTGCTAGCTTTTTGGCATTCCTTTGTTGTAAACCACTCTTTACATCTTACGTTTATTATCATCGCCGTTTTTAGAGGTTATATTACGATGTGTATCATCTCTGTGTTCATGGTCAAAGGTATCCATCCTGGTATTTATCGAGGATATTACTTAATACTTAGCCTGAATGAGACGTATACCTGCTGGCTGCTGGAAATCGTCAAACTCGGTTTAGCCCTTCCGAGGGTAACCTTACAGAGTACAAACATTTTACAACGCTTTAAAAAGAATTAAAAAATACCGGCCAAGTGCGAGTCGAACTCGCGCACCGAGGGTTCCATACTATAAAAGAAGTAAAACGTTAAAAGAATCACTTTTGTTCATGAATTTACGAGTATAGTTTACATGTAGGTACTTTTGTTGGCGAACCGCAAACGTAACTTTGTTTTTGTTGGTTTATTGTTATTATCAAAAAAAGTATATTAGTCAGCGAGTTGATTTTATTTTTCCTGTAAAATATACGTTAACTTCTATTGATCATAATTATTTCAGATTTTTCGATTGGTAAACTTCGGAGATAAGGGGGGGAACGGTATTTTTTTCGACAGTTTGCTCAATAAATCAAAAACTATCAGGCATAAAAATAAATAAAAATCGGTTTTAGAATACACAAGTAACGCCCTTTCATATGATACCCCACTCAATATTGTTATTTCATTTTGAAAATTCGAAGCCCCGGTTTTCCCCCTTTTTAAATAAAAATAAAAACAAATTATCAATGTTTTATGATTGCAATGGCGTTGGGTCACTATTACCTAAAACTGTTCTAAATTTCAAGTCGATAGCTTATATAGTTACTGAAATAATCGAGTGTGACAGACGGACGGACGGACGGACGGACGGACGGACGGAGAAAGTCTCACCATAAGGGTTTCATTTTTACCAAATTGGTATGGAACCTTAATTATATAAATACATTGGTACTTTTATCTTCCTATGGATTAACACTTACTTTATGGTTTAGTATCTACCTCTGTATAGCTATTAATTGTGAGTTTAGCTTTAATTTGCTGCCTGTCACAAATCAGTAATCACCAATAACACAATTTGCGCTTCATCGCGCTAGCGTAGTCATCCACAAAATAATTTTCTTCTGTGAAATAATTACGAAAATTTTATTTATCAAAAACCACAACATTTTCTTTGAGCCAAAAAAAAATGTTTTTGGATTTGGAACAAGTACTTAGACGACGCGCCAAAGTATAGCAGTCATTATAGGTACGTGGTTAGTTCATCACTGCATTAGGTATCTGGCTACTTTCTCGTTGATATCTCTTTGAATAGATTTAGTTATCACCATAATTATACATAAGTCACAATCAATATTACATTGAGCTGCCTAGACGATTACAATATATTATTGTACAAGAATCAGAGGGAAAGCGCAGTGTTGGCAGACTTCCGACCAGATGGACTGACGACAATAAAGAGTCGCAGGAAGGCGCTGGATGCCAGTGGGCGGTGGCGCAGGACCGTGCGGTCTGGAAATCATTCTTGTTCTTCTTCTTTGTCGTGGCGCTCTTGACAGAGCGGTCGTGGTCATCAAATTAGGAGCTGACACTGTTTGAGGCCGATGTTATTGTCCTCACGAGCATACGCCACTTCTCCCTGCATGCTCTCATTCTGATGGTACACTCATGCAAGGGACCACCAACAGCAGTCTTTATTTGGTCAGTCCATCGCATGGGCGACCTTCCACGTGGTCTTATGCCTTCCACTTTGCCCTGCACGACGAGGCGCTCGATGGAATCGTTCCCTCGCCGGGAGACATCATTGCAGGAGGCCATTGGAGGAGGAGGAGGATTAGAGGAGGAGGAGGATTGTCCAGCCGTGGATGTACGTCGGCTGAAACGTAACGTACATCAAGAGCCTGTACGATAAGCCTATGTCAAATATTGTTTCTCATTATTATCTCATTATCTTTAAGAGATATTTTATTTTGATTTAAAAGTTTTTGGTGAATTTCCTAAAAACATTTGAATTTTCACACAAAATTACACGGCAATAGACATTAAATATCTTCATAACTTAAACCAAAAAAAAATCCGCTAGCAGAGCGTTTCCCTAGCGGAACACGTTTTTGATAGTTAAGTACCTATCTCAACTTTTGGACGCACAAACTAACATTCATACAAATTTACAGGGCTTAACGCACTAAATATCTGCTTATGTACCTAAAATAAAAAAATAAAAATAAAACTATAAAATTCCGCTGGCGGAACGCACACTTCTCAATGGCGTGCGGAGACCGCCAACCCTCACTTGGCCAGCATGGTGGGCCAAACCTTTAATTTAGTCTGAGAGGAAACCCATGCCCAGCTGTGGGACATAAAAAAGAGAAGAAATTTAAATTCCCGCTAATACGCACAATATGGCGGAAACCGTCTCTGTTGGGACTAATAACAAGTGTTATAGTGATTTGTGGCGTGGACCGCGGTGCATAGACAGTACCGCGGTCAGCTTACTACTGACGCCACTGGGGTCAAAACAAACATTTTTGACACCAATAAACTGTTAACATTTTTTCCCGTGGTTTGCCGAGTCCTGTGTAATACGTCGATTGCCAAAAATGATAAAGTTATAGGCCAACATCGTCGAAATAGCCTTCTTTAGTTGTTGATATTAACAGACAATTATTGTAACACAAACATACAGACAGTAAGTACATGAAGCGAAAGCTAATGAGTTCGTTATACATTGTTCCCAATAATCAGAGCTGTCGAGTGGTTATCGCGGTACAGTTGCCACTGTGACCTGTCTGCGCGATAAAGTGGCTAGCGTCGGCGTACTAAGAAACATTACGCAGCCATAATATTGTGATATAGATAGGTATTAAAATGAGCTCGGCGTTCTTCCATCGAGAGCGTGGTTATCTGTGCGTTGTGTCGCAAATTTCTTAAAAGGGAAGGGAGTTGTAAGGGGGAAGGGCCCTCTGTGTTTGGAGCGCCTTCGCTCCGATAACCCACATCCTAAGACAGTTCTTCAGACTTTCACAGTATCTCGTCGCAGTTTTTTTAAATTGCCTGTGACACATTATTATAATTTTCAAGGGTACGTTTCCGAAGTTGATGATGGAATTACAGGTTCCTTGAAGCAAAAGAATCGTTGAAATATAAAATAAACAAGCTGAACACACAGCTGAACTATATACAATGGAGACCGATGTTGAAATTTTTTAATCTAACAAGGAGATCGAAAAGGGCATCTAACCTTAATTTGATTACCAACCTTTTTGTTGTTTATGTATATAGCTATTTAGGTATACAGTACTACTAGCTGATGCCCGCGACTTCGTCCACGTGGGATAAAAACTATTCTATCTTTTAAGTTGGACCAAATGACAGATATTCACGAAGTTTGAACTAAATCGGTTCAGTAGTTTAGGAGTCCATTGAGGACAAACATTGTGACACGAGATTTATATATATTAAGAATGAACAGGTATATTTACACACTAGGTATGGTTATTTGATGCTCTACTATACTAGTACCGCTGTGCTCGGGGTACCAAGAGAAAAGAAGAATACAGTAGAGTCTGGAAAATCGGATTATCGCGTGATAGAAGTCGTGGTCATAATATAAAAAAAAACCGGCCAAGTGCGAGTCGGACTCGCGCACCGAGGGTTCCATACCATAAAAGAAGTAAAACATTCAAAGAATCACTTTTGTTCATAAATTTACGAGTATAATTTACATTTAGGTACTTTTGTTGGCAAACCGCAAACGTAACTTTGTTTTTGGTGGTTTATTGATATTATCAAAAAAAGTATAATAGTTAGAGAGTTGATTTTATTTTTCCTGTAAAATATACGTTAATTCCTATTGATCATAATTATTTCAGATTTTTTGATTGGTAAACTTCGGAGATAAGGGGGGGGGAACGGTATTTTTTTCGACAGTTTGCTCAATAACTCAAAAACTATTAGGCATAAAAATAAATAAAAATTGGTTTTAGAATACACAAGTCACGCCCTTTTATATGATACCCCACTCAATATTGTTATCTCATTTTGAAATTTTGACGACCCGGTTTTCCCCCCTTTTTAAATAAAAATAAAATAGATTTTCAATTTTTTATGATTGCAATGGCGGCGCGCCGTAATTACCTACAACTATTCCAAATTTCAGTTCAATAGCTTCGATAGTTACTGAAATAATCGAGTGTGACAGACGGACGGACGGACGGACGGACGGACGGAGAAAGTCTCACCATAAGGGTTCCATTTTTACCATTTTGGTATGGAACCCTAATTAAGAGGTATTTTTGCCGAGTCAGTCCAGATGACTACCACAATGTCAAATTACCATTGTCAGTTTAAAGGTACGGTAGAGAGCGACACTAAACCTTAAAATCTGATGGTTTAGACTTTAGAATGACGAGCGCAGTGTTGAGTGCAGTATTAAATTGCAACGCTCTATTCTGGAATGCATTGAGGTGTGATTCTTGAAAATATAAAAGATTCCGACGACTTGAGAACCTCCTCCTTTTTTGAAGCCGGTTAAAAATTATACATCGGCCAACCATCGCCGTTAACCTAGCAAAGCAGCCATTACCAGCCAATTGGCGCCTTGGCTGCATAATTGATGCAAGCATTAACCAATCAGCGGCATAGATGTAAGCTCGTTGCTACTATATCAGTATTTTTGCAGAATCAAGGGCTGGTGAACGTCTAGTTTGAATCGACATTCGTTTCCACAAAAAAAAATAGTTGTCGCAAGAAATAAAACAATTCGCACCAACTGTTATTTTAAAGCAAGTAGGTATAATCTTTATCACCCTTTGCAACTCTGTCATATCGCATCGTGAAGCACCCTCGAGTTGTTTTGTCTACCAGCCGTCGTTATAACGTTATCTGTATATTTAATTGTTTTATTTAACCACGATTTAATAATAGGTATACGGTGGATACACTGTAGACTAACAGGACTCGTCAAAAGTCAGTTCGACCCATTGAAATATTCCGTACCGAGATTACGTACTTACGATTCAACCTTTGTGTGGGCGGAGACAGAGGTCCGTATTGATTTTTAACCAGAAGGGCGCGGATCTACTGTAAAAGTGCAAAAGAAAATTGGTTTGTGGGATAGAATTTCTATCTAAGGAAGAAGCAATACTGTATTATTTGTAGCTCGAAGAATAATAAACTGGCAGCACAATTGGCTAACCCTGTAAGATTCGTTTTTTTTTTGTGAATATGAACTTGATTCATTCAACGTTTTATACTTACTTCTTTTATCGGTGCGCGGTCAGACTCGTACTTGGCCGATTTTTTAATGGATTGCCAGCAACTTCGGGACCCCGTTTGACCCATTGAATAAACATATTAAAGGATCAGCACTTACTGACGTCACGCATACATTTTTAGACTCTGTCCTGAAGGCGAATTTTTAATTTGTCAAAACTGTAAAATGGCGCTAATCACTATAATACGACCGACAGCGGTATGTGCTGTCAGCGGCTCCGAAACATACGACGCGCGACGCCATATTTGAGAAATCTTCGGCTTCAACATACATCACATCTTTCCCGTCCTCTTTGCACAGTGTATTTCGTGATCGGTTTGACCGCTCATTGCACACAAGTTTATTAACGTAATAACTATTGTGGGTATGTTATTATACAATAAGTATTGATTACTATTGCCATCTGGCAGGCAAGTAATAAGTTAGTAACTATAATATAAAAGTATACCTACATATAAGTATAAGTATTTATCGATAGTAATAATTAAATTATAAGTACCATAGTTCACCGTCTGCTTTGGCTAGACGGCTAGTAATTTTTGGTATGTGCAAAATATAAATATGAGCAGTAAGCACCTACACTTATCTAGGTTATGTCGTACGCACAGATTTTTTCGTATTATTTTGCTTATCATCAAGAAAACAACATCTGATGTTTAAATTCTGCAGATTTACACACATTATGTATTGTTTGGCCCAGAAGTTAGACTTCGCTCCATAACAACTATGTACAGTCTCCCTAGATTGCCTAAGCAAAACGTTTTCATCGTTATCGTAATCGTTTACTAATCCTGCCCGTTGATTGGGTTCCTGATTTGCGTCAGCCAATCGCGGGGCATAATTCGCTAGCATTTACAATAACGATGAAAACATTTTTCTTACGCAATCAGACCCCTTAAGTGACCGAGACCAATATTCAAGGGACCGAGATCTCTTTTTCTCTTATTGAGGTTTCTCCTTCAATAGAATTTTAGAGCTAGGAGGGCAAAATGACAGGACCTGGCAAATAATCTCATTAATAGAGTCTTCTCGCTTACCCAGTTCTCACTTACTCAGGTTCGACTTATACTTTGGAGCTTCCGAATATAATTTTTCAAACTGGAAATATTTTTTAACAACCCCACAAGCTTCTAGTTCATAATATGGTTAGTGGGCACTGACAGGAGATCACATAATTTAACTCGGCGGCTTCACCACGATCTGTCAATAAATTTACCTACCTATAACCTAGACAATTTGATGAACGAAACAATAGTTTAGAAGAATGACAATGGTGACTCGCCACTGCGCCGTGGTGTACCTACCTATTTATTTGCCGGCGACCACCGCAGCTGTTGGCCATATAGCGATGTGAATGGTGGTGGTTGGTGATGGCTTATCTAGAATTCTAGACCAGAGTTGTTTTATTTGGGTAACTGGCTGGCCTAGAGTGACTGCCTGTGGTTTTTTGCACCGATATACTGTTTCGAATTTTTGATTCGCGCTTAGATGTTGTTGTAAGAAGCAATAGTACATCATATTCTGTGATAGAAGGTAATAGTTTCTCGAAAAATAAGTTGAAGCTGAAGTAAAACCATACAAAAATTGATGTCAATTTTCAATATTTGGCCCGATAAAATATGTTCAATTATGATACATGATAAGTATTATGTTTCTCTAATAATGCTAGAGCTCTGTTAATGTCCAGCATTTGAATATAGTAATACAACTGGTTAGTTGGTGTTGGAAGTGTAAAAGCCCGAGCGACGCGACGGGAGCGTATTTTTATTGGGTTACATCATCAGTTTAGAAAGTACAAGTATCTTGCCGTTTTTTCAGTGGTAGGGTGATAACGTTTTTGGAGATCAAGAAGTTGGAAATCCTCAACCCGCAAATTTACAAATCTGCACAACGGTTAAGCTCGACATATTGAACTCAATGTTTTCAAAGTACCCACTAAACTATTCGCTTTTCCCCCCTCGTAGGTATAGACAGCGTGCGATACTGACCGGTGTGGTCGGGCGGCGCGGGCGGCGCGGGCGGCGGCGGGTCGGTGCAGTTGGTCGGCGCACCTGCGCAGGCCGCGCTCGCCGGCGCCTCGGGCGCATCTTCTGCGGCGCGGGCGGGGGGCGGCGACGGGCCGGGGGGAGGCGCGCAGAGCGCGACCAGCCGCAGCAGCGCCACGCACCACCACCAGAGCACGGCGGCCAGCGCGCGGGCAACTCGCCCGACGCGGCCCGGGGCCTCCTGACGACCGAAATACGCGCACCGTGGAGCCGTGCACCGAGCTCGTGCCTCGCTGCGGCGGGCCCGCGGGAGCGGCGGCGGACGGCGGCTGGACGACGCGGGTGCGCGCGCGCAGCCACACGGCGACTGCGGGGCCGCTTCCGACGGCGTACGACCGCGCCCGAACACTATTTCGGGAGCGACGCTCCGCGCCGCCGCAGCCCGCCCGCCGCGCTCTGCCAATTTTACGCGAAATTGCGGGCGGGCGGTGATGCGATATGTACCGCGGCCCTTCGCAGCGTCATCGCGCTCCTGGAAGCGGGTCCCGGTCCTGCTGCGGCGCAGGGCGCGAGGGTCCGAGCTCCGAGTCGCGCGCCACGTGCGCCGCTCCTCCACTCGAAATAGTCGCGGCGAGCGCGGAGCGGCCCGTGTCAATAGATACAATGTCGCAGCAATTGGCAAGGAAACAGAGACTCGCACTATCTCACTGTCTCGCGCACTGTGTTGTGAATTCTTATGCATGGTTTATATTTAGACTTCAAATTATTTCTGATATAGATAGGTGTTTGACATTACGTTGAACTCTCATACGTCGGGAACTTCCACCTGTATAAATAATACCTACAGCTGCTGAGGAATAGCATAAGGTACCTACATAATTATGTAGAAATTCCTTAGGTATTAATTAATATCTGGTTTTAGCATTGTATCCTAAAAATAATTGGAGACACGCCGACTGCACACTGTCAGACATACCTACTGGATTTCATATAAACGCAGTATGATACATTTGAACTTCTAAGCAGCAGTTCTCGTCACTAACATGCTAACTCCATAATATCGAAGCTTCAATGGTGTTTTTAAAACGAAGTTTTATATGACTATGAGAGACGTGGCGTGGTAGGTACATTTATGAAGATTTCTTGAAGAATGAAGATCCACACTTCGCTGCGTCAGCGTGCTGTAGCCTGTATATTTACAATTAACATTACTATACAGAGCAACCACCAGCCAGTTTTTGATCTGTTTCCTTTAATAGATGAAAGTTTGGAAAATAGGGGATATTTTAAACGAATTAACAAACGAGTCAAACGAAATCAAACTCGCTTGACTCTCGACTCGAGGCTCGACTTCTTTAACAGCTTCTTATAGCAGTTGGACAAAGTTTTAAACAGGTAGTAGGGCTCTTCTTTCAGAGACGCTCGCGTGCCACCACTACCACAGCAGTGGCAGCTCTATAGAATTTTTTAAATTTTAATATTGAAATACTTAGTTAAGAGCCCTGTTACCTACGATGACTCCATACATTCGAAATACCAAATCATTAGTAATTCGTGCATATTTCAATCATGTAGTGGTGTTATTCGGGTTCATAAAGTAATAATCTATATGCGCATGGCCATATTTGGTTCGGAAATACTTACAGATAAATTCATATGGCAGTCGGTGGACCTCTTCGAATAGGTGTTCCTCAGAACAGCCCCCGACTGCCATATGAATTTATCTGTTTAACTAAAATAATTTTTTTCTTACTTTTTAGTTCATTTTATAACAGGGCAGTCGTGTTTTTTAATTTTTAATTAAGTACTTATTTTTATTTTATATTTTTAGTGATGGTCAGCAGTATTCAACCATAACCCATCATAATATGTCAAAATGTCCTTATTCATTCAGAAGTTATAGTAATAGTAAATGGAAATAAAATAACCTATCTACATACACACACAGGCATACAATTTTTTTTGGACAGTCGTTTAAAAAAGGTTTTTTTGGGTGTACATGTAGGATGTACACCTAAAAATTATATATTTAATGGAAAATTATATATTGAATATATATATATTTTATGTAAGTATTCTCTAATACCTTCATATTGATACCCATATTGTAAAGAAAAATATTTGTTTTCCATTTTTGAAAATGTCGCCTCACAGCCGCCATATGATTTTTCCAAAAAAATTATAGCCTATGTTACTCGGAAGGATCTAAGGATTCTAACGATACCATATGTCTAAATCTGTTCAGCCGTTCAGAAGTTATGGTGGAATAAAGAAACGTCACATACATATTTGAACCCAAAAACATTGCACTCCTTTTTTTGGGCAGTCGTGTAAGAAGTGAAAATGATAACAAGCGGAGTGCTATGCAATATATAGGTATTACACATTACAATGGAAAGGTTTGGGTCGCACTGAATTTGTCATTGTAAAATTAGGTGAACCCTAAACTAAATCATCTTTGCTATAAAACAAGTACGAACCCTTTGCGCCCTCGCATATAAATAAATAAATAGTGGACAACATCACATACATTGCTCCGATCCCTTAGTAAGTAGCTTATGCACTTGTGTTATGGAAATCAGAAACAACGAAGGTAGCACAACACACAGACCCGAGACAATGTAGAAAACTTATTTTTCTACATTGCCCCGACCGGGGATCGAACCCGGAAACTCAGAGATGGTGGCGCCTTGAAAACCAGCACGCTAACCACTCAACCACAGAGGTCGTCGTTACGGAATATGAGCAGAAGGCGTCGAAGTAGCAGTCGTACAATTACTATGGCTGCGTATAATAAGTGGTATAATTAGTATGACGATTGGCGACCCCACGGGAATGCGCAGTGTTGGCAGACCTCCGACCAGATGAACTGACGACATTAAGCGAGTCGCGGGAAGTCGTTGGATGCAAGTGGCGCAGGACCGTATGATCTGGAAACCATTGTAGGAGGCATTTGTCAAGCAGTGGACGTCCGTCGGCTGAAACGAAATGCTGATTTCAGCCCGAAATATTCTCATCCTTGACGACGTTTTGGTGACGGCCGCAGTGGACAAACGGCGTTAGACATTGAAGACAGACTACCTGCCGACAAAGAATGGAAAAAAATACTAAAATAGCTAACTTGCTGGGCCTGACACAGATCGGATGGACGTGACAAAAAACTTCTTATGGGCAACACGCGTTAGTGCGTGAGGGCCGGTGGGGCGCCATCACCGCGGCTTTCGCCATTTGGGCCAGTAATAAGTTCCGGTGGATTCCGCCGGCACGCACGTGATATTTATCGCTTTATCGAACTGTAGGTTCAACGTTCAATGATTTTTAAGTGTCGGTATTTTGTTTAATGTGTCTCTACCTTCTGTTAACTTAAGCACAATCACATGCATGTTTTGATTTTTAAACGCGAGCCCTTCAATTTTTTTATTTTCTAAATTGATATGACGAAAGATGAATAATTCAATGTGCGTAGGTGATGGATGTTAATAAAATATTATAATGTTATAAATTTCTTTGTAAATACCCGCTGAACATAATATAGGTAACTAGCTGACCCGGCAAACGTTGTTTTGCCATTAGTTAAATAAAAATAGCTTAGGGCCTACTCTCAGACCTACCGAACAAGCCGCACGCCAAGTATAATCTGGGTGCCTTCAAGAGAAGAGTGAATAGGCATTTTCTAGGCAAGCGCGCTCCAACTTAGACCTCATCATTGCTTTCCATCAGGCATGATTGCCGTCAACCGCAAGCCTATCCACAAAAAGAAAAAAAAACATAGACAAAAATTTCATAAGAGCCGGTTCTGGAGGAGTATGGTAACAAAAATTGGTACGACAATTGAGATAAATAGATAAAATCCACGCTCCGCAGTGTCAGTAATCTGCCGTAAAGCAGTGATTTGAGATTTCATTACTGTATTTCGGTTTCAAGTGCACTGTAGCCGGCGAAATTACAGAACACACCTCAGGATTAGAGCACAGTGCAGTACGTCTTATGACATCGCAAAGACAGTAACACTCTGCATCTGATATGGGCACTTGGGCAGGCGTATCTCTTAACATAAGGTGAACGTCTTGTCATCTCGTCATTTTTAAGGTTCTGTAGTTCAAAAGAAAAAAATAGGAACCCTTATTAGATCACTTTGTTGTCCATCTGTCTGTCTATTTGTCATGATCCTTTATTTTAGTAACTATATTAAAGATATCTACATGAAATTTGGAATAGTTGTAGGTATGGCACGACGTCATTGCAATCATAAAAAATATTTTTATTTCAGTTTAAAAAGGGCGAAAACCAGGTCTTCGAAATTTCAAAATGAGATAATAATATTGAGTGGTGTATCATATGAAAGGTCGTTACTGTTAATGTAGTCTGTGATTTTGGTTGTAGTAGTTATAGTCTTTGGTCTGTAAGAAAGAAAATTGTCTTTGCTCTCTGGCAAAATGGTGAATAAAGATTAATGGACCCAAACAAGTTAATTTTATTTTAATAGTTACTACTATTTTTATTCCTGATAGTTTTTGACCTATCGGGCAAATTGTCGAAAAAAAATACGGTTCCCCGTTATCTCTGAAGTCTACCAATTAAAAAATCTGAAATAATCAATAGGGATTAATGTATATTTTACGGGAAACTAAAATTAACTCATCAAACTTTCGCTAATCTGCGTTAATGCCTATCGCGTCCACTAAAAATCATCTCCAGTAATTAAATAAACTATTATCAAGATAATATTATTAATATTCATGGATCACTCTGTATCTATTATACTTTTTTTTGGTACTAACAATTAACTTCAAAAAACAAAGTTTGTGGTTCGGTAACATACGTGATTCTTATTGTTTTACTTACGGAACCCTCGGTGCGCGAGTCTGACTCGCACTTGGCCGATTTTATTTTGCTATAAAAACCTATAGGGTATAAATGGTACGCACAAGTTAATGTAACGCTGTGTATGTGTATGTATACTGTATATGTATAGGAATGCGGGCTGGGGCTGCGACAGGCTGCAAGCTGCACCGGCCGCGGCAGGCGGCGGGTCAGCGCACCGCTGCGCCGCAGCATGTGCGCCCCCCACCGGCCCTCACCCCCAGCACCGTACACCCTTCCATGGAGGACGCAAGGCATGAGCTGCAGCGGTTGCTATACCAACACTTGCCACTCGAGAGTGCGCTGCAGTCGGCAATCGGCATACACTAACTAAATCTGTCAGAAGGGACGAAAGGAAGTCCTTTACTCCAAAATTTTTAGAGCCTCTAACTTTTTATTTCTGCGTTAGATTTTTTATAAATGACCCTTATGATATCAATGATAGCACCGTGGCAATATAGACACCCGGAATTCCAAATGTAACTAAGTCCATAGTCACCGAATCGATCCACGCGGCTTCCGGAAGGGCAGCAATTAATCTCGGATCACTGTGGCCAAAGCGCAAACATACATAACTTACCTACTTAATTAATCAGCATACAAAGTATGCTGGACATAGGCCTTTCCTAGAGCGCGCCACCACACACGGTCCTCAGCTTTCCTCACCCACCAGCTACCAGCGACCTTTTTCAGGTCGTAGGTCCAGCGGGCGAC
This sequence comes from Coenonympha glycerion, assembly GCA_963855885.1. NCBI lineage: Eukaryota > Metazoa > Arthropoda > Insecta > Lepidoptera > Nymphalidae > Coenonympha > Coenonympha glycerion. The sequence continues at coordinate 9,277,691 of OY979636.1, read as the reverse complement.
GCAAGGTAAGGCGGTCGTTCTACGCTGCGCTTACCGATACGCGGTCTCCACTCCAACACGTCTGTCCCGATGCGCAATGGTCGTCGGTTCTGCGACCGATATGCTATGTCGGTTATGTCGGTTCTCCTACGGATGTCCTCGTTGAGGATTCTAACCCTCAAGAGAAACACCCAGCGACTTTGAACTTGTGGGGCCTACTGCACAAACATACAGCTCCTTTATTCACTGCTTCTTATAACTTGGGCTGAGTGTAGTGCCGGCACCGGTTACTTTAAATTTTCATTAGCACAACGCTCACCGCCGTCGGCGCCGCCCCGCTAGCGCCTGCAATTACATTTCGCAATAAACGAATTGTTTTTATTTATGTCTCTTTCACTGGCAGATTACCCGTTCTAACCAAATATCTATTCAAAATAATTTTAATTAAACAAAAGTATAATACATAAAACTGCGGTAAATCTTGCAGAGTCTGAAGTACTCGTAGATTGAATACAATAATATTGGAGTATAATAGATTTTTTGGTATTTTTAGACAAATTATAAATGATTTATAAATTATTTTTTAAATCATATAATAGTCTTTATTTTTAATTTAATTCCACTAAAAATAAAAACATCCATTATACACTTTGAGTAATACAATAGAAGAAAACCAAAACTTTTCTCGTGAATTTAATTACCTACAGCATTTTAGACGATAAAGACGGATTAGGTATTAAAAAGTAGTTCTATCAATAATTGATTAATCAAAGATACTACCCATAACAGTTCTTCGAATTTGAATTACTCAAGAAAATGAATCATTTTATCTATACGCTCAGTTCGAATTATGAAATCAAAATGTGTCACATATTGACCTACTTTATTCACAGACTTCTATAATTATTAAAAAGTTATTCATTATAACATCGCTGTACTATGGAAATATCTCAAGATAGTTGAATAATTTCCATTACGATACTGGGCTCTGGGTTCCTGTATTTTTATGTCGTCATAGCCAAAAGAGAGTGTAGAGCCTCCTTAATTTTGTCTTTTTATATTATATATGGAGTCCACAGACAACATTTAGTTGGTAGTCATTACTGAGAGTATGGATGGGCCATGATCGACCATAGACAACAACAACAATGTCTATTGTCTATGGTTCTGCGCGCACATACGCAGTTTACAGCTGAATTTTAGCGCCATACCTAACTTTTAACATTTTAATGTGTTATTTTTGTTACTTAGTCACAACAATGCGCGGAAAAATGTCTAGCAGTGATACCTACTAAAGGAAATTTAACTCCACCTGACATTTTAGTAATTGCAACAAAAATGACCCACAATCTTTTACCAACAAAGTGAAGGATTTACGACAAACGTTAGCAAGATTTTATGGTTTGGATTTATGATAATATGAGCGTAGATAAAGTAGTGTATGAAACTCTACATAATTAGATATTAAAACAGTCGTGTGATACTGTTAAAAAACTCGCCTGCGTCTCGTTTTTTAAACTCACACTCATGTTTTAATACCTCCCATTATGCATCCGTTTCATAAACTACTATTACATAGCTTCATCTATCGGTTCACTTTTTTTATAGTTTAGAATTCGGTTACATTGCCTTTCTATTCTAATACGAAATATACTTATGTAAACATGCACAGTACACATATACAGAAAGATTAACTATAAACAGGCCTTGATAATTACTAATAATTAATCACCTAAAACTTTCAAGAAACATACGCACTTTATTTCACGCGTGTTGCACTCCAAAATGTAGACGACAACTCGTTGATGTCTTTTACACCGCGGTCAACATTTTCAAAATGGCGGTGAAGTTTTTTTTTCAAATGTTTTAAAATAAAATAAAATGAATGAGTACGAATGTTTATTTATTCTTAAGGAAAAACTCAGTCTGAGAATTGCAAAGAATGAGCGCATAAACAGTGACTTGGCTTGACAAGTGCAAGATAAGATTAAGTTCATTCTTTATAATTAAATGCGTAGATAGCGGCAGGTTGCGGACTGCGCAGTGCCTGAGCTGTATCAACTAATTTAAATCTACGCAAACTTAATACAAATACATTTATTTTGCACTTGGATACCTATTCTTAACGTATCACGTATTTATGCGAACTTTGTTCTAGATCTAGGGTACCTATTACACAATCAAAACGGTCAAGACTTTGTCAATTGTCCATGAAATCTCTTATTTTAAAATATTTAACTGAAATAATATGCAGTATTTGCATTTGCAATTAGTAGGTATTTTACAGGTAAGTACTTATGTAAATAGGTGGATCTAACGCATTTTTTATAATAGCATAAGGTATATTAGATCGGCATATCTGTAGATTCATAAGTACCTACAGTATTGAATGATCAAAAGTTTTGAAAGACCACACAATATTATGAAAACGAATATCTATAACATTAATTAAAGTTAACAACTAACTAGCTATATTACCAAGGGTTTGGAAATTATTTATAACTAGAATTACTAAGGCTAACTTTAAGTTAATTTCAGGAAACATATATTTTTGACGAATAGGTATATCTTATATCTACTTTTCTCAGAATTGGATCAGTCATAAGTGATAAGTTATGACGTGCATCTTATTTATCGACAAGCTAAATAAGTACTTCTGCAGCGCTTTGTCGAATTATCATTCCACAAAATGTACCGAGTATGATTAAACATGCACGAGTAGGTAAGTCTGTAATATATGTCCATACGGTACCGTATGTGCCAATGACCTTTTTGCCCTCAGTGTCGGTTATCTCGTATGTGCAGACCGCATTTGATGCTGGAAACTTTCCTTTATTCTTAATAAGAGTCGCTTGTGGCCATTCCACTTAGCAGTTATAACACCGGTTTGGGCTAAAGGACATCACCTTTAGACCTTTTTATATTTTTACTTAGGCAACAAAAAACCACCACAAAATGATATAAGCTTGTAAAAAGTAACCATCTATACTAGCAAATATTGACTACTACGTGGAAGTAACGTTACCTAAGGGGTTGGAGGTTCGAGTCCCTGGCATGACTTTTTTATGACTCTGACTTTTTTATAGTTATTGTGCGAGTGGAAACTAAATATTACTTGCTTAACTGTGAATGAAAACACCGTGAGGAAACTTGCATGCTCAAAGTCCACTATAATGTGGTGGTCGCAAAGGTATGCGAAGCCTGCCAACCCGCACTGGCCTATACTTCTCATTCTGAGTGGAGACTTGTGCCCAGAAGTGGGACATAAAAAACGGACTACTTACTACAATTTAGTTATATCATTTCATTTCAATTTCATTTTAATTTCATTTCTGTAATGTAACGGCCATTTTGAAGATGTTTTCGAAAATTCAAAACCTACAACCTACACCTCCTTCTCGTCCTAAAATCATAATAAATTAACAAGAAGCTGGAAAAAAAATATAAAATTAATTATGTCTTAACTTAACATATGACTTCCGAGCATTGTTAAACATATTTTGAATTTTATTTCATTTCCATTCTATCTATATATTTTTTTTTGTTTCTAGGCAGTCCAAATGTACACAGACTATAGTTAAACCTCTGTAGTAGTCGCTATACATGAACAAAAAATGAAGCATTTATGATTTGATATCCTGAATACGCGAGCCCACAGAATACAAGAGTTCACGAGCCCGACTCGCACGTGACCGGTTTTTTTAGGGTTCCATACCAATTTGGTAAAAATGGAACCCTTATGGTGAGACTTTCTCCGTCCGTCCGTCCGTCCGTTCGTCTGTCACACTCGATTATTTCAGTAACTATTCAAGCTATCGACTTGAAATTTAGAATAGTTATAGGTAATAGTGACGCGACGTCATAACAAACGTAAAAATTTGAAAATTATTTTTATTTTTATTTAAAAAGGGGGGAAAACCGAGTCGACAAATTTTCAAAATGAGATAAAAATATTGAGTGGGGTATCATATGAAAGGGCGTTACTTGTGTATTCTAAAACTAATTTTTATTTATTTTTATGCCTGATAGTTTTTGATTTATTGGGCAAACTGTCGAAAAAAATACCGTTCCCCCCCCCTTATCTCCGAAGTTTACCAATCGAAAAATCTGAAATAATTACGATCAATAGAAATTAATGTATATTTTACAGGAAAAATAAAATCAACTCCCTAACTATTATACTTTTTTTGAAAATAACAATAAACCACCAAAAACAAAGTTACGTTTGCGGTTCGCCAACAAAAGTACCTACATGATTGTAAATTATACTCGTAAATTCATGAACAAAAGTGATTCTTTCAATGTTTTACTTCTTTTATGGTATGGAACCCTCGGTGCGCGAGTCCGACTCGCACTTGGCCGGTTTTTTTATTTATTAGGTGAATTGCAATTTTTACAGTGCCTGCAGTTGGGCCAGGTCGTCGCTCTCAGCCCGATAACCACGACTGATAATGCAGCCTGTAAATGCAGTATACACAATACAACTACATAATAGCATTATGGTTTTACCTACTTCAATGCAGTTATTTTTAGTTACGTTAAATTTTATTCGGGTGTTTCGCCGACCTTATTTAGACTATCTGGTAGAATGCCATGAGGTTTCTGCTGCCAACCAATCGTTTGCCAGCTGGAAGGTCTTTCCACTTTATAGTGAGTATTAAAAACATCGATAGATTGAACAAGGTTATACAAATTACAAACCTTATTTATCATTTTCTTATATTATTTACTAAGTGTTATTTACTATGTGCACAGTTTTAAGTGAGAATTTAGAATCGATTCCCGATATTATGATTCTTTACTAAAGAAAGTCATGGATGGAAAAATATCGAAAAAATAATCTCATTCAGTCTTTTCAATGAACTTATTATGAATAACTTAAAAATTACTTATTATAAAAGCGCTATTTAGCGTGGAGTTAGTCTTGGCAGAGTAGTATTTTCAATAAAAAGTTGAATCAAAGGGCAGATGGAAAACAGTGTCCTTGTAAAAGTTCCGTTATTCTTATTTTAATAAGGCACGAAACCCCTAACAAATAAAAAGCTAAAATCGACTCATTTTTATGTTAAACCTGTTAACTCATAATTACCCGAAACTATGTCGATAGCTTTCATTTCTGCGTCGTAAAAATATGTGAACAACATTAGGTATGACTGATAGTGGACTGATATTTCTCATTCGCAAGCTTTATATTGTTATCAAACAAGAGCATTCATTCATTTCCGGGCTCCGGCCCAGTCATGTACCTAGTAATAAAAAGCTAAGCATAAAGTGATAAAGCGAAATATCGCTTTGTTATACCAACACCACTGCCAGCCATGGCCCATGGCCCCGCGCTCTGGACGCGTCGGGTCATCGCACGCACACAGATAACAACAAACAACGATTATAATTTATAATAATTAATTTACATTACTACAAAACACTTGGATAATATCTACATACCCACGTTGGATAATACCTATATACGTTTTAAAAACGAGTATGTAATTCAAAAATGTAGGTACTCTTCCTTCATACACTCTCCTATAGGAAACAAGTAAGTGCCAACGCCATACATATAATAGGTTAGAGTTATTACACCGTAGGTATAGTATAGATGATAGGTGCAAAGATAAACTAATGTTTAAGTACCTACTTAATTAGGTACTGTCCTGCACCCTGAGCCATATGAATTAAGGCCAGGTTTCCACCAAAGCGGAGATGTTTCATTTTCCTATAATATGTTGTGCCGCGAGCGATGCTGCGGCAGACCGGAGATGCCTATATTAGAGCGGGCCAGCGGCGCCGCTGCCCCTTGCGCGGCTCATTCTCCGCTACCTTCTCCCCGTGCCTCGCACACACGATAACGCTCGCAGATCGCAGGTCGCAGATCCAGACGATCGCCCAAATGGAACAAAATTCAAAAAGTGAGAATGTTATTCGATCGCTATATTGGTCATGTGACATTCGCACAGACAACTGTCATTCCGATACATTTTTTGAATGTCGTTCCATTTCAGCGACTGACATCTTTCTGTGACGGTTGTTAATAATATTATATCATACGGATTAAGGGTAGTTAAAAATAGCCTCAAGTTAATCTAGTATATGAATTAATACATATTTTTTTCTTTTTCTCTTCTCTTGGTTCGCATGAGATTTGTGAAAAACTCAAACAGGCCGCGTATTCTCAGGCAAAAGTTAGTGCTGTGAGTTTATGTGTGTGTACTGTGAGTGTGTGCGTTAGGATCGGTACATTTTTAAGCAATGTAACTACAACTCGTGTGTAAAACAAAACGCAGTTAATATCAAAATTCCATACCTATAATAAAATCATTTACTAAAAAGGTGCAACATGAATCCTATACATTTAAACTAGCAATTCTTGTATATATATATATATATATATATATATATATAATCTGGATCTCGGCAACGGCTCCAACGATTTTCATGAAATTTAGTATACAGGGGGTTTTGGGGGCGATAAATCGATCTAGCTAGGATTCATTTTTAGAAAATGTCGAATTTACCAAAAAAATAATAAAAATATGAATTCTGCTGCCATCTATTATAGCCAGTAGTTAAACTACCGAGCGAAGCACTCCTGCTGCAGTCTATTAGCCATTAGTTAAACAACCGAGCGAAGCTCGGTCACCAGATATTATTTATTTATTCATGGAGCTAAATAATGAATTTATACTTAAACTCCATTGTCGTTATTAATTTTATGCGTACTTAGTGCAAATGCCAACATTTCAGTTCACATGAAGCGGTGTCGCAAAAACGTACCTACCTAGGTACTTAATTTATTTATTTATGGGTCTCTATAAGTCGGTCTTCACACATCGTAAAGTAGGTTCCTAGCTGTAAGAGGCAGGTACTTAGAAAATCTTCTATTCTATAAATAGTGATACACCGTAGCCTCCCACTGAGAAAAACTAGCAACAAAATCTCTACCTTTTTAGGGTTTCGTGCCCAAAAAGATCCTGAAAGATCATTTCCTGTATTTTCTCAGATTTGGAGTTATTGGGAGCTAATATAAATTAAGTAAGTATTTTTGAGCAGTTTTTATGGAAAACATGTACAATGCACATGTTATGTTTGTAAAACTCATTACTATAAGCCTCCAATGTTTAATTATTTTCATTAAATTAATAAAGAATTTTCGCGGTCGGATGTACCCATGACCTCCTTAAGTGTAACCGATTTATTGTGGATTGGATTTTGCTCTCAATGTGAACAGTTGTTTGAAATATCCTTTCTGAGGGGATGTGTAGGTACGTTATAGGTAGGTAGGTAGGTATACATATTTAGCTTATTTGCAGTGTGTAGTAATACAAACTATCATGTACATCTGTACATAATGCTTTGGATATTCTGACAATAGAGTGGACAAGGTTTATCCATATTTTTATCTACTTGTGAACTGAATTCAGGATGGGTTATTAAAAAATTGTTATTTAATTAACGCTCAATAAACTAAAAATTTTAAAAACGTTACCTACGCGGAAACAACGCCATGATAACACACACACCACAGGCAAAGTCTTTGTGCCGGTCATAGTCGTAGTGCCCAGGGCGCTTGCCGCGTGCACATGAACAAAGGGAGAATTATTTTACAATAACTTCAGCTGCATTCACCTGTGACCTGTACCTACATAGTTAGTAGTTCAAATTACTAACGAATATGTCTTTGTTCGTATAAATAAAATACAAGTTTAGTTAGGTAGGTACGTGACACGTGTATCTATGCTACGGCCTGCTTGAAAGAGACGTTCACCAATGTACTTACGTATAACTAAGCTAACTTTTGTCCATGTTAGGTATAAGTTAATACATTTATATAATTTTCTGTTTCTCGTGTTTCTGAGACATGGAAAAATAAAAAATAAGTTTATCAATTGCCTTTAAAGACGAAATATTTTCAATCGAAACACGAACAAATGCCTTTATCTGCTGCTTAAGAGAAAACCTTTGGTGTTTCGAATCGATTCTAGATGCATCGTGCCTTGGACATTAGAGGTCACTGCAACGCGTCCGTGTGTGTGTTGCATGCAGGCAGCGATGCGTCGTGCGCGTGTGGGTGAGCCAGCGGCGCAGCCTCCGTGCGTCTGCGGCCTGTCTAGACGACCCGCCCGCCCCGCGCCCGCGCCGCGCCCGCAGCCGGCCCGCGGGCGACGTTCCACCGACCGGCGCCCGCGAGGACGAAGCTATATCCGCTGTCCACCCGCTGAAACACTGCAACCATCTGACCTCTTTTATACAAAGTACGCTGGACCTCAGACTGTCAACGCATAAATGGAGCTTTCGTTTCTTTTGGAATTTCAGTCAAAAGAAACAGTTGGAAACATTATTTTAGGTAGCTAAAAAGCTAAAAAAGAAGGCCGCGTACATAAGTGAACTCTATAATATATTTCTTCATTATTTATCTTTAGTTCCATGGCAATTGGCACGGCAGCTTCAACGCTACCAGGGAGAGTACCTACAGGCGCAGTTCAAGACCTATGGCTTCACGTGCTCTGCTAAGCACTAGTATCTATCTAATCTGTGGCACCGCATGGGGTTGAAACACTGCCAATTTTCTAACATCGCTGACATCCCGAGATCAGTAAGATTTTTTTGGTACAAAGTTCAAGTGCGCTGGACTTCAGACTGAACGTCGAAATGAAGACACTCGGTTTTCGAAATTTTGGCGCTCATTGTTGCGTGACCCGGCGTGAGCGTCCATGGAACTAAAATAAAATGTCATTCAAAATTACGGTAAATGTTAATTTTAGTACCCTGGAGCTTCACCGGGGGCTCTTTAAATCGGCACAAAAAAGGAACTGTCAATTGTATAGAATAGTTAGTCCAGTGCAAGACAGAATATATTTAAAGTATGATACTAGTACCTATCATACTTCAAAGATATTATATACATATAGATAGAGCTCATGCCACTTTTATTAACACTCTACAAGTAGGTGCTTGACTGCGGTCTCATCCATCTGCAGCTGTAGCCACTAGCCCATATTATGCCCCACCGTTATTTCAGATTGCTTTCGCATGAAATAAAAAAAAAACCGGCCAAGTGCGAGTCGGACTCGCGCACCAAGGGTTCCATACCATAAAAGAAGTAAAACATTGAAAGAATCACTTTTGTTCATGAATTTACGAGTATAATTTACAGGTAGGTACCTACTTTTGTTGGCGAACCGCAAACCTAACTTTGTTTTTTGCGGTTTATTGTTATTATCAAGAAAAGTATAATAGTAAAGAGTTGATTTTATTTTTCCTGTAAAATATACGTTAATTCCTATTAACCATAATTATTTCAGATTTTCGAACCATAAACTTCGGAGATAAGGGGGGGAACGGTATTTTTTTCGACAGTTTGCCCAATAAATCCAAAACTATCGGGCACAAAAATAAATAAAAATCAGTTTTAGAATACACAAGTAACGCCCTTTAATATGATACCCTATCCAATATTTTTATCTCATTTTGAAATTTCAACAACCCGGTTTACCCCCCCATTTAAATAAAAATAAAAATGATTTTAAAAATTTTATGATTGAAATGACGTTGGGTCACTATTACCTAAAACTATTCCAAATTTCAAGTCGATAGCTTCGATAGTTACTGAAATAATGAATACTGACAGACGGACGGACGGACGGACAGACGGACGGACGGACGGACGGACGGAGAAAGTCTCAGTATAAGGGTTCCAATTTTACCATTTTGGTATGGAACCCTAAAAAAAAGAGTATGCGAATGCGCGGGCTCACGTGATCAATTTCTAGTCAGAATCAAAATCTAGTATCTATTTTATAGGTCTAATGTCCAGTATTAAGACATGCTTCGTGAATAACGGTATCGTTGGATCGATCGCTTGTTTATAGCTTTAGCTCAGTGTTGGTACTTAGATGTGAGAGTTGCCTTACTCCCTCCCCCCCTACCCCGCTGCACTGTCACTGCACCGGTGACCGGCCACCTGCTGTTGCTGCCACCTCCAATTGCTGGCTACGACTAGCTCAAGCAATTGTCTGGGCCTCCGATATTATATTATATTATATTAATACTAGCTGACCCGGCAAACGTTGTGTTGCCATTAGGGATATAAAAGTGGCTCACGACTTACTCTCACACTATCGAACATACACAGAAATGTTCATAACAATCGGTCTAGCCGTTTCCGAGGAGGTTGGTAACAAAAATTGGCAAGAGAAATATATAAGTATGTATTACAAGCTGGCAGGGCAAACGTTGTTTTGCCATTAAGGATATAAAAAAGGGAACAATTTAAATGCTCACCAAAAAAATTTATTTACCCTAAACTTAGTACCAAATAAAATAAAAGTCTTGTTTGAATATTCTTTTTGCTGGCCAAAATTAATACTATGCTCACCAAATATTGTGTTTGAAAACAGGAGCGAGCGAAGCCAACCGTGCTATTCTGCAAAACAGCGACGAGCGTAACATCTCTGATATATGAATTTGTCAGTTGTAATAAAGTACAATTTTGCATGCCATATTCGGGTTGGCAGCTGTCTGGCAGCTATTTCATTTTGTAGAATAGCACAGCAGTTCGGACTTGAATCGGCACCCTGACTCGGAAAACGGATAGGTGACGAAGAGGATGGCGTTATCGTAAGTAACTTGTGTTTGGGGTAAGCAATATTATATTTGGTAAAAAAAAAAAACAAATACGGTCAACTGTTAGTTGTTCTTGGTAGTGAAAATACAAAATATTTGTTCTGAAATTATTTTTAACGGCATTTAAATATTGTTATGGCATGCAATAAAAAGGAAATTAGCTTCATTTCTTCAATACTTCAGGAAACACAATTTGGTGAGCATTTATTAATTTTGGCAGGTATTTGGAATTTATTGGGAGTAATTTAATTGAATTTCTGGTAGGCATTTCAATACAAGCCTACAAAAAATAGCTCACGACCTACTCTCGGACCTACCGAAAATTTCATAACAATCGGTCGAGCCGTTTCGGAGGAGTATGGTAACAAAAATTGGCACGAGAATTATATATATTTTAGAGACAGAAGAAGATTAAAGATTGGACATGTACGATACAACGGCGCGGTCCAGCTAGACTTGTGAAAGGCAGTGATGGCCCAGTAAATTCAGTGGGGTTAGTACAAGCTATATGTTGGATAAACGATTCGAAATTCGATTCGGTTTTGCGATAGGTATACGCGGGGCATAAAGTATGCCTCCATCAAATTCTTAAAGCATAGTTATAAACTTATATATATAGGAGTATCAATTGTTATATATAGCAAGGACCCTGCTGAGGTCTGCCTTCTAAATGACCTTTTCTGACTTTTCGAAGCTACGAGTAGTATTACTTATTGAAACTAAAATGTCGTGTGGATACCTTCATGCCTGAGACTTCACGTCTCGGAGATTTGTGAAGCCTCATACTAAGGCCAATCCATAGCTATTACCTACTGCAGAGTAGGTAGCGTGGTGGCATTGCCCAAATCCATCCCATTCGGAGAAAATATCCGCAGTAGTGGGTCGTATCTTATAAGATTGATGAAAGCTCTATTATCAATAGGAGCCTAGGAGGATTCAAGTTATGCTTAGAAACTGTCTATTTTATTTTATGAGAAAGTAAATGACCGTGTAAATCCGGGATAGTCCAGCTAGTAACATCACATACTTATCTAGGTACACCGTACATCGCTATTCGCTCGTAATGACATCGAGAAATGCAGTCGGGGCTGGAGCGCTGCGGCGGCGGAGCAGAGTGCAGACGTGCAAAAAGGTGGTAGAATTCCGGAATCGTAAGTTACTGGACGGCTTTGCGAGTGGAGTCGACCACAGCGCCCCACGCCGCGCCGAGTAGCGCAATAAATAAGGCGACATCGCACCGCACCGCTGCGCTACATTGTATGTGGTGAATTGACAAATACACAAGACCCGGCAAAAATCGCAAAAAAAATGTCATCAGTTTATTGGAGTAAAAAATGATTGTTTTGACACCAAAGGCTTCAGTAGTAGGCCGACCGCAGTATTGTAAATGGACCTCGGTCCACGCTTATGACCACTTTACTTACTTGTTATTAGTCCGCACACGCGTTTCCACAATCACGGTTTCCATATAGACATTTTGTATCATATTATTAGCGGGAAATTCGACAGAATATGCCGAAACTTTTTTCTTGTATGAAAAAGGTTTACGTAAAATGTTCAGATGAGCTAATCCTAAGGTTCATATCGGTGTCGGTGATGTGGTGACTAGTGCTGCCAGTTCGAGTACGTACTGCTTGTAGAACGTACATCACTACGTTTTCAATTTAGTTTTCAGTCAATTAAATTATTCAACAACACTTACGATAGTTACATTAAAACTTTATATTTATGTTATTAACTTAGATAGAAATGTTCCCAAATTATCCTATTAATCTTTTCTTACAACTTGTTTTGTTGGTTTTACATTCGCACTGCATAATACTGAGTAAATGATTTGATAGATTTCAAACAAATATGTATGAAATTGGACAAACTTGTATTTAATCATCTGCAGATGATATTCTTTAGAGGTCTACAGTGCTATTCTACAAAATGTCCATCTCTGAAACAGCTGCCAGACAGCTGCCAAGCCGAAGATGGCATGCAAAATTGTACTCTATTACAACTGAAAAATCATAGATGCATAGATGTATACGCTCGTCGCTCTAAGTATTTTTGCAGAATAGCACGGCTGTTCATTTTGCCGATAAATAATCATACGCAGGATGATGTTGCTGCTTCCACACACCCTGCTCAGCAGCGAGGCGGCTTTCTTACACAAGTTGGCGTCATCACAGCAATCAGGTCTCGCCTCGGAAAAAATCGCTGGTGCGTGCGAATATGTAGAACCACAGATTTTATGTAGAACCCACGCATTGCTGTTCGACTCTAAGAGCATTGTTGATCTTTTTCGTATACCGGAACCACAAGCTCACCGTGTTTAAGGATGTACAGTAGGTACGCTTCGAACAACGATGATGTTCATAGCGTCTGCGTGCATACCTGCGGGCCAGCATAATAATATCTACCGCATTGTAAATAGAACTAATTGCTGCGACTACTGAAGTACTCGGAAAAAATTACAGACATTTTCTGTAAGAAGTTAAATCAAAATGTGTGACTGGCGTGGGACACTCGGTTGGAACAAAGTTCTTGTAGTTCTTAGTAGCTTCCGAGTATACTGCGTTGTTGTAGTCGTGTTACGCCTTGTAAGCTACCCTCAGCCTCTAATTAGGACACCATTTGTCTGAGAATTCTGAACGATTTGTATTTTTTGATATAATTCGAAATGTATCATACTTACTTACATTCAATACCCTTCGAATATTGTAATTTTCATAGTGATTCGTGCAATAACTTTTGTTTTATGGCCAAAAATAAAAATGGTATCTCATATTCGGCATCCTTACGCCACCCTTACGCGATTAGGTACCTACTTATCATACGAAAGGGCTACTGTACATTGTAAAACATTTTAATTTTTTATATACCATCAGTAGGCACCAGCATTAGGGGCCTTGTTAAGTTTCGCATCGCTTCGATTAGCGTGAATAATATTGTTTGGAATCGCAATCAGCAGACAATAGGCGTCGCGCGTCGTGCGGCGCGGCCGACACAGCGCGCTGTATGCAACTGCGTCATTTCAATTTAGGACGTCATTTGTATTATCCGAATACACGTGAAAGCTGGCGCATGACCTCCAGGAACAGACGTCTAGACACATAGTCATAGTCTAGAAACGCGGCTGGCAAATAGGCGGGCTTTCCCCCGCCCATAAAACCTGATGTTCGCAGTTCGCACTCGTGGGTCGTGCAGGCATAATAATTTCGACGACTGTCGAGTGGCAACTGACCGTGTGCTGTTGCACGAATACGATTATTTAAATCAATATAACGCGAGGCCGAGCCGCTTGCATGTTGCGCTGTAGAATAGAAACACGGCTGGATGTCGGAATGAATCTCTAATGGAGAATAGCCGGCCTGTTAATAGCTAAGTACAGGCCTTGTCTCTCACGACAGACAGAGATTTGTTCTTTGGATTATAATAACTTCTATAGCAAGTTGATACTTTGAAAATATCCTCGGTTTCCACTCGTTTGCTGTAGTTGCCTCATACTCAATTGCCTGGCTTTCGAATCCCGGATGAAATCCTGGATCTCGAATAAAAAGTACGATTGTGGTGAATAGTGGATTTATCTATTGCGCTATCAATGTAAAAACGGAAAACAGATATCTGTGATATCTGTTTTCCGTCGCAATCCTTGCTGATTCGTTTCATACGCAGCAAGTACTTAACAAGAATACAAAAGAATGACGATATCTTATCATATCAAACGCTTCAGAAAATCACATAATGTGCAGACAAACGATATCGAGTATCGACATATTTGCCGATAGAGATTAGTTACGATACCTAGAGTGAATTGTTTAAAGATAATAACAACATTTGAGTAGGTCAAATTATTATCAGAGTTTGGTTATCAAAAATGACAGTATCTTGTGCTGCTTTTGTCGTTCTTTTTAAATCAGTAGTACTTTTCAGTTAATCTCAGTCAGTGTTGAATATTTTAATTGTCTACTTGGAGCAGCCGCAGCATGTAAATTGAGCTGCTCTGTAAATTCAACTTCATGAATATAAATAATAATTTGCATGAGTATTTTTATGAGCATCTTTTAAATTTAACTAACACGCTAGCCGTATTTTTAGCACTTAACATCTTAATTTCGGTAAGTCCCCACTAGGTATTATAAATACCTACTAACACAAAACACAAGGACTTACCAAAATTACCGTCTTGAAAATGTAAACTAAATTTTTTAGAACTAAGGACTACTCTATGGAATACTTGAGAAAGTAGCTTATTTCAATATCATATAGAGGTGAAAATTGGTGAATTTGTAAGTCGTGAGTTTGGATATTTGTTACTCAATCATATGCCACAACTCCAGAACCTTATAACCTGGATTAACATATTATACGCTTCATTTTATCCCGGGAAAAACTACTGTTATATATGTATTTTAAAAACTGGCTATAGCAATTCAAAATTACAGCTAACAGGTTTAGATTGCTTAGTAAACTTCCTGAAAAGGAGTATAATATAGTAAGGAAAGTCCTTATAGTTTTTAAGCTAGATCATCTTACCAGTATTTTTATACCTAATTCGCAATAATTGTGCCACAAAGGAGCTTGCCTGTCAGAAATCACACTAGTATTATAAAGGTGAAAGTTTTAAGGTAAGGCATGTAAGTCTGTACATATTTTGTTACTCCTTCACGCCATAACCACTAAACCGATTTGGCTGGGAATGGAGATAGATTATACCTTGGATTAACAGATAAACTGATTTATATCCGGGACAAAGCTATGGTTCCGACAGGTTTTAAAGTAACTAGTCCATCATCTTGAGTGTTCCGCCATGTTGGATTGAGACGTCACACAGCTAACTATGCATTGTCGTCCAAACTAAACATAGATAGGTACATACACCACTAATTCGGTTTAAGGTAGTTGTTTCAAAATAAAGTTCCAAGATTCCACGCGAACAAACATACTTTGCAAGTTAAAAAAAAATACTATGAGTATTTAATAAAATTAAATTTAGCTATAAGTATTTTATAATATAGAATATTAAATTGTAAAAAAATGTCATCATTTACAAGTTAACTTATATAGTTAGAAAAATTTTACACAACTTTTAAGATATCTCGTCAGGAAATAAAAGCTTTTAACAAAAAAAGAGAACATTACTTACGCTGCTTTACAAAAATATTAATTAGGTAAACAACAAAAAGTTACGCTAAAGGCGAGGTAGCGAGGCATAGTACCCAAAATGCTGACAGCGTTACCCCTTTGAATGGCTAAACTTATCTTTTGGCCAATGTAGCTACCAGCTCTTGGATTCCCGGTAGACTCGATTACGCTTTTCGATATTACAGCGAAAAGGGAACTGCATTTATTATTTTATCAGCCTGCATTTATTATTTAATCAGTCTGGATGTTAGTCAACAGACAATTAGAGAGATACGCTAATGAAATGTGCGCGGTTGAAGTTCAGACGTCACGTCAATTGGGCGTGCTCTTGTGTGATCCGCTGATTCACATTATTAATAGATTAGTGAGTTATCGTCACGTCTCATAAGCGTGCTACACTGCACAAGTGCACAATAGTTAAAAAGTTGCTATTGCTTTACACCGAAGTCAGACAGACAGTTACGTTAATAATACTTAAATTACACTCGTGCCTATCATTAGAAAGTCACACAGCAAGGCCAAAATACAAAACATCAATGACGAATTAAGGCATTATTATCTTAATAATAGGTAATAACTAATAACGTGCATTTATGTTCTGCGGTTATAATAAAAATGGGAAATGCTTTCCAAAAAACCAACTACAAATGCCACTACAAAGAGTGAAATAATTTTTAATGTACACCAATTCGAAGTCGGGCGATTGTCTATAACTTCGTCGTTTCTTCGCAGATCAAGTAAGTCTTCTGGCAGGACAATTAGTGATTGTACGAAACATTGCCCGACTTCGAATTGGTGTACATTAAAAATTACTTCACTCTTTGTAGTGGCATTTGAAGTTGGTTTTTTGGAAAGCATTTCCCATTTTTATTTTTTATTTTTTAGTGGAAAGCAACAAAATGCACAAGGCAAGGCAAAAATACCCAAATCGCTTAAGGTGTCTTTATAAAATCTGAAAAGTTCCCTCAATTTCACCAATATCCGAGTATCAGATCCTGACTTGATGACTATAGTCTTTAAATCAGTATCTGCTAGCAAATGCACCAGTAACTATATAAAAAAATGGGATATGCTTTCGAAAAAACCAACTTCAAATGCCACTACAAAGGGTGAAATATATTTTTAATGTACACCAATTCGAAGTCGGGCGATTGTCTATAACTTTGTCGTTTCTTCGCACATCAAGTAAGTAAGAAGGACTATTAGTGATTGTACGAAAAATTGCCCGACTTCGAATTGGTGTACATTAAAAATTTATTTCACCATTTGTAGTGGCATTTGAAGTTGGTTGTTTGGAAAGCATTTCCCATTTTTATTTTTTACTTTTTAGTGGAAAGCAACAAAATGCACAAGGCGTTGTAAAAATACCCGAATCGCTTGAGGTGTGTTTATAATATCTGAAAAGTTCCCCCAATTTCACCAAGATTCCATCATCAGATCCTGACTTGATGACTTCAGTCATCAAATCAGTATCTGCTAGCAAATGCACCACTTACTATAAAAAATACCCCACTGGCTTCAAATATACTAGCAAAATTTGAAGAGTTCCCTCGATTTCACCAAGATCCCATGATCAGATCCTGACCTGATGACCATAGGGCAACTTATAAAATATTACTCTTTCAAATAATACCCTTGTTACAAGTGTCCATATAAAATTTGAAGAGTTCCCTCGATTTCTCCAGGATCCCATCATCAGATCCTGACCTGATTAAAATGGGACCATCTGGAAACAAAATCCTTTTAAACAAAAAAAGAATTTTTCAAATCGGTCCACGCGTCTTCGAGTAATCGGTGAACATACATAGATAAAAAAAAAAGATTCCGACGAATTGAGAACCTCCTTCTTTTTTTTGAAGCCGGTTAAAAATAATAGATCTTACTAGCTGTTGCGCGCGGCTTGGGCCGCATGAATGTCGATTTTGACATACCTATGCGATTATAATGAGTCAATCACCCTCTAACCATTCTCAATAAATAAGCTATTCAACACAAAAACATTTTTTTAATTAATTTATTTTTTTATGCAAGATACTTTTTGATTCTTCTTTAGAAATATAGAAGAATCAAGGAGGGTGTCGTATATATGTATATAGTATATACGACACCCTCCGTGCGTGCGTCTGACTCCGTAGCTACTTGGCCGATTATTTGAAAAGAATTTCTATTTTGTATCGCTTTATATGTACATCACGAAAATTTCATTCGATGGTATATAACTCTGGCCAGATTTCACAGGCTACCTGTTTTTATAAGTGTTTATTACCATCTGACCTCCGCAACGTTTGTTAAGGATAAACCAGTCGGGATGGGTATTTTGTGCATAATCAGTTCGGGATGCTCTCTGCTGGGTGTAGCGTTTACCTTTACACAAGTGTCATTCATATACATCTTTCTATAGTCATAATGACGTGTTATTTCGTCTTCTTTTTATACATATTTTGGAATATTTCGGGTTCATGATTCATGCTAAATTTTTAAACTCACTTTATTCGACTAGGAATTACTAGAAGAGATGATGTTTTTCACTTGCTTATTTCATTAAACAACAATTAAATGATGATCTCTAGAATTTAGAATTGCCTATTCAATTTTTTCTATGGAAAACTGAACTCAAACTTAAACTCAAAATATTATCTTCATTTCGTATCTAGGCCTAACGTACAGGCTCTTGTAAAACTTCTATATCGTATTTGTCACATATAGGTGATAACTACAAGTCGACTTACAGCTAAGTTTACGAGAGCCCAAAAGCGCCCTGCACTGAGAAGAAACCCACAAGGAACTCAACAGGGTTTGTTTTTTGATATCAACATTCCACAATGAGAGGAGAATCTGCAATACAATATATACTACAGTACAATATATACTGCAATACAATATGCTTATATGTATACAATTTCATCTTCTCTATATCATAATTCAGGCTATCTTGGTCTAAACTCTACTCCTCAGTTTTTTGTCGTAAGTAATAATCTAAAGTCTATAGCCCTTAGGTGAGAAATCTCTATATCTACCGCACTACTCTACGAAATTTGTAACTAAGTAGGTACAAATGCAGTTTTAAGATGGTTTTACAGAAATAACTAGCAGATAGTTGCTAGCAAGTACATATTCAAAATACGTACTCATTTAAAAATATAATAAGTAACCTGTGTATCGTACGTTGAGGCGGAATTTTTGTATTGATATTAAGGGGTTTCGGCCACACTTGCCCGCGAAATTAAAAATTTTAGTTTATTTTTTAGCAAATACATCGTAGGCTTATGGCGATGAGTTTTGCAAGTATAACGTTTATGCAAAGCTACATGTTTTTCATTAAAGTTTGGTCAGGCCATGCTCACTTGTCATTTAATCAAGAGCGCTACAGCCTACAGGTAGCCGTTATGACGGTTCAAACGGCTGCCGCGCGCCGGCTAGGTTGCACCCATTAGTTCTTGTGCGGCCTATTTCACGTTTCCCTAGTACGTCTAAAGAGATAAAGTTATGCGATAGAAAGAGAGCACAACTTTATCGGTGCTGAGCGGAGGCGGTGCCAGGCGCTATTGCGAACTGAATTGCACTTTTTTGTGTCAGCGCTAGGGTCGCTATTTCTTTAAATCATCTTGCAGAGTGAACCTTTCGTAACGTTAGGTATTATTATTGTATTCCGTGGTTTGGTCAAAAACACTCATTTACTTCATGTTGAAAAAGCGGGTAGTTAGACTTGTAGACGACCTCCGTTTTACTAACAAACTTCCGTTGGAACACCGTAGAGACGTAAGCTATCTGTTTGTGTTCTATCGGTTGTTCAATGGGGAGTGCTCTGAGGAGCTGTTTGAGGTAATTCCACCTTCCACTTTCTCTGAACGTATACACTTCGGCGCAGAAATGCGTTCCATCTCTACTACCTGGATGGCTGGCAATCCTCGACCGTTTGCCAATTCCTTCGCACTTGTAAATTATGGAACTACCAGCAGCAGTGTTCGCTCAAAGCTTCAACATGGAGTTATTCAAGGGGAGGATAAACAAATTCCTTAAAAGAGCCGGCAACGAACTCCGGAGCTCGGATTCGAGTGGGAGGTCGCGGGTTCGATTCCCGCCACGGGGCCCCACTTTGGAATTTTATAATTTCTGAATTGGCTCAGGTCTGATCTGGTCTAGCTTTGGCCGTGGCTAGTTACCACCCTGCCATCAAAGACGCATCGCCAAGCGATTTAGCGTTCCGGTGCGATGCTGTGTAGAAACCGTTGGAGTGAGTTTACTTACCCCTTCCATAACATCTTTGGCTGCATCATCACTTACCATCAGATAAGATCGCAGTCAAGTACTAACTATAAGTAACTTGTATAGTGTAAAAAAACGCATTTCCAATTCCCCTGGTGCTGCAAATGTGCTTGGGCGCGGTGTTTGCTTACAATCAGGTGACACCCCTGCATGTTTGCATTATAAAAATTAATGAATTTGAATTTTGGCGTCCTGATGTTACCCACCCACCTTAAATGCGCCGCAAAAAGTTACCCTTTTCATATGCAATGACTAGACACGAAGCATGAACATGCGGTGTATCGCCGATCACGCAGCGCAGCGCCTAGCCGCGGTCGCGTCGTTAAAAAATTCGTCTGCAGTCTGTCTAGACGCCGCGCCGCTTACATTGTGACGCGTCACGTGACACCTCGCATACGTTATAGCCGGCTAGTTGTTTACCTGCGACTCCGGCCGGCGATGACGGAGTTTACTAAGAAAAGATTAGTCCGCTTGTTTATCGTAGCTGTAGTCATGTCTGCGACTAAAAGTGTCCAAGAAATTCCCAGAAGGTAGAAAATAAGAATGATATCCTAAGTTTATTTATAGGTTTTGCCAAGTGTCTCCATTCATAAAAATCTATATTTCTGTAGGTTTTTTAAATGCTAGGTTATAGGTGGTTTGAATCATTTTTGAATTCAAAATGTTTCGTATTTTTTAATGTTTTATTCTTTCCAATTTCAAACAATATTATCTAGTTGTTTCTTCTCACTTTGAAACTGGTGGCGATTTACGGTAGGTAGGTACTAGGTATCTCCCTATCAGAAGATAATAATTATTATCTTTGTCTTAAAATAAATAACCTTCAAATTGCCTTGAAATCAACTGCACAGCACAATGTTGATTATGTAGATATCTTATTTCTGCTTCTTAGAATCATATTATAACTTACACATTACATAACGATTCGAGAACAAACATAAATTACTGCTGTTATGTACTTTGTTATTAAAAATTCAAAACACTTGACTGTGTCGGTAAAAAATAGTCGCCATTTGGTTACCATGCCATGTCAGAGACCAAAATTGTGTTCCGCGAATTGCCTTCACCACCTACGTAAATTAGTTTTGTTTAGAGTTGGTTATAAACATAATATGGACATAGAATTTTCAACGTCTGTGAGCTCACGATTCGTCATAGCCACAAACGAGGTAGAGCTACTTAGCTAGGTACGATTTTTTTTATACTTAATCACGATTATCTTGATTTGACTCAACTGTCTGTCCTTTCTGTCTATGTTAATTATTCTTGTCTGTTTGGTTTGAAGTAGGTGCAACTGAGCATAACTTCGGTCTTCAACATCTTGTTTTAGTAAGAGCCCTGCACCGCAGCAGGCTATACAATAATACATAAGCGAGTTTCGCTTATGTATTCTTTGAAGTAGGTGCAACTGAGCATAACTTCGGTCTTCAACATCTTGTTTTAGTAAGAGGCCTGCACTGCAGCAGGCTATACAATAATACACTGGTGAAATTCGCTTATGTATTCTTTGAAGTAGGTGCAACTGAGCATAACTTCGGTCTTCAACATCTTGTTTTAGTAAGAGCCCTGCACCGCAGCAGGCTATACAATAATACATAAGCGAGTTTCGCTTATGTATTCTTTGAAGTAGGTGCAACTGAGCATAACTTCGGTCTTCAACATCTTTTTTTAGTAAGAGGCCTGCACTGCAGCAGGCTATACAATAATACATAAGTGAAATTCGCTTATGTATTCTTTGAAGTAGGTGCAACTGAGCATAACTTCGGTCTTCAACATCTTGTTTTACTCGTAGTAAGAGCCCTGCACCGCAGCAGGCTATACAATAATACATAACCGAAATTCGCTTATGTATTCTTTGAAGTAGGTGCAACTGAGCATAACTTCGGTCTTCAACATCTTGTTTTAGTAAGAGCCCTGCACTGCAGCAGGCTATACAATAATACATAAGTGAAATTCGCTTATGTATTCTTTGAAGTAGGTGCAACTGAGCATAACTTCGGTCTTCAACATCTTGTTTTAGTAAGAGCCCTGCACTGCAGCAGGCTATACAATAATACATAAGTGAAATTCGCTTATGTATTCGCTTAGCGAATATACTCTATTTTTTTTATCGTAACGCCATGTCAAGCTCCTTAAAATATATCTATACCCACTTACAAAATAAAATATACCAGATGTACCTAAAAATAACAGATATACCTAAGAAAATTAATAATTAAAATTAAATAACAAAAAATTAAACAACTTAGGTTAATCTGTTGAACATCGCAAGTTACAACAGTAGAATTGCATATTTCATTAGGAATTGGGCAACGTTGCTGTGATGTTCAACCGATTTAAATAATATTCATTTGCGAGAACCACCCCAGAGCTAATTAAAACTCTAGACACGTCACTCGCCGCTCTCACCAATGACACTTGGCACTCTGCAGTCTGCACTCACTTTAATATCACAATAAAATAACAAACATCAGTGCAAACTGCAAACTATTTTACAGCCTTACTAGAGCTCGTTTTCACCAACACTTTAAGAAACGCCTAAGCCGATAGGTGACAGTTTTCACTAACAACAATTGTCACCTAAGGGCTTAGGTGTCTCTTAAAATGTTTGTGATGACTTATGTAACGTCGAATTTAACATAAAAATAAAAATCATCACATTTTTTTATTCGGGTTACAAAACTGGTTACAATCTTACAGACAATTTTTATGATGATTCTGTATGATGATGACATCAGCTGCACGGACTACTGTTTAGTTTGGATCATTACTTTAATCCAAAGACTTCTATGTATACCTATTACCTACATAGAAGTATTATAATCACGTACCTGCAAGTAACAAAAACCTCCTGAGTGACCCGAGTCGGAGATCCTGTACCATCAAACCTTAATAAATAAAGCTTTAATCGAATAAAGAATTTAAGAATCACTTGATTTTCTTAAGCTACAAAAATCAAATGAAAATTAAGTGATTCATATTGGTGCCGTTTGACATAAAAGCCTTATAATAATGATTTAGATTACATTTTCAGACATTTTAATTAAAAAAAATAACAATTTTGTATGATTCGTTCATTGGATATAGCTATAACAGCGTAGGTATCTACTCGAAATACAAGAAATGCCGAGTGTCTATAACCAACCTAGTTGAAGGCTAGGCAAGGAACTAGTTTCTCAACATCTGCTTACAAAGACGTCGTTGCACCGCGGCGGGTTCATCTCATGCCATTATACTACATTATACAGGCGGTAGAGTTAGTTTAGAGTCTTCGTTGTTAGAATAAAATAAATACTTATACACGAATGTTTCAACGTAGACGTAGGTTACGCCATATTAGGGTTCCATACAAAGATAAAAAAGTCAAGATAGGCCCATCCGAACATTTTACGTAAACGTTCTTCATACAAGAAAATGCATAGCGGCATCTGTCGAAACTCCTGCAAAATAAATGTTTATTTTTTTATATTTTTTTTATCTATGTGTCTGTGGTCACCTTGCCTGCAATATTATTATTAATTCAAAAAAAAAAGTAGATCTTCACCTATCTACCTATACTGACTACAGCCGGGGGGGTGCAAAATAGTCATTCTTGCTCCCTTAAACTGGCGACATTTTTTCGCGCTGTTCGCCCTGTCCTTAGTATACAAGTCTGTGGTTCCATACCAATTTGGTAAAAATGGAACCCTTATGGTGAGACTTTCTGCGTCCGTCCGTCCGTCTGTCACACTCGATTATTTCAGTAACTATCAAAGCTATCGACTTGAAATTTGGAATAGTTTTAGGGAATAGTGACCCAACGCCATTGCACTCATAAAATATTGAAAAATGTTTTTATTTATATTTAAAAAGGGGGGAAAACCGGGACTTCGAATTTTCAAAATGAGTTAACAATATTGAGTGGGGTATCATATGAAAGGGCGTTACTTGTGTATTCTAAAACCGATTTTTATTTATTTTTATGCCTGATAGTTTTGGATTTATTGAGCAAACTGTCGAAAAAAATACCGTTCCCCCCCCCCTTATCTCCGAAGTTTATCAATCGAAAAATATGAAATAATTATGATCAATAGACATTAATGTATATTTTACAGGAAAAATAAAATGAACTCCCTAACTATTATACTTTTTTTGATAATAACAATAAACCACCAAAAACAAAGTTACGTTTGCGGTTCGCCAACAAAAGTACCTACATGTAAATTATACTCGTAAATTCATGAACAAAAGTGGTTCTTTTAATGTTTTTCTTCTCTTATGGTATGGAACCCTCGGTGCGCGAGTCCGACTCGCACTTGGCCGGTTTTTTTTTTTAAACACTGTTTCTTTTCGGACTGTATCGCGTGGGGGCTAGGCGAAAGAAAATGAATATTTCGCGTGACGAATTAGAAAATCTACGAAAATCTTCGAAAATCTAGTACGGAAGTTTCTCTTACCAGTCAAGAGACGTATATTTGGTACCTATATAACGAACTCGTTAGTACGAGAGTGATACAAAATTCCAACCGAATTATCGAATTTTCGGTGGATTTCCTAAAAATAATCTGTAATACAAGTTTTGTCCTGATACGAACACAATTCAGTCGTAAAGTAAAGTCGTAAAGAGTTTGGTTTGTGTTCAACTAACTTATAGTGTTTTTTTTTTTTTGCCACTGGGGAATGTATTTACGCATCCCACACCGCACCGCCCCTAGGCCTCCCGAGGCGAAGTCAGGGTGACTGACTTCCCCTCCGGGGAACTCAAGGTAATTTTTAGCAGATAAAGACGATTAAGCTACAGATGCACGGAATCTTACATCACACGTAAAGTATGCATAATGCAGGCCAACAAAACCACAAAAATCCGTAAGGAAATATTGCATCCTTGTCGCCGTCCTATTTGCGTATAAAATACCCTTGCGTCGTAAAGGACGAATCAGATCATCCGATAGACATTCAAAGTAAGGACATACCGATGTCGACGATTAAAATGTGTGCCACGTAATTCATATTCGCATCACATTCGGGTTGGCGCATATTCGTAAACAAACAGCCAATTTGCATTGGCTATGTCAAGAGGCACGTCTGCACTCTGACATTCTTGATTTTGTAGACTTGTCTTTGAGTAATAAATTAGGTAGGTACTCTTTTATTACACGACTGCCCAAAAAAGGAGTGTCATGTTTTTAGGGTGCATGTATGGTATGTATACGAACGTATGTATCATGCATGTACCTATGTATGTATGTGAGTTTCTTTATTGAATCATATCTTCTCAGCGACTGAAGACACGGACATAAGTGTAATGTTTTCAAACAGTATTCTGTGAAGTGAGTGATTGTTACTTATGAGTCCCCGAAAAGCGGGACTGAACCTGTCCCGCGCGAAAATCGGAACGTCCCGCCAAAATCAAGACGTCTGGCAAAGCTGGTATATATGTATGTGAGTTTTTTTTATTCCACCATAACTTCTGAACGACTGAATAGATTTGGACATATGGGGTATCGTTAGAATCCTTACATCATTCCGAGTAACATATAGGCTTAATTTTTTTGGAATCACAGGGCAGTCGTGTTTTATATATATTTTTTAACAATGCGGTTTAAGACCTTCAACCCGAATTTTGATTTTGCTTATGTCATCAGAGCTTTTTAACCGACTTCAAAAAAAGGAGGAGGTTCTCAATTCGTCGGAATCTTTTTTTTTTATATTCCAATAGGGTTCGTACAAGTTGTTGGATTTTCGATTCGAACCTCGATTTGGTTTCGCCAAATTGCAAATTGCAATCTATTTTTGGGGAATAAATTATAAAACCGAAAACGTTTCTACCTCTATCAAATTCTTAGCATTATTGTAAGTAGGTATCTGAACCCCACAATTGAACCTTTCACGTGGCAGCCCGTTTCGCGTTTTGCCGATTTTTTTAACCGACTTGAAAAAAAGGAGGAGCTTCTCAATTCGTCGGAATCTTTTTTACACGACTGCCCAAAAAAGGAGTGTAATGTTTTTTACTGCATTTTCACCGACCGATTTCAAAAATTTTTTTTTGTTTGAAGGGGTATACCTACTTCCCAGATGGTCCCATGTTGATGTACATTAAAAATTATTTCACTCTTTGTAGTGGCATTTGAAATTGGTTTTGTTTTTTGGAAAGAATTTTCTATTTTTTGAAGAATTATATTGCAATTTTTAAAGCTCAGTTACAAGTATTACCTATTCAGCAGAATATTATATGAGTTTGTCCGATTAGGTATTATCTCTTAACTAGTACGTAAATGATTTCGCTAATTTAGGATTAGGCACCACAGAGGCAAGCGGTCACGTGAATCGATAGTTAAAGTTGATCTGTTTTTTGTTCAGGCCGTTTCCTGCCGGGTCGTACTCATCGTAGTCGGCGGTCGCACTCGGCGCGTCGCTTCACGTGTATATCTGTCTGGCAGGTGGTAGGTATGTATGTGGGTGCGCTGCGGGCGCTGCACCTTGTGGTGGAACTGGTCGTGAGGGTTGGAGGGGGGTGCGGTCTGCGGGCTCATCGACCTCGGCTCGCGCTTCCGACGGCGTCCGCGCAGCAAAAAAGCGGCTAACCCAAATTTCGGTTGCCGTCTGGCGCATCGGTGATGTCTCCCGGCGCGGGTCGCGGTCGACGCATTCGCCTGTAAGTAATGGGCACGCGCATGCGCATTCGACTCCGCTAATGAGCGGCGAAGGTGCGTCCGCGTTTCGTTCTTCAGCGAATCGAATGCCGTCAATCAGTCCCCATTGTTTCTTTAACTTTATTGCTTACCAATCTAGGGTAGGATTTTTTTTAATAGCACACTATGCGAGTAGGTTAAATTAACGAGTACTTACAGGGTTCATTGGGACATAATTATATTTGACTGATTAGGTAGTGACTAGGTAAGTAGGTATCCAGTCCACTATCCATGACTACCGGTTTTTCGAAATTTAGTTTTGGAACATCCGCTATTCCATTACCTCCAACTTCCGTGGTATCTAGGTGGCTAGGTACTAGGTAGGCTGATTGTAGGTGTGTTTTAGTTAGTAGGTTCGGATTTATAGTAGGACCTTAATTAAATTGGCATTATTGATTAATTTTAAAATACTTTTTCACCCAAGAAATTAGTAAAAATAAGTACGTAACAACCAGGTAGGTAAGCAGTTAATTTACCGACTTCAGAAAAAAGAGAAGGTTCTCAATTCGTCGGAATCTTTATTTGTTATTTTTAAGTTACTTATTCAAAACTTAAAACTTAGACTATTGATAAATTAAATAAAGCGCATCTGACATTTTCATTTTCTTATATCATCATACTTATTAGATATCATCATAATAAATGTATACTCATTTTAGCTTTTTGGAATTTTTCTACGTAAAAAAGTAATGGTTGGCCTAAGCCAAATTTAATAGTGTTATTACGGGTTGATCCCATTTTGCCCGGTGCGTCTGCCCGGTACCGGGCAGGATGGCACAAAAAGTTCTCATCCTGCCCGTTGCGCACCGTGCAATTGTTTGCCGGGCAGGATGGGAATCTTTTTTGAAAAAAGTTTCCCATCTCACCCGGTAACATTTAGTTATGAAAAAGAAGCCTTCAAATGAAATAAGGATAGTGTAACTCATTTGTATTTATTAATTATTTACCATTCAAAAGTAAAGTTACCGAAAAGGAATGTCTAGAAATGAAAAGATTGTATAATTATCATAATCAAATTTTACTAGATGTTCATAAATGAAAATAAACAAAATATATGACATATATATGTAATGAAATGAGTGACATTTCATTCATTTGAATTTGCTATGATATTGATCTGTGTCTATGATTTAAAATGGCGTGGGACGCGCAGATTGTTTTGTGCATTTTATTGTTATAAAAACTAATAGAAAGAATGTGATTGAGGACTCGATATTTAGTGAACTTTAAATGTCGTTTCTTTGTACTTTCAGGTGAGATAGAAGTGTAATTGTCGTAACTTGATAATAACTTTTGTAAAGACTTGTTAATAAAACAAAACTTTGTACTTTCAGAGAAACAATTTGTTGTTTGTTTTTGGAGATCCTCAATGTCTTACAAAACGACATTTTTGTGAACTAAGAAAATATGGACCGGCTTCAGTTTGAGTTTACGATGATAGCCTCAAATGATGGCAAATCAAATGTATTAGCTATAACCTCAATATCTACTGAAGAAGGAAAATGTTATGTTTTACCCGAGGAACTGAAGCCGGTGAGTCATCATACATATATTGTTAAAACGAACACTTTCACAAAAGTAAAAAATAGCATTAAAAAAAGACACCAGAGTAGAAAAGTATGGATAAAGTTGGATGAAAATCTAAAGAAGACATATGTAGATGAGGAAGGTAATATGCAATTTTTAGATCAATATTTAGATGAAGTGAGCACAACACAAGCAAAGGACAAAAATGACACTTTGCAACAAATCTTGGAACAATTAATAGAAACTACAACTAAGAAAGAAAGTCAACATAACTTAAAACATATCTCAGAAAAATTTATTATTGAAAAATTCACAAGCAAAAATCCTAATGCGATGCAATGGATAGAAATTTTTGAAAAAGAGTGTGCGCGCTTTAATATAACAAAAGATGAGACAAAAATAGATATTTTGAGGTTATTTTTATATAAACCTTGTTTGGATTGGTATAGCTCGATGATCATAAAACTAACAATAAATTCTGAATGGAGTGAATGGAAAGACAAGTTTTTAGAAACTTTTAAAAACCAAGGATGGGACATAGTCACATATGCTCTCGCATTTAGGTATAAAGAAGGACAGTTAATTGATTATGCCATAAAAAAAGAACGGCTTTTATTAGATATAAACAAATCTATAGATTCCAAAACAATGATAGATCTTATTGCAACTGGTTTACCTGGATTTATCTTAAATAAGTTAAACAGGGATGAACTCAACAACACTACTGACTTGTTCAACGAGATAAGAAAATATGAAGGCACGATGTATAAGAAAAACTCAACTAACATAAAGAGCAGTACATTTTATAATAAAAATAAAACTTATGAGAAGAAGTCATGTAAGACTTGTGAGTCTTTGGACAAAGGAATTAGATATCATCCAGAGGGGTCATGTTGGTTCAAGAAAAATAAAAATGAACCTGAAAAAGTTCTTAAAACTAAAAATGTAAACAATAACTCCATAATTGAAGTAGACATAAATACTGAGAAAAAAACTAGTAAGCACACCATTAATCAAAATCAAGCTTTTATTAGAAAATAAACTAGAAGTGAGTGGTATTTATGATTCAGGCTCACAGATTTCTATAATAAATTCAAGATTAATAAAAGTAAAAGAAAAAAAAGATGATGTGAACATAGCATACATGAAAACGGTTAATGGTGTGAAGAAGATGGATGGCTTGATAACAATAAAAATTAAAATATTTGATTTAGAAGAAGAGGTGGATGTATACATAGTAGAAAATGAAGATTTTGATGATTTCATAATCGGATTAGATATGATAAAGAAATTCAGATTAACCCAAAATGAGAACTTGCAGATAGAACAAAAGAAAATAACAAATAAAATAGACAGGATGTCTAAAGATAACAGAAATGAAGATAATAATATAAAAAAATATACAGTAAATTTCAATGAACACATAGAAACAGAGGAATTTATAAGTATGACAGACCATTTAGATAATCAAAAGAAAATTGAGATAGAGAAAATTATAAAGGAATATAAAACAATATTTGCTAAGGACAAGTATGATATAGGTTCAGTTAAAGATTATGAAGCTCGCATAGATTTACAAGTAAATAAATATTGTAGTAAAAGACCATACAGATGTACAATACAAGATAGATTAGAAATTGAAGAGCAAATATCGATGTTACTAAAGAACAATTTAATAGAAGAATCATACAGTCCTTTCGCTGCTCCAGTGACATTGGCGTTTAAAAAAGGTGAAAATAGAAAATCCCGTTTATGTGTAGATTTCAGAGAGTTAAACAAAATAGTTATACCACAAGCTCAACCATTTCCTTTGATAGATGATCTAATTATTAAAACTAGAAATTGCAAGTATTTTACTACACTAGATATAAACTCAGCATTTTGGGCAATACCATTACGGGTGGAAGACAGAAGTAAAACAGGATTTGTCACACAAGATGGCCACTTCCAGTGGACCTGCCTCCCTTTTGGCTTGAAAACATCACCAGCAATTTTCCAGAGAATCTTAAGCAATATTCTAAGAAAACACAATCTCACAGGATACTCGGTTAACTATATTGATGATATTTTGATATACTCGTCTACCTTTGAAGAACATATAAGGCACATTAGAAATGTATTAGAGGCAATAATTAAAGAAGGCTTTAGACTGAAGTTTAAGAAATGTACCTTTGCTTCAGACTCGGTAAAATACCTCGGCCATATAATTCAGAACAATTCAGTAAGACCACTAAAAGACAATTTGATTTCAATAAGGAACTTTCCAACTCCTAAGACGCAAAAGAACATCAGACAATTTTTGGGAAAAATAAACTTCTACCATGACTATATACCAAGAAGTGCAATTATCTTAGATCCATTACACAATTTATTACGAAAAAACGAGAAATTTGTATGGTCAGAGAAATGTGAAGAAGCATTCAATCTGATAAAAAGATATTTATGTTCGCAACCGGTCTTGGAAATATTCGACAAAGACTTACCAATCAAAATCTTTACCGATGCATCTTTGGAGGGCATTGGAGCAATATTAAAACAGACACAACTAGATGGTAAAGACAAACCGGTGGCATATTGTTGAAATAGGTTGAATTAGATCAATACCTCAGATATTATTTACATGTCAATATAGAAAAAGAATAATGTTGTGACATGATTGTCAAATTGTAAACAAACAATTTGTTATATTCGTTTTAATATGGCGTAGATAATACAATATATTATCCAGTTATCGTCTGAGTATTCTTCATTTAGTAACTCTGCGTTCCCCATTACTTTTATCAAGTAGATAATACAATATATTATCCAGTCATCGTCTGAGTATTCTTCATTTAGTAACTCTGCGTTCCCCATTACTTTTATCAGGTTATGGGCTGGCTCGCCCGCTCGCCCAAATGGAGAATAAATGTAATAGTACTACGAATATACAGAAGTTAGTAGGTGAATCGAATTATGGTTCATGGGCATTTGCTGTAGAGTTGCTGCTCGTAGATCTTGATTTATGGGACTGCGTGAGTAGCACTTATGATACTACTAAAAATGAAAACAAGAAACGGGATAATAAAGCTCGTGCAAAAATTTGTTTATCGATATCGGAGCATATTTATCCGATAGTGCAAACGACCAAGACAGCTTGGGAGGCATGGTCCGCATTAAAGAAGGCTTACGCGGATTCAGGTCTAATTAGAAGGCTTAATTTGCTCAGGAAATTATTTTCTATGAAGCTAGAAAATTTTTCAGACATGGAATCATATGTAACTGAAATAAAATCAACGCAACAAGCACTTCAAAACATACAAGCTGGTCTGGATGATGAATTCGTCGGCATCATAATGTTAGCTGGGTTGACAGAAGCTTATAATCCTTTAGTTATGGCTATGGAACACTCTGGGAAGCGAATATCTTCCGAGGATGTCACCTCCGCTCTACTAAGAGAAGGACAAAAACAGAAAGCAGGCAACAGCAGCAGTATTGTAAACGACGATTCGGTGTTGGTTTCACGCACTTGTAGTATTAATCGTAGTAAAAACGTTATTTGTTATTTGTGTAAGAAAAAAGGTCACTATAAATGGCAATGTAAAAAGGTAAAAGACGATGATAAGAAGACTGCTAACATGCTAGTAACTGACTTTGTAACATTAGTTGCTAGAGGGAGTAGTGGTAGTTGGATAATTGATAGTGGAGCGACGTCACACATGACTAACAATAAACATATTATATTGGCACCCGTTAAACCTTGTGAAAAAGTTGTAACTTGTGCTAATAATGATAAAATAGTGTCAACATCAGAAGGTAATATTGAGTTGAAGGTTAGTCAAGAGGGGCGTACTCAAGGGTTAACTATGAATAATGTTTTAGTTATTCCTGAACTAGTTACCAACTTAATGTCGGTTGGCAAATTTGCTGATGATGATAAGGTAGTAGTTTTTGATAAGTATAACTGTAAGATATTTGATAAAAATATAACTGTAATGGGAAGTCCTTTGATTACAGCACCGCGAGTCGGTGGTCTGTATGTTTTGGGTTCTTCTGAAAATAAGGCGACGGTTCTCATAAGTCAAAGTCAGGATAATTTCGAGTTATGGCATCGGCGATTGGGACATCTTTCTCAACCGGAGATGTTGAAATTGAGAGATATCGTCAAGGGCCTGTGTTTTAACCCAAAAGATTACAAGAATCTATGCATTCCTTGTAGTCAAGGAAAACTTAGTTCTAAGAAGTTTCCGAAAAGAAAGTTTAAGAGGGCTTCACATGTATTAGAGCTAGTACACAGCGACATTGCTGGTCCCATGGAAGTGGAGACATGGGGTGGTACGAGATATATGTTGATCTTTGTAGATGATTACAGCAGGAAAGTATTTGGATACTTTTTAAAGTGCAAGTCCGAAACGTTTGAATGTTTCAGAGAATTTCGAGCACTTGTAGAGAAACAAACGGGACATAAAATAAAAAAGCTTAGGTCTGATAATGGCGGTGAGTACACTAGCAAAGAATTTAAAAAATATTTGAAAAAACACGGAATTATTCATCAAACTAGTGTACCAAATACTCCGCAACAAAACGGGATTGCAGAGAGAACAATAAGGACGCTTACTGAGAAGACCAGGTGCATGCTTTCAGAAAGTAAGCTGAATAAAAGGTTTTGGGGTGAGGCAATGCGTACAGCCATTTATTTAAAAAACCGTTCTCCCACCATGGCTCTTCAGGGTAAAGTACCAGAGCAGATTTGGACTGGAGAAGACGTAGACGTCTCTCATTTGAAAATATCTGGTTCAAAGGCTCAAGTCCTTATTAAAGATAGTAGTCGTAAGAAACTAGATCCGAAGACACGTGAACTAACTTTTATTGGATATAGTGAGGTTCAGAAGGGATATAGATTTTGCGATATAGTGAAGAATCCTAAGCATTGTATTATTGCACGGGATGCAGTTTTTGATGAGAACTATACCTCTAAGACTAGTGATGTTCTTATGATCCCTTGCAATAAGCCCGAGGAAAATGTTTCTAGAATCGAACTTTCAACTCAGAATACTGTTGAGTTTGAAGTACCTGAAGAAAATATAGAATTGCCGAGTCAAAGCATCGAAGAAGTAGTAGAAGTTGAGTCTGCTACACCAGACAATATTGGTGAAATAGAAGACGAATTTCATGATTCAGTTGATTCTGATAATGTTGAATTGGAAGATTCTCAACTTCAGAGAGAAGCTGAAGCTGTTGAGCGTCGATATCCTTTGAGGAATAGAGTTTCTAATAGACAA
Source organism: Coenonympha glycerion (assembly GCA_963855885.1). Taxonomy (NCBI): domain Eukaryota; kingdom Metazoa; phylum Arthropoda; class Insecta; order Lepidoptera; family Nymphalidae; genus Coenonympha; species Coenonympha glycerion. The sequence goes on along the minus strand of OY979636.1, from coordinate 9,244,234 downwards.
GAAGATTTTGACTATAGTTTTATGATATCAAACGATCCAGTATCAGTTAAGGATGCCATGGAACGTAGCGATAAAACACTTTGGCTTGATGCGATGCAACAAGAGTATGACTCTCTTATTGGTGATCGAACTTGGGAACTTGTAGATCGCCCGAGGGGGGCTAATGTTGTGAAATACATATAGCATTGATTTATACAGTGATAGCCAAAGTGCTAGTAAATTGGTTTATACTGCGGCAGTAGGCAGGAGATCGAAACACATTAACATTAGGTACCATTATGTTAGAGAATTAGCTGAAGCAAAAGAGATTATTGTTAAATAATGTGAGACGAGTGTTATGCCGGCTGATTTTTTAACGAAGAGTTTATGTAAACCTAAATTTGATTTTTGTGTTCAATATATCGGTATTGCTGATTCAGTGGGGGTGTAGAAATAGGTTGAATTAGATCAATACCTCAGATATTATTTACATGTCAATATAGAAAAAGAATAATGTTGTGACATGATTGTCAAATTGTAAACAAACAATTTGTTATATTCGTTTTAATATGGCGTAGATAATACAATATATTATCCAGTCATCGTCTGAGTATTCTTCATTTAGTAACTCTGCGTTCCCCATTACTTTTATCACATATTTCTCAAAAAAATTGAATGAACATCAAAAACGGAAAAAGGCTATTATATATTTAGAATGTCTTGCTATGAAAGAAGCTGTTAAATATTGGCAGCACTGGCTCATCGGAAAACAATTCACCATTTACTCAGATCACAAACCTCTAGAGAACATGAACATTAAATGCAGGACAGATGAAGAATTGGGTGATCTCACATACTACCTATCTCAGTATGACTTTACCGTAAAATATATACCTGGTAAAGAAAATGTAGAAGCAGACTGTTTGAGCCGAAACCCTGTATTAGAACCAGAAGATAACAGAGAGGAAACATTGAGAATAGTTAATTTAATACAAATAAAAGATATAGTTGGAGACCAAGAGAAAAATGAAACAATAAGAGAAAAGAAACAAAATTTAATACTAAAAATTAATATCTATTATAAAAAAATAAAGAAACAGGAAAAGATTATCCTCTCAGAAGAATTTAGTAAAAAACTTATAAAAAAGGTGCATGAAGATTTATGCCATATTGGGATCAGACAACTGCAGAAAAAAATAAGTTCAATATATACGGCTATAAACCTAACAAAAAATATCATAAATATTTGTAAAACATGTGAAATATGCATAAAAAATAAATCAAGATGTCAAAAAAAAATTGGATTAATGTCACAACTGGGACCAGCTACCAAACCATTTGAAATAATGTCAATGGATACTATTGGTGGATTTGGAGGATCTAGGTCTACAAAGAAATATCTACACCTTTTAGTAGATCACTACACAAGATATGCATTTATTGCGACTTCGAAAACCCAGAATGCATGTGACTTTATAAATTTAACAAAGAAAGTACTAGAGACAGATGAGATTGGAATTATCCTGACAGATCAATATCCGGGCATAAATTCAAGAGAATTTAAACAATTTTTGCAGGAAAATAATATTAAACTAATTTTTACAGCCGTTAATACACCATTCTCGAACGGCTTGAATGAAAGATTAAACCAAACAATAGTAAATAAAATAAGGTGTAAAATGAATGAGAAAAATAATAAGAGAACATGGACAACACTGGCAAGAGAATGTATACAAAAATATAATGAAACAGAACACTCCGTTACAGGTTTTGCACCAAAATATTTACTGGATGGTACAAATGTCAGTATTCTACCAAATGAATTCAAAACGATGGAAAAGGAAGACAAGTGGATTGCTGATAGAAGATTGGCATTAGAGAATACAATAAAATCTCATGAGTATAACAAGAAAATATTTGATAGAAATAGAAAAATGCAAGAATTTAATGTAGGAGACTGTGTATATGTAGAAAATGGAAATAGACTGAATAGAAAGAAATTAGACGAATTAAAAATAGGCCCTTTCAAAATAATAGAGAAAATATCGAATTCCATTTATAGGATTGCTACAGGCAACAGAAAAACAGAATCAACATTATTTCATATAACAAAATTGCAACCTGTCATAACAGAGGCTGAAGAAGATGAAGGAGATGATAATGAATATGAAGATGACTTATAAGTACATTTTACAGATATATTGCTTAGAATTTTCGCTCTTAGGGGGGGAGATGTAATGAAATGAGTGACATTTCATTCATTTGAATTTGCCGCGCTTCGCGTATCAGCTGTCTGTCGGCTATGATATTGATCTGTGTCTATGATTTAAAATGGCGTGGGACGCGCAGATTGTTTTGTGCATTTTATTGTTATAAAATGCACAAAACAATCTGCGCTGAAACAATCTGAAAGAATGTGATTGAGGACTCGATATTTAGTGAACTTTAAATGTCGTTTCTTTGTACTTTCAGGTGAGATAGAAGTGTAATTGTCGTAACTTGATAATAACTTTTGTAAAGACTTGTTAATAAAACAAAACTTTGTACTTTCAGAGAAACAATTTGTTGTTTGTTTTTGGAGATCCTCAATGTCTTACATATATATGATTATACAACAAGAATCTTAAAAAATAACTTAGATATCTGAAATCACAGCACCATTTTAACCATTAATCAACAAAATAAGAACAGTTTGTCCAAAAATTACAAATGTAAAAAAATCAACAGAATAAGAACATGAGTTTTTCTGAACATTTTGATTACATAACGAAGACTGGGATTATCTTTGACTTAAGGAGTAAAAGTAATATTATTATTTATTTATAAATCAATAATCTGTGACTTTAGAAATGTTAAGTTTATTTGTTATGTCCTTTTTATAACTACTAGCAGATACCCGCGGCTTCGCAGGCGTAAATTTTAGTTTTAACTATTCTACAGGAACCATCCATTTTCCGGAATAAAAAGTACCCTTTGTGTTAATTTACATGAAACCTATCTTCATTTCAACTTTAAAGCAAAAATTTTCAGTAGTTATGCGTGAAGGAATAAATTTGCTCCCGCATGAATATCTGTTTTTCCCTATTATCACGAAAACAACGGATTTTTCCGAGAAAAAAGTAGTTAATTCTAGGATATAATCTATCTCCATTCCAAATTTCAGCCCAATCGGTTCAGAAGTGACGGCGCGATGGAGTATTTCTCCCATATCTGCTATTCAACTATTTTCTTAGAAATCATGGTTTTTCCCGGGATAAAAATTTGCCTATATATTAATCCAGGATGAAACCTATCCCCTTTTTGAATTTCAGTCATATCCGTTCATTAATTACAGCGTGAAGTAGTATTTTTCCCGCGTGCATATCTGTTTCTAAGTTTTCCCGCGGAAACCATGGATTTTTTTGGGATAAAAAGTAGCTTTTGTGTTAATCCAGGATATAATATATCTCCATTCCAAATTTGAGCTAAATCGGTTCAGTAGTTGCGGCGTGAACGAATAATTTTCCCGCGTGGATTTCTGTTTTTCACTATGATCATACTCATTGAAGTCATGAAATTTTCCGAGATGAAAAGTAGCCTACGTATTAATCCAGGATAAAATCTAGGTATCTTTTTTCCGAATTTCAGTCATATCAGTTCAGTAATTACAGCGTGAAGTAGTATTTTTACAGCGTGAATATCAGTTTTTCAGTTTTCCCGCGGACACCATAGATTTTTCCGGGATGAAAAGTAGCTTTTGTATTAATCCAGGATATAATCATGAATTTTTTCGGGATGAAAAGTAGCCTATGTGCTAATCCAAGATACAATCTACCTCCGTTCCAAATTTTAGCCCAATCTGTTCAGTAGTTGCGGCGTGAAGACGTATTTTAACTTGATAAAATCCAAACTTTGGACCCCCGTTTCACCCCCTTAAAATTTTGAAAAATCCTTTCTTAGTGCTCCCCTAGACCTCACAAGGTACCTTTGTGCCAAATTTGGAGTCTTTAGACCCAGCGGTTTGGGCTGTGCGTTGATATGTCAGTCAGTCAGTCAGTCAGTCAGTTTCTTCTTTTATATATTTAGATAATTAGTATGTTTTGTTGATTATTATTAAAAAGATCATACGTATGACATCGGTGATTGTAGGAAATCTTAAGTTATTATATTGTCTTTTTATAACTATGACTTTCAGAAAAACTCATGTTCTTACTCTGTTGATTTTTTTACATTTGTAATTTTTGGAGTCTTGAGTTTTTTATTTTGTCTTTTTTTCGACAATATTTAATAGAAACTTTATATTTTGATTACATAACGAAGAATGCGATTATATTTGACTTTAGGAGAAACAGTAATATTTTTTTTATTTCTTAGTCATTAGTCTGTGATTTTAGATATGTGTTATGTCATTTTTATAACTAACTTATGTGAAACTAAGTATATTTTTGTTGATTATTAAGTATAAGATTATTCGCATAACGTCGCATAACATCATTGTAAAAATCTTGGGTTATAAATGTCTTTTATGACTATGCCTTTTAGAGAAACTGTTCTTATTTTGTTGATTAATGGTTAAAATAGTGCTGTGATTTCAGATATCTAAGTTATTTTTTAAGACTCTTGTTGTATAATCATATATATATGTCATATATTTTGTTTATTTTCATTTATGAACATCTAGTAAAATTTGATTATGATAATTATACAATCTTTTCATTTTTTATTTATTTATTTATTTATTTATTTATTTATTTTCACACCATCTTACACTATCATTACAGATATCCAATGCGATAGTGAAGTTATTATCTAAACATCTATCTTGTTATACTTATTTATACCTACTTATACATGTCTATTTATTTAAACCTAATATTAACCTACTCTACTCCTACTTAGGTATAAGAAATAATCCACATTGCTCTTATTGTGAATTCACTCAAAGAGCAACTAAAAATATCCACGCTCTCTGCAATAAGGTTAAGGGTGCGGAGGGCACGCGTCAGCGGCGCCTTCTGAAGCAAGTTGGTGCGCCCACACGGCACCGCTAGCAACGGCGGCCGGCGTCTCCGCTCCACATACCTCTCCGGTGCACACAGACTGACCTGCGCCAATATGTCTGGATTTGATACCTTCCCTCTTATTACCTTAAAAATATATGTGACGAGGGTAATTTCCCTCCTAACTCTCAGTTCAGTGTATCCAACCATCCCCAGAACAAATAACGTTGGATACATCAATGGATAATATGGATACACGCCATACAACCTCATATATAAAAATCTAACAAACTTGTTTTGTACCCGCTCCAACATAAGACTATATTTAGTTTCATGTGGAGCCCAGATGACCGCATTCCCTTCTAGTTGACTCCTAACCAACGCATTGTACAAAGCAACGATTGCCGTTGTATTAGTAAAACCACGAACTGTACGAAGTATAAAACCCAGATTCCTGTATGCTCTTTTACAGCATTTAATGATGTGATTACGGAACGTTAGCTGAGCGTTCAATGTAACCCCCAAGTCTCTTACCTCTGTAACTCTCGGTATCTGCACCCCGTATATGTTATAATTATAAACAATAGGGGCATGCGAACGAGAGAAAGTAATGACTGCACACTTGGATGTGTTAAACACTAAGCTGTTATCCTCACTCCATTTCATCACTCTGTCGATGTCCCTCTGTAGTCTCACACAGTCACTCTCATTGTGTACTGGTAAATAGAGTTTAAGGTCATCCGCAAACAGTAAACATTTGGCCTCTTTGACCATTTTTGGCAAGTCATTTATCATTAAAATAAACTGCATCGGACCCAAATTACTGCCCTGACTTACACCAGACCTCGTAAAATACGGCTTAGACTTATGCCCCCTGTATTCCACATATTGCTGTCTATCCCGCATGTAACTAGCGAAAAAGTGCAGCAAATGTGGGGTGAACCCGAATGCTGCTAACTTTCTGAGCAAGACATCATTATCCACTAAATCAAAAGCTTTTCTAAAGTCGAAGTAAGCAGCATCAGTCTGAACCCCCCATCAACTGCTGGTACGACACGAGACATATAGCTAAGGAGATTGGTGGTCGTGCTCCTAGCTGGGCGGAAACCGTGTTGTTCCTCCGTTAGCTGTGCGCTTACCTGACAGTATAAGCTAGAGTGAATAGCAGCCTCGAAAACCTTTGCGGGAGTCGACAGAACGGCAACGGGTCTGTATCCGTCCACCTGTGTACCCGATCCCGTCTTCGGTACTGGAACCACTCGAGTTAATTTCCAGGTTTCTGGAAAAACTTTTGCTGCAAGGCATTGGTTATAAATATGAAGCAACGGATACGCTAGCACAGACCGACAATCTCTAAAAATATAAGGGGGTATGCCGTCTGGACCTGCAGATTTCTTAGGCTTAAGCTGTTTCAACGACTTGCTCACTTCCTCTAGAGTCAATCGGTCAAGATGGACACGTGCCGCGCTGTTTTCTCCACCCGCCGCCGCCATCGCTTCACCGACATTTAAATCAGCTCTCTCTGCCCTATAAACCGAATGGAAATAGTTAGCAAATTCCAATGCGCATTCCTCAGCAGTCAGCAACACTCCATTTTTTAAAATTTTTTGCGGACCTCTAGTAACTCTTTTTGATTTTGTGTAATTCCAGAACGACAATGGGTCCTCTTGCATTACGTTTTGAATCCGCTGCTCATACTGTTCACGCGCCCGTGTTAACATGGTTTTTACCGTCGATCTACACTCAGCGAACGCTTCGTAATCCCTCCGTGATTTGCTCACCTTATATCGTCGGTGTAAATCGGCTTTTAATTTTATGTTGCGAATAATTTCAGCCGTGTACCACTCGGGATAAACGTACCTCGGGGTAACGGGACTTCGCTTTTTCTTTGGAACACAGTCATCGATAATACAATTTATGGTATTGTAAAAATAATTTAAACTATCTTCTAAGCTTAACTCATACATCGGAGTCCAGTCAATGGCCGAAATCGCAGAATATAATGACGGGAAGTCAGCTTTATAAAAGTTCCAGCCTGGAGGCGTATCCGCGGTAGCAGCTGAATCCGCGTCACTCGGCCCGCTGCGCCGGCGCGCGCGCAGCGCCACCGACACCTCGAGCGGCGGGTGATGCGCGTCCACCAGCACGAGCGGCACCGCTGCCGCTCGCACGCTCACTCCGCACCCTTCCGAAAACGTAGATAAAACTAGGTCTAAACACCTGTCATTGCAGTTACCTACCTCGTTGCTCTGAGTGAATCCACAATATGCCTGAAAATACTCATAATAATTACTAATGCTCGAAGGACAAGAGTACAAATTAAAATCTCCTAACACTACCACTTCGCAATATTTACTACAAAAGTTTTCTATAATGCTAAATAATGTCATGTACTCATTTTCACTGCTACCGGGCGGTATGTAAGCTACGCATATCAAAAACAAAAACCGCTCGCGCAAGTACACCGTCGCCGCCACTAACTCGAACGCATGCACGTCAACGTCGATCTCACTGCGCACCTGACGTAACTCAAAGCGCGGTGCGGCCACGAGAAACGCGCCACCTTGTTTACGTCCGTCCGCTCGGTCGCATCTAATAATTATAAAACCCGGTGGAACTATCTCCGCGTCATGGATGGAATCATTGCAGCCTGTTTCGGTTACAGCAAACAAATCCGCGTTGGAGGAGGCCACACTTATGTTAAACTCTTCCAGTTTTGTTCGCAGTCCCCGCACGTTCTGATAGTATACTTCTACAGTTTTGTTAGACCTTGTTATCTTTCGAACTTGGGTGATTGGCTGTTCTTCGAAACCACACCCATTCGCAGAATTCCACATTTATAGGCCATATTTCAGGTTGACATAATTGCTCATATCTACTTTCTGGCAACCCTATGCAAAAAGAGGCATAATCTCGCTCTGATTTGTGTTTTATTTTATCAATTCTGATCGGGACGTCCTTTATAATATTCCGAATAAATTTTTCCAAATTTTCAGTTGTAGTATCTTTCTGAAGTCGCCAGACGTGTAAAAATTTCTGTTTTTCTGTCCCTTTTATATCAGATACCTGCGTACTACCTCCTTTTTTTACTTCACTACTTAGATACCTGCTCTTCCTCCTATTGACTAATGACCAAGCTCCGTCACTTTCTGTATTTCCACCTTCATCCAAATTTTTCCTAGAATCCTGAATTCTGTTTGCCACTTCTGTGCCTTGAATTTTTTGTTCGTTAACTAGTACGCCCCCTGAGTTCTTAGCCTTTTCAGCTTTTTTTGTGTCCTGTATATTTTTATTCTGTTTGACAGCGTTTACAAAAGATCGTACTGTTTTCTCCTCAACCGTGTCGCTCCCTGGTTTCGTGACCCCACAGTTTTGCATCACCAACTGCATATTATTATTTTGCGAAGATCGGTCGATGTCCACATGAAAGGATTCATTGGTTTCCTTGTTCTGTTTTCTAGGAGCTGTTTCGTAACGTTCAATTTTTTCTAGCAATGACATAATTCTCGATTCAAGCAAATCTACTTTGTTAGCTTTATCTAAAACTACCTTCATTGTCTGTTTTATTTCTACCAACTCAGATTCCGCTTTGGAATATTTATCTAAAAGAAGGGCATATTCCCGCTTTTGCTCCTCAAATCGAGATATCATATCTGAGTGAAACTCCCGCATCTCTTCCAGTAGCCGATCTTCCGCTTCAATTCTAGTTTCGTCTAGGACCACTCGCTTACCTCGCTCGGTGTTGACGAAGCAGCTGCTACTTGGAGTAAAGGTCATGTTAAGGGTACCTCCTCGCACCGGTGTATCGGCGTTGTTCCCTTTTGGGACAGATCGCTGGCACTCCGGACATCTCCAACTGGCTTTGTAGTCCTCGGACATTTCCTCAAACTGCTTTGTTGACAAAGCCAAGCATTTGAGGTGATATAACTTCCTACATTTCTCCTGTGTACACTCCATATACAATATATCGTATATCACAGCACTGCATCCATTACATTTAGTACTCATTTTATAATTTTCTATCAGCTTTTACATAAACACGTCCGCACCGCGTCAACGCGCGCGCGAAGTATTAAGAAAGAGCGTAAGAATTTCTAGACATTCCTTTTCGGTAACTTTACTTTTGAATGGTAAATAATTAATAGATACAAATGAGACACTATCCTTTTTCATGTAAAGGCTTCTTTTTCATAACTAAATGTTACCGGGCGAGATGGGAAACTTTTTTCAAAAAAGATTCCCATCCTGCCCGGCAAACGATTGCACGGTGCGCAACGGGCAGGATGAGAACTTTTTGTGCCATCCTGCCCGGTACCGGGCAGACGCACCGGGCAAAATGGGATCAACCCCTTATTACACGCAAAAGAGGACAAAGTTTTTTTTTTTATTTAGAGATACCTACTCGTATATCATTTGCTGATTTCATATTACGTGTGCAGGTATGTACTTATAATACTATACTTAGTTCGAGTTTGAAGGTAAAGAGTATAAGCACCTACCGTGCATAAGCATGGATACACAAAATATATGAGCCGAGTATCATCTTCAGCCTTGAACCTGTATTGAACCGAGCGACTGTTGCTTTTGAACCTATAAAGTATAATTTAGCATTGTCCATTGTGTAAGCGGGCGGGTCGGCTAGACTAGTTCAGTGGTGCCCAACCGTTGGCACACGCGGATGATTACATCAAAATTGCGACATTAAACTAATCTATGCGTTGATGGTTTCGATTGAAACCGATGTAAATATTATTATAATAAAAGTTGACTGTAGTAAAAGGGATGTATGCGATTACAATATAATAAAGGTAACTAAAAGCACCTAATAACTTTGTATTGACTGGTGACTATAGCTGGTAGAGTGGCCAGTGGCTAGGCCACCAGCTGCATTCTTAAGAAGATCGTCTAGCTATAAGCTTAATTCAAAAAGCGATAACGTTTTCATACCCCTAAATCAGTCTTTCCCAAAGTGGGCGATAACGCCCCCTTGTGGGCGCTGCAGGTCTCAAGGGGGGCGGTAAGAGACCCAGAAAGAAAATGGGGGCGTTGTGTCGAGGCGGGGGGGTGATTTGTAATTTTATTTAGCTAGTAGGCCTCTTAAACAACCTCTTAACTGCAAGAGCTCTCGACTCTCAACAACAACTTGTGAACATCAACTAATATGAATTAAAAGATTGCTCAAACTCGATTCTATATTTCTCTCCGCGTAGTTCATATATCTGTCATATTTTATTGAATATAGAAAAAATGAATCATCATGTCAATCGGTCGCTCCGTTTCGTAATGAAAGTAGACACAAATAAAAAGGCAACAGACACACTTTCGCATTTTAATAGTTACTAGCAGAAACCCGCGGCTTCGCACGCGTAAATTTTAGTTTTAACTTAAAAAAAATAGTTTAAACTTAAAAAAATTTAGTTCTCTACGGGAACTCTTTGTGTTAATTTACATGAAATCTATCTTCATTTCAACTCTAAACCAAAAATTTTCAGTAATTGCGGTGTGAACAAAAAATTCTCTCCCGCATGAATATCTCTTTTTCCCTATTATCACGAAAACAACGGATTTTCCAGAGAAAAAAGTAGTTGATTCTAGGATATAATCTATCTCCATTCCAAATTTCAGCCCAATCGATTCAGTAGTTGCGGCGTGAATAATTTTTTGCGCGTGAATTTCGGTTTTTAACTAATCCCACGGGAACCTTGAATTTTTCGAGATAAAATGTAGCTTATGTGTTAATCCAGGATATAATTTATCTCCATTTCAAATTTGAGCTAAATCGGTTCAGTAGTTGCGGCGTGAACGAATATTTTTCCCGCGTGGATTTCTGTTTTTCACTATGATCATACTCGTAGAAGTCATGAAATTTTCCGAGAAGAAAAGTAGCCTACGTATTTATTCTATCTTTTTTCCGAATTTCAGTCATATCAGTAATTACAGCGTGAAGTAGTATTTTTACCGCGTGAATATCAGTGTTTCAGTTTTCCCGCGGACACCATAGATTTTTCCGGGATGAAAAGTAGCTTTTGTATAAATCTAGGATATAATCTATCTCGATTCCAAATTACAGCCAAATCAGTTCAGTAATTACGGCATGAAGGAATATTTTTCACGCGTGGATTTCTGTTTTTCACTATTATCATAGAAACCACGGAATTTTCCTGGATGAAAAGTAGGCTTTGTAATAATCCGGGATAAAATCTATCTCATTTCCGATTTTCAGTTATATCAGTTCAGTAATTACAGCGTAAAGTAGTATATCTCGTGTATGAACATCAATGTGTCAAGTTTCCCGCGGAAACCATGGATTTTTCCGGGATGAAAAGTAGCCTTTATATTAATCCAGGATACAATCTATCTTTATTCCGAATTTCAGCCATATCAGTTCAGTAATTATGGCGTGAAGTAGTATTTTTCGCGTATGAATATGTTTTTCTTTTTTCCTGCAAAAACCATGAAATTTTCCGGGATGAAAAGTAGCCTACGTATAAATACAGGATAAAATCTATCTTTTTTCCGAATTTCAGTCATATCAGATCAGTAATTACAGCTTGAAGTAGTAATTTTACCGCGTGAATATCAGTTCTTCAATTTTCCCGCGGACACCATAGATTTTTCCGTGATAAAAAGTAGCTTTTGTATTAATCCAGGATATAATCTATCTCGATTCCAAATTTAAGCCAAATCAGTTCAGTAATTACGGCATGATGGAATATTTTTCACACGTGAATTTCTGTTTTTCATTATTATCATAGAAACCATGGAATTTCCCGGTATGAAAAGTGGGCTTAGTAATAATCCGGGATAAAATCTATCTCCTTTCCGAATTTCAGTCATATCAGTTCAGTAATTACAGCGTAAAGTAGTATTTTTCGCGTGTGAACATCAATGTTTCAGGTTTCCCGTGGAAACCATGGATTTTTCCGGGATGAAAAGTAGCCTTTATATTAATCCAGGATATAATCTACCTTTATTCCGAATTTCAGCCATATCAGTTCAGTAATTACGGCGTGAAGTAGTATTTTCGCGTATGAATATCTGTTTTTCTTTTTTCCTGCAAAAACCATGGATTTTTCCGGAATAAAAAGTAGCCTATTTATTAACCCAGGATATAATCTATCACCATTCTAAATTCCAGCGAAATCGGATGTGCACTTGCGGCATGAAGATTTTTTTTCCGCGTTGATTTCGGTTTTTTACTAATCCCACGGGAACCTTGAATTTTTTCGCGATGAAAAGTAGCCTTCGTATTAATCCAAGATATAATCTATCTTTATTCATAATTTCAGCCATATCAGTTCAGTAATTACGGCGGGAAGTAGTATTTTTCCCGCGCGAATATATGTTTTTCCCTTCTCCTGCAAAACCCATGGATTTTTCCGGGATGAAAAGTACCCTATTTATTAAATCAGGATTTAGTCTATCTCCATTCCAAATTTCATCCAAATCGGTTGTGTACTTGCGGCGTGAGATTTTTTTTCCGCGTGAATTTCGGTTTTTAACTTATCCCACGGGAACCATGAATTTTTTCGGGATGAAAAGTAGCTTATGTGGTAATGCAAGATATAATATACCTCTATTCCAAATTTTAGCCAAATCGGTACAGTAGTTGCGGCGTGAAGACGTATTTTAACTTGATAAAATCCAAACTTTGGACCCCCGTTTCACCCCCTTAGAGGGTGAATTTTGAAAAATCCTTTCTTAGTGCTCCCCTAGACCTCACAAGGAACATGTGTGCCAAATTTGGAGTCTCTAGACCCAGCGGTTTGGGCTGTGTGTTGATATGTCAGTGAGTCAGTTTCTTCTTTTATATATTTAGATTAGTACTCGTAGATATCTATCATGTTTTAACAAGTTTTTGTTAAATAACCCGAATTGTGCATTCCTGTAGCAGTCGGATGATTCATTGAATACTTGTTCGGACTTGTTGAGTACGATTGAGCGTCGAATGAGATTAACGAGTTTATGCATGTTTGTTTTATTCCTGTCGGTGCGTGCTGCTTAAGCATTTCTATATAAACAATGTAATATTTATTTTATTTTCATTTGTGGTCTCGCGCGTAATAGATGAGCACTACTTACACCTCCTCTACACTACTCGCGAAGTTGAACGTATTTCTCATTGCAAAACAATGTCGGAAGTAAAAAAGAAGAGACGGCAATACTGTGCGGAATATATTAAATTCGGATTTATTGAAAATCCCACAAACCCATCGTCGCCTTTGTGTCTTCTATGTCTAAAAACATTTTCGAATGAAGCAATGAAGCCTTCAAGGCTGCAAGATCATTTGAATAAAATGCATCCAGATAAGAAAGACAAGAATGTAGCATATTTTCAAGACCTAGAGAAGAAGCATAATACACAGCCAAGTGTAGCAAAACTATTTTCGGCGGCTGCTAAGCAAGATGACGACGGACTTCGAGCTTCGTACAATATCTCTTTGTTAATTGCTCAAAAAGGCAAACCACATAACATCGGAGAAGAGTTAATATTGCCAGCAATAAATGAAGTAATAACTACTGTGCTTCATAAACCGGCCGCAGATATTATCCGAAAAATTCCTTTGAGTAATAATTCTGTGCAAAGACGAATTGATGAAATGGCTGAAAACATTGAAGAATCATTGTGCGATCACCTGAGGACAAGTCAATTCTCAATTCAGCTCGATGAGTCCACTTTACCAACTAATGAAGCATTGTTGTTGTCTTACGTGAGGTTTATTAAAGATGAGAAAATATGTGAAGAACTATTATTTGCTAGAAATTTAGAGACCGATACAAAAGGTGAAACCATATTCAATACATTGGAAAAGTTTTGCGATGAGAAAGAGATTCCTTTGAAAAATATTATTTCAGTTGCTACGGATGGCGCTCCGGCTATGACAGGGTGCCATAAAGGCTTCATAGCGTACTTAAAAAATAAAATTCCAGATGTCCTTGGTGTACATTGCGTTATTCATAGACAACATTTAGTTGCTAGAAACTTAAGTGAAAAACTATTTCAATCACTGCAATATGTCATCAAAGCAGTCAATAAAATCCGCAACAGCTCTTTGAATGATAGATTATTTCATCAGCTTTGTGTTACTAATGACGAGGATTTCAACCGTTTGTTGTATCATACTGAAGTTCGTTGGCTATCAAGAGGCAATTGTCTGACTCGATTTTACAACCTGTTTGACTGTGTTATAGAGTTCTTGGAAACTAAAGATACAGAATTGCACGACAAGCTCATAACATCAAAAAATGATATAGCTTACATGACAGACCTGTATAAATTATTCAACGACATGAATCTCCAAATGCAAGGCGATAAACTAAATTTAATTAAAACAAAAAACGTCGTTGCTGCTTTCGCAGCCAAACTGCTTTTACACAAAAAGAATCTGGGCAGACGTGAGTTTCACAATTTTCCAAATTTATCAGTATCATGCAGTAACGACGAATTGTTTGCCTACTGCCAACATTTGGAAAACCTCTACATTGACTTCACCGAACGATACCAGGACATTTTGAACTTGGAAATACCAGACTGGGTGTTGGATCCGTTTTCAAATGTCAACACAGCAATGTCACCTCAGCTGGAAGAAGAACTTATAGAATTGACAACAAACGAGGAAATAAAAATCAAGTTCAAAAATGGTTACCAAGAATTTTGGCTACAAAAACCGATCCCGCAATTGTACCCTGGATTGTGGTCAATCGTTCAACGATTCTTGATAGCATTCCCATCGTCATATTTGTGTGAACGTGGATTTAGTGCTGTGACAACATTGCTTACTAAAAAGCGAAATCGTTTGCTTGTTACCGAACGTGGCGACTTGCGACTGTTCTTGAGTAAATTGGAACCTGATATCAACAAACTTATTAAACAGCATCAGATTCATCCTTCACATTAGTTTTTATATAAGGATTGATTATTTTAGTTATATTTTTAATAAAAGATACTCTGTTTTAATACTATAAAGTTGCGTTTCAATAATCATTCTTATTGGCAGGTGGAGCCCGTAAGAGTTAACTTGAGACCTTAAGCGCCGTTGTATGTTACCTACTGCGCTCAGGTTTCAAGTTGCGGGTTATAGTAAAAGTTTCGTTTAGAATTCTCCGTTAATATACATATATAGGTCACAATAATTAATTAATTCAATTTGAAGTTATAGTGGTTTTTAAATAGGTGAAAAAATGGGGGCGCTAAAAAAATATTTATTCTCAAAGTGGGCAGTAGACAAAATAAGTTTGGGAACCACTGCCCTAAATGTAGTCGGATTTTCACACTTTTAAAAAATGTTCAAAAATATTTTTTTTTTAAATATTTTTATGTAAAAAGTACAAAAATTGTACTTTATTTAAGTACAATTTTTGTACTTTTTACATTTTAAGAAATATTGCTTACGTTCAAAGTTATTAGAGTCTAAATATCCATACTTTTTACCACAAAACTTGCTCAAGTAGTTAATTTTTTTTTCTAATTTAAATAAACTAAAACACTAAAAAATTAAACTTACGAGCCTAGATTAAGATGTACTGAATCTAACGAGACTAAAATTGACCATTTTGGTAAACGTTTGGGGGGTTCATCACTTAAAGCAATATTTCATATATTTTATTTATTTCTTTTATATGTCACTATTCATATTTGAGCGGCATGGCCTGTTTGCATAAAATAGCATTTTTTTCTCGGCTCTCGATTTATTTTTAACTAGCTTTTGCCCGCGGCTCCGCCCGCGTTGAATTCGATTTTTCACTAATCCCGAGAAAAACTTGAATTTCCTTAATGGTCTTTACACCTACTTTTAAGAAAGATTATTTATTATCAAAGTAATCTACCTATATCTGTAGCTAAAGATATGCCTTAGAAAATTTAGGTTATCTTAAAATCTATGTTTCAAGGAATATACCTGTGTGAAGGAGTATTTCCCCGCGTGAATTTCGTTTTCACAAATCCCACAGAAACCATGGCTTTTCCGAAGTAGCCTATGTAGTAATTCCAGGATATCTCTATCTTTATGCCAAATTTCAGCCAAATCGTTTCAGCTGTTGCGGCATACCAATGCGGTAATCTGGTCATTCCCGGATACCGTCTATCTCTACTGTTCAATGTATTAGTGTGATTAGTAATCCATATCCCATTGCTGAACTAAAACACAAACAGTGATAATTTCAGAACCAACAAAATGCCCATTTTCACATTCATGTTAACAATGATTAGCTTACGCCCGCGGCCCCGCTCGCGTTAAATTCAACCTTAGACAAATCCCGAAGGAAACGTGATATTCTCGTTTCCATTCCCATAACCTACCTACCTGCCTACCTAATACCTACTTTCACGGAAGTCTTCTAAAGCAATTTACCTATATATGTAGCTATAGATTTCTGTATAAATTTTGGGTTTTTTCAATATCCCACGGGAACTGTGGATTTTTTCGGGATAAAAAGTAGCCTATGTTTTAATCCAGGTTATAAGCTATCTATGTTCTAAATTTCAACCAAATCGGTTCAGTAGTTGAGGCGTGAAGGAGTAACAAACATACACACAAACTTTCGCCTTTATAATATTATTAGGATTAGGATTAGGATATTAGGATTAGGATTATTAGGATTAGTATATTAGGATTAGGATTAGGATTTTCTCGTTATCGTTCCCTATTCCAACCTTTAAACATGCTTTCAAGCAAGTTCGCTTGAACAATCTATCTATAGATGTAGCTAAGGATTGCTCTAGAAAATTTGGTATTTTGAGTATCCCACGGGAACTACGGATTTTCCGGGATAAAAAGTAGCCTATGTTTTAATCCGGGCTATAAGCTACCTATGTTCCTAATTTCAGCTAAATCGGTTCAATAGTTGAGCCGTGAAGGAGTAACAAACATACACACACACAAACTTTCGCCTTTATAATATTATTAGGATTAGGATCCACTATGACGCGCCCCACTCTGTCAAACTCCATACGAATCGAATGAAACATAAGCAATTTTGACAGAGTAGGGCGCGTCTTCGTGGATTGAAATATCTGTTGTGTCATTCGTGCCGGCTGATTGCAGAGACCATCCTACTTTTGATTAACTTGATAGCTAATTACTAGAAAATTGGAGATTTAAAACCGGGTTAAATTATATTTTTCAAATGTTAAAGTAAAAAAAGTTCGCTATACCTGCGTTAAAAGTCTAGACTTTAGACACTAGACGGGCGCGTCAGCCTAGATGTCCGCGCACAGTGGCCTTCGTCTGTGGTCTGCCTCTAACCAGGTGACATCCATGCTTAACAATAAAATATGACCCTTACCATTTAGTGATTCAAACACATCAATATCAAACGCATTATATTATGCTCATCAAAAATTTGAATGATTACAGGCTACAATTGGTAACTTACATAGTTGGTACATAGAAAGATAGATAGATAAACTCTTTATTGCACACCACAGGATAAAAAAAAAATAAACACAAACAAACTTAGGAGTACAATTTGGCGGCCTTATCGCTACAGACACACGTACAGACCAACACCTACATAGAAATTACTACCTAGGGACTGTCAAGTAAGACAAAATGAACGGAAATTTAGCAGCTTTTGGTAATATTTTCTAGTATAACTTTCCAAAGCCAAAACACTTCTCTTGATATCAATTAACGCAGGTTCAAATGACTAGGTAACTCAAGTTGTTTACGTTGGTAGGTATTTAACTATGTAACTTTCCATCTAAAGATTGTTATCGTTTACTCAACTGACTCTTTTGCTTGTTTAGATAAGTTTGCTTACCTATTTTACATACCCAATAAACCAAACTGCTGTAATTTTTAGGGTTTCATATCAAAATGGTAAAAACGGAAGTCTCATAGACTTACTTTGTTATCCGTCTGTTTGTCACGGCTCTTTATAAACTACTAAAGTAAAGTGAGATAACTATATGTATAGATTGGGGTGTCATATGAAAGAGCGTTACTTGCGTATCTGAAAACAGATGATTTTTTTTTACATTGATTTATTTTATTTTACCGCTTACTGTGGTCGCTTATATCTAGATCATCCAAGTAATTAATGTATGGACTGCGAAACTCTTATATGCAATATCTTAAAATTATTATAATATCCTCAGACGTATGAAGACAAACGACGGTTGATAGTATACAAAAATTAATTAACAGAAAAAAACGTGTTCGGAGACGTTTGGCAAAAAACATTCGTGGAATTGTCCGCATTTGCCATTTGTTTTAAATGATTTTATGCCTTCTACTTTTTCTAAAATCATGGTTACGAATATTAATAAGCTAAATCTCAATTAAGTTTCGTCAATCGGTTCTTAGAGATTCCTTTTGTTTTTCGAACTAATTTCAGCAAACAAAAAAAACCGGCCAAGTGCGAGTCGGACTCGCGCACCGAGGGTTCCATACCATAAAAGAAGTAAAACATTAAAAGAATCACTTTTGTTCATGATTTTACGAGTTTAATTTACATATAAGTACTTTTGTTGGCAAACCGCAAACCTAACTTTGTTTTCGGCGGATTATTGTTATTAGCAAAAAAAGTATAATAGTTAGAGGGTTGATTTTATTTTTCCTGTAAAATATACGTTAACTTCTATTGATCATATTTATCTCAGATTTTTCGAATGGTAAACTTCGGAGATAAGGGGGGGGGGGGGAACGGTATTTTTTTCGACAGTTTGCCCAATAAATCAAAAACTATCTAGGTACTATATAAAAATAAGTCGGGTTTTCCTTCCTCCAGAACGCACGCACCGATTTCCACGGTTTTGCATTCGTTGGAAAGGTCTCGGGCTCCGTGAGGTTTATAGTAAAGAAAATTTAGGAAAAATTTCAACAGAAAAGCGGGAAAATCTTTTTAGCGGAAAAGCCATCTGGGGGCGAAACGGAGTTCGCCGGGTTTGCTAGTCAGGTAGAAAAATAAATAAAAATTGGTTTTAGAATAAACAAGTAACGCCCTTTCATATGATATCCCACTCAATATTGTTCTCTCATTTTGAAATTTCGGCGACCCGGTATTCTTCCCTTTTTAAATAAAAATAATAACAATTTTCAAATTTTTACGATTGCTATGACGTCGCGTCACTATTATCTATTATTATTCTATTATTATCTATTATTATTATTATTCTAAATTTCAGGTCGATAGCTTGAATAGTTACTGAAATAATCGAGTGTGATAGACGGACGGACGGACGGACGGACGGACGGACGGAGAATGTCTCACCATAAGGGTTCCATTTTTACCAAATTGGTATGGAACCCTAATGACAAATTTAGTATTTACTACCCATACCCATTTAATATTACACAAAAAATTATTTACTAAATAGGTACAAATTTCTAGAATAATTAGTTTTTAACGGAAGATTATTGAATTCTTCATCTCACCAAAACATATTCATGGAAGTGTGACAAAAAATTTCATTTCATGCAAAATGTTATTACTAATTTACTAAGACCATTTGTGCACAGTCAAAATGTTACCAAAATTTCATGATGCTCTCTACGTTAACTCTATACGTTAAATTCTTTATTCAATCAATGTGGTTTCGCCGTTTCAAGAACAATACAACGATTTTCACAATGATTTCTCGAATTCGGTACAACTTTTAAGCGTCTGAGCCGCAAATTGGTGTACCTACCTATTTATTACCTCCTATCAAATCCTTAATCGGATTGATTCGGTTGTTACGAAAACAGTTACGGCTGCAAATCGATCTGTCTCGGTTACACACGCGACGCGACGTCTGAAATCTAGCTAAATTCAAATCTGCCTTGCATATAATGCACATTTTGTTTTTGACTCAACAGAGGTTCGGCCTTCGGATGTGCGGAAAAAGTGTTTGTCTTTTAATCAATCTGATAATATACCAGTGATACCAGTCTACTAAAGCTATTTAGAAATATAAATGATGAAAAAGAAGAAGAAGCACTTATTTGCACCCAAACAAAAATAAGATATACAAAATAAAATATCTATCTATGGTATGCAAAGACGGCCTTATCAGTCTGCAAGCGATCTCTGGCGTTCTGGTGATTTTTGGCTTTACGAAAGAAAACCGGAAAGTAGGACAGGGATCAGTATGTTTACATGAACCTAACGTACTTGGTCAGTGAAATACGCTGGGGACAGTGGACATACAAGTTTCATACAGGAATACACATGAAGGTGTTATTTTAAACAAAGTTTGGAATAACACCTGAAACAAAACTCCAATTTGTATTTTCATGTGTGATTTCACCCACAGCTCGTTACATGGCCGTACCAAAAATCTATACGTGATTGCCCTACATGTGTGCTCATTCAGTTGAAACTTTCATTCTAGATTTTTGTAGACTTTCTTCATAAATGGGATGGTCTTCCTTTCCCGATAAAGGTCATCTAGAATCCGGGATGTACCAAGAAGAAACGGAAGAGATATTCGTAAGTATTTTTAAGCTATATACGAGTAATATTGTCAATGCAAATAGTGTTTGATGAACTCTGTTGAACTTCCATAACTGGTAAAAATTGTTATGAGCGGAGTTGTGTGTAGATATTTAATTGTCTAGCACACAATTATGACCCAGACAGACGTGATAACTATCCGTCTAGGTCATTTGTTTCTGCCTGCGCTAGTGAGGGTCTGTGTTGATGTTTCCTCATCGCGCAGTTTTATTACTTTGTTTAAGTATTTGCGTGCTATGTAGGAATATCGTTTGTAATTACCCAAGTTAATGATTAACGACAACATCTCGAAAATGGTTTACGTCATCAATTACAGTAAGACTGTGGTGATTTGCCTAAATTTTCAACCTATTTATGTATAACATTATTTTAATCCGATGTAAGTATTTGAATCGATCAGAGGGGCTACTCACATAGCGCGCCGGCTATATTTCGTGAAGTGAAATGTTTAAAAAAGTCATGGCATTTACGTAATAAGCAGACGATATTGAAATCTGTGATTGAAATCAAAACATTAATTGCGAACATTGAAAAATTATTTTACTACTATTGACATAGAGCGTTAAATTGCAGTTTAAAACGCTACATGGTCGATAATCCTGAAATTAAATTTACTTTCCACGATAAGATAGTAAGCTCGTATTAATACTTACTACTGCCTATGCTGAAATAAATTCAATTTTACACTCTAAACCACCCTAAAGTTAAAGTTAATTTTTCCGTGTTGATTTTTTATTTTATTTCTTGATTCACATCACTCAGTGAATGAAAACGTTACGTAAATAGCCTTCTCGATTTTGATTCTGACCAGACCAGTGCACAAGCGTATTATAAGCGCCGAAGCTATTTCCAGCATAGTATCTGAGAAATGGGTGTACTTATTTAATGTCATCCTTTATGAAATTTAATTATTACCAAAATTTCTAATGACCCGATAATCCTAGCTCTGAAATGGAGTGTGGTACGGGTTAGATGGAGCATCTAGTTATTAGCTAGCGTGCAGTGATCTAGAGTAATCTATGGTGTCAATTAGGGGGACCAGATTACGCCGTCGGCAATTAATTGCGTTGTCTACGCACTACCCGGTAAATTTCCTTGATGCCCTGGTAGATACGAATGCTGTCTAGACGAAGGCTATTAAGAACTTTCAAAGGCTCGAGACTCTTTGTGTTACTTGCTAGTTGCTTACGCCTGCAAAGAATTTGTAAGTGTGTAATAACATTGATGGATTATGTAATATGTTAATACACGAGTAGAAAATTAAACAAGAGCTACTTCCAGATATATTTCCCAAAGAAGCATCATAATAGTTTTGGTTGAGTAATTTCATAAGAATGTGCGAGCATGATAATAACGTAATATGTTTATTTGGATCAAATCAGAAATGAAGAGATCCATAGTCCCAATTCCCCCAATATACAGACATCAATAGTCCAGCTAAAGACTGAAAAAGAAACGGGGCTTATGCAGGTGTTAGTCCCTTCAAGAGGCCCATGTCAAGCTGTAGTACCTAGACGTCAATTATTTATTGGTTGAAACTATTGTTTATGAAGATATGCAATGAATGATAAGTAATAATCCTCGTGAAGAAAAGTGGATCCATTTTCTAAAATCGAAAACAGTGGAAGTGCAATTTAAATCTTTGGTGGAAGCCTTCAGGTGAGGCAAAAGGAGCTGCTTGATACACCCGAGTGGTCAACGTGATGATGATGGACAGCTCGTAGGTACCTACTCAAACAATCAGACTCATCAGTTGCTCTATGGTTATGGAAGCTCATTCTTTTGTTATGAGAAATCTCAAATACACATTGTACTACTGATAATTAAATTCTCTTTTTTCATTAAAACTGGCTCAAACTGATTTGTATTATTAATAAAGTTATTGGGCACCGTTCCTAGGGCTTGTGCCCTTTTTATTTAAATTTGTATAGGTATTTTAATTATTCTTAGTTTTAGTTATTTTAATTTTTAAGTTGTTATTGCATCAAATCATTGATTGTTTTTCGAATCTAGCATCAGTCAAATTATAGCATTAATGAAAGGAATTAAATTATAGCGTTTAAAATATATTTATGTGGCTTATTTTTGTGGGTGGTATATTTCTGTGGCTTTTCGTGACCAATATTTTAATGATGAAATGCCCAAAAGAGCTTTGAAAACGTGCACAATTATAGACAATAACTACATTATTAAAATCTTTAGGATTCCATATCGTAAATATTTGTTTTCCAAAGAATGTATTCTTTGTTAACAGAACATCATGTATGGTGATCTGTTTTTACAGAGACTGCATGACTTTTTGCCTACACGAAATTAAACGATTTGAAAACATAAATTGCCCTATATTAATATGGTTTTTATTATAGTATACCTACTGCCATTTGCAAATGTTTAGAATTAATAGATAGTTAAAGAACATTTTGTTTCAAGTAATTAATTTTATTCAATCCAAAAAGGCGCGAATAATGGCTTTTTAATCTGAGATTAGATACAAAGATTAAAAATAACCATTTGCAATGGCGATAAATTTTTGAACGGTGTGTTCAATCAATTGCCGACGATTCCACTTTATTGATTGATTATCAATATTATGGTAAAATTTATACAATGATTTATTGTGTAACATAGATAGAGGATGTCTTCTCGTAGGCAATAAGTGTAAACTTTGTTATTAATGTTGCGCAGTTGCTAACTGACATACACTAGACGACGTATATTACCAATAAGAACATATAAATTCTTTAAACTTCTGAATAGGTTTTTAGATTATTAGAATAGGTATTTAGGGAATAGATTTTTTTATCTACAGCTTTCGAAATTTCTTCCTGGAATTGTATTAAATGTTAGGACATGGGAGACGAAAACAAATTTATTTCTCGTAACTTTTAATTGGGTTGACTTAGGGTCTTGAACTTTTATTCCTTGTCAGAACCATGCCCAGTAGCAGTATTTGGTATCAATTTCCAATTCTAGCTCTATCTCTTTTTAAGAATAAGGGCCATAAGTTCCTCACTTCAGATACGGAACGCTAAAAAGATGATACTAAGAAGTTTATGCACTGTTTATATTAAGTAAATAGGTAGGTTTACTTGCTATCACCTGTAGTCACAAATTCAAGAAGATTGGTAAACATAAGACTATGAATTAATGCAAAAAGTGTCGCTATGACAGAATTCGAAATGGCTCTTGCATTAATGAATTTAAAGTTTAAACCAAGTCGTTTTGATCTCAGACTACATTAGTTTTGATCAGCTATTGAGATGATTATGCTTCCGTCTATAAGTGCCTATCTTGATAAATAGAATAATAGATACATTAACAATTAAACTCAATGAAGAACCTACGGCTACCAATCTGGAGCGTAGGCAACATCCTTAGATGCTAATAATACGTATTACGCTTAGGTGCGCTTAAGGTCTCCCGAGCTGTAGAATGTGTATCGCGGCCTTTTATTTCGCGCTTTACCTAATTTGTGTGTCTAGGCCGATGCATCCGAGGCTTTACATTGCAGCATTACCGCTTGGAACGATAAACCGGTGTACGAGTGCAGCGGGCGCGCGCGCGGGGCGGGGGCGGCCGTCTAGACGCTACGTCACGCGGCCTCGCGATATCGCGGTAAACAACGGTGAGCACTGACCGAACATGGCCGGTATCCGCCGCGGCGCCCTGCGGCTGCGGCTACCCGCTACCTGCCGCACACTGCAGCAGGCCTCGAGCACATCCCGCAGCCCACGTTGACACCGGTGATACCTACCTTTCCTAACATCGATACCTGGGTACTGCATAAAGATATTGTATTGCAGGCACCACTACCCATTTACCTAGGTAGGTAGTCCCGCTAACTGCCGCAGACTGCAGCAGGCCCTCGAGCACATCCCGCAGCCCACATTGACACCGTTGATACCTACGTACCTTTCCTAATATCGATACCTGGGTGCTAGGTACCTATATTCTATTGTAGGTAGATACTAGATACCACTAGGTATCCATTTACCTAGTAGTCCCGCTATCTGCCGTTGAGTACGGCGAACCCTCGAGTACATCCCACAGTCCACATTGACACCGTTAATACCTACCTACCTTACCAAATATCGATACCTGGGTCATGGGTGCTACCTATATTATATTGTAGCCTGTAGGTAGTAGGGTGGTAGGGACTCATTTACCTAGTAGTCCCTATTAAGTAGTAGTCTTAAAATCCTGAAGTATCCAGAGTTGTGATCACAGTTAACTCGTTGATCCAGTAGTCAGTGGTGAGCATGTTTGTAACTAGATCACGATTCACGAGCTCCTGAGTTCGAATACCGGGTCGGTCCAATAAATAAATAAATGTAATAATAAATTGAGAGAGAGGAATAGAGAGTGCACCTGGTGTTTGCGCACAGACTTGTGCTTATATGTCGAGCGCCTGAAGAAAATCGGATCGGTGTGGAACTGCGTGAATCTTAGACTGGTGAATAATATCCATGCAGTCTGTCTTGAGAATTTCAATTTTAGATAGCTAAAGTCATTCCTGTCAATTTGAAATACCTACGTACGTTGATAAGATAAATAATAATAATAAGGCAAAGTAGACAGATACCGAATGACTAGAAAAATCTGCTGATTATGTTTTCTATGTAAATATGTCATCAAGTGAAGAACTAAGTACAGAGAAGCCCGGTTGTAGGCAGCCTGCAAGTACCTATAGCAAACTTCCGCCAGGTATACCTCTATCTATATATCTAGGTGTCAGGCTTAACTTCTACTCGATCACCCTTGCTTGACTTTGGTATTTGTGAGATTTTCCACGCATTTTTATTTAAGCGCTAGACGTACTTACGAGAACGTACGGTCAGGGTCAAAAGTGCATATAATATAGATTTGCAAACAAAATCCTCCTGCATGCACACGGCCAGACAGTAGTGTATATTATATATGGAAATATTTTGAACCTATCGCTGTTGTCTTATGGTTGATAGTCTGCTTACGTTAATATGCGGGTTCTTATATTATATGTAGGTATACCGTTTTACCTTTTATGCTAAGTATGCATTTTTGACCTGACTGTACACATCCTATTACCATAGCTTGACGATCATATCTACACTTCTAAAACATTGTATTTTTGTTATTTTGATAACAAAATTAATATATAATTGTACTTTACATTAGAAAAATAAATATCCCTTGTTTCGGATTATTTTATAATCTTGGTATTTTTAATATTTTTTGTTAGGATTAAGGAAAATTATTAACCTTGGAAATTTACATAATATTAGATATTATGTATTCTGTGCCTAAATGTGACCTATGTGTATATAGTTTTATGCGGCATTTTCCCCCAATTTACATAGTCAAATAGCCTTGTGGGTTGAATGAGGGTTATTTAACTGAATGGCCCAGACGTATCAATTATCCTATTGCCCGTAAGGCCGAATAACCGCAAATCAATATTTAGTCTGGTCCTATATTATAGATCAATGGGTCCAACCGCAAATAACAGCTGCCATTTTATCTGGCAAAATTTTATTTTATTACAATTTTGTATACCTAATCGCAATTATTGTTTTTCGGAAAATAAAATTATGCAAATTATTTAAAACTTATTTGGTTTAGTTTTATGAAAGCCAAAAATGGAAATTTTCAATTTTGATAAAATTGGATTAAGTCGAGAATAAGAAAATGAGTATTTTTTTCGCATGATTTATGTAAAGTGAAACTATGTTTTTACATTTGCCACTATGTAAATTATTTATCGAAATATTTGCCAACTAGTACTCGAAATTAACTCCTGATTGTAACAATATTGTTACATCCTACCTATAATGCTTTTAAGCAATTTTTACTGAGCTGTGCCTACCTTTAGTGGATTTTAAAGCCTAAACATAGGATTAAAACCAACTTCAAAGCGAATACGTAGACTTACATGTTATGTTAAGAGCCACAGCTTTTATGGTAGAAAATGTAGTGTATGAAATCTGTGGTACGAGTAGTGTATAGGTATAGGTTCGTTTGGGAATGAACATCAAAGGGTAAATTTACAAGTGGATTGTGCGTGATTTCTCTGAATGAACAGTGAACACATTTGCTGTGGTTCAGTGAATACAATCCGGGTTCCGTGTATCGTTACAAGGCTAAGCGTATTATTGAAATCTGTGAGCCGGACACGACTTAGCCCCTTCGCACACGGCTCGTAAGCGTATCGTTATAACGCTACGCATAACAATATTATGACAATTTACACCTCTCACGATTCGCTGCTCTTACTGCTTTCGTCGTACGCGAGGATTACGCTACGCTTGCGCTTACGAGTGCGAAGGGGCTTAAATTAAGTCTGGTGTGCCGTGTGAGGCTTCGAGGTCGGTAAATATTATCTCAAAGTCTGCGGCCCTGGTGGATCGTAGATAAGTCACC
The DNA here is from genome assembly GCA_963855885.1 of Coenonympha glycerion. NCBI lineage: Eukaryota > Metazoa > Arthropoda > Insecta > Lepidoptera > Nymphalidae > Coenonympha > Coenonympha glycerion. Next base: position 9,217,442 of record OY979636.1, on the reverse strand, counting down.
AGACCAGCAGCGGCCGGCAATATCGAGTACCTATATTGCCGGCCGCTGGTCTAGTGACTAGCGTGGTTAGTAGCCTTGGTTTATATACGTTATCATTCGCCCTGATGACGATTCTACCATTATGACGTCACATCTATCATAATGATAGAGGCCTTTGCAATTGAGAGTTCAGTCCATTATATTATTTCACAATAAGCTTTCAGCGACGAATTACTATTGTCTCTGTAGGGGCATCCCTCACATAGGCTTGTGTATGCTCGATGCATTATAAGGACAAGCCCTATGAGATTCAAGTTAGTTACGTTCTAAACGCGTTGCACATCAGTCGTCTAACTTCACCTGTAAACTTGTATGTTAGATTTATTGTGTGTTAATCTCTGTTCAACTGAAATTAAAATTAGTTTTATTGGAGTCTATCGTGTTTAATTGAGCATATTCCCCAAGACAGAATTGAACACAGCCGCTGTACAATCAAGTACCTAAAGTCTCCTCACTAAGATATCGTTAGTTTTATTGTTACTACCTATGATATAACAAGAGAAAAAAGAAGTAGATCGGGTATACGCGGACCGAAAGTGAAGCTTTGAAACTAAGACAAGTGTCCAATACGACTTACGAGCTCAGTCACACCTTTCAGGCTTCAGCGTGTTTTAGGGCGCAGCGAACTATTTGTGATACAAATAGCTGTCCCTTTCACTCTTAAGCTTTGCGTTCTTTTCGCACATTCAGCGTGTGTTAAAGAGTGTATACAATGTTAATAAATATGCATGTGTGTCTCGGAACAAATATTTTGTGCAGTAGTACGAAGGTAACGTATCTACCTTAATCTATAATGTTAATAAATATGCATGTGTGTCTCGGAACAAATATTTTGTGCAGTAGTACGAAGGTAACGTATCTACCTTAATCTATGGTTACCACAGATTTAAATAATAGTTTCGATGCAGCATCCAACTCTTTTCATTTTAACCTCACTTAAGTGTAATGAAGACTTTCTCCGTGTGTCTTAGTGCGTAATTGCATGATTAGCAATGCATATTATATTTATTTGCTTGCCATTATCTGACTTCACACCTGTTATCATGATGTATATGACCGTATCTCTAAGGTTTCTCCGAATAAATAATCCATTTAAATTTCAAGACACGGTCCAAAGTTCTTTTTTACCTATTTTACAATGTAGCTGATAGCATAATCAAAAATACGTTTTTGGACAAGATAATTGGAGATAGCTGGTAGCTTCTGCTAGATTGAATAATAATAATTATATAATTACACACATCGCAATCTAGCCCCAGATTAGGTTGTGTTATGGGTACTAGACTACTAGATAACTGATGAGTTTGTATACATAAATATAATATATTGAAAAACACCCAGACACTGGAAAACATTCATGCTCATCACAAAACCCTTTTACCAGTAGTGGAAATCGAACCTACGACCTCCGACGCAAGCGGCAGGCTCGCTACCGCTACGCCATTCGGTCGTCAAAATGTGTTGTAAAATTGTAATTGGTGAATGTTTAGTAAAATTTTACAACCGACGGACGTCCCCTGCTGCTTATTGTAATGATTTCCAGCCCACACTGTCTTAACACTCTAATTGTATCCAGCGCCTTCCCGCGACTCAATGTCGGCAGTGCATCTGGTCGGAAGTCTGCCAACACTGCGCTTTCCCGTGCGGGATGGCAGCCCCGCACTTTGAGTTCCCAACGTCCGTTTACAAGGGCCTCATAAGAAGGCTTCAGAGTCACTCATCGGGCAATGAAGAGAGCGATGCTCGGAGTTTCTCTGCGTGATCAAATCAGGAATAAGGAGATCCGTAGATAATCTAGAGTCATAGTATCCCGAAGCTCAAGTGGCAATCGGCGGGGTACTAAGCTCGCAAAATTTGAAAGTTCTGGGACTCCTGAGTCTATTCGAATTCGCATGGAAATTTACTTCTAATAGTGAATTTCTCAGCTGCTATAAGCTGGGGGACGCGGGTTGAAATCAGGAACTAAAAATTTTTTGATATTATACATATTAATATTCATTTTCCCGACCAGCGTACCCTTGTCTGTAACTCGGTGCCTATCAAAGAATGATAGCCACTAGGCGATTGAACCGACGACCACGTAGTTAGGAAGCAGGATGGTATATAAAGGATTTTTTGTAGGCAAGCAGTCATCCCAGAAAAATAACGATTTCCTTACTTCGCACGGGAAAAGCCCCAGACCAAAGCTAATACGAGTAGATGTTAAGTATTTTAAATAAATATTTACGTGCCTTTATTGAATAATTCATAATCTTCATATCTACTTATTATGTATAATTTATATAAACTTACATTATGTCGGGTAATTTAAATCTTGCAGCCATAATTTCGGAGTAAGATTTCGTAATAAAATCTGTCACGGTTTACGTAACCAGTTTTAAACGTAATAAATAACTAACGTCTCGTAGGATATAAAGATAACATATTAAAATATTTCGTTATTTCGCGAACCAAAAAAAATGGTCATTTAATTCACTTCATTTGTATCTATCTGTTTTGCGTTGGTCCTGTTTCGCAAAATGCATAATTATCTTAAATCAAATAAAATGCTGCGGTAACTTATTGTGTTGATCTTTTTTCAGTTGAATATATTTGCATACTTTATTTGCAGTGTTAAAAAATACACAATTCTTGATGAAATAAGTAACTAGTCTGTTGCCGATTAGATAATAATTATTAATAATAATAATATCAATATAGAGGTCATAGATATATAAAATGTAATAAGGACATGTAGGTACGTCGTATTCTAAGTGCGTCTACGGTTACATACGAGTATAATCACTTTCTATAGGTACTTGGTATGAAAACCTTTAGAAAGTAATCAAATCCAAGAAGATGCTTATAATAATTGTAATCATAGTAGTAATCAAACATGAACACAGAAAAAACACTGTCTGAAACTGATCAAACGATGCAACGTCAGATATTAGTTTTTCTTACCCGTGGTTTTACTTATGGAACACTAACGACCGCTCGCGGCTCCGCCCGCGTGAATTTCGGCTTTTCATTTACCTCGCGGAGACCATGAATTTTTCCGAAATAAAAATTAATTCCGTGTTAATTCAGGATATTATAATCAATCCACGTTCCAAATTTCAACCAAATCGGTTGAGCAGTTGCAGCGTAAAGTAGTATGTCTTCATACAATTGACATCTACTCTAGACACGGCGAACCGCGCGAAAAAATGTCGCCAGTTTATCGGTGTCATTAGTACCAACAGTATAAGGCCACGCGGTAGTTTGCTCAGCGGCCACCTATAGTATTTTGACAGTTTGGCGCTACTGTTTGTTTGTATGAAAAAGGTTTACGTAAATCGTTCGGATGCCCATATCTTGAGGTTAGTAATCAGTGCTTGATACAAACTTTGGATGCATTTTTGCCGGTGCCAATATCGAAGCCTCCCACAAGAGTAAACTTGAGTCAATTTAAATATTAGGTATAACATTCCAAACTGACGACAGTTTGGAATTTCGGAAAGGTGGGAATCGAGCCCGGAACCTCCCGCTCAAATCTGAGCGCGTTGTCAACTGTGTCAGGGAGGTCATCAAAAATAACAAACCTTTGTCATAATGTAATTCCACGTCATGCTGTCAGGTTTGTACACAATGGGTTCCAGAGCGAACTAACAAGAGTTCGCAATACTGTAATTCAATTTATTTCCAGTACATACACGTTAACAAAACAATGCCGGTGAACGACCTCCCGACGTACGAAATAGGGTCGTTAGCGCGTATACGTCTATTATTTCTATTGATTCAGTTATTTCCTTGCTAGGCGAGTTTTTCCCAGGCGCCGGAGCGAGACGTCTCCGGCTGAGCCCGTCCACAGACCACGGCAGATGATGACATGAACACTCGTATAATATGTTCCTACATCTCTACTAATATACCTCATTAAGAACCTCGTTATGTACATTAAAACAAGCAAGAAATGAACTCTTCTGTCGTCTCCAACTCACGGCCAGCTATTACAACGAGGTTACTTTTCTACGGTTAATTTTGATAACTCCGTAACAAAGATCTTTGGTCCGTAAAACAAAATTCAAAAACAGGTAGGTATATAATGCATCGATAAGTTAGGTACACGTCGGTTCCGTCGTCGGCCCATTGCTATTTCAACTTTGCGATACGTTGAGCTATGTCGCTCATAGTATGTCGGTGACTTTGGTTCGTCTACGGATCTCCTGATTTCTGATTTTATCACGCAGAGCAACTCCGAGCGTAGCTCTCTATCGTCCGCTGTGTGACTCTGAGCGTTTCGAAAGAGTTTGGTAACAAAAATTTCATATATTAGAAGGAAGATATTGTAGAAATACATGACTGCAAATTATAAGATCATCAGCGCTATTAGATTTTATGCGGCATTGAGAATGCTAAAACTTTTTGCGAGTACATGTTTGATGGCAGCCGCGGCCGAAGCCAAGGAAAATCAACTTTGAGCAACAAACAGCTTGCAAAACTACACTAGGGCCTTTCCTATCGTCAGGTCAATGTTAGTCTATAGTTTTGAAGGTGGTAATGTAACCTTCAACGAAAATAGCAATAAATGCTGATAACATTGCGTTACATCATTTCAGCGGTCAGACGCCGGCAGCATGATACAATTTCCTTTTGATAACCGTAATCACGGTGTCACAACGACAAAGTTACAATCGCACGCATACATTAAGTGATTCGTCACTTGAACAATGAAAATTATGATTTCAACGTTCAAGGAATTGGTGCTTAGGATATAAGGGTTCGGTTGCACCTAAGATGTGCTACGTTTGTGTGTCAAACGCAGTAAGAGTATCGCTTGATTTTCCTAAGCTATGAAATCACAGAAAAATGTAGCGTTCCATTAGTAACGTTAGACAAAAACCAGCATAGCAAATGTCTAGATTTTCCTAAGCTACTAAATCACAAGAAAATCAAGCGTTTCTTTTGGTGTGTTTAACAAAAACCACCGTAGCGAATGTCTAGATTTTCATAAGCTACGAAATCACAAGGAAAATGTAGCGTTTGACAAAAACTAATTATAACTTTACAGCTAATAGTTAGTTATCGGTACTTAAATAGTAGATTTCGTGATACGTATAATTTAATCCTAGTAGCTATTTTCCGTTTTAACCTATGGTTTAATGGAAATACCATCCCTTTGTTTTTCGATACGTTTTAGCTACAATTACAAAATGACGGAATATTTGATACTCTATTATATCTAGCAACAAGTCCCGGCACTTGAAATGCAGCTGCATTTTTATTGACATGCGATATCATATCTAACGCACCTACTTTTTATTTTCTCTGATAAGATGTAAGAATGCTGAAAGTTGGGCTGACATAGTAATCGTCTTTGTGTTAGCCATCACGTGGATGTAAATTGTAGTTATTGTAGCTGCATCACCGAAATGGAAGGACACACAGAAAAGAGAATATTTTGTCATATAATAGGACTAACTCATACGCTCTTATGTTTCTAAACTCAACCGCTAATTATGGAAAGCATGTTTGGACCGAGAAGAACTGGCAAAGAACTCGCACATGATTTTTTCAAAATGTTTCTTACCTAGATACTATTTTTTTTTTCATATTATAGAAAATTACGTTTATTATTTTATGTGAAATCTCGTGAGCTAACCGAAACGTTATATTTACAAGAATCTTTGTCATTTAGAAATTGAAAGAATTCAATTAAATCATGAAGTTCTTGTAACCCCGTGTAAAGGGTAGTCCAAAACTGACCTCGACATCATATATTATTATTGTAAAAGCGTACACTCATTAGCAGGCGTTGTCATATTACGATGCAAACGAAAAGACCGAAACAAAAAATTAATAAAAAATATGAGAATGACAGTTTTCTTCGCGGAAGTCACGTGATCAATTCAGCAGTTGTATATAATGTAATTCTCTTATATTTTTGACTTTCGTTCCATTTCGTTTTCATCGAGCGAATCTAAATATGCCAATTTGACAAGGGCTGCATCGTATCAGAATCAGCACGTACTGTGCGTTGTATCTCTGTAGGTGTAGAGCGCACGGTGTGACGCGCGGCAGGCGCCAGTCGTCTAGACGGCCAGGCGGCCCGTCACCTGAAGGCAGTGTGACCGTTTCAAAACTGACCAATCTGCCAAACACTGGCAAAATAATCTCCCAAAATCTGCCAACTCGATTCTTGATTGAACTGTGTAACTGTAAGTAATGAACAAGTACAGTTACTGTAGAAGAAGTAATAGGCTACTGGATTTGACGTAGGAAAATCCCCGTTCCATCGACACAAGACAAAAGTACCAGCTTAGTAAGTAACATTTTTGACTTAGTCGTGCAAAATTAAATAAATAGACATAAAATCCCGAGTTTTTTTATTTATCCAAATACCTTTAAACGAGCATTTTTTGTATATATATATTTCTATATAATTTGAATCTCGAAAACGGCCGATTTTCATGAAATTTGGTATTCAGGGGGTTTTAGGGGCGATAAATCGATCTAGCTAGGATTCATTTTTAGAAAATGTCGAATTTACCCCTGCTAACATCTATTGGTGAGTAGGTAGAAATACAACCGAACAAAACTCGGTCACCCAGATACTTTCAAAGATTATAACCATAAATTTATAATAGGTCGAAGGATTTCTTATAGAAATCTGCCACAAACGGTCACACTGCCTGAAGGCTCTTCGGAGCAGCATCGCCTCAGAGTCGCCCGCACTTTCTAAGTGTTATAATTTCGAGAGAACACGTTGCGATTTCTCTTGTCTGGAGCAATTTGGCCACAGTGACCGTTTTTAACATTCGCCGTACTTAATACAGCAGCCTTAGCCATAACTCATTTGTTTCTATTCCTACGATTGCTAATGGAACGAAAGTTAAAAATAATGAGAATGACACTTATAATCGATATGTCACGTAATCAATTTGTCGATCGGATAGGTCATTCCCTTACATTTTTTAAATTTCGTTCCATGTGAGCCATCGACTGGTTTCACACACACATTTCTGTCCTGGACATGAAACATAAGACAGCATTTTGTCTAACTGCGTATCAGTGGCTCTGGTGACCAATTTAGCGACCGTTTTCATACGTATGTGAATTGTGATATGTCATATGATTGTGACATTTCAATCCACGATGACACGCTCCACTAGTCTATCAAACTCCATACAAATCGAATGTAACATACATATTTAAATCGAGTGGATTTAAATATGTATAGCTTTAACTAGGTTTCGCCACCAGCCGTGTGAATTTCCGCTAAATTTCAGTGGAACGTGGATTTTCCGAGATAAAGGAGGCTCATGTGTTCCATTTTCAGCCAAATTGGCTTCGTACGTGAAATAATAACAAACATACCTAGACTTCCCCGTCTATTGTAAATAGTCATAGAATAATAATTTCTTCATGGTAGAAATAATTAGTTACATAGAAATATAGACTGATAGATGGCTAGTTATGCAAGCCTCTACTAATTAAAATAATATAAATTAATGCATCAACATCAAATACGACGTGCAAGTTGCCAAACGTTTTATGGTAAATTAATTTTAATTAGGTGCCAAAGTAATTATATCTCCGAGACTGTGCTCCTGAGTGCATTAATTTAGTTAATTACAGAGATCACTTATCACGTATTTTATACTATAACAGTTTTTCATAGTCAGTCACATCCTCGTACCTACTGTCTAAGTTTTATTAAGTCTATCTTTTCCTCGTAAGTCGTAACTTGGATATGAGATGAGATGTTGACCCCCTCGCTTAGGATTTGAATTTTCAAAACTACCTTTGCTGATAGGCATCTGTAGGTATTTCTATGAGTTGATAAATCCTAAACGCCTAAGCCGATAGGTGACAGTTTTCACCTTAGATCACTCAAACACTTGAGTGATCTGAGGTTTTCACTTACAACAACTGTCACCTAAGTGCTTAGGTGTCGCCTCGGACTACATTAAATAAAGGGGTGTCGCTTAAAATGTTGGTGAAAACGAACAGTAGTCACTTTTTTCTTTTAATACACAGATTACCTAATGATAATTTCAGTTTAAATATACGTCTGAAAGTCATATGTTAGTATAACTTATATGTGAATAGAAGTAAGTAATAACTTATAAGTGAAGTGCTTAAGTATAGTTCACTGCCCTGAGTTTGCTGGTTATTATTTTTGGTGGGTGACTTAATTTAGGAGATTAAACCATAATTAATACCTTCTTCTTCAAATTGTAGACATTAATTGAGAATTTAACTCAATTAAGTCCGAATAAATAATTAAGGATTATTTGAATAAGCACTATAATTTTGAGGTTTTTATACCAGATGTAATTTAGATAGCAAGATTTAAAAACAAATGGAGTTATATAAAATGTTACTTTCATTGTTTTATGCATTGTTTGTAGCTTTACAAAAAATACTATAATGTTAAATATAATGTGGCCGTAATTATATGCTACTTATTCAAGAAGTTCAGTGCGGTTTTACAATTTGAAAGTTGTATAATACCTACCTATTTACCTATAGTTGTATAATACCTACCTAAAAAAATATAAATGTGAATTGTACCGAAGTTTGTAGGTATTTTGTTGTTCAATCACATCACACCTTCTCAGCCAATTAAGAATAAAAGCTTTTAATCAGAATATACATAGCGTAAAATTTATCTGATGATATGATAATGATGATAGTTGTTCACGGTTTTCACGGGATTTAGTAAAAAAAAATTAAAACAATCTATTTATTTAGAATGATATACTCTTTTGGAAGAAGAGATGAAGGGCGAAAAGAGAGAAACGGGTACATTTTTAAAACCCGTAAAATAAACCGTTTCCGGGATAAACATCCTTTTTTCCATTATTGTCCTTAGTCCTAACTAAACTTATAACCATCAAACTTCGCACCAAGACGAACTGGTTAGAAAAAAATTAATAAAAGCACCAGTACAGTTTAAAATAAATGTCTATCTTACGATGTCGTAAAAAAACCGTGTGGATATTCTGCGAAGGAAATACAGTGAACACTCATTCAATAATTGTTTCCGCCGATGTCGACAGGGTTACCTCGGGGAGCAGCCGTTGTTCCTGCGGCGCTGCAAAGGAAGACTGGGGAGTATTCTTTTTAATTATTTACTTAATTAGGAGCAGCATGTCATGCGGGCGTCATGAAGTTGCATCAGTCGTCAGAGGGAATTGTAAAGCGTAATTGAAAGGGCTCCCGCCGTGCGCTGTCGCCTGTCGGTTCTTTATTCTAGGGGACGTATTCAAATCTGCTTGTTAATAAACATGCATAAAATATTATTATAAACATGTTATACTTTTACAATAGCTGTTAGGTACCAGCATATCTACCCACGTATATATGCTCTAGCCTACAGGTACAGTGTGGCTTATGGTCAAACTATTCTTATTTCGATTATGAAATATGAATAGAGACTCATATATCTACTGAGTGCCGTTAAACAGTTTAAAATAAACGACCTTGCTAGCGAACTAGTATTTTGTTAAATTATCCCATGTATTTTTCCCATTGATCGATAAAATAAATTCGTTTTTAATTTTGTCACTTGCAATCATGAATTTTGGGACTGACATATCTGATCGAAGTATTCGTCAAGTGACTTATCGAAAGGAATTGTTATTCTCATACTTTTTTTTAATTACGTCTCACACAGTTACAGAATGAATGAGCCATCGACAAGTTCCTGTGACGATCGTAGAAAACTGATCGTAGAAAGTAAATCGTAGATCGTATTATGGCTAAGGCGGCAAAATATTAGAATTAGTCCGAAATAGATTTAAAATAAAAAATTGTTTTAGAATATACAAGTTACGCCCTTTCTTATGATACCCCACTCTATATTGTTATCTAATTTTGAAATTTCAATATCCCGGTTTTCCCCCCTTTTTAAATAAAAATAATTTTCAAATTTTTACGATGGCAATGACGTCGGGTCACTATTGCCTACAACCATTCCAAATTTCAGGACGATAGCTCTAATAGTTACTAATAATCAAGTGTGACAGACGGACGGAGAAAGTCTCACCATAAGGGTTCCATTTTTACCATTTTGGTATAGAACCCTAAAATTCAAAAGTCAGTCGGGTTTTGAAATTTTTCAATTGACTTATCAAAACAGTTATTTCGCAATTGAGAACGCATTTGATTTATGGACGGAGGTACAGCGCGGCGTGAAGGCAGAGCTATGGAATGCAGCACCGAGTACCTCAGTACCGTGCAGACGAGGCCAGACTTGGCTATCTAAATATTTGCCCAGACACGCCGCGCTGAGTAGTCTGCAAACGAGCTGTATCGAGTGTTATCACTGCTGATAACGCGATATTGACGCTCCAGATAACTGCTATCGCGCTGTACCTACTCACAATTACATGCATGCGTGACACATTGATCAATGCTCACGTTTTTAGGGTTCCGTACCTCAAAGAAAAAAAAACGGAACCCTTATAAGACTTTGTTGTCCGTCTGTCTGTCAGTCTGTCTGTGGGTCACGACCCTTTATTTCAGTAACTATTCATTAACATCATTTTGACATCTCCGGAACGGAGAGGAGATGTCGAAATGATGAAATCTGTTTGGTTACTCAAACACAGCTTCGCTCCGCTCCGCTTTGGTGGCAACCGGGCCTTATGGTTTAACTTTTTCTAATATAGTACGGAACCCTCAGTGCGCGAGCCCAACTCGCACCTGACCAATTATTATTTCTTGAGTTTCAGCAAATGGAACAATTGGAGACTTTATTTTAGGTAGCTAAGAAGCTAAGGTGAAAGGATGCGTTCATAAGTGAACACTATATTCCTCAGTATTTATCTTTAGGTTCAAAGGCACGGCAGCTCCGATACAACTGGGGAGAGCACAGTGGGCAGCTCAGAACCGACGGCTTAACGTGCTCTCCGAAGCACTAGTGTCTGTCTAATGTCGAATGGTGGTGAGACACAGTCAGTAAGAATTCAAGTATGTACCTACTCTGTACTATCTGTACTAGATGTATTACTGTAGTAATAGGTACTCTGGACTTCAAACTGTCAATGTAAAAATGAAGGAACTTGGTGCCATTTTGGCGCTGATTCTTGCGTAACCTGACGTGAGCGTCCATGGAACTAAAATAAAATGGAATCCACAAAGACGGTATTTGCAAATTTCCGGGGACCTTCGACGGAGGCGCTTCAAATCGGCACAAAAAGGAACTAGGTATCAATTGTATAAAATATTTAGTCCAGCGTACTTGTATAAAATAGAGGTTAGAGCCACTAGACCAACAAAGATGTTAGGGTGCTGGCTAGGCATTTACTGGTGGTAGCTAGGACTCCTCTTGCGGAGTTCGTCCGGGGTAGGTACCATCGCGGTGTCAGTAAAATATGTTTTGTGGTATTTTTCCTTTTAAGCATTGGAGCCGATTAAATTACCTATTTATAAATCCAGGACTGTGTCATACTCCTAGGTATACTTACTCCTAGGTATATAGGTGGCTGCTGAGCGAACTTCATCGGGGCCTTATTGACACCAGTTCGTTCGTTTCAGCCGACGGACGTCCACTGCTGGACAGAGGCCTCCTGCAATGATTTCCAGCCCGCACGGTCCTGCGCTAACTGTATCCAGCGCCTTCCCGCGACTCTTTTAATGTCGTCAGTCCATCTGGTCGGAGGCCTGCCAACACTGCGCTTACCCGTGCGGGGTTGCCATTCTAGTACTTTGGGTCCCCAAAGTCCGTCGGTCCTACGAGCTATGTGTCCTGCCCATTGCCACTTCAGCTTCGCGATACGTTGAGCTATGTCAATGACTCTGGTTCGTCTACGGATCTCCTCATTTCTGATTTGATCCCGCAGAGAAACGCCGAGCATAGCTCTCTCCATCGCCCGCTGAGTGACTCATTGACACCAGTAAAACAAGCATTTTTGACACCGGTAAAATGAACTGATACTTATAATGTTGATGACGAAATACATCTAATTATTTGGTTATATTTTACATCATTCATTATATATCTAACTCAGCTAAGTTAACGGTCCCAGTCACAAGTGTGATGCAATTAAGATATAATAAACTATATTTCTTTGAAAGAATTTGCAGAATCTGACACTAATGGCTTGCATAAAAAGTAATAAAATTCGATCCCATATTTTATTATACCTAATTTGCTAACCTGTCAGCTTTTAATTAATTACTTGGCATACAATGACAGAACGATATAGTATTATATTTTTGTCATGTAAATTAACAAAAGTTTACGAAATTTAAAATGACGCTCGTCATTCTCAGGTGAACCAGACCGACCGAAGTGCTGTGAGGTTCACTACAGTTTGACAAACTATCTATTCGTTTGACAAATTTCATCGTTTGACAAATATTCACATAACAAATACGTTGGGTATTAATTATTAAATTTCATTATTAATTCTATTTTCTCAAATAACCCGTTTTGCGAAAGGCATGCACCACTTGAATTCAGTCGGGCTGGGCTTGAATAGCCTGATGGGCAGCCCATGGACGTTTTCTTACTAATTCATATTCGGTTTTAATAATATTACGTCCAAACCTAATGTGTCTTATGTATTTAAATTCTCCTTCCTCTGACAACGCAATCCACTTTGTAAACCTTGAAAAGATTGTTACTTGCAATGTGAGTATTAATATTTTATCAAACGTCCTTTGTTTACCAATACAAGTGCCAAATAAACAAATTGATTGTCAAATAATATTTTATGAAAATAAATTTGATAAACCAGTAGTTAGATTAAAAGTGTAGATAGACTTCATATTTTAATGAATTCATAATTTTGCAAATGTTTGCTAGTCAAATGGATAATTTGCCAAACGTTGTTTGTCAAATGAAAGGACAGCATGCAACGAGACGGCCGCCTGAACGCTGACTCACGTCTGTCTCCTATTGTTTGGCGATACCAGCGGCGCGACGCAACGCGCGAGGACTTGCCACACTTGACTGGAGAATTTAGGTTGACCGGACGAGATAACACCTGTGCACAGCGAACACATTGCCAGAGTGTAATGCCCTCGATATTAAAAAAAAAAAACACCCAAATATACTTAATACGTTAACTCCAATTTAAATATATGTATGTCGCATTTATCGTTTGTTTCTGCAATTTTATCGGCTGTGACATGGAACGTGCAACCGTTACAACATATTTGTTGTCATTACAAAATAGCTGTTAACGACGCGAGTAATTTATTTGAAATTTTAAAATACAATTTATAAATAATTTACAAAATTGTTAATTTTTATCTGTGTTTGCATCTCCAAATGTTACTTTTAATTTGAATGCGTCAATAAACGAGGTTTGAATAATCATGTTAATTAGTTTCGATGGAGTCGCTCCCGCTTTGCCGGTCTGAGGGAAATAGGGTAATTTCCCTCCAGGCAGGTGTTATGCCTGGAGACTGATGGTGCTAAAAGCGTTTGGCGTCACAAGCTATATTTATAGAACGCTTTTCGAAAACTCCGCCAGCTTACGCTAAGGGACTGATTACGCCATCTATCCTCAGCTATCGAAGACCGCTACTCCTCAATGAACCGACCAAACATAAATCTAGCCTCCAGACATCATTCTTACACAGGTCAATAAAAGACGTTGTTCCCGTTTACAAGGATTTGTAGGTACTGTCTGCAGTCTACACACAAACTATTTTCAGGCATTTCAAAAACTCTTAATTTTATTACAGCTATTTCTAGTTACGAGTACTAGGTATAAATACTCTGGGTAGAGCACCTAACTAAATTAATTTTGGTGTGAAACATCTATTGGCACATCTGTACATATATGACAAATAAATAAAAATGCTGTGATGACAAACGGCACGACAAACAAAGAGTTCTATGTAGATTGTAGACGATAAATGACAAATATCCGGTTGACCGAGCTTCGCTCGGTAGTTTAACTACTGGATAATAGATGGCAGCAGAAATGCTTCGCTCGGTAGTTTAACTACTGGCTAATAGATGGCAGCAGAAGTCATATTTTTATTATTTTTTTTTTTGGTAAATTCGACATTTTCTAAAAATGAATCCTAGCTAGATCGATTTATCGCCCCCAAAACCCCCTGTATACTAAATTTCATGAAAATCGTTGAAGCCGTTGCCAAGATCCAGATTATATAGAAATATATATACAAGAATTGCTCGTTTAAAGGTATAGGATTAAGCCGTGGCTTGCCTCTTTGCCGCCATTCTCTACTTCGTTGCGTATGTATGGCACGCATACTATATTCGATATATTATCATGAGTTTAATAAGACATTGTAACTACGAAAATATAACCACGACCACTCTGTCAAGAGTGAACGACTAAGATGAAGAATCATGAGTTTAGCATCCTGGGACAGTCTATCACTATTGTAATATTTTGTTGATACGGGCTGCGGGTTACGGATCAATGCGAAACGTCCTCATTGATATGCGCGATCTAGGCCCGCGCCCTCGCGCCGACCTTGTCTCGACACGGGTTTATGCGTGCGTCACCGACTCACCGCAGACCATAGTCTACTCGCTCACTCGACACTCGACAACCGACCTAACTCGACACTCGAGTCTCGACTCTCGGCGGGTCTCGATGAGCATTGATCACAGATCACTAGAAATTCGAATGCCAAGCCTTGCCCTTTAATATGTTTAATAAATGCCTTACATTGATTAAACATATTAAAGGGAACTTACTGACGTCACGCTTACATGTTCAGGCTCCGCACTGAAGCCGGATTTTTAAGTTGTCAAAACTATAAAATGGCGCTAATGTATGTGACCGACATGACAGCGGTATGTGCTTTCAGCGGTACCGAAATGTATTTTATTTGAGAAATTTTTGGCTTCAACATACGTCACAACTTTCCCGTCCTCATTTCGTCATTGGCTGGCACACATCATCATCTTAATATATATAAATCTCGTGTCACAATGTTTGTCCTCAATGGACTCCTAAACCACTTAACCGATTATAATAAAATTCGCACACCATGTGCAGTTCGATCCAACTTGAGCGATAGGATAGTTTAAATCTCAATTTATCTATTTTTATTACCCCTAAGGGCAAAACAACGTTTGCCAGGTCAGCTAGTAATAATATAATTCTTATCGTACTAAAACGAATTAGAGATACCTCTGACTCGTAATCACGGCCCATTGTTCGCTGATTAGACCATTTATACACATGCTAACGCTTAACAGCTTAATTTATTTATTTAATTTAACCATACACATCCGGTTGTTAACCGTTTAAAACATATTCTGATACGTTCTTCACGTCGTCTAAAACAATTTCGGCTTTATTGTATCGTAACTCGAACCGAAACGTGTAATCATAGAACAATGAACCCGCCATTTGCATAATGTGAACTCGGTACGTATTTACATACTTACAGACCGTATGTTAAACAATACAAATTGGAGGTAAACAAAAAACCGGCTCGGCGCAAAGTCGTTCAAATGACATGAATTTTATAATGGGTGTTACGACACACAGTAGCTGCCAGACGTCTAGACGGGCCGTCGCGTCGGCCTGGAGGAGTGAAGGCTCTTCAGGAAGGCCGAAATACGCCTCACCCTCAGCTTCACTGTACTCAATAGCTCCCTTCTCCGGCGCCACGCGTGCCGAGAACGCGTGTCGAATTCGCCTCCTGCGATTACACAATATCGAACACCTCACTAGTCACTCGCTATCGCCACATCGAGACAAAAATTCGTGATCGCATTTCAAGCAAATACCTACGAGTAATTTTACTGAATAGGTACAGAATAAACCGTGAAAATACTCGTTTATTATTATTTAAAAAAATATTTTCGTGTTTTTTTTCAATAATAATATTATCCAACTTTCACATAAGAAAGTTAAATGCAGTATTTTTTTTCTATTAACGTTTAGACTTCAAATTTAATTAACGAGTAACCAACTAAATAATTTGAGTATCTTGACGACCTCCCTGGCGCAGGGGTGCACGGATTCGAGTGGGATCGCGGGTTCGATTCCCGCCACCTCTTTGGAATTTTATAATTTCTAAATTGGCTCAGGTCTGGTCTGGTGAGAGGCTTCAGTCCCGGCTAGTTACCACCCTACCAGCAAAGACGCATCGCCAAGCGTTCCGGTGCGATGCTGTGTAGAAACCATTATGGGGTAAGTTTACTTAGTTAGTACGATAACATCACTTACCATCTGGTGAGATCGCAGTCAAGTACTAACTTGAATAGTGTACAAAATCTTATAAATTATACCTGCACAAAAATACATACATAAAATCAGGACATTACCTAAGGTCCCACTTCTTAAGAGGCATAGGTTTCCTCTCAAAATCAGAAGAGCGTAACAGCAGGCATCACACAACTCTGAGAACATTATGGTGAATTTGCAAGGCAGCTCCAAAATTAGAAAAATTGAGATTTTGGAGCAACTTTTGGGAGAACTTCGTGTCGCGAAAATTGTGTCCAATCGTGTTTCTGCTTCACAGCGTTACTTCAAAAAAAGGAGGAGGTTCTTAATTCGACTAAGTATATGTTTCTTTTTAAATTAAAAACCCTAAATAAATGACGTTTGAAAGTAATCGTCTTTATAGTTATTATACTGCAGTCTGCAGGTCACTAAAACTGTCTAACAATCGCTTAAGTCGCCGTCTCTGCTGTTAACTGTTAAGTTACATACCTAGATCTGTCCTAACTAAGAACCGCGTCTAGAATTAATAAAGAACAGTTTTTGTAGCGCGTCTGCGTTTTGTAATGGTCCATAATTACGCTCCTAAGCCGCTTGTTTGTATCCAATTGCAACGTAATTGTAATGTGTTCTGAATTGCTACGTTTGTTGTCGGCTGTAAATTTGATCTAGTCTAGAGTCTAGAGTCTAGACGAAGTGAATGTTCAGACGATAGAGACGGTGTAAAGTGGCTGACTTGTGTGATAGTTTTTAACAACTTCACAAACGTAGAATTTGGAACCCATGTAGGGTTCTACGATTGATGTGTGTTAATTTATGTATGTTAGTATATGGTATTTCACTCAAATCAAATTGACTTACTCGTATTCAACTCATTTTTAAACCAAATTCAATTATAAATACAATTTTGAATGAATTAACAATTCATGAGCGAAATTTTGGCAGACGGCTCTAATTACTTTATTGTATAAAAAAGGTTTGCGTAAAGTGTTCTGATGACGATATCCTCAGGTGCCTTAACGGTGCTCATGCCGTATAATTTTGTGGCCTTAAGAGTGCGTCCCATTCACGTCTCCATACAAACATATTATGCCTATTTTTCAATTTACCCAAAATATTTCCCATTCTCGCCATTCTCTTTAAGTAATATTAAAAAAAAATCTATTATGCAGATTTTTTCGAGTGTCATAACTTTCAAAAAAAATAGGTATATTATTATTGTATAAACGATAATGGAGATACTTATATTTTAAATCGATATCTAGCTTTGTTTTGGATGCACATATCTGGGGACACGGTAGTGTCCCCGCCAAGACGAGCCAAGCGAAGCGCGAGGGCACTACCTATCTTTTCTCGAAGTGTTTCGCCGTATTTTTAAACCCTTATAACTTAGGCCTGAATTATTTCAGATAATCAAAATTCTCGGAAAATGATGTCGCCAGTGAACTTATTAAACCTATAAAGTTTCAATTTTATAGGTCTTATACTTTAGATTTTATTGACGTCTAAAAAACCCAAATTTCGTCACTGACTGACTGACTGACTGACTCACTGATGATCATCAAAATTCCTAGGTACTTCCTGAAGACCTAGAAAGCTGAAATTTGGTATATAAGCTAGTATTAGCACACAACCAACAAAAAAATTCCAAAAGTTGGAAATTTAACCCCCCAACCCCTTAAAATAGGGGATGGAAGTTTGTATGAAATTACCGCAAATATTGATGCTAGAGGTCTCAAAATTGATATAGGGACTCTTTGTGATAAACAATTAAATACGTGTTTGAGGATTTTTAGTTAATCACCCCACATCCATTAAATTAGGGGGTTGGAAGTTCGTATGGGGTTTCCCATAAGTATATAGGTATAATAAAAACTTAATTTCTAAAATTTGGTATATAAGCTAGTATTAGCACACAACCAACAAAAAAATTCCAAAAGTTGGAAATTTAACCCCCCAACCCCTTAAAATAGGGGATGGAAGTTTGTATGAAATTACCGCAAATATTGATGCTAGAGGTCTCAAAATTGATTGAATCTTTGTAATAAACAATTAAATACGTGTTTCAGGATTTTTAGTTAATCACCCCACATCCATTAAATTAGGGGGTTGGAAGTTCGTATGGGGTTTCCCATAAGTATATAGGTATAATAAAAACTTAATTTCTGAAATTTGGTATATAAGCTAGTATTAGCAAACAACCAACAAAAAAATTCCAAAAATTGGAAATTTAACCCCCCAACCCCTTAAAATAGGGGATGGAAGTTTGTATGAAATTACCGCAAATATTGATGCTAGAGGTCTCAAAATTGATATAGGGACTCTTTGTAATAAACTACAAATAAGGAAAAAAATAAACTAGGTGAACCAAGGAGGGTTCCCTCATTTAAATGATAGAGGGGGGGGATACTTGATTCGGACAAATATCCACCTTGCAATGATATTCAAGAAATACACCAAAGAAAAGGAAATTAACCAAATAAAAAATATAGTCGTAAACAACTTACAAAAAGAAGTGAAATCCCAGCAAAAACATTTTCATGTAAAATGTTGCCAAGACGAGAACATATGGCTCACACTATCAAAAAGTTATCAGATCTCATGTAGAGTAAGACTTCTAACTCTACACGCCCTAACTCTATACATCCTAACTTTATAAACTCTACACTTTAGTCAAAATATATTATGTCTTGGCTGTTTCGTTACTGTCACATGGGTGGCACCCACCTATGCTCGTAAGTTATTTCCAGTTTTATATTCTGTAATGTTTATTAACGAGTGAATGCAATAAAGAAATTGCATAAAATGAATAAAACTGGGTACTTCGTCGCTGCAGCGATCGCCCGAACGCCGCCGGCCGGTGACAACTGGTGATTCTCTTAAATACAAGGTATTCACATCGGTTGAACATCGCAAGTTGTAGCAGGCCCTTCATTCTGCAAAAATAGGTACTTATAGCAGCGACGAGGTTACATTTATGCAGCAGATTGGTTAATGCTTGCTTAGATTATGCATATTGAATGAAAGCAGGCGTTAGTTTGCGGAAATCCATAATTGACAGGACAGATTAACTTATTTTGCTATATGTATTGTTAAACAGAATTTGTATCGACGCACGATTCTCTACTCTACGACTTTGTATGTGAAATCAACATCTCCTGAGGATGTCCTGGTATCGGGGCGAAAGTGCATCTTAGAAAATGTTGGACGAATTGTGTGTGGTGTTTCATGTAGGCGGTGTTCCTGCATATTGGACTCATTATTTTTGTCAGATTCTTTACAAGTAGCGGATTGTAGCAAAACAAATTAATCTGTCCTGCTAGTCTATTATGCAGCCAAGGCACCATTTGCCTGGTCATGGCAACGTTGCTATGGTTCCCGGCGATGGTGTGCCGATGTACAATTTTATTTCCGAGAATGACAACCGCAGTATCATCTTCGTAAGACAACATACGTAGGTAGGTTGCCTGGCAGAGATCGCTACTTAGCGATAAGGCCGCCTTTTGTACTAATTAATTTTTACTTTTTAGTTGTAATATTGTTTTGTGGTGTACAAATAAAGTGTTAAATAAATAAATAAATAAATAAATACTCTGTTGCCACAATGTTACCGACGTTCAACCGATGTAAATAATGTGTATTTAAGAGAATCACCCACCAGCACGATTATGGCTGCATTCGCATTTTGCAACGTCAATGCACGGATTATTCGAGAACAGTGAATTGATGTATGGAGTATTCACCTTTCGGTACATATTTTTTTGACAAGGGTATCACGAACCGATTTATCGAAAGCTGTTGAATTTTTTAAACGATGTGAGAATATGTCTTTTTCAAGGTGGGCTTCTTAAGATTATAATTAAATAGTGGACAACAATCACATACATTACTCCGATCCCTTGGTAAGTAGCTTATGCACTTGTGTTAAGGAAATCAGAAACAACGAAGGTACCACAACACCCAGACCCGATATAATGTAGAAAACTTATTTTCTACATTGGCCCGACCGGGGATCGAACCCGGAACCTCAGAGATGGCGGCGCCTTGAAAACCACTCAACCACGGAGGTCGTCAAATTGCAATAATAAGATTAGATTTTTTTGGAACTAGTAGCGAATTTCAGTTTCATGAAACAACAGTCATGCACTTTAGCACTTTATCCATTACAATTAAGTATTTTTATATATTTCGGCAGCTCTAGTTAAGGTCCCAAATGTAAAATGTCCTCATATATTATTTTATTCTATTTATTTTAGATGTCAAGCTTCGCAATGTACAAAAGGCGAACCCTCGATGTAAGTGGCGACCGACGGAGTGCGGGGTGGTGCGGAGGTCGGTGCATCGCTGCACCGCGCGCAATGCACCGACCCCTCGCTGGCCGTTGCCACCGATTTTGTTAACATTTACAAAATTTCATGCACATACTCGCTGCACTCTGCATAACAAAGTGAATGCACTGCAATGGTATTGCATTGCAGTTGTTAATATTCTCTAGCATTTTACTACAATCTTGGATGTCGCATAACAATAATGTTACAACGGTTGCTAGATTTTGTTTGCAATAATATCGCTTTAGTAGTATACCTTTCAGTTCTATATGTAAATCGTCTATGTTACGAGTACATGTTTCTACCTATACTATATCTACGATATGATAATATCCTAGAGGATTGAAGTAATGCACTTCAGAGTTCTTTAGAGAACTCATTAGAGAATGCACTATATTTAATCCATTTTTGCTTTGAAAATAAGCACACTTCATGGTCACACATATGATCTGCCCCTCGATCGCGTAAAGATTGGTCAAAACATGGGTTTTGACCAATCAAAACCAAGGAAAACAATGTTTTGACAAATTTACGCGTTCGGGGGACAGAACTTGTATCACTATCGACACATTCTCCTACATTATTCCTACACAAGACAGTTTGAGAATGTATAATGCTCTTATTTGCGAGCGTAGTGGTAAACTTTCGCAAGTGTAAAAATAACAAGGAAATCCGTTGGAGAGGTAAGATCGAAGTCCTGTTTGGGCAGCGTGGCGTGAAACTGCGAGCGGCCGGATGGCGGCTACAGACGAGCCGTGTTGCTGTACCACTACCACTACACTACACCAAAGATTTAAATCGCTAGATGAGCCATAAACATCCAAAAACGTCCACCTTTTCGTCTTGCGTGGGACACGTTGTCATCTTACACTCAGCGACATAAGATATGCTGATATAGCGAGTTCTCATTTACTCTTAAACAAAATTTGCACTTGGGTTCTGACTTCTGTGTCACACAATCGCACTATACAGCCTGCTGAGAGCACTCCACTCACTCAGCATGTTTGTGGACGTTTTCGATGTGCGCAATGTAGGTTCAGGGCGTATCCAGATTTAAATCTTTGAACTACACACGTGTAGCTGCGGCTGTAAACTGCTGTCTGCGCCACCTAACGTGTGCAACAGCTAGGGTTGCCCCCTGTCTGATTTCCACCTTTTTTGGTGAAAATGAGGTCATAGCCAAGTCAAGCGCGAATCCTTCGTTGAGACCAGCCGCAGACCAGCAGCAGCAAAAATGTGTTCAATGTTATCGACAATCTTCCCGATGATTGGTTCCGTGATTTGCGTCAGCCTATCGGGGGGCAGAATTCGCTAACGATTACGTTACGATGAATACGTTTTTTTTTCGACAATCTTGGGGCTGTATTCAATGCCCACTACCCTAAATCCTAATAGACCTTTTTTCTTTAATTACATAAGTACCCATTTCAGAGCAATCTCATTCGTTACCCTGAGTCACTCAAGTCCTTAAAATATGTATAAGTTAATATTCCTTAAATTAATACCTGTGACGTTACACCTTACACGGAGCCTATTAAGATATTTTGAGGTCGATAAAAAACTAGGAATTTTCGTAATTCGAGCCGATTTCTTGGAGCTGGGCCTACGATCATTTTGGATAGTTGGAACCGCGTCGGAGCCAAGTCAAGTATAATCAGGGTGCCTTCAAGAAATCAGTGATTAGCCGTTTTATATAAGCAAGCGCACTCCATCCTAGATCTCATCAGTGCTTTTCATGGGTCATGACTTTAGTCAAGATCTAGGTATGTCCTAGCAACGCATGAATGCTAAACAGAAATCAGTTTTATCTAAGTTACAGTATACTATAATAATGGGTATTGGTCTCTGCTTTAATTCATCCTCTACGAGTCTACATAAATCATCTGCACCCTTCATGCATATTGTTTTTGTTTAGGTAAAATCGTACAACCCTGACTATACATACGAAATCAAAGGCGCAACGAAAAATAAGAGGGCGGTAAACTATTGCAGGGGTTCCGTCTTGTTTTTAAGACATAAGTTTTCACAAAATGAAACGTGGCCTTACACTCTAGATTTAAGTTGACTAAATAATACTCGTATTTAAATTTTGAAAACCGTTTTAAGTGTATTTTTTTTGTTGTCCAATATCTAAATAGCCGTTTCATAAATTCTGCTTCCAGTGCGAAATATTATCCTAAAAGCGGAATCCTAAAACATGCCCACGCTTCATTCACGTAGCTTGAGCCTTTCGCCCATAACTTGAATTTCATGCATGTCTGGTTTTCATTGTTCAATGCATAATATTTTCATTTATTTTCTTTATTCGATTGCATATTTTTGTTTTTAAACTTTGATGCTCTTTCTATTTCGACCAGGTAGATACAATTTGAATTGAATGCTTGTAATGGATAAAGACGTCTTATAATGATAACTAGCGGACGCCCGCGGCTTCGCCTGCGTCAATTTCGATTTTTTATTATTCCCGTGGTAACCATCGATTTTTCCGGGATAAAAAGTAGCCTATATTTCAATCTACCTTCGTTCCTAATTTCAGCCAAAACGGTTCAGTAGTTGCGACGTGAAGAACTAATAAACATACACACACACACACACACACACACACACACACACACACACACACACTTATACACAAACTTTCGCCTTTATTAGTGTGATATCACTGATAAGCTTTGACACGGTACATTTGTATACCTAGTTAGGAATAATCTAAGCGTAAATTAATAAGGTAGTTTCTATAAAATTCGAAAATACACAAAAGATAGAACACGAACGATAAATCTTGTAAAAAAGTTTCAAACAAAATAACCTGGAGGTTTATAATTAAACATCGCCGTACCTGAAAATTCTTTTTCATTTTCAAACAAACCTGTACTGGGTGTTCTTTGTCCATAAAAGCAATTTCATGCAATTATCGTCCTTTCAAAATGTGCAACGGTCAGGCGGCAACAATGGCTTCTTTATTTTTTACATTACTGCCCAAAAAATGAGTGTATGTGAGTTTCTTTATTCCACGAAACGTAGTGATTATAATTATACTCTTTGTATTCCACCATAACTTCTGAAGCTGAACGGCTAAATAGATTTGGGCATATGGGGTATCGTTAGAATCCTTACATCATTCCGAGTAACATAGGCTAAATTTTTTTTGGAAAAAGTAGTGTTACAATTACAACAGGACAGCCGTGTTTTTTTAATCTTTAAGTTATTTACTCGTTTGTTTAGTTATTCACATAAGGTAACATGTGCACTGTGCCCTTAAAAGTTATAGATATGTCTCCGGGATGATATCAAAGCCATGATAAATCATTTCACTAGTGACCTTAAATTACTCGAAAGTCTATCGTCTCCATTTCTTACAGTTTCACAGACTCCTTTCAGTGACATTATATAATTCCATTCGAGTCTACTCGTATATGGCCAGGATGTTCGTGATCGATCAATAACAATCTCTTGCATATGCCAGTTAATTATTATAGCTCATTTCATTATGGCGATTCATTTACTTGCAAATCTGTAAAACTGTGGACTTCTGCCGCATGAAATCCGTCATGACAAAATATTTTATAACTCAATTTTTAAATGTCGCTTACTAAATATTTTTGTGTAATTAATTAATAAATACATGTTTTCATACTCGTGATAGTAGGTATAACTTCAGTTCGTTCGTCCGTTCGTTTCAGCCGACGCGGACGGACGTCCACAGCTGGACAAAGGCCTCCTGCAATGATTTCCAGCCCACACGATCCTGCATGGGCTACGCTACGAACCTCAGTAGTGAACATACAAGTATAATAATTAATGTCTCTATTTTTTTTACAGTTTCGCGGGTGCATTTCAGTGACATTATAATTCCACTCTACTCAATAGAGTTTAGTCAACACCTATACTTACCTTTAGTAACCTACATAAGCATACATTCGCGTAACGGACGGACGTCCACAGATGGACAAAGGCCTCCTGCAATGATTTGCAGCCCACACGATCCTGCATGGACTACGAACTTCAGTAGTGAACTAACTCGAATAATAACTAATGTCTCCATTTTCTTTACAGTTTCGCGGGTGCATTTCAGTGACATTATAATTCCACTCTACTCAATAGAGTTTAGTCAACACCTATACTTACCTTTAGTAACCTACATAAGCATACATTCGCGTAACGGACGGACGTCCACAGATGGACAAAGGCCTCCTGCAATGATTTGCAGCCCACACGATCCTGCATGGACTACGAACTTCAGTAGTGAACTAACTCGAATAATAACTAATGTCTCCATTTTCTTTACAGTTTCGCGGGTGCATTTCAGTGACATTATAATTCCACTCTAATCAATAGAGTTGAGTCAACACCTTTACTTACCTTTAGTTACCTACACAAGCATACATTCGCGTAACGGACGGACGTCCACAGCTGGACAAAGGCCTCCTGCAATGATTTGCAGCCCACACGATCCTGCATGGACTACGAACTTCAGTAGTGAACTAACTCGAATAATAACTAATGTCTCCATTTTCTTTACAGTTTCGCGGGTGCATTTCAGTGACATTATAATTCCACTCTTATCAATAGAGTTGAGTCAACACCTATACTTACCTTTAGTAACCTACATAAGCATACATTCGCGTAACGGACGGACGTCCACAGATGGACAAAGGCCTCCTGCAATGATTTGCAGCCCACACGATCCTGCATGGACTACGAACTTCAGTAGTGAACTAACTCGAATAATAACTAATGTCTCCATTTTCTTTACAGTTTCGCGGGTGCATTTCAGTGACATTATAATTCCACTCTACTCAATAGAGTTTAGTCAACACCTATACTTACCTTTAGTAACCTACATAAGCATACATTCGCGTAACGGACGGACGTCCACAGATGGACAAAGGCCTCCTGCAATGATTTGCAGCCCACACGATCCTGCATGGACTACGAACTTCAGTAGTGAACTAACTCGAATAATAACTAATGTCTCCATTTTCTTTACAGTTTCGCGGGTGCATTTCAGTGACATTATAATTCCACTCTAATCAATAGAGTTGAGTCAACACCTATACTTACCTTTAGTTACCTACACAAGCATACATTCGCGTAACGGACGGACGTCCACAGCTGGACAAAGGCCTCCTGCAATGATTTGCAGCCCACACGATCCTGCATGGACTACGAACTTCAGTAGTGAACTAACTCGAATAATAACTAATGTCTCCATTTTCTTTACAGTTTCGCGGGTGCATTTCTGTGACATTATAATTCCACTCTTATCAATAGAGTTGAGTCAACACCTATACTTACCTTTAGTTACCTACACAAGCATACATTCGCGTAACGGACGGACGTCCACATCTGGACAAAGGCCTCCTGCAATGATTTGCAGCCCACACGATCCTGCATGGACTACGAACTTCAGTAGTGAACTAACTCGAATAATAAGTAATGTCTCCATTTTTATTACAGTTTCGTAGTATAATAACTAATGTTATTATACATGTATATCGATGTTATTATACGAGTAAGTTCACTACTGAACTTTACAGTTTTGCGGGTGCATTTCAGTGACATTATAATTCCACTCTACTCAATCGAGTTGAGTCAACACCTATACTTAGGTACCTTTAGTTACCTACAGAAGCATACATTCGCGTAAGCCTTTGAGCGGTGTTCGCCCGCACCGCGAGTCGTTTAACTGACACCTTTATTCGCCCTCTATTGAGTGATTCAGCTTATTGGTGGCTGTGGATTACAATGAAAAGTTGTTGACACACCGCTGCGCTCGTTGCTAAGCCGACTCCCAAAACACGAGCCGGAATCAACGAGTCTGCCCGCGGAATTCAAAATTTTCGTGTGTTTTGCATTTTAAAATGCATGTCTTTTATTGATAAATAAACTATTATATTATTATTCTATTTCTTTTTTCTAGATGTCCCCAAACCTATTTATCCCATTTCTCATCGTGTTTTTTTAGGTTTAGACCACATTGCATTTATGGACTTACGATTTCATTTCACGTACCCTCAATTATTTATTAAAGTATCATTTATCATTTATTTGCATAAAACATGTAAATACAGGTGGCATACAAACAACAAATGAATCAATGTGTTTTTAGCCACATACGGGTGTGCAAATATTAATTTTGCTTATAAATAAACCTAGATTCAACAATTATAATAATGTTATATGTATTAATAGATTCTTCACTTCACATTACCTGATCTAAATGAAATGGGATAAAACAAATAAAATAGATGACCCCCTTTCTTGGAGTTGGCATCGGCGCCGCTCCGAGGCTGTCTGGGACAGGAAACTTCACCGTATTTCATTGCTATGGCTCACAAGCTCTTCGTTTCCCCCGTGTAATACAGGTAGTGAAGATTTACTGCATTACGTCCAGAACTCCAGACAAGGGAGCGCTGGAAATGCGCCAGCTTTGCGGATCTCCGCTCAAATATTTACGTTCTCGCTATATTTTATTGGCCGATTTTACGTAAGTCTAGAGCAGATTTTAAAGTGGCTTACATAACTTTTTGGTCACTAGGTTAAGTAGATTGTTACTTGAGAAGTTGAGACGGAATTAAGAAATATGGCCCGCCTACGCCAAAAGATTGCAAAATAATTCAGTTTAATCGTAATAATAGTTGCTGATTATTATGGTTCCGTTCCCAAAGGGTAAACGGGACCCTGTTATTAAGACTTCGCTATCCGTCCATCCGTCCGTTTGTCACCCAGGCTGTATCTTTGGAACCGTTATTAGGTATAATGACGGTTCCAAAGCCTTTAGAGAAATTTTCACAGATGATGTACTTCTTTTGCCGCTATAACAACAAATACTAATAAATAGAATTAAATAAATATTAAAGGGGGCTTCCATACAACAAACGTAATTTTTAGTCGATGATCCAAAAAAGCCTATTACCTACTAGTATAGTAGTAGGTGATTGGCTTTTCTTTTTTCCAATGTAATGTGATGTTGTCAACTATTTATTTATTATTATTTATTTATTTTCTCGCTTCTGCATCATCATTTCGCTACTTTAAATAGATATTGGCACGGAACCCTTCGTGCGCGAGTCCGACTCGCACTTGGCCGATTATTTGCCTTTTGGTCCTTACTTGTCCGTATATTAGGGTTCCATACCAAAATGGTAAAAATTGAACCCTTATGGTGAGACTTTCCCCATCATCAATGGATATTAACGTATATTTTACAGGAAAAATAAAATCAACAATCTAGCTAGTATACTTTTTTTGATATCAACAATAAACCTCTGAAAACAAAGTTAGGTTTGCGTTTCACCAACAAATATACCTACTTGAAAATTATACTCGTAAATTCCATGAACAAAAGTGTTTCTTACTTCTTTTATAGTATGGAACCCTCGGTGCTACTCGCACTTGGCCGGTTTTTTTTATTTTAGGTATACTAAAGTGGCGGGCCACGCATGACGTCACTCTACTCAAGCCTAAATAATTTGTATCCGGCTTTCCTGACCCTAGTGATTTTGAAGTCTCGCATTTCAACAGGAAAAACAGAATTCAGAATCCTTAGAAAAGCATTCACGAGTCTCACTTAAATATCATAATATGGTCATTTCATTGCGCATAATATAATTGCTCACACTAATTACAATAGTTATTTGTTAAGCAAGGCCGCAAAATGGATTTTTGGGCCGAGTGTCAAATTTGAATGCTGAGCTGCGAAGGATTCTAGGGTTGAACCCTGACCGCAGCGAGGGGTTCAAAGAATAGAAAGAATCCTGAGCTTAGCGATGTATTCAGAGGCACGAGACCCAAAAAAATTGCGGCCGTACATAACACAAAATTTTTCTTCTCACCACAGTTATTTACACTCGTGGATTATGCACTTCCACATATATTTATGTTAATATCATCTACTTTGTTGCATGTGCAATGCCGCAGGGGTCGGAGTCGTGAAATCGAAAACCTTCTGTAGGTCATTAAGAGTGACAAAAAAGAACAAGGTTGCGTTATAATTTATAAGTGAGCGGACGTGGATATGTCGACAGGGACTGAGAAGGCAACAATAATCAAGATCTGAAGGATATTGTGGAAAAAAAAATATTGTACTCTAGCGTAACAGGTAGGTAACCTAATTTACCGTACCTACCTACCTAGGTATACCTATATATAAAAAAAAAAAACAAAGTAAAATATTCAAAATAAAAAAACGTTTCTTTAGTGGAAAAAGACACAGACACACATACAGATGTAATTAAACAAAATATATGTGTACAGAACAATTATTGATATTTATGCGCCTGTGTGTCAAAAAAAAAGATTCCGACGAATTGAGAACCTCCTCCTTTTTTTGAAGTCGGTTAAAAACCCTAAAATGGTCCCGGCTCAGCATGATGCTTCTGGTCTTCTATGAGATATAGGTATTCATACATTCATCAAATGCTTAGGAAGTAGGAACGGATTTTTGATAACTGTCTCAGTGCGGGAGTCCGACTCGTACTTGACCAATATTTTTAGTATTAACCAAAATAAAAAGTAAAACGACAATAAGAATATATAACAGAAAAACGACGTTTTACTTTGTTGAACTTGCAGTGAAGCTAAGTATCAAAGATTATCTGAGCTGGCACGGGTCCGGTTAATATGAAGAAAACACACTAGGTTCACTTTCACATGTTTAATTGTAATTATTAATTTTATAATTTAACAATTTAAGATACAACGTCATGGCGACATGTCGATAAGAAGGGAAGAGGGAAGGTACAAAATGTCACAGAGTCAATACGAGAAAAAAAAACATAGACAATAGTCTTTATCATAAAATGCTGTTACAGACTATAATAATTAGGGCATACAGAATACATCATATTTTTAACACTTCCCCTTATGCCATATATTATTATTATAACAAATATAATTGTACAAAATTATTCATATACATTAATGTATGTCAACATGTTTAAACATTTATTACTCTACCATATAAATAGAGTCAGTTAAATTTAGCTTCACATTAAAAAAAAAAAAACAATGCAAGTCAATATATAATTTATAGATTGACTACTATGTAGATATAGTAGATATCACTCTTACATTCATATTCTCAATGAAGCTACAATGTTTTTGTACACACAAAGGTTTGGTCAATACATCGGCTATCATCTTATCTGTCGATAAATAACTTACTGAAATAGAGTCATTTTTAATTAAGTCTTTCACAAAGTGATATCTAATATCAATATGTTTCGTCCTTTTATGGCAAAATTCCTTACATTCCAAGAGCTTTTGTGCACTCTGATTGTCATTAAATACAATGCAAGGAATATTCCTATCTACTATTTCAGAAAGTAAATTCTTTACAAAGCATATGTC
The DNA here is from genome assembly GCA_963855885.1 of Coenonympha glycerion. Taxonomy (NCBI): domain Eukaryota; kingdom Metazoa; phylum Arthropoda; class Insecta; order Lepidoptera; family Nymphalidae; genus Coenonympha; species Coenonympha glycerion. The sequence continues at coordinate 9,187,582 of OY979636.1, read as the reverse complement.
TTTACAAACGTCACCTATAGCTAGATATTCCGCTTCTGTACTCGAGAGTGCAATACATCTTTGTTTACGCGATTCCCAGTTTACAGTATTATTTCCTAGCTTTATGACAAAACCAGTATAGGATTTTCTGTCATATTCATCATTACCCCAATCGGCGTCGGTATATGCCCTTAAATCCCAATTAACACTTTTTATATAACATAAAGAGTAGTTAATTGTACCAGCTAAATACCTAAGTACACGTTTGGCCGCTATCCAGTGGGATGAATCATAACTATTACAAAACTGGCTCAACTGACTACATGCAAACGTTATATCAGGTCTCGTACATACAGATAAATACATAAGTCCACCTATCAGTTGCCTATAGTCATAGGTTTCATCCTGTATACAAGCACCTTTGTCTTTAGGTACAGTCAGTTTCGAATTTAATGCCATAGGTGTAGCAACAGGCTTACAATTCTGCATATTAAATCGTCTTAACAATTTCTTAATATACTCAGTCTGATCTAAACATAAAGTTTCTTTAGACTTGTCTCTAGAGACTCTCATGCCTAAACAGTTCTTCAATGGACCCAAATTTTTTACATTAAATTCTTTTTCTAAAATAGCTAGTAACTGATTCTTAATCAAACTATTCTTAGAATAAAATACATAAAAATCGTCCACATATAGGGCAATAATAACAAAGTCGTTTTGTAACTTTTTCGTATAAATACAAGGTTCACATAGAGACTGTTTAAAACCATTGTTAACTAAGACACCATTTACTTTTTCATTCCACATTTTACTGGCCTGTTTTAAACCGTATATGCTCTTTTGTAAAAGACAGACACGATCATCATCTTTACTGCGAAAACCCTCGGGTTGTTCCATGTATATAATTTCGTTTAAATTACCATTTAAAAATGCAGTTTCTACATCTAGATGATCTATCTCTAAGTCCATCTCGTTAGCCAATGCAAACAAAATTCTCATAGATGAATGGCGAACCACAGGGGAAAAAGTTTCATTATAATCTATACCCTGCTTTTGAGTGAAACCTCTGGCTACAAGCCTCGCCTTAAATCTATCAAATTTCCCATCAGCGTCATGCTTTAACTTATATACCCACCTACATTTAATAACATTTTTGTTAGTAGGTCTATTTACTAATCTCCATACCTGATTTGAAACCAGGGAGTCATGTTCAATTTGCATTGCAGTCATCCAATCTTCACGATATGGTGACACAATAGCATCTTCATAAGACTTTGGTTCCTCAAATGAGGTATGACGAGTTAACATTGAATAATCATAATCCCCATACCTTTGTGGTGGACGTCGTTCACGAACCGAACGACCAGACAAACCCATTGCAGCATCACTGCTCGGTCGGACAGCTTCCCCTCCACGTTGCGTGTCGCTAGACAGTGTCAGACGCTCATCGCGTCCACTGTCGGCAGGCTCGCCCCCGGAGACAGGTGCGCTCTCACTCAAAGTCTGGTGGATGTCGCCATCGACTCCGTCTGAAACATTAGTTGAAAAATTATTACTTTCACTAATATCAGATACTTCCACATTAGTATTACAATTATTATCAACTGACACAACATTATTATTTAATAAACTGTCATTCAAGATAATATAATCATTATAATTATTCAAATTATTATTATGTGAAGGTCCATTATTATAATAAAATTTATTCTCTAGAAAAGCCACACTACGGGACAATATCACAGTATTAGGACTAGACGGCTCGCATAAACGGTAGCCATTAGTTGTCTCACTATAGCCTACAAAGATAGCCATTTTACTTTTGGCATCTAACTTTCGGCGTTTCTGTGATGGGATCAGACAGTATGCAACACAGCCAAATACCCGGAGATGGCTGAGATCCACCTTAGAACCTCTCCATACCTCCTCAGGCAGACGTCCTTCTAAAGCTGCAGTAGGGGATCTATTCTTTAAATATATAGCAGTCATGACCGCCTCTCCCCAATAACGGTTGCAGAGACCTGACTCGCTAAGCATACATCTGACTTTGTCCAGCAAAACCCTGTTAAGTCGTTCGCTGACTCCGTTTTGCTGTGGGCAGAAAGGGACAGTACTCTGATGCACAATTCCTTCCCTTTTCAGATAATCAGAGAAACTTTTATTAAAGTATTCACCACCATTATCGGACCTCAAAATTTTAATTGATAAACCCAACTGTTTTTCTACATGTGCTTTAAAAGTAATGAAATGTGACATTACCTCAGATTTGTGCTTCATAAGTTAACCAAATGTCTTCCTAGTGTAGTCATCAGTGAACGTAACCAAGTATTTCGCTCCACCCCAGCTCGGCTCTTGGAATGCTCCGGAGACGTCGCTGTGTATAATCTCAAGTGGTTGGCTAGCTCGTGTCGCATGGCCCCTGGGATAGGATGCGGCCGACATCTTCCCCTCAAGACATGCCACACAGCTTCTTAGGTCTTCATCCTGAAACATTAACCACATGCACCATCCCGCAAGCTTTTCATACCTTGAAAATTAAGGTGACCAAGCCGTCTGTGCCAAAGTTCTGCTGACAAGCCCGCTGCTATTGTGGGTCTCGGTGATTCCTGGCTACCTTCCAGGAACAAAGAGTGCTCCATTGGTGGGGACTTGTTAGTACAGACGTTCACACTTGCAGTTAGTTTAAACAAACCATTACAACACACAGCATATGCAATAGGGTTATCAATACCAGTGGTTTTACTCTTGTTGTCATAAATTTGACAGCCCTTCTTATCAAAAACAACTTTATAGCCACTCATAACTAATTTAGACACGGAAATTAAATTGCAAGATAACTGAGGAACATATAAGACATGTGATAACGAGAGTGGACTAACCTGCTGTTTGAGTCTTAAATCAATTTGCCCTTGTCCTTCACAATTAATCATTTGGTTATTTGCGACAGTCACACGCTGATTACATGGTGTAAAACCATGTAAATAACTCTTGTCATTGACAAAATGCCTAGTCGCGCCACTATCGATGTAAAAAGCTTGTGATGACGGATGGGCTACGAACGCAGTAACTAAATTAGATGTCTCAGCGCCAGCAGCATTATTTCTCTTCATTCGCTTCAATTTGAAACACTGTGGTTTGGTGTGATTCTTTTTCTTGCAAAACCCGCAGATTACGGGAGCTGCTTTCCTTGTCACATATGCAGCAGTATTTCCCAATGACATTTTTCTTGAGTATTCCTGAAGTAGACGGGCTTTGACAAGTTCACTAGTTACCAGATTTGTTACACTCGCTGTTGACAATCCCGATACTACGGTGTCATATTCCGACGGTAATCCACTGAGTAAAATTTCAGCAATCTCTGCATCATCTATTGTTCTTCCGATGTCGTGAAGTTGTTGAACCAGTGTGGTGACCTCTTCAATGTATGCACTCATGGAATTAAAATGGGTGAACTCAATACGGTGTAATTTTCTTAGCAGTAAAACACGTCGATATAAGCCCCTATCTTGAAATACCTCTGATAGATTATTCCAAGCTGCAGCGGCTGATGTTGCGTTTCGTACATATTGATAAAGTTCTTTCTTAACAGACAAACATATGCGCGCAAGCGCACGCTGTTGGCGTACCACGTCGTTGTCCTGTCCCTGAACAGCGTCCCACAATCCTTCAAATATTAAAACATTCTTCATCGAAAACTTCCATGTATGGAAATTTGATGATCCATCTAGTTTTTCCAAATTCGCCGCTAGCGAGGTCGCATGACCCGCAATGGATGACGAAGGCGAATTTGTATCCATGTTTATATGAGTGATCTTTAGTGTTTTTTAAAAAATCCACAGACGTACCGATCCGCAGTGAAGTGATGTTTAATTTTCTCAATGTATTTTACCAGACCCGGCCTTTGATGTTAAAGCTCACTGATGATAAATTCTTCGTATGCTGGTCCTCATAACCTGTTGAACTTGCAGTGAAGCTAAGTATCAAAGATTATCTGAGCTGGCACGGGTCCGGTTAATATGAAGAAAACACACTAGGTTCACTTTCACATGTTTAATTGTAATTATTAATTTTATAATTTAACAATTTAAGATACAACGTCATGGCGACATGTCGATAAGAAGGGAAGAGGGAAGGTACAAAATGTCACAGAGTCAATACGAGAAAAAAAAACATAGACAATAGTCTTTATCATAAAATGCTGTTACAGACTATAATAATTAGGGCATACAGAATACATCATATTTTTAACATACTTAAGGTTGGGTACCTTAAGTAAAACGTCGTTTTTCTGTTATATTACACTGAATACCGATATATTCATAAGACTGACAAGTACGTAAAAAATTGGTCAAGTGCGAGTCGGGTTCGCGCTTTAAGGGTTCCGTACCATCAAGAGTATATTCCCATTCTCAACGAAACACCCCTGCCCATTAAATCAAAACGAGCATAAAAATCACGCTTATTGTATGGGAGCCTCCCTTATTTCCTTATTTTATTTTAATTGTGAGTATATGACTAAACCGTTATAAATATGGAGCAAAAATAAGCAAATAAAACCACGTTCGTTGTATGGGAGCCCCCTTAAATATTTACTTTATTCTATTTTTTTAGTATTTGTTGTTATAGCGGCAACAGAAATACATCACCTGTGAAAATTTTAAGTCTGTGGCTATCACGGTTCAAGAGACACAGCCTGGTGACATGGCGGACGAACGGACGGACGGACGGACAGCGAAGCCTCAGTAATATGGTTCCTTTTTACACGACTTCCCAAAAAAGTAGTGTATTGTTTTTAGGGTTCATGTATGTATGTGAGTTTCTTTATTCCACCATAACTGCTGAATGGCTGAATAGATTAGAATCCTTACATCATTCCGAGTAACATAGGCTATATTTTTTTTAGAAAAAGTTGATTTACCACGTGGCAGTCGTGATTTTTAATTTTTAAATTATATTCTTGTTTACCCTTTGGGTACGGAAACCTAATAAAAACGCGGTTACTCTGAGTAGGTAATACTGAAAACTTTAGTATAATGGGGCGCTTAGGTGGGCCGCAGTCATGCGCCGCGGTGCACCGTGCAGGTAATACTTATTATGTATTCGTTGGTGCAGGTGACCCGCCGCCCTTGCGGTGACACTGCAGTGTGCACAGACCACAGTGCAGGCCGAGACACCGGCGCGGCGCCAGTGCGACACGCTTGCACAAACCTATTAATTTGACGGCCTCCGTGGTTGAGTGGTTAGCGTGCCGGTTTTCAAGGCGCCGCCATCTCTGAGGTTCCGGGTTCGATTCCCGGTCGGGGCAATGTAGAAAAAATAAGTTTTCTACATTGTCTCGGGTCTGGGTGTTGTGGTACCTTCGTTGTTTCTGATTTCCTTAACACAAGTGCATAAGCTACTTACTAAGGGATCGGAGCAATGTATGTGATGTTGTCCACTATTCATATATATTTATTCATACCTACTCGGATTACGGATACTCCTATTTAGATGCAATCTGTGTGATGGCTTTATTTTCTTATTAATCTTCTCTAACATATATTATAACATTCAGCACGTATTATAATACTTGTACCTACAATTCATAACGTAATATTGTAAAATTCACAAATTTCATAAGATTCTGATATTTTCCGTGTACTTATGTTCGGAGCGTCTGAGACTTCTGAGAGTAGGTCGTTAGTTTTTTTTTATATCCCTAATGGCAAAACGCAGCGTTTGCCGGGTCAGCTAGTCTTAATATATATAAATCTCGTGTCACAATGTTTGTCCGCGATGGACTCCTAAACTACTGAACCGATTTAGTTCAAACTTCGTGAATATCTGTCATTTGGTCCAACTTAAAAGATAGAATAGTTTTTATCCCACGTGGACGAAGTCGCGGGCATCAGCTAGTAATATATAAAGTTCTCGTGTCAGAGGGTTGGAAATGTTTCGTGTAAGTTGAAAAAATGTTTGCTAGGTCTCAGAGTAGGACGTAAGTAAACTAATTGAGGCAAGAACGCCTTTTCTATATTCTGTGAGTTACCTCAAATGGATGGGTGGGTTACCCAGTAACGTCGTATAGAAGAAATAACTCTTACTTGTACCACTTTTAAGTAGGTATATACCAATACTGCATTAAATTTTGAAGTAAAAAAAGCCGAAAAAAAATATTATTACCTACAGATTGGAATTTTTTGCTTCAACATACGTCACATCTTTTTTACGTATTTCGTCATTGGTAGTTATGTACTTATATTACGTAAAGAGTCTTCAAACTTTGAACATTGTTACGATTAACGACGATGTTACGAAGGTATTTATACACCTGAAAATCAATTTGCACGTGTCCACTTCAGACGTCAGCGCGTCCTCGGGCGAGTGGAGGCCGCGCGGCGGTCGCAGAGGTCGAAAAGGCGTTCAGCGGGCGCTGCGGGCGGCGCAAGGGCGCTGCATGCCCCTCTGCCCTTGCCGGGCCAGACAGCGGTGCATGCACCCTGCAGTGACTGCACCGACACTGCGCCACAGCCCACTAGTGCTGTACCTAGCAAGCCGTGTGTATTCGGTACTGAGAAACGGATACTCCATCGGCTACCGAGTACCGAAACGTTACACACAAATGCATATCGTTACTCGCATGATAGATGAGATTACTTATTCATTTTAAAATTACCCATTTTCCATTTAATTTTAAACAGAAACTTTTCTACGACGTCCACGTTATATCGTAAACAATATGCAACGCGGCCTTTGGCGATATGTTATGTATTAAAAGTAATAGAAAGTAACGAGTAATTGTTATAGTAACGAATAATAGACTGGTAGGTATACCCCGGACAGGGCAGACTAGACGGTGCGAAAAATGTCGCCAATTTACCGGTGTCAAAAATTACCTGTCACCAGAAGCAAGGCCAGGCCACGATGTAAGTTGCTTAGCAGCCACCTATAGAATTTTGACAGGTAGCGCTACTGTTTGCTTGTACGAAAAAGGTTTATAATCGGATACCCATCCTCAGTTTTTATCGGTGTAACGAATGCATATTTTTCGTTGCTTTTACACCTCTATATACGATTAGGTTCAGCTGTGCTATTCTGCGAAAATACTTAAAACAGCGACGAGCTGACATCTCTGCATCTATGAATTCGTCAGGTGTAACAGCGAGGCAATTCATCATGTTGCATCCGATTCCACAAATCATAGCTGTTTTGTTGGCGAATTGAAGCCAACCGCGGTATCGGCGCTGTTACTAGTGATGAACACAAATATACATTGAATGCCGGTAAACTATTTCGATTCCAAAATTTAGGCCTTAGAATAGTTCTTCGATGATATTAATATATATTTTATCATTATAACAATTATGTTTAAATGTTAAACTGAAATATATTTAAAATTACACGTAAAAGTTACATAAATTATGCACTATGAAGGCAGAATGCTAGAAACACCAGCGACGACGTTTATAAATCTATGGCTAGAAATCCATTATTATCTTTTATCTTCTTGTATTAAAAAATAAATCTGTCAATGGTGTGTCACATCACACTGTTAGACATTATGCATCGACCATTGATATATAATAATAAGGATTTCGGGTCAGCGCTAAAAAGTGTCAGAACCTAATGAAATCCAAAACTCGAAAAGAGTTCCAATCGCATTTAAGCAAAATTAGGATGTATAATAATGGTTTAAGGCATAAATTACAATGTTTTAGTTTGTTTATAAAAATGAAATGAAATGAAATTTATTTATTTATTGGAACATTAACAACAGTTTATCAAGAACGATGACAACTGTAAAAGTAGGTATGAAATACATTACAGTTATCACACCCACCTCCGAAACATATAATGTAGCAACTTTTCACTATTAGTTATTACAAAGTTATAACTTAACTTTATTATAATGTACAGTCGGGGAATGAAAAGGTTCCGCTTGCACTACTATACTGCAAGAGTCCATTATGCCAACATACCAGTGCAAGAAACAATGCTGCTAACATTTAAATAAATATAAATAAATAAATAAATAAATACACTTTATTTGCACCACACAAGAAATTGTACAAAACAGAAATAGGTACATAATAAACTAATTTTAGGCACAAAAGGCGGCCTTATCGCTTAGCAGCGATCTCTGCCAGGCAACCTTCAGAAAAGGAAAACAAAGGAACTAGATTTTGCAGGTGGTGAAGATTTATAAACTATATACATACAAATAACTACAAACTAATACATAAACTAGGTTAAACAAATAAACAAAGATATTCAATACATAATCATCAAACTATAAACTAATATATACAATATAATAATATAATGTCCACTAATAAGGACAAGATAATATGAATAAATAACAGTCATCATTTGCATCAACTAGGTACTCAAATAGTGATCTTTGACCGCATTCTTCAAATATGACGTTTGCTATCGAATAAGGTTTTGCTTGTTTTTCTTCCCATCAATGCAATGACGAAATACGCTACGCTCAGAGGACAGGAAAGATGTAACGTATGTTAAAGCCAAAAATTTCTCAAATATGCAGTTTTGACAAATTAAAAATCCGGCTTCAGGGACGGAGAGGGAGGGAGGAGCCTAAAATTGTATGCGTGACGTCAGTAAGTGCTGATACTTTAATACGTTTAATCAATGCATCAATGCAATGTTATAAAATGTATTAAACTGATTAAAACAGCAATAAAATTACAGAAGAAAAAGTTAATGAAAACTACGAATAAGTTTAATGACATTAATTTTTAATAACGGGTATAAACACCATATTTAGCTTCAATCACACATTGTAACCTATTTCTCATAGAACCTACTAGGCGAGAGCATAGATCCGTGCCTCTAGTGTCTTTCCTATAATGCCATTGAATGTGTTAGTGTTTGATTTGATTATTGAACGCAAGCTATAATGTTTATCATTATCTGTATTATGTATCTAGACTCCTTGTCAATGTCACTTCTATGTAGTCTATGTCAATTGTCATTACTCATTGTAAAATTTTGCATTGTCATTCTTTTTCCCTCCGGTTTCCTTTCAGTTCAAATAAAACAATTTATATTACATATAAACCGTGTTTTATAATATCTTCTACATGGTAGCAGAGCGTGGTTGCGAAAAGGAAAAAGGGAAAATCAAAATATGTCAATCACAAGTGCGCATACGTTTAATTTGGAAAAACTTACCGGCCGTTCGAACTACGCCACATGGAAGTTCGGCGTACAAACGTATCTGCAGCATGAAGACTTATGGGACTGTGTTGAGGTGGATGAAACGAAACCACTGAACGTATCCAAAGACATCAAAGCTCGGGCCAAGATCATCCTTCTATTGGATCCCGTTAATTACGTCCACGTGCAGGATGCAAAGACCGCCAGAGATGTATGGAAAAATCTGGAAAAGGCATTCGACGACAACGGCTTTGAAGTATGCAAATGTATCACTATAAGTTAGGCATGCATTGTATTAGTAGAAGTAGTCTTAATAAAACACTAGAATCGGTCAGACGCGTTTAATTAACGAACTTCCCTTCACCCCGCACCTCATGGCGACCCTGCGCAGGTCGGCGCCGGGACAGCGCCGTATCAAGTGACCGGCGAAAAGTGCGAGCGCAGCGCATTCCAGTGTGCCTTAGTGCATCGATTTAGAGTTATTTAATTTTAAAGTAATAAGACGGAATGATACCAAGTATTGTTTTAAGCCGCTCGTGTACCCAGTTAAAAAAAGAAACATGGGAACCCAGTGTAGCAAATGCCAGTGTGAACAAAAGGAAATGGTAGTCAACCAACATGGTATAGAGCAATCAACCAGTGCTGATCTAACGACGCATTTTTATGTAAATAACATCTTAGTTTCCACGATAATTGGATTGTGTGTTGTTGCTATACTCATAATAGCGTATAAAAATTATAAAAAGTGCCACGCAAAGATGATACAAGGAGAGATAACAAATAGTGCATTAAGGAGAATGCAGATGAGATGGTCGGGCCGCCGAACCGGAAACCAGGAACGAGATGGATCCCCTAATCCGGCATAGTTCCAGAATTCGAGTGTTCCAGTGTAGCGTTAATACGGCTGACAAAAACCCCGTGTTCAATTTCCGTAACTTAAAAAGTGTAGAAAGTGCAGAAAATGTGTGTTAAAAGTGTTATAAAGGTAAATAAATAATGAACTAAATAATAATAATAAGAATTATAACAGTGCAAGTTAGCTATCCACAATAGTAGACACTTATAATACTATTTTATTTTATCGAGATAAGTATATTTAGTTCTAGGATAAAATTGTTTAATTATTTTAAGTCATAGGGAACCCTAATGTTCTCTATTGTAATAACATATGTGTGTAATATATTATTATATTGTCTCCAATGTGTGTCGAGCAAAAGGTTCTTAGAAATCTGACCCGGGCGCGACTCAGCATTTCTATCGAGCCCAGTATACCTAACTGTGCTTCAAGTAGGAATAATTTAAATTGGAATGAATGAAATATGATACTGTACCGTGCGTGTTACGTTGTTTGTTACAAAGTTTTATTAATATATTATGGCAGATAGGTTAATAGAGTTCTATGAACAATTATTGGAGATACGAAAATATCTTATAAAAAAGGGACAAAGTAGATATAAATGTTCGGTTACACCAATTAAATTAAAAGAAGCGAATGTATTGTTAGATAAATGTAAATTGTTATTATCTGATTTAAGTAAGGGTCAAGATAAAAAAGAGCTGGAGTTAATTACGGATACATACGAAAATATTTGTTCTTTATTTTCTGAAATATCTAGTTTGTGTACCTTACCAAGTTTTGAGCTAAAGTTAGGAAAAATGGATTTCGACGTGAAAACTGCCTGTAGTTTAATTCCAATTTTAGATGATAAGGAGGACACTACGAAACGATTGATTGATGCGGTAGATATGTACGCCGACATGATCAGTAAGGACAGTCAACAGTTATTAATAAAATTTGTCCTAAAAAGTAGGTTATCGGAGAACGCTAAGCTACGAATAGGCTTGGGTACTACTTATTCTTCAGTTAGTGACATGATAAGAGATTTTCAAAAAAAATTACTATCTATAAAATCCTATACGGCTATACACAACCAGATACAATCTTTAAGTCAAGGCTTCAGAACTATTGAGCAGTATGGCTCACAGCTGGAAAAGTTAATGACTGATTTAAATATTTCGCAGTCCGAGGGCGACGCAACTAAGAGCGAGGTCCTAAAACCCATTAATGAGAAAATGATTGTAAAAAGATTTGCAGATGGTCTCAGAGACGAAAGGTTAAGTACAATCATCACTGCTCGCAACTATACATCTCTAAAAGAAGCCATACAAGCAGCCAAGGATGAGTCCACTTTGTCGTCGTCTACTTCCAAGTCGGGTGAGATAATGAAAATGACCTCATCATCCAGAGGTAGGTACAATCATCGATCTTCTAGATTTCAAGGACATTATAGAGGCCGTGGTCATCAAAATTACAACAAGATTAACCCTAATTACCAAAATAATTACAACTACAAGATGAACAGGTACCAGGGGTACTCCAGACCTTTTCAGTATGCTCCTCGAGGTCGAGGTCAATATGTTGTATACAATAACAGGCGTAGTTATAACAACCGACGCGGTGGAAATTCTTTCAACAGGAATAATCTTTTCGCGGTACAAGGTGAGAACAGTCAAACAGCTACATGTGCTGCAGAGAATTTACAGCGAAGAGGGGATGAGAGAGAAAACAATCAGTTTTTTCGGGATTAGTAATTTAGTTTTAGCTTGTAGAGGTAATGCAAAGTTTGTTAATTTTTACATAAATGGTAAAAAGGTAGTACTAATGATAGATACAGGTGCATCGATTTCGGTAGTTAAAGAAGATGAACTCCCGAGATCATGTACAATCCACCAAGATAATTTAGTTGTTAACGGGATTGGAGGTAAGATTCGTTCTTCTGGCTATGTAGTATTAGACTTACACGTTTCCACGAAAAACAGAATTCAAAATAGGTTTTATACTTTTAAAAATCTACCAATCATAGTTGATGGAATATTAGGTCTAGATTTCATGACTAAATATAAAGCAAACATTGATTTAGACAAAAATTTATTAACGATTAAAATACAAGATGAATATTGTGTATTACCAATTTATGACCAACCTGATTACAGCAATTCACTGTGTATTCCCCCACGGAGTGAATCTATTCATTATGTTTATGTGAGAACGGAATTGGAAGGTGATTGTTTTGTTAGTGCGAAAGAGATAGAGAAAGATATATTTTTGGCTGGTACAATTGTTCGACCCAAAAACAAAAGAATTCCAATTAAGATTTTAAATATTCGAGATGAAGAAGTAAGATTAAATAATTTTGAATTGAATGTAGAGCTTTTAAGTGACTATAATGTTTTTAGATTTAGTCAGTGTGCTAGTAATTCAAGCCGTGCTGCCACCTTATTACCATTATTAGGCTTAGAACATTTAAACAGAGAGGAAAAAGAATCTATTGAAAGAATTTGTACAAAATATTCAGACATATTCTTTTTGCCAGGTGATAAGTTAGAAACTACTAATATTTGTGAACAATCTATAACATTAAAAAATAATATTAACCCCATATATACAAAGCCATATAGATTACCACAAGCATTAAAGACAGAAGTGAATAAACAGATAACAAAAATGCTTCAAGATGATATTATTGAGGAATCTACTAGTGAATGGTCGAGTCCAATACTTTTGGTACCTAAAAAGTCTGAGGGTGTGAAAAAGTGGCGTTTAGTTATTGATTTTAGAAAACTAAATGAAAATATTGCGGATGATAAATTTCCGTTACCAAACATTAATGATATTCTAGATTCTTTATCAGGTTCTATTTATTTCACTCATTTAGACCTCCAACAAGGATATTACCAAGTAAAACTGAGTCCTGAAAGTAGGAAGTATACTGCTTTTTCGACTAGTACAGGACATTATCAGCTGAAACGCTTGCCAATGGGACTAAAATCTTCTTGTAGTGCTTTTAGCAGAGTGATGTCGATAGCGATGTCAGGATTGACTTTTGAAAAGTGTTTTGTTTATTTGGATGATCTAATAATTTTTGGAAGATCTTTAGCTGTTCACAACAAAAATTTAATTGACGTTTTTGAAAGATTAAGGAAAGTCAATTTAAAGTTGAATCCAATTAAATGTCAATTCCTTAAGAAAGAAATTTTATATCTTGGCCATTTGGTTTCTGCTGATGGTGTTTCACCTGACCCTGAAAAGACTAAGGTTTTAGAAAATTTCCCAGTGCCTCAGAATACAGACGAGGTAAGACGCTTTGTTGCCTTCTGCAATTATTATAGAAAGTTCGTGCCATCATTTGCAACGATTACCATGCCTTTAAACAATCTGCTAAAGAAAACTGTACCTTTTGTCTGGACGCCAGAATGTCAAAATGCTTTTGAATTTCTAAAAACTTCTTTGATGTCTCCTCCTATATTGCAATACCCAGATTTTTCAGAGACAAATAAATTCATACTACAAACAGATGCCTCAGACCTATCAATAGGAAGTGTTTTATGTAACAGCAATTTAAGACCTGTAGCTTATGCAAGCAGACCGTTAAATAAGGCAGAAAGAAACTACCCAGTAATACAAAAGGAGTTAACCGCAATTGTATGGGCAGTCAAATACTTTAGACCTTATTTATTCGGTAGAACTTTTACTATTATGACAGACCATAAACCTTTAATTTATTTATTTGGCATGAAAGACCCTTCAAGTAGGTTAATTAAATACCGTTTGGTATTGGAAGAGTATGATTTTGAGATAGTATATGTGAAAGGTAAAGACAATATTGTCGCAGATGCATTGTCTAGAGTATGTATAACATCGGATGAATTGAAAGGTATGAATGAGGAAATTATGGCTGTGATGACTAGAGGACAAAAGAAGAGAATGGAAGAGAACATTAAGAGGAAAATGGAAGAGCAAGTTAAGAAAGAGCAAGCTGTGATTAGTAATGACACAGACGAGTGGCCTGATCAACCACGAGTCGTGGAATTATTAAAACAGCCGTGTGATTCTATTGAAATGAAGTTAGTAAAACAAGATATCATAATAAAGTTTAAAAGAGATAAGGTAAAAGTAGAAGAAAAAGAGTGTTTTGTTTACGTTCCAAGTAGAATGTTATTATGTATTAATCTTGGCTTTAGGTTGCACTTCTCGCGAGCCGAATTTGCAACTAAGCTCAAAGAATTTTGTGAAAGAATAAAAATAAAAGAACTATGCATAGTGAAAGATGATGAAAATAATGAATTTATAAAAAAATTATGTAGTGAAATTAAATCACGTGAGGAATGGACCGGTCCCCGAATATGTGTTTTAAAAGGTATTAAAAGAATTTTTGATGAGAGAGAGAAAGAGTTTATTCTAAATGATTATCATTTATTGCCCACAAGTGGACATGCTGGAATGACTAGAATGGCAAATAACATTAAAAGGCGATATTACTGGCCAAATTTAGATAAGGACATTCGTAAATTTATAGGTAAGTGCGAAATTTGTCAGAAAATGAAACAAAGTAGGCATACGAAACAACCTATGACTTTGACTACAACTGCGTCAACGGCATTCGAGAAAATCTTCCTCGATTTAGTTGGACCGTTGGATAGAGATGAGTATGGAAATCGTTACATCTTAACTCTTCAATGTGAATTAACTAAATATATAGAAGCGTATCCATTACCCAACAAGGAAGCGGTAACTGTGGCGCAAGCTTTTGTAAATAATTTTGTTTTGCGTTTTGGCTTAAGTAAGTCCATAGCGACTGACAGAGGAACTGAATTTATTTCAAAAGTTATGGAGCAGATATGCAAATTATTAGAAATAAAAAAGTTAACATCAACTGCATACCATCATCAATCAATCGGTTCTCTCGAGATAGCTCATAAGCATTTAGGTGCATTTTTAAGAACTTATTGTACTAATTCGGGTTATTCATGGTCACATTGGTTACCATTTTGGTGTTTTAGTTATAATACTTGTGTAAACACACAGACTAAATACACTCCATTTGAACTTGTATTTGGTAGACAATGTCATTTACCAGATAGTATAAGTTGTAATGTAGAACCCTTTTATAATCATGATGATTATAGTTCTGAATTAAAATATAAGTTGCAAGTAGCTTTAAGAGACGCTAGAAATAATTTGATAGCATGTAAATTAAACAGGAAGGATAAATACGATAAATCGTGTAATCCTGTATACTATGACAAAAATGACCTTATTTTAGTAAGAAATGAATGTGCGCGAAAATTTGATTGTGTTTATGATGGACCATTTAAAGTGTTAGAAGATTTAGGTGTTAATGTTAAAATATATAGAGATGGTAAGATAGATATTATTCATAAAGATAGGACTAAGAGGTTGAATAAGTAACGTAGAGTAAAAAAAAAAAAAAAAAATTGTGCTTATTATTTTTTTTTTTCTTTCACCCCCGGAGGTGAAGTATGCAAATGTATCACTATAAGTTAGGCATGCATTGTATTAGTAGAAGTAGTCTTAATAAAACACTAGAATCGGTCAGACGCGTTTAATTAACGAACTTCCCTTCACCCCGCACCTCAGCTTAACACGTAAAGTTGGATTACTCAAAGATTTAGTGACGACGACTCTGGACAGCTGTGGAAGCGTCGAAGAATACGTCAACAAAATTATGAGTACTGCGCACAAGCTCCGAAGTATCAATTTTAAGATTGAAGACGAGTGGATTGGTACATTAATGCTTGCAGGTCTGCCAGACTCATATAAACCTATGATAATGGCTTTAGAAAGTTCTGGAATAGACATAAGCGCAGATTCAATTAAAACAAAGCTGATCCAAGAAGTAAAGAATCCTGAGCCCTCTGCTTTTTATATGGGTAAGAAGAAATCTGAATCACAGACATCGAAGCCGAAATCGAAGGGCCCACGCTGTTTTAACTGTAATCGCTATGGTCATCTGGGACGTTTTTGTAAATACAAGAAGATAGACAAAGAACAGGCAAAACCGAACAACGGAAACAAAAATAATAACACTAGCTTTATTGCAGCTTTTTCAGCTTTTACAAGTGATGACCATCCTGTGGACAGCAGCTGGTATTTGAATTCTGGAGCAGCCCTTAATATGACCCACAGGAGCGACTGGTTGTACGATGTCACTGAGCCGCCAGTGTCACATATCACTGTGGCAAACAAATCACCACTTGCTGTTAAGAGTGCTGGTAAAGTAAACATAGATGTGGGTGAAAACAAGAAAATACAGATGAGTCAGTCCTGTGGCATCGCCGCATGGGACATCTTAACTTCAGCGATGTCAAGAAGCTACCGAGTTGCAGCGAGGGAGTAACGCTGCCATCTAGCACAAATAAAAGCAACATTGTCTGTACAACATGCAGTGAAGATTCTGGTATTGTTCACCAAACCAGTACACCGTACACCCCGCAACAGAATGGTCTCTCCGAGCGTATGAATAGAACCTTAGTTGAGCGTGCACGATGTATGATTTTTGATGCAAAATTAGGAAAACAGTTTTGGGCAGAAGCTGTAGCAACCGCAGCCTATATCATAAATAGGTCACCTACTCAGGCACTTAGTGGGAAGACTCCGTATGAAATGTGGACAAGCAGAAAACCTAATATTTCTCATATGAAGATATTTGGTTCCGAGGCAATGGTGCAAGTTCCTAAAGAGAAACGAACTAAGTGGGACCCTAAGTCAGTGAAAATGATTTTTCTCGGGTATTGTGATGACACCAAAGGATATCGATTCTGGAACCCTAAAACTCAAAAAGTGATAAAGAGTAGGGATGTTACTTTCTTAGAAAAAGATAACAAGCATGATGATAAAACAGTGACACTTGAAATTCCAGATAAGCCAGCTTGCAGCAGTCATCACAACAGTACACCCAAAATCTCTGTTCACTCAGAAAAGGCTTCGACACAAATCGAACTGTCAGAACACAGGGACTCAGTAACTGCGAGTGATGCAGAGTTGTCCAGTGAATATAATACTGATGAAGGAGATCTTGATGAAACATATGTGCCTTCCAGAAGATTATCATCAGGAGATTACAGGAACGTGAACCTAAGACCACGTACAGCCAGAGTAATCAATGAAGATAATCAAGATAGCCCCACTAGTTATTTTTGCTATAGCAATCTGAGTGACCCACAGTCTGTAGAAGAAGCCCTATCCACAGAGCAAGCTAGTAGATGGCAGGAAGCTATGGACGAAGAATATAGGGCATTATGTAAAAATCAAACGTGGACTCTGGTAGAGCCTCCTCCGCACAAGAAGATCATACCTTGCAAATGGGTGTATAAATCCAAGACAAATCAGGATGGTGTAATTGTACGCTACAAAGCGAGATTAGTCATCAAGGGATTTAAGCAAAGAAAGGGGATTGACTATGAGGAAATTTACTCCCCCGTTGTACGCTATACATCCGTGAGATTGTTGCTTGCATTAGCAGTTAAACACAATTTAGACATTGATGAGATGGATGCTGTTTCTGCGTTTTTGCAAGGAGACATTGATGCAGAGATCTACATGCAACAACCTCCAATGTATGAACAGGGATCACAAGTGTGTATGCTACATAAATCTATATATGGCCTTAAACAAGCAAGTCGACTCTGGAACAAGAAGTTGAATGGAGCTCTACAAGATATTGGTTTCCAACAGTCTAAAGTGGACCCCTGCATCTACTATAATATCAATATGATGATATTTATTGCAGTTTGGGTTGATGACCTAATTCTATTCTCAGCTGATAATGAGATAAAGAATCAGATTAAAGAAAAATTAAAAACTAAATTTTCCATGAAGGATCTAGGTGAAATCAAACAATGTATTGGATTAAATATTACAAGAGATAGACCTTCAGGAAAATTAATGATTGATCAACAAAAATATATAAAAGAAGTACTTAGTAAGTTTGGCATGTTAGAGTGCAAACCTGTTAAAACACCCATTGAGCCTGGTAAGAAGTTCAGCTCATGCACAGAGGTAACCAATGAAACTTTTCCATATCTTCAGGCAGTCGGTTGTCTCTTATACATAGCACAAGCCACTAGACCAGACATATCGTACGCTGTCAACACACTCAGCAGATTTAATAAAAATCCACAGATGGTGCATTGGTTGTCTATCAAGAGAGTGATGAGACACCTACAAGGTACTAAAGACTATAAGCTGATGTATACCAGAGAAGCATCTAAATTGATTGGATTCTGCGACGCGGATTGGGCGAACGATATACAGGATAGAAAATCCTGCACAGGCTACATTTTTATCTTGGTGCTCCCGCAGGCAACAGACGGTGGCGCTCTCCACAGCCGAGGCCGAGTACATGGCCATGGCGGCGGCGGCGCAGGAGGCGCTGTGGCTTCGTCAGCTGCTAGGCGAGCTTGGAGAAGATGAAGATGGTGCACTCCAGATCTTCAGCGACAATCAGAGCGCGATCAAACTTTCTCTGAATGATAGCTACAAACCGAGAACTAGGCACATAGACATTCGTTTTCATTTTCTCAAAGACTATGTATCTAAATTATTAATCAAATTTGAATTTTGTAGTACCAATCAGATGGTGGCTGATATTTTGACTAAAGGGGTAGCATTAAATAAACATTTGTATTGTTGTCTAAAAATGGGCTTGCATTCTGGGGAGAGTGTTAGTGTTTGATTTGATTATTGAACGCAAGCTATAATGTTTATCATTATCTGTATTATGTATCTAGACTCCTTGTCAATGTCACTTCTATGTAGTCTATGTCAATTGTCATTACTCATTGTAAAATTTTGCATTGTCATTCTTTTTCCCTCCGGTTTCCTTTCAGTTCAAATAAAACAATTTATATTACATATAAACCGTGTTTTATAATATCTTCTACAGAATGTAATGTATTTCTTATCACTCTTGGACAAACATCATATATTTGGGCGAAATAATTCGCTGAGAAAAAGCCGTTTTCTTCATATTATTGCCTTCTCATGCCTGATTTTTGTGCGGCGTTAAGGATAGGACAGCGACCAGAATTATTTGTGACGATGATCGACTAGTGCACCATCGTCGCTATGTCTTCTTATCCAGAATTCCACACTATCTCTGGTCACATTTATACATGTTGTAGCCAGCTTCACGTTCAGCAATAATTGCTGCTCTTTCTTCAACACTTCGTCGTGGCATTATAAAATAATTATAAAATAAAAGGAGAAATTATGATTATTTGCAATGATGATTGACCGATTGTCAATAGTTCTAACAGAAATAATAATGGCAGGTTGAACCAACAAGAAGGTTGCAGTTTTATTTTTATAGACACTTATTTCGTGAATTTCGTATTACACCCGGGGTCCATAGATTTATATGTCAATGGCATCGACCAAATAATGTAATGCTGTCAATCACAGAAAAAATAATAAGTAGCTGTCAATCATAATCGTATTTACATATTTACACTGGTCAAGTGCGAGTCGGGCTCGCGTACTGAGGGTTCCGTACTATCATTATAGTTAAGTTTACTTTAATACTATCGAGGATTACCTCAATTCAAACACAAGCAAAAAATTACGTACGTAGGTATGTTGACCCCTGTTGTTGTATGGAGACCCCATTAAATATAATATGTGTTTTATTTGAATAAATTAACTATATTTATTTTTAAAGTGAATACCTATATAAATATAGTTCAATATTCTGTGAACATTTGATGCGTCTACCTGTACCGTTATTAATATTGAGCAAAAACAAGCAAAAAAATCACAAAAGTTTTGTATGGGAGCCCCCTTAAAATATTTATTTTATTCCATTTTTTAATATTTGTTTTTATAGCGCCAACGGAAATACATCATCTGTGAAAATTTCAAGTCTGTAGCTATCGCGTTTCACGAGATACAACCTGGTGACAGACGGACGGTCGGACAGCGAAGTCGTAGTAATTTGGTCCCGTTTTTATCCTGTGGGTTCGGAACCCTAAAAAAGCAGCGAAGAATTCGCCAGGTGTAACAGCGCTGCAATATTTCATGATTGCATGCGATTCTACAAGTCTTAAACATCATAGCTGTCTTGTTGGCGAATTGATGCCAATCGCGGTATCGGCGCGGTTACTAGTGATGGACACAAATATAGATTGAATGCCGGTAAAATATTTCGATTCCAAAATTTAGGCTTATTAATATTTCTTCGATCAAATTATTATATATTTTACCATTAAAATATATGTTTCAATGTAAAACTGAACGATATTTAAAAATACGTATTTAAAGTTGCGTATCCTATTAAGGCAGAAAGCTAGGAATCCATTACCTTCCTGTCTTAAAAAAAAATTGTCAATGGTCTGTCAAATACACCAAATTAGGTAGGTATGTAAGTCTGTCAAGTCAATAGTTATCGTATTTACATACTTACTATAGTATTATTTTTAAAATTATTTGGTTTATGCCACTTATTAGTAGCAACTAGGAAAAGCCTCAAAATTCGTACATTCATTGGGTGTCCTATGGATTGGGTATCGGGCAAAGCTATAAGATTCGACCTATCTGCGCTCAAGATGGTACCACCTGGAACCACCACCTGGATTGAACCACGGAAGTTGATTGTGAAATGCTTTTATAGAAAGTACAAACTACAAAGTTACTGGCAAGGCCCCCAAGTCATACTTATTTGATTTTTGATAAAATAATTAGGTAAGTTTCATAAAGGTATCAACTTACGTAAGTAAAATAATGCACATGCATTATTTTAATTACGTAAGTTCATACCTAGTTGAATTTACAATAAATCACTACCTTAATAAAAATTTAATTATTGCAGTTGGTCCGGCAAGGTCCGGTAGCAGAGTAATCAAGATATTCAGCAATATGGACCCAGAATCGCCCTAAGGAGACCTAAGCTACCTCTGCGATAGATTGTTTGCTTACAAAACAAGTATTACATGAAGCTCTATAACTTTGTCAAATAATTATTATAGGACACCAATGTTATTAGTCTTGTGTCTATAGATATTAGATATGTTTACAGATTTTTCTGTATTTAGAATAAGTAAGTAAAGGAAAAGAAAAAATATTAATTAAATTTGAATAAATTTTATTTCTTTCTAAAATTACAGAATTAAATAAATGATATAATATGTAAATTTCATTTCACATTTCATTATTACAATTTTCCCCTACCTTTAAACTTCCAACTACAATGGTACCCTTGGTACCTAGGTATATCTTAGCAGCAGCATTTATGTGAGCACATTATGCCTAAATGGTGAAGGAAATCATGAATAAAAGCTCTTTAATCTACGATATGCCTAGGTACTCAAAGGTTTGTAAAGCTGACAGCCCACACTTGGCTAGGGATGGTATCGGCTATGACTTTAAGTCCTTCCAATTATGAGAGAGTCCCGTGCTTCGTAGTATCTACGTCTGCTTAAGATGAGCTGAGATGAAATCACCAGGGAGCGTGTCTACCAAAATCTTTGTTGTAAGTATAGACGGAGTCGTTCCTATGGTAGCAAGATATAATGTTCAAACCATTTTGCGAGACGTTCAGGGAGCGTTTAAATATTTTTATTTCCGCAATAAGGTACTCTTCATATTTCGAGCGTATAGATAAAAACTATGAATTCGTAAAAACTCATAGATTTATAATAGGTCGTCGCTCGCGGACCTCTATGTAAATTTTTTATCTTCACTCGCAATTGTATTCACACTTTAGGTATCTAAAAACAACATTGTCCTCAAGAAAAACACTTAAATTTGTTACTCAAACACTAATTTCGGCATTTTCCAGGACGAAACCACCAAACATCCACGAAAACCTCTACTTTTACTAGCTTTTAGTTTGACAGATAAAGTCTAAGGCTGCGATGGGGATGTACCGTCGATGGTATGTCATCAGAAGTTCCAGAATACCATTTTTCACACAAATAAGAAATGCTTAAGTTTCCTACATCTCCCGTTACCGCTAATGTAGAGCTAGTGTCGCTTAGGTGGTAGTCGAGATACAATTTGACATTCCATCTTCGGTATGACAGCTGTGTCAGGGATGGACATTAGAATTTCAGAATACCATTTTTCATACAAATAAGACAAGTTGAAGTTTTCTACATCTCCCGTTACCGCCAATGCAGCGCTAGTGACGCATGGATGGTTGTCGAGCGAACTGAAATTAATTGCAGAATACAATTTGGCATGCCTTCTTCGGCTTGGCAGCTGGCTGGCAGCTGTTTCATTTCGTAGAATAGCACTGCTGCACGGCGCGGCGCTCGGACCCGCCCGCGCTGCATTTTAATGACGGTTTTGACATACGGCACAGTTAAATCGGGTTCAGCGTGAGGGACGTCATTGTCATTTAAATTGCATAAAGCTACTGTAGCTAAGCCTGGCCCATACGGGCTTAAATACAGATTAGATTGAATAAATATGTCTCGAAATCAAAGCGTTTTATGTTATTTTAGGAGCATTAGGTATTACATATTATGTACCTACCTTTATGCAATTTTGTAGTTTGTTAGTAGGTATTTCAAACGGTTTTTAGACTTTAATAAGTAAAAGTTGGCGAAAGTTTTCTCTGTAGTCTATTTATTTCAAAAATACTTATTTTGAAAATATTTAGTTACTTACGTAGAATCACTATTGTGATGTGTGAACAAACACTTTTTGCTTTATCAAGAAACCCCTAGTATTTCTTCGGTTGAGTACTTCTTTTAATTGTTTAAATTATAAAAAATGCACATGATATTTTCTTTAGTAGGTAGGTACCTATACGACGACCAACCTTAACGACCAGTTTTTCTGTAAAGAGGCCAAAAAAGAAAACTTGGAAAATGCTCGGGTGGTTAAAGAAAACCACAATAAAAATCACTTCTACGTTTAAAAAAGTCCCACGAGATGCGAACTATATTGAAGAAAAAAGCTAAGAAAAACCTATGAGTTGAAGCTATCTGGGGACACGGTAGTGTCCCCGCCAAGACGTCGAGCCAAGCGAAGCGCGAGGGCACTACCTATCTTTTCTCGAAGTGTTTCGCCGTATTTTTAAACCCTTATAACTTAGGCCTGAATTATTTCAGATAATCGAAATTCTCGAAAAATGATGTCGCCAGTGAACTTATTAAACCTATAAAGTTTCAATTTTATAGGTTTTATACTTTAGATTTTATTGACGTCTAAAAAACCCAAATTTCGTCACTGACTGACTGACTCACTGATGATCATCAAAATTCCTAGGTACTTCCTGAAGACCTAGAAAGCTGAAATTTGGTATATAAGCTAGTATTAGCACACAACCAACAAAAAAATTCCAAAAGTTGGAAATTTAACCCCCCAACCCCTTAAAATAGGGGATGGAAGTTTGTATGAAATTACCGCAAATATTGATGCTAGAGGTCTCAAAATTGATATAGGGACTCTTTGTAATAAACTACAAATAAGGAAAAAAATAAACTAGGTGAACCAAGGCCCATGTGACGGTACCGAAACAGCCAAAACATAATATATTTTGACTAAAGTGTAGAGTTTATAAAGTTAGGATTTATAGAGTTAGGGCGTGTAGAGTTAGAAGTCTTGCTCTACATGAGATCTGATAACTTTTTGATAGTGTAAGCCACATGTTCTCGTCTTGGCAACATTTTACATGAAAATGTTTTTGCTGGGATACAGTATACTGATTCGTATTCCGTGGCATAGGTAGGTACGTAAATTCTCGATTAAGTATTTCCCTAACTTGAATTTATAACCTTGATCACATTATAGGTGCATTTTATCAATCCGTGCGACATTTCACATCCTGCCGCTAATATTAATGGGTGCATTGTGACTTTTTATGCAACGACGGTTCGCGATTGTCTGTAGGTACTGTAACTAATGCCCTTCCTTTAAGGCCTTCATAAAACTTCAATTTCCAATTCATGTCTGGCGGACCGGATAAATTTATCGTTTTGTGCATTTTCGGTCGAGTGCGATTCGTCATGTGTTATTCAAAGGCCAGGCTAAGCATAATGACAGGCGCATACTAACAACACGCGACGCAACCTGGGGCGCAGATTGAGTCGATACTCAGTCGTTAGTGACAGACGGTGGGGGAGGCAAGGAACTTAGATGTCAGCGGCTAGCGGGTGGTGTACTGCTAACCGCTGACATCCCTGGGTGGTGTGTGCTTTCCCTACGGAAGGGGACACTTCTCTGCATGTATGCGTTACCGCGTCCCCCGCCCGTCTGTCACCCCGCAGGAGCGTCCCGCACGAATGCTCGATGCACGATGCAATTTGCGATTTAAGAAAAAATAGTGTAGAGGAAATTGTACGAAGAAATTAATATAATTTTGAGAAATGATATAAGTAATATCCAAAATATACCTGTAACTGGACTAGCTCTACGCAACTCCTTACTATAAATATATACCCATTACTAAAATCACTTTTCCTATAGGTAACTATAAAATAAGTATCTATAGGCATTAATAAAGTGGCAAAGTATGCATGTTTTCATAGTCGACTACAAAAGGCTGCCACTTTATGAGCAAGTGTCTGAAACAGCATAAGTAGGTACAACGAGTAACTAATAGCTAATGTATGCTATAATATGAGGTATGAACTGACGCAAAACCTAACATATAGTAATTAGTAATGTTTGCTTAGGTAGATCAATATATACTTAAGAGCTCGTTTCTAAGCCATAAATCGAGAACCCTGTCCTATAACCATTAATTCAGAAAAATATAATTAATAATTACGTTCAAAATTCATTCTTCCCAAGACTTTTCAGTAGTAGCAAAAACTACCAACTTGGAGAGATCTTATTTTTAAATGGCTTCCTGGCACTTATATCCAAACCTCTTATCATAAGGATAGATCAGCAAATCTGTGTGTGTTTTTTTTGACCATTACATTTTCTGGAGCTTGATTTAGCAAAAAATTGTGTAGACCTTAGCTGAGTTAACTCACTCGTAAGTCGTATTGCTTCACTTGGGTGTTAGGGTTTTTAATACTAGTATTAGCCGCGACTCCCAACTGCGTGAATTTTTGCGAGAATTTTCCTGCTTAAAAAAGTGTTCCGTTTTTCGTTACCTCTCCCTTTCCAAACCATAAGACATTACGTCTTACCTCAATAAGTTTTCTGTAGCAATCTACTTATATCTACAAATGTGATAATTAATTTAAACATCAGCTAAGAAAATATTGAAGTCTTCAGCTCTAAATATGTAGGTAAATATATTTAAGTCTCAACCCCATTTACGAAATGCCTCTGGGTACCTATCTATGAAGTTTTTTTTATAGTCAACTGGAGCAAACGAGCGGGCTGGTCACCTGATGGTAGGCAATCACTGCCGCCTATGGACATTTGCAGCATCGGAAGAACTGCAAAAGTATTAAGAATTTTTTTTATCCCTGTTGCTGGGAACACTGTTGAAAGAGATGCAACGCCAAACTAAAATGTAGGAATCGTTTGGCCAGCCGAATATTCCGCGGCCGGATACCGGATATTCGGCCAGTGATCAGGCTGAATTTCCGGTATCCGGTACCCAGCCAAAGAACTATCCGTTGCATCTCTGTGTTGATACTCATAAAAATGTGTCGCCAGTTGTTTGCAAAATAAGGCAAAGATTTAATTTGGCGTCAAAACCTGAAACGCTCATGTGTCAAACACAACACGTCCCGCTTGATGTCAACGGCTGCTTGAACCTCTGCTGCACAAACTTAGCTCACAATAAGCAACAACACTTTTGTATGCGCCCGCGCACAATACCTATTCAGAGTTATTGAGGATCGGTGGATCGGTAATCGGCTAAGCGCGCGGTCGCTCACCCTACTATATAAATGCATTGTAAATTTATAAGGATACTTCAAAGAGGACAAAGTGATTTCGAAATTTTATTGTTAATATCATACATACATTATGCTGAAGTGTTCGTAGTAATTTATGGGACAAGTATTGCAACCGCTGGGAACTGAAAATACAATAAAATGTGCATTATACCTAATTTTATGACGATGTTGTAAGTTAAAATGTACAACATTTCTTTAAGTAACACAAAAATTATTATCGTCAATATTTAGTATGAAAGCATACTTTTAGGCTTTTTATGTTACTTTTGAAAAGTGTATCCGGGTAACTCATCCAAAATATCCTGAATGCGTTTTAAAATATCTTTCAACTTCTTGATCAGTTCTAATATCTTTTTGATAGATATTTTAGGTGCTTGCTGCTTAAGTTCGTACAGAGCCTCTTTCTCGGCATTAGTCATCGTATCAACTTCATCTTGAACTGGCTGCAACTTCTCCAAAGCAAACTCCTGAGCTTCGGATTCCTCTATTAATCTATTTAGATCGTGAAATATGTTCACGTAGTCATTTTCTACCATTTCCGCAATATCGTGAAATTTCATTTCTATCAAATGAATTACGAGGCTAAAGGGCTCCATTTCTTCATTTTCTTTAGATTCAGTTTGTCTTACATTTCTGACTCGAGACTCTAAAAATTAAGTCTATATTAGCAATTAAGTTCGTCACTATACCCATAATTTTTTTGAATTCGTAAATAAATAATTGTCACTACTTATTAAAAAATACTTAGGAAAAATTATAAGGCACAGAATATACTCACTAGATCGGCAACTGTTACAATATTGTCCATATTTCTCAATAGCATGTTCCAATTCTAATAATTTTGCATCTATTTGAAGTCCTAAACTTTTAATTGAATAAACAGATGAGAATAAATCTGTGGAAGTTATGTCGTCCATGAAATGGTCATACTCATCCTCCAGACTCAGAATATCATACATGGTCCGACCGAACTCTTTTAATGCTTTATCTTTCAGTTTAGATTTGATTTCATCAACTTTTTCTTCATATTGCTTGTCATCCACATTGAGTTTTTCGGTTGTGTTATCGTTTAATTTTTCAACAAAGTCGTCGAGGTTTTGGGTAATGCTTCTATGTAAATCTTCTATAGAGCTGCAATAATATTCGTCCCGAGTGCTTCTCTTAGCTATATAGTGTCCTAAAAAGGAAAAATATTAAAATTCTTTGCTGTATCTAGAAAACTTAAAATAAACTCAAATATTTTCTAACATTCAAGTAACAAAATTGGTTACTAACCTTCGATTTCTTGATCTTCACAATTAAATTTACAAATCATATTGTATCTATGAAATCTATTTTCTAATTCGTTGGTTTTGTCATTTTTATCGTTAAATAATTCTTCTAATTCTGGATATTCAGTGAGAACGCCAGCAACTATTTCAACAACAGGTTCTACGTGCATTTTTCTAAACCTGTCTAGTCTTCGCAGGACGTCTTTTAAATGTCCTGGCTGATTTTCAAACCAAGCAGTAAAATCACTGAGATCCTGCAAATGTTTGTCACGTATATCTTCGGCGTGTGATTCGTAATTTTGCTTTATCAATTGATCTAAGGATTTTTCGTTGTAAATGTGATCTATCATCACTTTTATATCGTTTACACTGTTTAAACTCTTGTCTGGCGCACATTTGGAGCTTGGAAGTGGCGCTAAAAATAGTGGTATCCAATTAAAATCATTTGGATTAATCGAGAAACATAGATAGAAAGAAAAAAACATTTATTTCAAATAATTATTAGTCGGTGATTAATGTTAAACATCCAAAAAACCCGGCCATGCGCGATTTGGGCTCTCGGGCTCGGAGTATATACTATAAACGAAGTAAAACGTGAAAATAATCACTTTTGTTCATTGAATTTTCGAGTTAAATTTACAATAGGTACAATTTTGTTGGCGAACCTAACTTTGTTTTAGGAAGTTAATTGTTAATATAAAAAAAAATAAAGTGCTAGTAGATTTTGTTTTTCCTGTAAAATATACTTACGTAAATTCTTATGTATCATAATTATTTCAGATTTTTGGATCGATAAACTTCGGAGATAAGTTGGGACGGACGGTATTATTTTTAAGTTTGCTCAGTAAATCATAAACTATCAGGCATAAAATAAATAAAAATCTGTTTAAGAATAATCAAGTAAACACCCTTTCTGATACCCCACTCAATATTGTTAAATCATTTTGAAATTTCAACACCCCGGTTTTTTTTTCATTTATTTACGGAACACAAACATTAATAAAATGATTACTGTGACACGGCGGACGGACGGAGAAAGTCTCACCATAAGGGTTCCACTTTAACCATGTGGTGTGGAACCATAAAAAGGAGGATCAAAAACATCTTGACGCTGAAAGTTTTTGACAGCTGCGGTTTATTTCATGAAAAGTTTACCCTATACATTAGTTACCTGCAGTTGTTGGATAAGGCTTCTGGAATTCTTTCGTGATGTTATTTTTTAATGGTCGGTTTGGGATAATACTCCCACAAACGGTATAAGTAATCAATGATAAGCAAAACACTTTCTTGAATAACAACATTTTGCGAAATACATAATGAAATTCTTACGAATTCAACCAGCTTTTATACAATACTACGGAATCTAGGAATTTATGAAGTTATTCATTTATTTACATACACACCATTGTTACAATATTTTAGATAAGTATTTACATATTTGTTCGATACTAAATACTTTAATGTTTATGGGAATAACTTCTATTAGATAAAACTGTTATGAATTCACTTAGTATCATTTTATGTTGTAGCTTTAAGTTTTTATTGTGAAAAATGTGATTAAGGTATCACCTAAAGGGGATTAGGTAAAAGGTGCCTGGCGTTGGTGCGGTGAATAAGCAAGTGAATCCCGTACTCCCGCCATTGTGGTCCGTCATGACAAAATACAGGTTTTAGTGATTATATAAACGGTAAGCCTCACATAACTCAGTTTCCCCGGACGTAGGGATTTTCCAAAGTATATTTAGAATAATATTGTAATGGAATCTGGTCCAAGACAGACAAGGAGGTTGGTCTCGAATCCGAAAGTGTATTCCAGATTCGAACTGGTTCCTGGCCCTTCGCACTTGGCTCGTAAACGTAAGCGTACCGGAAGCGTATCGTTACGACGCTACGCATAAAAATATTAGAATTAAGACTTCCTTGAGTGGACATTATAAGAAGGAAAAAGTAACGGCTATAAACTCACGTCTATTGGGTCAGGATCGCCCGACCAGTTTCAGACCCATTAGGGGTCCCTTCTTCAGGGGCATTTACGTGCGGGACGCCCGTGTTTAACTGCGGGGCGACCTGATGGGTCTGAAACTGACCCAATAGACGTGAGTTTATAGCCGTTACTTTTTCTTTCTCATAAAAATATTAGACAATTACGCCTCCTACGATTCGCTGCAACACCGCTTCGTCTCCGCACATGTTTGAAAATGTTCGTGCTCGTACTGCTCACGTCGTACGCGAGGATTACTTACGAGCCGTGTGCGAAGGGGCTTTAGATGAGTTAGCGTATGGTGCGTCTGTTAAGCTGTACTGATTCTGTATCTTTCAGTTTGGCGGGTAGAAAGTAGAAACCCTCACTGGGTTATTTTATTTAAGGAAACGCACAAGTTACACAAGGTTTTTCATAAGCTAGCAATTAGCATGTTATGCTGACATGATATCACACCAATCTGGGTAACTTGTGTAAAAAGAATGCAAAAATTGGCAAAGTGCGAATCGGGCTCGCGCACTAAGGGTTCCGTACTATCAAGCCACATTCTCAATAATAAGTAAACTAAAAACCCCTGCTTACCAAATTCAAAAACGAGCAAAAAAACAGGTTTGTTGTATGGGAACCCCCCTTTAATTTTTCATTTTATTTCAATTTTACTATTTATTTCTGCAGTATATATATTATTATACATTCTGTGAAAATTGTAAGCGTCTGCCTGTTACCGTTATCAATATATAGCAAAACCAAGCAAAAACATAACGTTTGTTGTCCCCTTTAAATATTTATTTTATTCCAATTTTTAGTATTTGTTGTTATAGAGGCAACAAAAATACATCATTTATTCTATGAAAATTTCAAGTCTGTAGCTATAACGGTTCAAGGGATACAGCCTGGTCACAGACGGACGGATGGAGGGACAGACGGACGGACGAACGGACAGCGAAGTCTCCGTTCCTTTTTTACCCTTTGGGTACGGAACCCTAAAAATAGTTTCGCGTCCGTTTTGTTAGTTATCAACCCAATGACTAGTGGGGGTTGCCGACTAACAAACTGAACGATAGGTACACAATCAACCCACAGAATTACCTATGTCTACAATCGCACAAGAGTCTTGTAGGTAACATAATAGAATATAGTGCATATTATATTCGGTCGGGCGCGGGTACGCGTGTCTGCGGGCAGGACGGCCTTCACCTTGAAGCCGCCGTCTGACCCCGGCGTCCCGCCGCCTCCTGCCGCCTCGCGCGGCGCCGACACCTCCCTGCCGCACTCCCGAACCCTCAGCACTCACCTTACACCCATAAATGAACCGTGTAATCACGTTAAGTACACGCACCGTCTGTCGTTCCATGCTCAAATCTCTAGAATATCCTTAAAATCAGGCCGACACCTGCCGGTCGGATGTGAAAAAGCATCGCCAATTTTTTGTCACATACTAGCTGACCCGGCAAACGTTGTTTTGCCATAAGGGACATATAAAAAAAAATGACGTTAATTATGAAGGTGTCTCAGACGTACCAAACATACACACAAAATTTCATAACATTAGGCCGAACCGTTTCGGAGGACTTTGGTTACTAAAACTTAGAATAAACTAAAATTTAGAGAATTTTATATATTAGAGAACATAAAAGATAGATATTGCTCGATCCCTAATCGCTCGTCTCGCACCTGGAATGTGTTCAGAACCTCTTTCTGTCGCACCAATGTCGCGTACCACTCTTGCATTAACAGAATATGTCGCCATTATAATGCTCTCCACCATAGAAATGGTCAGCTTAATATTTTCAACCCTAGGGAATACTGCTTTCGTCGTGACGTCATGGACTCCATACGTAGGGGAGTCAGATAGTTTATTGTTTTTCCCCCTTTTTTTTCTCTATTGTATTAATTAATTTAAGTAATTTTGCATATGTATTTCGTGTAATTTAATGTTTTGTATTTTGTACTCTATCTAAATATCCTAAACTGTTTTCTTCTGATTTATAATGCTTCTGTTTCTGCCAGTTATTGATGCTCGGGCTATATATATATACTAGTAGGTCGCGTGAGGGCGCGGGCCACATGTGGCCCGCGTGCCGTCTTCCCCCCTTTTTGCCTTCCAACTTTTAGTCTCTTCAATATCCGTCATACATTTTCTATGAAAAAATAAAATTTCGCCATTTTGAATTTTTTTTTCTATTCATCGCGTAGACCTTCTAGTCCTGATCAACTCTTGTCAAGAAACCATTCTTCCATCTTTTATACTTTCCGAGATATTGGCGAAATTCGAATGGCGGCCATTTTGAATCCGCCATTTTGAATTTTTTTTCAGCTCACTGCCAATTGCATGACATTTCAAATGACATTTGGTCGAGCGACCTCCACCTATCTGCAATACCTTTGGCTATGCTCTTCACTCGTCTCCGAAATCCTCAAGCATCAGCTCTCTCCGTATTTTTCCTCCTCATGAATTTTTACCTTCTATACGAACCCATACTTGAAAAAAATTTTTTTCATACAAAATTGTTCAGGAGAGGTGATCAATGAGTGAATGAATCAGCACAAGCAGCTATATATATAGTAACTAGTAGGGCGCGTGGGAGCGCGGGCCACATGTGGCCCGCGGGCTGTCTTCTCACCTATAAAAGAATCGCCGTCATCTGCATCGCCAATTGTAATCCGATTGGCAATGGGCTAAAAGATTACCTCGGAGCACGAATTACACTGAACCTCATCCGATGAGGTTCAGTGTATTTTTTATTCAAACAGCCCTTAACTATCTTTAAATCCATGACCTTACTCCTCAATCATCATCCAAATCGTAGACCATCATCTCTTCTCATACTTTTCATAGTTTTTCATAGGCCTTGTTTATTGTAGCATTCACATTTTCCATGGAAAAATAAATTCAAACACTTTGATTTTTTTTCATTCATCCCGTAGACCTTGAAATTTTTATAACGTCTTGCAAAGAAATCACTCTCTTATCTTTTATACTTTCCGAGATAGAACAACACAAAATTTGTATGGCGGCCATCTTGAATCCGCCATTTTGATTTTTTTTTCAGCTAACTGCCAATTGGATGACGTTTCGAGTTACATTTGGTCGAGCACCCCCCACCTATCTTCGATACCCTGGCTGTGCTCTTCACCCGTCTCCGAAATCCTGAATCATCAGCTCTCTCCATATTTTTCTCTAGTAACTCTCCGAAAAACCGCATCACAACCTTGCATAATTACCAACTGTTAGTCTCTTCAACATTCCCCATACATTTTCTATGGAAAAATAAATTCCTCCATTTTTATTTTTTTTTTCTATTCATCAAATAGACCTTCGGGTCCTGATCACTTCTTGTCAAGAAACCATTCTTCCATCTTATATACTTTCCGAGATATCGGCGAAATTCGTATGGCGGCCATTTTGAATCCGCCATTTTGAATTTTTTTTCAGCTCACTGCCAATTGGATGACGTTTCAAATGACATTTGGTCGAGCATCCCTCACCTATCTCCAATACCCTTGGCTGTGCTCTCACCCGTCTCCGAAATCCTCAATCATCAGCTCTCTCCATATTTTTGTTCTTAATGAATTTTTCCCCTCTATACGAAAAGATCAGTAAAAAAAAAATTTTTCATACAAAATTGTTCAGGAGAGGTGATCAATGAGTCAGTGAATCAGCACGAGCAGCTATATATATAGTAATGTGTTGTAATAAATCAATTTATCTTGTTATATTGTAATGCTCAAGTGTTGTTGGCGGAACCGATAAAATAAAATAAAATAAAAAAAATAAAAACAGTTTTAGGAAGCCCGAATGTTACTTCTAGGTGGAGGAGGTGGTGTAGGTAGGTATCTAAGAACAATAATGTTCTTTGTCAAACAATAGATGACGCGTTTGATAGATTGACACCGAATAGTGGACAATGCTGGTGGATTATGGGTGGATTACAAGACATTTACAGGACCCATCAGTGTACGTCAAAATCCCAAACATTAATTAAAAAAAAAGATTCAGACACATTTTAATGGGATCGTACATACGTAGTTTTGTTAAATTTTTTACATCTGCGCGAGATGCGAGAATCTCAAAATGCAGCACAATTAATTAATAAGTATACATAATTACAAGTTTTTGCGTAATTCGTCAGTCATTTAGCGTCTTCCTTCACCCAGCTGAATTTTCGTGACGGTCATTCAAAGAACGGATCGGGCGAACCGAGCGTGAAGGGCGTCAGGCAACATTTACCTCCGTTACAGAAATTACGTCTGCGTAGAGTTGCCAAACCAGCGGATTTTCCGAGACGTCCTAGATTTAGATTTTAGACACATTCCGTTCACCAGCACAACGTACGAGCTTTTCATTACACAATGTGTGGTACGCTTATGGAATCAAATTCAATAAAATGTATGTGGATGACATAATAATATTATATCTGATATTAAATAAAAAAACATATCACATGACCTCCACGCAGACAACTATCATTTCCATACCATTTCACCGCATTTTCAGGCCCCTATAATAGAAGTATTCAAAAAATTGAATTCTTCTATTATAGGGGCCTGAAGATGCGGTGAAATGGTTCTAGTAAAGGATGGTACGGCAGTGTTTGCTTCGCGCTCGACTTGGCGGGAGCACTACCGTGCTCCCCAAAAAGTGTACCATAGTCCATAGGCGACTTTGAAAATTGGAATACATCATAAGCCAGGCTACGGCTATACAGCTGGTGAACTGTTAAGTTCAACGTACTCGTAATAAATATTCTCCGACTTTTAATTCCATGCAGTAAAATTACGTTTTAACTGTCATTTGGTAAATAAAATTAACAAAAAAATTATACAATCAAAGAATTTCTCAAAAATATGATTTTGATTTGAAAGTAACTTTTCTCATGTGATATATTTTAAGTTATTTTGGTGAAGTAAGAGGATTAGTGGTTTAAAAAAAAACTAAACATTTTACTGCATAGAATTAAAAGTCTGAGTACCTTTAATTTGTTTGGTGCGAAATAACATACTTACTTAGTTTCAAAATGCTATAGTGTACATGATTCATATTTTTAAAATGCAATTTTATTAATTTCCTATTGGTGCTTGATGACATCTTCAAATAAAATCTACATTGAAATTAAGTTCGAGCACAAGGAAAGTTGATTCATAACAAGAGGTTTACCTTGATATTTTTCCTGTCTGAACCGACATGATAGATAAAAACAAAAACAGATGTGACAAAAAAGTTCGCATTCGTCTGAGAAAGGCAGAGTGGTCCGAAAATAAATCCCTGTTTCTCCTTGTAGTTGGTGAGCCTACTCTACCTACTGAACTGCTACTGTCTGTTCGCCTGAAGGAGTCTGCTTCATTGTACTCGTAGACCCAGTTGTAGGTGTACCTACCTGTCATTGTATTTATATTTTATAGGCAGCCCGCAGCCGTCTATCTATAATTAGTATCTGCTCTCAAAACTGTGAAGGCTGCCAATTGGCATATGAATAGGTCAAAAGTGACTATTGTCCAGAAGAAAACCGTAAAAAGGCAACCCTTTTTTACGGTTTTTTAAGAGACAGATCTGCAATGTCCTTCGCAATGTCGAACACTTATTCCATATCTAAATGGAATGAAAATATAAAAAGAGGTATCTATGACATTGCCGATCGATTAGGCTGCTGATGGTATACCTCTGGTCCTCCTATGTTTATCTCGTCATTCCAAATTGCTTTCCTTATTTAAATACCTATAATTCGACCTATAAAGGTGAAGGCCGTTTCAATTTCTTTGTCACTTTTCTTTTATTTGTCTGTAGGAAAATATGATAACTGAGCTATGATGAGGTAACCTTCATAAAACAATGTTGAAAGTGAAACCTGCCGAGAAAACAGTCGGGAGGTTTCATTTAAAAGTGAAATAGAAAATTCTTTTGTGAGAAGCGGCACAAAGGCTTTCATATTTTCTTATAATTTATTTTTCATTACAACTAAATGAAAATATTTTGGATATTTTTAACCTTCATTACAAAGTTAATTACAAAGTATTTCTATATCACAGTATAGTATTTTATATCAGTCGAATATTCACATAACATTGAGTTATATTATTTATCTTTTTTATATAAATACAATACATGATGAACATAAGTAGGTACAATATATTTTTAAGCAAATTGCGTGCACGGAGAGTGTGATATTTGGCATATATCATCAAACAAATCATAATAACTATCGATTTTCGCCTAATGGGCGTGATGACTACAAGTATTACCTCTGGTTATCCACAATGGGAATATCAGGGGATATTCCCACTCTGAACAACCAAGGATTAGTAGTAGCTTTCAATCTTTTAGTGATAAGTGAGTTATGAGTACTTAAATGTTGCCGTCACATAATATCATCTGTGGCCTGTGGTCAATGACGAAATACTGGACGCTAAGAAGACGGTAAAGATGTGACGTAAGTACTCGTTTGTTGAAGCCTAAAATTTCTCAAATAAGTATAGCGTCGCGCTTCATACATTCCGGCACCGCTGACGGCACATACCGCTGTCGGTCGCATACATTAGCGCCATTGTACAGTTTTGACAACTAAAATTATATGGCAGACATTGATTAAACATATTAAAGGATTTAATCCATGGCCGACAGACAGAAAGACATCAAACAACGAATTTCTAAAGTAATAAGGGTTCCGTTTTTATCATTTTGGTACGGAATCCAAAAAAGATTCGTATTCGTACAATAATAGTAGTTTATGAAACTGATGCATAATGGGGGGTATTAAAACATGAGTGTGAGTTTAAAAAACGAGCCGCAGGCGAGTTTTTTAATAGTATCACACGAGTGTTTTAATACCTACCGTCAAACTAGCCAACTTTGCCCGGTTTTTTTGAGAAAATCGAAGAAATCTCAACTTTTTTCTATAGGAACTAAAGTAAATTTTTAATTTCATAGAACTAAAATGATCATACGCATGCATTAGCTATGTAATGTTTTTGATAAATTAAAATTTTAATCTACTAGACTTTCTAGACTTTTGGCCAACATTGCCCACATAGATTTTTCACGCAAATATGAATCTTAAAAATACGTTAAAAATACCTCGACTACAATTAAAGGCAATCTTGGCATAGATTCCAAAATTTTACTTCTAGTATAAATATTTTACTAGATATTTTAGTAATTAGATGGGTGGGCAATGTTACCTAGCGATTATTTCTCTTTTCCATACAAGCCTCATCAAGAAGTTTTAAATCTTAAGGGTTGTCACATTACATTAAAATAATCCAATAATTTTCACACATTTCTATTTGAGGGTCTTAATTAAGGCTCTTGCATGCATATATAAATATATAATAAAAAACTGGAAACTCAAAATTAAAAGTTTATTAAAAGTTTTATAATAATTAGTGGTTCCAAAAAAAATTGTATTTTTTTTATTCGCTATTTTAAAACTACACCATCAATATTGTAGGATCCTCGGGATTCTATTTCACGTCTTGATTTCCTTTATCTGATTCTGGACTTATGTTTGTTTTTCTGAAATATAAAATAACAATAAAATGAAAGGGAAGAAAGTTGTATAATAAGGTGAAGATGATGAAAAGATGAATCTGCTCTCTATCATCTAAATATAATATGAAAAAAGTAATACAGATCTCAAAGCACTGGACGGATAGGGCTCAAATTTGGTATGCAGATAGCTATTATGATGTAGATATCCACTAATAAGAAATATAATAGAAGATAGTAAGAAAGGTTTCAACCCCCGAGGTATTAAAATTTAAGGGTTAGAATTGCGTGTAGTCTACGCGGAAGAAGTCGCGGTTATAAGCTAATAAAATATAATATAATAAAGTAGCTTGTGAATAGCCTAGCTTTCTATTCGTAAGGGTAAAATTATCTTCTACAATCGAATCTATTATTATTATATATTACGAATTATCTTCTACATAATATAATGTCACAAACTTCGCCTCGTTATAATATACTACTTAAAAAATTCAATTGGATTTAAAAAATCAAATATACAACGTGTGTTTCCAATAACAGGTTTTAGGACTTTGTTTTTGTGATTTAACGTCAACACACTATACGTCATGTTGTTGGTAAGTACGTCTTGTAACAAAATATCTAAATTTGACAACCCTGACTACTTTTTGAGAGCGGGCAATGTTGACACGTATGAGTTTGATAAGTTTAGGGTAACTTTGCCCATCGCCAGAACTTTCGATTTATAAAGCCTGGAACACTGGAACTGTAATCAAAATACTTAAAAAAAAGTACAATTGTGATTATATTTGACATTAGCTTACTTGCATTTCCGCCATGATGAGAACTCCACAACTACTTTACTCAAAAAATTTGCCCGCAAAAACAGGCACCGCTCTCGACACGTCGTACAGGCTACTGAATTAATTTAGGAATGAATGCGAAATGTGGTGGTGTCACAAATATAGTCTAATTTCCAACCAAGTAATAAATGTTGCCATAAAACTAATATATTTTCCCATGTTTGCGTATTTGCTTATAACTTGCTTTTTGGGCAAAGAATCACTGACTGGCAAAGTTGGCTAGTTTGACGGTAATTATGTAGAGTTTCATACACTACTTTATCTACGCTCAAATTATCATAAATCCAAACCATAAAATCTTGCTAAAGTTTGTCGTAAATCCTTCACTTTGTTGGTAAAAGATTGTGGGTCATTTTTGTTGCAATTAGTAAAATGTCAGGTGGAGTTAAATTTTCTTTAGTACGTTTCACTGCTAGACATTTTTCCGCGCTAAGTTTTGACTAAGTAACAAAAATAACACATTGAAATGTTAAAAGTTAGGTATGGCGCCAAAATTCAGTTGCAAACTGCGTATAGTCTGTTAAAAAAGTCACGAAACAAAAAAGAGTAGAAAAATATTTATACAAGTCAGATAAACTATATTTTTAGTGGATAATCAAATAATCAAAAATTATACATAATTCTTTTGAATATTCTGTATGAACACACTTTTTAATCAGTCATATAAGGCAGGGAAAAATTATTGTTTCCGTGAATTAATTGTTGTCTATGGTCGATCATGACTACCAACTAAATGCTGTCTGTGGACTCCTTATATAAAAAAAAAAAAAACAAAATTGAGCTCTTAGCTCGTTGTTGGCTCTACAACTACTCTCTTTTGGCTATGACGACCACAGAGAAAAGAAAGTTATTCCCTGGTATGTGATGACGACACACAAAAATACAGGAACCCAGAGCCGCGTATCGTAATAGAAATTATTCAACTATCTAGAGATATTTCCATAGTACAGCGATGTTATAATGAATAACTTTTTAATAATTATAGAAGTCTGTGAATAAAGTAGGTCAATATGTGACACATTTTGATTTCATAATTCGAACTTTAAGCAATGAGCGTAGATAAAACACGTTACGTAGACCAAGCCTCCTGCCTGATAAAGTTAAATCTGTTCATACTCGTACATAAGCGCGTCACGATTGAAATATTTCGCGATGACGTTCAAGGTGCATGCAGGCGTAAGGCGAGCGGCAGACTGTGCAGCAGACTGTTAGACGGCAGACGAGATGCTATTACGTGACGTCACAGGCGACATTGTAGAGGACGGCGATGGAACGGCGAGCCCATTATGTAAGCGCGCGTCAATTAACAATTAGGCGACGAATTCGACTCGCCATTGTTCGTTTATTGTCCCACATTACGAGTAAGTACATCGGGTCAGGTGCAGCGAGTAGCGATGACGAGAGAAAAATACTACGGTCACGTGATTTTTGGGTGGCAATAATATAGGAAAACTGTCTCCATTTAACCGGTGCCAAATATGTTAAGATAAAAGATTCAAATCATTTATTTCATATTGGCCACTACTTGTTAGCACTTATGAATGTTAGTTTTGGCACCGACGGCGTCAATAGTAAGCCAGTATTGTCTATAGACCGCGGTTCCCTTCACAGATCACTACCTTGTCAAAAGTCTGGATGCACGTCCATGGAGACCGTTTCCGCCATTTTGTGGCGTGTTAGTGGGAAATTTCGACAGGCGACAGGCTCCATTATTTTCTTGTATGAAAAGCTTTGCGTAAAATGTTCTGATGGCCATATCCTCAGGTTCCTTATCGGTGCATTTTTTTAAATATTTTTATAGTCAACGCGAGCAAACGAACGGGCGGGTCACCTGATTGTAAGCCATCATCGCCGCCCATAGACATTTGCAGCACCAGAGCAACCGCAAGTGCATTGCTTAGGAAGCAATTAGTTTATCCGCCCCTTGAATAACCCCATGTTATAGTTTTGAGGGAACACTCTTGCTGGTAGCTGGTTCCATAGTCTGCATGGGCGTGGAAAGAAGGATCTGGTATACCGGGTGGTCGTAGATTTACGAGCCATCCGGGTGGTATGGATGGAACATATGTTTCTACACCGGAGTGGCACAAAGAAGGAGGAATCACTTCAAACAGCTCTTCAGACCACTCTCCATTGAACAACCGATAGAACACACATAGAGAGCTGACGTCTCCACGCTGATCTAAATGCTCCAGCTTGATACTGAGACTGGGCTCGCCAACAAGTAGTGCAGCCTGCCTCTGGATCCGGTCAAAAGCATTGCATTGCATTTGAAGCAAACCACTTCGTGTGACCAGGGCAACGTGACGGGGAACTCCATGTTTCTCCATGGCCCCGGGCGGCGTGAGGGACCGCATGAGTCACCGAGCCGCAGCCGACGGAAATGAGTCCTTCCTCCGCGCTATCGGCCGGCACTTTTGTTAAATTAAAATGGATGAGGTTTAAAGTGGAGCGGCCGTAACTAACGGTTGGCGCGCCGTCTGTCCGCGATTACGACAATCTGCGCCTCGGCAAAAAATAGGACGGCGCGACGCGTGGGGTCGCTCGACTCCCCCAACCGCCGCTGCAGAGCTCAGGCGGCTCCCGGCTCCCGGCTCCCGGCAGCGACGCGCCCGGCCGCACTCGACCTATTAAGGAATTTAGCCCAAATAACCGGCCAAACACTTTTTCACTTGACTCTTCATAACCATTTGCCATCTTGATACGTTAGCCAATCGCTAACCAGTGAAAAATAAATTCAACCAAATTCTTTAACCGCAAAATTCCAAATGGAATTGGAAAGCTACGATGATGATTTACAGAATGTTGAATCAGGAAAGTGTATCAGAAGCCTATTCCAGGATGCCTCGTATAATGAGAATTCTTTGAGGCTTCTACGAGTAAAAACGATAAAATGTTTTTCACTTTTTTCATGTCGCCGACGGAGACTCGTAATGTAAGGTTGGTGACATAAAGTTCACATTTTGTCGCTATTTGATCTATTGCCTGTACACGAAATACATGACAGCCACCGTAACTACAGTGCGACAAGGCTATCTTGGCGCGTGGCCAAAATCGGAACTAACGCCGCTTACTTGTGCTACTGTTTGATAATTCTGTTCTCTGTTGGTATAATTATCACCATTGTCGTTGATTGTAGGGTGTGTTGTTTTTGCTTAATATTATCTATCTATACTTACTTATAATAAAACTGTAAAGGGTCGAATTCTGTACATTGAAGATATTTTGAAAATTTTTGTTGGAGGACACTATTTAGTCGATACTGAAGCCAAAACTGTAATTTGTTTAATTTTTGTCTGTCTGTCTGTCTGTCTGTCTGTCTGTCTGTCTGTCTGTCTGTCTGTTTCACGACCGGGCATCACGGCTAATCCGCTGGATGGATTTAAATGAAACTTGACATGATTATAGTTCATACCCCGAGGTAGGACATAGGATACTTTTTGTCCCGAAATTCATCATGGTTTCCCTGGAAGACGGCATCAAAGTCCAAACGTTTTTTAGTTATAATTCATTAACGCGTTGTCCGATTCCATTCATTCTTTTTTTGTTAGAAAGGAGGTTCTTTAAAGATTATTCCATACAAATCTTATCATCATCACTTTTGTAGTTCAGAAATTACAGACATCAGAACCTTTAAGTTCAAGTAGGTAGGTGACTTGAAACTCGGAATGCACAAAGAACCTAGGGCTTGGACGTAGGGCTCAAGTAAGACTGGAGTACCCTTACAGCCGTAAATAAATAGGCTTAGCAGGAGATTTTGTATGATTTAAAATTTTTCACTTTTAGGGTGAACAAAAATCATGTAACTGGCGTTATCGCTACGTTATACCGTATAGCGCCATCTCTACAATTTATGTGGAACTTGAATGTAAAACTCTGAGATAGGTACTACCGAATTTTTTTGAATAGAAATTAACTGTCATGTTATTTACTGTTTCCTGACTTTATATTAAGATGACACTGTTAAGACATGAACAGATTTAAACTTTATCATCCGCAATATGGAAAGAGTAAGATAATGGTTCACAAATATTTTTAACTCTTAGGTCTTATCGATCCTAACCGACTGACTGTCATCCAAGGTCTTTTTATACGTAAGGAAATATATAGCCATTGCCCATTCTGATGTTTTGGATTGTATTGAGATGAAGCAAAGATTTTTAAAAGACTCTTATATTATGTTGGGCTGGGGAATATTGTTAGTAGAGTAATTTATCCCAGTGGTACCTACTCGGCCGAACTCTGAAAGAAGAGTTCTACCACCAGTACCTACAACTTTTCACATGGTTTAATAATTTTTGACATATTTCGTGGTTTCAGAATAAAAATCATAATGAAAAGGACGATTTTAACTGTCGATATTTCGATACATTGGTACAAGTCGTGGTCACGTAGTGACCACGACCTGTGCCACTGGGTCGAAATATCGACAGTTAAAATCGTCGTTTTGATCTTTCAACTACGTATTAATGAAACTATATATTATTATTAAGAAAAAGGAGTTTTCAAAATCACCACAAGATAACCCGTGCAAAGTAAGAACAGGTTTCTGTACAACGTCACACCAGAATCCCGCGAAAAATCAAGGAATTCCAGTAGGAAGGTATATTATGTAAAAAAATCGTAATTCACGCGGGCGGAGCCGCGGGCAACAGCTAGTCTAAAATAAAACTAAAAATTAAATTAAATTGAGGAGATTTTTATTTTCTAGCTGCGTCCCTAAAATGCCCTCCTGACAATGTCATTCAAGTGCCAAGAGAGCCTTGTCGGACTGTATGAGTTCGTAGATACCTACTAGATACATAAGCACTCCCTCAATTTGTAGAAACAAATATGCGACACTCAAAAATATAAAAGTACTTATATTCGTGTCTGAATAACTTCGGTAGGTTCTTTCAGGGCCTCAAGGGAGGGAGTTTCGAAAAGCACGAGTATTACGTAATCTGGATTTACATATTGAAAACCTTATTATGTAGATAAGCTCTGCAGCCCTTATAGTAGGCGGCATTCAAAGCCAGACATACCTAAAATTTCAATAAAACCTTCGCACTGTGTACCTGGATAAAAGATCTTGTGTTAAAAAAGGATTGAAACTTTTGTATAATTCTGTGAGATATCATAGATTCATTGTACACTAGCCCACCCACACCAGCAGCTTCCCTGTGGTGACCCCTGAAAATGTTTAAAGATTAAAAAATATATATTATTGTTTAGTACTACTAGGATTATGACGACCGAATGACGTAGGGGTAGAGAACCTGCCGTCTGCGTCGGGGGTCGTGGGTTCGATTCCCACTACTGAATTGGGAAATTATAAAATAAAATCTATAATAAATTTCTTTATAAATAAAAAATATTTATTATTATTTATAAATAACTCTTTATATATTATTTTATATCTATTCTTTATAAATAACTCATCACACAAATTTACTAAATGTTTGTGTGATGAGCATGAATGTTTTCCAGTGTCTGTTATCTTATCCCCATAACACAAGCTACCGCTTACTTTGGGGCTAGATTCCGATGTGTTTAATGATCTTATAAAAATTTTTGTACAAAATATAACGCGTGGGTCTTATCTTTAGTACAAAAGTCGTGTGTATTTAAATAGCGAAAGCCTTATAAACGGCTTCTGCTCTTCATTTAAAAAAGGCGTTGTGAAAAATACGTAAAATACTCTTCCTCAATTGTGATTTTACCTAAAAATGGGTATCATAATGTCTAAAAAAAAAGACTATGTTATTCGGCTAGAAATTGTAAAATGTAATTTTATTGATAACTAAGTATACAATATACCATAATAGTTTTGCAACTAAACATTGACTTTGCGATTTAAATATTAACTTGTCTACAGAAAATAATTAAAGTTTCATTAGTTCGTGAACAGAAAGTAATAAAATAATTAAAGTCATTTATCTGTACATTAGTTGAACTCGTATAAATAGCAGTCTCGATATAAATTTCCATAATGCAATTCGTCTAGACTCTAGACCGAAGTGCTAGGCTAGAACACCGTCT
This sequence comes from Coenonympha glycerion, assembly GCA_963855885.1. Lineage (NCBI taxonomy): Eukaryota > Metazoa > Arthropoda > Insecta > Lepidoptera > Nymphalidae > Coenonympha > Coenonympha glycerion. The sequence continues at coordinate 9,144,178 of OY979636.1, read as the reverse complement.
GGAGGTGAAGCGAATAATAGTTGCAGAGCGCTGCACTTTGTACCTACGCCCGCGCCGCCCGCCCAGAGCCGCGCCGTGCAGGCCGCTTCGGCCCTTCGCACATGGTTTTTTTTTTAATTTATTTAATGTTCCAAAGCATTACATATAGGTACAAAAATATATCTCATGCACTAACAAACCACTAAAGTTTACAGTAAGTGCACATAATCTGACATCTGTTATTTACAGTTTTTTATAAAAAAGTTTTTCAGTTTTTTACATATGTTTTTTGGAGTTAATCCATCCTTAACTTTCGTAAGCGTAAGCGTCGCGTACGACGAGAGCAGTACGAGCACGAACATTTTCAAAGATGTCCGCAGACGAAGCGGTGTTGCAGCGAATTCTAGGAGCCGTAATAGTCATTATATTCGTAGCGTCAGAATGATACGCAGCTACGCTTATGTTTAAGAGCCGTGTGCGAAGGGGTTTCCACTGCCACACGCACATAGTAGGTACAATGAAAGCTTAGAACGACATGGTTGGGTGAGTATACACCGTTTTGTTTTACGAGAGAATTTTTAATTTCATCTCAAGCAGAGTAATAAGGGTAACAAGTATTTGAAAAAACGACTCGAATTTTTATTTTGGCTTATTATTAGGTACAGGGATAATCGAAAACGAACACAGATACTGAATTCTTGGCATTCTAGTATCTTTATTGATCCGAATCAGCACATATAGTACCACTTAGTATTTGTAGTAAATGAGCTTTCAGTTAATTTAAGTTATTTACGTCTTTAATTTATACAGGTTTTATTTATATCAAAAACAATAATTATATAAGCCCTTTACGGGATTACGTTGGGGCGTAGACCAACATTCCGCCACCTATGACCCTATTTCTTATAGAAACAAATAAAGCTACAGGTATTATATACTTAATAATAGACATATATACCTTGGACAGGGCGGACGGCGCAAAAAAATGTCGCCAAAAATGCCCGTGTTGCTCAAAATCGGTGCCAAAATGCTTGTTTTGTAAGGCCACGAAATAGGTTTAAGTAAACCAAGGGACCAATTTTGATGAAATTCGGTACATGAATAGACCAGAGCTTGGGAAAGGACACAGGCAGGTTTTATTCCGAATCCCGAAACGGTTCCCGTGTGATTTCGAAAAATCCAAAACTCGCTATAGTAATTAATATATATATAGCTGCTTGTGCTGATTCACTGACTGACTGACTCATTGATCACCTCTCCTGAACAATTTTGTATGAAAAAAAAATTTTTTAAGGATCATGTCGTATAGAAGGAAAAAATTCATTCAGAACAAAAATATGGAGAGAGCTGATGATTGAGGATATCGAAGACGGATGAAGAGCACAGCCAAGGGTATTGCAGATAGGTGGGGGGTGTTCGACCAAATGTCATTTGAAATGTCATCCAACTGCCAGTGAGCTGAAAAAAAATTCAAAATGGCGGATTCAAAATGGCTGCCATACGAATTTCGCCGATATCTCGGAAAGTATAAAAGATGGAAGAATGGTTTCTTGACAAGAAGTGATCAGGATCCGAAGGTCTATTTGATGGATAGAAAAAAAAATTCAAAATGGCGGAATTTATTTTTCCATAGAAAATGTATGGGGAATGTTGAAGAAACTAACAGTTGGTAATTATGCAAGGTTGTGATGCGGTTTTTCAGAGATTTACTAGAGAAAAATATGAAGAGAGCTGATGATTGAGGGTTTCGGAGACGGGTGAAGAGCACAGCCAGGGTACCGAAGATAGGTGGGGGGTGCTCGACCAAATGTAACTCGAAACGTCATCCAATTGGCAGTTAGCTGAAAAAAAATTCAAAATGGCAGATTCAAGATGGCCGCCATACAAATTTGGTGTTTTTCTATCTCGGAAAGTATAAAAGATCACGTCTTGCAAAGAAACGACTCTCTTAGTCGTTTCTTTGCAAGACGTGATTAGAATCTCAAGGTCTACGGGATGAATGAAAAAAAATTTGTGGTTGAATTTATTTTTCCATGGAAAATGTGAATGCTACAATAAACAAGGCCAATGAAAAACTATGAAAAGTATGAGAAGAGATGATGGTCTACATTTGGATGATGATTGAGGAACACGGTCATGGATTTAAAGATAGTTAAGGGCTGTTTGAATAAAAAAATACACTGAACCTCATCCGATGAGGTTCAGTGTATTTTTTATTGAAACAGCCCTTAACTATCTTTAAATCCATGACCGTGCTCCGAGGTAATTTTTTTAGCCCACTGCCAATCGGATTGATCGGCGATTGAGATGAAGGCGATTCTTTTATAGGAGGGAAGACAGCCCGCGGGCCACATGTGGCCCGCGCTCCCACGCGCCCTACTAGTTAATATATATATAGCTGCTTGTGCTGATTCACTCACTGACTCATTGATCACCTCTCCTGAACAATTTTGTATGAAAATTTTTTTTTTCAATGACCATTCCGTATAGAAGGGAAAAAATCATTAAGAACAAAAATATGGAGAGAGCTGATGATTGAGGATTTCGAAGACGGGTCAAGGGCACAGCCAGGGTATTGGAGATAGGTGGGGGGTGCTCGACCAAATGTCATTTGAAACGTCATCCAATTGGCAGTGAGTTGAAAAAAAATTCAAAATGGCGGATTCAAAATGGCCGCCATACGAATTTCGCCGATATCTCGGAAAGTATAAAAGATGGAAGAATGGTTTCTTGACAAGAAGTGATCAGGACCCGAAGGTCTATTCGATGGGTAGAAAAAAAATTCAAAAATGACGGAATTTATTTTTCCATAGAAAATGTATGGGAAAAGATGACTGAGGGTTGCGATACCTTTATAGGCGGGAAGACAGCACGCGGGCCACATGTGGCCCGCGCCCCCACGCGCCCTACTAGTATAATATATTACTATAGCGAGTTTTGCTATATATATTAAATATATAGTAAAGATTATTAGAGCTTTCTTTGAAGGTAGGTATCTGACGACCTCCCTGGCGCAGGGGACGCGCGCTCGGATGCGAGTGGGAAGTCGCGAGTTCGATTCCCGCCACGCCCATTTTGGAATTTTATAATGTCGAAATTGGTTCAGGTCTGGTCTGGTTGGAGGCTACGGCCGTGGCTAGTTACCACCCTACCAGCAAAGACGTGCCGCCAAGCGATTCAGAGTTCCGGTGCGATTCTGTGTAGAAACCGTTGGAGTGACTGACCCCTTCCAAGTTAGTACGTTAACATCTTCGGCGGTATCATCACTTACCGTCAGGTGAGATCGCAGTCAAGTACTACCTTGTATAGTGTAAAAAAAACAAAAAAAGGTTGAAAGTTTAGAAAAGAGACTATTAATCCCGGGAAAATTCACGTTTCCCACGAGATTAGAAAAACCCAAAAATCGGAGCCGCGGGCAGTAGCTAGATTAAAGTATACGAGTATACTGTATTGTGTTGCAAAACAATATAAAATTGGAGGAGGCGCGTTGGTTATTTGCTTAGTCTAGACTTTGCGCTAGAGGACAACAAGCGAGGCATGCGAACGTCTGGAGGTGAGATGAAGGCCTCGCTGCTGCCTTTGAAATGCATCGCCGCTCACTCAGCACTGAGTCTATACGTCTGTACCTACCGAAATACGATGACATTGTAAGATAAATAAAAAAGCCAAGTCCGAGTTGAACTCGCGTAACGAGGGTTTCACACACTGATATCTCTGGATTCATGATTCCATACGTTTGACAGTTCATTTTTTGTGTCGATTTGACATTTGTTGGAAGTGGACCGTCGTTTTGAATGTCATTTGATTTTAGTTCCATAGATGCTCACGCCAGGTTACGCAACAATCAGCGCCAAAATGGCGAGAATCAAGTATCTTCATTTTTACTTTGACAGTCAGCTAACCAGAGTATATAGAATATACCGAGATCAGTGGTATTATATATCGAGATCAGTGGTTTCACACTACATAAGAAGTGACGGTACGAATTTCTTTTGGTGATGCCTATACAATGTACCTACATTAATTTCTATTATGCATAATAATAATAATTAGGTAGGTACCTACCTAGTAGGTAATTTGATTGGTAAACTTCGGAAGTTTTGATACGAGGTTAACATTTAGGATTTAATCATTAAAAAGTTCATTTAGGTTTAACCTGTCGTTCTAGTAGCAACTGAAACCTCACTTATGAATACGTTGGTGGGTGCCGACAGGCATCATTGCGTAAGACTTTCACAGAATACTGTTTAATTTTGAAAGTAATTGTTGTCTTTATAGCTTGACGTGCAGGGGTCTGATTGTGTAGGAAAAAAAATATTCATCGTTATCGCAATCGTTGGCAAATTCCGCCCCCAGATTGGCCGACGAAAATCAGGGAACTAATCAGCGGGAAGAACTTGTAAACGATTACGATAACGATGAATACGATTTTTTTACACAATCTAGGGACAGGTCACAAAAAACCGCTTAAAAATGTGTGTTTTAAAAACACGCACAACACTCACACTTGTTGTTATGATTGAATATTTTTACTATTTTTTCTCTATTCAAGGACTTTCCCATATTTTGTTGTACTGTTCTTCCTACACTACACTTGTATTTGTATCCTTCATCTGTGCCTTCTGACTATATTATATAATCCATTCGCAGGTTTCTAAGGCGATAGCACTGATTACTAACCTCAAGATATGGCCATCCGAATGATTTACGTAAACCTTTTTCAAACAAGCAAACTGTAGCGCACATTGTCAAAATACTATAGTTGGCCGCTGAGCTTACTATCCCTTAAACAGATTTTGTCCGTTCCATAGGACGTATCAATAAAACGCACACAACTTAAATTTGAACTAACTCTCGTGCGATTCGTGTGGTACGTAACGTTAATTAGGCTATCCCTTTCCATCTTTAGTAGCGAGAAAAGGCAAGCACTAGACCAGTGACGCGCACATGTCATTCGAAAAATTGTAACGACTGAAACTTTTTGTGCTCTTCATTAAAAAAAATGGTAAAGTAAGTATTTCTTCGTTTTACGCTATTATTATTTCTTTATAGCATTAAATAATAGTCACATTATATCCTAAAGCAGTTATTTTGCTAAAATTGTTCACAATTTTGTGTTGCTACGTGAAGAAATCTAAGTGTCACTTGAAACGGACATTGCCTGTAATCCCTTCAAAGTTGTAATTTTTTGTTTGTCACTTAAAACGGACGTTGCATGTAATCGCTTAGAAGATGTGCTCTATATGTTTGTCAATTATAACGGACAATGCCCACCACTCGAATCCATAATATTTACTGTTTATTGAATAAAATCTTACCCCTTTTTTCACCTTTTGTTATTTTTTTTCAGTAATATGGCGGGAAAAAATTGGAGAGCGAAGAAAATTCTTACACTTGTACCTCCATTAGACTCAGAAGATTCTGATTTGGAATCTGAAGACGATGAGGAAAGAAGAATAGAAGCACGTGAGTTTTTTCTCAATGCTGGTAGTGATTCATCACCAACCTCATCACCTGTGAGATATGTTTCTCCTGGCGTTTACGACTTACTTGACGATCTTAGCGACTGCGATGACATAGATAATGAAAGAGGTACTTCTAGGCGCAACGAAGATATCAGTGACACCTCTGTTAGTCAAACCACACAGTCATTAAATACAGAATCTTCACCACTCGTAGCTATCTCTTCAAATCTACCACCATGCTATGTACCGGAAACACCGTCGACGAGTTCTGTATTATCACCATTTACACCAAGAGTAAGAACACGCCGTACCAAAGAAACAGCAAATATTGAGTCATCTCCAATGCCTCCACCGTCCATTTTACCTACCTGCTTGTAGAAAGCGCAAAATGAAACACCTTGAATTTTCTTTTAAGAAAACTAAGTACACTGGAGCCATCGAAGTAGATAGTGCCACTAGTTATGCAGAGCGATATGATACATTATCTCCCGAAGGATATTTCAAAAAATTCTTTAGCGATGATTTACTTCAATTTATTGTGGACATGACTAACCTGTATTCGGTACAACAAACTGGTAGATCTATATGTGTATCAAAAAAAGAAATTGAAATATTACTTGGTATTGAGATAATTATGGGTATCGTTAGAATGCCGGCTATTGAAGATTATTGGAGCAATGATCTTAGATTTGAGCCCATTGCATCTGCTATGCCCATCAAGCGTTACAAATGTATCAAGCGCTATTTACATTTTTGCGACAATACAACTGTTGATCAGAGTGACAGCTACCACAAAGTTTCTACTGTGATAGAACACGTACGAAAGCAATGCCTCAAAATAGAGGAGGAAAGATCATTTGCTATCGATGAAATGATAATACCATACAAAGGCAAGAAGGCAGGTCATAGAAAGCAGTACATCCCTAAGAAACCACATAAGTGGGGCTTTAAATTTCTGGTTCGGGCCGGAACTTCGGGAATGGTCTACGATTTTTTTGCATACGATGGTTCAAATACATTTCAGAATATACAGTTCACAGAATGGGAAGAAGATTATCTTGGTATTGGGGGTAAAACAGTAGTGAGATTGTGTAAAACTATATCTAACCCCACTCTATGTACAGTGTACTTCGATAACTGGTTTACTTCGTTAGAATTGCTTTACTACTTGCGGAATGAATGGGGAATATTGTCCTTGGGCACCATACGAAAAGATCGACTGCGAAATTGTTGTGTGAGCAGTGATAAGGTAATGAAGAAGAAGGGCCGAGGAGCATACGAAGTAGTGTGTGATAATGACAAAAAATTAGCTGTCACTAAATGGGTAGACAATCAATGCATTCACATTGCCAGTTCGTTCTGTGCAGAAAACCCAGTGACTACAATAGAAAGATATGATAAAAGAGAAAAGAAAAGAGTATCTGTGCCCTGCCCAAATGTTATTAAAGTATATAACACGCATATGGGAGGAGTAGACATCGCTGATATGTTGACTGCTCTGTACAGAATTCACATGAAGACAAGGCGCTGGTATATGTCGATATTTGCCCAGCTATTAGATATAGCCCTTAACAATAGCTGGTTGCTGCACCGACGTGACTGCTTGCAACTTTCAGAGAAAAAAATGCCACTGAAAAAGTTTCGCACGCAGATTGCTCTTGCGCTTATCAAGGTCAATGTGAAATCCCAACTCCAAAGAGTAACACTCGATTATGAATCTGATATGAATCTGATGATCACTAAGCCTTTCTTACCCCGGCCTATCAGTCAAGTGCGTTATGATTGCTACGATCATTTTGTTACATTTACTACACAGGGTCGTTGCCGTTTGTGTAAGAACGGGAAAACCACGATTTTGTGTAGTAAATGTAACCAGAGGCTTTGCTGCACACCGAAAAAAAATTGTTTCTTTTTATTCCATAAGGAAAAATAAAGAGTACTTTATGTTGAGTATTTTTTAGAGTAAAAGATTTTAGTTTTTTATTTAAGTTTATGATATTTACGTATGTTAAAATAATGTACGTTTAAAGTAAATGGTACCTGAATAATAATACTACCTCAAAACTAGTGATTGAATAAAGTTTTTGTTATTTTAACTATTTGTTTTCTAAGAAGTTAAGTCTTTAGTTAAATTGGCAATGTCCGTCCTGTGTGACTAGTGTCGAATACCAATTGTGTATAGATTAACTGGCAATGTCATTTATAAGTGACATGTGAAAAACCAATGAAAATACATATTTTCTTGAAAATTTTCACAGTATTTTTCTTTTTCATCCCTAATATGATATAAAAACAGAACTCAAACAAAAAATCAACGCGAGGAACATAGTGTGCCCATTTAAGGGCTATCGCGTGGCCTTATACTGTTGGTACTAATGACACCGATAAACTGGCGACATTTTTTCGTGTGGTTCGCCCTGTCTAGAGTAGATGTCAATTGACGATAGTCGATAAGTCATGATGGCGCTATAGCTGTGTACCTTTGAAGGTAGGGCCCTAGGGGGCATACAAACAAATATCTCCATGTTGAAGTTTACATTGTTCTTGGTTGAAATAATTATCCTAAAATAATTTCAACATAGCACAGGCCTATCGACTATTGTTGAACAGATAGAGCCTCGAATGAGGTTGGAATTCTGGATTGCTAATTAGCAGGTCTAGACGCGGGGGCGGGCGAAAAATATTCATTCATTGACAGATCATAGTATATTATCACGTTCAAAAAGTAGACTTTTTCATGTGCGTTCACCGTGCGATAAGTTATTATTTTTCGCACTAGCGCTTAAAAATTGAACTCTTATGGTGCGATTTCACACGTTCGTCTGTCTGTCTATCTATCAAAGTCGATTATTGAGAACAGTAAATAAATGGCCCAACAGCATTTGAATAAAAAAAAATATTTTTATTTAAAAAAGTAGTTTATTTTATTTAGGTACCTATCTATACGTTTCGAAATATTATTATTATCGCTAAAATTATTAATTTCATTTATAACTACACAAGATCAGAATCAGTAATACCTACTAAGTTTCGAATAATAAATCATGTCGGTGACTGCTACCTATTTGGCTAGTGTTTATGTATCAAACCTAGGTGCGGTCTAGACGCGGGGGCGGTTGAGCTAACGCACTTTATATTATTACGACCGCAACGAGAAAATTATACGACCTTTATGCTTCGCAGGTTTTGCTGAAATAGGTCACACTGTAACTTCACCTGTGGGCGTATTCTGTATCGTTCAGTTTGTTAGTTAGCAACTCTCACTGGGTTGTCAACTAAGAAATCGGAGGCAAAATCCTATTAAGTATTATATTCTTTTTGCACAAGTTAGCAACTACCAAGTTATGTTGACATGATACCATACCAACCTAAATTAGTAACTTAATGTGTAGAAATAATGCAAAAATAGGCATTTTGCTTCCGTTTAGTTAGTAAACAACCCAGTGAGGGTTGCTAACTAACAAACTGAACGATACAGAATCAGCCCACTGGTCTAATGTCTACGGCCTGCCCAGAAAATCTATACGGCGAATCTGATGCTCCAGCTCATATCTGCTCGCCACAGACTTGTATACTAAAGACAGGGCGAACAGCGCGAAAAAATGTCGCCAGTTTAAGGGAGCAATAATGACTATTTTGCACCCCCCCCCCAGACACATATAGATAAAAAAACCCAGCAAAAACATTTTCATGTAAAATGTTGCCAAGACGAGAACATGTGGCTCACACTATCAAAAAGTTATCAGATCTCATGTAGAGCAAGACTTCTAACTCTACACGCCCTAACTCTATAAATCCTAACTTTATAAACTCTACACTTTAGTCAAAATATTTTATGTCTTGGCTGTTTCGGTACCGTCACATGGGCGTAAAGTGAAGTGAATTTATTCACTGTTCAGTACTTTTCTAATAGAGTTTTGCAAGTGGCATAATGGACCATGCAAAATTCAAGAAATTTCACATTAAAATTAATTAATGGTATCACCATTGTTATGGGAAAAAACTTCCATTTATTAAAAATATCCTCTAAAGCAAAGGAACACACTTTTGCAAAGTGTGATGAAGTATTTGAAACCAATGCAGTTAGTAAAACCTAAGTGCAGTTTCTGAGGAGACTCAATACCTATCTAATAAATAATCGTTACTACAGAAACTAGGTATTGTATATCAGAAAAGTACAAAGTCAGTGAATAATATTTTTACTTTACACCCATGTGACAGTAACGAAACAGCCAAGACATAAAATATTTTGACTAAAGTGTAGAGTTTATAAAGTTAGGATTTATAGAGTTAGGGCGTGTAGAGTTAGAAGTCTTGCTCTACATGAGATCTGATAACTTTTTGATAGTGTGAGCCACATGTTCTCGTCTTGGCAACATTTTACATGAAAATGTTTTTGCTGGGATTTCACTTCTTTTTGTAAGTTGTTTACGACTATATTTTTTATTTGGTTAATTTCCTTTTCTTTGGTGTATTTCTTGAATATCATTGCAAGGGTATACAATTGTATGTCATCCCAGTTATCTACAACATGTCGCACAATAGCAGTCCTGACTTGCAACGCCACCTCAAAGTCAATTTTTTCAAACATTAAATATGTCAAGGAATGGAAGAGGCAGGAACCATCTCCCGGCATATGAACCACGCGATGATGGCGGGGTCCCAGTTCTACTTCTAGTGAAACTATTTCACAAGCCATTTTCAAACTAAGGAAATATAATACCTAATATTACCTACCTAATATTATTTACCTAACTATACCTAATTTTACTTATTTAGAAAACCTACCTAATAACGTAGATACTATATTACTTACTAAATTTATTTAAAAAACCAACCTTTACACCTAATAAACCGACTTCAAAAAAAGGAGGAGGTTCTCAATTCGTCGGAATCTTTTTTTTTATTTACCTATTTAAAAACCTACCTTATAACAATCTTATTAAATCAAAATAAAAACGTGTCTTGCGGCCTTCACTAAAACAACCCTTTACCTACTAAACTAAGAAATAACATTCAACAAAATCATAATACCACTAGACAAGACAATACAAGACAAGACAAGCACAAGACAAAACTATCAATCGATTTACATCATTACATGTGACGTAAACCACATCCGCGTAAAGGACTCGTATATACATTCTGTAAAATGAGAACTTACAGCGCGAGTTAACTTCGTATATACATTCTGTAAAATGAGAACTTACAGCGCGAGTTAACTCCGTACAGCGCCATCTGTCGAACGGTAGAGGAATGCGCACGGGCTATTAGCATAAATTAATGAAGTCTAAAAGGAAAACTATCACGGTTAAGTAACGAGTTAACGAGTATTGGCCTTAACTTATAAAATATACTTGAAAATAGTAAGAATTTCGTTATTATTCCATGGAAAATATTTATCAAATACAAGATGCATACCTACAGTGTCTATTATTTATACTTTATAATGTATGACTGCGCCTGGCCCTTTTTAGGGTTCCATACCAATTTTGTAAAAATGGAACCCTTATGGTGAGACTTTCTCCGTCCGTCCGTCCGTCCGTCCGTCCGTCCGTCCGTCTGTCACACTCGATTATTTCAGTAACTATTCAAGCTATCGACTTGAAATTTAGAATAGTTATAGGTAATAGTGACGCGACGTCATAACAAAAGTAAAAATTTGAAAATTGTTTTTATTTTTATTTAAAAAGGGGGGAAAACCGGGTCGAAAATTTTTCAAAATGAGATAATAATATTGAGTGGGGTATCATATGAAAGGGCCTTACTTGTGTATACTAAAACTAATTTTTATTTATTTTTATGCCTAATAGTTTTTGATTTATTGGCCAAACTGTCGAAAAAAATACCGTTCCCCCCCCCCTTATCTCCGAAGTTTACCAAACGAAAAATCTGAAATAATTACGATCAATAAGCATTAACGTATATTTTACAGGAAAAATAAAATCAACTCTCTAACTATTATACTTTTTTAGATAATAACAATAAACCGGCAAAAACAAAGTTATGTTTGCGGTTTGCCAACAAAACTACCTACATGTAAATTATACTCTTAAATTCATGAACCAAAGTGATTCTTCAAATGTTTAACTTCTTTTATGGTATGGAACCCTCGGTGCGCGAGTCCGACTCGCACTTGGCCGGTTTTTTTTTAGAGTTCTACTCGTATATTACCTAAAATGTTAAAAATGCAAACTTTATGTTGAGACTTCCTCCGTCCGTCCGTCCGTCCGTCTATCACAAACAATAGAATATTTCAGCAACTACCTACCTACTTACGCTATCTACATGGAAATAGATGTCGGCGTTAATGGCCCAAGGTCATTGCAAAATCACCCGGAGCAATATTTCAAGAACAAAATTCCCAGCTCTGAACTTGCAAGTCTTTCTATACGGGCATGGGCATTGGGCATAATTAATATCATTTTTGAAAATACCTACTCGCTTGCGCTAAGTCACTGGACGATTTTTTTTAATAATCCACACGTGCGTTTCCACAGGGTCGTCACTAGACGATACTTTTAAGTTTTGTCCGAGGGCAGTCTGCCATTTAAATGAGAGAACTTAGTACCTGCCTACTTGGTTCTTGTAGTTCTACGTAGGTAGGTATGTAACGAAATTTTTGAACGTGATTTTAACCCACTTTTAAGCATCGGATTAAATTAAATGCGTGTGTTTGGGCACTAAGCAGGTATTTGAGCGCTATATAACGCTATTCAAAATCAGATTTGACGCTTGGCACGTTCGACAGCTCACGCTGGGCACTGGGCACTCGGCTCAATGTGGGTTTTTGTCACTGAGCACTGGATCATGGTCACTCGACGTGCAGTGAAACTCGGCTCGTTAAACATGAAATGCTTGGAACTTGGGCTTGAAACGTGTAATATTACTGGGCACGTGGCACTGGGCACTTGGACGCTTGGCCGCTTGGGCACTGGAATCAGTGGAAAATTTACGTGTTTTCCATATGTTTACTAGCATTACTAGCAGATATCTAACATGAAATTAAGTTTTTATTATACCTATACTTATGGGAAACCCCATACGAACTTCCAACCCCCTAATTTTATGGATGTGGGGTGATTAAATAAAAATCCTGAAACACGTATTTAATTGTTTATTACAAAGAGTCCCTATATCAATTTTGAGACCTCTAGCATCAATATTTGCGGTAATTTCATACAAACTTCCATCCCCTATTTTAAGGGGTTGGGGGGTTAAATTTCCAACTTTTGGAATTTTTTTGTTGGTTGTGTGCTAATACTAGCTTATATACCAAATTTCAGAAATTAAGTTTTTATTATACCTATATACTTATGGGAAACCCCATACGAACTTCCAACCCCTAATTTTATGGATGTGGGGTGATTAACTAAAAGTCCTCAAACACGTATTTAATTGTTTATTACAAAGAGTCCCTATATCAATTTTGAGACCTCTAGCATCAATATTTGCGGTAATTTCATACAAACTTCCATCCCCTATTTTAAGGGGTTGGGGGGTTAAATTTCCAACTTTTGGAATTTTTTTGTTGGTTGTGTGCTAATACTAGCTTATATACCAAATTTCAGAAATTAAGTTTTTATTATACCTATATACTTATGGGAAACCCCATACGAACTTCCAACCCCCTAATTTTATGGATGTGGGGTGATTAACTAAAAATCCTGAAACACGTATTTAATTGTTTATTACAAAGAGTCCCTATATCAATTTTGAGACCTCTAGCATCAATATTTGCGGTAATTTCATACAAACTTCCATCCCCTATTTTAAGGGATTGGGGGGTTAAATTTCCAACTTTTGGAATTTTTTTGTTGGTTGTGTGCTAATACTAGCTTATATACCAAATTTCAGCTTTCTAGGTCTTCAGGAAGTACCTAGGAATTTTGATGATCATCAGTGAGTCAGTCAGTCAGTCAGTCAGTGACGAAATTTGGGTTTTTTAGACGTCAATAAAATCTAAAGTATAAGACCTATAAAATTGAAACTTTATAGGTTTAATAAGTTCACTGGCGACATCATTTTCCGAGAATTTTGACTATCTGAAATAATTCAGGCCTAAGTTATAAGGGTTTAAAAATACGGCGAAACACTTCGAGAAAAGATAGGTAGTGCCCTCGCGCTTCGCTTGGCTCGTCTTGGCGGGGACACTACCGTGTCCCCAGATATTAAAAAATAAACATGTATTTCGCAGGAGTTTCAACAGATGCCGCTACATTTTCTTGTATGAAGAACGTTTACGTAAAATGTTCGGAGGGTTCCGTACTATTACGACCAATTCTCAATTAAAATTAAACACCCCTGCCCACCAAATTCAAGAACCCTAAAAACGAGAAATCAAGTCAAATTATTCAATAGAATATACTCGATATTCTATTGAATATAATTTTACACAATATGTCATACATATCAGTAGCCCCGTGGTGCCCAGCCGACCTGTGCCTACCACCGATTACCTACTGTGTCGGAGTTCAAAGCTCATCGTGTTCTCGTACTTTTTTCTGTATTTTTTTTTTACTTTTATTTTCTGGATGCCTTTCTTCTATAACAGTGGCCTCATTCAAGTGCCAAGAGAGCCTTGTCGGACTGTATGTATCTAAGTATATCCAAGTTACCTACTTATACAGCGGCCTTTACTAGACTAGACGTGGGGGCAGTGGGCAGTTGGGTAAGTTTACGACACTTTATGAGAGCGCACTGGCAGAAATACGACCCTTCGTAAAACGGCTCCTGTGAAATTGGGTCACGGTGTCTGTGCGTGATACCTTTAAAGGTGCTTATATTTTTATAACGTGAAGGGGTGTTGGACTAAATTGCAACTAGGTAGGTATATTATATCCAATTTATGATTACTCATTTTTATACATTATACCTACTTGCTGACCCAGCAAACCATGTTTTGCCATTAGGGATATAAAAATAGCTTACGACCTACTATATATATGTATAATTAAATATTCTGTGAACACCTGAAGCATCTAACTTTTATCGTTATTCAAAAAAAAATCACGTTTGTTTTATGGGAGCCCCCTTAAATGTTTATTTTATTCTATTTTAGTAGGTATTTGTTATTACAGCGGCAACATAAATAAGTACATGATTTGTGGAAATTTCAAGTTTGTAGCTATTACGGTTCAAGAGATACAGCCTGGTGACAGACGGACGGACGGTCAGCGAAGTCTTAATGATAGGGTCCCGTTTTGACCCTAAAATTGATACTGTTTTTGTTCTGTTGTTTTGATTGATCGTGGTAACCGGTAAAGTTGGCGTAATAAGTAGGGTCTGTCACAAGTGCCTAAGTTAGGCCAAAGAATAAATATTTTAAAATTTTTAAGTTTTGGTTATAGTAGGGGATCCTAAGTAAGGTCGACCTTCACCGAGCTGCTTATTGGATGAAAACTATTTTATATCCAATTAAATATGTCAATAAATATATCGCAAGTGTGTTGCCTAAAAAATTTCAGTCCAGGGTATGATTAATTAAGAATTAAAAAAAAATCCATCGTAACATGAACTCCGCTTTGTTAGAGTTCCGTTGACATCTTAGTTCAAATTAGATTGGATGAGCGATTTAGGTCGCAAATTGCAATTGTGCTTATTTACCTACGATTTTATTATCCGTTAACTTTCTTTTGCCAAAAAATATAGAGCAGAAATACTTTCCTCAGCCAGGAAATTATTTCTGACAAAAAGCACTATTTATAACATCTAATCTAATTTGAACTACGATGTCAACTAAACTGTAACAAATAGGAGTCCATGTTACAATGGTTTTTTTTTAATTCTTAATTAATCATACCCTGGACTGAAATTTTTTAGGCAACCCACTTGCGATAAATTTATTGACATATTTAATTGGATATAAAATAGTTTTCATCCAATAAGCAGCTCGGTGAAGGTCGTTGTATGGCGGGATCTTAGACCATTACGTATAAAATTACTTAAATCAAGTCTTTGAAACGCCTAATAAATTAAGTTTGCGGTTATAAGAAATAAAGAAAACAAAATTATGGACATAAGAAAAACAATTTCATCTTTAATTCTCAAGAATAGCCGGACTCATAGAGGTTAAATAATTACGACGGCAAAGTTTCAAAGACTTTCTGCAGAGGACGTCCTAGCCTAAAGAGCATTCTACACAACGTTTAAATAATTGTAATTTGTATAGGCTTGACGGGAACTTGCGCAGTTTGATACAGAGGAGTTAGTACATGTTTTTTTTTAGGATTTTCGAGTCGATTCGCCTCACACAAACAAATCGAATTCCTCCATACATTTACATCCAGCGCCATCTATGAACAGTCGCTGACATTTGGCTGTCAAAAGATGGCGCTGGCTGTATATGTATGGAGTAATTCGAATCGTTTGTGGGACGCGAGTCGACTCGAAATTTGTACAAAAACCTGTACTAACCCTACACTACAGTCCGGCGACGTAGCAACTAGTGCGTCACTGCGTAATCCGTAGACCCGAGACCGACCTACGAGTCTACGAGATATTTCAATCCGCGATGACGCGCCCCACTCTGTCAAAGTAAACTCCACACTAATCGAATGAAACACAGTGCGACAAGACTATCTTGGCGAGTGGCCAAAATCGGAACTAACGCCGCTATCTTGTGATACTGTTTGATAATTCGCTCTGTCGGTAAATCGCTATGTTGTGTTGCTTTTGCTTAATATGAACTAAAATAAAATAAAAATTGAAATAAAATTGAGGAGATTTCATTTTCTGGCTGCCTTTGTAACAACGCCCTCCTGACAATAACTTTGGAGAGTCGCTAACATGCGGCCGTCAATAGATGGCGCTGACTGTAAATGTATGGAGGAATTCGATTCGTTTGTGCGATGCGAGTAGACTCAAAATTCGTAACAAAAACCTGTACTAACCCTTACTGAAACATTTTTTACGGAAATATCTGAAGTTTCAGAATCTGGCCATCTGAAACATTATCTCAATTCTCTGGTAATGAGTACGTGGCTTTATGAGCCTATATTGTCCTCAAATGCATGATCCGTCATAAAGTGTTTGATCAATTCTGGCATAGCAATAGTTACTATAGCAAATATAACTTAAAGCCAACGAGAGTTCGGAGAAAGACATCACAATACAGTGATTAGTATTTAACATATTGGGATGGAAAATACAAATCAAGCTCCCGCCGGCGTGGGGGTCCGTAGGGAGCCTTCCAGTGATCCTGTTAAAGCTCAAGGAATTTTGTATGTTTTCCTTACTTTTGCAACTTTTGGAATTTTGTACGTTTTCAGCACCATTTTATGCAACTAAGTTTGTGTAAGAGTTTTATATTCAATACCTATACAAGTCATTACATATTTAACGGCTAGACGGCGATTTAGGCGAATTTTAGTGACTTGCAGCTTAAAAACTTTAAAGAAAAAGTACTTTAAAGTTTAACCGTCATGTATTTTGATTGTTTAATTTAAAATCGCTTTGAAACAGAAACACGTTTGGACAAAATGTTCTTGATAGAAAGTTCTCCCAAAAGTTGCACCGAAATCTATTTATTTCTAATTTTGTATGATATTGTAATTTTTGTTTAATGCGTCTTTAATAATAATAATATAATATAGTAATAATAGTAATAATAAACCATTGGGGTGAGTTTACTTACACCTTCAAAGTTAGTACGATAAAATCTTCGGCTGCAATACCATTAAAGTAAGATCGCAGTCAAGTACTAACTTCTATAGTGTAAAAAAAATCCAAAAACGCTCATTTTTACTTGTATAAAGGTTTACTTTAGATTCATATCGGTGGATTCTATTACAGAAAATCGGTCAGCAAAAAGGAGAAGCACGCAGCTCGTCTGTGGCAGCAACGATGGGGGTTCCTCAGTCGAGTACGGGAAGTACAGGAAGAGGAAGCTCAGAGAATAGGTAATGCAACATTTGAAAAAAAGAGGAGAACAAATTGAGACGCCTCTATCTACGTAAATTCGCGCAAATTTCAAGTAAATTGGACAATTTAACAATAACAATTATAAAATATTAAATGACGCAACACTAGATGACTAACAAAAACTAAATATTTCATAATATAATATATGTTTATGTAATATATGTTTTCCAAACTAAATATATTTGCAAGAAAACCTCTATAAAGAAATTAGCTAGTAAAATATGTCGATATTCAACTATTTGGACTTGAATATGAAAGTATAAAAAATTCGCGCACTCAGGGTTCCGTACCATCAAGAGTATATTCCCTTTCTCTATAGTATTAAAGTTAAAGTAAATTAAACACCCCTGCCCACTAAATCAAAAATCGTGCATAAAAATCACGTTTATTGTATGGGAGCCCCCCTTTACTTTTTATTTTACTTTAAATTAACTATTTATTTCTAAAGTACCTACACTAAATATTTGAAGCGTCTACCTGTTACCGTTATCAATATCGAGCAAAAACAAGCAAAAAAATCACGTTTGTTGTACGGAAGCCACCTTAAATATTTATTTTATTCTATTTTTTAGTATTTGTTGTTAAAGCGGCAACAGAAATACATCATCTGTGAAAATTTCAAGTAGCTATCACGGTTCCAGAGATACAGCCTGGTGACAGACGGACGGACGGACAGTAAAGTCACGCTAATATAGGGTTCCTTTTTTAGCCTTCGGGTACGGAACCCTAATAAGTACCTACATGTGCGATAAATGAAACTTTTGAGCACCCTCAGTGCTACTCAAAATAAGCAATATTTTTGTATGGTTAGTACCTACAGGTTTTTGTACCGTGGAAATATTGTGAACTAAGCTTTCGGCGGTGCTCCGCTTGGGGCGCTGGCTCTTGGTGTATGGAGAAATCCGCTCGTTTATTCGAAGCGAGTAGATTCGAAATCTATACAAATACATGTGTACTAACTATACTGAGCATCCAAATAATCAGTTTATATAAAAAGGGTACACAACTTTATTTTTTTAGGCATGTCGCTGGACGAATACAGAGCAGCCGTTCGCTCCGTGAGTTGCAAACCGGAAAAAGAGATTTCCGTCGATATAGAGCCTTCACCGACGCCACTGCCGCTCACCAGTGCCGGTAATCTCCTATCTAGATTTATCAGTAGTATAAGTAGTGGTTTTCGTATAAAATTCAATTCGATTCGAATGCACGGATACATCTATAGCCAGCGACCCAAGCGGACAACCGCCGAAAGTTTAGTGTGTGTGTATGTATCCACGGTAGAATCCGATCCGCTTATTCGAAAATAATAAAATAGAAAATATGTATTTTTTAATACAGTTGCTCAAAAAGTGGCGTATTGCAGGGACGTATAGCGTTCGGGATGTGGGCTATTACATACTCGTGCTTTTTTTTTTACCTTTCCCGAACTCGTGCGTTATCTTTCCCAACTGTCAAAATAATGTCTATTAAAAAGAAAAACCAACCATGAAGTTTTTACTAAAAAAATTCATAGAAGTTTTTATGATTCATGCAAATACGTATATCTAAAAAGAAGCTACTAATTTGTTTCAATATCAGATTTGATTGAATGAGTTTGGTAAGGTTTCATTTCATCTCATTAAATTTAATTTTCATTTCATATCAATAAAAAAAATTCTACTGAAGACTTGGCTGTATGGGCATAGTTCCCTTTGCGTACCAGAATATTATTTAGTCTATGACCAAATTTTTTTTTTATTTTTTTTAAATCACCAGAATGGGTGAAGAAAAAAAACTGCTTATATTCTACGGTTGGCGCCATTTTTCAGAAATTTTCTTTGCGAGATTAGTTGTTTGTTGCACAAAATGAGTAATTTCGACCCTAGTTTTTTTGAATTAACAACACCGGAACTCAGTATAATTGCACAAAATGCTTCGGAGAACATTTTACCGGAAAAGTCAAAAAGTCGCTACATATCTACATACGACGAATTTATTGCGTGGAGAGAAGAGGAAAAAGCAAATAGTTTTTCAGAAAATGTTAAGTTAAGTAGTTGAGTTTATTGTGTTTTTATTATTTTATTAAATTGATTCATTTTTTCGCAACTGTATTAAAAATAATCGTTCAGTACACGTGCGGAACCGTCATTGCAACTTGTTCCGACTGTCAACCCTCGCTTTCGGCTGCGCCTCGGCTCGGGTAGACATTTGTCGGAACTCTTTGCAATAACAGCCTTTCCGCACTTGTAATGAAACATACTATTACGTAACTAGGCCTAGCATAGGTATAGAGTCTCTATCATGGTGATAGCTATTTCACGACTTAAAACTAAGTTCACTTTGCTGGTAGGGTGGTAAGTAGCCACGGTCTATGCCTCCCACCAGACCAGACCTGAGGTAAATTAGAAATTATACAATTCTACAGTGGCCCGTGGACCTTCCACTCGAATCAAGGTACGTCCTACGACAGAGAGATTGTCAAATGATAGTTATAAATACACTGGCCTGCAAAAGAAAGTATCACACTTTGTATCAATTTAATTTGAAAATTGTGATACTTACTTTTGCAGGCCAGTATATGATGTTGCCAAATGTGAAAAAGTGATTTTCAAGTGTTGTGATTGGTCAAAACCCGTGTTCAGGTATGATAGGGCGGCGCGCGCGCTGCGGCTTGGAGCGCTTCGGGCCCCAAGTGAGGACAGTCCGCGACTACCCCGTGCGGCCGCCGCTGCCGTCCGGACAAATATACGACCCTTACAAACAGACGATGGTGTTTTTGGGGTATGACTATGCTTATTTATTATGTCTTCAAAATACTTAATATACTTAGGTAATACAAATTACCTACGTGTTACGTTGTTTGACCGCAATGGACAATTTAATCAAATTTGCACACCGTGTACAAGTAGGTGCAGCCATTCTAAGTAACGCGTGTATGAATGTATATCCGCGCTGTATAAGTTTGCCAGGCAAGTTCAGCTATCTTATTATTATAGGTACTGAATGAGATACGGTAGGAAATATTATATAAATGGTAAGATTATTAAAAACCTAAATGTAAACAAAGCACCAGGGGCGGACGGCATCAAGGCGGGCCACATCAAAACGGTTAGTGACAAGATTTCTTTGGCCATATCAAACCGAAGAGCGATTTAGTATTTTTATATAACTTTGTATAAGTGGCTGCTGGGTGAACTAAATCGTGGTGAAAAAACAAGCTTTTTTCGGACCGTCCGCCTTGTCCAGGGAACATGTCTATTTCTATGAAATAATAAAGATTTTGAATGGTCAAAAACAAACCTCTTAATTACAGGAGCGTCGATGGCGATCCGATATCGTACAAACTGCCGCCGGCGCGGTGCGAGATCTTGGACGACGTGTGGGCACAGCCGCAGCAGCTCACCGTTAGCTCGTTCCCGCTCCACACCATACGTGACATGCACACCACTCATCAGAGTTGAAACGAAGCAGGAGCTTATCAATTTTTGAACTCACCTGCCAGAACGCACAGATTCGTAGATTATTTTCTTACTTGAAAATAAGCACACATAATAGCGATCAACTCGCAAGATAGGATCGACGCGCAACTCGAAAGAAACTCAGTCGCGTAAAGTTTAGTTCACAAAGTGACCGCTTGGGGCGCTGGCTGTAAATGTATGGAAAAATCCAGTCGCACATTCGAGTAGAGGACACTATAAAAAACCTGTACTAACCGTACTGGTGCATAGCTAAACTGCCTATATTTAATTATTTATATATAAGACATTGAGGATCTCCAAAATTAAACCACAAATTGTTTCTCTGAAATAACAAAGTTTTGTTTTATTACAAGTTTTGTTTTATTTTACAATTATCTAGTTATTATCAAGTTACGACAATTACACTTCTATCTCACCTGAAATAACAAAGAAACGACATTTAAAGTTCACTATATCTCGAGTCCTCAATCACATTCTTTCTATGAGTTTTTATTACGATAAAAATGCACAAAACAATTTCAGCGTCCCTCGCCATTTTAAATCATCGACACAGATCACTAATCATAGGTACCTACGCGACAGACAGCTGATACGCGAAGCGCGGCAAATTCAAATGAATGAAATGTCACTCATTTCATTACATCTCCCCCCCTAAGAGCGAAAATTCTAAGCAATATATCTGTAAAATGTACTTATAAGTCATCTTCATATTCATTATCATCTCCTTCATCTTCTTCAGCCTCTGTTATGACAGGTTGCAATTTTGTTATATGAAATAATGTTGATTCTGTTTTTCTGTTGCCTGTATCAATCCTATAAATGGAATTCGATATTTTCTCTATTATCTTCATTTCTGTTATCTTTAGACATCCTGTCTATTTTATTTGTTATTTTCTTTTGTTCTATCTGCAAGTTCTCATTTTGGGTTAATCTGAATTTCTTTATCATATCTAATCCGATTATGAAATCATCAAAATCTTCATTTTCTACTATGTATACATCCACCTCTTCTTCTAAATCAAATATTTTAATTTTTATTGTTATCAAGCCATCCATCTTCTTCACACCATTAACCGTTTTCATGTATGCTATGTTCACATCATCTTTTTTTTCTTTTACTTTTATTAATCTTGAATTTATTATAGAAATCTGTGAGCCTGAATCATAAATACCACTCACTTCTAGTTTATTTTCTAATAAAAGCTTGATTTTGATTAATGGTGTGCTTACTAGTTTTTTTTTCAGTATTTATGTCTACTTCAATTATGGAGTTATTGTTTACATTTTTAGTTTTAAGAACTTTTTCAGGTTCATTTTTATTTTTCTTGAACCAACATGACTCCTCCGGATGATATCTAATTCCTTTGTCCAAAGACTCACAAGTCTTACATGACTTCTTCTCATAAGTTTTATTTTTATCATAAAATGTACTGCTCTTTATGTTAGTTGAGTTTTTCTTATATATCGTGCCTTCATATTTTCTTATCTCGTTGAACAAGTCAGTAGTGTTGCTGAGTTCATCCCTGTTTAACTTATTTAAGATAAATCCAGGTAAACCAGTTGCAATAAGATCTATGATTGTTTTGGAATCTATAGATTTGTTTATATCTAATAAAAGCCGTTCTTTTTTTATGGCATAATCAATTAACTGTCCTTCTTTATACCTAAATGCGAGAGCATATGTGACTATGTCCCATCCTTGGTTTTTAAAAGTTTCTAAAAACTTGTCTTTCCATTCACTCCATTCAGAATTTATTGTTAGTTTTATGATCATCGAGCTATACCAATCCAAACAAGGTTTATCTAAAAATAACCTCAAAATATCTATTTTTGTCTCATCTTTTGTTATATTAAAGCGCGCACACTCTTTTTCAAAAATTTCTATCCATTGCATCGCATTAGGATTTTTGCTTGTGAATTTTTCAATAATAAATTTTTCTGAGATATGTTTTAAGTTATGTTGACTTTCTTTCTTAGTTGTAGTTTCTATTAATTGTTCCAAGATTTGTTGCAAAGTGTCATTTTTGTCCTTTGCTTGTGTTGTGCTCACTTCATCTAAATATTGATCTAAAAATTGCATATTACCTTCCTCATCTACATATGTCTTCTTTAGATTTTCATCCAACTTTATCCATACTTTTCTACTCTGGTGTCTTTTTTTAATGCTATTTTTTACTTTTGCGAAAGTGTTCGTTTTAACAATATATGTATGACGAGTAGCTATATATACGGGCCACATGTGGCCCGCGTGCAGTCTTCCCGCCCATAAAGGTATCGCCGTCATCTCCATCGCCCATTGGAATCCGATTGGCAGTGAGCTGAAAAAATTACCAAGGAGCACTGTCATTGTTTTAAAGATAGTTAAGGGCAGTTCGAAGAAAAAATACGGTTCAGCGTATTTTTTGTTCGAACAGCCCTTAACTATCTTTAAAACCATGACGGTGCTCCTCAATCATCATCCAAATCCTAGATCATTGTCTCTTCTCATAGAATGTACATTTTCCATGGAAAGATAAATTCCGCCACAGTGAATTATTTTCCATGCATCCCGTAGAACTTGAGATCCTGATCACCTCTTGTTAAGAAACCACTCTCTTATCTTACTTTCCGAGATAGAACAACACGAAATTTGTATGGCGGCCATCTTGAATCCGCCATTTTGGTTTCTCTTCAGCTCACTGCCAATTGCGTGAAGTTTCGAGTATTTTTTGTTTCAGCAATCCCCACCTAACTATAAATACCTTGCCCATGCTCCTTGTCTGTCTTTAAAATCCTCAATCATCACCTCATTCCATATTTTTCTCTGGTAGTCTTCCAAAAAACCGCATCAAAG
This sequence comes from Coenonympha glycerion, assembly GCA_963855885.1. Classification (NCBI taxonomy): domain Eukaryota; kingdom Metazoa; phylum Arthropoda; class Insecta; order Lepidoptera; family Nymphalidae; genus Coenonympha; species Coenonympha glycerion. Next base: position 9,120,521 of record OY979636.1, on the reverse strand, counting down.
CACTTCATGATTTACAACTCGTAGTCCCTTCAATATTCCTCATACATTTTCTATGGAAAAATAAATTCCGCCATTTTGATTTTTTTTTCTATCCATGGAATAGACCATGGGGTTTTGATCACTTCTTGTCAAGAAACCACTCTTCCATCTTTTATACTCTTCGAGATGGACACCGATGAAGTTTGTATGGCGGCCATCTTGAATCCGCCATTTTGAACTTTTTTTCAGCTCACTGCCAATTGCATGACATTTCGAATGACATTTGGTCGAGCACCCCCCACCTATCTCCAATACCCTTGGCTGTGCTCTCTACCCGTCTTCGAAATCCTCAATCATCAGCTCTCTCCGTATTTTTCCTCCGAATGAATTTTTTTCTTCTATACGAAATGGTCATTGAAAAAATATTTTTTCATACAAAATTGTTCAGGAGAGGTGATCAATCAGTGAGTGAGTGAGTGAATCAGCACGAGTAGCTATATATATAGTAACTAGTTTTTTGCGTGGGGGCGCGGCCCGCTAAAGCGGACCGCGTAAGTGCTTGGTGCAATTTACGTGGTCGCTCATAATCGGATTTTGCAAAAAGTCCGTATTCCGAATTTTCCCTGAAAATGGGGTAATTTTTTAAACCACCCAAGATCTGTACACTACACTACAAATCACTAAAAAATTATCAGCCTCCACTTCTCGTTTCGGATCTGTGGCGTCCCGGGTTGAGGTAGAAAAATGAAAAATTTGAAACACCACTGCTCGACCGCCATCTTGTTTTTCAAAATTTTTCCAATTTTCCTAGAAACCTTTTACTTATTTCTCGAGTGCTGCGACTTTGAACGAAACCGGTTGGAAAACAAAAGAGTTACGAAAGTCACGTCGGCCGCCATCTTGTTTTTCTGAAATGTCATAATTTTTCGTTACTCGACTCCCGCGCGCAAACACATTTCCTCTACATCATTGTATCATTTTCTATTTGTTTCTAGGAGAACAATGTCAATTTTCTTATAGCTGCCAATCGTCATACAATTTAGTATGAAAAAAAAAAATTCCGCCATTTTGATTTTTTTTTTCTTCCAATAGATAAACTTACTCGTCCTGGTCATCTTTTGCTAAGAAACCACATTTCTATCTTTCATACTTTCTGAGATAGACACCGACGAAATTTGTATGGCAGCCATCTTTTTTTCGCCATTTTGAAAATTTTTTCAGCTCATTGGCAATTGCACGAGGTTTCGAATGACATTTGGTCAAGCACCCCCCCACCTATCTTCAATACCCTGGCTGTGCTCTTCACCCGTCTCCGAAATCCTCAATCATCAGCTCTCTCCATATTTTTCGCCGAGTCATTTCTTGACTTCTATACGAAGCCATAAGTGAAAAAAAAATTGTTCATACAAAATTTTACAGGAGGACATTTTGGGGAAATTCACGAAAACTACCCCAAATGTGGCAACACTGCTTTTGGATTTAGATACTGCGCGTCGAGATAAACAATCGGTTCATACATGTCGACTCCCCGAAATGTTCCCAAGTGCCTCAAAAACACGATAAAAATTTTCAAAAACCAAAAAAAATACAAAATGGCCGCCATCTCAGTTCGCAGAAATATTTTACACAGTTTTGTATTTTTCCCAGTAACTACAGGATATATCGCTCCCGATGACGTTTTAATTTTTTATCTCGCTCGCACCCACACGACACGATTGCCCCTGAAATGTGTCCATTTCGAAAATTACTTTTACTATGATAAATTCCAGTGTTGCCAGTCCTCGGTGACAAAACTACCCAAATGTCATTTGTACGAGTAAAACACGTAATCGCTAATACTCGGATTTTGCAAAATGTCCGTTTTTAGATTTTTTACTTTTTGGGGAAAATATCGAAATTTCCCGAGAAATGGGGTAATTTTTTCTGTCCCACTCAACACTTCGAGTACACACAATTGCTCCATAGAAATCGAAACGCTCCGATGCTGTCAAGTGTGAGAAATTTGAATTTCAAAATCGCGTTTTTCTGTTCATCACACTGATTGGCCGCCTGAACAGCCGCCATCTTGGATTTTCAAAAATTACTCCCGTTTTGTCAAAATTCAGGGTAATTGTGGGCGAAAAATGCAAAAATTAACATCTTCAACCTCCTCGTTTAGGATCAGTGGCGCCGCGGGTTGGGGTCGAAAAATGAAAAATTTTAAAACACCACTGCTCGGCCGCATCTTGTTTTTCTAAATTTTCCAATTTTTTTAAAACCATTTACTCATTTCCTCGAGTGCTGCGTTTTTGAACGGAATCGGTTGGAAAACAAAATAGTTATGAAAGTCACGTCGGCCGCCATCTTGTTTTTCTGAAATGTCATGATTTTTTCCTACTCGACTCCCGCACTCAAACACGTCTCCCCTACATCATTGTATCGTTTTTATATGTGTCTAGAAGAACAATGTCAATTTTCTTATAGCTCCTAATCGCCATACAAATTAGTACTTATGAAAAAAAAATTGCCCCATTTTGAAATTTTTTTCTTTTCAATAAATAGACCTCTTCGTCCTGGTCATCTTTTGCTAAGAAACCACTTTTCTATCTTTCATACTTTCTGAGATAGGCACCGACGAAATTTGTATGGCGGCCATCTTTTTTCGCCATTTTGAAAAAAATTTCAGCTCATTGGCAATTGCACGAGGTTTCGAATGACATTTGGTCGAGCACCCCCCACCTATCTTCAATACCCTGGCTGTGCTCTTCACTCGTCTCCGAAATCTTCAATCATCAGCTCTCTCCATAATTTTCGCCGAGTCATTTCTTGACTTCTATACTAAGCCATAAGTGAAAAAAAATTGTTCATACAAAATTTTACAGGAGGACATTATGGGTAAAATCTCGAAAACTACCCCAAATGTGGCAACACCGCTTATATATCTCAATACTGCCGGTCGAGTTACACAATCGGTTCATACATGTCGACTTTCCGAAATGTGCCAAGTGCCTCAAAAACACGTTCAAAATTTTCAAAATCAGAAAAAAATACAAAATGGCCACCACTTTCGTTCACAGAAATATTTTACACAGTTTCGTATTTTTCCCAGTAACTGCAGGATATACCGCTCCTGATGACGTTTCTAATTTTCATTTCGCTCGCACCCAGGCGACATGATTGCCCCTGAAAAGTGACCATGTCGAAAATCACTTTTATTTTGATAGATTCCAGTGTTGCCAGTCCTCGGCGACAAAAATACCAAAATGTCATTTTTACGAGTAAGACACGTGATCGCTTGTACTCGGATTTCGCAAAATGTCCATATTTCGATTTTTTAATTTTTGGGGAAAATCTCGAAATTTCCCTAGAAATGGGGTATTTTTTTTCCCCCACTCAATACTTCGAGTCTATACACACAATCGCCCCATAGAAGTCGAAACGGTCCGATGATGCCAAGTGTGAGAAATTTGAGTTTCAAAATTGCGATTTTTCATTCCTCAGACTGATTGGCCGCCAGAACAGCCGCCATCTTGGATTTTCAAAAATTACTACCATTTCTTCAAAATTCAGGTAATTGTAAGCAAACCAAGAAAAAACTATTATCATCGAGTACTCCGTTTAGGATCTGTGGCGCCGCGGTTTGGGGTCGAAAAATGAAAAATTTTGAAACACCACAGCTCGGCCGCCATCTTGTTTTTCCAATTTTATCTACTTTTTCTAAAAACCATTTACTAATACCCTAAAGAACTGTGACTTTGATCTTAATCGGTTGGAAAACAAAAAAGTTACGAAAGTCACTACGGCCGCCATTTTGTTTTTCTGAAATGTCATATTTTTTTCCTTTTCGCGCCTTGCCCTCAAACACATCTCTTATACATCATTGTATCGTTTTCGATTTGTTTCCAGGAGAACAATGAGAATTTTCTTATAGCTCCCAATCGCCATACAATTTAGTATGAAAAAAAAAATATTTCTTAATTTCAAAATTTTTTTCTTTTCGCTAAATAGACCTCCTCATTCTGATCTTCTTTTGCTCTGAAACCACTTTTCTACCATTCATACTTTCTGAGATAGACTCCGACGAAATTTGTATGGCGGCCATCTTATTTACGCCATTTTGAAATTTTTTTCAGCTCATTGGCATTTGCACGAGATTTCGAATGACATTTGGTCGAGCACCCCCCATCTATCTTCAATACCCTGGCTGTGCCTTTCACCCGTCTCCGAAATCCTCAATCATCAGCTCTCTCCATATTTTTCGCCGAGTAATTTCTTGACTTCTTTACGAAGCCATAAGTGAATAAAAAATTGTTCATACAAAATTTTTCAGGAGGACATTTTGGGGAAAATTTCGAAAACTACCCTAAATGTGGCAACACTGCTTATATATCTTGATACTGCCGGTCGAGTTACACAATCGGTTGATACATGTCGACTTTCCGAAATGTTGCCAAGTGCCTCAAAAACACGATCAAAATTTTCAAAAACAGAAAAAAATACAAAATGGCCGCCACCTCATTTGCGGTAAATATTTTACACAGTTTCGTATTTTTCCCAGTAACTACAGGATATACCGCCCCTGATGACGTTTCAAGTTTTCATCTCTCTCGCACCCAGGCGCCACGATAGCCCCTGAAAAGTGACCATGTCGAAAATCACTTTTACTTTGATAGATTCCAGTGTTGCCAGTCCTCGGCGACAAAAATACTCAAATGTCATTTCTACGAGTAAGACACGTGATCGCTCATACTCGGATATTGCAAAAAGTCCGTATTTCGATTTTTTACTTTTTGGGGAAAATCTCGAAATTTCCCGAGAAATGGGGTAATTTTTTTTCCCCCACTCAATACATCGAGTCGAAACTCACAATCGTCCCATAGAAGTCGAAACGCTCCGATGTTGCCAAGTGTGTGAAATTTCAGTTTCAAAATTGCGATTTTTCATACCTCACACTGATTGGCCGCCAGAACAGCCGCCATCTTGGATTTTGAAAAATTACTCACGTTTTGTCAAAATTCAGGATAATTGTGAGCGAATCAAGCAAAAATTGACATCTTCAACCACCCCGTTTAGGATCTGTGGCGCCGCGGTTTGGGGTCGAAAAATGAAAAATTTTAAAACGATACATCTCAGACGCCATTTTGTTTTTCCAAATTTTTCTAATTTTTCTAGAAACCATTTACTCATTTCCTCGAGTGCTGCAACTTTGAACGAAATCGGTTGGAAAACAAAAGAGTTACGAAAGTCACGTCGGCCGCCATCTTGTTTTTCTGAAATGTCATAATTTTTCCCTAGTCGACTCCCGCACCCGAACACATCTCCCGTACATCATTATATCGTTTTCTGTCTCTTTCTGGGAGAACAATTATGTCAATCAGTGAGTCAGTCAGTGGTAATTGAGCTATATATAGTATAATGACTCACCGGCTTCAGTTCCTCGGGTAAAACATAACATTTTCCTTCTTCAGTACATATTGAAGTTATGGCTAATACATTTGATTTGCCATCATTTGAGGCTATCATCGTAAACTCAAACTGAAGCCGGTCCATATTCTCTTAGTTCACAAAAATGTCGTTTTATAAGACATTGAGGATCTCCAAAATTAAACCACAAATTGTTTCTCTGAAATAACAAAGTTTTGTTTTATTACAAGTTTTGTTTTATTTTACAATTATCTAGTTATTATCAAGTTACGACAATTACACTTCTATCTCACCTGAAATAACAAAGAAACGACATTTAAAGTTCACTATATCTCGAGTCCTCAATCACATTCTTTCTATGAGTTTTTATTACGATAAAAATGCACAAAACAATTTCAGCGTCCCTCGCCATTTTAAATCATCGACACAGATCACTAATCATAGGTACCTACGCGACAGACAGCTGATACGCGAAGCGCGGCAAATTCAAATGAATGAAATGTCACTCATTTCATTACATATATAAATACACATAATAAAAGTTGTCTTCAATATTACCCCTTGTATATAGATAGATAAATAAACTCTTTATTGCACACCACAGAATAAAAATATAAAAAAGAAAGAAATAAATTAAATACAAACAAACTTAGGAGTACAATTTGGCGGCCTTATCACTACATAGCGATTTCTACCAGGCAACCAATAATGTGAAGGAATATTTGAAACTGGATACGCGGTTGGTAATAATATACTAAGTAATACTAACAAAAATATTAAAGGACACATCCTATTTTAAATAAAATGCATAAATTGTAATGAAAACTATGTATTTAATAAAAGTTATACTTAAAGCTACGCCAATCCATATTTCTTAGTGGTTATAGCGGGTGGTAACTGTGCAACTATGTTCTCCGGCAGAATTTCTATCGACACCGCCTCGTCGTCCCCCAGCCAATGGAATCCAGCCAAATACTTGAAATAGAGAAAAATAAGATCTTAGCAAACTGAATCTGCTTTTACTCTATCCACAGAGACAAATGAACACCGAGCTCTTTCTGCTACATAATCCTATACAATCACCAAAACAAAAACTCATTGCGACACAAAAAAAACATGTCGATTATGAGTACAGCCTTAATCAAACTTAGAAAAAAATTACTAATTAAAAATAAATAGATAAATAAATACAAACCTCATTCATAGACATAAATAAGGTTGCATCAAAAACACTAATTATTAGTCCACCATCTTGGGTTTAGAGTGGCATCACTGAACTAAACGCATTCATTGTGATTAAAACTAAATGTGATGTGTGTGTGTTCTACGTAAAACAATCTGTTTATATATAATACATTAATATTTATATACATTAATATTTATATACATTAATATTTCAAAAGTTCAGTATTTATATACACACCTTCATCGGGATAATATGTAGTCCTGTGTTTTTGTTGGATTGACCGGACGATTTTTGCTTCTTTTTGGACAATTCAACCTCGTCATTATTCTGAAATTTATAAAAGTACATATTATATTATAGTGCTTAGTAATTAACAGAAAAATAAAAATAGTACAATTGTAATTCTGAAAAGCATAGATCAAAATCTATGGCCCAAAATGGCATAACCAGAATTACACTAGGACGATATTTTTCAAAACCTAGTTACATCAAGTTTCGCAATAAATACAATTTGTAGGGGAAACAGGGGAAAACAGTGCCTGGAAGGGTATTTCAGGGTATCAGGAACGAGGAATCAAACCGCTTCGAACGTGTCTCTGGTACATCTACTATGTAGGGGTAAAAATCGTTCATTACTCTAGGTCTCTCATTTGCGTCAGGCCACGTCCACTTATCACGTGATCGAGAAACTCTTGAAAGTTCTTGTACGGTCTATTTCATGGGCATCGTGCGAGGTAACCTTAAGTACCTACATCAAATGAGATAAAGTTACGCGATAGAAAGAGGCCATAACTTTACGTCTGTAGCGTGTTCTTTCCGGAGGCGTGGCCAGGCGCTATTGCGAACTTGAATTGCACTTTTGAGTGAGCGCTAGTCGCTTTTTTAAATCATCTTGCGGAGTGAGTCTTTTGTACCGTTAGGTACTACTACTATGTAGGGGTAACACTTGCGTGTAAGTGTAAAAGCTAAAACTCACAGCGACGTTCCTGTCGAGTATCCAAACAGAGACGTCGTCCTGCATGACGAGCGCGTCGCGCGCGGGGTGCGCGCTCAGCGACACGACGGGCGACGCGCGCGCCGACCACGCGGGCGCGTCGCAGCGAGCGCGCAGCACCTGCTGGTGGGCCAGCTGGTACTCCACCACCTGCGCATTGCACTCCTTATTCACTCACTATCACATCATCGCCCAGCCTAATCATCATCTCGCCTACGGACGTCAACTATTGGACAGGTCTTCCCAAGCGGCGCTACAACATCGTCCTCAGCCTTCCTCATCCAGTAGCTTCCATTTCCTTCCTAAAAAGCTGGCATTTTGTATACACGTTCCCCATTTATGATGTAGACAAGGGATAGTAAAGTTATTTTTTATTTGCACGTAATTACCCCGACGAAGCACAACGGCGCGGCTTCTTTGAAATATCTAAGTTACGCCATTGAAAGCTACATGGACCGCTAGGTGGCGCCACTCTTAGAACTATTATATTTTATTATTTGACGTTCTCTGTGGTGCAGTGGCGCTCGGATTCGCGTGGGACTTGAGAGGTCGCGGGGTCACCACGGGCCACTTTAAAATTTTATAATTCTGGTGGGACGCTCCGGCCTTGACTCTTTACCACCATCATCATCATCATCATCAACGGCGCTACAGCCCTTTTTGGGCCCGGGCCTGCTCCAAAAGATTCCTCCATCGGTCTCTATCCATCGCTTTCGCTTCCCAATTTTTAATTCCAATCACTTTTGCATCCTGCTTCACTCCATCCAGCCAACGGAGCTTTGGCCGACCAACATTTCTACGGCCATCTGGGTGTGAGGTCAATAGTTTTTTTGGTGGCCTCTCGTCACTCATGCGCTGTACATGCCCAGCCCACTGCAATCTTGCGATCTTTATGTGCTGGACAATGTTTGGCTCACCAAAGATTTCGTACAGTTCGTGGTTGTATCTGATACGCCACAGACTGTCCACTTCTACTGCACCAAATATAGTCCGCAACACTTTCCTTTCGAATATTGCAAGGGCTTCTTCGTCTTTTTTGCTTATGGTCCAGCACTCACTACCATAAGCTAATATAGGTCTTATAAGTGTTTTGTACAGTGCTACTTTGATATGTCTAGTCAGGAGTTGGGATCTAAGATGTTTTTTCAATCCATAGAAAGTTCTGCTTGCAATTGCAATTCGTCTCTTGACTTCGGCTGACATATCATTTTTATTCGTAACCAGGGACCTTAAATAGACGAATTCAGTACACTGATTTAAAGTTGCGTCACCCACTTTTATTTTATCATTCTGTTGCACGTTGGATTTATTGGAAAGCATATATACATCGTCTTTTGTTGGTTTATGCTGAGACCCATTTTTTCGGCGCTCTTTCTGATTCGCGTATACTCATCTTGTAGTACACTGAAGTTCCTCGCGACCAGATCGAGGTCATCCGCATATCCCAGGAGTTGAGAAGACTTGTAAAATACCGTGCCAGTCATTTGCGTCTGGGAATCCCTGATGCATTTTTCCAGAGCGATGTTAAAAAGAAGGCACGATAGTGCATCTCCTTGTCTAAGACCGTTGATGGTTTCAAAAGTGTCACCTACATCGTTCTGTATCTTAACGCTGTTGAGGGTGTGGCTTAATGTCATCTTTACAAGTCTTATAAGTTTTGCAGGTATTTTGAATTCATGCATTGCCTCATACAGTTTCGCTCTAGTGATACTGTCGTAAGCAGCCTTAAAATCAATGAATATATGATGTGTTGGGATGTTAAATTCTAGCATTTTTTCTAGAATCTGACGAAGCGAAAAGATTTGTTCTATTGTGGATCTAGCCGGGCGAAACCCACACTGATATTCTCCAACAATTTCCTCCGCGTAAGGTAGAAGTTTATGAAATATTATATTGGACAGTACTTTATAGCACGTATTTAGTAGAGTAACGCCTCTATAGTTAGAGCATATAAGCGCATCTCCTTTCTTATGTAAGGGGCATATCAAACCAACGTTCCACTCTTCCGGCATTTACCACCATACCCGCAAGATTAGTACAATAACACCTTCGACTGCATGGCCACTTACCATCAGGTGTTTGTAATCAAGTGTTAACTTATAGTGTGTAAATAAAAGTACGCAGTACGTGACAGTGTGTTTGCCTTCGAAGGCACCTGGACAACAAGTAAATAATTTAACTTCCCTGTGATAAACCGACTTTTACAATGTAACGATTCTAGCAATACCCCATATCAATGCCCATATGTCCAATTAATCTATTCAGCTGATCAGAAGTTATGGTGGAATAAAGAAACTCACATACATACATGAACCCTAAAAACACACCTTTTTTGGGCAGTCGTGTAAAAATAAAAATCTAGATCACTTGCGTTAGCGATTGTACAAAAATTGAAAAAGAAAGAGTTTCACTTTGCTCACTTTTCGATCGACATAGACTACACAGAGGATCTCCTGTTTATTGTCGATGGTCATCGCGGACGGCACGCAGTGGTACTTGGGCAGTGCGGCGTGGAACTCGAACTTCTTCGATTTTTTAATCCAAACTGCAATGTGTCCCTGCGCATCCGCAACGGCAACGTATGTGGCGGTTGAAGGCGTATCTTTCGATACTACCAGGTGTAATATCGATTTTGATTTTAGATCTGAAATTAAGTTATACATAACTTTTATACATCGACATAATTTATGAATAAAAAAATATATATTTTTATAATCTTTAAAGTGAAGGATTTTTATTATTTGACTAGAATTTCTAAACCGCTTCGGCTGAAATTTTGAATAGAAATGGCTAATATCGTGAATATGAATAAAGGCTTATACTTATCACTCTGAAATAAACCCATGATTTCCGAGGGATTGGTAAAAATACGAAATTCATGCGGGCGAAGCCGTAATAGATGAAAACATTATCTGAATGGATTACACGTCTCTAACCTTACATATGTGTAAGGAGGCGAGGATGAGTATGTAAAGGATTACTTGCCACTTGTCCATTGCCATGCCATGTTTACCGCTAGGAACAGCAACAGCCAGTTTTAGTCTATACACTGATCTCTAGTATAATAGTGTGCTGGATCAAATATTGTACACAATTGTTCATTTCTTATGACGATTTGAAGCACCCCCGCGCACTCCACGATGCGCGCGTAGCGATATTTCTCTCTACTTTTGTCGCTCTCTTTTCTCTTTCTGATCCATATTGATAGACAGAGAAAAGAGAGCGACAAAAGTAGAGAGACATAATATCTCTACATGCGCATGGTGAATAGGCTGGTTACGCAATAGTTAGCGCAGAAGAAGTGTCTTCATTTTTACGTTGACAGTCTGATTGATCCATATATCGTATAGCGATAAATACTCACATTTGTCGCAAATGATAGTCTGTACGACGGTGGCGCCCGCCTCCGGGTCCACCTGCAGTATCTTGAGGTCGCCGCCGCAGCTCGCGACCATGCCCCTCGAGTCCGACGTGAACGCCACTCGCTCGCAACATGTCAGACCGCTTATCAGGACATTTGTTAACGATACGTTGCTTAGGTCATCTTCCTGAAATAATAACTTTAATTTAGTTGTGCTGCAACACGGCTGAAGCACAAGCACAGGCGAAGATTCAAATTTCATATGCGCAAATTATACGCTTAAAATCAATGGATATCAGATATGAGTAAGTCAACTACAGCACTTTCTACCTATTAGCAGATTCTGGGACAAGAGGATTTCTTAATCTAATCTGTTAAATTGTTGTGTTACAGATGAAATCTTGAATTTTCTTACATTTCGCTCATTTTTATTCTAAATGATATTCATTTATTATTTATTATTAATAAAGTAAATACTAAGAATATTATTTAAAAAGTTAGATAATTACGAATATGCACAAACATGAATAAAACTGTATTAAAAAGAAATAGGATTCGCTATTACATCTGTACCTATGAGTATATATAGTGTTTTGTTGTGGCCATAATAATATTTAAGTTGTTTACATACTAATACATACTTACACATTCCAGCTTAAGCATTCTAAGAGTGCTATCTACGCAGTAAGCGATTAACTCGCCACTAGGAGACAACTCACAATATTGTATTTGCTTCTTGCTTTTACTTCGTATTCGTACAAGTTTGACCGGCTGTTCTACTAATTTCAAAATCTGTTTTAGATCCCCGTTTTGCATCGTACAATTGTTATCGGCAATTATTGTGGAATCTTCTTCCAGGTTAGTCTTTTGACTCTCTTGCCTAAAGTTTTGGTTATGACCAGTGCTATACAGTGTTACATTTCCATTTTTGTTTACTTCATACGAACCCAACTTCCAAACATCAAGATGGTTGCTATACCTGTAAAGAGTTTTTAACATAGGCTAATTAATTAATTATTAAGATTCAAAAAGCTAAGATGTAAATAGACATGAAATAGTATGGCAGAATAGCATTTTGATAAAAGTATGGAAAGTATGTTATTTCATCACATGTCCTTAGCCCCAGTTTGTCAACAATAGCGATGAGTGGAAATGACAATAGCACACGTGATTTGAACCACAATTTACATTGGCGAAAAAAAATTTAACAAATTTGTGAAAAAAAATAAAACAAAGAAAGGAAATCATAGAAAACATTTTTTTAATGTAATACCAATGTCTTTATAGTTTTTACTCTGAAAATAAAATATTTGGTAATTGCGTACAATAATTATAATAACAGTGTAGGCATTATACTCTACGTAAGTATTTAGGTCTTTTAAATGAGATAGAAGAAGATTGGTAATAGTAAATTACTTACCTCAATAATAGCAATTTCTTCTCCACACTAACTGATGTCCGTGGGTATGGGATCATGGGAGGTATCCTCATGACCCACTTCGGCGGGTAGCTTGAAAGGGTTAAATAGCCGTCTGCCCCAACTGATATCAACTTTTCACCACATATTGCAAGGGCTCTGTAAGAAAATATATTTTTAAGATCTATACAAACCTATAATACATATAATATAGGCAAATAAAAAAATACTTTAATTCACAAATCAAACCCATGTTTTAACACTGATACAGTTCTTTAATGATTGATACATACTTTAATGATTGAGACACACGTACGCAATTTCGCGTTTAATATTAGTGTGATGCAATGACGAAGTCCGCTACGCTAAGAGGACGAGAAATGTGTGACGTATGTTGAAGACAAAAATTTCTCAAACACAACGTCGTTACCGCCCGCAACATACAACACAGTACGCTGACAGCAACGCACGCATAATGTTGTCGCTTACTTAGCACCATTTTACAGTTTTGACAAATTAAAAAGGGTGCTTCAGGGCGCAGCCTAAAAATACATGCGTGACGTCACTAAGTGTTGATTCTTCATATGTTTAATCAATGGTGTGATGTGATATATCTGCAGAAATACCTGTACCAACAAACTGGAAAAAATGCCTGCTGTCTGGGACACAATTAGGTAGTGACTAGCATGTAGCTTGGCAAGCATAGTAATAATGCAGAGATGCTTTTGGGTATGTTTGGTTACCAGTAAGGCCGCAGGGTACAAGGTAATGGGATCAGAGAGCACTATTGGTTGGTCTCTCTTGCATTTCGTTGCACGAAGTGGCCAGGTCCACTTATCATGTGATCGAGACACTACAGGTAGGCAACTGTACCAACTTGTAAATAGAACAGACAGACGTAACAAAGTGATCAACATAGTATTTTCTGAGTATACCTGACGTCATGCTCGTGTATGTTCCTCTGCACATTCTTGACCCACAGAGCGCTGCTCTGCTTTGCCCCGCTGTGGACTTTCACAAACTGTGTGATGACCGGGTCCACTCCACTGAAGTACAGACTCTTCTCATCATCCGCCACAGCCATCGCCAATATGTCGCGCTTGTGTGTTTTGTATGATTCCATCTGCAAATCACATGACAGTGTCAACGTGTGGAATAAAGCATTGTCATCAGAAGTAGTCTAATGCTGAAGAAAGGCTTGCTGATACTGTCATATTGTACAAGTTCGTTTTGAGTTGTAGTCATACTTAGTTGCACTAGAAGCTATTCTATTTTATAGAAGTCAAGGTTACTAATTCATTAAGATTCAGTATGCCACAGGGAGGCATTTTGTTTATGTTGAAGTCTCACTGACTTCACCTCACGGTCATGGTGGATGGGCAATGGAGCCGGTAGCACTCAAGCTACCCAGCCAACAAATTATAAAGTGGTCCATGGCGAGAATCGAATCTGCGAACTCTCCCTAGAATCCAAGCGCGCGCCACTGCGCCATGAAGTTTGTCAATAGATCAGAACCTAACCTATCTTAATATCAAATAAACAGACCTCCGTGGCGCAGGGGATGCACGCTCGGATTCGAGTGGGAGGTTGCGGGTTCGATTCCCGCCACAGAGTCCACTTTGAAATTTTATAATTTCTTAATTGGCTCAGGTCTGGTCTGGTGGGAGGCTTAAGCCGTGGCTAGTTACCACCCTACCAGCAAATATGTACCGCCAAGCGATTTAGCGTTCTGGTACGATGCTGTGTAGAAACCGTTGGGGTGACATAACTTACCCCTTCCCAGTTAGTACGCTAACATCTTCGGCTGCATCATCACTTACCATCAGGTGAGATCGCAGTCAAGTACTAACTAATATAGCATAAAAAGAAAATCATAATCACCTGATCACCCAGATTGCTGTCCCAGAAAGTGAGTCTCCCCGAGCTGTCTCCAGAGACCACAGTGCTGTCAGAGAGCACGGCCAGGCACCACACGATGGTCTCTTTACCTCTCCTGTTCACCGACATCTTGCAGGTTGCATGCCCCGTCTCCACATTCCACACTCTTATACAATCAACTGAGCCTGCAATAATACACCTTTTTATTACAAACTCCATCATCTGGCCCTCAGTTATACGGATTCTTGATTATCTGGACTACCAACTGCATGTAATGATAATTATAAAATAAATAAAACAAAAAATTATTTAAAAAATACAGCTGTTCATTTCCTAAACACAAAAACAGAACTTTGATTATCTGAATATTTATGCTCCTACAAACAAGTATCATTAGAGTTATCCTAATGATAACACTATACTGCAATACATTATAGTATGCATTGAAACTTTGTAGCCCCTTTTCTAGCATACTTAGATGATCTGGAGTCTGAGCTATATGACATATTAAGCAATAATACTCATACATTTTTGGAAGTTCATTCCATTCAATACCATGCACGGTATTACAATGTTATATCTGGTTACAGCTGCTGATGCAAATTTAGAAAAACCACTGACTACTTAACTAGTGCTACTTTTTAAGGAAAAAAACTTGAGAATTATTAGGTAGCACACTGTTTTGAACAAAATTTTGTGACTTATATTAATGCCAGGGTAAACTTATTAATTACTGTAGGTACTAATGTGGCAATGGACTGGGGACAAAAATATTGACTCTATAGTCTATGGCTCAGCGCATTTTCTTCACAAAATGGAAGCAAGCAAAACATATTGCAGGCTTGAAGCCAGAAGTGCATATAAGCAATTCTTAAAAATTTGCACACATCACATTATTTCAGTTAAAGAGATCCAATAAAAACTTATAAAGTTTTTTTGTCTTGTGAAAAGCAGGGACAGTTTTTTATACCCCTGGCTTGAAGCCCACAATATTTCTGATACTTTTTAAATTACCTGTCACCAGTATATTTCCTGTGTGATCAAATTTGCAGCACATTATCCTGCCTTCTTGCTTATCAAACAATTTCAAGTAAACAATTTCATCATTTTCCACCGAGTACAAATTAACATAGCCCTGTTCGGTCCCAACAGCCACTACAGTGTTAGCAGAATTCACGTCTAGACACCAGGCAGCGTAACCAGTTAAAATTACGGTGCTTTTTACACAGAGCTTCTCAGTGTCCCATTCAACCAGTGCACCACCGAGTCCTGTAGACAGCAGCCTGTGATTCACCCAACTGAGTGCTTCCACCGATGTGTCTGCAACTCCAGGTATAAACTTTATGAGGTATGGTGCGTAATTTAAATCCCATATCTCAATTGATGCATCTTGTCTGTAAAAAATGTTACTACGTTAAATATTTACTTTAAAGCATGGTGAATACTAATAAATAACTTTCATATTCAAGCTAGCGACGCGAGATCGCGAGACTCGATCAAGAGACCTGAGAGTGAGCCGACAATAGTCAAAATATAAACAAATCTTACCGCGCCAATGCGAGAACTTTATTGCTTTTATTGAGAGCAGCACAATTCACAGAAACTGGTCGTGGATAGTAATATCGAACTCTGTGAACTTTGCAAGCCATTACGACGGTATAATATCAACAAATAATCTGAGGAGTAATTAAAGCACTACGGCACTGATACTACGGCATTTAGAGAATTGGAGGAGAAATCAGATTTAAGGAATTAAGTTATTAACAATTAACAAAGCAACATGAACATGCACATAATAGAAAAATAAAAATTCAAAAGCATGGTAAAGTTATGACAATTCATATGACAATTGACATTTGACAAGTAAAACGTAGTGATTATATACTATACTCTTTGTTGACAAGTAAAGAAGTACCTACAGTCCACAGACCACAATAATGAAGTAACAACTGACATGTGGTCTGTGACTTGACAACTGCCCACCAACATAGATCAATGCACCATTCATTCTTTCAGATCCAGATCAATGTTCTCTTATTTTCGTGGTCTTTGATCTCATGCGCCACTTTACAGATTTAAAATAGTTACGCTTATTTTGTAGCGTCCAAAATTAAATGTAATCTTTGTAGATTATATATATATTAACGTGAACTCAACGGGTCTGCCCGCGAAATTCAAAATTTTCGTGGTTTTTTGCAATTTGTACGATAATTAGACATGATAGGCTTATGGCAATCAATTTGCGAGAGTGGCAGTATCATCTTTACATGATTATATCAAAATCTTTGCATAAAAATGTGTATCCTAGGAAATTAATCCGAATATCGAGTTTTATGTAAGTAACTCGCAAATCTTGGACTATTTTCTTTAACTCGACACTTTCGGGCAGAGATTTTTATATAAACACGTGAAGAAGATATTGGGATTATCGCAATTTGACGGCCATAAGCCTATTATATCTTATTAGCTTAAAAATCGCGAAAAACCACGAAAAATTTGAATTTCGCGGGCACAGCCGTGGTGTGCTCCTTAATCAAAGGTAATAATCACAGATTACTATATCACTGGCGTTCAGATGGCTCACGGCCATAGAAAATTTAGGAGCTTGAGGTTAGTTCCGGAACTGTCAAAATCTATTTTGCTTTGTGTCATGGCCGCCATTTTTTTTAAATTTTACTCATACAAAGCATGCTTTGGATTCTAATAGATTTAACTTTTTTTAGAGTGGCAACCCCTTTAGCAATAAACTCTGTGCCCTTAGTTTCTTTTTCTTCACTTTTTATTTATAGAATAAAAGAAATTTATTTTTATTTTTATTTTATTTTTTTACATGGTGGCAGATTATAATTCGTTAAAATAATTTTATAGTAAAAGATTAAAAAATAAATAAAATTAAAATTAAAACTAAAGCCTCATCAAAGCCAAGGCAGCGAGGCATTGAACCCAAGATGCTGGCAGCATTGCCCCTTTGGATAGCCAAACTTATTTTTTGGCCGAGGTAGCTGCCAGCTCTTGGATCCCCTGTAGACACAATTACCCTTTTTGAAATGTCATCAAAAAGGGAATGAGCACCGGGCCACACAGTCTCAACTACAAAAGCACAAATATGAAGCTTCCATTGTGAGCTTCATACTTGCCCCTCTTGGTCCGTTCAGAGCTAGTCGCCTGAATATGGGAAGCAGCCAATGTATCTACACAAGTTGCATCCCAAACAAGCGACCTACCTAGGGATAAACTGTTCGGTTCCAAAACTGCTGGTATTTTGGCGAAAGCAAGAGACCACCGGATGACGTCGTTGAGGGAACTGTGGTGAGAACCGACCAGCACTCCTCGAACAGGAGAGACCGTGGCACACACACGTGGTTATGACACACTTGCAACCTCATCAAATCCTCTACCTATATTCAATGTATTCTGTGCTCTACAGGTTTTTTTTGCAACACATCAGAGTTAATTAAATTAAGCCATTCTTCGCACTTTTGGAGTCTTTTCGCACATTTTGGGAACTTGTGCAATTTAGCGTGCATTCGCGTATTACATCCAGGAACACAGCACTAATATATACATCTCAAATTCCGATGAGAATTACCTTAACATTAATTAAAAATGCTAGTACAATAAAATAAAAATTAAAGTAAAATTAAACTATTGGAGTCTTTTCTCACGAAACTTAATGCAAGTTACTAGCGTCTTTTCGCGTAATATAATATCCAGAAACACAACACTTATAACAGTAAAATTATTTGAAAAAGTTTATTGTAAATACACAAAAACTAAAACACTAAACTCCAGCTCATCTCGTAGGTACCTACCTACCTAAACTAGTTACTTGACTGAGTGACAGCTGATTTACAAAATGGCGTCACAAATTTAAGTCACGTGGTATTCGAAACTGTCAAATTCTATTTTGCTCTAGGTACGCTCAAGGGTAGAGCCGAATGTAGGGGTGTGAACAACCCGTGGTAATAATCTTTGATCAGGTATTTATAATACCTACTGGAGTCTGGGGTATCTTTTGAGTCTATGAGTAAAAATGTTGTGCTATTGACATTGAGTCTTCTCTAGTCTCTAATCTCTATGGTTTTGACATATTTTTCTGCGACCGTAGGTATTTGTCTATTACCTATACAGATTTTTCATTGTAGTAAGAAAAAAACTGAGTTTTGTGGTAGAATAAAGAATTGATTAAAGTTAATTAAAATATTAAGCTGTGAAATCTTAAGTTTAAAACGATGGGAGACGGCCAAAGTGAGAATCAGCCGCTTCTTAGGGACGGTAAGTGACTATAAAGTGCGATACAATTTGTTTTGACAGCTGATGATTCAACCAGAATTTATTTGTATTTTTTTGTTGCTAAACAAAGTACCTAGCTGAGATTACTCGATCGCTTATTTAAGAACTTGTTATTGTGTAACTATAAACGCAGATAGTTCAGTGGTTACATTAACAATAGTTACGCATTTACCTCACGCGACGTTCGACCGATTTGCAGAAGAGGAGAATGTGAGCACCATCTCTCCGATCGGGCCTGATGAGTTGCCTCCGCCGTACCAGCAAGCAGGCATGCCGATGGTAACATGCCGCGTCTGCCAGGCGATGATCGATATATCCGGCAAGCGGGAGCAGCATGTCGTCAAATGTTCCGAGTGTAACGAAGCGACGGTAAGCTACCTACCTTGTACCTACCGGTCAAACCGGATATTTTGGATTTACTTGCTATCACTTTGCTTAAACTTAGAACAACTGTGTGGTATGAAAGAAGATTCACTCTATTGGGAGCCTTTCTACAAGTGCTTTATCCTGGTTTTGATGTTCAAAGCCATTGTGGACTTTTATGATCTTTTGCTCCATACCAATTTCAATTGCCACCTTAGCTGTTTAGTTTAATGCTTTTGTCATAATTGTATATGTTCTTTTTTTTCTTTTATATTTCTGTTATGGTAAGCAATTAGCTTGCATTAAACATTACTCATTACTTACATATTATAAAAGAAAAATAAGTAATATGCTTTACATAATAAACTCGGGTATTATGTATGATAGCGTATATGGTTACAGTTCAGTTGTTCTCAACCATGCAGAATTGTTTGTACTGCAAACACACAACAAATACTTATTATTGGATACATAAAGGGAAAATTAGCATAAAATATAGAATACAATAATTTGCTGTTCTACTAGAGAGCATCTGCTGCTTTACTTGTGTTATTTCTATTTTACCTTTGTAGGGGTTGAATTTTCAAAATTCAAATTCAAAATATCTTTATTTCACATAGGCCTAATATACAGGCTCTTGAAATGGTCAATATGCTATTTGTGATGTATTTGGTGATAACTAAAAGTTGACTTAAAACTAAAACTAAGTTTACAACATGTGCTGCACTGAAAAGGAGCCCACAATGAACTTAGCTAGAGTTTTTTTGTCCTTTCTTAAATTTACAATATGTATGCCAAACAGCATAATTAGTCCAGTGACTGAATATTAGTAGTAAGCTCTTCCATTTATATATTCAGATGCAATGTTTTAGTTCCCCCAAATGCAATGAAATCAAAATGGTGTGTTTTGGTTTGTGATGTGTGAAGATTTTTCATTGTTGACATTTTATGTACTGCATGTAAAAATCTGTTGTATTACAACAGGGGTTTCCTCCCTTGTTAGATATTTCTTTGTGGTTTATATTTATTTTACTGATATTTCCTTTTACTTTATACCATTCATAATGTTTATTCTTTCCAACTTACATGCAACAATTATGAAATATCAGATCCTATACTGTCAAATTTTAAATATGAATAAAAAAATAATTTATTCAAAAAATGACCTTTGACAGCTAGTCTAAGAGCCAGCGCAGGAAGTTTCTAAAGCATAATCTATATAATTAAAATCAGTCACTATTCCATTAGTCTCGCTAAAATGGATAGACTAATTTTGATGAATTTTTTACAATTAGTCCAGTTATTATTTAGAATGCTCGCCAGGTTAGCAATTTTTAATGAAAAATAACTTAAACATAATCTACAGCCAATAAGACAGTGTGAAATAAATATCATGTATGGATAAATGGATAAGTTGAAGGAGGCCTTTACCAATTGGCAAATATATTTACAAAAAACAAATATAGTCAAATACTGTAGAATTAGTTAAATATTAATCTTAACTACGTATTTTTGTGTAAAGTTGATCTGAATAAAGGGCTTTTTATTACAGCCAATAAGAAATGCTCCACCAGGGAAGAAATATGTGCGCTGTCCCTGCAACTGCCTGCTGATATGCAAGTCGTCGTCGCAGCGTATAGCGTGCCCGCGCGCGGACTGCAAGAGGATCATCAACCTGGCGCCGTCGCCCGTCACGCCGCCCGTGCCCACCGTGCCCGGCATGTGCAGGGTTGTGTGTGCACACTGCCAGGACACTTTCTTGGTAAGCAACTGCCTGCTGAAATGCAAGTCGTTATCGCAGCGCATAGCGTGCCCGCGCGCGGACTGCAAGAGGATCATCAACCTGGAGCCGTCGCCCGTCACGCCGCCCGTGCCCACCGTGCCCGGCATGTGCAGGGTTGTGTGTGCACACTGCCAGGACACTTTCTTGGTAAGCAACTGCCTGCTGAAATGCAAGTCGTTAACGCAGCGCATAGCGTGCCCGCGCGCGGACTGCAAGAGGATCATCAACCTGGAGCCGTCGCCCGTCACGCCGCCCGTGCCCACCGTGCCCGGCATGTGCAGGGTTGTGTGTGCACACTGCCAGGACACTTTCTTGGTAAGCAACTGCCTGCTGAAATGCAAGTCGTTATCGCAGCGCATAGCGTGCCCGCGCGCGGACTGCAAGAGGATCATCAACCTGGAGCCGTCGCCCGTCACGCCGCCCGTGCCCACCGTGCCCGGCATGTGCAGGGTTGTGTGTGCACACTGCCAGGACACTTTCTTGGTAAGCAACTGCCTGCTGATATGCAAGTCGTCGTCGCAGCGCATAGCGTGCCCGCGCGCGGACTGCAAGAGAATCATCAACCTGGCGCCGTCGCCCGTCACGCCGCCTGTGCCCACCGTGCCCGGCATGTGCAGGGTTGTGTGTGCACACTGCCAGGACACTTTCTTGGTAAGCAACTGCTTGCTGAAATGCAAGTCGTTATCGCAGCGCATAGCGTGCCCGCGCGCGGACTGCAAGAGGATCATCAACCTGGAGCCGTCGCCCGTCACGCCGCCCGTGCCCACCGTGCCCGGCATGTGCAGGGTTGTGTGTGCACACTGCCAGGACACTTTCTTGGTAAGCAACTGCCTGCTGAAATGCAAGTCGTTATCACAGCGCATAGCGTGCCCGCGCGCGGACTGCAAGAGGATCATCAACCTGGCGCCGTCGCCCGTCACGCCGCCCGTGCCCACCGTGCCCGGCATGTGCAGGGTCGTGTGTGCACACTGCCAGGACACTTTCTTGGTAAGCAACTGCCTGCTGATATGCAAGTCGTCGTCGCAGCGCAGAGCGTGCCCGCGCGGACTGCAAGAGGATTTACCTACGCGTCAAATCTCTGTAGCCTAGATATTGTCGATCTCCAGGCGAAAGTATTAAAGTCTTAGTGTGGCATTTTTATGGCTTCATTGTTCTTATATTACTTAACTTAATTATATCCGCTTAAATTGTACCGGAAAATCAAAAATTTTGTAACTCCTTATCAAATGACAACAACTATGACCTAATCAAATGAATGTGATGAAAAAAACACTAACCAAAATGAATTCTTCAGTAGTATTTTCAGTAGACAGTAGTAAAACAGATCAGAGAAATATTCGCTGCTTTAAGTGAAATTGGGATCCGACGTTTAGATTGGCTAGCGCGCGAAGCCTCGACCTCAATCCTATTGAGCCACTAATGGGACTTATGACGTGTTGGAGCATCGTGTATACATCCTTCCAATTCCAAGAGCTTAAAATCCAAGTCATATTCTATCACCTTAATGGAATGTGGGACTTAGGCTTATTTAAACAAGAGCTTTTTATCGTTAAAGCCATAAATGTAATTAATTGAGCCATTAATTTATTAGCAGAAACCATTTTCACGTCTTACTAAAGCAGGAGACAAGACGAGCGGGAGAATTTTAAAGCGTTATAGTATAAACAATCACGGATATAACGTTTTAACCGCAACGATTGTTTTACTGTCGTGCGAACTAAGCCTCAATTAACTCTCCCACAGTTATTAATGAATAAACATTTTTAAGCTATTGCATAGCTTCTATCGCGGACCTTGAGCGTGGAGACCGAATCCAGAAATTCCGTAACGAAAATAACCTAACACCCCCCACTCCGACCGGTCCACTCCTATCGCGGGCCTTGAGCGTGGAGACCGAATCCAGAAATTCCGTAACGAAAATAACCTAACCCCCCCCCCCACTCCGACCGGTCCACTCTATCGCGGGCCTTGAGCGTGGAAACCGAATCCAGAAATTCCGTAACGAAAATAACCTAACACCCCCCACTCCGACCGGTCCACTCTATCGCGGGCCTTGAGCGTGGAGACCGAATCCGGAAATTCCGTAACGAAAATAACCTGGGTGTAAGAAGTTGATAAAAAAATGGTTTGCAATAGCTTTACCGCGGCAGTCTACGAGTGCCACACGTCTTTTAATTTATTTCAGTACCAGCTGCTGAAAAATGCACCGGTGCGCTGCCCACACTGCCGGAAAGTGTCGTCGGTGGGGCCGCGCATGGCGCGCGTGAGAGGCGTCATTTTCGCGGTCCTCGCCTTCATATTCTTCGGCATCGCCCTGGGGGTCACGCTGGGCACCCTCTCGGCGGCGAAAACTCACGGCGGAGGCATCTACGTCGCGTACGTCGGAGCATTCCTACTCGCCTTCATCCTCGCAAGTCGCGCCATCTACTACTTCGCGATGAAAGTGAGTACGATCGAGGGGCCCATGTAAGTATATAACGCGGGAGTTTTGTGATAGTACGAGTTACGACTAGGAACTAGGAAACATCTCGATTCCATATTGCATTATCTGAACACGTATATTATATGATCTATTATAACCATTATATTATTATGAAGATATAGACTTGTTATACTGTGTTTTACTTTATGTTTCGTCGACGTAGATATTTTGTGATTATGAAGCGGACAGACACCACATTCTCGATTGGGATGTCTGAGAATGAGAGTGGACTTCAATGATCAATTATAATTATTAAAGATATACCAGTAGCAAATAAAATTGCATGCGAAACTTATTTATATGTTATATGACGCCTTATACGTTTGATACGACTAGAGCGAGTGTGATTATTAATTAATCAACGTATTGTACAAACTGCTTGTGCGTTGCAAAAAAACACGATTAAAAGTCGAAACTTACCTAATCAAGCCTCAAAGTGATTCGCACGGGAGTGTAGAGCCCGCTTAAGACGGATGATTCGAATGGACTTTTACACGTAATAAATATTTATATTTACTGTTACAAAAAATATGGATCGATTATTTACCATTCCCAATAATTATGTTTTACAGTCAAACCTGAGTAAGTGAGAACTGGGTAAGCGAGAAATATTCTATTAATTAGAGTCAGGTCCCGTCATTTTGCACTCCTAACTCTGAAACCTCTGTGAGGGAAAAAGAGAGTTCACTCTCACTTAACCAGGTTTGACTGTATCTGATAACTACCATAGAGTTATTGAATAGTATATAAAAAAACTGTAAAATACTCAGAAAAAAAAAACGAAAATAAATAGAAAAGAAGCATTTTATAAAAAAAATACTTAATACCCATTGGCGTTTGTAAAGACATATTTTGCATTCGACTAGTTTAAATCTATGATTCGACAGGACATTTTCTTCATCGCTGTTTGTCATTTTTCTATATTTTATATTTAACGCTATTGAACTAATGATAAGTAGTATATTGGTAAGAAATCTTAAATTGTACACAAAACTATAATTGGATTAAAATTACCCAAACCTTCTTTTATAGATATTTCAATCCCCACTTTGTCAATCTTCATATGAATCGAATGAAACATTAACGATTTTGACAGAGTGGGGCGTGTCTTCGTGGATTGAAATATTATCTATAAATGAATGTTGTAGAGAAGTACGAAATATGTTTTTTTTGTGCATTAACTTGTGTCATTATAAATTAACCGCACTCGTTGTGTTTGATAAAAAAGTAAAAGTGTGTTGAACATTTTAAAATATTAAACTATATTATGATCATTTCATCATTTCGTCTCTTATAATCTATATACTTATAATAAAACTGTAAAGGGTCGAATTCTGTACATTGAAGATATTTTGAAAATTTTTGTTGGAGGACACTATTTAGTCGATACTGAAGCCAAAACTGTAATTTGTTTAATTTTTGTCTGTCTGTCTGTCTGTCTGTCTGTCTGTCTGTCTGTCTGTTTCACGACCGGGCATCACGGCTAATCCGCTGGATGGATTTAAATGAAACTTAACATGATTATAGTTCATACCCCGAGGTAGGACATAGGATACTTTTTGTCCCAAAATTCATCATGGTTTCCCTGGAAGACGGCATCAAAGTCCAAACGTTTTTTAGTTATAATTCATTAACGCGTTGTCCGATTCCATTCATTCTTTTTTTTTTAGAAAGGAGGTTCTTTAAAGATTATTCCATACAAATCTTATCATCATCACTTTTGTAGTTCAGAAATTACAGACATCAGAAACTTAAAGTTCAAGTAGGTAGGTGACTTGAAACTCGGAATGCACAAAGAACCTAGGGCTAGGACGTAGGGCTCAAGTAAGACTGGAGTACCCTTACAGCCGTAAATAAATAGGCTTAGCAGGAGATTTTGTATGGTTTAAAATTTTTCACTTTTAGGGTTAACAAAAATCATGTAACTGGCGTTATCGCTACGTTATACCGTATAGCGCCATCTCTACAATTTATGTGGAACTTGAATGTAAAACTCTGAGATAGGTACTACCGAATTTTTTTAAAATAAAAATTAACTGTCATGTTATTTACTGTTTCCTGACTTTATATTAAGATGGCACTGTTAACACATGAACAGATTTAAACTTTATCATTCGCAATATGGAAAGGGTAAGATAATGGTTCACAAATATTTTTAACTCTTAGGTCTTATCGATCCTAACCAACTGACTGTCATCTAAGGTCTTTTTATACGTAAAGAAATATATAGCCATTCTGATGTTTTGGATTGTATTGAGATGAAGCAAAGATTTTTAAAAGACTGTTATATTATGTTGGGCTTGGGAATATTGTTAGTAGAGTAATTTAGCCCAGTGGTACCTACCCGGCCGAACTCTGAAAGAAGAGTTTCTACCACCAGTACAACTTTTCACATGGTTTAATAATTTTTGACATATTTCGTGGTTTCAGAATAAAAATCACAAAGAAAAGAACGATTTTAACTGTCGATATTTCGATACATTGGTACAAGTCGTGGTCACGTGGTGACCACGACCTGTGCCACTGGGTCGAAATATCGACAGTTAAAATCGTCCTTTTGATCTTTCAACTACGTATTAATGAAACTTTATATTATTATTAAGAAAAAGGAGTTTTCAAAATCACCACAAGATAACCCGTGCAAAGTAAGAACAGGTTTCTGTACAACATCACACCAGAATCCCGCGAAAAATCAAGGAATTCCAGTAGGAAGGTATATTATGTAAAAAAATCGTAAATCACGCGGGCGGAGCCGCGGGCAACAGCTAGTTTTAATATATTTAAGTAAGTTAATTCTCGTAAATGTTTCCAGATAAAAATACAATAAATAATTTCGGCTTAGTAAAATAAAACCTATCTCACGTAATATAAGTAAATCATAATATATTATATAATCAAGTACTTTAATTTTTGTTGGTATGTATTAGATTGGTTGTATAGATTGTTGGTATTAGATTTGTAAAAAATATTGAAAAGGGTTTTTTTTTTTATTTAGCACTGAATTTAAAATGATTATGGAGCATGATTTCCGGAATGTATAAATACCTGGGAAGTGAGATAAATATTTAATTTTAAACAGGGTAAAAAAGTCTGTGTGTTTAAGTTCGTAATTCCCATTAAAAACAACAATTTTCAAATTAACATAAGCACTCAATTTGGTCAACAACAAATTGGACAAGTCACAAAAATACCTTATTCAACTGTGTGTATTCATTAGATTACGCGAGACAATTGAAATATATTTAGATAACTATAAATAATTAATAAAATGACGATTTTTAAGTAGCTTTTAGAATGCTGTTTTATGTATCATTTAGCATTAAAACAATATATTATGCACTTTGTTACACATGCCATGTGGCCACTGATCTATAGTTCTTTTATTTTTTACTTTTAGCCGGTAGTCTGTAACAGACGCGTTAGGTCGCGTCCGACGTGACGCTCTACCTATGACAGAATGCTTACTATGGAAATGTACAAGTGAATCTATTTGAAACGCCTGACGCCTGACGCCTATTTGAAACGACGAGACCACGCTTAATGAATGCTTAGTATGAAAATGTACTCCAATTTTCTTACTAAGCATTCATAGGCCGCGTACAGCGTAACGTCGGATGACCTAGCGCGTCTGTTGCAGACCACCGCCTTAGAGAGAGAAGTCATCTCTTTTTATCACTGTCCACACATCAAGTCTAGATGCCTCTTGACTCTTGAGGCCTTTCGAAGCAGCTCAGTGTATGAATGTGCCTCATCTGAGCCATGAAGTATTGGTATTTATACTCTCTCCATTCGCTTATTTTCTTTTTGACACATTAAACAGATATAGCACTAGCGAGGGACCAGAGTATAGCTTTCCAGTCGCCATTTCAACCGTTTGCCACGCACATGTAATTTTTCGTGCCACGATAGTAATAGATTAAAATTAGGGCAAATGGCTCTATCTGCCACGCAAGAATGATTTCCTAGTGAGGCTGCTCGTACTGCAAAGACCTCGATTTTATTTGG
Organism: Coenonympha glycerion; assembly: GCA_963855885.1. Lineage (NCBI taxonomy): Eukaryota > Metazoa > Arthropoda > Insecta > Lepidoptera > Nymphalidae > Coenonympha > Coenonympha glycerion. The sequence goes on along the minus strand of OY979636.1, from coordinate 9,093,377 downwards.
CTGAAAAAGTTCAGCCGCTCTTCTTAGCACTACTAGTACCTATGTATCTGCCGTCTTAGGGCAGTTCTCCAGTATCTTATACCAATATCCATAGCTTGCATTACTAGAAATAGAAATTTGACATAACTTGTATGGACCTTAAAGTCGGTTCCCAATATTCTATTTATCTTCCATTTGCCCTACAAGAGATAGCATTGTGACATAATTTCCATACAAGTTACGTCAAATCTCTAGTAAGGCAAACCATGGATAGATTGAATATTGGGAGCCGCCATTAGTCACATCGATGTCTCTAGTAGGGCAAATAGAAGATACGAGGTTTATTGAGAACTACCTTTACTAAGCCTCTGATAGATTTCGTTCCTGACAGTTAGAAGATTATCTTAAAATGTATGGCTATTGCAGTTTGCTAGTATATCAAATAATATTTTTACAAAGCGTTGAAAACACTTTTTGGAACGTATCATTTTTTTTTGTTTTCCTGAATCAAATCACACTCAAAAAAACTTGTTGGTGTACTCAGTTTTCTGTTATTTCTGCGTTAAATTGGCCAAATTACTTACAATCGACTTTGACAGTGGCGCCCCCATTTTATGCTAAACAGTAATGTATAGTTATTAAAACTTGCTAAGTAGTTTAGGTTTCAATACGTCTTGCGCTTTTATATAAATTACGTCATTATAAGATGAACTGCTAATACATGGCTAATACATTCTTATAATTTGAAATGTCAGAAACGCAATGTCTAGCCGGTCGCACTTTAATGATTTTTATGGCGGTTCCCAATATTCTATCTATCCATGGTTTGCCTTACTAGATATAGAAATTTGGTAGTATAACTTCTATGAAGCTTATGTCACAATGAAATCTTTAGTAGGGAAAATAGAAGATAGAATATTGGGAACCAGCATTAAACAAGGCAGGAGGTGCGAAAAATAAATGTATAAAATTGCATATTTTTGTCTAGTCGAAATTTTTTAATATCAACGGCAGGGATAATGATTGATCAGGTTTGGATTTATTAATCAATTTAATCTTTACTTATGGTGGATCCCAGTATTCTATCTATCCATGGTTTGCCTTAATAAAGGTAGAAATTTGACATAACATGTATGCAGCTTATGTCACAATGGTGTCTCTAGTAGGGCAAATGGAAGATAGATAGAATATTGGGAACCGGCATTAGACATCATCCTACTTGACGTGACCGTTCTTTTTACAATTAATTATAATTTATAACTGTATGTATTTGTAATAAACTGTAGCATATTCTTGACTTTATTCTTGTTTTCAAAATGTGTTACACCTTTTCGTAAATACTTAGGTTTAAGTCAAATAAAGGATATCTACATTCACTTTTTACTTTTATTTCTTTAATAGTATTTAAACTATATCTATACTAATATTATAAAGAGGAAGCGTAACGATGTTTGTGAGTTTGTGACGTTGTAAGGGGTAATCTCTGGATCTACTGAACCGATTTTCAAAAATCTTTCACCAATAGAAACCTATGTTATTGTGGAGTGTCATAGGCTATAATAATTACGCATCTTTACTTAAACTTGAATAATGTAATCCAAGTCGTAAAAAAATTTCTTTCATCGCGTGCGCTGCGGAAACTATTGAGGATAGAACAACATAATGTTCTACGATATTAAAGAACGTACATATAAATCTGTAAAAAAGTCCGTGATAGCATATGCCTATCTCCTACGGGTAACTCACAATAACTGCTTTTAATGTTAAAATTGTGGTTAAAATATAAATAATTTTTGTGAAGCTTATTTAGCCCATATGGTATTAATTTATATCTTTGTAAATATGTTTTTAGAACGGAAATTTAATGTAGAATATTTGTGCCCTCTACTCTATACAGTATAAACAAATATCTTCAAAGATATTTGTATTAACGAAATACAAAGGTGCGGTCGCGCCATTTAGTACATAGTATCTCAATGGGTCGCGCTGCCCCGGCGCGGCCGTTGCGTGGCGATAGTATAAGTATAGGCAGTAGGTATCTATATTATGATTGCGTCGCATTCAGCGCTGTGGGGGAAGGGACTGGAGTGTGGGTATTACGCGGGACAAACGGGCCGGGACAAAAATATTTCTAACGCGGAACAGAGTCCGCGGGCACTGCTAGTCTGATATATAAGCAATGAATTGATCGATAATTATATCTTTGGTCCATATAAAGACTAATTTGTGAGTAATTAACGTCAAACTCGATATTTTGGGTAATTTCTTAAAATTGACAATTAGGGAACAGTGAAGATGATACCTACTGTCATTCCCGCTATGTTATTGCCATAAACCTATTGATTATACATATTGTGTATTTCGTCATTGCATAAACCTACTTCGTCATACCTAATAGTTTACATATTAATTTGATAAATCACATCAAATTGTTATTTGGTGGGCAGAGATGTTTAGTTTCCGTTTTGGTATGTTATGCTACTTAATTGCTAAATAAAACCTCTAGGTGTTTTAAATAATTTTATTAATTAAATAATTTAAAAGTTACATTTATTTCTTATAAAATTAAATACTTTGTAAAGTGACGTACATTATTTATCTTTTTGACTCTTAAATTTATTGGTTTATTTGCCAAATCTTCTAGCTAAAATTACTTGTTTTGGGTACGAAACATTTGTGAAATATGTCCTCATATATTTGGTACATGATTCAGTTCTTATCACATTATACGTTGTCTATAGTTGTAGGATACTGAAAGTTTTGCACGAAACTATGCTGTCAATTTTTTTTATTAATAGACAATTATTTTTTGTTTGTTATTTAAAGTGACAAAAAATAACAATGGCCCCCCCCAAGACTTTCAGTGTGCCCTAACACTCAGAACCGTAATTAAAAATTATATCTACATTTTGTTGTACTTTGAGAAACTTGCGCCGATATTCTTTGAAATTCATATTTTAAGATCAACTCGTAAGAATAAAAATAATCTAAAAATTTAATAAGTATACATAATACGATAATAGAAAATTGTGAAAATATAGTTCCGACTTAATTTTTAAATATCTGGGTGACCGAGCTTCGCTCGGTAGTTTAACTACTGGCTAATAGATGGCAGCAAAAATGCTTCGCTCGGTGGTTAACTACTGGCTAATAGATGGCAGCAGAAGTCATATTTTTATTATTATTTTTTTGGTAAATTCGACATTTTCTAAAAATGAATCCTAGCTAGATCGATTTATCGCCCCCAAAACCCCCTGTATACTAAATTTCATGAAAATCGTTGCAGCCGTTGCCGAGATCCAGATTATATAGAAATATATATACATACAAGAATTGCTCGTTTAAAGGTATAGGATTGAATCTAAGCTACTCACGACTAGATATTAAAAGACGAAGTAAAAACATATTGACGCTACTGTTTTAAAATCTAAATACATGCATGTAAATTGTAAAGTCACATAATAATTATAATTACTTAGGGAACGGTAAAAGGAATGTTATCGCAGAGATACTTGTAAAAAATCTAGTTAACAAACGCGTTTAAAATACGTAAATTGATAACAAACAATAGGTGCTCAAAGGTCTACCGTTTAATCTACAAGGTTCGATTTGAATATAGTGAACAGAGTTATGTGGTAAGGGCCATCTTGATATCTCCTAGTAAATAATAATAATAAAAAACCGGTCAAGTGCGAGTCACCGCGCATCAATGTTTCCGTACTACTTTAGAAAAAGTAAAACCATAAGAATTGCTTTTCTTACCGAACCGTACTTTGTTTTTGAGGTGTATATTATCTATTGATCGGTTTTAGAATACACAACTAACGAACTTTCATATGATACCCCACTAAATAGTTATCCTATTTTCAAATTTCGACACCCCGATTTTCCCCCTTTTTAAATAAAAATAATTTTAATTTTTGATTGCAATGACGTCGGGCCATCATTACTTACAACGATTCCAAATTTCATGTCAATATCTGTAATAGTTATTAAAATAAAGGGCCGTGAAGACAGACGGATGGTTCCGTTTTTTTTTTTGAGGTACAGAACTCTAAAAAGCTCATAAAGGCTAGCGTACATTGAGGCAATCCGATCACCATAATATAACTTAAATTTTATTAATAATATTGGAAGAGGGTTTTTAATATTATGCGCATCAAGCTATAACGGCTCTACGTATACAAATTGTGGCACTCTCACACACAGAACGGCTTCTGAGAATGCTCCGGGGCGTCGGAAACGTGCGTAGATTAAGTATGGAAGATTCGTGTGGTTTTCGTGAAAATTCGGATTCCTACAAAAGATTTGAAGTAAACCATAATAACTTGGTTCCTAGAGAGAAACACTTCAAGAACCTAACGTTGATATATTCGAACACAGCTTACTTTACTTAGGGCCCATAGTCAATTAAACATACATTCCAAACGTATACATACATGATACAAAACAAGGAAGATATCCACGGTAAGACATGTAAATACGAGAGAAGCTATAGCTAATGAGACTTGTTATAGGAGTCCTTGTGTTGGTAGCCGGAGACGTAGCCCGAGCCGTCGACGACGTCTTTCCTGCCGGCGATGCCCTTGCCCTTCCCGCTCTCGTCGAAGCGCTGCTTGTGCGAGCCGGTGTACTTGCTGGTGTCCGTCAGCCTGTCCACGGTGGCTGCCGCCGCTGCTGATTTCGTTAACTGCGGACATAAGCCAGGGTTACTCAGTCTGGTTCGCGAAAAATCACGGTAGGTCTGACATAGGTCGTAAGCTATATTTTATTTTATATCCCTAAATTACAAAACAACGTTTCTGCAAAAAGTTTTTGTGGGGGGCTTAAACCCTCTAGAAATGTGCAGAATATTAGACAAAAATTTCATAAAAATCGGTCAAGCCGATTTAAAATATTGTATTTTTAATTAGCTCTGCAGTAACTACCACTTGTTTAGAGACTAGAGACCGGGCGTTTGCTTAGATACCTACTTATGTCGACGTCGGACGCCTAGTTACGAGTATGTTTTTTCTGCAGAAAAATTCCGTTACCAAGCCTAAATTAGAAGTTAAGTAATACTTTAAAAGGGACCACGTAATAATTTAAACAGATGCCGCTACATGTTGTTAGTTTTAACAAACAAGGAATGTAATGAGAGGCAAGAACCGAGATAGATAGAGATAGAATCATAGTATACCTAAGTACAACAATGGAACGGCGACATATAAGCTACATACTCCTAACTATTCATAGCACACAACATTCATACGACGTGCTCATAAGCGTAACAATAGTGTGATAAATAAGTAGCTACGTACTCGCACCTAGATTTAGGTATGGTAAAGCCTATAATTGTTGCCAGGCGCATTCAGATTTTAGCTGTGTCCATGTTCCTATCGACTTAAATCAGCTGCCTTAACCATTGTGATATGACTTATCTATAATCGTCATAAAAACCTAGCGATCGCTCACTCCAATATAGATATTTCTACCCTCGATGACGCGCCCCTGCACTCTGTCAAACTTAGGTCAAACTCCATACGAATCGAATGAAACATAAGCGATCTGGACAGAGTAGGCGCGATTCGTGGATTAATTATCTATGACTACATGTATGTATCTATATGGAACGATATTCAAAAAATTTATGAGATTGGCCGTTGTCTATAGGGTAAGTTTGCGAGAGTTAAAAAAATATAATTTCTTCATAGATTCGTAAACGTCATCGCTCCGACTTCTTATTGATTATACTACACTATACGCACACACTATTTCAGTGTGTATCATTTGTTTTTATGGGTAAGTACTACCTACTACGAGTAACACGATATGTACATCCTTGATCGCGTGTTCGTCCTTGCGGTTACACGTCATTGACGCCGTCGCGCGCCGGTGCAACCATCGCACGTCCACAATTATTCTTTATTGGAGCCGATTTTTCAATCGCCAGATAAGACAGATTTTGTATGAGATATGTTTAAATAAATTCCGCAGATAGTTTATCTGGCGATTGAAAAATTTTTGCCGTTGCCCGCAGCTCCGCCCGCGTGAGTTTTGGGTTTTTCGCTAGTTTTCAGGGGAAAAAGTAAAGTATTACCTACTCCGGGTTATAAGCTATCTATGTTCCAAATTTCATCCAAATCGGTTCAGTTATTGCGACGTGAAAGAGTAACAAAGATCCTTCCAACCATACTTACAAACTCGCGTTTATAATATTAACACGTTTGCTGCGAAGCTCAAAAAGATAATATTCCACTCTGGTGCGGTACAGGACAATATTGCCATGTACTGTTAATTTTTCTAGTGCGAAACAGGACAAATGTGTCCTGTACACAATACTTTTTAAAACGTGTATTTCTCATATTTTTTTTTACTTTCAAGCAATTCTTTAACTTTTATCAATATCTAAAAACCTCGAACTATATATATTTCTCTCGGTTCTAGTATTGGACAAGTATTTTTTTACTTATAGGTATAAACGTCTTACCGGACTTATATGTCATGTGGCGCACAAGAAGTGGTGAAAATGTTCAAATAGTCGATAAACAGTAGTAATGTTACATAAGAAAACAAATATTTATCGATAATATTTTTATTTATAAAGCAAATTAACTATTATTTTCATGAGCTTTATTGAAACAAGGAAGACAAAAAACTTTCTTACATTCAACACACATCAATTTAACTTTTGGCACCTTTTTGTCAGCTTCCCGGCTAGTCATTGTTTTTCGTAATTCTTGATAGCAAAATGTACATTGTTTTCTTTTTGTAGTTTTTTCTAAAGTATGGTACTTCTTCTTTTCGGAGGAATTCATATCGTCGCAAAATGTAAGACCAGTAAAGTTTTGTACAACAGATTCAACAAAATATATCATATAAGAAAAAAGGAAAATTTTTTCTTATATATATTATTATGAATGATCCACGCATTAACAACACAGGTACCGAATAGAAAACTCATCATAAGTTTTCGGTACCATTTGATCCCTCTTCTCAATGACGAATAATATGCCGTCATTTGGTCGCTATAATCAACGCCTTTCTTATTTAAATTATATAAAGATACACATTCTGGCTTGTAAATTATCTCACCATTTCTTTTTTTTTGCCTATGTCTATAACAGCTGCAACATGATTTTTGCACGTTGTTATCATCGTAACAGCCCGTTTATCATGCCATTTAATTATTTTAACTCCTTTTTTATTCATTTTACCAATACACTGTCCTCTTTTCAGCTTAGTAGATATGACATTTTTAGGAAGGCCTCTTCTATTTATTCTTATTGTTCCACACAGTTCAGTTTTATTCTTTAATAAATCTTCTGCTAAACCCACAGAGGTATAAAAATTATCAGCTATAACAGTTCTACCGCTTCCACCTAAGTCTTTTATTAATTTTAGGACGATATCATGGCCATGTAGCTGGTTTCCAGGTCTGTCATTTTTACCTGTACTTATAAACAATTACGGACCATGTATACCCTTCAGGTGTACATAATTTATATAATTTTATTCCGTATTTATGGCTTTTGTTTTTTATATATTGTCGAAATTTCAGTCGTCCTCGCCACGGAATCATAGATTCGTCGATAACCAAATACTGACCGGGAATTAAAATTTCACTAAATTTGCTCAAAATCATACTCAGAACATCACGAACTTTGCATAATTTGTCCGTTGGATCAATTGTGTCATTACTGAAATGCCAACATTTTAATAGCAATAAGAATCTATCTTGCGTCATTAATGATTGAATATATATGTTTTTATAACATGTCTTTTTCGACCAATAGTGACTTAAGCTTGGTAGTTTGACAACTCCCATTGTCATCAAGATACCCAAAAAAGTGCACATTTCCTCAAAATTGGTGTCCTGCCACTTTTTCAGCCTAGACTTATTTTTGACACTTTCATTACGACAACAATTATTTGCGTAATTATTTGTCTCTGCTACCATTTATGTATAATGTCATCAGTAACAAGCAACTTATAGATTTGAAATGGCGATGTTACATCGGGTGGAATGTTTATTACAGTATCATTTTTAAAATTACCAATATTTGGCATAGAAGAAGTGATATCTACCCATTCGCTATCTTGTGGTGTAATCAACGGACTTTGAATATCTACTGTATTTTCATCATCAACCGTGGATACCGTCTCCGTATCACTTGAAGAACTTTCTGAACTAGATGGTTCATAATTGCTGTCACTGTCTGTACTTATGTCGCTATAATTATGTGGGTCTTCGTTTACAAGCTGATTGGGCTCTGGGTGATGAGATATTGCATCCGTTGCGCAATGGTTTGAACTAGTAGCTGGTAATGATAAGTCTATTGCTTGTGAGGTATTAACTGCATTACAACTTTCTTGAATCAAATCTTTGGACGTTATTGTGCATATCTTAATGTTATTATCCTCCAGGCTCTGTTGTTTAGGGTCACTATTTTTATGATGGGTGTCTAAAGTTTGCTGTTTATTTGACTTTGGTGCTGCGTTGCCATTAGGCTACTTTGGTTGCCATTTTGGCAACATTTGACCCTTCGTGGCAACCAAATGGCAACCGAGCTCAAATGGCAACTTTTTGGCAACTTTTCGACTTGTCGCGCGATCATCGGTTAAAAATATCGAATATATTTCGCAGATGAACTGAACTCATCGAATTGAAGAAAATCAAAATCTTGAACGCATATTTATTCCCAAATGAAAACAATACTTATATAATAGACAAACAAATTGTACCCATATTTTTATCTGTAAAAGGTCTATTTTGGTGAAGCTAGAGATAAAAATGGAAGAAACTTAGTGACCACAGAGCAGATAATTAATACGTAGTGTTTTAAATAAATTCTTTGTGTGTGACTGTGTGCACTGTGTAGTGCGATGCAAAGGAATTTTTTTCGTGGTTTTCTAATACTTTTGTTTTTAAATCTATTGGTAACTCCCAAGGGCGTAGCCAGGATTTAGTTCAGGGGGGGGCAGGGCCACTGCCATAAGTAAAACTTATACGTTTGCTACAAAAATTAATATTTATTTAGGTAGGTATAGGTTACAAGTGTTACAACAGCAATCTTTCGGTTCTTCGCAGAACCGTTTCAAAATCTCACATGAAATTGCGTGTGATTTTTTTTGCACCATTTTTCGATGTACACTTAACATACACAGGCCATCCTCGAGCATCGTCGACCTCAGCCACGTCTTAACTCGCCGCAATGTAGAAAAGGACCTCTCTATATTGCTTGTAGTGCAAGGCAGAGCCAAAGTAATTAGTATGGCTTTTTTGGTTGCAGGGAAGAATGTTTCCGCCTTCTGTAACAACTCCGCAAACTCCAGCTCTCTTAGGACTCATTTACTAAAAACTTATCAATTTCCGATGCTATGGTTTCAGCATCCATCGCTGTCAATTCAACAAATTCCAGAAATTCTTCACAGATTGTATTTTTACCTACATCATAAAAACGTACTCCAATGGAAAGTTGTTCTTTTCCAGCTAAGTCACACGACTCATCTGCCATAACACTGTAAGCATAAGCATTCTTTGTGTCCTGTATTATTTCGTTTTTTATGACCCGGCCACACAAGCTAATAATTTCATTTTGAATCTGTGGAGAGGTGTACATGGCGTTTTTCTTTCCACTTTCAATATGCTGTTTCAAAACTTGATCACCTGATTCAATTCTCAATCTCAGCAAGTCTTCCAGTACACCTTGATGTTGCTCTTTACCTCTTAAAGGCAAGTCATGTGTACCACAGAAAAAAACCGTAGATATTACAGATGCCAATATTTGTCGATTGTTTTCAATTTCTTTCTGGTGAGCCGTATTTATCATTAAATCCACTGGTAGGTACATTTTCCGAGAAGTTCTTAGCATCGTTGACGGCGGCTTGATGATAGTGCGATGAAGCATGTTTTATGCAGTACTCGTGCATATTTTTGAAGCGGCAGAAACTTCGGGTCACAAATGAACCCAAAATCCCGGTTACTATTTTAGGTGGAAATAATACGCAGTATAAACACAGTGACCCTTTTAAGTATTTAGAATATACCACCCAAGGCGCGTAAGTCTGTAACCAACAATGATTGAACTTTCGTTTCAAATTAGCGGCTTTGGCATCTTCGGCAAAATCATATTGCGGTTTTGACGCTTGACTTTCTTACTTTTTAATTAAATTCATTATAAACCATCATTTTACTTGTTGAGATTGGAAGCTATTCATTATAAACCATCATTTTACTTGTTGAGATTGGAAGCTACCTACGACCTAGGGGGGGGCAGTTGCCCCCCCCTGCCCGTACCTGGCTACGCCCTTGGTAACTCCTCTTTATTGTTTTAATCGAAGAAGCTACCTATGGACCTATTTGAAAAACCAATTTTACTGTGATCTGTGATTTTACTGATTGAAGACTCAACAAGTGCGATCTGTGTTCGGTGTACACGTCTACATTACAGTAGGTTCGAGAACAGATGCACTTCAGTTTTTTAGGGTTCCATACCAATTTGGTAAAAATGGAACCCTTATAGTGAGACTTTCTCCGTCCGTCCGTCCGTCCGTCTGTCACACTCGATTATTTCAGTAACTATCAGAGCTATCGACTTGAAATTTGAAATAGTTGTAGGTAATAGTGACCCAACGCCATTGCAATCATAAAACATTGAAAATTGTTTTTATTTTTATTTAAAAAGGGGGGAAAACCGGGGCTTCGAATTTTCAAAATGAGATAACAATATTGAGTGGGGTATCATATGAAAGGGCGTTACTTGTGTATTCTAAAACCGATTTTTATTTATTTTTATGCCCAATAGTTTTCTATTTATTGAGCAAACTGTCGAAAGAAATACCGTTCCCCCCCCCTTATCTCCGGAGTTTATCGATCGAAAAATCTGAAATAATTATGATCAATAGACATTAATGTATATTTTACAGGAAAAATAAAATCAACTCCCTAACTTTTATACTTTTCTTGATAATAACAATAAACCACAAAAAACAAAGTTATGTTTGCGGCTTGCCAACAAAAGTACCTACATGTAAATTATACTCGTAAATTCATGAACCAAAGTGATTCTTTTAATGTTCAACTTCTTTTATGGTATGGAACCCTCGGTGCGCGAGTCCGACTCGCACTTGGCCGGTTTTTATATTATATTTTGATAAACAAAAAATTCTCTAATAAAACTATGCATTGGAATTTGGATCTAACAAATCCTTCCTTGTCTTTTTTTGGTCTGTCCGCCCTTCTTTGTCAATGTCAAACAAATGATTTTTTTTTAATTTATTCATGGCCATAGATAAAAAGTCCTCTAGTCGGATACAATAATTTTCAAACAAATGAAAGAAGTAAAGTGTTGCCATCTTATTATTTTTAAATGGATGTACATGATTTTTTTTCGATTTAAATTTTTATCAACCAAAATGCAGAGCAATAAAACAGTACTCAATAGGTAGGTATAAATATTTTTATATTACTAAAAGGCACAGAACGTTTTTTTACAGGTTTTTAGGGTTCCATACCAATTTGGTAAAAATGGAACCCTTATGGTGAGCCTTTCTCCGTCCGTCCGTCCGTCCGTCCGTCCGTCCGTCTGACACACTCAATTATTTCAGTAAATATTAAAGCTATCAACCTGAAATTTGGAATAGTTGTAGGTAATTGCGGCGCGCCGCCATTGCAATCATAAAAAATTGAAAATCTTTTTATTTTTATTTAAAAAGGGGGGAAAACCGGGTGGTCAAAATTTCAAAATGAGGTAACAATATTGAGTGGGGTATCATATGAAAGGGCGTTACTTGTGTATTCTAAAACCGATTTTTATTTATTTTTATGCCTGATAGTTTTTGATTTATTAGGCAAACTGTCGAAAAAAAATACCGTTTCCCCCCCTTATCTCCGAAGTTTACCAATCGAAAAATCTGAAATAATTATGATCAATAGAAGTTAACGTATATTTTACGGGAAAAATAAAATCAACTCTCTAACTATTATAATTTTTTGATAATAACAATAATCCGCCGAAAACAAAGTTAGGTTTGCGGTTTGCCAACAAAAGTACTACATGTAAATTATACTCGTAAAATCATGAACAAAAGTGATTCTTTTAATGTTTTACTTCTTTTATAGTATGGAACCCTCGGTGCGCGAGTCCAACTCGCACTTGGCCGGTTTTTTTGTTTTTTCTAATGGCAACATTTGGTTTCAAATGGCAACATTTGAACCTACAAATGGCAACCTGGGCTGAGTATACTCTGGCAACACTGCTTTGGTGTAGACAATAATTCTTTTATAGATTCTGGTTGCAATCCACTTTTAATAAATTATTATACGATAAGTCACTAAGTGAGCCAGCTTCACTCAAACATCCAGGAAAAGAGACATTCTGTAATACTGCATATTTGTTGCTAGTAGAAGGACTTTCATATGTATTTTTTCCTGGATTAATTATTTTGCTTGTAGGTGACTGGTAAATTAAAGTATGTGGCCCAGGTGATGTAGTTTTAACTGAACATGATGGAATCTTTATATCTTCTAAAACTTTGATTTTCTTACCAGTAGGGAAAATCTTTCGATTTTTACTTGTGCCGTCGGATGTAATATCATCATCTTCTTCTTTTTCTTCGAAAACACGCGCCAACATTTTTCGGGAGCGCTTCATTGCAAATTCGAAGTCGTAACTATTACGTAAACAAAGGGCGAGAAAATGTAACAAATGTCGACAAACGTCTAAACGGTAATAAAATCAGTCTCTCACTAATGCATAGGCCCTCGCCAACAGTGCGATACCGGACATACACATACAAGGCGTATTCGTCCGGTAACGCATGGTATGCAAAGATTTTTCGTTCTGTGCGTACAGGGCAAATATGCTATGTACCTTTTTTCTATTGTAATAAGACCGTCTGAAAGTAAGAAGCAATGATGTTTATTTGTCACTTTTTAACTCACAGAATATCGTACCTAAAATGACGCCGCACGAGCGAGAAAAACTAGTTTTTGGCGCTCGCACCGCGGGAGAGTTCATTACCGGCTATATACGTCCGGCAACGCACTTAACGTGTTAAGTAGGATTTAGTGATATCTATTAGTGATATCTAGTTGTGCACTTTGTGTTAATGCAACAGGCAGCCTGATTCCGTAATCCGTATGTTTGTGCTCCGCAGGTAGCGAGATAAGACGTCGACCACCAGCTTCAGGCATACTGACTTATCTATTAGGTATATTCCATTTCTTGACAGTCTGTCTGCGCGGAAGTCATGTGATCTATTTTGGGAGTGGATATGTCATTCCCAAACCTGCATTTTTTTAAATTTCGTTCCATAAGCGTACCAAAAGTAATCTTAGGCGAGTTAAAGTAATCAGGTTTAGATTAGCAAGAAAAGATGCACAAGTTGAATTCTGAAAGCAATGTAAACAGTCACTCAAGATACTAAACAAAGGAAGTTGCAGAAGTCAACTTGCTGGAATGGAAAAGCTAACGAATTTAATCGAGGCAACGCGAACGTCGACCTAGGAACGCGTTTTGTGTGACGAACGCAATGTATGTAAAAAAAAAAATTGCTGATCGAATAAATAATTCAATCACTGACTCCAGCACCCGACCCAAATCCTCGATCCTATAAAGATGAACTTTTTTGAACAGAGATTTCCTCTACAAGAAGAAAGGTAACTTAGTATCTTCAGGGCGATGCAAACTGTGTCAGATAGAATAACCTATAAAATCAATTTACACCGCAGCGGAATTGAATGGAACAGACTTTTTTTACATAGCATATGAACTTTGTGTCAATTGTATAACATACACAATAAATATTTCTTAAAATGCGCGAGGATTCCCCGAAAGACGCACGTCCATTTTTAGCTCCTATTTAGTTTGTAGGTGTCAATCGACATACAGTTCATTATCATTATTCATATGTAAAAGAAAGTTGCTTCCATTCCATTCCGCCGCGGTGTAAATTGACCCTATAAAATACTCTGTTTAATAAATAACCTGAAGTCGCAACTTACATGTGTGGAAACACCCGGCTGGCCGCAAGTGGTTAGCTTCTTCTTGATATCCTCAAGTTCCACTTTCTTACTCTTCGCCAAGTCTTCCAGGAATTTCTGATAGTCGTCGATGCCCAGTTTGACCAGTTTCAACTTTTTGAAGTGGATGGCGGTGTCTGTGGTCGTGATTTTCTTTCCGTCGATCACTTTTGCTTGTTTCATCCATTTGTCGCTTTGGGACAACGTGATCTGCTTGCCGTCAGATTTAGGATCGCCGAATTTAGAGAACATTTTAAAGGCTTCCTGGAAATAAGGAGAAATAATAGAATTTAGGCGAAATCTACGAGTCTGCCAACAAAATTCAAAATTTTTGTGGCGTTTTGGAATTTGTACGCTATTAGACAGAATAAGTAAGTAGGTTTATTGCAATCAAATTGCGGGAATGGTATCATCATATTTAAATCTTTGCTTCAAGTATCGAGTCTGAAGTGAGTAGATATCTCGCAAATCTCGAACTGATTTCTTTAACTGGACACCACCACCATGCTACTTATTAATTCCAGCTACTACTTATTATTGTACTTAATAATATGTGTATGGAATTAATAAGTACAAGTACTTATTAATTCCATGCTGGACACTTACAAGCAAAGATATAAACACCGAACACGTGAAGATGATACTGGCATTTCCAATTTTATTACCATTATGTCTTATTTAGCCTATTATGTCTTATTAGCTTAAAAACTGCGAAAAACCACAAAAAATTGAATTTCGCGGGCATGCCCCTCAAATGACAAGGACAAAAGTATGACTTACAAATACGCGAGCTAGGTACCTATGTTTTAATTTGTAGTAGGTAGGTCATCAGGTACAATGCAGTTGCACAATATTATGATGTCATTTGAAGGTAGGTACTTATGAGTACCTATCTTAATGACAAAAACCGACCGAATGGCGTAGCGGTAGCGATCCTGCCGTCTGCACCGGAGGTCGTGGGTTCGATTCCCAAAACTGGAAGTTAACCCGTTTAAAAATAGTAGTATCTCAAAATGAATGGAAAAGGAACTACAGAATTTCTTTTAGACGCGTCAAATTAGTTAAGAGAATTTGCACTACAGAATTGGCACCATTATGTCGCTAATGTTATGCAGTTGCAAGATGTTCCTATCTTGGAGTTGCATGATCTAAGTAAGTAGGTATAGGTACATTCACCTAATGCAGTTAGCATGTAAGTATTTCTTAATGTAAACCTAAGCCCTAGATAGCTCATTTCTAATAGCTATGTGCCAATTCCTTTTTTGGTGAATAATTATTATCCGTCCATAAAATTAGTAAGTAGGTAATCGCGACTAAGAACAGGTTTTGCAGAAAAAAACACATATCATTAAACTTTTGCACTGTGCTATGTGAAAAATTACCCATACCTTGCATGACTGGTAAAAATAAAGGCTATGGCTAAATCACCACTTCCGATCTAAAATACATGCGTAACTATGTATAATCGTATAACTAAGTATATTGCTGTGCCTTGTACGGGTCGACACCTACATGTAGGATATAAAGCTGAAATTAGACGCCTACCTACACTTTACCCACACAAAAAATTTCAGAAAATAGATAAAGTGGGCGAAAACGGTGCCCTTGGTTCATTTTTAACTGGCTTCTTAAAGGAGGGTCTCAAAACAGTTGATATAAATGTAATGCGTCCAAAAAATAACCCGTAAAAAAGTAGGTAAGTAAGTATAGCTAGATACGAGTACCTTAAACGGTAGAGCATTTTCTTCGTTCTTTGTCGGCGTTCCGTTGGGCGCGCCCGCAGCCGTCCCGTTCTCCAGCTTGACGTCCTTCACCTCCTGCGTCACCTCCTCCACGGCCGCGGCCTGCTCCTCCGACATCCTCGCCTCTGGAAATGTTAAAGTCGAATTTGACTCATGGCTTCTGAAGAACCGGAGACGCATTAGACAGATACTTAATACGTAGAGTCCACAAAGATCCTTATACCTAACCTAAATTGCAGATCTAATATATTACACTCGTAGGTATAAACCAGTAGAAAATAACCCGTAGCCAAGTTTAAGCAAAGCATATGCATAATTTTTAAATCATCTAGACCACGAACGAACCCAATGAAAATCCCACTTCTGAAAATCATCATCAATTTAGGATCACTACGACACTTGCTACTGGGCACTGGCTATGCAGGAATAGATGTGTGTTTTACTTTTATAGGAAAAAGAAATACATATTATTGCCTGGTAAAGAATGCAATAAGGCCGTCTTTGCAAGCGTATTTAGATTTTAGTTTCTTCGTAATTTTTGTTTTTGTGTGTAATACTTGGTCTTTCTTTCTGTCTACCTACTACGAGTATTATTTATGTATAGCTATAGCTGTATCTATAAAATTCATCAGTGTCCAAGGTACACACGTTCACGTTTGAAGATCTTTATGATGTAATGCAAAAATAACCAAGGATTGAGTCTTCTGTCTAATTCTAAGCCTTATTGACATTTCATTTAGATTCCCCGCGTCATGTTTTCGCGCTAAAAGCGGCAATTACATCACCGACCTTGTGAACAGCACTTTACTATGTGTATTCAAATATCAGCTGAGACTTATCCTGCCATCGTTATTACCAACATATTCTATTCATATCTCAAGACATTTAGGAAAAAATTGAAGTAGGTATCTACGAGGCCGACAGTAGGTACCGTCAAGTTCCATAACTTCGCCTGGTTTTTGACAGTTTTTGGCTTCCCGCCTCGAAAGTACTTATTATTTCAAGTCTGGTGTTTAATATATGCTGGATTTTATACATGACTACTAATCTAGATTATTAAGAAAGTAATGCAGTTTTTAGAATGCCTTAAAAACTTTTTTGATTTACCTAGGCGAAGTAAGAGAAAAATTCCTAACTTCGCCTGGGTGGGTCCTTATGATTACTATAGTATTATTAACTGTCTCTGAAAAGCAAACGACCTATAAATTATGTCGCAAAATCATTGTGAACCGTATTTCCTGGACAATAAGGTTCGTTTTTAAAAAAATATTGGTAGGCGAAGTAAGGAAACAGACTGAAGTTGTTTCCATACATTTGTTCTATTTTGCTAAGGGTTGTCAAAAGAAGAAATCATTAATAATTGAATAAAAAATTGGTTTTCCATAAAGTTGGATCTTAAAAAAATAGTAAAAAAAATCCATTATAAATAGTTTCAATTTTTTAATGCAATATTCCAAAATTAAAAAATATATATACACGAAAACCAGTACCTAGCAGTAATAGTACTTAATACCAACCTGTTTTTTTAGTACAGAAGCCCACAAAACAACAATGTTGAGGTATCTAACAATAATAATAATTAATAATGTTATTATTTAACACATAAAGAACTTTTTTATTTCAATTTCGACAAAAAAATAATATTGACACTACCTACAGAAATATCGTCAACCACTGGCCAATTAAAAATGCCTTTTCCTTTGTGTCCATACATTTTACGCGGAAACTAACTGGGCTGAGCATCTCTGTAACTTTTCCCAGATAAAATTTTACACGTATTCAACTTGCAACTGTTTTTTGCATTAGCTCCAACGCTACTTCAATCATCGACGTATCATGGTTACTTGTATAGCTTCTCTTTTTTTTGGAGGATTAATTTTTCTTCTACCCATTGTGAAGACCTGCAATAATTCCATATTTGTTTTTTTTTATTACCGTACACGAAAGTTTAGATATGAAGATTAAGTGACAACCCTAGGTGTAGGCGAAGTATGGCACCAACATGGCGAACGCGATTACCTTTTTGACAAATTGTGCTGTAGCTCATTAAGTTTACAAGATATCTTGAAAATAATTGTTTGATACGAAAGACGATAAATAAGTTATGTTATTTTACAATAAAGGATAGCCATACCTGTCGTAGATTCGTGGCGGCACACAAAGTTTTTGACCGGAACAAAAAAACATGTCACTTCTCTCAGTAGAAAAATAGCACGTGCCGCTTTTGTCGTGAAGTTAGCCGCAAGTGGTTAAAAATAGTACTGTCATGAATAATAATACTATTATATTTGGTAGGTTTTTAGATGTTTGACCCACAAATTTAGCAGATTATTCAATTTTTCTAGAATTAGGCGAAGTATGGTTTACCAGGCGAAGTCAGGGGACTTGACGGTACCTAAGGATTTTGATGGGTTTTATGAAGTATCTATTGAGTATAATCTTCTTCTAATCCTTTATAATATAAAGTAAACAAAAGTAGCAATTACCTTCCTTTGGTTAATTATTGCACAAATAAATCAATACGCGTTGCGTTGGGGAGGGATGCCGTGAAAAAATGATAACATTTCAACTTTTTTACATTGCTACATATTACAATACGTTTGAAAAAATTCGTAGACAAAATAATCTCACAATTTAGAATGGAAATCATGCCTTCTAATAACTCATTTTTGCATCACCCTATAAGTAGATATAGCTTTCGGCATCAATAACGAGCGCCAACTATAGAAGTTATACCCCACTGCAAAGTTAATGGATCCCTAAAACTTCTTTTAATTCAATGATATCATCGGAACCGTTGAAGCGAATCAAGGAAATAATATAAAATCCTGTTTTGGCGCTTTAACCTTGGAGCCTAATTTATGACGAATAAAATTTAAAGCAGCTAAATTCGCTTACACCATTGTACTTACCTAGAATATGTAGAGTATAAGTATTCTCTATTGCCTACACCTCCGCGGAGCTCTCCCGTGGGTGCTCTGGCATTTTTATCGCTACTAAATGATCTGACCTAGGAATGAAATCAAAACCAACATCCGTATCGTACCTATTTATCCTGTGTCTAGTTTTTAAGTATGTACCATAGATAAATATATTCTTGGCAAGCTTTGTCTTATCTTAAATACGAATCAATATTTCACTTGCAGCGGGTTTTGAACCCGCATCTCTCAGCTATTCCGGCTGGGTGCTCTTGCCACTGAGCTGTATGAGCCATAATATATCCCGCGATTAAAATTGAGATTCCTAATGTTGTTGAAGTTCCTAGGCAGAACTGGCGCCATCTATTGTGAAACATTACAGTTTCAAACAAATTTTTCGAAAGGCCATTATTTCAAATAGACCATGCTTTGAACGAGAGAACGAACCTTGCCGTTTTTTACGAATTATCTTTTTGATTAGTGCTTTACACACTTTAGGATGTAAGGTCCTATATATACGAATCAAAATTTAACCCGCAGCGGGATTTGAACCCGTGTCTCCCAGCTATCGCAGCTGGGTGCTCTTTCTCTAATCTTCACAAGTCGGTTAAATAACGAAAATGCGGGCCTGCGTTTTGAATTTTGATACACCCGACTTTTTATTTATATTTAGGACTAAACATAAAATAGTTCGGGGTCGGGTCGGGGATTTCGCTTACTAGGCCTGATCAAAATCAAACTTTTATACTTTCACATAGGCCTAACTTGATACTTGCTTTTTTAAAAAAGTAATCGTGGTCACAATTTTGTTTTAAATATCGGATTATAATAGCTTACAACTAACAACTAAGTACTTCCAAGGGTCTTTTGAAAATTCATCCGTTGTTAAGTAACGACTTAACGTCTTCTAAGTCATGGTGACTTAGAAGACGTTAAGTCGGGTCTATGTAAAGGTTAGTCCAAAACTGCCTTAATTGGATCATTCACATTGTAAATCTAATTTTTCAAGTGTGTTAAAATGCGTGTTATTTCTTTTTAGTAGCCATAAGTGTGATGGTCTTTTGTGCCAGAAGCCGCATTTCCTCATCGGAAAATGTGCTCTGGAGTTTTGCATATATAAGGAGTAGATAATTATCGCCGTGGTTTAAGTTTTCTACTCTTGAAAACGAGTTTAGTGCTACTGAAAATAGCACGGCAGGTTATTTATTTGAAATACATCTTAACATTGTTCGATAAAATAATCCTATCCCTTTTGTAAAAGCAAAAAAAAGAATAATACATATTCGCATTGCGTAATTTTTCCTTTTATAAAACAATCCTTCACTGTCAAGGGCGGAATGCCCTTGGCACTAAAGAACCGTCAAAACTTTTAATAAATTAGGTATACGCCAAGTCAAAACGCGAAAACCAATAGGTAACTATTTGAATTAACAATATAGGTTTACAATTTGACTTTTCACGCCATAAAGTTAATTGCTTATTACCCGGGGCAGGTAATTTTAGCCGCAAAACTGTGCGTCAATCGCAAAGAGTGTGAACTGTGGCGTCATCGCCACCTCTTGACCTACTTCCTATAACTATGAAGCAAGAAATACCTATGAGTAGGCAATACAATTTCTCTTCAACTAATCAAAAATGGCGGGTGGCTGGCAATCAACGACCACCAGGTAACCAGCCGTGCTATTCTGCAAAACAGCGACGAGCGTACATCTCTGCATCTATGAATTTGTCAGTTGTAATAGAATACAATTTTGCATGCCATATTCGGGTTGGCAGCTGTCTGGCAGCTATTTCATTTTGTAGAATAGCACAGCTGATCCCTTCTTTCCACGCACATACACTCTATGAACCCAGCTACCAGCAACAGTGTTCCCTCAAAACTATATTATAATAACACGGGGTTATTCAAGGGCGGATAAACAAATTTCTTAAGAGCCGACAACGCATTTGCAGTTCCTCAGGTGCTGGACATTTGTGCATGGACGGCGGTGATCGCTTACCATATGACCACAGATTTTACATGTGACCCGCCCGCTCGTTTGCCTGATAACCTGTGCTTGGAGCAACTTGGAGTCATACGAAAAAAAGTCTAACCGATGGAAGGCTTCAATCTGTGACCTTCGAGATTTTAGACAACCCTTTATTATCTCTTGAGACACATTTCAAGATTGTGGTTTAAAATTTTAAACTTTTTAAGGTGGATATAACGACTGCCTAGCTTGAAAAGTGTCGGCTATGCTTGATAATTCCTTGCTAGATAGGTAGGTACCATAACGCTTAAATCTGTGAAAAATACTTCTCAGCGCAATAGATGTTGGCTAATTGTACGGGTCGTAAGGTGAATTCAATATCAATTATAAGCGGGATTTATGGAGACTATTTTTTTAAGGAGCAGGCATTACCTAATACCTAAGCAAGTAACATGAGTAGGTAAGTATGTGTATTTGTTTGTGCCTATTTACATATAACTTTGTAGAGGTAGGTGGAGCTTGGAGGTTATACATACCTATTACCAATTTTATCATTTACCAACACGATTTTTGAAAAAAAAAAAAAAAATTTCGAATAGAGTATAGGTAAGTAGCCTTAAGCCTACCTAAGGTATTTAAATTGGTCGTCAACTTTCAATTATCGTACAGCCACAGGTGTTTGAAAATATAAAAATAACGAGGTAACCCATCAAGGAAAGTACTTATGCTAGTGAACGATAAAAGTGATAAAAACACAAGTAGGTAAATAATATGTTTTGGGTAATGTGTATTGGGTAGGTATTCTATACTCCGACTTTTAATTCGATTCGTAAAATGACGTTTTTAAATGACATTTATTTACTTAAATAAGCTTAATAAAATATATATCCAAGTATTTTTACATAAAATAAGTTTGTTTAGAAAGCCTCGTGTCTTTATTTTATAACATTTAAAGCTGTTAAGAGTCCGCTTACCCACGATGTCTCCTATACATTCGTAATACCAAAATCATTTGTAATTCGTGCAAATTTCGATCGTGTTGTGGTGTTATTCGGGTTCATATAGTAATAATCTATGCTCCTTCTGAATTACAAATGATTTCGTAGGTAAGTATTTTGAATGAATGGAGACATCGTAGTTCACAGGACTCTTAAAGTGAAATATAGCTATTTATTGCAGTTTAGAAAAATATGAAACGTGATTTTACGAATCGAAATTCGAATTAAAAGTCGGAGTATAGAGACTGATTTCTAATAGAATAGGGCTACTTACTACGCGACCCGCTCCGTAGCTGTCGTAACCACTCGCGTAGTTGCATATAAACGAGTAGAATAGGGAGGTTAGGTATAATATTTATTGAGCATGACTCACATATATAAATTATACTCACAGAATTAACTCTGCTGTATTTTTGTTTTAATTGAAGGTAACCTACTCATAAAATTTTAAGCCTCCAAGAAACTACACTATAGGTATTCTATATAGGCAAGTAGGCCTTCTTTAGCTTCTATGAAATGTGATATCAACACAGAACATCTGGATTGATATCCAGAAAAATATTACCTAACGATCTTTTTGAAATCCCGCTGAAACCCCACAAATAAAGTGAGTGTGAAATCTCAGAGATCATCACAAAATCACTAAGTCATATAGAATAACGCTGGGTGCTGACTCCTGATTGCTGTCTTAGAGGCGACTCTATATTATGATAAGAGTTAAGAAATCCCTATACTGTTATTAACTAGGTATAAACTGTTTTCCTGAAAAGGACCTGAGTCCTGGACTAGTAGAAGTAACTATTGTACAACAAGCGAAAGGTCTTATAACCTGACACTTAATCCATGCATTGCGTGACGCTTTTCTCAAGTGCGTATACCGTTCAAATATAGATCTAACACGTGCAACATCCAAAATGGTTCAATGCCATTACGCATACTGGACACTTTGTTAGTTGTTTCAGAATAAAAATGTTAATTTTGTAAATAAATATAATATTATTTTTTATGAATAGCTTTTGGTAAAGAAAAATTTGGGACTTACCTAAAGCATAAAGATTGGGTGGGCCTAAAAACTTCCGGGATGAATCCCGGAATATGCCCGCCCTGAAGTCATTCAGTTTCTTGACTGGCGTATACGTAAGTACGTAGGACACTTAGAAAGATAGGTACATACCTCTATTTACTTACTTTAACTTGGCTATGCGATTTTGAGACTACTACTTATATTATAAACGCGAAAGATGGTAAATAATGGATGGAGGTATCTTTCACTATTGAACCGATTTGGCTTCATAGATAGCTTATAACCCGTATTAACACATATATATATAGGCTACTTTTTATCCTGGAAAAATCCATCGTTCCCACGAGATTCGCGAAAAACCGAAATTCACGCGGGAGGAGCCGCGGGTAACAGCTAGTATAGCCATATTTTTAATTACGTCAGTTAAAAGTAGGTACCTATCTTAAGACATCTAAACAGTGAGTTTTACCTACATAAGAAAACATTGTATAGATGGGAAAATGAAAAGTGAAAAGTGATGTTAACGACCTCACTGATTGCTTTATCAGAGTCAGTAGCCGTACTTACTACCATAGATTTATAAACGTCGTCGCTTTACTACATACCTGTGCGTGTATGCAAACTCGGGCTTTCAAATATGTTTGTGAATTGTGTAGGTACTAGGTACGTTGTTTAAACTGAGGTTGACTGACAAATCAACGAACAGCCCAAACTGCCGGGGTAAGAGTCTCTTGGCACTCAGGATAAACCTAACCTGTGTGCCAAATTCGGAGACCTAAGTACGAGGCCTAGGGGTGTACTTAAGAAAGTATTAATTATGAAACCATCTCCTAAGAGCCAGACGGTAAAACGGGAGTCCAAAGTTTGTATGTAGAACATAGAAATACTCCTTTACGCCTTCTTATATCGAGGGCACCTAAGAGGTAGGTACTATGTAGAGACAAGAGTTATATACAAATAACAATATGATATGCATCTACTTTGTAACAAACTATTTGCTCATGCATATTATTATCACCTAGGTACCTACGGACTGTATGTCGCTATAGATAGGTCTGTGAGGTAGGCACACATAAATGCACGTAGATTTTCCGCATAGGGTTGCCATCTGTTTTGTATTTTCCGGGATACAAGTAGGAACTGTAAACGGATTTGAATGTTCTATTTCATACTGTAGGTACACTATGCATTATAATGTTTATTGAACTGCTGTATGAAACTGCTTCTGATCTCTATTAATATTTAAATTATATAAGTACTTATCTTATTTATTACCTATACTCATTAGAAAGACACATCAATTTCTCGTGTCAGTGTTTGTACCTAACTCTTCCAAAACGGCTCGATCGATTTTTATGAAATTGTTTGTCTATTATTCGGAACGTCTAAGAATAAAGTCGTTCTTCATACCCCTATAAACGGAGAAACAACGTTGACCCGGGTCAGCTAGGAAGTAAATATAAAAGAGTATAAGTAAATGCATAATTATAAAATTTTGATTTTGTTTTTTATATTATTTATAATGTAGGTACCTACTATATTTTTGACTTCGGCGAAGGTGGAGTGCAGAAAAGCCTTATCGTGAAATTGCATGAAATTTTCACTGCTTTTGATAACATACCTACTATTTCGTCAGGAAACTTTGTTATCTTTGTATTTAATTATCGCTCTGGTACGATTATCTACAAGATAGATTATGCTATATCTACATAGTATTAAAGATAGGTTAGTACTCATAGGTGCTGATAATATAGTAATCTACGAGTAATTCCTATATTTATGATCTAAGTACCCATATAAGCGAAATCAGCAAATTAGGAAATTTTATTGCAATAACTGTGATATATCTTGAAAACTGACCATAACGCTGTTAAAGACTAAAGTATTTCAGATTTAATACCTAGGTACTAACTTTATACTAGCTTCTTATACCAATAGTTTCCACGAAAACCATGGATTTTTTTCGGGATTAAAATATATCCTATCTATCTATCTACATTTCAAACATCCAAATCGGTTCTGTTGCACGGCGTTGTACTAAACATACAGACTTTCGCATTTATAATATTAGTTACCAGAGTATGTACCTAATATTTTTGTTACACCTGCACCGCAGTGCAGAATTTTTGATTATAAGTATGTGGCAATATTTTCTTACTATTATTATTTTACATTTGGAGGGTAGCTGACTACTACCCTCCAAATGTAAAAACAAAGCTAATTCGAAAATCACTTCACAAGGATATTCTGCATATTATTACATACAATACACTTTCATTACGAACAAATGAAAAACTAGCAGAGCTCAGGCTGGCGCTGGAAAATATAAAATGGTCCATTATTGGTATGAGTGAAGTAAGGCGTCTGGGAGAAAATATTGAAGACTATGGAGAAAGTATCCTGTACTATAAAGGAGATACACCAGGAAAATATGGCGTAGGTTTTTTAATACGTAAGGAACTGAAGGATTACATCAATGAATTTATAGGCATATCAGAGCGTATAGCAATACTAAACATAAAACTGCCACCTTCGGAAGAAATGTGGTCTATTGTCCAAGTCTACTCCCCAACAGAACAAGCGGCCATCACAGATATTGACTCCTTTTACTCAACTCTAACAGATGCAATTAGAAATCACACAGGCAAAAACTTAATAGTTATGGGAGATTTCAATGCGCAAACTGGTAATAGAAGAAATGGAGAAGAAATGGTGCTAGGTCCTTACATCTTAGGGAAAAGGACAAGGAATGGAGAGAAATTAATTCAATTGGCGTATGAGTTCAATCTCAAAATACTAAATAGCTATTATAAAAAACGTTCTGGAAATCGATGGACATGGGTATCACCAGATGGAAAATACAAAAACGAGATTGATTATATTCTCTCCAATAGAGGAAAAGATTTCAATGACTGTGGGGTAATAAACAATCTCAACTTCAACAGCAACCACAGAGCACTCAGAGCTAAACTAGTAATGAAACCAAATAAAAGAAGACCATTCAAAGTAAGACCAAAAAACAAATGTATGCTGTTAGGAACAACTTTAAAGGAGAAAATGAACGACTTCATTGAAAATACAAAGGAACTCAGTACCCAGACTAAATACGATAAATTATTAGAAGCTCTAACAATGACAGAAACACCTGGTGAGCGGAACAGACGATTACCATGGCTATCAGAAAAAACAAGAAACCTCTTAGAAGACAGAGCTAAATTACTTTGTGAGCCTAACAAAACAAAAGACATAAGAAAGAGTATAGCCCAAAGAAGTAAAGAAATCAATTTAAGCATGCGAAAGGACAGAGAGAAATATAGGTTAGAAAGGCTAGAAAACTGCATCCAAAAAACAGGAGGAGCCAAAAAAGCTCTCAAGCAGTTGGCAGAAAAGCGAGATTGGATACCTAAGATGAAAGTCATCAGTGGAAATAGTTTGACCAAACGACCAGACATTAACACATTAGCGACAAATTTCTTTAAAAACTTATATACAAGCCAATGCAATATTCATCCAACAGACCTAGAGGTAGAGGACATGGTACCAAAGATAATGCTCACTGAAGTGGAGAAAGCCATAACATCACAAAAAAAAGATAAGACCCCTGGCTCCGATAATATTACCAATGAATATCTAATAGCAAACAAGAGTGTAATAGCACCTATCCTTACATATATATTTAACGATGTATTAGAGAGCGAGCTGATCCCAGAGCAATGGACATCATCAACAATAATCTTACTGCACAAAAAAGGGAGCAAAGATGACATAAATAATTACAGACCCATAAGTCTTATAACGAATATTTACAAGATCTTTGCCAAAGTAATTCTCAACCGAATAACAAGAGTGTTAGACGAGAACCAACCAAAGGAGCAGGCGGGATTCAGAAGTGGCTTCTCAACTCTAGACCACATTTATGTAGTAAAACAAGTCTTCGAAAAGAGCAAAGAATTCAACACCATTTTTTATTGTGGTTTTGTAGACTACAGTAAGGCATTTGACTCACTAGAACACGAAGCTATCTGGAAAGCACTTAAGAATCAAGGAGTAGAAAATAAGTACATAAAATTATTGAGAAACCTTTATACAAATAGTAAAGCGAAGATAAGGCTTGAAAAAGAAGGGAAAGAAATCAAGTTGGGAAGAGGTGTTCGTCAGGGTGACCCTCTGTCACCTAAACTCTTTACAGCAGTTTTGGAAGATATCCTTCGGAACCTAAACTGGGAACTAAAAGGCATAACAATAAACGGAGAAAAATTATCGCATTTGCGATTCGCAGATGACATTATAATCTTCTCTCAAACAAAGGATGATCTCGAAGGAATGCTAAACGACTTGGATAGAGAAAGTCGTAAAGCGGGATTGATTATGAACACTCAAAAAACCAAAGTCATGACAAATGGGATAGAAGAACCTATTTACATCATGGGAAATGAAATTGAATATGTCAACGAATATATATATCTGGGCCAAATTATATCCATAGAAGATCTTACACCGAAAGAAGTGGAAAGACGCATAGGAAATGCTTGGAAGAGATTCTGGAGCCTAAAGGAAATATTTAAAAATAAAGAAATAAGCATGGCCATTAAGAGAAAACTATTCAACACCTGCATTGTACCAGTGCTTACATACGGTTGCCAAACTTGGTCCTTGACCAAAGCTCACAGAAAGAAGTTTGAAACTTGCCAGAATGCCATGAATAGAAGCATGATGGGGAAAAAACTGTCAGACAAAATAAGAACCTCAACAATTAAGAACTTCACAAAAACTAAAAATGTTAACATCGTCATAAAGAAACTCAAGTGGAAATGGGCTGGGCATACAGTCAGGGGCCAAGATAAATGGAGCAAAACAATAATGTACTGGTACACAGGTCATATGAAAAGGAAAAGGGGTAGACCGTTCCAGAGATGGGCAGATGAAATCAAGTCTATGGCAGGTGGTAACACTTGGACAAGAAAAGCTTGTGACAGACAGATGTGGAGGAAATTGGAGGAGGCCTTTGCCTTAGAGGGGCAAACAAACTAGGTTGTCGAGGCAGAGAAATTGTTAAAATACTATATAATACTTATATTGTTTAAAAATATACTTTATACTGTTCAAATATTGTTCTTTGTTACTCTGTATGTTAGTATCTTAGAAAATTGCAAGTTTAGTCAATAATTGTGTAAACCAAGTTTGAATAAAGGCTCTTTTTATTTTTATTTATTTTTATTATTATTATTATGAGCCTATAATAATGAATGAGATAGGTAATAATATTTTGATTTTTGCATAAACAAGTACGTATTAGGAATAACATAGTGCTATTTGTAATATTATTATAATTAATCAAGTATTTAAATTTATAACGAATTTTCTAGTTTTTCCGACATTCCCACTCCATTTCTGTTTTAAGATTAATTTTCACGGGACCAGCCTTCCGCATGTGCCCCACTCGACAGTTATACCTAAGCGATAATGGAGGAAGTTTTCAATTAATAAAAACGTATGTAGCTACGTATTAAAATTATTTTCAACAAAATAAACAATGACTCACATGATATGTTTTTAGTTTTAGTGGATATCACAGCACCGGCGTAGCGGCGCGCGTCTCTCGCGGCGGTAATGGAACTGGCGAGGTGTGTATTGGCAGCCGAGCAAGGGTTTTGTGCGTAGACATCCACTGTAGTCTCTAGAGCACTGCCAAACTGCCAGATTGAACGCTCAGCTAGTGGACTCGTTCCACAGCGCATGCGTCCGTCTTCCCCATGCTCCTGCTTCCCTAGTACACAATGGGGAACGCTCTACATCGCCTCTGCCTTTGTTAGGGTAATATTACCCATCTAGATAGAGCTCAGAGAATTTTAAATAGGTTTATGATGATCGGTCTGTGTAAACGTTTAGATTTTTGGGTTAGGTACCTCACGTACGAGTTTTTTACTAAAGTACATAAACCAATAGTTTGTACATAAATAGTCATTTAGATTTCATTACTAATTTGCTTACGAATAGATAGGTAGGTATAGATATCAAGGAATTTTGGAAGACCTAATATTATTTACCTACTTTTGAGTAACTCGTATTTAGGTACTTAGGTATTCTTCTTCTAGTTAAAAAAATACCCATCTATTTTTCGTAGTGTAGGTAGGTACTTAACAACCTGCGGATACAGATAGGACATAGTAATATAGTAGAGCTAGGTAGAAAGATACTTTTAGGAATTGAAAAACAAAGGTTAGGGATTAGTACCTATAAAATGCTTCACATTACTAAGTATCTCTCAGTAGAAAGTTAGGTACCTAAGTAGTACAAACGTGCGAATACATACTTAGAAGCTTGCATGCAGAGTTCAGTAGCTGCAGCCAGACTTCAGAGATACCAATCCAAGCACACTAGACGACCGAACGTTTTAACCACTGACCTAGTTCCGTGTCTGTTTCAGACATCACGTCATGGCTACTCAGCGTTGCATTGCTCCCATTTTTAACACTAATCCAGTGTATATTTTTAATCAAAGCAGGAAACCATACCTATACCGCTACGTTTTTAGGGATGACACTTAAAATTTATGGTAGGTACATTTTTGAACTCCGTATAGTTCCCTCAGGATATGAGCTACACTTCTTGTGAAATTTTGTATGCATCTATACATCGTAGGGCATTAGCATCACCAGCAGTCTGAGCCATGTATGAGCCGTATAACTTTAAGGTCAATCGTTCAAATATTGTACTGCTGCCATCTATTGGTGGGTAGATAAAGTACCGAGCAAAGCTCGATCACCCATTTATTTAAGCTTTAATTTCTATTTCGAATCATTCTCATCAAGAGACACTGTTACAAAAAAAAAACTAAATTAGTCTTCTGAATACTGTATTCATGATGATATAATAGTAATAGTTCAAAACTATTATACGTAATACATTATTAGTGCACTGTTTACGATTATTTGCTTATAAATATTTAAAGCAATTGATTTAATCACACTTTTTATTGTTTTCGCACATCATTTAAATTTTACAAAATCACGCATAAACGTAGGAATGTAGTAGAATTGCCATCATCAAATAATAAGTGTCATTACTTATATCTCGAAATGAAATAATTTTCTTATTTCAGATACAACTTCTTTGATCCATAACAACAAGGCATCTAATAAAAGCAAAAAATGTCGCAACCCTTGGAGTATTAAAATGCAACAATTAATATGGTAGCAGGTAACTATTCATTTCGTACAAGAAAAATTAGCACCTTTAGGCTCTATCTACTACATACATACAAATTAATACTTCTTAATTAAAGAACTGAAACAAACAATCTCTCCTAATAAACAATTTTAAGTCAAATAAAATAAAAACAAATTTGTTTTCCCAGTGGAAATATCTCTTCGGCTAACATCACATAATAATATTCAAAACTAAGTACTTAGTAACATATTTATAATTATGTAACGATACGCGTGTTTCTTAATTTAAGTTCAAATGTCAAATCGAGAAACTACTAAACTAAAATGTCACAATACGATAATGTTATGTTACCACGTTTAATAATTCTGCGCGTTTCCTTGAGTCCCAGAGGTTTGCTTTATTTCGTAAAAAAAATTAATAAAGCTTGGAAACAACTTCGTTACTAATACACGTCTTGAATAATCATTATGATGCTATTAGATTAAAATGGTATAATAAGAAGATCCATATTCCATTTGTTATGTAGAAGATCATCAACAATATTTTATTCTGTTTTTTCTGTATAGAACATATTCCTAATACATTGAACAAAACAAACAATGTTGACAAACTTCCATAACTCAAATGGGAATTTCCCAAATAAGACAAAATGCTTGCAAATAATAAATAATATAAAAATAACGTTTACATGAAAAATATCATAATATTTTCATTAACAGTTAGTAATTGATCTACAATTTGTGATACACAACACTGGGTTGTAATTGTACTATGAGGTAAGGCTCAGTATATCGCCTAACTTTGGTAACACTACATCGGGAAGCGGCGGGGTCTTCTCGCACCTGATTCTCTCCAGGTCCTTGGCGGATGTGACTCCCGTCATAACGAGAAGGGTTTGAAAACCGCAACGCACACCGAATTCTATATCCGTGTTACACCTGTAAAAAAATTTCTTAAATGAAACTTTTATACACTTTGGGCACTGTTGAGATGGAAAAAAATCGCGCTATCGTTACCACACACCCTGTATATTTGGAATACCTAAACTCTCAAAAAATGGCGCTATTGTAATTTCGTAGATAGAAACTTTATGACAATTTATAAAAAAAGCCATTTGGGACTTAAGTTTCAACAAACCACAGACCAAAGAATATAATCGTGCATCAAACAGTATCTGACTGATAAAGTTACTAGATTTATGAGTAACTGGACTGGAATCCATGAAATTTTCGTAAAACAAAATCAATTCGCACAAAAAGTTAATAGGTATGAACAGCTATAAAGCTTCGTTCGTTCGTTCGTTTCAGCCGACGGACGTCCACTGCTGGACATAGGCCTCCTGCAATGATTTCCAGCCCGCACGGTCCTGCGCCACTTGTATCCAGCGCCTTCCCGCGACTCTTTTAATGTCGTCAGTCCATCTGGTCGGAGGTCTGCCAACACTGCGCTTTCCCGTGCGGCGTGCCTATAAAGCTTATGTTATACAAAAGCAAAAAAAATGGTACCTGTCTCCAATCATCAAGGTCCGTGCTGGATCCAGTCCGAATGACTCTAGGAACTTTCTGACGTAATCATTGGGTTTCCCGAGCACCAACGCCTTCCTCTCTGAGCACGTTTCAACCGCCCTCACGAGGGTACCAGTCCCAGGTACAATAATAGAGGTGGACTTTGGAAACCTCTCGTCCGTGTTGGTGGCTATGAACAAACACTCTTCGTTCGCGAGATACGATGCCGCTTTCATGAGCTTGGGGTAGCTTATGTGCTCGTCGAAGCCGACCACAACCGCCCCTACTTCGGGATCCAATTCTGATGGATCCATGGACTTGAAGTCTGCCTTTACTTGGTCCGGCTGAAAGGGAAGGTTTCGAGAATGTGTTAAATGCAATTACTCATTAAAAAGTGCTTATCATCTCAAACGCGTGACCAATAATTTTTTTAATTTAAAAAATAAAAATAATTTGGTATATTAAAAAGTTACGAAAAAATATTTTTATAAAGAAATGTGACATAGAGTACTTATACACTTATGAAAAATACATATTCTCAATAGCAGATACAGAATATTTGCCTGGGGACAAGGGGGGAATGAGTGGTAAAAGTTAAATTTTTACACAGATCCTGAGAATATTATTTTTTATTTTTTAGACCATCAGGGTAGAGAGGTGGGCCGGCCAAACACGCCTATGCATTTTTTACACACATTTTGCTATTTATCTCAGGAGGAGCACACTTTTTTGAAGGCTTCATATTTGCAAAAAACTTTAAATAAATATATCTTCACTTGTTCTTTCGAGTTATTGTTTAATTTACTTGTTATAGAAAATCGTCGTTTTTGCGATATTGGCTCACACTCGACATATTCGTAAGAGTGACAATTGTTCTTATGAACTGCTAATGGCAATAAAAACCACCTTAAGGATTAATAAAAAAAAACCGAAAAATTGTTGTTGAAACTTCAAATAAGACAAAAAATATTTTCTAAAAGGAATATAATATGAGCACCACGTTGGGCGCCAATTTGGGATGGGCGATGTCACTTTTAATTACTGATCTTCTAATTTCACCCCTATAGACTTTTCACAATCAATTATCAGCATAGCATAATTATTTACATAAAATAATTGGGTCAACGGGTTGTTTAAAAATAATAATACGAAAATAAAAACTTACTCCAACTCCAGTATGCCTTATGCCAACAGCTTTCAATTCATCACCAATTCCATTTGAGCCTATTAGGTACACTTTCTTTGTGAAGCCTATACCCTTCAGATAATGTGCTACCAGATATGCAGTGGACAGGATTTCATCCTGTGAACAATAAACAAACATTTATGTACCTGTAAACAAAACATGGTATTGGTTTGCTCAAGGTTTATAAATAAGTTAAAATAAAATAGTCTAGTTAAAGTTGTTTACCCTTAAGACTAAGACGAAATCAACGAGTCTGCCCGAGAAATTCAAAATTTTCGTAGTTTCTTGCAATTTGTACGCTAATTACACATAATAGGTTTATGGCAGTCAATTTGCGTTAGTGACACTATCATCTTTACATGTTTATGTCAAAATCTTTGCACAAAAATGTCTATCCTAGGAAATTAGTTCGAGTATCGAGTTTTAAGTGAGTGAGTTTTAAGTTTTTAGTGATGTAGTGATCAGCAGATAAACTGTAAGTACTGTTTATTATTTAAGTGACGAAGCACAGTGCAAAAGAACTGACTATAAATAGCAAGAGTAAATTATTAATTTGGACTATAATTATTATGTTTGATTTTTAAAATTCTGTTTTACATTACGATGGACTCTCTTACTTTATTGAAATAATGAATAATGAATGATGACTATTAATAATAATAATACAATGGACTACTATCTCAATTATTTGCTGTACTGATGACATCATTCCGTGACACAATTTTATAAAAGAGAAGAGAAGTGACTAACAGTGCTTAATGAAATCTACGAGGACTTTCTAGACATATCTAAAAACACATCGGACAACAAAAATTGACATGTTATATATTGGACCTTAATAAACCTCATCTTATTAGTGAAATAGTGACTACTTAATGAACTTTATTTCAGTAGTAATTTTATATAATATGGAAAAAAAAAAAGTGACATTGGTCTTTGACAAGTATTAAATTTAAATTGAACTTTATCTTATTAATGAAATAGTGATTATTTAATGAAATCTGTTGTGATAGTAATCCTATAAAAAAGTGACTTTGGTCTCTGAAAAGTATTAAATCTAAATTGAACTTTATATTATTAGTGAATTAGTGATTATTCAATGAACTTTATTTCGATAGTAATCCTATAAAAGTGACTTTGGTCTTTGAGAAGTATTAAATTTAAATTGAACTTTATCTTATTAGTGAATTAGTAATTATTTAATGAACTTTATTTCGATAGTAATCTTATAAAAAAAGTGACTTTGGTCTTTGACAAAGGACAACAAGATATAAAATGAAATACTGAATGAGTATCAAGTAGCACAGATATATTGAAATAACTACATAAACAAAAATCACAAACATGGAAGATATTGTTAGAATACTCAAAGAGATACAGGAAGACATGCAATGCCAGAAACAGGAAATGGCCAAGGTTCAAGAAAATTTGCGCACACTAAATGAAAATATAAATCAAAAACTTGAGAACGTTGAACATAAAACCAAAAAACTTGAAGAAAATTTGGAAAAACAGCAGACTAATTTAGACAGAATAGAACAACAATTAAAAAAGAGGAACATTATATTTTTTGGACTCGAAGAAAAAGAAAAAAACTATGGGGAGCTAGAGGAAATGGTGTTACACACATTAAACAAAACTTTGATAATGGACTGTGATCGGAGAGACATTGAGTTGGTGAGAAGGATTGGAAGAAGAAGTGAAAACACCCGGCCTGTTGTGCTGACTGTGGCCACAATGGGCTTAAAGATACAGATCCTAAGAAATAAAAATAGGTTAAAGGATACAAATATATACATGAAGGAGGACTACACAACTAAAGTTTTACAAAAAAGGAAGGAATTGCAAAAAGAATTTTTAACCAGAAGAGAGCAAGGGGAAAAGGTGGTAATGAAATATGATAAAATCATCACACTAGACAACAAAAATCATGAAACGGAAAAGCAAACTACTAAACAAGTATATCCAAAAATAAATAACAAAAGAAAACAAAATAATTCCCCGGAAACAACAACACAGAAACAAGGTGTACTTACTAATAACACCAAAAAGAATAAATTTAATATGGAGTCATACTTCAATACCAAACCTACCTCATCGATATCTGTAACACCATCACCTAAAACGGCTCAACAGGAGTATCTTCCCACTCCAACAACATCTCACCAGAATTAGCAACGAACGGCCTCTCTCCTACATACTGATAAATCAAACAACAGACAATCTGAAATAATGCAAAGCTGCGTAAAACAAAAGCTCTCAGAACGGTTGGTCACCGAGAGAGCTTCCTATGACCATCACCCCCCCAAAAATCAAATCATTAAGGAAAACAAAAACATATACTTAAATATTCTAACATTGAACACGCGGACTCTACAAAATAATGAAAGACTCCTGGAGCTAGTTGAAGCTCTAAACAAGATAAGCTGGGATATTATTGGACTTTGTGAAACTAGAAGATTTGGTGAGGATATCACTGAATACAATGACTACATTCTCTACCACTTTGGCGAAACAAAGGGACTGTACGGTGTTGGTTTCTGTGTGCACAAGAGATGGAAAAATAACATCATCCAATTCAGAGGAATCTCGGAAAGAATAGCAACACTTACATTTAAAATCTCGAACAAAGAGACTTTAGAAATTATACAGGTTTATGCTCCGACAGAACAAGCATCTGAAGACGCAACCATTCAATTTTATCAAGAGCTGGAACAAATTACAACAAAATTAGATAAAAAGAAAAACAGTTTAATGATTATAGGCGACTTCAATGCCAGAATTGGCCAGAGGATGGAATTTGAGCAATCAGTGATAGGACCTTATCCTACAAACACGAGAACAACAAATGGTCAACGCCTGATAGATTTCTGTGCTGAGCATAACCTAAAAATTCTTAATACTTTTTTCAAAAAAAGGGCCAACCGGAAGTGGACTTGGATATCACCAGATGCTAATACTAAAGCAGAAATAGACTTTATTATTGCCAGAGATGTCTCGAGGTATCATGACGTGAGTGTAATAAATAATTTTGATTTTTACTCTGACCACAGGATACTAAGATGCAAGATGAAAATAAAATATAAAGCAAGGAGAGATTTCAACAACACTAATAGAACAGTTAAGTCATATAATAACAACTATAAAAACAAACTCTATCAGGCTGAACTACAGAAATCAGAGCTAATAATATTACAGAACAATCCCACAATTCAAGGAAAATACACCAACTTAATAAGTCAAATTAAAAAATGTGCCAAACTACACCTTACAGACAGCGAAACAAAAAACTCTATCCTATCAACTGAAACATTACAAAAAATTAAGGAACGTGCCTCATTGAACGTACTTACAAATAAATCAGAAAGTGAAAAAAATGAGCTTAAATTGCTAAATATAACTGTTAAAAGAATGATACGAAGAGATGTACGAAGAGCCGAAAATAGCAGCATAGAACTCTTTACCAAGACAAATGCAGCTATTTCTAAACTAGAGAGACACCTGAGTGTAGGTAAAAAGTGGATTCCCCATTTAAAACAAACAATCAATTCTAACTGCAAGACAATACAAGTCAGATCAGACATAGTAAAAGAGGCCACTTCTTTCTACACAGAATTATATAGAAGTCGACTACAGGTACAACAGAGAACTGCTCTTACTCCACCAACTGGTAAACAGGAGCCAATCCCTGCAATACTTCCAATAGAGGTAGAAAACGCTATAAGAAGTCAGAAAAATAATAAATCAGCTGGTCCCGAAGGAATACCTAGTGAACTCTTAAAGATTGGAATAAATCAATTATGTAGAGTGCTCACAGAGCTTTTCAATGAAATTCTTGACCAAGAAATCGTCCCTGAAGAATGGCTTAACTCTACAATCATTTTACTATTTAAAAAGGGAAACATCGATGATATTAACAATTATCGACCAATCACGCTGACTAGTAATATCTACAAAGTGTTTGCCAAAATATTATTAGCACGCCTGGCACCCATACTGGACTCTCAACAACCTCCTGAGCAGGCAGGGTTCCGTCAAGGCTTTAGTACATGTGACCACCTCCATACTATGCAACAACTAACAGAGAAAGTGCAAGAGTACAAACAACCACTCTATATAGCATTTATCGACTTCACAAAAGCCTTTGACTCTATCGAACACTGCTACCTATGGAGAGCACTACATAGAGATGGCATACCACATAAATATATCAGGATATTACAATACATTTACGAAAATAGCACAGTAAGAATTCAACTGGACAAAATAGGTCAGCAGCTGAAAATAGAAAGAGGAATAAAGCAGGGAGACTGCTTATCACCAAAATTTTTCAATTCTGTGCTGGAATATATATTTTCACAACTAGAGTGGCAAAATAAAGGTATACAAATAAATGGAAGACACTTAAGTAATATAAGATTTGCAGATGATATAGCAATCTTCAGCAATAGTGAAAAAGAGCTACAGGAAATGATGGACGAACTTAAAGATCACTGTGGTAAAGTGGGACTGTGCATGAATAAGAGCAAAACCAAAATAATGTCTAATACAGGCAGACCAGTCTCAATAAGACTAGACAATAATATCATTGAAACAGTAGAGAGCTTTACTTACCTGGGAAAGATAGTATCGTTCAATAAACTCGCGCAAGGAGACGAACTCAATAAGAGAACTCTAAGTGCGTGGAAGAGATACTGGAGTCTTAAATACATATTTAAAAATAAAAAGATATCATTGAATATAAAGAGTAAAGTGTTCAATACATGCATACTTCCAATTCTGACATATGGATCACAGACCTGGGCTTTAAACAGAAATGAAATTAAAAAATTAAAAATTACACAAAGGAAAATGGAACGAAGTATGTTAGGAGTGAGGCTTGCTGATAGAATAAAGAAAAAAGACATAAGAGACAAATCAAAAACAATTGATGTTTTGAGAATGGCGCGAAAATTAAAATGGACATGGGCCGGCCACATCATGCGACTGACAGATGACCGATGGACAAAGGAAACCACAACATGGTGCCCACGATTCATCGCGCGACGTCGAGGCAGGCCGCACACACGTTGGCGGACAGATATAGAGGATTTTGACGGGCTTGGAGTGCTTTGGACCCGCCTGGCCAGAGAAAAAACCGCGTG
Source organism: Coenonympha glycerion (assembly GCA_963855885.1). Classification (NCBI taxonomy): domain Eukaryota; kingdom Metazoa; phylum Arthropoda; class Insecta; order Lepidoptera; family Nymphalidae; genus Coenonympha; species Coenonympha glycerion. Next base: position 9,055,736 of record OY979636.1, on the reverse strand, counting down.
GAAGAAAAGGGGGGAGGCCTTTGCCCGCTTATGGGATGACCTCTAAAAAAAAAAAAAAACATTGACATGAAAATTAAAAAGACATAAAAGAAAAAAAAAAAGACATGAAAATGAAAAATAAATTGAAAAAAAAAAAAATTGCCAAAAAAAAAAAAAAAAAAAAAATATACATGAAATTTAAAAAGACTGAGAAAAAAAAAAAAAAAAAAAAAAAAAAATTTTAGAGGAAGGCATATAATAATAATAATAATAATAATCGAGTTTTAAGTGGGTAACTCGCAAATCTCTGACTAATTTTTTTAACTCGACACTTTCAAGCAGAGATTTTTATATAAATGCGTAAAGATGATACTGGGATTCCCGCAATTTGACTGCCATAAGCTTTTATGTCGTATTAGCTTAAAAATCGCGAAAAACCACAAAAATTTTGAATTTCGCGGGCACACCCGTGGCGTGCTCCTTAAACAAGGCATTTTGTTTGGAAGACGCAAGCGACTAAGAACACAGATTCTTACCGGTTCAGCAATAAATCCCAACTCCTGAGCTTTAATAGCAAAATCACTACGTATTTTTGTGGAATTATTAGTCACGTAAAATATCCTTTTCCCCAACTTTCGTAAGTAGTTCATGGCTTCTGGAGAGCCAGGGATTGCATTATTGTTTATCCATAACACACCTAAAAATACATAAGAATTGATAAATTAATGAATATAAAAAAGACTTTATGCTGGCCAAATATGTAAGTTTTCCATAATAATTAACAAAAATTTTACATGGATATGCCTACGGAAGTTAACTCAGTGGGGCAACTGAATTAACTTCCTTACTGAACAGAGTGAAGAACAGAAAATATTATTTGTTGTACTTGTTACTTACCATCGCAATCACTTAACACCGTATCAAAAGAATTTAAAAACTCTTTCACTTGATCTGCGGTCGCCTCTTGAAGATTGAAAACAGCTGATTTGAACATTTTCTTAGTGTTGTCTAATGCAGGCTTAGACACCTCGGTGCTATGTTTCCTACTAATGTAACACAAATTATACCTTAAAACTCTATGAAATCGTCGAAGCATTGTGTTAGTTTCAGTCAGAATTAATAAAGCAATATTGTACATTCATCGAAACTATAAAAAGCAACAACATATTAAATTAACCTACCTTGTAAAAATTTTAAAAATGATTTTAAAAGGTCAAACAAATGTCAACCTTGAAGGTACTTAAGCGTACTGTCACTGTCAAACTTGACGTTGATAGCTCCATTCCCATCCACGCTTCTTTAACCTCGTATTTAGCCGTTGAAATAAAATAATCTGTGACGCACCAAGGACGCACCCTCATAACCAGAGACAAACTAGACTAAATTCAAGTTGTTGATTATTTTTTATTCCTCAGAGATTAGCAAACCGAGTGTAGCCGACGGACGAGCCGAACTTTAGTAAACATTAAACATTTGTATCCTGATAATTATTAACCTCGAGGTCATGTACATTGTACGCACAAGATCTTCACTTTTCAAAGTCTAGTGGGAGGGCCGAGTCAGGAATTCTCCAAACTCACCAAAGCATTTCACCTACATACAATATCACAGTAAGACTAGTTTTGTTTCCCGTTAAACCCTTTATTTAATGTAGTCTGAGCGTTAAACGTATTACCATAAGTAGGATTATTTGATTACTGTGTACTGTAACTTTTTAATAATTCATCTATTTCATTTCAGATGATTGAAATGATCAACCCCATAAATCAAACCAAAAAAAAATAGTAATGAATTCACCAGCGGTGATCTATGCATACTAAATAATTTTGTTTTGTTTTAGACTACAAGTAAAATGGATAGTGAAACTATTATCGAAACAATACAAGATAACATTAAAACTGTGAGATTGAACAAACCTCGAAGGAAAAATGCGATAGATTATCATATGTTTGTGCGGTTAGCTCAAATACTCAAAAATGCTGCAACTGACGATAGTATTTCGATGGTTGTTTTAACTGGAACAGGAGATTTTTATAGCAGCGGAAACGATCTTGTAGCACCAGCAGGCGATGATTTCTTGGATATTTTAGAAGAATTCATAAAAGCATTCATAACATTCCCAAAATTGTTGATTGCAATTGTTAATGGTCCAGCAGTTGGGGTAGCAGTTACAACACTACCATTCTTTGATTTCGTTTTTGCTTCTGAGAATGTGAGTTTTATATCTTGTACCTACATTCCAATTTCATTTCACTAGAAAGGCCAATAATTATGATGTGCCAAAACTAATGAGTATTGCCTCTTTTTTAGGCTTACTTCTATACACCGTTTACAAAATTAAATATTATCGCTGAAGGCTGCTCTACATTTACGTTTCCAAGGTTGATCGGCGCAAGAAAGGTAACTGACCATTAGGAAAAGAAATTTGTTTAGATTTCACATTATTAAATCTTTTAATATTTTTTCTTTTAAAAGATTAAGATGAAGGGTGGATTAACTTTGATTGCTATATACGGGAAATCTTCAATTTTAATTTGATCGATTAGGTAGTATTAATAATAATAAGTTTGTTTTAGGCTATGGATTTACTACTATTAAACTATAAAATGCCAGCAAAAGAAGCTCTACAATGTGGTTTGATTAGTTATCTTTACAAAACAGAAGAATTACAGCATAAAGCCTGGGAGAAGATAATAGAAATCGCCAATTTGCCGCAACATTCTGTGATGACGACCAAAAAACTGATAAAAAGGACGTATTTGGAAGATTTATTGAAAGCTAATGTTGTTGAGATGAATGAGCTGAGGAAGATACAAAATCAAAGAAGCAAATTATAAAGCAAATGACTATTGAAAAATCGGGATACAAACATAAACTCTGAAGTGTGTTTTGTCCAAAATGAATACAGGGTTGGTTAGGTCTTAACTCTTAATATATTGGATATGACCAAAGATGTTAAGACCAAATGGGTAAGGATAAGTTAAAAATAAAATATTTTATACCAATTAAACCATCTTTCTATTTATTTCTTAAATTGAAATAACCAATCACGGTATAGTCTCATTCTTCGTGTGACCATCTTGATTTCGTACATATTAAGTAATGAATAAACTATCTATTAACTCAACAAACAGGAAGGATCATGAATTCTAAAAGTTCTAGTTTTTCGTCGATATCAGATCTTTTTCGTCCTTCAAATCCTAGAGGTTTAAGATCGAGGGATTTAAGTTCTACTCGGTTGGATGTTTTAAAAAAAGAGATACAGACCGATGCTCATTTAATACCATTAAGTAAGTACCTAATCATTACTTAGATTTGTGAGCGAATAAAATTATATCGCGCTTCTAAGGAATCTAAGAGCGGCTTCCTTGAAAGTACGAATGAAATGACTTAATTTATTTTCCTTTTTCTAGAAAATCTTTACACCTTGCTGGGAACAGATCCAGTCAAAGGATTAAGTACTAACAAAGCAAAAGAGCTCTTGGAGTACTATGGCCCAAACAAACTTACACCAACTACACAATTTGTATGGCCGCGTATGCTATTCAAATCTTTATGTACTGGTGCGTTCAAACTGATAAAAAAATATCAGTTATTGAAATAGTTTTGGCCTAAAATACCTACTAATGCCGTCTTAACACTCTATTTACAGGTTTTTCAATATTAATATGGCTTGGTGCTATATTATGTATAACTGCGTATATAATAGAGCTCTCCACGAAACCAGACCCAACTACTGATAATCTTTATCTAGGTTGTGTACTCATTGCAGTGGACGTCATATGCGGCCTATTCAGTTTTTTTCAAAATTACAATAGTTCTAAGGTAAGCTTGAATGTAACTAACAGTTATTCTATTTTAGTTGCATATCTAATTCTATTTTCAGCTACGCAAACTACCCAAGTGTTTTATACTTTAGTATTTTACCGTTAAATCAGGGGCGCATCCAACCCTAACAAAAGGTTGTGAGCATAGCCACCCGAAAATCGAGTCGGAGATCGTTGCATTCCAAATTACGTAAAATTCGTGTTTTTATTTATTTTCTTAATATCGACCTCAAATCTAAATAGTTGAATTAAGACTGTAAGTCGACGTGCCAGGTCAGGGCATGCCCATAGTGCCACAACGGTGAATCCGCACGGAGAAATCGGGTTTTTTGATTATTGTTTTCAAAGAAAGTGTACAATATTACACGTGAAAGAAAAATACAACCTTTTGTCTAGTAATAAAACTGATCAATTAAATATGATCTACAGATAATGAAAACGTTCAACAGTATGATACCTATGCACGCGAAATGCATACGAGACGGTGTTCTTACCACAGATACCAATGTGCATAATTTGGTCAAAGGAGACATTGTCTATGTGGAAATAGGAGACGTGATTCCAGCTGACATGCGGATAATTGAAAGCAAGGGATTTAAAGTACTTAATTCATTTTGTGTTAAAAAAAATTGTACTTAGTATTCTAAGAACTTTGGCAAAATTTTATAATTTCTAATTTGGCTCAGCTTGGTCGTCTTTTGTAGGAGTCTAGTTACGATCCTACAAAAGACGGCCAAGCGTTCCGACGCAGTACTGTGTAGAAGTCGTTAGAAGTGAGTTATGTTCCCCTTCCATGTTAGTACGATAACATCTTCCGCTGCATCATTTACTTACCGTTAGGTGAGAATTGAGATCGCAGTCAAGTACTAACTTGTGTTGTAGTGTAAAAAAAAGTAGGAACATACTGTATGATATTTTCCAGGTCGATAACTCCTCACTAACTGGCGAATGTATAGCGGTGCCACGAAGTAACACAGATGGCACACCAAATATCTTGGAATCGCTTAATGTCGCATTCTCTTCTGCTCTTTGCGTCGAAGGATGGGCAAAAGGTTTACGTCACAATACAATTTACATTCCCCAATTTGCATGTTCGATTGTGTGAAGTCATTCATTCACCCAGGTTCTTAATTGTATCTGATGTGCGGGTATTATGGTTCACCTTGTTAACTCGATATCTCCTAGGCGTCGTGTGGTGTTTTGGGGGGGCCTGACGGCTCTGGGGCGCGTGGTGGGGCTGGCGTCGCCGCTGTATCGGGAGATCCGCCGCTTCATGCGCTGCACGTCTGCCTGGGCGATAGCTCTGGGCGTTTTTATCTGATGTGCGAGTATTACACTTTGTACATACTCGATATCTCCTAGGCGTCGTGCTGTGTTGCGGGGACCTGACGGCTCTGGGGCGCGTGGCGGGGCTGGCGGCGCGGCTGCAGCCCGCTCCTTCACCGCTGTCTCGGGAGATCCGCCGCTTCATGCGCTGCACGTCTGCCTGGGCGATAACTCTGGGCGTTTTTATCGCCTCCGCCAGTCTTGCTCTCGGATACCCTTTTATGCAAACAACTGTATTTGTCATTGGAATCATTGTTGCAAACATTCCTGAAGGTAAGTAACAATGGTCAAGAGGTAAATGTTTTATTAGTTGTTAATATTCCTCAGATACATGCTCCTTCTGTGCAAAATTTGGACCGCCTAGAAACAACTTCACAAGTTTTCCTTTGCACGATATCACATGACATAAGACCTAAGATTATGGTTTTTGAAAAATATGGTTTGGCGGTCATTTCAGGAGGCATAATGACGTCCATCGGCTGAAACAACGTCGAAGAGAATAGTGAATAGGCATTTTGTAGGCAAGCGGGCTGTAACCTAGACCACATGATTGCTTATACCATCAGGCATGATGGACAGTAAAAAAAGTTCACAAAAACATCAAAGAAGACGCATAAGGCAGTACCCACATACCCTTAACTTTCATGAAAGTTACCTAGTATTGTTTTCCTTTAGGTTTACAACCCACTGTGACGGCTTCTTTGACTCTAACAGCAAAACGCATGGTCGCGAAACAATGTCTTGTAAAGAATCTGGAATCTATTGAAGCACTTGGCGCCTGCACTACAATCTGTTCAGATAAAACTGGCACCTTAACGGAGAATAAGATGTGCGTTCGCCATATCTGGATGTCAGATAAAACGTACTCTGTATCGGATGATCATTTTGAACGTACGATATTTTGTGTGTAAATAAAATAACCTAAGAATCGAAGCTAAGCTAATATACCTACTAATAAATATAAAATATTTTCAGATTTACTAGAGAAAGACCAAGGTATCAGTATGTCTCCTTTGTGTATTTTCATTCAGGAATAAATTGGCAAACATAAGAAACGGCGGAACGAATTGTCGATAGTCTCGACTTTAAAATACGTGTAGGTATAGGTACTAGTAAACAGTGTTAGTATAGGTAGGTAATATTTTTAAAATATATTTTGTACATAGAGGTAAACAGAATTTAAATTCCTTGTCTATAAAAAAAGAAATTCTATCTATGATTTTATTTCAAAAAGACTCAGACCGATCCGACCGATAGATGATAGAAGGTGCCGCACCTAATTCAGAAACTCTTCATTTTTAAACTCTACTAAAACCCGCTTCATTACACTAATCCTCTCACCAAAGGTTGCCTGGTAGAGATTGCACTATCAATAAGGCCGCCTTTGCGCTCACTGTGTTCCGTTGTATTTTGTCTCTCTATTTGTGTTTCTCTGTGTGTGTGCAATAAAGTTATATAAATAAATAAAATAAATAAATAATAAAACTAGATGAAAAATCATGCTTAAGTAATTTTTAACAGCATTTAGCTCCCTAAAAATATGTGGAGCGTTGTGCAGTAATGCGTCTGTAACTTCGAGTGGAGTAATGCGTGGTGATGCTTCGGAGAAAGCTATACTGAACTTCTTATTTAACTTCGACGACCCCATTGCTTTAAGGAAAAAGCACCCTAAAGTTGCCGAAATTCCCTTCAATTCAGATAATAAATATCAAGTGAGTATATTACCAAAAAGTGAGCGTAGGTTATAAGGTATATTTATTAATTTTGACTGCCTTATGAATTCTTTAAACAGAATACTTGCGAATTTTTCAATACACAGGTTAGTATCCATTTGGACGTTTCATCCTCGAATCATATACTAGTTATGAAAGGGGCACCCGAATGCATAGTTACTAGGTGTTCAACATTTATTTTCGGCAGCAAAACAGTAGATATGAGTGCAGAAACTCTGGAAGCTGTAAATATGGCAACTGAAAACTTAGCAAACACAGGTAATCCTAATCATATAAATATTGAAACTAGTCAAGTAGAACATCATTTACCAATCAAAAATAGTGTCCACGCAAAACTAGTATGAATCTAAAGCTTGCATCAAATACAAATGACAAATACTACGAAATAAAATCTCATAAATTACCCCACTTTTCCAAACAGAAAACAATCTTCAAAGTTTTGACGCTATCAACGATATTTTATAAAAACTCGACAGCATATGTTGGACTTTCGGGGCATATACGTCCTAATATTATGTCCAGACATTTTAAAAGATAATGTCTCGCTCAATTGTTGTTTGTATTGATGCCAACTATTTATTACAAGTTTATTATTGGATCTTCACAGGAGAACGGATACTGGCATTTGCAGATTGCATTTTGAGTTCCGAAGAGTTCCCAATAGATTACACGTTCGATACAGAAAATGTTAATTTTCCTCTTGAGAACTTACGATTTCTGGGACTTATCGGTTTGAAAGATCCACCTAGAGAGGAGGTAAGTATAAGAAAATAAGGAAAAATATGCAATAAGGAAAAATAAAAAAAGACGTGTGTCGCAGCACACTCGGTAGAAAAATATTTTTGAATAACATTACCAACCTACTCTATGGAACTTAGAGAAACCACCTGAAACAAATCTCCAGTTTATATTATCATGTGATTTTACCCATGGTTCGATGGATGGTACTGTCGTCAGTAAGGTCTAGTTAACGAGTTCGTCATACCAAAATAGTCTACATGCCCATCCCGTTGACTAGTGAGAGAAACTTTCGTTCAAGAATTTCAAAGATTTTCGTAGATGTCCAAAAAATCCATTTTCTTTCGCCTATAGCCACCTACGCGATATCCTCCGGAAAGAAACTTTGTGTTAAAAATGAAAAGTATAAAAACCTAGCAGGTCCGCTATGCTATTGAGCGCGTGCGTGCAGCGGGAGTGCGAGTGATGATGGTGACGGGAGACCACCCGGCGACGGCGCGGGCTGTAGCCTTCGAAGTGGGCATCGCCACCGATGCCGACTGTCACGTGCTCACCGGCACCGAACTGAGGAACATGACCCCGGATTTGCTGTATCTAACTCTGGAAAAGCATTACGAAATAGGTGAGTAGGTATATTATACCACAAATTAATTTTTAATACAGTTGCTCAAAAAGTGGCGTATTGCAGGGACGTATAGCGTTCGGGATGTGGGCTATTACATACTCGTGCTTTTTTTTACCTTTCCCGAACTCGTGCGTTATCTTTCCCAACTGTCAAAATAATGTCTATTAAAAAGAAAAACCAACCATGAAGTTTTTACTAAAAAAAAAAACATAGAAGGTTTTATGATTCATGCTAATACGTATATTTCTAAAAAGAAGCTACTAATTTATTTCAATATCAGATTTGATTGAATGAGTTTGGTTAGGTTTCATTTCATCTCATTAAATTTCATTTTCATTTCATATCAATAAAAAAAATTCTACTGAAGACTTGGCTGTATGGGCATAGTTCCCTTTGCGTACCAGAATATTATTTAGTCTATGACCAAATTTTTTTTTTATTTTTTTTTAATCACCAGAATGGGTGAAGAAAAAAAAACTGCTTATATTCTACGGTTGGCGCCATTTTTCAGAAATTTTCTTTGCGAGTTTAGTTGTTTGTTGCACAAAATGCTTCGGAGAACATTTTACCGGAAAAGTCAAAAAGTCGCTACATATCTACATACGACGAATTTATTGCGTGAAGAGAAGAGAAAAAAGCAAATAGTTTTTCAGAAAATGTTAAGTTAGTTGAGTTTATTGTGTTTTTATTATTTTATTAAATTGCTTCATTTTTTCGCAACTGTATTAAAAATAATCGTTCAGTACACGTGCGGAACCGTCATTGCAACTTGTTCCGACTGTCAACCCTCGCTTTCGGCTGCGCCTCGGCTCGGGTATTCATTTGTCGGAACTCTTTGCAATAACAGCCTTTCCGCACTTGTAATGAAACATACTATTAAATTAATTTTAAGCTTAATTTGACAATCATATAGTGGGAACAAACATTTAACTTATTTTTATATCACAACTGCACGGTCCTGTTAGTGAAGGTTCTTGTACAAATTTCGAGTCAACTCGCTTCGAAAAAACGGATCGGATTTCACCTATCCTACAGCCAGCGCTCCAAGCGGACACTTGTGAACTAACTATACTAACCCTACCGTCCCCAAATGCCGCATCGACCGGAGCCTGACCATGGAGCTCACGGTCGGGCACGCCGTGAACCAGGCGAAGGCCGCCGTGTCGATGCTACACCAAGTCCTGACCTCCAGTCTCACACCGAGGACCAAGCTCCGTATCTACGGGGCGTACGTCCGTTCTCGGCTGACGTATGCGGCACCTGCCTGGTACGCATTGTGTTCAGCCACCCAGAGGCGCCGGCTGCAGGTCGTGCAGAACAAGTGCCTGCGCCTGATCGTGGGAGCTCCGAGGTACGTCAGAAATGATGTCATCCATCGGGACACCAGGACGCCCACCGTGGAGGAGTTTGTCCGCGCCCTTGCGCGGAGTCTGTTCGCGCGCGCGGACAACGGGCCATACGAGCACCTCCACGGCATCGCACCGCATGAAGACCGACCACCAACGGGGCGTCCGCTGCCTCGTGAGCTCCTGCTTTCCCCGTCCCCTGAGCGCATGCGCGCGGGAGATGACGGAGACGAGAGCGACGACGCGGGGTTTGCACCAACGGACCCCACCATCCCCGCGCAGGGCGGCGATGGAATCGCTGACCGCGCGGGGCAAAACGCGCAACCACGTCCAACGGGCCTCCAGCCAACAGGCGAGGCCTTAGCCCCTTACCGGGGCTAGAAGAGCAACACCGGGGGAGCAAGGCTCCCCTGCGACACATCGCCCGGGTAAGGAGGCATGCCTCGAGGCCCGTACCCCCATGGGGACTAGTCCCCACGGAGAAGACCACGCGACGAACGTCCCCAACATTTAAAGGGCATCATCTAGGGCATCTGGAAGAGATCCTCATAATATGTAGCGACAAGATGTCCTTTTGGATGTCCTATGTGTTTGTGTGTAGTTGTTATTCTCTGTGTACTAAATAAATAAATAATTACTCACTCAGTGTTTGCGCGAACGTCTCCAACCCAAAAACTACAAATAGTTGAAGCATGTCAAAGAGAAGGCGGTGTTGTTGCTGTAACTGGTGACGGTGTAAATGACGCGCCAGCCTTGAGACGCGCTGATATTGGAATATCTATGGGAATTACTGGATCACAAGTAAGGATTAAAAACATAAGGAGACCTCGAACCACAAAAACCAGATATCCAATTGAACAGGAAATGTGGTTTTATGCAATCTCTTGACGCATCAGTTTATTAGGGTTCCATACCAAAATGGTAAAAATGGAACCCTTATGGTTAGACTTTTTCCGTCCGTCCGTTCGTCTGTCACACTCGATTATTATGTGTGAGAGTAAGAGTTTTAGTTGTGACAGTAAAAGTTTGTTAAACACAAGTTAAAATGCACATTTTTTAAAGCTGTAATGCGACATCCGACATGTGTGGGACGATACAATTAAAGTTTCACTTTAATAAATATATTGCAGGTATCAAAACAAACGGCGGACATAATTTTGATGGACGACAACTTCGCGACAATTGTAACGGGAATAGAGGAAGGACGAAAAATATTTGATAATCTAAAAAAGTCGGTCTGCTACATCCTTATATCAAACGTTCCTGAAATTTTACCTGTCTTCATGTTTATCCTCTTTTCCATACCGCTGCCTCTGGGTATGATATTTTTGCAGCAAATTCTGTTATGCAAAATCTCTAAAGTAGGTAAACTAATTTGATACATCTAAAAATAGTGCTATTCTTTTCCATAGGACGCATTTCGAAAAGGATAGCTCATCATATGAGGTATTACATTGCGGGCTATTGCCTATGCCTATGGTATTTATGAATAGATATTGAATAGGTACTATATAGGAATTGATATGAATAGGTACTTTTGAGAATGTATTAATACGACCAAAGTATTATACCTATAAATGAAATCCGCAGAATTCTAACTAGCTGAAACAGCAATACTACTTCTGAACCTTTAAATATTGGTACCGATTCTGTTTTAGATATCTCTAAATTTTGCACGTCTAAAAATCTACTACTTATCCCTTTCTGGAAAGGGATCCAAGACTTTAGAAATAGTTTTATCCTTTTCTAAACATACCGTAGTGATTGTAAATTTTTAAACTCGCTTAATTTCCATTTTTTCATCAATTCTCGTTTTTTAGGCGTGATTTCTTTAATTCTCCTTTTTAGGCGTGATGACAATACTATGCATAGACTTGGGCACAGACATGTGGCCAGCAGTGTCACTGTCCTACGAGGTGGCAGAGCAAGACGTAATGGCGCGACCTCCTCGAACCTCTGATCCCCTCGTGTCGGCTTGTATGTTGCGTCTTTCATATGGACATCTTGGCCTCATAGAATTCGCCGCAGGCATTTTCGCCTATTTCATAGTCATGGCTGAACATGGTTTCTATCCTTCTACTTTGTTTGGTAATTATCTTCAGATTCTAGTTGTTTCAGTTGTTTATACCCATGAATGGAAAAATGGGCAAGATTACTGAAAGGTAGAGGACACTGCGTGTTTACCTGTCGGGTGCGGGTGAAATTCTTTTACAATTATGCACCTATTTCTACTTAACACCTATTTCTTCACACTTCTTCTTTATAGCCTACACAACGACCTAGGTTTTGATTTTTGGAGAAGATTTAAAATTTACGTCATAGAATTTACGTCATAGAGTATATTGGTAACAAACTTTTAGCTCCCTCTAGGTGGAACTAATTAACAGTTTACATGAAACTTCTTGTAGCATAGAGCAATAGCCAATGCTGAAAACCGTAACCACAACAATCTGAGAATTGAGAACTAACATTATTGTAGGTATAAGAGAACAATGGGACAACGAAGCAGTAAGCGACGTTGAAGACTCTCTGGGTCAAGAATGGACGTATGCGGAGCGAAAAGAATTAGAGAGAGCATCTCAAGCCGCCTACTTTGTAGCGGTAGTCATTACGCAAATGATGAACGGGATCATCTGTAAAACAAGATACAATTCTTTGCTCCATGTTGGTAAGGTTTATTAAGAGATGACTATTTGAAAAGCAGTTTTGTAAAGCTTTTTTCTCCTTTGAATCAAATTACTATTTAACTATAAACATAAACATTTCTTCATAAATATAGACTAATTGTCCCTTGATTTACGCGTTTCAGAACATTAAGTATGTCATGAAACTTTTGGTAATACTAGGTATAGTTTTAGTACCTACATATTTTCAATTTCTAGGTTCCAATTTGGTTTAAAAGCTTAGATCCTAACACACCGCTTAAGAATATCACAAGCAAAACAGAAAAATTAAGCATCTTCCCAGTAGATAAAAGAAAATAGACAATTGTTTTTTGATTCCAGGTATGAAAAACAAAGTTTTGAGACTGGGACTATTGGTAGAATTGATGCTTGCTTGTACCGTGTGCTATGTGCCGGGCATTAATACATTCTTTCGCACATACCCCCTTCGATTAAGATGGTAAGATAAATAGTTACTTTACTATGATTTTTACATTTTTTATTTCAAAAATATACACATCATTTATTTTGCAGGTGGTTTTTAGCGCTGCCCTTTGCGGTTCTCATGTTTGTATTTGATGAATTTAGAAAATACTGTATCAGAGAACAAAAATTCGGCGGTTGGTTCAACAGGCTGACATACTACTAGCAAGTACTTCAGATACTACAACTTGATATTAAGAACATAATATATTTTGTGACCTTGTATACATCTTTATTAAAATACTAGCTGTTGCCCGCGGCTCCGCCCGCGTGAATTACAATTTTTTTACATAATATACCTTCCTACTGGAATTCCTTGATTTTTCGCGGGATTCTGGTGTGATGTTGTACAGAAACCTGTTCTTACTTTGCACGGGTTATCTTGTGGTGATTTTGAAAACTTCTTTTTCTTAATAATAATATAAAGTTTCATTAATACGTAGTTGAAAGATCAAAAGGACGATTTTAACTGTCGATATTTCGACCCAGTGGCACAGGTCGTGGTCACTACGTGACCACGACTTGTACCAATGTATCGAAAATCGAAATATCGACAGTTAAAATCGTCCTTTTCATTGTGATTTTTATTCTGAAACCACGAAATATATCAAAAATTATTAAACCATGTGAAAAGTTGTACTTGTTGTAGAACTCTTCTTTCAGAGTTCGGCCGGGTAGGTACCACTGGGATAAATTACTCTACTAACAATATTCCCCAGCCCAACATAATATAAGAGTCTTTTAAAAATCTTTGCTTCATCTCAATACAATCCAAAACATCAGAATGGACAATGGCTATATATTTCTTTACGTATAAAAAACCTTAGATGACAGTCAGTCGGTTAGGATCGATAAGACCTAAGAGTTAAAAATATTTGTGAACCATTATCTTACCCTTTCCATATTGCGGATGATAAAGTTTAAATCTGTTCATGTGTTAACAGTGCCATCTTAATATAAAGTCAGGAAACAGTAAATAACATGACAGTTAATTTTTATTTAAAAAAATTCGGTAGTACCTATCTCAGAGTTTTACATTCAAGTTCCACATAAATTGTAGAGATGGCGCTATACGGTATAACGTAGCGATGACGCCAGTTACATGATTTTTGTTCACCCTAAAAGTGAAAATTTTTAAACCATACAAAATCTCCTGCTAAGCCTATTTATTTACGGCTGTAAGGGTACTCCAGTCTTACTTGAGCCCTACGTCCTAGCCCTAGGTTCTTTGTGCATTCCGAGTTTCAAGTCACTTACCTACTTGAACTTAAAGGTTCTGATGTCTGTAATTTCTGAACTACAAAAGTGATGATGATAAGATTTGTATGGAATAATCTTTAAAGACCCTCCTTTCTAACAAAAAAAGAATGAATGGAATCGGACAACGCGTTAATGAATTATAACTAAAAAACGTTTGGACTTTGATGCCGTCTTCCAGGGAAACCATGATGAATTTCGGGACAAAAAGTATCCTATGTCCTACCTCGGGGTATGAACTATAATCATGTCAAGTTTCATTTAAATCCATCCAGCGGATTAGCCGTGATGCCCGGTCGTGAAACAGACAGACAGACAGACAGACAGACAGACAGACAGACAGACAGACAGACAAAAATTAAACAAATTACAGTTTTGGCTTCAGTATCAACTAAATAGTGTCCTCCAACAAAAATTTTCAAAATATCTTCAATGTACAGAATTCGACCCTTTACAGTTTTATTATAATCTTTATTAAAATATAAATAGATACTTTTGAATTTCGAGAATAAAGCTTTAGGTATATAATTAAAACCCATTATTCAGGAAATATGACTATATTATATAATTGTTAAATAATTTCACACAATAATAAAACAGAGAATAAAATACAATTATTAAGTATTATAATTATTAAGTAGATGTAACAAATATTATTTATTTATTTATTAGTATTAACATTAAATGAGCAAACAACTGAAATTTTATAGTAACTATACCTACATAATACATTACATTTAAATATGGACCTAGGATATCAATAATAATTAATCAATATACTTACATAATTATAATATAATTAACTTAATGGATGCATAAAATGCTGTCGAGTAAGGCACAGGTATTTAAGTACTTACTAAAATATAATTTTTAGTCTTTCATATTACAAAAGATATACGTCCTACATGATCAGATAGTTATCTTTATATGCACAGATTGACAATATTTTAGATTTTAATGTGAAAAGTTTGTGCACAAAACTTGGAATTTATACAGGCGACAAGGAAAGAATACAGTGGACAGATATAACTATAACAACTTTATACTTATATGCATGTTCAGAACAAACTTGAATATAATGTATAAGTACGCTTTTCAATATCTTCGGAACAATAAAACAATCAATACAATAATTATGACTCTACTTAACACAGCCAAATCTACAACATAACATAAACTAAGTATGACGATTTAAAAATTATTTAACTATGCTATTATAAATATGGTTTGTATTTACAAATAAAATATGTACCTACGAGCAAAGATTCATTTATCACAATAACTAGTTGAAGTAAAAGCAACACCATATTGCAATATCAAACTCGATAATCTGTAGACACCACAGATAACCCGTGTTTGAGTTATCGGTGGTAGACACTAAAGGAAAAAGTGACTGACTGACTGATTCATTATGACGTAGGCATCCGCTAAGCAAGCGGTAAATATATTAGGCTTAACGTGAACTCAACGGGTCTGCCCGCGAAATTCAAAATTTTCGTGGTTTTTTGCAATTTGTACGCTAATTAGACATGATAGGCTTATGGCAATCAATTTGCGAGAGTGGCAGTATCATCTTTACATGATTATATCAAAATCTTTGCATAAAAATGTGTATCCTAGGAAATTAATCCGAGTATCGAGTTTTATGTAAGTAACTCGCAAATCTTGAACTAATTTCTTTAACTCGACACTTTCGAGCAGAGATTTTTATATAAACACGTGAAGAAGATATTGGGATTATCGCAATTTGACGGCCATAAGCCTATTATATCTGATTAGCTTAAAAATCGCGAAAAACCACGAAAAATTTGAATTTCGCGGGCACAGCCGTGGTGTGCTCCTTAAAGAACGTAAACTCATTGATGCAGAAAAAAAGAGCCTGTGGTTTCTCAGGCCAGGCGTATGCTGAGACGCAGGCGACGCAGATCCACGCAGAGCAGGACAGAACAGATTTTATAAAGTAAGGAACGTCCCTAGGCCACGAACGCTGCAGCACAGATTACTGCGCGACGCGTGCACATCGAGACGTGTTTTTAAGAATATTTCATAGTTTTGTTGCAATGAAAGAACATTTAATTAAATTATTTCGTTGCTAATCTTGTTTTTGTGATAAAAATCAAACAGATTAATCAAAAAAGACATTGAAAGACTTTTGGGCGAATGCTATTCGCATGCTGTGTCCGACTACATATTCTACTCTGCGCAAATCTCAACATGCGGTGGGGGCGTATGTCTGCGTCAATTGCTGCCTGCCTGCCTGCTCTCTGCCTATTCTGTGCAGTCAGCATACGCTTAGCCTTAAAAATATCTACATCGAGATACGGCACTTACGGACATGCAAATGTTTAGACAGAACATATTATAGATAGAATAATTAAAATGAATACCATTTAATTATTATCATCTACTAAGTATCAGAAAGAATGTATAATACACAATTATACACGTATATCTTAATATATATAAATCTCGTGTCACAATGTTTGTCCTCAATGGACTCCTAAACAACTTAACCGATTTTAATAAAATTCGCACACAGGGTGCAGTTTGCTCTAACTCAAAAGATAGGATAGCTTAAATCTCAATTTATCTATTTTTTTTATATCCTTAAGGGCAAGACAACGTTTGCCAAGTCAGCTAGTATAATATATATTTTAACAGTTTGTGTTTGGGTAGGGACTATTGTTTTCGTTCTTGGAACCTAACATGTCATACTAAATATTGGCAAAGAACACTCTTTGGTGTTAAAATAGTAGTTTTCTGATATGTTTATTTATAATAATTAATAACAATTTGTTAATCTACTATATGTGGTCATTTAGATAAATATTCATCTTAATCTCAATTTAATTAGATAATCTATTATTATTCAATAAAATAACCAAAAACGAAACGGAAAGACATAGTTCTCTTAAGTACCTAGGTAAAGTTTACAACAGAATAAAATTTTATTATGTAAAGAAGTTTCCTTAAATTGTCTTATATAAAAGTAGAATATCTAAAAATAGCTAAGTATCCAAAGATTAAAGCTATTTCTAAAAGTAAATGTTAAGTTAACGTTTAAGTAGATGTTTTTGGCTAAGTACTTTGTATTTTAAGTATACAGTGAAGTGACTAAAACATGGCTATATTTTTTAATCACTTTTCTTTAATATCTTCAAATAAGTAACGTGAGACCTCAAAATCAGTCCGACTTTATAAATGACCTTATTTGTTTATTTGACTGAAGTTTATTATTATTTAAATTCAATTGTCTACAAGGAAAACATAGGTTACTTATAGACCATTATTATTTATCAAGATCATCATTTTAAATTGCATGTGTGGGCTCACTCAAATGAGGAAATGTCTTGTAAACATCCAACTATAGGTAGAAGATAACATGATTTTCTAGATCTCGTCAAACTATCATTACAGTCAATGTTAAAATAAGCAAATTCTTTAATTTATTTATCCATTCAAACATTGGCTCTTTGCTCTTGGTAATGAGACAAAAAGAGCCGCTCTGGTTACGAGATTAGACGAGATATCCATAAATAAATTATAAATTATTATAATATAAACTCCATTTAATGTCCATACATAGATTTACTATAAATCTGTTATTCAAAATCTTTAACTTTATTCTGTTAGTACGTTGGTACCTAAGATTATTATTATTTTTAATATTCAGAGATTGTGCATACCTGCAGGTTTTGCAGGCAGTTGCAACCGCGTCAAATCCCCCGGGAACCATGGAGTAACAAACATATACGCATACATATATTCGCGTCTATAATATTAGGAAGTTCTTGAAAACATTATTTAAAAAAAACTTGTTTTTCTGTTGTTGGTTTACGGACGATAAACGTATTATTTAAAAAAATGTCGGTTAGCGGACGATATTTTACGTGGTAACGTCATTAAACGATGGAGTGGAAGAGACATAGATGCGTCACAAGCCGAACGCTTAGGCTGATCGTGCCTCTCTATCGCTTGTTCTGCGGTCTCGCTTGCACGCTCGGCTCAGGCGGACAATGAGTCACACTTTTTCGTGCTTGCAGCCGGCGTTCATCGATTTATAAGACGCTATCACGTCAAAAAAAATATGTATTCCATACTATTATTTTCTATAGAAAGACTATGCAGATATTTAACCCTAAAATGTGTATCATTCAAAATATGTGTAAACGTGTTAGTATCTAAAACATTAAAAGTCGATATTTTAAAATAATGTTCAGTATTTTGGAGGGTATTATTGAAAAAACTCAAGTAGTTCGCAATCGAGCCGCCAGGTGCGCCTGGACGGCCGCCGCGCTGCGCATGTCCGCGATGGAGTGGCGCGCCTTCATCAGCGCCTCCTCGCGGCACACGTCGCTCTGTACGATGCACTCCATTATTTTAGCTACAATTGTCGATGGTGGTACATGGGGATTCCCTGAAAACATCGAGTTAAAATAAATAAATATATTAGGACTTCACACACCGCAATCTAGCGCTAAAGTAAGCGATAAATTGTGTTATGGGTACCTACTAGATGATTAATAAATATAATATTTAATATCCTAAATATTAGAAGAAGAAATGCTGCGCTATAATTCTGTCGTCAAATTGTTATTTTATCTCAGTTGAATTCACTAATGTAGCTCATAAATGTAACAAGATAAATAAATACATCTTCCTTGATCTCAAATTGCGTGGTAATATATTATACTAATAAATATATTGAGTAAAAAATCCCACAAAACTTAGGTACGTATAAAATATAAGTTTTTGTAAAACAAATGAGTGAATAAAAGAAAAATTCAAAACTAAAACATATGAAGATAATATTAAGATAAAACAATCCAATCAATAAATCTAACTCACTAGTGGATAATAGTAATGAAAAAGTCACAGTTTGCGATTATGTGCCTAATTGCGGTGAAATTAGAGCCACTTTATGAGCAAGTGTGTTGAAAAATAAGTTAACCTCATGATACTTACTGCACAGCAATTTCTGGAACCTGATATGGTGTATGACAGTTTGGTGGCAATGGCTTCATAAACCGGCAGACTGGCGTACAATGTTCTGTTAGTAGGTTTAGTTAAACAATGGCATTAGTGGTAAGCTCAAAGCCCCCAGCAACTTAATAACATCCTTATATCTCTAATGACCGTTTTCACCAACACTTTAAGAAACACCTTAGCCGATAGGTGACAGTTTTCACATACAACAACTGACTTAGGTGTCTTTTAAAATGTTGGTGAAAACGAGCATAAGAAACTTAAGCAGTTGATAAAAAAGCACACACAATGTTATAAGCAATTATAAAAATAAGGTCTTATGTTCCAAACATAACATTGTTAACCTTGGTACACTATTATTATCCTTTAACAAGCTTTAGAAAATTTGTACACAAGGAAGTTGAATTTCAATTATGTATTTCCTTATTATGTTAAGTAAAATCTTTTGAATTTTAAACCCACATTACAAATCGTAATTTATTAAGCTGTTATAGGAATAGAGATATTCCTAGCAAATCGATTCAGCATGAGTCAGGCTTGCGTTTTAAAATATTTTTGATAGAGGTTTATTGTACATGTGTTATTAATGATGTTATTAAGGTTAGTTTGAAATTTAGTAGACAGATTTCAAAACTGAAGCACCCTTTACCCAGAATTATTTATAAAAATTTGCTTACCCGTAAGACCCCTATATCCAAATATTCCACAGTCATGCATGCGCATTGAGTGCTGTTCATTCTTGATAAATTCTTCGGTGCTTATTCCTTTTAGCTGGAATTAATATTTTTTTATTAATTTAAAAACTAATTTATAAAATACTGTTTGATAAAAGATCACTAATTACACTAATTACTGTTTTCTGCTTATCTAAAATATAACATGTATTTGTTATCAGCAGACATTTTATACATATACATTATATGACTATAAAAAGTGTATGTTTAGCTTAACTCTTTTTTACGGCTTAATAATAGGCTGTAGAAAGTCTCCTTTCCAAACGAGACGGATAGATATCTGTGTAGGGAAACTTATTTTAAACTAAAACAATTGGATTTATTGGATTTATTAACATAAAACAATTGACAACCCCTGGCACAGAGGCGCTTGCTTGGAAAGAGTTCCTACATGGGCCTATTTAGAATTTTATAATTTCAAAATTGGCTCAGCTCTGCTTCTAGATTGTGTTAGGGGCAGAACTTGATAATGATTATGATAACGATGAATATGTTTCTCTTATGCAATCAGACCCCAGGTCTGTTGGGAGGCATTGGCAGTGGCAGACAACCACCCACACACTACCAGCAAAGACGTACCACCAAGCGATTACGTGTTCCTATGTGGCTGTGAAGAAACCATTTTAAGTGTGAGTTAACATACCCCTCCCACATTCCCATCTTTGTCTGCATGATCACTTACCATCAGGTGAGACCACGGTCAAGTATTAACTTGTGTGTAAAAGTAGAGTGAATAAAAATAGTAAGCTCAGACTTGTATGAGATGAGTAGCTTGTCATGAGATGAGTCAAATTGTTTCACTTGCACTTATTTAACCTTACACAATTATACGATAAAGTCAAAATGCAACATAACTAATTAGTACCATATAAATACAACATCAGGTATATATACTAATGATTTTAATATTATAACTTACTTTTGACGGTACTAAAAATCTATCTGGAATTCTCTGTAATTTCTGTTGTTTTTCACTTGGACCAAATCCTAGACCAAGAAGGACAGATTCAGCATCAACTTTCCTTGCTCCTAGTACATTTAAAACAGAACTTCCACTTGATCCACTACCGTCAGACTGAAATTACAAACACACATGATATTATTAATAAAGGGTCATGACACACAGACAGACAGACAACAAAGTGATCTTAAACAGGTTCCGTTTTTTTTTCTTTGAGGTATGGAACCCTAAAAATGGTATAACAGATAAATTAAATAAACAATTTTATTACTATTACTAACTAATAGGATATTAGTTGTTAACTTTTGAAATTACCTGCAATGAATGATCTCTAAATAACGGATTTTTAAATTTGGGTGCATAGCCTTCCGATTGAACTGAGTGGTCTCTATGGAGTTTCTTCTTTACATTTCTATTCTTTGGGGTGCTCGTTGGGGCAGCACTTTCTAACGACTTCCTCTTCCCGATATCGCTACTTTCCAAGGCATCTAAACATTTATCATCATGGAAAACTTCGTCAGCTGTGTCTTGTTTATTATCGTGAACTATTTCGTGGTTTATTTCTATTACTGTGTTCTCGGTGAGTGAATCTTCAGGTTTGTTCTCATCAGACTTGGTCTCAGAGTCTTTGGATGTTGTGTTTTGGTCATCCTGGATGTCTGTGTTCACTGATTCAGCACTGTTTTGGTTTGGTATCTCCGACTCGGCCGGCAGAGAGTCCAGCCACTGCTGCACGGGACTGCTGCGCCGCATGTCATCAATCACACCACTGAGCCAGCCACGAACCTTACGCTCTAAGATTGTTGACACAGACTCATTAAATGTATCTGTTAAAACAAACATATGAACATCAATATACTAATACCCCCTTGCATATTGACCATACTAACTAATAACTAATTAAACTTTTAACACCCCTTTTGCATTGGGGGTTAAAAAAGGTCAGATTTTCAATTAGTTAAGTGTAATTAAGTGAATATTTCAAAAATAATGTGTGTATAGGGTATTACTAAGATATTTGTTATTAGAAAATAACTAGAAAAACATGCAGACAAGGTTTATTAATAATTAAAATGAACAGATATCCTCCATATTATTGTTCAATTAAAATATTTAGACCAACCTAACTACTATCACATCATTTTAGTTGTCATATTTAAAAAAAAACCGGCCAAGTGCGAGTCGGACTCACACACCGAGGGTTCCATACCATGAAAGAAGTAAAACATTGAAAGAATCACTTTTGTTCATGAATTTATGAGTATAATTTACATGTAGGTACTTTTGTTGGCAAACCGCAAATGTAACTTAGTTTTTGGCGAATTATTGTTATTATCAAAAAAAGTGTATTAGTCAGCGATTTGATTTTATTTTTCCTGTAAAATATACGTTAATACCTATAGATCATAATTATTTCAGATTTTACGATAGGTAAACTTCGGAGATAAGGGGGGGGGGGAGGTGGTATTTTTTCCCAATAAATCAAAAACTATCAGGCATAGAAATAAATAAAAATCGGTTTTAGAATACACAAGTAACGCCCTTTCATATGATACCCCACTCAATATTGTTATCTCATTTTGAAATTTTATCAACCCGGTTTTCCCCCCTTTTTAAATAAAAATAAAAACAATTTTCAAATTTTTACGATTGTTATGACGTCGAGTCAATATTAACTATAACTATTCTAAATTTCAAGTCATAAGCTTGGATGGTTACTGAAATAATCGAGTGTGACAGACGGACGGACGGACGGAGAAAGTCACGATAAGGGTCCCATTTTTACCTTTTTGGTATGGAACCCTAATTACATTAGAACTTTATCAGCAGCAGCATCATAAGACAACTTTTTAAAAAACAGGTAGTTTTTTAAAACAGACAAGAATGTTGAACTTGTAATGAGACTGTGTTTTTAAATATTAATTGAATGGCATAACAAATATGCTTTAAAACATCATGTTTTAAAGCTAAAACTATATTAATTAAGGGTATTTGAACACTATTTCAATTATTCTAATAGTAATTTACATAATGAATAGTAAGTCCTATACCAGCTCATAGTTTACACAGTTAAAATTCATTATAATCAGCAATGGAAATATTTCAGAAGAGGCACCCATGCTGTAGATTTTCCAATTAGAGACTAGGCGCGAAATTACCAATACATTATGTGCAAATGTGTGTGTAAATGAATTGAATGGGTACCTACAAAATATTTCAAACTATGAAAAATTACTTTGCATTAGACAGTTACACGAACCTGGTTGGAAATCCATCTTCTCTTCACAACAAGGCTGCATGCAAGAGATGAGATATAAAATGGACGTGCAAATATAAGTTACTGGGGATTTGACGAATTTATTAGGCAATTATTTACTTACCAAGTAATTAAAGAGTCTTTAGTAGTCAAAAGAGATCACTCCTTTACTTTAAAACGGAGGTTATGAGACACTGAATTAAAAAGACACTAGATTGCTTTTAGTCTTTTATTAATTAAAATTGTATTGAGTACATATTTTAAGTACGTATAAATTCCAGAAAGCAAACGGAATGAAAACAACACGAAATTGAAGTTGAACAAAAAATCTTTTTTGACTTTGACTTTGTTGACATTTGATTTTTTTGACGTTACCTAATTACCACAGAGATAACAAAACTATGGAGATGCCCTATCTTACAGACTTCAGTTACATGCGGCGCCATGATGAGCACTAAGATTAGTTGTCAAATTTTCATGTACTGATTTACTACCATCCATCCTGGATGCCATCTTATACGCATCTTGAAAGATTAAAAATAGTCACGCTAATTTTGAAGATGGTCCATATTGTTTTCTACGTCTGTGGGCAGCACAGACGCAGCACCATCGCAGCACAGAGTCATGACTACTTCAACATGGAGAAAAGAATTAAAGACGAGAACCCTAGACAATCGCTTTTCTCCATTGTATACAGTCTACACATGGATGTAATATAATAAAGGATCAGCACTTACTAATGTCACGCATACAATTTTAGGCTCCACTCAGCACTCTGAAGCTGAAGTTTAATGCGTCAAAACTGTAAAATGGCGCTAATGTGTGCGACCGACAGCGGTATGTGCTGTCAGCGGTACCGAAATGTACGACGCGCGACGCCATACTTGATAGATTTTTGGCTTCAACATACGACACAATTACAACTGTACGGCACATGTTACCTGTCCTCTTAGCGTAGCGTATTTCGTCATTGAGTCTACAAGGCTCTCTTGGCACTTGAATGGCATTGTCAGGAGGACGTTGTTATAGAACAAAGGCAGCCAGAAAATTAAGTTTACATCAATTTTAGTTTTATTTTAGTTATGGGCGATGGGTACCATCCGGGCGCGAAAATTCAAATTTTATTTAGTCTTTCGCTCATAGTGGGTAATTATACATCTAAGGCGAATGGTGCGGGCAGAACATTTATGCATCTACATGTTTTTAACTAGTAGGGCGCGTGTGTGCGCGGGCCACATGTGGCCCGCGTGCAGTCATCCCGCCCATAAAGGTATCGCCATCATCTCCATCGCCCATTGGAATCCGATTGGCAGTGAGCTGAAAAAATTACCAAGGAGCACTCTCATGGTTTTAAAGATAGTTATGGGCAGTTCGAACAAAAAAATACGCTGAACCTCATCGGATGAGGTTCAGCGTATTTTTTGTTCGAACAGCCCTGAACTATCTTTAAAACCATGACAGTGCTCCTCAATCATCATCCAAATCCTAGATCATTGTCTCTTCTCATAGTATGTATATTTTCCATGGAAAGATAAATTCCGCCACAGTAAATTATTTTCCATGCATCCCGTAGAACTTGAGATCCTGATCACCTCTTGCTAAGAAACCACTCTCTTATCTTTTATACTTTCCGAGATAGAACAACACGAAATTTGTATGGCGGCCATCTTGAATCCGCCATTTTGGTTTTTTTTCAGCTCACTGCCAATTGCCTGAAGTTCCGAGTATTTTTTGTTTCAGCAGTCCCCACCTAACTATAATACCTTGCCCATGCTGCTTGACTGTCTTTAAAATCCTTAATCATCACCTCATTCCATATTTTTCTCTTGTAGTCTTCCAAAAAACCGCATCAAAGCACTTCATGATTTACAACTCGTGGTCTCTTCAACATTCCCCATACATTTTCTATGAAAAAATAAATTCCGCCATTATGAATTTTTTTTTCTATCCATCAAATAGACCTTTGGATCCTGATCACTTCTTGTCGAGAAACCATTCTTCCATCTTTTATACTTTCCGAGATATTGACGAAATTCAAATGGCCGCCATTTTGAATCCGCCATTTTGAATTTTTTTTCACCTATCTGCCAATTGGATGACATTTCAAATGACATTTGGTCGAGCACCCCCCACCTATCTTCAATACCCTTGGCTGTGCTCTTGACCCGTCTTCGAAATCCTCAATCATCAGCTCTCTCCGTATTTTTCCTCCGAATGAATTTTTCCCTTATATACGAAATGGTCATTGAAAAAAAAAAATTTCATACAAAATTGTTCAGGAGAGGTGATCAATCAGTCAGTCAGTGAGTGAATCAGCACGAGTAGCTATATATATATTAACTAGTAGGGCGCGTGAGTGCGCGGGCCACATGTGGCCCGCGTGCAGTCTTCCCGCCCATAAAGGTATCGCCGTCATCTCCATCGCCCATTGGAATCCGATTGGCAGTGAGCTGAAAAAATTACCAAGGAGCACTGTCATGGTTTAAAAGATAGTTAAGAGCAGTTTGAACAAAAAAATAAAATTTTTTTGAGCTTCATGATTGAAGAGCACTTGACAGTGCTCTTCAATCATCATCCAAATCCTAGATCATTGTCTCTTTTCAGTATGTACATTTTCCATGGAAAAATTAATTCCGCCACAGTGAATTATTTTCCATGCATCCCGTAGAACTTGAGCTCCTGATCACCTCTTGCTAAGAAACCTTTCTCTTATCCTTTATACTTTCCGAGATAGAACAACACGAAATTTGTATGGCGGCCATCTTGAATCCGCCATTTTGATTTTTTTCAGCTCACTGCCAATTGCGTGAAGTTCCGAGTATTTTTTGTTTCAGCAGTCCCCAGCTAACTATAATACCTTGCCCATGCTCCTTGACTGTCTTTAAAATCCTCAATCATCACCTCATTCCATATTTTTCTCTGGTAGTCTTCCAAAAAACCGCATCAAAGCACTTCATGTTTTACAACTCGAGGTCTCTTCAATATTCCTCATACATTTTCTATGGAAAAATAAATTTCGCCATTTTGATTTTTTTTTCTATCCATCGAATAGAACTTCGCGTCCTGATCAAATCTTGTCAAGAAACCACTCTTCCATCTTTTATACTCTTCGAGATGTACGCCGATGAAGTTTGTATGGCGGCCATCTTGAATCCGCCATTTTGAATTTTTTTTCAGCTCACTGCCAATTGGATGACATTTCAAATGACATTTGGTCGAGCACCCCCCACCTAACTTTGCTACCCTTGGCTGTGCTCTTCACCCGTCTTCGAAATCCTCAATCATCAGCTCTCTCCGTATTTTTCCTCCGAATGAATTTTTCCCTTGTATACGAAATGGTCATTGAAAAAAAAATTTTTCATACAAAATTGTTCAGGAGAGGTGATCAATCAGTCAGTCAGTGAGTGAATCAGCACGAGTAGCTATATATATATTAACAGCTATATATATATTAATAAAAACTCTGCTCAACAATACTCATTTACTTCATATTGGTTCCCAATAGCTCGAAATCTGGGAAACTGCAAAAAATTATCTTTCGGGAACCAATATGAGATGAGTGGGAACTTACGAGCAAAGTTTCTATTAAAAAAATGTAGATGCATAAAAAGTAGGCCCGCAAAATGCATTGCCATAAATCTACAATGTGTAGTTAGCCTAATATTTGCGAAAAACTTAATAAAATTTGAATTTCGCGGGCTGGTAGGGCCGCAACACCTTAATATTACGCAAAAACAACATAACATACATTATTATAGTGATATACCGACAGAGTGAACTATCAAAGAGTATTAGTTCCGATTTTGGCCACGCGCCAAGATAGCCTTGCCGCACTGTAGTTTTATAGACTCACAGCTTTTCTGGGCATTTCCTTTTATTTCAGATGAGAGCTTTGATTAGTTATATAGTAGGATGGGAGATAGGTTATGGCTAAATTTCAGTGATAAAAGTTTTCAGTTTTCATTAGTTGTTCGGCGCCACCATAATAGAATCTAATCTCTTCTACACTGCAAAGTCAAATTGGTGACTGGTTATCTAGCGTCGCGTATTTCGTCATTGGGGTAATCAGTGTCCTATTGTCCCATTCTGAGGTCCCATTGGTTAAATTCATCACTGGGACAGGATAACGGGATTTTTAAACCTTTGTTATGTTTTTACACAAAACTTATTCTTGATCTGCTTCTGAACCGATCATGAGAAAATTGGCAGAGCGTCGAACGATGGAAATGATTGAATCTAGTACTGAAACTGGTTGAAAAATGGAGATGCTTACTTATTATCACTGGTTAGGAACGACTACAATCGCAAAATTAATTTAATTTTATACATGTTATAATACGTACCTACAGTCCGACAACGCTCTCTTGGCCCTTGAATGAGGGCGCTGTTATACAACAAAGGCACCCAGAAAATAAAATCTCCTCAATTTTACTTCAATTTTAGCTTAAAATAGTTGATAGTAAGCAAAAACAACACAACATACAATAGCGATTTACTGACAGAGCGGACTATCAAACAGTATCACAAGATAGCGGTGTTAATACCGATTTTGGCCACGCGCCAATATAGCCTTGTCGCACTGTATACTAGATGACGCAAACGCGGCAAACGTTATTTTGCCATAGGGGTATGAAAAATATCTTAGAACCCACTCTTAGGAAATTTGATATGCCGAATGTAACTCGACAAAAAAAAATCATAAAAATCGGTCAAGACTCAATTTTTTTATATTAGAGATATTTATACCTATTCTATAGGTACGCAATTTCAAGGACACGTCCTTTTCTAGGCAATTTTAAGGACGAAGGACTGAATCGCGTAGTGGTAACGATCTACGTTTGCGTCGGAGGTCGTGGGTTCGATTCCAATTATTGGTATAACGACGTGTAAAGAAATTTGGAATATATTTAATTCAAGCTTGGATTATAATATAAGATACGTGATAAGAAATCCCTGAGACTTATTTGTGAAAGTAAGTCCCTAATATTTTTTGAGTAGGTAATTAAACCACTGCCATAGCCGTCGATGGTGTATTCGTTGAGTATGCAAGATGAATAGGATGAACGTTGCTCACTGTTGCAGTTCAGTAGTTGCACCACTGAGCTAAAGTACCTACTTATTTATTATTATATCAATGAGTTTCACTCCCAGATCGCTATACCGTAAAAAAAAAGTACTTATATATAAAATATAATGAAAGGTTTAAAAAAAATCCTGGCATTATAAATAAAGAATATTTATTTTTCTATAAACACATTATTCCTTTTATTTTTTTATAATCCTTTCACGTCATATAAATCGCGGATCGCGTTGGGCTTTCGTCAACGTGTCGTGCGGCGTGTGCGTGGTGGAGGAGAGCAGCGGCGGCGCGGCGCGGACCGCGACGAACCGCCCAGCGCTCGCGGCCTTAGCTAAACAATTTGTGCATCGAGGTCAGGTAAAGATTACTTTAATCTCTAAATCACATTTGGACACTAATATACATGTATAACTACGGTCAACGAGTGTCAATATTGAGCAGTACGAGGGGGGCCGCGGCAGCGCGCGGCTCGCAGCCTGCGTCACGCGGGCCCGTACGCGCACTCGCCGCGCCGCGCGCCCGCCGACTCCTCGCCCGGCAGCACGGCGGCGCGCCGCCACTGGTCGCGCACGCGCTCCACGTGCCGCAGCACGCGCACCACGTTCATGCCGGCCAGCTTGCGCACGTCGTCCTCGCTCCAGGCGGGGTCGCGCAGCAGCTCGGCCAGCAGGTGCGGGTAGCGCGACACGTCCTCCAGCCCCTCGGGCGGCGCGTCGATGCCGTCGTA
Organism: Coenonympha glycerion; assembly: GCA_963855885.1. Classification (NCBI taxonomy): domain Eukaryota; kingdom Metazoa; phylum Arthropoda; class Insecta; order Lepidoptera; family Nymphalidae; genus Coenonympha; species Coenonympha glycerion. The sequence continues at coordinate 9,027,014 of OY979636.1, read as the reverse complement.
GCCCGCGCCCAGCCCCACGTGCTCCACGCCGGCCACGTGCCGCACGTGGTTGATGTGCGCCACCACGTCCTCCACGGTCGCGCGCTCGCCGCACGTCACCAGCTTCGCGTAGAAGTTGATCATCACCACGCCGCCGTTCGCGGCGATCAGGCGCAGCAGCTCGTCCGGCACGTTGCGCGACGAGTTGCAGATGGCCGCGGCGCCCGAGTGCGAGAACACGACGGGCGCCTGCGAGGCCCGCAGCGCGTCGCGCGCGGTCTCCTCGCCGGCGTGCGACAGGTCGACGATCATGCCCAGGCGGTTCATCTCGCGAACCACGGCGCGGCCGAACTCCGTGAGCCCACCCGAGGTGCCAGCGGCGCGCGCCCATCGCGTATCACACGTGTGAGTCACCGTAAGATATCGAGCACCGAGATTATAAAACGCGCGGAGGACCGCCAGGGAGTCGCCGAGCGCATGGCCGCCCTCCACTCCTATCAACGAAGCGATCCTGCCTTCGCGATGCGCGTCCAGCAGCTCCGACGCGTCGGTGACGAGCGCGAGGTGCGCGGCGTTCATGTCGACGATTCTCTTGATGACGTCCATCTGCTCGAGGGCCAGCTGCACGGCGTCCTTGTCCCGCGCGCCGCACGGCACGTACGCCGACCAGAACTGCGCGCCCACCTGGCCGTCCCTCAGCCGCGGGATGTCCGTGTGCGACCAGCGCGAGCGGGCCCACGGCTCCAAGCCTTCCAAACCGGCACTTAAATTAAAATCTCCAATTTTGTTATGTAGAAATTTCCGAACGTTCCACGCTAAGTCGTTGTGACCGTCGACGAGCGGCGAATCACGTAACATGCGCCGAATAGTATTCAGACGCTGCTCGGGCGTCGCGCGGCCGCCGCCGCCCAGCGCGAGCGGCAGCGCCAGCGCGGCGCCCAGCGCGGCCAGCACCACGAGCGCCGCCAGCACGATGCGCCAGCGCGGTCGCCGCGGCGTCGGCTTCTCGTCGGAGCTGCCCGACGCGGACGCCGACAGAGAGTCCGGCGCCCAGCGCCCGCATCTTTCCGCGACGTCTGGCAGAGAACCAGGAAAAGTCATGCCCTCCGGCACTGCCGCCTGCAACAACAGATTTCCAAACTTAAATTTTTCTTATAGGCATAAAGGTTTAAAAATTGTTCAAGTGCGAGTCAGGCTCGCGCACTGAGGAATTCGTACTATGAAGACCAATTCTCAATAATTATTCTCAACTGGGTATAATCTGGGTAAAATACAAAGGTTTTGCAGCCTGTCTGGGATTCGAATCCCTAGCGGAAGTACTTAGGAGGTCGTCTTCTGAAGGCTATCATTATGTCTACTTTCTACCGTTTCAACGTAAGTATCTATTTAGTTTAAGTGATGATACGATTTCGTCTATAGAGAACCCTGCCGTGTATTCATTGTTCATCGCATATACTATGGGCTGGGGTCTCGAGCTGAAACCTAAATAGTCTGTGACCCATTTACAGAGGGAACTGGCGACGACGCGCGGGTGGCATAGCGGCCGACATCAACAGAACGAGCACTAACAAAATTGTGCATCACTGTGATCATTAATTAATTATTATCAAACGGAAATCTCCTCGTAGATTTTCTTTTATCCAGTCCGTGATGAAGTGAATTCACCTCACCTTAATTTTGTCGCGTATCACATCAGCTACCTATGTAGTATCAGCTACTCGTAGGTATATAATAGGTACGAATGCAAAATCATTTTTGATTGACCAAATTCTGCTTCTGACTTTCATAATCAATTTTTATCTTTCTACTTACAATTCGGGTTACAGTGCGAAACTGTAAAGTAGATTAAATGAATTTTCATTTCAGTGAAAATGCCAAAAGGTACGGACGTAAAGGACGTAAGGCTGCTGTAAAAGCACCATAAAATCAGCGTTATTGTTCCAAAAACAATAAACATGATGAAATTTGCTTAGCGAGTACTCAGCTAAAGTGAAACCCCGGGAAGCGGCGGTGTTTGCGCCAGCTCCCTGTGTAAATGGGTCACAGGCCATTCAGGCGTTGCGAGCCCCTGCCCGCCGTGCTGTGCGCCCCCTGCATAATTGAACACGCGGCGAATTATTGTCATACCCTCGCTGACCTATAAGGTATCCTATAAATACGTCTGATACTAGCATCGACACCTATGTACGATAAATAGTTACACTTAGGAACGACTAAACGATACTAGGTCGAGGTATGTGAGTAGTGAGTACCTAATAATGTACCTACACTAGAAAATAACAAAACAAAATTTTCTACCGAGTCTGTCTGTCTAATCGCAATAAACTCATTAAACGCAATAAACGCCTTTTAACAAATAGAGAGTTGTGTTATGGAGGAAGGTTTAAGTAATTTATATAATTTTTATCAAGGTTTTCTGTAAATTGGTAATAATGTAACGGTAGATAGTTGAAAATTTCGAAAAAGGTCATGCCTGGAAGCCTTTGAGAAACGCGAACAGCGTTTGGAAATATAACAAATCAATGCATAGTGCGGGACACTCCTTTAATAGCAATCGACAAAAGTTTGTGAGTGCTTGAATTACGAGGAAGTAGAAGGAAATTATATTATTTTCGATTTCAAAATTAAATAATCTCTGTATACCTATTATACACCTTCTAAAATGCTTTTCAATCCAGCGACGATTTTACAATTATAAGTTCAATCAAATCTCAATTAAAAACAGATTGAGTTTTTCGAATAAAACATGAATTTCATAGCCAATTCATTCAATTACAATGCAAATCTACAAAAAGTTCGATATTTTGCTCGCAGCCAGCACAAAATAATATATCGCCAATAACATCACATTTTTGATATACAGTTCGGTGATCTTTCATTCATAGTACCTACAGACGGATAACCTTTATATTTTTTTATAAACAACATACCTATTATATTTTATGATAAGTTATCCCCGGAAATATTTTTAAGCATCATTAGATAATATTAAACTCGCTATTCACGTCAATGGATATCATATCGATGCACGATGATGTGATTAATGGAGCTTACAAACTTCGCTACCTTGGCTTGGATGAGGCAGTAGTTTAAATTTTTAATTCAATTTTATAAATTTTTTAATCTTTTATTGTAAAATTAATTTGTACAAATCTCAAAACAAGAATAAATAAAATAAATGTTGTCGTAACAGTTATTTTAGATTTTCCCGCAATGTTCGCTTGACTAAAAGTAGGAATCTATGTATACAGTTAATAAACAGAGAAAGAAGTTTCGGAGAGCGCCGTCTGCCGTTTTCCGTCGATCACTGTTACCCCGTGTCTGTCCTAATTGCTTACAATAATTTTCTCGGACTTAAGGAGCACACCACGGGTGTGCCCGCGAAATTCAAATTTTTCGTGGTTTTTCGCGATTTTTAAGCTAATAAGACATAATAGGCTTATGGCCGTCAAATTGCGATAATCCCAATATCTTCTTCACGTGTTTATATGAAAATCTCTGCTCGAAAGTGTCGAGTTAAAGAAATTAGTCCAAGATTTGCGAGTTACTCACATAAAACTCGATACTCGGATTAATTTCCTAGGATACACATTTTTATGCAAAGATTTTGATATAATCATGTAAAGATGATACTGCCACTCTCGCAAATTGATTGCCATAAGCCTATCATGTCTAATTAGCGTACAAATTGCAAAAAACCACGAAAATTTTGAATTTCGCGGGCAGACCCGTTGATTTCACGTTAACGGATTGTGTTACTGGCGAACCTATTACAGGTTTGTTGGTGGTATATTTCTCCGGTTTCTTTATAATATTATATTGCTGAGACTGTATGTGTATAATAATCAATCAAATAAAGGATAAAAAAATTCCATCCCCTCACGAGATATCTTAAAAGTTATGTAATAATTAATTCATATTATATAAGAAAAATTGTATATAATGACATTTCTGAAAAGAGCAAGTGTCGAGTTTCTTGACAGTTCTTCTCGGTGCAAACCTGCTTTCCTATCCTGGCGGTAGAGTTTTGATTTTTCATAAGAGCCTATTATTTATTTAGGCCTATGTGAAAAATAAATATTTTCATCATCACCATCAGAGATTCATAAGACCATACTGATGGCATAGGTATAGTTATAAGAGGTCTTCTTAATTTTAACCCTGAATTAGAAGAAATTGGATTTATAATTGGGCAAGTTAGGACACATACTTGATAGCGTAATCACGATGATAAGTGACGTCGAAGTCGAGGGAGTAATGTAGTACTTAATTTATAATGTTGACAGTAGTAGATCTTATCGATCTCTCTTATTTACTAGACCTCGCCTCATTATATTCACCTTATTCATAGAAATTAGCAAATCCCAAAGTGGCGGTGCATGTCAAACCTTTGATTCAGTTTTGGATATAGATTCTGTTTTCGGCAGATTCTCTAGAATCGGTAAATTCGCGATTCAGCTGATCGAACCCAAGTCCTTTCTACTTGAATCCGATGGCGCGCTGCTTGCACCAAAGAGGTCATCAAAGACATGCTCTATAAATATTCTAATTTGAAAGGCGGTTGCTCATTTTCACCAACATTTTAAGGAACACCTAAACCCGTAGGTGACAGTTTTCACTTACAACAACTGTCACCTAAGGGCTTAGGTGTCCCGTAAAATGATGGTGAAAACAAGCAGGCGTCTCTTAGTTTTTTTGCCTTAATTCTCTTGATTAAATTCTTTATTAAATACATTTAAACTAGACTATACATTCAACTTAATTTTTTTACTACATATAAATGCGTTGTTCGCTCGTAGCATCAAAAAGCCTATTTTACTTAATTGTCACTCTCTCGGTTTTAAACACTGTTCGCACTAAGTTATTTTTACTTTGACCTAATTGCCTCCTCAGATGACAACAGTCTCCTTTTTACGCAACTAAAAAGCTCCAGAGCTTCGAAGGATAAATGCAGATTAGTTTTTCAGTATCTATCTACGTTTTACACTAATTATTACATTAATTAATTTAAGATCCAGTTAAGATGCATTCTGAAATTTCACAACTGTGTCAACCATTTTAAGCCCACGGCTGGACGAGGAGAAATCTTCATACTTAATGATACCGCCTACAGCGAACTAATCGAATCAGTTTTAGATAATTAGGTTTTCTATCTGCCACTTATGTTAGATCCATTATTAACGAAATGTCCTGTTTATAGCCTATAATATAGAGCGTATATAATATGACGTCACTAGTGATGGGTAACTCGTCAGATGTCTTCCCTGTTGCTAGTTTTTATGACCCTCATCCTTCAGCCGATTTATTTTGACATATATATACCATTTAATCTTTAATTGCTCATTATTCCTATTATTATTATATTTAACCTTGTATAAAATTCTCATTTGATAAGAGTTAAGCTGCGTCAGAAACTCTATTGTATTCCACATCTCCTCATTGTTCGATTAATAAGGTAAAATCTATGGATAAAATAGATATTAGAGATTCTCAGAACAATTATGATATAGCTTTCTTATTGCATCACTCGTTAATACCGTGCATAATAATGTAGGTCGGCTGCATCATCACTTACCATCAGCTGAGATCGCAGTCAAGTACTTACTTGTATAGTGTAAAAAAGGTAGGTAGGTACCTATAGACTTAACGTCTACTCGGGACGACTAAGGCTCGGTTGCTTGACTTGACTTTAACCGAAACGTTATAGTTAATTTTATATTCATTCCTGTATTTCTATAATAACAAGAATACTAATTAGGTATTCACGCCAAGTGATAGCCATTCAGACACTAAAGTTGAGAGAAAAAATAAAAATTTCAAATTTTTTCATTACGATATCTCACGCTAGCAACACTGTGTCTGTCATTTCATAATTGCAAAGCATCTATGTTGAGGACACTGCATAAGAGGATGTGATCATCACGACGACATACATGAGGGTGAGTTAATAAGATTATCGTCTCTATATTAATAATTGCAAAAAAGTCAATCAACATAATATATTCTGCAGTCTATGCTTCAGTGTTGGGTACACTTCATTAGAGAGTGTGACCTTCACGACAATATACATTGAGGATGGTTATTGGGACAACGCCTATGGATTAATCATTCCCAAAAATGACAAGATTATCTTGTAACCAAAATAGCAAATTGGTGCTTAAACGCCCCCATACCATGTTGAAAACACCGGTTGACGGTTCTCGTCCGATCACCGAAGTTAAGCAACATCGGGCGCAGTTAATACTTGGATGGGTGACCACCTGAGAACACCGCGCGATGCTGTTTTTTTTTATCACCAACTGTATTGGAATGATATAAAGGATCAAAACGATTACCTTTAGAAACTATTTCGATATACCCTCATATCAATATTTTCTTTTACTGTCTGCTAATTTAAATGAACCAAGATTACTTTACTAGACCAGTTCTGAAAAGTACCCGCAATCAAATGCACTATTTACAATTATTTTAGTCTTCCACACGAATCGTTTCTTGTTGTGGTCATTATTTATAGATACATCAATAAAAAGTCCATTGACAACGTCTTACAAAATCAACTAGTAATACTACTCAAAATTTGAAATGTACGAGTGAGACACAAAAATTTTATTTGATAATATAATATTCTAATAACTTCTGTGTATATTATGTATTTTATCAATAATATGAAATACAGTTAATCAAGATCCAATATTAACTGGCACTGGAGGAATATCTGAGCAATCCACCTGTCGGTCCATGGTGGACCCACGGGCCAAATCGCAGGACAGCACTCGTCTCTAGCGACGGCTTTTCTCGAAGATTTACCCAGGACAGAAGAGTCTTAATTTCCCCACAAGAACAGCACCAGGAGCAAAACAGCCTTGCAAGTACTTATCGATGTCCTCTTTTGACATTTCTGTCGACCTGTCATGTCAGGCGCCGCGCGGCCGCCGATCGGAGTGCTGGCGGAGTGCTGCGCTGTTTCGAACCTCGTGCGGACTCGCGCATGTTCGCCTATAGTCGGTTCGGGATAAGAAGGCACACCTACTTACTCGTACGTTTGCCGCTTATAGAATAACCACTTTCATAAAATATTCGAGCCTGATGATATTATTTTATCGTGCTTAAATATGAGTTAAAAATATATTTTTTTCTCTCTTTATGTTCTCAAAACTATGAACAGAATTTAATGTGTAATTTTTTTTTCTCTTCTTTAGTTCGCATGTAGTGGAATGACACTAGGTATCTAGGTATCTAGGTACTATCCTAGTTTCTTTCATCATAATTTACTTTTATACAAAAAGGTTTTATATTATGAGGATTTATAAACTATTGAACCACTAACATTACAATTAATTTTCATGTTTAAGTAATTAAAAATGGAAATGATGATCTTTATTAATTTCACATGGACTTGATTTACAGGCTTTTATGAAAGCTTGAATCTGAAAAGCGGGTTGCACTGAGAAGGTCGGGCAAAAAACTCGGCTATTATATTCTGTTCACATACAATTGAATATGAGACAACCTATTCGATAACATACTTAATTTTTTTTTTGTTATTCCATTACAAATACATGTATTTAATACAACCATTCTTTCATCGTAACTCGATGTGTTAGATATTACATCAAATTTATCAATGCTTTAACTGAGTTATGATGCATGCTTTTAAAAGAATGCAATATTTTTGAATATCAAAGTTATTTTTAGTTTCTATAATTGACTATTTCTTAAATTTCTTAAATGAATAATAAATATGGAAAAAGTAGAAAACAATCGATGATATGTTTATTTAAATTTATTTTTAGGTATCCTTGTACCTATATCTACAGGAATATCGGTATCCATACCTAGGAATAACGTTACGCAATGGAAATTAATATATTTAAAGACCAAATTAATTTTTGCGAGATCAAATATTTTTATTTTCAGGCTATCACGCCGCTAATTATTAACTAATGGTTATCTATGCATCAAAAATGTTAAAGGATTTGGAAATTACCAATAGATATATAAGATCATAGAATCATTAAATACTTCATTGGATTTATGATAATATGAACAATGATGGTTCATAATTTTGGCTTGCATGTATCATAATATTTTTTTTTGTTCTTTTAGAGTTGATACATAGCCTACATTTTATATTTTCTGTATTTAATCATTATTAAATAAATCTAAGATTTTGTTTAACTTTCATGCCGATGGATGACGCCGCTGCAAGGATTTAGCTCTCGATGATGACTGACCAAGGTCAAATGATAATTGAAAATTGGTTCATCACTGCGTCACTAGGAACTTGAATACCAGTACAGTAGTACTTCAGCAGTCAGCTGTGGTATGTAATTACCTGATTATTATTAAACGAAGATTAGAGACTTTTATCTTCTGTGATGACATTGGAATTATTGGGTAAGTGACAAAAAAAAAAAAAAATTTTTTTTTTTCATCGTCGCAACAAGTCAACAAAGCATTAATCGCGAACAATCGCGAATAACATTTCGACATGTTTACCTATTGACATGTTACATTTGCTCGTTGTTTTTTGCGATTATCAACTTGGAAAAATCAGATCACATTTTTTAACTGAAAGACTGCTAAATTGAAAAATGGTCTTGATGCAGAAATTCAAGAATTTTAAAAGTATTGTCTAATATTTGTATTCCAATCGTATATGTGGTTTTTTTTTTGTTTACAACTAACCAGTACAACAGCGATATTAGTGTTGGGGTGACTGTTAAAATAACAATTAATGATATTAAACAACATTATTATAACACATGAATAAGAATAACAATTATGCCTTCAGTTAAAATTTTAATATTATGTGAAATGAGAAACTCAACACGGTTTTACATACTATAATATTGTAAAAGATGTTTACTGTCTGACAATATTAGAAAACATGCTTTTTTCAGACTATCTTAAGTTTCTATTGTTATCACTTTATTAGAACTCAGGAATAAACAGTAGATACAGTTACTTCATAAGCCTTTGTCTCAGAATCAACTTTAAAATAGGCTTATAAGATGATTTCTTTATGGCTTTTTTTTAAATCTCTTGAGAATATTCTTACTTCACCCTATTCAGTTAAAAATATAATTTAAGGTCACTTTAAATCTTAATGACCTTATTAAAGCTGTACCTACACCAAAACCCAAATAACAATATTATTATGCAAATTAAATAAAAATATCATTGTTATTTTTAAAAGAAATAACTCTAAAGAGCTATGAATAAAAGTAAAGGACACTTTACGAAAATACTAATGCCTACAGTCAAGATGAACAAAAATTTACGAACTAGTTCTCTGCAACCCATAGATTTATTAATCTTTTATATTAATAAATTGATTTTATTTTTTTTCTGTCCAAAAATATGTCTCGGTAATATTTATTCTACTCAAGTTTATAAAATATATTCGTGATCAATTTACTGTTTAAATATATATTTCATGGTTGCATATTAACAGCCCAATGTATTACGATTAATCAAGAGTTTTATCTGATACAAATATTTTAAAGCTTGTTGAAAGAGGTTTAAAACCTCTTTTAATCGTCAAGACTACATACAAGCAGTACTGCTAGATAGTCTTAATATACCCTCGGTATTCGCACATATAAAAATATATGTATTTGTACATATATTATTATTAATATATTATACTAATAATATTGATTTACTATAGCTAACTATAGTACAGTTTTAGTATTTCTACAAAATTATGCCATTATTTATTAATTTGCTTTGAATATCAACTTAAGTTGTTATTTTTATTTTTTTGGTCAATGTTAAGCGATTATGCTTATTATTCTATTAATTTAAAAGCATTTCTTATTTACAAATGTCATGGCTCTAAACATCTACCTAATTAGTATTCTTGTTATTATAGAAATACAGGAATGAATATAAAATTGATGATTAAACGAACTTACCTTAAGTGAAGTTCTATCATAATTTTATGAATTCCTGTATGAAGATAATAACACCCTCCCGCCCCTGTTTTGTGGAAAAACCCATGTATGAATTTGTAAATAAAAAATGTACATATTATAATAAATATTTATTGAAGACTATATAACCCATTTATATATATATTATTATATTTACATATATAATATTGTGTGGTTATGTATAATATTGTGTAGTTATGTATATATTATATGATACATATTTGGGTGCTCTGTAGTGCTCCTACCAAGACGAGCTTATCGAAGCACAAAGGCACTCTTATAATAATTACTCTGAACTAAATGAAATGACAGACACAGTGTTGCTAGCGTGAGATATCGTAATGAAAAATTTTGAAATTTTTATTTTTTCTCTCAACTTTAGTGTCTGAATGGCTATCACTTGGCGTGAATACCTAATTAGTATTCTTGTTATTATCTTCATACAGGAATTCATAAAATTATGATAGAACTTCACTTAAGGTAAGTTCGTTTAATCATCAAATATAGCGGTCTGACCCTTATTTCGAAAGACGTAAGAGTCAGGCCGCCATATTTAACTATAACGTTTCGGTTAAAGTCAAGTCAAGCAACCAAGCCTAAGAAAAAAACCATTATTTGTGACGTTTATCCTTCCGTGAAACATCGTAATAGAACCAATTTCTCAAATCTCGGAATAAGTTTTAAATCATTACTTGAGAAAAATATGCACTTGTAGCAGAAAAATCAACTATAAAAAGCTAACAAAACTTTCCTCTTTGCTGTTATGGGTCGAATCCAGTGACGAAATACGCTACGCTACATCCATGGTCGAATCTATCTAAAACAACCGCACACTGGCTTTGGCAGCTGCGAAAGAGCTTTTTTCAAACTAACTAAGTAATGCAAAGTGGGGAGGAGAATGTATGTCACCTTGGAGAATTAAGATAAGTAATATTTACGCGCAAAACTTGGAGCCTCGTTGCGGCAAGCACAAGCAGGCCAACGGGAAAGTTTTGAAAACACAGGGCGGGCGTGCGGGGGCGGGCCTGCATCGATTCACTGCAAACCGGGCACCAGGCAGTGGCCCACGCGGCCTGTGGGGTCTATGCTCAGTCACTTACATTCGGCTACCAATAGATGGCGCTGACAGTTTTATGAAGGACTTCGATTCGTTTGTGCGATGCGAGTCGACTCGAAATTCATTTAAAAACCTGTACTAACCCAATGGTTTTTGTACAACTTTCGAGTCCACTCAAGCAGGCAACGGCCGAAAGCTTCTTAGTTTAAAATGTTTCCGCTTGGGACGCTGACTATAGACATACGGAGAAATCCGTTCCGTTTATTCGTAGCGAGTCGTCTCCAAATTTGCACAAAACCCTGTACTACCCTATTGACTGCGGCTCCCGAGCCCCACGGAGACATAATGTTGCGTGAAATCTGCGCCCATTGTTACCTTGCCGCTTTCTAGCCGCCCGGCGCCCTTCCGCACCCCTTTGTACAGCAGGCTGGTGCCCGTGAACCGAACGGGACTTAATGAAGGCTATGCGTAATTGAAAACGATTTATACATGCCGAGCGTCAAAGGTTCGGTTGCATCAACTTATTTTGGCGAGCACTTAACCGTCTAAATATCTGGGTGACCGTGCTTTGCTCGTAAATATGACATTTTCTAAAAAAGAAACCTAGCTAAATCGATTTATCGCCCCCGAAACACCCTATATACCTACAAAATTTCATCAAAATCATTACCGTTTCTGAGATTCAGATTATTTATAATATTTGTTACCGGAAATGTATGGAAACCACGAAATGTATACAATTCCTAGGAAGTTTATACAATTCCTGGCTTATTTAGGAAATGTACGAAAGGAAAATTTTAATATCAATTAATAAACACATTTACTAGGAAATGATAATAGCTGATAGATACTCGTAGATTAGATAAGGCGCCACCAAACAGCACGGACATATCAGAGAAACTGCATGTAACGATGTGCATCATACAATTGTGAAATCAGGTTTCTCACATGGGAATAGTGGATTTTTGTAAAAAAGTAGGCTGGGTATGTGCTAATCTATAGTATGATCTATCTCCATTCCATAAAGTAGAATCAGTTCGGTTGATTTAGTGTGAAGGAATAACGTCCATAACTACACACACAAAATTTTGCCACGAGTACCTGATACCCAAGTATCTACGTAATATACGAGTTTACAGCTTGTAAAATATTACATCCACTCGTCTAAACGACTGCGTAGGTAAGAGTCTTCTGGAGAAAATGCTCCTTACGGAACAAAGACGCTTCCGGCACTTCATAATATTTATAGCAGTTTTCAAATTTTATCAGCCACCGATGACAGACTTTTCTCTTAACAATATTGAAACTTTAATCCAAAGTTAAACAAGCGAACAAAAATTTCCGTAACTATTCCGTAGGTACTTACTTTTACAAAGTTTCGTTACTCAATAATCTGTAAATTACAATGGAAGTACAAGGTAGTCTCAGTAATCTACAACGTCATTTGCCAAAGAGGTAATTAGGCCGGTCATGAACCTAAGCCTTGTCATGTCCTAGTGTTACGGGTTACCGTACTTACGTAATGAAGATGTCCCACGTTAACTCTAACTATTTTGTATAATTGCTTAGTGTTAAACTATTTGTGAATATATTATGTGGTGAGTTTCTAAGAGCGAGAAGCATGTGTAAATGTGGGCCGAGGCGGTGCCGAGGCACTCATACGTGAATCCATTAATGCCTAGTTGTGGGCTGTGGCCAAGGCTTGTATAGTATATTTTTCAAACAATGCGCGGGAACTAAGTAATACAGGTACAATATTATTATATTGTATTCCGTAATATTAATTTCAAGTAGTCTGTCCGAAATGTCTCATAAATTTTGAATCTTTTCTTCTATGAAGGAATCGAAACCATTTTCATAAATTGGAGACCCAAGTAGACGCAGAGACGACTTATTTAAAATTTTGATATTAGGTGCCAAAGTGTTGAATTTTGACATTGCCGAAAGCATTGATATAAAAGTTGATCGATGTTTTCGCAAAAAGGCTTCGCATTTTTTAAAATTAATTCTAAACCAATGCTATGAAATTCATTTTTTAAAAAGGTTAAATCTTGTAAAATCGCCCCCTAAAGTCGCATCATCCAAATACCACGTGTTTAATTTTGAATTTAACTGCTGAATTGCGAGGCCGAAAATAACTGGTCCGAGGGGGTCACGTAATATTATACCTAGGCAGAAATCTAAACCAATAACGAACTACGAACAACAATAACGGCTCTACATGCTGAGCCAACATACTGGCCAACTGAGCTGGGCCAACGTGTTGTGGGTATATGGCGGTATACATTGGCACCTACCTATAATAATAAGACTCTGAAATTCAAATGCTTTCTTTCCTATAGGCTTATAATACAGCACTTTGAGTAGTAAAAAAAATATTTATAGTCATTCAATAGCGACAACTAATACGTTTACGAGGGTTCGAACCTGAAACTCAATCGGGTATTTTTAGGGGTCCATACCAAAATGGTAAAAATGGAATCCTTGTTTTTGTTGTTATCACTATTTCATAAAATGTTTTGATCGAGCTAGTAGCAGCATTATTCTCATTTAGGTAATCTTTTATACTAATATACCAAATAATATAATGTCCTCCTTACTCCTAATGTCGATATTAGGTTCCTAATATCTATGGTAGATGCGTGCGTAATATGAAAGTTCTACGCGCGAAATTCTCTATAGGCTTGCAAGAGTACAATAGAAAATGTGAAACAAATAGAATCAACTGTGGACGTGTCGGGTACGGAATCTTGAAAGGATTGTATTTCATTACAAATTTATGTTCCTTGCTACTTACACTCACTCGTAATTTATCACGGAATCACCCAAAGGAACTGGCTTTCACCTTTATAGTGCGCTTTGAAAGCTCCAACGGTCTGTTTTTTGGAGCGTCCATGGCGGGGATTTATAGTCTGTAATCACGGAAGACGCTACGGGCTACAACGCTTGCTGTATCAAACAAGTAATTTCAAGGAATCTATTTAACAATCTGGGCATGCTGAACGACATTTCTGGAGTTCAAGCTCCGAATACTCGTATCTCTTGAACTGATGTAAGTAAGTTCTATATTAGATTAATCTCACACGTGTTTAAAGGCAGTAACTAAGTAAGTAAGTATTCGGCAATCAGTTAGTGACATCTCGGCATCTAGGAGCTCGATAGAGTATATCATAATAATAATTAATAATAAAAATTTATTTCAGTAACTTAAAATATGTAACATAGAATATACTCTGGATAGCTGACTGTCAACGTAAAAATGAAGACACTTGATTTTCGCCATTTTGGCGCTGATTGTTGCGTAACCGGGCGTGAGCGTCTATGGAACTAAAATCAAATGACATTCAAAACGACGGTCCACTTCCAACAAATGTCAATTTAGTACCGTGGACGCTCGGGGGAGGCGCTTCAAATCGGCACAAAAATGAACTGTCAAACGTATGGAATCATGAATCCAGAGATACATATCAGTGAGTCGAATATTATAATATGTTTTTAAATATACCTAGATAGGTACTATATGAGGTAGTTAGGTATTACATTTGTAAAAGTAAAACCTTTTTTTAGCTGACCGAATTTTTAAAGTAGGTCATCTTTAAAATTAGATGGATACTTCGCCTAATGAGCCATACCTCCCGGGGGACACCTACCTGACATCGTTTGTTTTGTAATATCGGGTAAAAGTCGAGAGAACATGTCAAATATTATGGAACTACATATTTAGTTTATTCTTAGGTACCTTCGAGGCTTTAAGGTCCCACACAACTGAGGTACGTCAACAGGAATGGCAGGATACGATAATGGTGTTGCGCTCGAGAAGAACCAGTGTGTTCCTCAGATATATGAGGCCTCTCAAAATGTGCAGAGGCTTCCATCTCATTCCAATGGAAACAGGATACGAGCCATCCCGTCCCGTAACAAGAATAGCTACGAGAACACTGTAGAGATGCTGTACTATTGTCAAGGGTAGTAAATCTAAACTATTCCAAGACAGCAGCGTAGGGCTTCTGAAGATTGAAGATCTCTCGCCATTAGTCGTACCATCCCGAAGAGGGGCACAAATAAAACCGCAGAGATACTCTAGTGTCTCTGAAGTCTGAATAAGCACAAGATAAGTCTGTGCTCCTAGGGTAACCCTGATGAAAAGTATCAGGCCTTGTACGAAGAAATTGTAAAGACCTAGAGAATACAATCAAAATATAATGAGATTACCTTTAAAAGATTATCCAGTTACGTAGAAACAGCAGTGCTATTCTACAAAGTGTCCATCTCTGAAACAGCTGCCAGACAGCTGCCAAGCCGAAGATGGCATGCAAAATTGTACTCTATTACAGCTGACAAATTCATAGATGCAGAGATGGACGCTCGTCGCTGCTTTAGGTATTTTTGCAGAATAGCACGGCTGGTTCGACCAAAAACAAATAGCAGAAGAGTTCCAAGCTGGACAGTTTTTGGCAATCTTTTGAAAGAACTCCGAAGAAAAAATTGTATATTATGTTGATTAGTTTTGATGATGTATTTATTTGTATAAAATGTCGAGAACCAGTGATTGCTCCGGGTCCCCATCGCCGCAGAGTGCTTGTCAACAAAGTCCTAATTAATCCAAAAATCAAAGTTGTTCAGCGATCCAAATTCCAATCATTCATTCAATTGAACCATTCATCCATTCATTCTATGCTAAGGGATATTTCAGTTTTTTGGAATCAAGTTTAGGCTAACATAATTAAGGCTGGATCATAAGGTTAGTAATTAAGTATTGCCTTAGGTGTTAAGTTATTCCAGTTCTATTTTTCAAACTCAAGTAATTTAAGATCAATTTTCGTTACGTCATTACAAAAGCAGAGAACTAAAAAAAGTTGTTCCGACAATAATGCTACGTCTGCTTAAGTACCTACTATATTCTCTAACAAAAGAAGACATCGCGATATTCCGATTCACGAGTCCCAACAATTACACGAAAAAAGTATCTTGGCCTATATTTATTGAACTCAAGATTAAAAATCATAAAATTGTTTTATTTTCGAGACACAATAATAATAGAAATTTATATTGCTCTTACTCTTCCGGACTGGTGTTTTTCTGTATTCTGAAGGACCGCTGAGAAAGTGGAAAATATCGCGGCATTACATTTTATACCGATTGGATTTTATTTTTAGCGCCGAGCACCTTTGTGAAATTATAATGAACAAAAAAATAACGATAATTATTATCAGCAGGTTATGTAAGCTAAAAAAAGTTGATTGACGAGCGCGAATGGCTTAGCGCTAGCGATCCTGCCGTGGTTTCGATTCCCATAACTGGAAAATTTTGGTGTGATGAGCATGAACGTTTTTAAGTGACTTGGTTGTTTTTCAATATATTTTTATGTTTATTAATGTATATTTATCAGTTATCTCGTACCCATAACATTACACAAGCTATCGCTTAGTTTGGTGCTAGATTGCGATGTTTGGTGATAGAAATGCGATGTGATCTTATCTATACTATATGAACATCCGAACATTACCTAGGGAGCCGCGGGCGAAAACTACAATTGAGAATTCTGGAAAAAATAAACAGTTTCCGCATGTATTTTGTTGGAAAAAGCAGAGCTCGGGTATTATCTGTCCCCATAATTTGTTGCGACATATAGGCGTAACATACAAATTGCATGCATTTATAATATTCGTGTGACGAAATGCACAGACGTATCACGTAGGCATGGTAAAGGTAGCATATTCCTTATACCTGCTGTTAAAGTAAGTATGCAGGCAGATAACCGCCTATTAATCTACGTTATGGTTTAAGTATGAAAGCTTATGATTTTACTAGCTCAACCACTTTGTATTGTTGAAACAATGTGACTAAGAAATACTAGCTCGTAGCGACAGTTTAAAGTTTATTCAGTCTTTATACTGCGCATATTTTGGTACAACGGAGTCTTGACTTCCCTTTTGTGCGATTATCTTTCGTAAAATGCATTAAGTGGCCTATTTCGAGGATTTAGTTACATTTAAAGTGAATTTTATTCAGAATTAGCTGTTGCCCGCGGCTCCGCCCGCGTGCAGTTCGTTTTTTTTTCAAAAATGTTTCCCGTGGAATTTCTTGATTTTCTCCAAGATAAATGAGTGAAATATTTAATAGTTGCATTGATTCAGTAGTAAAATTCTAAGAGTTAGAAGTACGGACGTCGATACTCGATAGGAAGTTGCACTTCCGGTCATATATATAAAACTAGTAGATAGAAAACCACAATATTTTTTTTAGGATAAGAATTCTTAATTGAAATATTCATTTATATACTAACGAAACGTAATAGTTAGGTATAGCAGATATTGTTGATCTTAGGATCAGTAAAAGTTGTTATCAGCATAACTTTATTCATTCTATTGCAGAGAAGAAACTCGATTCATTTAACTGTTATCCGTAAAAGTTTTTATCTTGCTGGGAGACAATGATGTATCTATATCTACCTTCCCTGTACAATTCCATTGTAAAAAGACTCTGTAGAAAATTCACCAAATAACTCACATTACGATGGAGGAATGTAATACAGTGTTTTAACAGTAAAGTCTTTAAACCACAAGGAGATACAGGGAAGCTCCTAGGAACCATAGGACCTTTTTGTGCAAACAATTTTGGTTAGTCAGAGTTGTCCATAGAAATGAACAAAAGACAGATGATTACGCACCGCGCCTGTGCACAATGAATCAGCGGGCAACTGCCGGGCTTATCAGAGCAGGCCAGCGGATTCCCACAGGCAGCGGTGGGGTGGGTCGAAAAGGACCCACCAAAAAATTTTATGGGCGATTTGCACTGGGTTTTATCCCGCGGCACAGAGCGACTTACTACTAGGTACTTACCGGCGCAGGAGACAGCAAGCACGTGGTATCCGGGGAGTGAGTTCGTGTAGGGTGGAATGTGGTGTGTGATGCCTGCTGTGTTAAATGCAAAGGAACACACTCGCCCTTCTTTGAGAGGTCTTTCGCGGCGGCGGCACTAGACCACGAGTAGCGAGTCAGCGGCGGCGGCGATATCCGAAGGCGCGGGAGCACAAGGAACAGTGTTCCGGATAGTCAAATGGGCCCGCAGCCTTAGAAGGACGCGGCGAGCCAAGGAGCGCAAAATTAGGGCTCCTAAACTAATACGACACGGCGTTGACCGGCAGACTTCAAGCGGGCCACGCGGATTCCAAGATTCTCGGCCGTTTCAGACAGCGTTCTGAACCGGACTCTTAGGCGACCGCGGACGGCAAGTGACGGCGTGGCCGGCAAACAGCACGCGGGCTACGCGGCACAAATGGTACGCGATAAATAGCTCCTCATAAATAATAAGACGGCACGAGGCGGCGTGGCGGGCGACTTCACGCAGGCGACGCGGCACTAACAGTCGACCGAATCAGTCGGGGTTTGACGAAGAACTCTCAAACGGCGAGCGACCGCCGGGCGACGCGGCGTGGGCGGCGGTTCGCTAAGCGCGGGAGTGGACATTGAGTCCCGTCTCGCGCGACCAGTAGACCTTACGCTAATATACTTAAAGACGATTCGCGCAGCAAATAGGCCCCGCCGCACGGACCCGTTAACGAATGTACATACTCGACTGCCTACGCGGGGGGCTGCCGCGCTGCCCCCGGAGCCGCGCGCCCCATCTCCCTCTCCAGCCGCAGGCGGGAGCGAGAAAGCGGAGTTTGGCCAATTTTAGCCAAAACAACAGATCAATTTGCAAAATAGATGTTTTATTAAAAGTTACCAAAAAGTAAACATAGGTACTTCTTGAAAATTGCTATGAACTAATTTTACTTCATATTTAATAGTTTTAGGGACCCTTTTACTATGGCTCCGACGTCCGTCTGTCCGTCTGTCGGTCTGTCACCAAGCTGTATCTCGTGATTTTTTTGTCATTTTTATAGAAAATGGCGTGGAACCCTTCGTACGCGAGTCCGGCGCTAAAATCGAATAAATCGAATTTGTTTTCTATTGAGTCCAAATTTCTTAGAGACGACTTTTATCGCATTTAGGGATACCTTAATTTAACTCGAACGCAAAAAGAAAAAAAACTTTCCGATAAATCGCTTTCCATAACCACAGCCCACTGCGGCCGGTCTTAAATGAAATGAGGGATGTTTGTTTGCCCGCAAACGTTCTGAGGAACTGGGAATGGTGAAGGCACGTTATCCGAAAATTGGTAGTTTTGAACAACCTATCCAAACTGAAATAGAAAAGTTTTATATTTTTTAAATACTACTAAAATATTTGGTCCAATATTTTCCGAAGACATATTTCCTGATTTTTTTAAATACATGCAAAAAATCATATTTGCTTTTTAATGGAACGTGTAGACAAAAATACATATATATACATACTATTATCATTAAAATTTTTGGGAAGTTGAAGAACATTTAGAAAGAAAGAAATATATGTAATGAAATGAGTGACATTTCATTCATTTGAATTTGCCGCGCTTCGCGTATCAGCTGTCTGTACCTATGATTAGTGATCTGTGTCGAGGATTTAAAATGGCGAGGGACGCTGAAATTGTTTTGTGCATTGTTATTGTAATAAAAACTCATAGAAAGAATGTGATTGAGGACTCGAGATATAGTGAACTTTAAATGTCGTTTCTTTGTTATTTCAGGTGAGATAGAAGTGTAATTGTCGTAACTAGATAATAACTTGATAATTGTAGACTTGTTAAATAAAACAAAACTTTGTTATTTCAGAGAAACAATTTGTTGTTTGTTTTTGGAGATCCTCAATGTCTTATAAAACGACATTTTTGTGAACTAAGAAAATATGGACCGGCTTCAGTTTGAGTTTACGATGATAGCCTCAAATGATGGCAAATCAAATGTATTAGCTATAACCTCAATATCTACTGAAGAAGGAAAATGTTATGTTTTACCCGAGGAACTGAAGCCGGTGAGTCATCATACATATATTGTTAAAACGAACACTTTCACAAAAGTAAAAAATAGCATTAAAAAAAGACACCAGAGTAGAAAAGTATGGATAAAGTTGGATGAAAATCTAAAGAAGACATATGTAGATGAGGAAGGTAATATGCAATTTTTAGATCAATATTTAGATGAAGTGAGCACAACACAAGCAAAGGACAAAAATGACACTTTGCAACAAATCTTGGAACAATTAATAGAAACTACAACTAAGAAAAAAAGTCAACATAACTTAAAACATATCTCAGAAAAATTTATTATTGAAAAATTCACAAGCAAAAATCCTAATGCGATGCAATGGATAGAAATTTTTGAAAAAGAGTGTGCGCGCTTTAATATAACAAAAGATGAGACAAAAATAGATATTTTGAGGTTATTTTTAGATAAACCTTGTTTGGATTGGTATAGCTCGATGATCATAAAACTAACAATAAATTCTGAATGGAGTGAATGGAAAGACAAGTTTTTAGAAACTTTTAAAAACCAAGGATGGGACATAGTCACATATGCTCTCGCATTTAGGTATAAAGAAGGACAGCTAATTGATTATGCCATAAAAAAAGAACGGCTTTTATTAGATATAAACAAATCTATAGATTCCAAAACAATGATAGATCTTATTGCAACTGGTTTACCTGGATTTATCTTAAATAAGTTAAACAGGGATGAACTCAACAACACTACTGACTTGTTCAACGAGATAAGAAAATATGAAGGCACGATGTATAAGAAAAACTCAACTAACATAAAGAGCAGTACATTTTATAATAAAAATAAAACTTATGAGAAGAAGTCATGTAAGACTTGTGAGTCTTTGGACAAAGGAATTAGATATCATCCGGAGGAGTCATGTTGGTTCAAGAAAAATAAAAATGAACCTGAAAAAGTTCTTAAAACTAAAAATGTAAACAATAACTCCATAATTGAAGTAGACATAAATACTGAAAAAAAAAACTAGTAAGCACACCATTAATCAAAATCAAGCTTTTATTAGAAAATAAACTAGAAGTGAGTGGTATTTATGATTCAGGCTCACAGATTTCTATAATAAATTCAAGATTAATAAAAGTAAAAGAAAAAAAAGATGATGTGAACATAGCATACATGAAAACGGTTAATGGTGTGAAGAAGATGGATGGCTTGATAACAATAAAAATTAAAATATTTGATTTAGAAGAAGAGGTGGATGTATACATAGTAGAAATTGAAGATTTTGATGATTTCATAATCGGATTAGATATGATAAAGAAATTCAGATTAACCCAAAATGAGAACTTGCAGATAGAACAAAAGAAAATAACAAATAAAATAGACAGGATGTCTAAAGATAACAGAAATGAAGATAATAATATAAAAAAATATACAGTAAATTTCAATGAACACATAGAAACAGAGGAATTTATAAGTATGACAGACCATTTAGATAATCAAAAGAAAATTGAGATAGAGAAAATTATAAAGGAATATAAAACAATATTTGCTAAGGACAAGTATGATATAGGTTCAGTTAAAGATTATGAAGCTCGCATAGATTTACAAGTAAATAAATATTGTAGTAAAAGACCATACAGATGTACAATACAAGATAGATTAGAAATTGAAGAGCAAATATCGATGTTACTAAAGAACAATTTAATAGAAGAATCATACAGTCTTTTCGCTGCTCCAGTGACATTGGCGTTTAAAAAAGGTGAAAATAGAAAATCCCGTTTATGTGTAGATTTCAGAGAGTTAAACAAAATAGTTATACCACAAGCTCAACCATTTCCTTTGATAGATGATCTAATTATTAAAACTAGAAATTGCAAGTATTTTACTACACTAGATATAAACTCAGCATTTTGGGCAATACCATTACGGGTGGAAGACAGAAGTAAAACAGGATTTGTCACACAAGATGGCCACTTCCAGTGGACCTGCCTCCCTTTTGGCTTGAAAACATCACCAGCAATTTTCCAGAGAATCTTAAGCAATATTCTAAGAAAACACAATCTCACAGGATACTCTGTTAACTATATTGATGATATTTTGATATACTCGTCTATCTTTGAAGAACATATAAGGCACATTAGAAATGTATTAGAGGCAATAATTAAAGAAGGCTTTAGACTGAAGTTTAAGAAATGTACCTTTGCTTCAGACTCGGTAAAATACCTCGGCCATATAATTCAGAACAATTCAGTAAGACCACTAAAAGACAATTTGATTTCAATAAGGAACTTTCCAACTCCTAAGACGCAAAAGAACATCAGACAATTTTTGGGAAAAATAAACTTCTACCATGACTATATACCAAGAAGTGCAATTATCTTAGATCCATTACACAATTTATTACGAAAAAACGAGAAATTTGTATGGTCAGAGAAATGTGAAGAAGCATTCAATCTGATAAAAAGATATTTATGTTCGCAACCGGTCTTGGAAATATTCGACAAAGACTTACCAATCAAAATCTTTACCGATGCATCTTTGGAGGGCATTGGAGCAATATTAAAACAGACACAACTAGATGGTAAAGACAAACCGGTGGCATATTTCTCAAAAAAATTGAATGAACATCAAAAACGGAAAAAGGCTATATATTTAGAATGTCTTGCTATGAAAGAAGCTGTTAAATATTGGCAGCACTGGCTCATCGGAAAACAATTCACCATTTACTCAGATCACAAACCTCTAGAGAACATGAACATTAAATGCAGGACAGATGAAGAATTGGGTGATCTCACATACTACCTATCTCAGTATGACTTTACCGTAAAATATATACCTGGTAAAGAAAATGTAGAAGCAGACTGTTTGAGCCGAAACCCTGTATTAGAACCAGAAGATAACAGAGAGGAAACATTGAGAATAGTTAATTTAATACAAATAAAAGATATAGTTGGAGACCAAGAGAAAAATGAAACAATAAGAGAAAAGAAACAAAATTTAATACTAAAAAATAATATCTATTATAAAAAAATAAAGAAACAGGAAAAGATTATCCTCTCAGAAGAATTTAGTAAAAAACTTATAAAAAAGGTGCATGAAGATTTATGCCATATTGGGATCAGACAACTGCAGAAAAAAATAAGTTCAATATATACGGCTATAAACTTAACAAAAAATATCATAAATATTTGTAAAACATGTGAAATATGCATAAAAAATAAATCAAGATGTCAAAAAAAAATTGGATTACTGTCACAACTGGGACCAGCCACCAAACCATTTGAAATAATGTCAATGGATACTATTGGTGGATTTGGAGGATCTAGGTCTACAAAGAAATATCTACACCTTTTAGTAGATCACTACACAAGATATGCATTTATTGCGACTTCGAAAACCCAGAATGCATGTGACTTTATAAATTTAACAAAGAAAGTACTAGAGACAGATGAGATTGGAATTATCCTGACAGATCAATATCCGGGCATAAATTCAAGAGAATTTAAACAATTTTTGCAGGAAAATAATATTAAACTAATTTTTACAGCCGTGAATACACCATTCTCGAACGGCTTGAATGAAAGATTAAACCAAACAATAGTAAATAAAATAAGGTGTAAAATTAATGAGAAAAATAATAAGAGAACATGGACAACACTGGCAAGAGAATGTATACAAAAATATAATGAAACAGAACACTCCGTTTCAGGTTTTGCACCAAAATATTTACTGGATGGTACAAATGTCAGTATTCTACCAAATGAATTCAAAACGATGGAAAAGGAAGACAAGTGGATTGCTGATAGAAGATTGGCATTAGAGAATACAATAAAATCTCATGAGTATAACAAGAAAATATTTGATAGAAATAGAAAAATGCAAGAATTTAATGTAGGAGACAGTGTATATGTAGAAAATGGAAATAGACTGAATAGAAAGAAATTAGACGAATTAAAAATAGGCCCTTTCAAGATAATAGAGAAAATATCGAATTCCATTTATAGGATTGATACAGGCAACAGAAAAACAGAATCAACATTATTTCATATAACAAAATTGCAACCTGTCATAACAGAGGCTGAAGAAGATGAAGGAGATGATAATGAATATGAAGATGACTTATAAGTACATTTTACAGATATATTGCTTAGAATTTTCGCTCTTAGGGGGGAGATGTAATGAAATGAGTGACATTTCATTCATTTGAATTTGCCGCGCTTCGCGTATCAGCTGTCTGTACCTATGATTAGTGATCTGTGTCGAGGATTTAAAATGGCGAGGGACGCTGAAATTGTTTTGTGCATTGTTATCGTAATAAAAACTCATAGAAAGAATGTGATTGAGGACTCGAGATATAGTGAACTTTAAATGTCGTTTCTTTGTTATTTCAGGTGAGATAGAAGTGTAATTGTCGTAACTTGATAATAACTAGATAATTGTAAAATAAAACAAAACTTGTAATAAAACAAAACTTTGTTATTTCAGAGAAACAATTTGTGGTTTAATTTTGGAGATCCTCAATGTCTTATATATATTTATTGAAAATCTACAAACTAAACAACCTAATACTGTAATTATTCATGCAACTATACTCATAATGAAATATTATATGACATAATATTTCATTTTTACGTTAACATAACTTTTATACCCACTACTGTAGGTAAATACCTAATATGTAATTAATAATAACGTAATAGGTTATTATGTATTTACATAATTACGGAATACTTAGTGTAATGATGGAACAGAGGTTGTCTGTACTATTGAAACAGCACACTGCACAGTGCTGCTTTGCTGGTAGGGTACCAAACCAGCCACCGCCGAAACTTTCCACCAACCAGACTAGAGCCATTTTGGGAATTGAACCCTCTCGCTTAAATGTAAATCTAGAGTGCGTCAACTGCGGCAGTGAAGTCGTCAAAGGTTTTCTTGGGTCAATATCAGTTAGGTTGGTAGGTAGGGTTTTTGTGCAACTTTCGAGTTCACTCGCTTCGAATAAACGGAACGGATTTCTCCATACGTCAACAGATATACCTAGCGCCACAAGCGGGCTGTAGATGTTGGAAGCGAGTCCACTCGAAATTGGTACAAAAACTTTTAATAACCCCACAGATCACTTTAAACACAGAATAACCCTATTGTCATCTTTATTTGTGTAGTGTAGAATTTATTTTCTCTTGTTCCTCAACGGCCAGAATCAAACAAAATGTGAAAGTACAGCTACGTCTCGTTGTGTAAACGGAACTCTTGTTTACGTTCCTGAAAACTTACCGCTCGCTGTGCAGAAAATATTGTTGTTGGGAATGATGAAATTGAATTTATATAAGTTGTTCTTTCAAACAATTCCTATACATCATGATACGGATTGGTTTCTCTGAAGAGACCTAAATAATTTTTAAAGCTATTGGCAAAAGATATCTTGTACAACAAATTCGTACTATCAAATAAAATAGTTTTTTTTATCGAATACTTACTTTTACATACTTTCTACTCATTAGAAAAAACAAAAGTGTTAGTTTCTGTTTCGGACTACTTTTGCCACGTTATATGGAATTGAAATTATTAAACTAAGGAGTTGGTGATAGGTTTCAAAGACGGTAATGCCGGTTAGTTGATACTAATTGAATACGGTTGATTGTAATTATTGACGGCTGTTGATTACGGTTTTGTTAAAAATCCGGAGGGAACTGTTAGTTTCCCTTCCTAAAAACATGATAACAATAATAGAGTCAACAACTTCCAAGATTAGTTAAATTTTTTGTATAAAAGATTTTTGAGGTATACTTTAAACGTATTACGTATACCATCAATATATTTTTATTGGAATACTAACTGTTGCCCACGGCTCCGCCTGCGTGAATTTCGGTTTTTCGCTAATCCCGTGGGAAAGATGTATTTTGCCGGGATAAAAAGTAGCCTATGTGTTAATCCGAGCTATATGCTATCTATTTTCCAAGTTTTAGCCAAATCGGCCCAGTAGTTGCAGCGTGAAAGAGTAACAAAGATCTATCCATCCATCCTGACAAACTTTCGCGTTTATATATTTATTATATTAATTAATAGGAAGGATAGGACGTAGGTGTGTAAATATGGCTGGCGTACTCCTAATAGGACGTTCGCCGTAACTTGAGTGAGTGCGTAATCGCTACGAGTAACATACTCGATTACGCACTCACGTTTATAGACGGCTTTACTGACCACCTATTAATAATAACGAATAATTCAAACACCTCTCACCCTCGTAATACAGTTATTTTACTCTCATTTACATTTACTAAATCTTCAAAAATTAAAAAACACGATTGGAAAAACTTTCCTCGATAGAAAGTTTTCCCAAAAGTTGCTCCAATCTTCTCATATTTATTCAGATTTATCGGAAACGATTCAACAGTTTTCTGTTTTTTTTTTTTGGGTCCTTATTGATGAGTACTCAAATCGACGTGAAGTTTTTTTGAAATCAGGACTATACATTATTCACAATACAATTAAAACCTATTCAAGTGAAAACTCATTATGCCGCCCCCAAATTACGTAAGTGATAAGCATATGGTTAACTCTTTCGGACATTTGATGCATGTATATTGACATCATTGTCTTTCTGAAACGCCTCATAGGCGTCAGTCTGTCCTGCGCTAATGCGAGAGTCGGACGTGCGCGTGAATGTATATTTCGCAGCCGTAGATTTCTGATCGTAATATAGAAAGTTATTCCTTGGTCTGTGGCAATAACCGCTGAAATAACGCCCTCTATTAAGCGGCTGAGTGGTTATATTATATACTGTCAAACACGCCATCTGTTAGTATGTCGCTGAACGATTATGTGCGCAGGAAACTCACGTGGTTTTGATATGTACTTTGATAATATTTTAATTTTATATGTTGTCATTTACCTATTTTATTAAAACTTCGGTTTATTATTTTATAAAAAAATGAGAAAATTAAGAAATATTATTTTTAATTATTATAAAAATTAAGAAATTTAGTTGGTCGAAGATCTATGAGTAAATACCTCGCTGCTCGCGATGCAATAAAAAGGGGAAACAGGACGTCGCCTGTTGCCCTGCAGGTTGAAGACGATAATTCATTATTATTATTACAAGCTTTTATTTAGTTTCACATGTCCCGATGTTTGTTTGTTTGCCAAATTGTTGTAACTAATCAACAATCCACTTCATGGCTACCGATAAATCGGTAAATCGAGTGACAATGCGAAATTATAAAGACAATGCGACGACCTCCGTGGCGCAGGGGACGCATGCTCGGATTCGAGTGGGAGGTCGCGGGTTCGATCCCGCCACGGGCCACTTTGGAATTTTATATTTTTAGGGTTCCATACCAAAATGGTAAAAATGGAACCCTTATGGTGAGACTTTCTCCGTCCGTCCGTCCGTCCGTCCGTCTGTCACACTCGATTATTTCAGTAACTATTCAAGCTATCGACTTGAAATTTAGAATAGTTATAGGAAATAGTGACCCGACGTCATAACAATCGTAAAAATTTGAAAATTGTTTTTATTTTTATTTAAAAATGGGGGAAAACCGGGTCGGCAAAATTTCAAAATGAGATAACAATATTGAGTGGGGTATCATATGAAAGGGCGTTACTTGTGTATTCTAAAACTGATTTTTATTTATTTTTATGCCTGATAGTTTTTGATTTATTGGGCAAACTGGCGAAAAAAATACCGTTCCCCCCCTTATCTCCGAAGATTACCAATCGAAAAATCTGAAATAATTATGATCAATAGAAATTAATGTATATTTTACAGGAAAAATAAAATCAACTCACTGACTAATATACTTTTTTTGATAATAACAATAATCCGCCAAAAACAAAGTTACGTTTGCGGTTTGCCAACAAAAGTACCTACATGTAAATTTTACTCGTAAATTCATGAATAAAAGTGAAAATAAAATGGCTATCGTTTAAAATACCTATTAGGTTATCATACTAAATTCACCCGAAATTAATAGGTATTGTGTTGGAATACTTTTTTGTGTTCACTTTAATCTCTTTCAATTGAAATATTTTTGATTCATACATAAAAAATGTATGTGAAAAAATAATTAACTGAATACAATATAATCAACTTAAAGCTAATACATACATAGGTATTACATACATCATAATAAAACAGACGACTCTAAAGTTGCGCAAGCGAATGAATATTATGTAGAGAGATGTTGAGAAATATGACTCATTCATTAAAGTCCTTAACCTAGTGAGGAATTTGTACTTGGCTGTAACTGCAAAGCTTTATTGCGATTGAAGTATTAAATTCTCGGTTTTATTTTAACCCCAATGATGAAACAAGAACCAATAAGCTTTAAGCAATATTCCTTTAAATTTAAACTCTTTAAATACACGTATGTGTAAAATGTAAAATTAATAATGTAATGAGTTATAAAAATGAGTTATAAGAATTTTATGTTTTTTTTCCGGTGATTCTGATGTGATTCTTGATCAATGAAAATAGATTATTTATTATGAAAAAATAAAAATAAAAGAAACGAGAAATTCAACTGGCTAGAAAGTCATGCCAAAAATTTTAATAGATATCACTCACAGAGATGACACGTTAGAAACATTCATGACACAACAACACAACAGCTACAAACACAATGGGGTGACATGTGAGCGCGAGCACTACGAGTACAAACAGCGGCGGAGACCCCTAGCGGGCTCGGGGCACACGTACGTGGGCGTGCGGAGACGTGATGGCGCGGCACATGCAGGCGTGCGCCGGGGCCACCTGGTAGTCCATGTAGTTCCCGTAGCCCATGTGGTCGCAGGGGCACGCGCAGTTCTCGATGTGCCGCCGCAGCTCGAGCTCGACCTCCCAGGGCGGCTCCATGGGCGCAGCGGGCGGGCGGGCGCGCGCCGCGGCGTGCCCGCGCCTCCGCGCGCTGACTGCGGCCGGGGGCCGTGCGCGGGCCGCACCTGCGCGCTACCTGCCGCCCCGCCCCGCCCGGCCTCACCATGCAGCTGCCTAGCGCAGCGCGCGCGGCTCTCGCCGGGCCCGGGACGCTCCGGCCGCGGGGCGAACGGCCGCGGCGCGCGCAGCTGACCGCTCGACGGCGCGCATAGCGGAGCGGCCGGCTGCCGGCAGGGGAATGCCGCGGCGCGAGCCCGCCGCCCGGCCGAGACCCGGGCGGCCCGGCCGCGCCGGCGCGCCGAGCTCCACGTGACAGCGCGGCCGCCCACCGCGCGCACGCCGCACACCCTCCACCCGCGACTCACCCGCGAGCCCGCACCCGGACCGATCTTACGGATGCACAATCCTCAACTTCAATTTACGCTTCGCAGGTAGATACTTACCTATCCGCATTGTGACATACAAAAAGCTGTCTTGACGTACTGAAAAATCTAGGCAACTGCACACCGAGAACAGTCATTGATAATAATTGTACTTTTACACTTTTAAAATCATTGGAACTATATTATTTTTAAAAGACTGGATTTTCGTTACTTTAAAACTTAAAATATATTGTAATGACGGAAATCGAATCCTGAACCTCGTAATCTACAGTCGTACGAGTATACTATGATAACCACTAAGACTAGGCCGTTGAAACAGTTTAACAATACGATTTTAACACCTTTCTAAAAGTTTCTATTCCACTAGGAATCTGTACATAAACCGCGACTTCACATCTCATTTGTAGGATTAATTATGCTACCACTACAAATCAGACAACACACAACACCACTAAAACACTATACATACTGATAATATAAGCCTATAAACACCGAACGCGATAAGAAGAGTTAATATTATGTATATTTAACATATTATTTATTAAGTTTTACATACTTACTTCACATCTTACACACATCTCATTTGTATACACTACTATTTTTTAAGTTTTACATACTTACTTGCATTTCTTACGTACGGATTCAAACCTAGTTGAAATAATATTAAGTACAATTTTTAATAACAATTCTGCTTCTAATATCACTATGATATAAAAATTGGATGAAAATCCTTGTCTCAAAATTTAGCAGCCGGTGAAATGTAGGTTAATTAGCGCTCTCCGGTTACCAGGACAAAGCTAAAATAAAACGATAATTACCACGAAAAGTAATTTAAAATCATCCTCAACATCAAAAGTACGCATTTTCGTTTTTATCTTACTTTTTACATTTCCTTTATATTAAAACTAGCTTTTGCCCGCGGCCCACCTGCGTGCAATTCGCTTTTCCCGAATCCCGAGGGAAACGTGAATTTCCCTTTCCTGCTCCCTATTCCAGCCCTTGTACGTATTAGGTTATCTAACCTTACCTATAATTGTAGCTACAGATTACTGAAGAAAATTTGGGTGTCTTTAGATATATTTTATGTGACTTTACAAATTTCTACATTCAACTTGCTTAGTAAGTGGATTTTTGCTTTTGCCTACATTTGTCATATTTTGAAAAATTATTATTTCATTAAAAAGTTTTCCGTTATCTAATAATTAAATTAACTTTAATTTTTAAGCTATTGCATAGCTTCTATCGCGGGCCTTGACGGGTGGACCGAATCCAGAATTTCCGTAACGAAAATAACCTGGCACTCCTAAAGTAGAAGCTTTTGGTACTAAGCTAGCATGAAAGCGAGGAGCGCAACTCCACTGCTTTCATGGCAGCCTGGTACCAAAAGTTCTACTTTTCGATTGATGGCAAAACTAAAAATAACTTCAAATTCGATGCAATAGCTTTACCGCGGCAGTCTCCGAGTGCCACACGCCTTTTTTCTTTTTGTTTATTCGTTGGTGTTCATTTATAGGAAAGATTGTTTTTTTTTTCGATTCGATTTTCAATTCTTTTTTGTCGCAAAAGATATCCCAGAAAAAATGCATTGCATTTTTTCTGGGATATCTTTTTATAGATGCATTTTTATAGATGCATCATATTTTATAGATGCATTTTTATGTACATTCAAATAATTAATTATCGCAGGTGTTTTTTAATTTTATCCAGGTGAAGTCGTGGAAAACAACTAGTGGTGCATAAATCGAATTGAAATAATCAATCAAAGGTAAAACGAAAACTAAAAGGAAAATTGAAATTGCATTTTTGGCATTTCGCTTCTGCAGTGTCGATCAATCACGCTCGTAGCGGGCGGCGCTCGGCGGACACGTAGCGACTGCTACGCTGGCGCTACGCGAGCTGAACATTCGCCAACAATACGTTACATTACACACCACACGAAAGTATAAACCGCATCGGGGCTTAGCTGTTTGGGTATTTGACTCCAATTACTTCATTATAAACTAGGATAAAAATAGTGACGTACACCGAAAAAAACAAATCAAATCAAATCGATCAAATAACAAAAAAGTTATAAGCATTTAAATATTTCTGATTATTTCTGATAACGTCACACCTTAACAATACAGTATTTTCGTGCTCCAAGGCCTTCAAACTTAAAATGCTTTATAATATTATGCTGTAACTTTGTTTATCTTTTTTGATTTTTAATTTTTTTAAGTATATGTCATTATTTTTATCCTAGATTTATAATAGAGTAGATTTTTTTATCAAATTCAAAAATCAAATAGTGTAATAGCCTTTTTTTTGCGAATTTCTGTCATGTGTGTACATTTATTACTCCTTCGCGCCATAACTACTGTCGGTTAAGTAGTTGGCTGTCAATTGAAATGGAGAATATAGATTCTGGATAACGTATATATGCCACTAGACTTTTTATCTTAAGAAGAAAGATGATCTACAGGATTTCGGAAGTAGTAAAAATAGCTAGTAAAAATATATAATGAAAATGTGTTTTTGGGTCCCATAGACAACAAGGAAGTCTTTTACTGTTGCTGTGCATAGGCTAGGAAATTATTATTTTGGGATATAAATATGAAAAAGTGGTCCAGTAAATTATTAAAAAAATATCACATGTAGCGGAGTACATGTAACGGAGCTGTAATTTTTTTCTTTTTTAGTCCATGATATGCTGATTTTTATGGTTAACTGATTACCTGGTTAACTTTTGACAAAGTTATAACGCTCATATTTTCGGTGCAAACTTGCCTTCCGAACCTGACGGTAGAGTTTAGAGTTTTATCTTATAAATATTTTCATTTTTCATTTTTTCACTAAAGTTCCGTAGACACTGTACACAGCTGATTGTTAAAAGACTCTATGCATCACTGAACTGAGAGTGAGGTATAGGATGCGTGTAAAAATAAAAATAAAATTTAAGTTTCAACTTTCTGGAAGTTGAGCCGTAAAAGTTCTGAAAGCTTCCACCAACAATTGATAAAAGACGGTCAAAAGCACTTAGCACATTTCTACTCAGGATCTATAAATCTTGAACAAACAAATTACCTAACGTGGGAATGGGTTTTAACGACCATATACTCTTACGAGTGTATAATCTCGGCTTCAAAATGACATCTAACACGAAGCTATCTACAAACCATGAGTAAAAAATCAAATCATGCTATCAAGCCATAAAAATATAATAGTTTCAATAATTAACTTTAAACAATCACACAAACCCCTCCGGAACTGTTTTTCCAAGCAGAAAGTAGTTTATGTGTATTTCAGGTTATAAGCTGTCTACTTTCTAAATTTCAGTCAAATCAGTTCAGTCGTTGTGTTGTGATTGAGTAAATTACTAACATTCAAACTTTCAAACTTCCATGTTTATAATATTAATACTCGTAGTTTCGTAATCGGTTCTAGATACGAGTAATTGCGCAAAGATTCAATCTAACCCATTTAACCCGTTATCCGAAGCTTTGAAGTGAACTGAAATCACGTTCAGATATTCCGTTACATACGTAGATACTCGTACATAGATACATACAAGCTAATAAAAGTGTGTTAGTAAAAAGGTTCTGTCGAATTTCTTCTTCAGTTAAATCATGCTGAACGAAATATTTGAACCGTAAGCAAAACCTTTTATAACGATCAACAACGTCTCAACCTCATTACGCCCCTCTACTAGGCACGGGCTTTCTTACTGAAAAAGACCATAGATAGTGCATAGGTCTGCACCTCTAGCCACACCTATGGCATTTTAAAATACAATAAAAAATAGAAATGGAACGAAATTCGAAAATGTATGAAAATGATCGCTAAATTGGCCACGTGACCTCCGCACATTCTTATACATTTTTAGGGTTCCATACCAATTTGGTAAAAATAGCACCCTTATGGTGAGACTTTCTCCGTCCGTCCGTCCGTCTGTCACACTCGATTATTTCAGTAATTATCAAAGCTATTGACTTGTAATTTGGAATAATTTTAGGTAATAGTGACCCAACGCCATTGCAATCATAAAACATTGAAAATTGTTTTTATTTTTATTTAAAAAGGGGGGAAAACTGGGTCTTTGAATTTTCAAAATGAGATAACAATATTGAGTGGGATATCATATAAAAGGGCGTTACTTGTGTATTCTAAAACCGATTTTTATTTATTTTTAAGCCCGATAGTTTTTGATTTATTGAGCAAACTGTCGAAAAAAATAACGTTCCCCCCCTTATCTCCGAAGTTTATGGATAGAAAAATCTGAAATAATTAAGATCAATAGACATTAATGTATATTTTACAGGTAAAATAAAATCAACTCCCTAACTTTTATACTTTTTTTGATAATAACAATAAACCGCCAAAAACAAAGTTTTCGCAGGTTCGCCAACAAAAGTACCTACATGTAAAATCCCTCGGTGCGCGAGTCCGACTCGCACTTGACAGGTTTTTTAATTTCTTTCTAAAGCGACACAATCTCAATAACGCATGGATGGGATATAATATGGTATACAAACTGAGGGGCAACTTCATTATCCTGAAGAAGGTTAGACTACAGATATATGAATCACTGCTATAGATATTTCAATCCACGAAGACGCGCCCCATTCTGTCAAAATCGCTTATGTTTCATTCGATTTGTATGGAGTTTGACAGGGTGGGGCGCATCAATATGAATTAAAATATCTACACGCCCGCGCCATTCCAAATGGATTATAGAGCGGCGGTGATTCGCATATCCATTGACTGTAAAAATTGTGCCCGAATTAAGTTTTCTCTGAACTGGGCAAGTGCGAGTTTACAGGCTTCATACACATTTGAAATCATTGAAGTTAACAGCAGATTACATGCAGATTTTCTCACCATGTTTACAAGTCACCTATTTTTAGTAATTTTACATTCCACAGACTGGGTCTGGCTTTTGAGCAAGTGATATTTAGTTTTCCTACGGAACAAAAGTAGGTGCCCGTATTAAGTTTTCTCTGTACTGGCCAAGTGCGAGTTTACAGGCTTCATACACATTTGAAAACATTGCAGTTAACAGCAGATTCCATGCAGATTTCTTCACCATGTTTACAAGTCACATTTTTTTAGTAATTTTACATTCCACAGACTGGGTCTGTCTTTTGAGCAAGTGATATTTAATTTTCCTACGGAACAAAACTAGGTCTTTTACTATGAGGCTCGGGAGGTTCAGAGTCACTCAGGGGGCGATGGAAAAAGCTAAGTACTTCTTTATTTTCTTTATTAATCATGTGGCCTTCCTTATTATCATTTCTCCTAATTCATGTGCAAATTAGCCTTCAAATGAACGATCTCTCTACTACATGTATTATTATTTATCAACGCCTAATTGATAAGATGTTTATTATTACTATACGGAGCGTATCCGTAGGTTCTTGCTATTTATGTAATTCCATTAAATATATTGTTGTATTTTATATTCCTACTAATACAATAAACTCGAAAGTTTGTAAGTATGGATGGACGGATCTTCCTTACTCTTTCACGCCGCAACTACTGAACCAATTTGGCTAAAATTTGGATGTAAATATTTATAATTTTAAAATATAAACATAATTTGGAAAAATTTTCGTTCCCACGGAATAAGCGAAAACCCGAAATTCACGCGGGCGAAGCCGCGGTCCAGATATTCCACATTTTTAGTGGCAATACAAAAAAAATTTATACATAGCATTATTTAGAAAAAATTTAAAACGTGTTAACCACTTATTACCGTATTCTTGTTTTTAGGCACCGAAAAATGGTGAGTACATGTAGTAGGGACAAATATAATAGCAATATCTTCCGACCCTACTTTACTCAACATGAGAAAACATAGCCGTGGTTAACATGAAGGTTTCCGAATGTATAAACTTGCAAAGTTTTTAATGTGTTTGACACAAACAACCGCAGGCAACTCGGGAGTCTTACCGTTTGTAAATTCTCCCAAGACTGGAACAAATTAACCCTTTCTCTTTGTCCAAGTTATTCACAAACCTACATAATTAGCATATTGTTGAGCGAGTTGTATGTAGCTTCATAGTATTTTTTGAAAACATAAAATATAAAGCATTACAAAATACACTTTTTAAAAGTTTAATAAATACCTAATCATGTTTGATGATCAGATGATGACCATGGATGTATGGAATCCTTTTCCAAGCTGATTCAAATCCAACCATTACTGTTTAAATAGACTACCGTCACCACAATAACTCCTACAATTTTTGATGAGATTTTATTGAGAAGATTTTATTGAGGAGTAGTCCCAATAAAATCTGTATGACAGGAAATGTGCATTGAAAAGAAAGTAGGTAACTTTTTTATGCATAATTAAATTCCGGATTAGATAAACAAATACCTTTGGCAATGGTTCTTTATAAAAAACTCTTTATTATTATCCTAGAATATTTTGCTTTTGGTTCATGAGAAAACTT
This sequence comes from Coenonympha glycerion, assembly GCA_963855885.1. NCBI lineage: Eukaryota > Metazoa > Arthropoda > Insecta > Lepidoptera > Nymphalidae > Coenonympha > Coenonympha glycerion. The sequence goes on along the minus strand of OY979636.1, from coordinate 8,991,482 downwards.
GATACAACTTTTGGTAATTCTTTTTACAGGTTCCATTGTGTGATTCACGCGAAGGGAACGTAGTTACAACTGAAATTGTTACGTAAAGTTGCGACTACCGTAGTATTCCATTCCATGCATATTTTTTCTTACAATTTTCCTCCCCCTAGTAATTGATATTTTGGCAACGCAGTTTCCGCGCTCCATAAAGAGAAATCTCAATTAAAGAGAGCTAAAAGCAATCACATTACCGTAAAAGTGTCACGATCCGTAGCTTACATTTACAGGGTCGGTATATCTGGTAACCCAGCCGGGGTTCAACAATTATACGATCGCGTTCGATTTTGTTTGTTGAATCCGGCTGGAGCAAGGAGGCTGGATGCGTGCGCACTCGGGGAGCGCCCGGCGGCACGCGAGCACGGCAGTCGGCATGAGGCGCGCGAGGAGTGTCACGGGGCCGTTGCGGCGCGCCCACCCCGCCTCGGGCGCCACCTGGAACGTCCAGGTACGACGCCCCTAACCATCGTACCAGCCCGACACGATACCCCCCACACAACACTCCACTCAACTTCATCGCGCTCCTAAATCTCACTGTTCTTTGTTTGTTGTATCGGCGACCGCACGATGTTGTTTTTGTTTAAACACAAATTATGATGTGAATGTGATCAGTGGACCCGGAGGACTCAACAGTTGGCTGGTTACTTGTTGCGCGCGCAACTCATTCCAATGAATATATTAAAACTATTAACATCCTCGTAAGTGACGGCCGAAAAGGATGAACTATCGTTTAATAGTATATCACTGTTTATTTTTATTTACATTATATATTTTATGTTAAAAGACCAATGAATATTATTTCAATGATAAATTTTCTTCACTTCGTTGTTTATCTTGTGTGTATCTAATGTCTTAATCTGTAATCTTAAAACAATTTTCAATTAAATTAATGTCTTCTGAATTTTAATACATCCTTCGTCGGTATAAAGGCAAGTTAAGTTCTACCTTTTTAGATATAAATAAAAAATACTTGTAATAAATGGATAAAAAGTTTTTTACTTTAATACTTTTGCCGTGATTTTTTGCTATACGTTTGAATATTTTTGCTTTTTCATAATTCAAGCGATTGTATATCAAAAAATAGAGAAAGATTAAAATCAATTTAAATGCAGACTTTCTTTTAAGTATCAGTACTTTATGAATCGTTAATTACATTATTGTTTATTTATTGAACCACCAATAATACTCGAGCTCATACGTAAATGCCGAGTTCCTAGGTACAACAAAATTAACTACAGCAATGGCAGAACGTCTGCACATCCATGGCCCTTATACTGTGATAAAACGATATAATAACTGTTTGTTTACTAAAATGGGTGTACCAACTAACGCTGTACTGATTCTTTAACCTTCCTCCAATTTTTCCCCACTATAAATCAATTTATCATCATCCTAAAACCCGTCTAGAATCTCAACAAAACGCTTTAAGAAAAACTACTATTAAATTCATGCGCAATCGTCCTTTCAAGCTCTAAACGAGAAAGCCCAAGTGGAGATTCGTCCTAAGGCAGTTTGCATTACCTACGCAGGCAGCAAGCACTAAACATGAGTGCCGTCTCGTACAAAACGTTTTATGTGAACAAACTCGCGGACAAAGCAGCGCTTTGAGGCGGCAAGTGGATGCATTCTGAATTCCTTATACTTATGTCACGTCGTTGTCAGCGTATTTTTCCCAACATTGTTGAGCCTTGTCTCAAATCCTTTTTTACTGACTTAGGAATCGAAACTCCGGACCCTCAAATAGGAAGTAAACAGCTATATTTCACGACCAATTGGCGCAGACGGTGGTCCTGCCTTGGGGGTTGTGGGTTTGATTCCCACAACTAGAAAAATATTTGTGTGATGACCATGACTTCGCAAGTGTCTTGGTGGTTTTTTTTATATGGTGTTTGTGTATATTAAATATTATTTATCTCAGTATCAGTATCAGTTCTATAGTACCTACGTCCTACACGCATAACACCAGCTATCGCTAACTTTGAGCAGTGCTTTGGGGCTAGATTGCCATGCCACTGCTTTTTTTAACAGTCGCATATTACTAATCGTACATAAAAATAAGTCCTAACTCATAAATAAGGCATGCTATATAATATGAAGGACTGTATTAGCGTCACAAGTCCTTGGGAGTGATAATGAATTGCTTCAAATTTACTAGCCTTTTAAAAGTATTAATACTCATGGTTATTAAATGGGCTTCTTCTCAGTGGTAGGGCGAGTTTACGAACCCTCGCAAACTTAGTTTTAAGTCGTGAAATACTCGTAGTTAGAGAGAATTGTAAGATGACTCGTCATAAGGCTAGTTCTTAATGAAATAAAGTATATTTTGATTAGATTTTGAAATTCCTGGGCGGTGGTAACTATCATTGTTTGCCTTGCCTGTAAATACAAAAAAAACAGTACACTTATAGCACTGTGGTTCAATTTGCAGACACCGGGCTTAGATCCTAATTGGTCAATAAATGGAACGGGCTTTATCTCTGTGGATGCTTTTAACCACTTCAGCGTGTTTACGCCCGGCAGCTTAACGCCCCAGTAAAATGCCGCGTAGAAGACAATAAATGAAACTAAAACTGAATAAATGAAACTAAGTAAAACGTTTTAAGCACTAGTGAATCTCCAAACAGTACATAATATATCTATGTATGTATAGGATTCGATACAATTCTCTTTTCAGAATTTTTTAATTATTTATTAATAATAATAAATTGTGCAAAAACAAAGACAATAACTTCTACACCTACTATAGTAATTGAGCTTATGAAAATAAATAAATACTTAAGTATTCAAATGCCGCTTCGTGTCAATTAAAATACAGAACACTTTTCTCAATTTTAATATGCCACCGAGGGTGTGCAAACGCTGGAAACCAGGTTAAAATCTTCGCATTTGAGTGTATAAAAAGATTTTAACCGTAGTTCAGCGAATCTGAATATACTCGTTTATTCTACATGACGTTGATTATTTGTGTTTATTATGATGGTATTTATAAATTCCACTAATTCTGTCATTTATTTAATCTTAATTATTATATTTCCTCAGCTCTACTTATAAGTAATAATAATCCATATAATACAATAAAATAAAACATACATTGTCATCAGTGTTTGTTTAGTGAACTAACTGGGACAGTATGGCTAGTTAGTACTTGGGTACTTTAGTAATATTCGGTGTAATGGGCAAGAGTTAGACCGAAGGATATACTTAGTAAAACTCTCGTATGCCGACCTTTAATCGTCCTTTGGCATTCCTATCGTCTACTGGTGTGCTATTCTACAAAATGAAATAGCTGCCAGACAGCTCCCAACCTGAATATGGCATGCAAAATTGTACTCTATTACAACTGAAAAATTTATATTTAGATGCATAGATGTACGCTCGTCGCTGTTTTGCATAATAGCACGGCTGTCGATAGGGCAATAGGAAGGATGGTGTATGGCCGGCATTTGAAACCATGTAATCTATTTTTTCATGAATGGGTTTTCATCAGGATTGCTGTCAGGATTTATTCCTTCCGATACATTTCACTGTAGAAAATCCTGACAGCGGAAGTTATAGTGCTAGCTCGTTTTAATAGTTTGGTTGGCGTCGTGTTTGCAGGTGGTGCGGGGGAAAATGAGCTCGCAGTGTTTGTGGCACGCGTGCCGCGCGCTCTCGGCGGGGCTGCTGTTGATGGTGCTGGGATCTGCTATGGCAGTTATAGGTAATTGCTTGCTGTTGTTTCTCTATGTAGGAGAATGAGCTCGCAGTGTTTGTGGCACGCGTGCCGCGCGCTCTCGGCGGGGCTGCTGTTGATGGTGCTGGGATCTGCTATGGCAGTTATAGGTAATTGCTTGCTGTTGTTTCTCTATGTAGGAGAATGAGCTCGCAGTGTTTGTGGCACGCGTGCCGCGCGCTCTCGGCGGGGCTGCTGTTGATGGTGCTGGGATCTGCTATGGCAGTTATAGGTAATTGCTTGCTGTTGTTTCTCTATGTAGGAGAATGAGCTCGCAGTGTTTGTGGCACGCGTGCCGCGCGCTCTCGGCGGGGCTGCTGTTGATGGTGCTGGGATCTGCTATGGCAGTTATAGGTAATTGCTTGCTGTTGTTTCTCTATGTAGGAGAATGAGCTCGCAGTGTTTGTGGCACGCGTGCCGCGCGCTCTCGGCGGGGCTGCTGTTGATGGTGCTGGGATCTGCTATGGCAGTTATAGGTAATTGCTTGCTGTTGTTTCTCTATGTAGGAGAATGAGCTCGCAGTGTTTGTGGCACGCGTGCCGCGCGCTCTCGGCGGGGCTGCTGTTGATGGTGCTGGGATCTGCTATGGCAGTTATAGGTAATTGCTTGCTGTTGTTTCTCTATGTAGGAGAATGAGCTCGCAGTGTTTGTGGCACGCGTGCCGCGTGCTCTCGGCGGGGCTGCTGTTGATGGTGCTGGGATCTGCTATGGCAGTTATAGGTAATTGCTTGCTGTTGTTTCTCTATGTAGGAGAATGAGCTCGCAGTGTTTGTGGCACGCGTGCCGCGCGCTCTCGGCGGGGCTGCTGTTGATGGTGCTGGGATCTGCTATGGCAGTTATAGGTAATTGCTTGCTGTTGTTTCTCTATGTAGGAGAATGAGCTCGCAGTGTTTGTGGCACGCGTGCCGCGCGCTCTCGGCGGGGCTGCTGTTGATGGTGCTGGGATCTGCTATGGCAGTTATAGGTAATTGCTTGCTGTTGTTTCTCTATGTAGGAGAATGAGCTCGCAGTGTTTGTGGCACGAGTGCCGTGTTTATGAACCATAATATGGATAGACAAAACTTTGCGGCTATTTGTTGCAGCTATAAAAGTATACATATATTTCCAAATTTCATCACACATATAGGTCCAGTTATCTTTGAGAAAAATTAACGTTCTATAAACGAGATTTTACGAGGTGGAAAAGCAAAATAATATACTCCCAACAGAATCATTTACTGAACTAGGTTCGTGAGCAGCGAGCATACGAGTACAACCCGCGGACGGAAAGATATTTCCTTTGCTCGAGCGCTGTGCGACACTTCCGCCAGCACGTCCGGCGCGCTCCATACGTACAGCGATGCCGTTCTAATGGAACCGTCACTAAACATCATAAGACGACTTTTTTGTCTAGTGTAGAATCAAACCGCACTTATGGAATACTTTTTCGTCCGGTAGTTTTATTTGGGTTATTATTATAATGCTAAAATCATACATACATCGTTGTATATGTATAAGACATTGAGGATCTCCAAAAACAAACAACAAATTGTTTCTCTGAAATAACAAAGTTTTGTTTTATTTAACAAGTCTACAATTATCAAGTTATTATCAAGTTACGACAATTACACTTCTATCTCACCTGAAATAACAAAGAAACGACATTTAAAGTTCACTATATCTCGAGTCCTCAATCACATTCTTTCTATTAGTTTTTATAACAATAAAATGCACAAAACAATCTGCGCGTCCCACGCCATTTTAAATCATAGACACAGATTAATATCATAGGTATGCGACAAACAGCTGATACGCGAAGCGCGGCAAATTCAAATGAATGAAATGTCACTCATTTCATTACATATGTATATCGACGGCGCTTAGATGGGATTCCGCCGTTTATAAAAATTCGTTGACTGTAATACGTCGAAAGGTAAAGTGTATACTAACGTGTATTTCCAGGGGAGCGGGGTTAAGAAAGTACATAAATATGTGAAGAAAATATTATATATTTTTTTGAAAAGAAATATGAAAAATTACGTTTGGTCTGGCAGTAGTTCTAGCCAATTTTTATATCCCTAAATGACAATACATCGTTTGCTGGTCTACTAGTATTTATCTAATATTCTGCACATTTCGGGGGGGTTTGAACCCCCGAAGACTGTCGGGTGTCGGGGTTAGGCAGTTCGGTTCTATGACTATAGGTGTTTCACCTTCAGCATTTTACAGAACAGCGACTATTTCTAAACTCACATTTTTCTTTCGGAATATTAAAACGGCAAGCCCTTTCATAATAGTCCTTTTATAAAGTCCTTTTTTCCTTTTTATAACCTTTTATAAAGTCATAATATCAATGGCGGATCACAAAAAATGCCTGCGATACATATATGTATACCTTATTTACCGCACTGAGATTGAAGGTTACATGATAGCAGCCATTCTTATTGTCCAAATCGAGCATTCATGTTACGAGTATATTTCAACTCTCAAGTACCTACCTGTAAAATTTTACACGAATTGGCAAACACAGTGCTTAGCTATTTCACTTCAATGTAGTGACAATAAGCGAGCCAGCCCTTTGTAAGCTGAAGGGGCAAACAAGTGACGTGCTCAGAAGTCTTATCTAGCTCAAGAATTTTGTGCCTATTGTATCGGAGTCTCAACTCTCAATTGTTAACGACAGAAGGATGTATTTTTTGTGAGGCACTTCTGTATCTTCTGTACATGTAAGATGTAGTTTTACAGTCTATAGTAATAAAAAATAAGTTAGTACTTCGTGCAGACAACAGAGAGTGCGTCTGTATTTACTCGTATAGGTATTAGGTATACTCAATGCAATAATACCCGAAGAACTAAATTATTGTTTTAGGGTTTCATCTTCATTCTTAAAAAACCTTCTTCATACAATAAAAAAGTAGCGTCTGTCAAATTTCCCTCTAATTCGCCACAATATGTCGGAAACTGTCCCTGTGAAAGCGATGTGGACTAATAACAAGTATAAGTGATTTGTGGCGTATTGGTTCATAAACATTAAACAATACTGCGTTCGGCTTACTTTTTTCGAAATTGGTGTCCCAACAAAAAAATTTGACAACAGTAAATTAAGGACTTTTTTGCGCTGTTAGCCGGGTCCTTTGTATTTATGTCTATTGTTGCAATAAAGTGTTTCTCACTGTATTCCTTCCAGGTTACTACGCGGACACGCTATCAGTGGCAGAGGAGGTGCGCGGCAACTCCACGATATCGGTCAAAGACGAGGCGCGCGGCTTCCATCTCAACAACTTGTCCTACGCCGGCCCCATCGTTATGGGCTTCGGAGGTACTTATAACTGTCGCAGCACCGATGAGGAACCTGAAAATATGTCAATCAGAACATATTACGCAAACCAACAAGAAAATAGTAAAGCCGTGTGTCAAAATTTCCCACTAACAGGCTACAATTTGGCGGAAACCGTCTCCATGGATACGTGCCTGGACCATGGACCCTGCCCTGCTCTCCAAGGCACGGGGGTGAAACCAATTCCAAACCGCCAATTTCCAAATTTCGGGCGAGTACTAGAAAAAAGAAAAACCCAATACTAAATTTTATTTGCCCGACCTGGGCATCGAACCCAGGACCTCTGTGATATGCACTAGACCAACGAGGCAGCCATGCATATTATAAGTCATAAACATCGCCGCAGGTTTCATCGTAGTAGCGGCTTGTGTGATGACCTTCGAAGCTCGGGACAGCGCGGCGAAGGTGACGCCGGCGCGGCCACAGACACTGCCTCGCCCGCTGCCGCGACGAGGCCCGTGCGCGGCGCCCGCGCGCCTCGACCAGCTTGGCGTGTACCGCCTGCCGCACGCGCTGCCGCTGCCGCACGCGCTGCCGCTAGCGCCCACGCATCGGATACGACCGCCGCACACTTGCCACAGGTATCACTGTTACGAATGAACTTTATAACAAATGAAATAAGGTTCATAATCGCTCGTTCCTACTCGCATCGGCCGTAAATCGTAAACAAGGTCAAAATAGATTTCTGGTAGATTCCTTTTCGAAGAATCCGGGGATGTGAGGTGGAATATTTTCGAAAGTACTGTGTACAGCGGATGGTATATAAACGGGCCAGCGTGCCGGTGTGAGTGAGGGACGAGAGAATATTCAATATACTCTATGAGAGAAGTGAACAAGCGAATCAAGCGATCAAGAGTGAAAAGGAAGCGAACTAAGTGGAAGAACAGTGATATGTAATACTTGAAGTACGGAATTAATAAAGTCGCATCGAGAGTCACATGTTTTACTCCTAGTCCTCGTACCCAGCACACAACAATACTAAGATTCAAACTCAAAATATGCTCTCTCAAAAATATAGGTATACTCTGGAGCTTTGGAAGACGCTAGGCCTGTGTCTAATTAGCAAAGGGTGAATTAACAATGTGAACGATGTAACAGACGCTAACGAATATTACCATAGTAATGGATATTATATATTCGTTGGTAATGGTAACCTTCCCACGAAAACAAGCAGTAATACTTGCTTCTGTTCACAGCGTAGCGCGTTGATGTCTTTTGTATGAGCATATTATTGTGTTTAATTGAGAAATATTTTAATCTTCCCTACTTAGTTCAGTATCCATAGTAAGAATTTATTGCAGTAATTTTTTAATATCATTAGATGAATAAAAAAATTAAGTGCTTAATTGTTTATTAGAAGTAATCATTCGCATTCATCGTTCACCAAATTAATACTATTAATATAATCTAAGCACATGTTCTCACGTCTAGGAAAGGGCGTTATACTTCTTCATTGCGTTTTAATGCCTTGATATTATTGTCGTAACACGTAGGTAGCTCGCGCTCGTTTGGGTCGCAAATTGCGGCCCACCAGAGACATGATTTAACGGCATAAACTGTTATTTAAACGATTTGTTATTTTGTTTAACCCATAGGGGTTAAACAATATAAAGACAATTACTCTTTTAAAAGTCATGTATCTAAATTCGCTTAAAGCTAATTTAATCGCAAGCTAATTTTATATATCCCTAATGAAAAAACAATGCTTGGCGGATCAGCTCGTAGTAAATAAAATTGTCACTTGAATGTGTTCAGAACCGTGGGAGAGAAAGCAAAGGACCGCGCCCGGTTCGGCTCCGCTCCGGACCTGCGCAGCGGCAGCGCGCGCGCTCCGCTGCCCATCTCCGCGCTGCGCCGTCCGCTCCGCCGCTACGCGCTCTCCGTTGACGAACCTCCGCACTCCGCAGTCAGGTAAACATCTTACAGTATAGTTATTTGTGTATTTTTTTATATGTATGTAACTAGCTAGAGGCTAGAATTGGAACTGTACTTATTTTCTTTAACACCGTTTCGTTTCTGCCAGTTCAAGTTCGATTTATTACCTAACATGAGAAGTCTCTCCCCCTTACAAACCCTTAGGCTTTAGATCATGGACGTAAGAAAGTGTACCACATATTTCTAAATGTCAGTAAAGGCAATCAGTTTACTGTCGGTAGGACTCTTATTAAGTACTTACCAGTACAGTATCTGTTAATTTTGCCGTGAAGCAGTGATATTATACTGCTGTGGTTCGACTTGATTACTGGGCAAAATGAGACCTAACAACTGATGTTTTGGGAGAATGAGTGCAGTAGTGCAGGGGAAAATTTATGGCACGCTTTGCATCTGACATGGGCATGCGCATGGCATGATAACGTCTTGCTCGTCTCATCACTCATCATTATTATAAAAAAGCTCTGCAGCATCAAATTGTATCCCCCGATTTTGTTATCATTGGTTTTTGACTGGTCTCCCACTATGGAAGCGATTTTAAAGACGTATTCACGCCTAAAATCACTAACATATCTAATGGTTGTCCGCGCAGCGTGAGCGCCGCGGAGTCGGAGTGCGGGTCGCAGTCGTCGCTGGCGCTGGACCTGCACGCGAGCGGCGCGTGCGCGGGCGTGACGCTGCGCGTGCGCGACAACACGCGCCGCCGCCCGCTCGCGAGGCAGCGGCGGCTCGTCGAGGACGTTGCGCACCGTGAGCTCATTTCTGTGTATTAAACTCCATGGGTTTCGGATTCACACAAACATTGCTGGAACCTTAGCTCCTTCGCACAAGGCGTCGTAGCGTAGCGTATCGTGATCCGCACGTACGATGAGAACAATACGAGCATGAACATATTGTAACACGTCCGCATACGAAGTAGTGTTGCAGTCATACTGTCATTAATCTATTTGAATGACAGTATGACTGTAGTACCAGTAATAGTAAGTAGTTTCCACCAAAGCGAAGCGGAGTGAGCTGTTTGTGTAAGTAAGCAGATTTCGTCATTTCGACATCTCCTCTCCCATCAGTTTCGGAAATGTCAAACTGACAAAATGTAATTGGTTACTCAAACACAGCTCCGCTTTGCTCCACTTTGGTGGAAACCGGGCCGTAGCGTACTGGCGCAAAAACACAGATGTATAACATAATCTTTTCATTATTTTCTTTAAAAACACCTGGATTTAACTGAACTTCATTTTCTTATGACTTTTAATTTTCAATATGACTGAGAAAATAATTGAACTCGTCAAACTAGTTGAAGACTACCCTTGTCTATAACTCTATACATATAATCATTATACTTCTACTACACGCGACGATTCGTTTTTGCAACACAGCAGTTTTCGTACGCGAAGCGTTGTAACGATACGATTAAGATACGACTACGCTTACGACCCGTGTGCGAAGGGGTTTAGATATCTTCAAGAACCCCTCGTATTTCCGTGCTCGTAGCAAGCGTCCAAAATGACTCCGTAGCCTGACAAAAAAAGTGTCGTGGGAAACTCCGTAAATACAAATTTTGGAATAATTTTAATTTCATGTGTGATTTCACCCATCGCTCTATAGAATGCACTGTCTTCAGTTAGCTTGCGCTAATGAGTTCAACACCAAATCTCTATTTTATGATTGCATGCGTGCCCATTTTGTTGACTAGTAAGAGAAACTTTCACTCTAGATTTTCGCAGATTTTATTCGTCACACAAAAAATATTTTTTTTTTCACAAAATCACAGAATTATTTAATTTTTCAGCAACAACGGACGAGAGCGTCAGTAACGTCAATAATGTTGAAGAACCAACCTCGAGGTAATCAAACGACTTTACAGAAGTTTGAGTGATCTCTATTCTATGGATTAATCATTCTATACATCTGATAATTCCTTTTTTGTGCTGATTTAAAGCGCCACTCTTGAACGTCCACGGTGCTAAATTGACATTTATTGCTAGTGACCGTCGTTTCGAATGTCATTTTATTTTAGTTCCATGGACGCTCACCCCAGGTTACGCAACAATCAGCGCCAAAATGGCCAAAATCAAGTGTCTTCATTTTTACGTTGACAGTCAGCGATCCATAGAATAGAGATCAGTGGTTTGGGCAAATACAACCAAGTCAATAATACAAGATCTGTTTTCAGAAGCAACGAAGAAGAATCAAACAAAGAAGTAAATGATGCAGCAGAATTGGTTCTTCTGACAGTAGAGCAGGAGGGGCGTGCGCGAAGTGCTCCTCCCGCCGCCGCCGCGATCTGCTCCCTCCCCCCATCCCCGCAGCTTGTGGTTTCTCCCCCTCGGTCGCCTTCCGCCCCAAGATCCATCAGCATCCTCATAGAGCCGTCTGAAGACGACATCGCCGTCGACCCCCCGCCGCCTGATGGATCATGAACGAAAGTCTCGTAGAACTCTGAGACTGACAATACTGTGTTAGAAAAACTTCTATTCATCGTAATTGTAAACGTTCACAAATTCTGCCAATCTGCCTGCTGATTGGTTCCCTGATTTACGTCAGCCAATCGGGAGGCAAATTTTGCAAATGATTACCTACGATAACGATGGATACGTTTTTCTTACGCAATCATACCCCTGATGTTTTACACGTTTTTACAAAATGTGCTTTGTGGAAACTTCCCATAACGTAGGGTTGCCAGATCACTAAGCCTAATAGCCGAACAGACCAGCATATTTGGTCGGTCATTTGGGTAAAAAGGCAGAATACCCTACAGTAAACACAATATTAAAAGCCGGACAATCTAAACACCGTTCATAGTGGCCAGACACGCAATCAAAAAGCCTAAGTATATCCGGGTTTATCCGGACACCAGACAACGTTACCATAGCATCTGTTAGAATATAAATAGAGATCATGTCATCTGCTCCGACGACCTCTCTGAGGTTCCGGGTTCGATCCCCGGTCGGGGCAATGTATAAAAATAAGTTTTCTACATTGTCTCGGGTGTGGGTGTTGTGATAGCTTCGTTGTTTCTGATATCCTTAACACAAGTGCATAAGCTACTTACTAAGGAATCAGAGCAATGTATGTGATGTTGTCCGCTATATATTTATTTATTATTTATTATTATTGCTAACAATACGTAAAGTCACTCGGGTCCGGGACTTCACTGGCGCTTCCTCAAAGTACATTTAGTAATTACACTTCGAAAACCCTTTGGACACAATTTACAAATTTACAGTTATACTTTATAAATTGTATTTTTGTGTATATTTTGTAACGAACTGATATTGTTTATTGTTGCTAAAATTGCTATCGTTTACTTGAAATACGATTATTATATTCATTGACGTATTAGATAGAAATATAAGGTTTGTCCGAGTTTAACAATTGATCTCACATGTGGTTCTGTGTTAGGTACAGGATTTATAATTTTTTTCGTGTATAGGTAACTTTCTCTCTAAAATCTTTGCAACCCCTTAAAGAGTAAAGACTGATAAAAGCGAATTTTGTAAAAAGATTTAAACCACATATTTCTACGATAAAATGACATATTAAAGACTACTTAATAACTTGTGGAATTACATCGATATAACAAAAACACAACAAAAAATAATAATTGATGTATTTAGATTATATGGTGACATTCATTAGCACTTAAAGGCAAATATTTTTCTAAAAGTACGTCTATACTTGTAGAAGTCTATACTTAGGTTTTTGACTATTGTTATAATTAATTGTATCTTGTCCACTAACATTTATTTCTAATAATACTTATTAAAAAAAAACCTTTGGTATATTAACTCTAAGTGATCAGAATGATTAGTGATAAGCTACAACAAACTGAAGGGGATTAGAAAATAATACGTAAAAACCTTTCTAGTATCATTATCATTTGAATTTTAGTAAAGAACGGTCTATGCGCCTCTTTTGAACTCAATCGTCCTTAAAATATATATATTCAAAAATATTCTAGTTATTACTTTAATGAACTAACTGAGTTTGCATCACATATACAATTTTTCAACTAAACTTCATACTGAGTACCTAGATAATACCTTATTAACTATTTAATTTACGAGTAGCAGTCACTTTTTCACAAATACCAATTTTGAACAAAGTTAGATTTCAATGGCCTATTCTGTAAACAGTTTGGTTCAAATTTTAATAAAAAAAAAATAATGTAAATATGCACCTCATAAAAAATGTACTTACACACTACAACTTCTCTTTAAAAACATTTTTCATAAACACATTTAAGTAGGTACCTCATCCATCGAGTTCAGAAATGTGATATTGCATTAATAGGTAGTATTTTCTTTTTGTTTGATGTTGCATAACCTTGTTCAAAGTAAATAATGTGAATATGACTGTTAACATAATATATACGAGTAGTAGATATGCAGGTAGGTATTAATGATTTTGTCAGCTCTATCCCCTGCATATTATTATTATCCACTTACATAATTATTTCAAATATGTTTCGACTACTTTTATTCTACGAGATACTTTTATTTCTAAATAAGGAAAAATAAAATATAAATTAATATTATACACACACAGTACACATTTTGATCGTAAATGTTATACATTCTAAAGCAAAACCGAACATTTATTTAGAATGTTTACTATAAGTTTCTTTAGTGAAGTATTTTCATTATATTGAGTTTTAGGTACCCTTGACTGCAACGTTTTAGGTACCCTTAATAGGTACTTTTATATCAACTTTTTTATATTGATCGCATTGGAAAACCTACAATATCTAAAGTATTCGTAAGTTTTATGTAAGTTACTAATATTGTGAGCTAGTTTATTTACTTCTTATGTGATATTATTTTATAAATCTTGTCGATAAAAAAAAAGATACAGGGCGATTTTCTATCGATGTTTCCATTAGGATGGATGAGAAAAGTGAAAGCAGGAATTTAAAAAAATGGTAATTTACACTGTACTTCATCACATGAAAAATATTGCCTGAATAAGACCTTTAAACAGTGTAATGTACCCGTATTTTGTGAAGACATCACTGAAATAGATAATATAGTGGTGACAATAATCATTTTGGTACTTTTAACAACAGAATGGTCAAAATATTCTGATGCACACAGAATGTTCCGTGCCTATATCTATCTGATTGAACAATGAATGATTTATCGTTCCGGTGCAATGTTGTGTAGCCACCGTTGGGTGAGGGTTACCAACCCCTTCCAACCTAGAACGATAAACTTCTTTGGCTGCATCGTCACTCAATATCCTGAGACTGCAGTTAAGCACGGTAAACTTGTAGTGCATAAAATAAGGGTTCTATTTTTACTATTTTAGTATGGAACCCTAAAAAAGCATAACGAAATTCCTGGTCTCAAATTATGCATTACTTCTTTTATAATGTAATAAATTGTATTTTTAGAACAAAAAACGCAAAAATGATATTGAAACATATGACGTCATCTCTCTGACTGAATTTAAAACTAAAACATTTTTTTTAAAACATTACAAAAAAATTGGTATTAAAACTTTATACATTCTCTAATGTTTTGTATTGACGGGAACTATTGTAGTTAGGTACGGTTTACTTGTAAAGTCAATGTAACATTGTGTAGATATGATCCAAGTGGTTGTTGTGATGTCTATTAAAGTTGTTGAAGTTCATTTAGTTTTTGTCCTGTAATTTTGATGTCTTTCAAGAATTTTTTTAGTTACCAGCACACTTATAGCCATATATTTAAATTTAACTACGCTGGCTACAGAAATCTGTCATTCGCTCATCTCATAACTATGTATATGGAGCGAAATTCAAGTAATATTAATATTAAAAAAAAAAACTAAAAACATGCAAATTACATACGAACCGTGGATTTTTTCGGGGATAAAAGTAGCTTATGTGTAGTCCACGATATAAGATGCACACTCCTTACTTTCTCTTCACATGCATATTTCTATTTTCTATAATATTTCTCTTTAATTATTTTCTAATTCAATTAATTCCCACGAAACCAACAAAACAGATAGATAATTTCATTTGTGGGGTTTCCTATAATTGTGACGCCCGTACCCATTATTGCTTACTCCGCGCAAATCAGCGCAGAACCATGTCAGTGAAATCACGACTAATCCTATCACGGCCGTGTGGATATGTGGATAATCCTGAGAATCTTGTTAGGGCGCGGTTGATATAAAACAGAAGGCCGGCGAGCGGAGAGCAGCAGTCAGTCTGTGGTAGGCGCGCTCACTGCCGAGGACTGCTCACAGCCGGCAGGATGATCCCCGCAGCCACCATGGACAACGATACCCATGACTTCAACACCTACGGCGCGTACTTTGCGCCTTTAAGGTACGTATAACCTGAATGCAGAGGCTTTTCTGATGACTAAGGCACTTCGCACACGGCTCGTAAGCGTAAGCATAGCGTAATCCTTGCGTACGACGAGAGCAGTACGAGCAGGAACATTTTCTAACATGTCCGCAGACGGAGCGGTGTTTCAGCGAATCTTAGGAGATGTAATTGTCATATTGTTATACATAGCGTAATAACGATACGCTTACGAGTCGTGTGCGAAGGAGCTTACATTCCCACTTCATACGACCGCAACCCGCGATCGTCTATTATCAGACCAGCGCATGTTTCGGGCATATGGAGCGGGAGGGGCAGTTATCGGCAAAGCTTCTACGAACTGGTATTGTTCAACTTGTTTTTAACCTGAATAAATAAAAAATAAAAAAAATGCCTCAGACACCACAATTCGCCATTTTGTTGTAGCAGCCATCATGATGTAATCAATAAATGCAGCCATTTTGTGGCAGCGCGCATCTTGGACCGATTTTCATCAAACATATTATGTAAGAACACTTCCGGCTAGCTCGTCTTTCAAACAAATAAACAAAATCAAAATCGATTTATCCGTTCGGAATTTACAATGCCATAAACCGACGACGATGAAGATGTTCGTATACATATTGTTGAAAAATAAAGCAAGAATCAAAAAGCATTTAGTTAAAATGTGCATCAATAGATGTAAGTTGCCAATGAAAATAGGCGTAGGCCGACGTAGCGGCGTAGACTCGTAGCCGCGTAGTCCACCGCGTAGACCGACGTAGCCCCGACAGGGCTACGTCGCTCTACACTAAACTTTTCTACGCCCTTGTGCCAAAATAATATTTGAAGTTTTCTTACATGCCTTATCCGGATAAGTTTCTACCAAGTTTTACTAGGTCTAAGACCAAAACTTTACGACAAACTACCGAGGATATTGCATTACAACTTCGTACTGGTATCAAAGCTGAGACTCTTGTACTCTAACATAGTGTTCGCATTTGTGTCCTTAGATCGGACGGCACAAAGATGTTGGTGGACGGGCTGGAAGGCGAGGACCTGGCGGCGGTGCCGGAGCACTACATGTCGTACGCGGCGCCGCCGGCCAGCGCGCACACTGCCCTCGCACTACTTTACTGCTTTTTCACCGCCGCTGCCTTGATCGGAAATGGACTCGTTATATTTATATTTGCCACGTAAGTAGCGCTTTAGGTGTCCCTTGACCATAATATTATATTGTACAAAATATGCATATAATGACGAAAGAGTTTTCGGTACTGCAGGGTTAGTACAAGATGTATGGAGAAAGTTCCGTTTATTCGAAGCGAGTCGAAGCGAATTTTGTGCATAAACTTGTACTAACCCTACTGATTTTTAACATGTTTTTGTTATTGTAATCGAATGGCACCATGCGATAGATTAATTAATATTCTGTATCAATTATAGAACGCTTTAGTTCCAATGGGACAATTCAATCCAGTTCAGATGAAAGATTAACATAGGCTATACTTTAACACATATAAGACTACTTTTTATTCCGAAAAATAGATTTATGGATATGTAAAAAACCCTTTTGGTGTGGGCAGAATCACGGGCAAAAACTATATTTTACTGTCTATCAACCAATGTAAGTAAGTTTCTATTTCCAATAAATTTTCTCTGATCAACAGGACAAAGTGTTTAAGGACGTCAAGCAACCTCCTGATCCTGAACTTAGCGATATTAGATTTTATAATGATGGTGAAAGCACCGATTTTCATCTACAACAGCGCGAACCGCGGGTTCGCCAGCGGCGCCCTCGGGTGCCAGATATTTGCTCTCATGGGCTCGTACAGTGGCATTGGTGCTGGCATGACTAACGCTTGCATCGCATATGACAGGTAATTTACCTTTTTATATTCCCACTGTCATTGTAGGATATGCCTACTTTAGTATGATGATTTATATATGTAAGGGAAACATTAGCCGTATGCACCGAGCTCCTGCCATGTCTTGCGCAATAAACTCGGGTGGTATCCCATCGCATGTACGAAGCGTTCCCCTATCTCAGAACTTAAATCAGTCAACGCTTCGTATCTATTATTTTTTATTTAAATATAATGCAATTTAGTCACTTTTGAAATAAGTTGCATATAACTACGTGTCGAATAAGCAATAGATTGTCAAGTTGCATAAGCTGTTGGTTTGAACTCCTACAGTCCACACTCCATATGTAGGTACTCGTACTTATAACGTTAGTTGTGATGAAGCTCACAACTACTACTCTCAGATCACAACAATGACTTGAGTTACTACTTGTAATAATATAAATAGTTGTATAAAATGCTCTTGTGTCGAAACTTCAACATATATTTGTTCTTTAACGTTCAATTGAAGAGGGCACACTTTTACAACCCATGGTCCAACCAACCTCGCGGTTATGAGGGCCTCGTAATGCTCTTGGCGTGTTCCGGGTGCATTCTTGTCTCTCTACAAATTGCTTCATCCGCTTCTTGTCCCTATTTGCTCACTCTCACTATTCTGAGGCAAGACGATACGATAACGGTCTCGCCTCGCGCCGTAGCTGTCCACAGTAAGATTCTCTGTCCTGTCAATCTAAGCCGCTCCGCATCTTATGCCAGGAGTGCGCGAACTCCTTTAGCTCTCGAAGTAATCGGCGAAGAGTTGTTGAGAGTGTAATTTAATCCATACGAATGGGCGTCCGTACGCAGTATGCGCGTACAAAGCGTGTTGCCAGCGCCGAACTACCGCTTATCGGAGCTGGTCGGAACATGTCAGCGCTGGCTTGACACAAGTATGGAGACTACCTGCGCTGACTATTTGCAAGGGCCGGTACCGATAAGCGCTGGTGGTTCGGCGCAGGCAACCTGCTTTGTACGCATTGACTTATACTCTAGACGGGGCGGACCGCGCGAAAAAATGTCGCCAGTTTATGGGAGCAAAACCCCCTCCGGCGTCAGTAGTAAGCTGTAAGCCTACGCAGTATTTCGCAAGAGTTTCGACACATGGCTCTACATTTTCTTGTATGAAGAAGGTTTACGTAAAATGTTCGGATGGGCCTATCTTGACTATTATTATCAATGTTTGTACGTAAATTTGTATGCCCAACGTGTTCACTACTTGCAGACATTCGACGATAACGCGGCCCCTGGACGGGCGGTTGTCGCGCGGCAAGGCGCTGCTGATGATAGCGTGCATATGGATCTACGCTACGCCTTGGTCGTTATTGCCACTGTTTAAAATTTGGGGACGATTCGTACCAGGTAGGATTTTATCTCAAATTCTCTCAGTAAAAATACAAATTAAACATATAATAGCGCTCATATATTTCCATGATCCTTCTGACATAATATATAATTCCCGTGTCACAGTGTTTGAAATTGTAATGACATCTATTTGACATGTTTTTTATGCAAATAATTGATTGATCGATTTATTTATTTATTATTTCTCCGAAACGGCTTGACCGATTTTTACGGTTTTTTTTACTACATTTGTTAGATCTGATAATAGTTTTAAAGTTATTTTTCATACCCGTTTGCTGCGTCAGCTAGTACCTAGGTATTATTGTAGTAAAAGTTTAATTAAAAAACAAATAAGTTTAAAAATATTTTTATCTTCACCTTTCTTATTCATATTTTGTACTCACAATAAAAATACTTTTCTGTGTACGAGTATAATGAACTTAAAATATCTTCTATTCAAGCATTTTCACATTTATTTTGACGCTTAAAATAAAATTGTAGTTCTTATTGTAATTTTTTTTTCACTTCTTTTTTAAATTAGTTTAGATTTAATTTTAATTTAGATAGATTTAATTTTAATAATATTAGTTTAGATTTAATTTTGGGTATTATATTATTCCATTATCATTGTTCTTGATCCTAAATAATTGCCAAATATCTCCTTAATTAGACCGGAAAAATTCTTCTATTTATTTTAAAACGTAAAGTTACTTGAATAGGCAAAGCAATCTACATATGGTACCTAATTACATGCGACTCAACCAACAACAATAATAAACAATTGTTAACAAATTAATTAAGGATACTCAAACATTGTACTTACTTACTCAAAATTAATGAAGGATGTTAATTGTTTTTCAGAGGGCTACCTAACGTCCTGCACGTTCGACTATCTCACGAACACGTTCGACACCAAATTGTTCGTAGGATGCATATTCGTTTGCAGCTACATGTTCCCTATGTCCTTCATTATTTATTTCTACAGCGGCATCGTTAGACAAGTATTCGCGCACGAAGCAGCTTTAAGGTAATTAAAAACAGAATAACTCAGTCTGTTTCAACAGAGTAAAGCCATTTTTAGGGTTTCATACCAAAATGGTAAAAATGGAACACTCATGGTGAGACTTTCTCCGTCCGTCTATGCATCACACACGATTTTTTAACTTCTGTAACTTCTAAGGACGTCATCTTATTTGCCACTTATCTAAAAGTAATGGAAGTATCTATTAGAAGACTACTACAGATTAACTATTATATTTTAAACAATCAATGTAGGGAGCCAAAAAATTTTTAGAATATATACCTACCATCTTTCATATCTTTTTCTTTGGTTTTATCTCTCACTTTTCGAAGTCAATGTGCAAGGTTATCATTCTATTGTGAATTGTGATGAAGGGTAGCAATATAGTTAGTTTTAAAGTACTTCCTCGTCTCCACGTGACGAAAAGCTGCCTGCAAGTACCTATTCCATAACGTTCCCAAAGATGTGTGAAGCCTTCCAGCCACACATGTCTAACCCTTCTCATCCGGAGACTTACAACACCTCCTACATATTATGCTTACATGCATTTGCAGGGAACAAGCGAAAAAAATGAACGTAGACTCTCTAAGATCAAATCAGAACGCATCAGCGGAGTCAGCGGAAATACGAATAGCGAAAGCGGCGCTGACGGTGTGCTTCCTGTTCGTGGCCTCGTGGACGCCCTACGGGGTGATGGCGCTCATTGGAGCCTTCGGTGACCAGTCGCTGCTCACGCCGGGGGTAAGTGGTGCTTGCAGACCCAGCATTTCACTCTGAAGCTTCAGCAACTGGGTCTTAACTGTAAAGTACATTACTTTACAGTTAAGACCCAGTCAGGCTTCATCCACATAAATTTCGGGGTTTTTCGGGCCAGCGACTCCCCGAGACTCTCTTTATATCGTCTGACACCTGATGGGGGGTCTGCAGAGCAGAGTACCCACTATCATACATCGCATAGCTCAAGCTGCGCATGTCACGCAGTTACTTTGCGGCGGCACTTCTTCCTCGCACAGCTACATAGCTTAGAATTGGTGGAAACGGTCACACATTTTCGTAGCGTTGATTTCACACCTCCACTTTAGCAGCATAGCTGCACAGCACATCTCTGGTGGAATGGCACCCGTACAGTGTAATTAGCTCAGAAACGGCCGAACCTGGACATCCAAAGTAATCTTTCAAGATCATGATGAGTCATCAGATGCTTATCATCATTTTTGTTCACGATTTGACGTACATGACTATTGTCCTTGACACTTTTGCACCAAATTACATAGTTTTTGAAAACTGAAAAAACACCACTTTTCCCCTCTCTCCCCCTCCAAACCCGACGCTGTCAGGGATGTAACTTTTTTTCTTACCTACCAAATAATATGTAGACTGTATAGAACAATCTGGCATTGCAATAATACTTTCACTTTGGATGTACGGGCGTGTGTCTAATTACACCATACTAATAATAGGATCTAACTTAATCGTTTGGCGCCATCTCTACAATTTATGTGGAACTTGAATGTAAAACTCTGAGATAGGTACGTACTACCGAATTTGTTTAAATAATAATTAACTGTCATGTAATTTGCTGTTTCATGACTTTATATAAAGATGGCACAGTTAAGACATGAACCATTACATGAACAGATTAAAGTTTTCACTTCTGTCGACATTCCCGGAGTGCCGCGTCTTTTTTTATCATCCGCAATAGGGTAAAATAATGGTTCACAAATCCTAACTGACTGAATGTCATAGGTCTTTTTATACGTAAACAAATATATAGCCAATGCCCATTCGGATATTTTGGATTGTATTGAGATGAAGCAAAGGTTTTTAAATGACTCTTATGTTGGGCCGGGGAATATTGTTAGTAGAGAATTTTATCCCAGTGGTACATACCCGGCCGAACCCTGAAAGAAGAGCTCTACCACCAGTACAAATTTTCACATGATTTAATGATTTTAGACATATTTCGTGGTTTCAGAATAAAAATCACATTGAGAAGGTCGTCGAAGGTCGGACTTATACCAATGTATCGAAATATCGACAGTTAAAATCGTCCTCTTGATCTTTCAACTACGTATTAATGAAACTTTATACTTATTATGATTAATAAAAAGGATTTTTCAAAATCACCACAAGATAACCCGTGCGAAGTAAGAACAGGTTTCTGTATAACATCACACCAGAATCCCGCGAAAAAGCAAGGAATTCCACGGTATATGTAAAAAAAATGTAATTCACGCGGGCGGAGCCGCGGGCAATAGCTAGTAGGATCTAACTTAATCGTTTGCCAGTGGCTTGCCAAGAATCTTTTGTAAAATAATGCTTCACTTGATGAGTAGCCGTTATTTTTAGGTGACAATGATCCCCGCGATTACGTGCAAGGCTGTAGCGTGCATCGATCCATGGGTGTACGCGATCAGTCATCCTAAGTACAGGTGAGTTGCTTATGGTTATCCTTATTACACCAATAGATATTATTATTAATCTCCAATAGGCTACCTTTGATCCAGGATTTAAGCTCTGAGAAATCTTAATTGTACCCCACGCACGTTATAATATCGAGATTAACTTGTAACGGTCTTTGATAGCTGAAGATAGATAGATGGCGTAACTAGTCTGATTACGCACCGCGCCTGTGCACAATGAATCAGCGGGCAACTGCCGGGCCCATCAGAGCAGGCCAGCGGATTCCCACAGGCAGCGGTGGGGTGGGTCGAAAAGGACCCACCAAAAAATTTTATGGGCGATTTGCACTGGTTTTTATCCCGCGGCACAGAACGACTTACTACTAGGTACTTACCGGCGCAGGAGACAGCAAGCTCGTGGTATCCGGGGAGTGAGTTCGTGTATGATGGAATGTGGTGTGTGATGCCTGCTGTGTTAAATGCAAAGGAACACACTCGCCCTTCTTTGAGGGGTCTTTCGCGGCGGCGGCACTAATTCGCGGGTAGCGAGTCCGGCGGCGGCGAGAAGGCGCGGGAGCACAAGGAACAGTGTTCCGGACAGTCAAATGGGCCCGCAGCCTTAGAAGGACGCGGCGAGCCAAGGAGCGCAAAATTAGGGCTCCTAAACTAATACGACACGGCGTTGACCGGCATACTTCAAGCGGGCCACGCGGATTCCAAAATTCTCGGCTGAACAGGACTCTTCGGCGACCGCGGACGGCAAGTGACGGCGTGGCCGGCAAACAGCACGCGGGCTACGCGGCACAAATGGTACGCGATAAATAGCTCCTCATAAATAATAAGACGGCACGAGGCGGCGTGGCGGGCGACTTCACGCAGGCGACGCGGCACTAACAGTCGACCGACTCCGTCGGGGTTTTACGAAGAACTGCTCAAGCGCGTCGACGAAGCGGGGAGGCGCGTTGCGCGGGGGCAGGCCGCAGGCCGTCGCGATACGGTCTAGCGTAAACCGCAGGGCTAGCGTAAAGCGCAAACATAGTCTCTTAGCTAACGCTGACGGAGTTTACGACAAGCGTTCAACAAACAAGTTCTGACGTTATATAACATCACTCAGGTGTGATCTGATGGGGGTTTCTCCCGTGGCTAGTTTCCATACTAGCAAAGACACACCGTCCAGCGATTTGACGTACAAAAGCTGCGTGGAAACTGTTAGGGGTGACTCTAACCCTTCCAAGTTAGTAAGGAAACATCTTCGACTGCATTATTACCTACTTCCCAGGTTAAGTGAGATCGTAGTCAAGTACTAACTTGTATAGTGTAAAAAAGTCGGTAATCACATACAAGTAACGACTTTTTCTTTTTTGGCTTATACATTGTTTTTTTTTTAACTTAGGCAAGAGCTTCAACGACGTATGCCCTGGCTCCAAATCAACGAACCAGACGACAATGCTTCAACGGGGACGAACAACACGACCAATTCTGCAGCTCCCACGGCATAAACCGACGAAATTACGACGACGAAACGTTGCGACCGATTGATAAACGATAAACTACCCTAGCGAAATCAAGAAAACAATTATTGCAATTAAAAAATCCAAAAAAAATGTAAACAATGTTATGAATCATAATGATACTTTTAATAGTACTTATAATGATACTTTTTTATTCACTTAATGTAATATATTTTTTAATGTTATGAATTAACGTTAAGCTCAAAGTGAGATAAAAAAATGACGACAATGGCTATGGATAATGGTTGAATTACGAAAATGTTATATTATACTTACCTAAATGAAACAAGCAAGATTAAATGAAGAAATTCTGAAGTAAGCGTGGGTGATATTTATTATTTTGCCGAAATATACTTACCTATACAATAACAGTGGAATGACTAAGTAATTAGGAACAGTAAAACACAGATCACTTTCGGGTAGGTAAAACAAACTGATCGCAAGCGATTTACACTTATCTGTTCTGCTCTCCATCTCTGATCTCCGAAGATGTTCATCTTCATTCTTGAAATGAGACTAGGTACCTTTGGTATACATGGCCTACCCAACAACAAAAGAACCCTGAAAATTGGTTTCGCCAAACTCAAGATAATCGCGGACAACCGTAAATACGAACTCGTATCAAACTGGTAACTTTCTACTTTTTTGAAGTCTGTTATAATACCTTTACTAAAATGTTACAAATAATTTCCTAAAACCGCATCAAAATCAGTTCAGCAAAACGCGAAATAATACACGGGCAAACATACAAACATACGGGTCGAATACAAAACCTCCTTTTTTAAGTCGGTTAAAAATTTAAAAATCTCTTACACTGTCATTTAACAATTATTCAGGCACGCGTAAGTATAGCACTTAATCGTGAAAAAGAGCTGATACCTACTTACACGGTGGACTGATAGTTAATAAATAACCAAACATATCTAAGAACCACCGCAGTGAAACTGGCTTTCAAAGGAAAGAACTATATCTAAATCGGTCCATCCGTAGCAGACTTGGGGCCCCGAACACAGACATCGACGTCTTACTTATAACAAACCATTTTTTGCGTTGGGGATTAAAATAGTAAGTAATAATAATTACTACATAATTTTAATTATACTCTTAATATCTGGGTAACCGAGCTCTGCTCGGTACCTCGTATATCTATCCACCAGTAGATGGCAGCAGGAGTCATATTTTTTTGGTAAATTCGACATTTTCTAAAAATGAATCCTAGATATAGACCGATTTACCACGATCACTCGGTGTTCACACAATAGCTCATTGCTGCCTAATGAGGCACTTGCGATGGACGTAGAAGTACCTAGTTACGGCCGCGGCTATTTATTTTCAATATATTTCTTTGTTGAGATTATTCTAAATATTTATACAATGTTAACTAGTAATTTCGAATATATACTGGCCTGCAAAAGTAAGTATCACACTTTTCAAATTAAATTGAACAAAGTGTGATACTTTCTTTTGCAGGCCAGTGTATTTTACAAAACAATATCGCCAAAAGAGTGCACTATCCGTATCAGCGGTCGGTTACGAACAAGCAATGGGCCATTGTGTGAACACTACTGACCACGCAACGCCACGATTCCTTTGAAGTGTGCCTCAAAAACCGACAACTTCCCGATCGCGCGCCATCGTTGACCATTGTTCGCCAATGCGGTACTGCAAACCATTTCCCCCGGTACACAATGCCGATGGCCTGCAGTGGGCCAGCATACGCCATTGTGTAGTGGTAGAACCGAACTGCCTGACCCCGACACCATGCAGTCTTGTTTGTCCTACCTCTAGTGTTTTTTCAAGCCGGAGGCGCGGAGGGAGTGCAGGCCCCGCCCGCGGCTGCGGAGATGAGCGTGGGTGCCTGTGGTTTAATGCTACGCAAGGTCGAAGCGGCTGCGCTTCACGCAGCGCCGGAGACGTCACAGATCCGAAATGGTCGCTATTTTAGAGCTGTCAGACCTCCGCAACCTCGGCATGCTGGATAACTTCGGCAACCAGCCTTGGCCACTTCGGCTCGTCTAGGTGCAATCTTTGCTACGTAAGAGCAAAGGAGCTGTACTTCACGCAGCGGGGGACACGTCACAGATCCAAATTGGTCGATATTTTAGAGCTCCCATAGATCTGATTTGGACAGCACTCCCATGTTTTCGTCTTTTACACATTTGCTAATGCCGTTTAGAATTTGTATAGATTTGAGAATGTGTTTATTACTTGATGTTAAAATTCTCCTTTCACACATTCCCTAAATGAGCCAGGAAATGTATACATTTCCTAGGGATTGTATACATTTCCTGATTTTCACACATTTCCGGTAACATATAGGATTCACGATAGGATTCACGGAGTATAGCGCCCTCTCTGTCACG
The DNA here is from genome assembly GCA_963855885.1 of Coenonympha glycerion. Taxonomy (NCBI): domain Eukaryota; kingdom Metazoa; phylum Arthropoda; class Insecta; order Lepidoptera; family Nymphalidae; genus Coenonympha; species Coenonympha glycerion. The sequence goes on along the minus strand of OY979636.1, from coordinate 8,965,649 downwards.
TAATCCCATACAAATTACAAAGACAAAAAAGACGGTGGGCGTAAACCATTCTGAATGTAAATCTGTAAATTGTAATGTACGTACACACAGCGCTACTATTCAAACTATTATACGTTTTAATTTTTATTCAATCTATTCAATATTATGCTGGCAGTCAAAATTGGGCGAATTCAATTGGCAAATATCTGGCAGCCCTGATGCTGTCAATACCATAGACGTAGCATATCATTATAACAAGACTGTCCACCATGACGAATAAACCGGTCCGAGCAAGAGGGCCTCTGCAGGCGCTGTGTCCCTTTCTAATTAGGTGACCATGATGAAAGGGAACACAGGACAAATTCCTATGACGACAACATTTATTTTCATTATAAATGTGGTTTTAAAAATAACAAACAATACATTATAGAAAGAAACTAAGAAATGTAATTAAATTAAAATACTAATTAATTTAAGAATTAATATACTTACATATAAAATTTAGGGTAGCTAGGGGCTAGGGTACATATTATGCAGGCAGTATTACCGCGCTAATTTGAATTTAGCGCGTGAGAGAGCTGTCTGTCAAAAAAAAATTAAAAATCAGAAATCAAAAAGCAAAAATCAAAAAGCAAAAACAAAAATCAAAAAATAAAAATCAATGATCATAAATCAAAAATCAAAAAACAAAGATCAAAGATCAACAAAAAAAATCAAACAACAAAGATAAAAAAAGCAATGTTCAAGCGTGAAAAAGAATCACGACTATTACAAAAGAAAGATGTGTGTGTAATCATAATGACAACCTCTGAAAGTACGCATAATATTTTTAACACAAACTATCTCCTGATAATAACAAACTCAGTAAAAAAATTGTTCAAGTGCGAGTCGGCCTTGCGCACTGAGAGTTCCGTACTATCAAGACCAATTTTCAATAGTATTACAATATACTAACCACCCCTGCCCATCTAATAAAAATAAAAAAAGAAAAATTACGTTTGATTACAATTATACATCTCTAATTTGTCCACGGTGCCGTATTTACCTAACTACTACTAGATGCGTGAGTAGAAAAATCTTTGATCCACATAATTCGTGGTTACCCTACACAATATGATTGCTGTTTTTGAAAAAACCACCATCTTGCATTTGGTATTACCAGACCTGAACATTTAAGAACTACTTTACTCAGTTGTAATGAATTATTTTTATGTGGGTACAACGCAATAATTATTTTTTACATAAATTAATAATTATATTAACTGGAGATATAACAAAATAAGTTTCAAAGTTTGTGTATGTTCGTTTTGGTAAATTATAAAAAAGCAAACTATATTTTTTTCTACCATTTCTACCATAGCCAATATTTATTTGAGATGGCAAGATGTTAGACAAGGACACAGTACCAGAGGGATAGTTTTCGCCCAGGACCGCTTTTAGCTAGCTACCGCGTGTAAGGGAATAGCTAAGTATGTGCTCAAATGTAAATGAATAATCCATGTGAGGTCAGGACCTGACCTCACATGACCTGACCGTCAGGCGTCAGGTTTTGTGATATAAAGTAATCCGTGTGTGTTTTGCTTTTTTAGTCTGTGGTCTGAATCAATCAAATATTAAAAAAAGAAAATAAAACGTGAAAAATACAAAGAGAAAAATATTAAATACGATCATCGAGGTGAACAAACATGTAAACAAACAGACTAACGTTTTTCTGTCCTCACTCCTCATATAAAAGGATTTACCGATTAAAATCAAAATGGATAAACTCACCGTGATTTCCGGAACTCTTTTCATGGCTGCAGATGTTTTTGCAATAGTGAGCCTTGCAATGCCAGATTGGATAATTACTGATGTAGGAGGTAAGGACGTTTGTCGTATAAGTATTGTAAGTTTTCGTAAAAACATTAATAAGTTGATCAAGTTTCTATTTGTTATTAAACTCAAATCTTTTAATAATGAGATGAAGATGTTGTTTTGCTGGTGGTAGGACTCTCCTTGTGGAGGTCGTCCAGGTAGGTAGCACCTAAGTCCATCCGTTATTCTACTATGAAGCAGTAATGTACTAGTGTTTTGGTTTAAAGAGAACTGTATGCCGATATGATTACTGTGCAAAACAAGACATAAGTAATGATGCCCCAGGATGATGAGTTCAGAGAAGTTTGTTGTATGATATTGCAAAACAATATTATGGGACGCATTGCATTTGACATGGGCATGCATATTGTTTAATATCGGGCTAATGTATTGCTCGTCTTATCAGTCTTTAAATATTAACTCACTAAAATTTCGCATTGTAAAGTCAATATCTCCTGATGATGTCCCTTTGTTGGGACAAAACGTGTGTTAATGAAAGTGTTGGAAGAATTGTGTGGTGTTTCATGTGGGCGGAGTTCCTGCATATTGGACCATACAGAATCTTTTCAAGTAGCAGATTATAGCAAAACAAACAATATCATTCTTTGTTAAAAAAACAAACCAAGTTACAATTCTATCTTTTGTTACAGGAGACACTCGTCTGGGATTGATGTGGTCCTGTATAACACTGTACAACCGACCCCAGGTGTGCTTCACTCCGGACCTGCAGCCGGAGTGGCTGCTAGCCCTGATATGTATTTTCATGGGCTGCATTTGTATCACAACTACCGTCATTCTGCTGGCTTCCAGTCATTTTGACAGGAACGTTATACCTTATGCACGCTGGGTTGGATTTGCAGCAAGTATGTTCATGTATTATGAATAACAACCATAAAACTGAGATAACTATTAATTAAATAATATCTATCTTTTGAGTGTGCTGGAGTGAGCTGGTGCTAGAAGTGGGTTGAACAATTTTCCAAAGTCAATATAGACCTTGTACATACACTAGTGGAAATCCAATATGAATTTAAATTTGCTTTTCTTCTAATATTTAAAATTCTCATGTCATGAGTGTTTGTAACCATCCTCCTTCTCATGTCATGAGTGTTTGTAACCATCCTCCAGAACAGCTTGACCCATTTGTATGAAAGTTTTTGTCTATGTCCAGTTAGTCTTAGAGGTAAGGGATTTGAAATCGGTCGCCTTGAATATTTCTTATATCTTTAATCCTCTTAAAAGACTCGAAACCATACACACAATTCTTAACAATTTCTTCGCTGCACGTTTCTTACGAATTTCGCATTGTGAAATTGTAGAGATTTTAGATTGTGAAGTCAACATATCCTGAGAATGTACCGGTGTTGGGACCAAAACGCGAGTCTAAGAAATTGTTGGAAGAATTGTGTGGTGTTCCTGCATATTGGACCATTCAGATTCATTCCATGTAGCAGATCATAGCAAAGCAATTTTTTTTAAGTGGACATCACATACACTGCTCCGATCCCTTTGTAAGTAGCTTATGCACTTTTGTTAAGGAAATCAGAAACAACGAAGGTACCACAACACCCAGATCTGAGACAATGTAGAAAACTTATTTTTCTACATTGCCCCGACCGGGGATCGAACCTCGAGAGATAACGGCACCTTGAAAACCGGCACGCTAACCACTCAACCACGGAGGTCGTCAATTTAATATATCTAATATAATTATGGATTTCCACCACATGCTTTCATTAAATACTCATTTATTTATTTGTTTCCAGTGGTTGTGTTCTGCCTGGCTGCTGTGATCTTCCCCATGGGTTTCCATGTAGATGAGATTGGCGGCCAGCCCTATCAACTGCCCAACAGCCATCAAGTCGGAATCTCATACATACTGTTTGTTCTATCTCTATGGATAACTGTGATATCAGAGCTTTTTGCTGGAAAAGTCTGTTTGCCGCATTTTTAATTTGCATTCCATATTTTATAGTATTATAAGTCGGTTAGATGTAAGAATTGTATAAATTATGAACTAAACAATATTTATGTTTTTATTAACACAAAACCTGCTGAAACACAAGCGTTTGTGTTTTCAAATTTCCTATGTAAGACAAAATTTTTGTGTATAAAATTATATAGCTTCATTATTAATAATCTCAAGTAGTTAGGTATAAATAATATTATGTAATTCAAAATATGTACATAATTATGTATTTCCTAAGAATAAGTATTTTTTGTTGGTATTTATAATTTTGGTGATGGTCATTGTTATATTATAGTTGATTCTATTAAGTTATAATAACATCTGATTGTGAATCTCATATTAAAAAATGTATAAAAAAGTTTTATTTTAAAAATACTTATAAATGCTTGCAATGCTAACTCATAAGCAGGTGATTCAAGCTCAGACCAAACATTTCCTACGAGACACTAGGTAGGTACGGGTAGGCTCTCAGAACCATGAGTTACCACAATATCCCTAATAAAGGTAAGGCTTCTAGCTGGCTTAAGAGCTTCAAACTTCACGCACCATTGCGAACATTACGGAAAATAGATTTCGTGAATTCCATATTCACTGATAAGAAATTAAGTGGATGGGGAAAATAGATTTCGAAATGATTTTGGATGGGTAACACGGCCGCCAAATAAAAATGTTACCTCTTTTTTACATAAATAAGTGTTGGTTGCATCGATATACCATAGGACAAGATAAAGGATCACAAACAAAAATCAACGCAAAAACGGTAGCATTTACCCCCACTTAAACATTTGGGTTTCTATTAGAAATGGGTTTTTACTAGCAAAAACTTCGGATTATTATAAACCTTAAAGTGAAGGCGGTAAGGCTTAATTTTGATCGCTAAACACATAACAGTTACGACGTTTATCATCAGACTCGGGATAGGCAATAACTTTAAACCGTCACTCAAAAGTCGAAAATCTGTATTACAATATGTACAAAAAATATTTAGTCTAATACACAACATTACCCGTACGCAATAGAGTTGAAAATTGTAAATTTATAATTTCTGCATACTCCATTTTAATATTCTTGAAACAAGACACAATTTCAATTCTTGGAATTATTGTGGGTTGAATAAGGAAGTATATGGAGTAGCTTATATATTTTTTAGGCCAAGTATTATGACTGATTCAAAAAGTTTAGATCCTAGTATTTTTTTTTTTTTAAATTATCATCATCATCATCATCTCAACCCCTTTTTAAGTTCCACTGCTGGGCACGGGTCTCCTCTCAGACTGAGAAGGGTTTGGCCATAGCCCACCACGCTAGGCCAAGTGCTGGTTGGCGGCCTTCACACACCTTAGAGAACATTTTTATGAACTCTCAGGCATGGAGGTTTCCTCACGATGTTTTCCTTCACCGTTAAGCAAGTGATATTTAGTTTCCTAAAACGCTCATAACTCTGAAAATCTAAATCTACGCTATTATGATATCTACTTGAACTACAAATAAAACTTATATAAAAGTTGTTAAGGGGATTTATTGAATTTATTTTTGTCTTTCTCGCTCTCACGGATACGTTGGCAGGTGCGACATGCAGCGTCGCGGAAGAATATAACAGAAAAACGACCTTTTACCTAATTACTTAAAAACTAAGCCATTTATCAAAAATCTGTTTCTAAGCGTTTTTGGGTAGTATTATTACCGACACATTAACACAAAAATTACAATTACATCGAAAAAACTGAGATTTTGGAGCAACTTTTGGGAGAACTTTCTATCGAGAAAATTTTATCCAATCGTGTTTCTGCTTCTAAGCGATTTTAGGTTAAAGACCCAAAATACATGACGTTTAAATTTGGAAGTAATTATCTTTATAGTTTTTTCCCAGTAATATCCAATTTGTCGAAATGAATTGAACACAAATACGTGTTTTTAGATGGCTTGTAAAATTCATCTTGTCTTTCTTTTGCGACTATCGATATCCATTCTGCACAGTAAAATGGATTGCGAGGAAATCTACAAATAAAAAAAAATTATAAAGTACCAATACTACTCCACGCATCCTCTGTCCTAAACAGTCAATGTTGGCTATGGACGTTGGCGCGTCGTCACAAACATTGGCCAAAACTGCACAATAATTTCTAAATAATTTAAATTACTGTTTGATTCTACTTGGACTCGATTAAAATACACTTATTTGGTTTAAAGTTACCGAAAAAAAGATATTCCTTCTGAAGTTTTGCTGTTGCGGTGGCTATTTTTACAATTTTTAAATGCGCACTGTGGCATTTTGACGCGTCCTATCGTTGGCTATAATTGGACGATACTAATTTAAAATAAGAGCACACTTGTATAAGTGCTTTTATTTCTCTGACCACTTTTTACGTGCTTACCCTGAATCTAGTTCTAAGGGTCAATTTATACTAGCGCAGAGTCGAAGCGCATCGAAGCGTCAAATTCTTTATAACTAAAGCGAAGCCGCACGAATGCGCGCGTATTCGCCAGAATTCGCTAGAATACGCGCGCAGTCACGTGTAGGTAGTAATAGGCATCAACAGCAGGGTGTTGAATCACTTGCCAGTTGATTCTCGTAGCTGAAACGTGTGTGATATTTTTGCACCAGGTAAATTAATTTTTCGTCCGAGTCCATCGTGATGTCGATCACGATGGATTCAACACCGACGCAGGCCAATTTCCGACTGATGACGCGTAGGTTCGCTAGTGGGCGCACGAATACGCGAGAATGCGCGCGCACCAATCAGCGTTGGTCACGCGCAGACGCGCGAATTCCGAAGAATGCGCGCGTCTTTTAAAAATCTCAGAAGTAATGTGAGCGTTACGCTGTGGAGTTAAGGTTGAACTTGTTATGTTCAGTTTTGGGTAGACGCTTCGATGCGCTTCGACTCTGCGCTAGTATAAATTGACCCTAATTGGTATATCGATGGTTGGTTGCCTTATTATAAAAGTGGCGAATTTATGCAACATCCTATTTTATGCATATTGCGAGTATCAAGTCTAGACAAATAAGATAGATGTCAGATGACCTTCAAAGAATATTAATTGTGAGACATTCATTTTATGATCTACAGTTTCCTGTTATTTTACCTACTGCCAACCTAAAATATGCTTTTGTTTTACAAATTACGAAAAACCAAATGAAATCAGAATTTGGTGGACTCAGGCGTTGTGTGAATATACAAAATAAAACAAAAATTACTATAAAAATCACATTTAATTGAATTAAGCGCATGACTCATTTATTTACAACCTTGATAAAATTAGTTTCAATATGAAAATTATTTTAAAACAATCAATATTTACACAACATCAATAATTTAATGTTCTCTTAGCTTTAAAACACTACTTTTTTCTTCTACAAGTCTTTAGCACTGCCGAAATGTCTATGCACTAACACCTCCAAGGGCCCAGTAGCATCTCCTCGTATGTACAGCATGTCTTCATAAAATCAAGATTCTCGCTAAAACTGCCACCAATTCAAAACTTGCTGCAATATAACATATTGTGTCGCCGCCTGTGCCTAATAAAAAGGTGAACGATGTCGGCCACGATAACGAGTGACGAAGCTCCGCCAAGCTGCAGACCCTGTTTCAATGCGCCTTTACATTACCACACATAAAATATAATTTACTTTAACTGGACGGCTCTGCACAAACGCATAAGTGGTATGTTAGAAATTCTGATTGACGACTTGGAGGCTGGCCTTGCAATCGATCTGAGTTTGATCGCTGCCAGTGTACGAGAGAGGGAACTGATTCAAGAACTCTAAAGCTTTAGAAGTCGACTCGAACGCCAGCTCGCGCACGATGAACTCCACAGGAACACTCTGCCTGTAGCTGCACATAGAACAACACGTTAGAGCAACACAGCCAACCCAAGAGGTTGGTCATCGGCGATAACAAGAATGGTGCTGGCACTTTATGTCACAACATTTAAATGTAATAAGAGTTATAAGAATTACAATTGATTATATTGCAAAGCTAGTATAACACAAGGTCATAATATAAAAAATACCAAGGCGCTCTCGGCCTGTAGTTGTTTACATTAAAACTAACAACTTTGGCTTTACAACTTTTGAACAAAATTCATTATTCATTTATTACACACAAATTTATAAATCATGTTATTTCTGTAAAGTGACATTACACTGTGAAACCGCGATAAATTCGCCGCGGTTTCACGCCGCAAGTAGTTGCGACTTGCCCTTGTTACATTACAAAGTAGAAACAATTAAGAGTATCTCTGTTAAATACTGAATATTTGATAAATTGATATTTCTCAAAATATTGAGTAAAAAAAAGTTGTAGAACAAAAGTTGTTAGTGTTAATGTAAATGACTACAGGCCTAGAGCGATATGTTATTTTTTATATAACCCTGTATATAAAGTGTATCTGTAACATAAGCTGGCCCTATTGAATTTATCACATGATTTGAATGGCAAAATGTAAAGCAGCTAGACCATAATTTTACAATAATATGGTCCCACTTTTTAAAGGGAATTCAATGGAACTCACAGAAAATGAAGTAAAGAACTGAAGACGTGAAGTAAGATTAATTTTAGCCAAAAAAATAATGTTTATGTTAGTTGTAAGCAGAGCAAAGCAAAAACTGCACTGAAAAGCACTTGCTGTTGTATAAAATAATTTTTAATACATTTGCTCATAAAATAGACTTTTCAGACTGTGAAAAGGCATGGAAAAGATCTTTTTTCTGCCCTTGTGTTTTTTTTGTTAACCTCCTGTATTTAACTTTCCAATGCATGTGCAATGTTTTTCATCAAAATTTTTCTTTACAAGATTGTATGAAATATTATCACTAGAAATAGCCCAATGATGAAACGTTAGTTTTAAGGACTCCCAGAATGTCAAAATGAAAATGCAAATATATTATAACATGTTGACAATGAATGTATGTAAAATTATTATTTTCATTCGCAAATCGCCTGTAGTAAAAATATCATGCCATTTAATTTCAATCTGGTGAAAGATTACTCAGATTCAAATCATAAGGGAATGATGATAATAGTAATTATTGGATTTAAAAGCAACTAACTATGGAATTCAAACCTAATATATACCAAATTGAATTCTTTTTAAAAATAATTATTACCTTTTAAGCACCAAACTAATAAATAAAAAAAATGAAGAAAGCAGAAAAACATACGACTTAATGATGTATTTGAGGTAATTTTTCCGCTCTCTGTCCACAATCCAATCTATGAGGTATCCAGCCATCATCGGAGCACTTTTGTACAGCATGAAAAACTTGTGCAGATTGCCCGTTGCCCACGCGCATCTTGTATTTAGCGCATGCTTGATACATTCATTTTCTCTATCTTCCTTGGACAGGAATTGGAAAATTGTAGTGAGATCTGAAAACAAAATAATAATTTTATATAAGAAGAATAAAGAATATATGGTATTAAACTAAAATAAAATTTACCAATTGCCTACATTCACAAAATCTCTAAAGTCTAAATGATACTAAACATTAAAGTATCTTTTTTCACACTTTAGAGAATGTTTTGTAGAATACACCACTTTTCTGACTAATCAACTTGAGGTTTGTACAACAGAGCAACAAATACACTTACCCAAAGTGTTGTTAGTAAATATATAGTACAGTATCCTATATGCTTTAAACTCAGCTTCGTTGGCTCTACAGTCCGGAAGCTCAGTGTAAAGCATTTTGAGTTGTGTTTGGCACTGGTTGAACTCTTCATGGTCCCCTTTTTCCAAGGCTATTCTGGCGTGCGTTTCATACACTTCCACAGTGAAATTGTCCCTTATTCCTTGCACCTACAAAAAAATAAAGTTATAGTTTAAAACAATTTCATGAAAAATGTAACCCAACTCATCCATCAAGGCCTGACCCTTGAATTTGAGGGCTGATGGCTTAAGCAAAACATAGCGTATAAAACAAATATCATGGGCAAATTCGGTCAATGAGCAATGCAAATATTCTGCCTATAATAATGAATATAGCTTACACTATCACATAACCTAGACCAGGAATTATGAGATGATATGATTTACTAACTTTCAATCATGCTAGTTTTTACTGAAATGAATATTAACATATTAATCTTACCGTTAAATCTTGTCTTATTGACTTAAGTTGATCACATGCATATCTGTAATCCTGTCTATTTATCCACCGCTCTTTAACATTTTTAAGAGAACTCCTTAATACAGTGACTGGGCGCACCTCGCATGCTTCGGGGGCCTTGGTCAGCCGTAAAAAGGACTTCTCAATGTCCGTGCATGTTCCCACTATATGCATGTTGTTGAGTTCATAATCGCCTTCGGTATCCTGAATGACAGGCTTTTTAGGGCAGGGCTCCAGCCTCTTGCTGACTTCACCAGACCGATTGGCTTGTAATGAACTCGCTATGGTGGGAACATTGGCATTTCCAAATCTTTGGGCCCTCTTCTGTAGTTTCTCAGCATTTCCCTGCAAATCTTCCACATTGAATTGATTGTATGCCTTTTTCTTGTTACTTTTGGGATACTTCTCTGGTTTCTTTTGATCCAGAGACAACCTATCCTTAACTTTTTGGCGGGTCTTACTCTTGAAATTTTTCTTGTCTTCAATTTCATCGCTTGATGCTGATGATGTGCTGTGGAAATAAAAATGTTTAAATACAAAGTTTTCAAAATCAAAATTAAATAATAAAAAAGATAAAAGGTTAAAAATGGCAAACAATTTTAATTCGACTAAATTATATAATTACCTGTGTCTTTTTCTTGGAGGGCTCTTAGATTTAGAGCGACTTCTAGAATGTGCTCTTCTTCTCCGCTGAGGAGAGTTTTTGTGTGTATTAAAACTCCTGGCCAAAGCTTTGTTCTTGCTCAACTCTGAAACAGCTTCACACTTTTGGTACAAAGACAGTGTACCACGGACAGGTTTCACTGACAAATTGTTTCTTTCACTGTGCACACTAGGTATGGGCTCATCGTCCCAGTTTCTAGTCCATATTTCATCTTTGTTAGCAGCAGCTGTAATACGGCCCTTTAAACAGATATCAATTTGGTCGCGATCAATACTTGTTTTGCATTTCTCGTAACATCTTTTTATGTACCTTTCTAAACTTTCAGGCCACGTTCCTGCTGATGTCTGTTCTGATGAAGATTTCAAAAAGTTTGAAGTGTTGTCATCGGGAACAACATTCTTCAACTCATTTTCATTATTATTTTCACACTTGGGCTCCTCGGGCGGCTCAGGAATGTCTTCAGTAGCAATGGGGGGAGGCAGGGGGACATCGAGTGGAGGCGGAGGTGGCGGAGAGGGCAGGTCTGGTGGAGGACAAGGGGGCAGCGGCGGCGGATGATCAGGCAAGGGAGGCAACAAAACAGTTCCCGTCTCATTGCTTGCCTTATTTCCCTTTTTACGTTTTTTCTTAGTATTATTATTATTATGCAAGAGAGGATTTTCGAATGGAGGAATTGGAGCAGATTTTCTGTTTCCGGAGAGATTAAACCTAATGGGAGACTGGCTATTGAATGGGCGGCTCATGTCATAGGGCGACATTCCTAACAAAGGCGGAGGGGGCTTGGAAAACTGAGCATGATCGAAATCGGTTTTCGCGTCCTTATTTTGTTGATTTTGGTGATATTGTTGATTGTCGTTACGAAAAGGTCCATTATTGCCCATTTGGTTGAAGTATTGGTGATTGTAAAACTGCGGGAACATGCCACCGTGATACCCGTTGAACTGTTGATAGGCACCATACATCCATGGGTTGGGATTTGGTGGCATGCCACTCATAGTTTGTATCGGAGGTTCTTTAGAAATATTTTCCGACATAATGCAGTAACATTTACTCCTACTATATTTGAAGCGATGACGGAATGTAGATGCTTCAAAAAAAGTATCCGAATATCGTGAACAAAATGGCGACTTGCCAGTTGCCACACGTTCGCTTGACCTACAAATTACAATTTACCTGCTAAATTCTTCACTTTCAGTAATGGCTTCACTTTCAGTAACCTTGCTATAAAATAAATACAATATTGTATAAAATCTCTTCACAAATCAGATTAAATGACGATTCACGAATTTCACCAAGAAATTATTACACCAAAGAGTATATAATCACTACGTTTTTATTACACAAATCACCACGGCAAATGGCAAATGGCAATCCAAATTCCAAATTCCAAATTCCAATTTTAGTTTTGATTCCTGGTCTGTGGTTTTGATGGTTTTGTCATTTGTGCATAGACATTAGACATAGACATAAAACACTATAGGGACAGTTTTGTGTTTGTGGTCGTGAATCACAGAATACATGTAATGAAATGAGTGACATTTCATTCATTTGAATTTGCCGCGCTTCGCGTATCAGCTGTCTGCATACCTATGATATTGATCTGTGTCTATGATTTAAAAATGGCGTGGGACGCGCAGATTGTTTTGTGCACTTTATTGTTATAAAAACTAATAGAAAGAATGTGATTGAGGACTCGAGATATAGTGAACTTTAAATGTCGTTTCTTTGTTATTTCAGGTGAGATAGAAGTGTAATTGTCGTAACTTGATAATAACTTGATAATTGTAGACTTGTTAAATAAAACAAAACTTTGTTATTTCAGAGAAACAATTTGTTGTTTGTTTTTGGAGATCCTCAATGTCTTACAAAACGACATTTTTGTGAACTAAGAAAATATGGACCGGCTTCAGTTTGAGTTTACGATGATAGCCTCAAATGATGGCAAATCAAATGTATTAGCTATAACCTCAATATCTACTGAAGAAGGAAAATGTTATGTTTTACCCGAGGAACTGAAGCCGGTGAGTCATCATACATATATTGTTAAAACGAACACTTTCACAAAAGTAAAAAATAGCATTAAAAAAAGACACCAGAGTAGAAAAGTATGGATAAAGTTGGATGAAAATCTAAAGAAGACATATGTAGATGAGGAAGGTAATATGCAATTTTTAGATCAATATTTAGATGAAGTGAGCACAACACAAGCAAAGGACAAAAATGACACTTTGCAACAAATCTTGGAACAATTAATAGAAACTACAACTAAGAAAGAAAGTCAACATAACTTAAAACATATCTCAGAAAAATTTATTATTGAAAAATTCACAAGCAAAAATCCTAATGCGATGCAATGGATAGAAATTTTTGAAAAAGAGTGTGCGCGCTTTAATATAACAAAAGATGAGACAAAAATAGATATTTTGAGGTTATTTTTAGATAAACCTTGTTTGGATTGGTATAGCTCGATGATCATAAAACTAACAATAAATTCTGAATGGAGTGAATGGAAAGACAAGTTTTTAGAAACTTTTAAAAACCAAGGATGGGACATAGTCACATATGCTCTCGCATTTAGGTATAAAGAAGGACAGTTAATTGATTATGCCATAAAAAAAGAACGGCTTTTATTAGATATAAACAAATCTATAGATTCCAAAACAATGATAGATCTTATTGCAACTGGTTTACCTGGATTTATCTTAAATAAGTTAAACAGGGATGAACTCAACAACACTACTGACTTGTTCAACGAGATAAGAAAATATGAAGGCACGATATATAAGAAAAACTCAACTAACATAAAGAGCAGTACATTTTATAATAAAAATAAAACTTATGAGAAGAAGTCATGTAAGACTTGTGAGTCTTTGGACAAAGGAATTAGATATCATCCAGAGGAGTCATGTTGGTTCAAGAAAAATAAAAATGAACCTGAAAAAGTTCTTAAAACTAAAAATGTAAACAATAACTCCATAATTGAAGTAGACATAAATACTGAGAAAAAAACTAGTAAGCACACCATTAATCAAAATCAAGCTTTTATTAGAAAATAAACTAGAAGTGAGTGGTATTTATGATTCAGGCTCACAGATTTCTATAATAAATTCAAGATTAATAAAAGTAAAAGAAAAAAAAGATGATGTGAACATAGCATACATGAAAACGGTTAATGGTGTGAAGAAGATGGATGGCTTGATAACAATAAAAATTAAAATATTTGATTTAGAAGAAGAGGTGGATGTATACATAGTAGAAAATGAAGATTTTGATGATTTCATAATCGGATTAGATATGATAAAGAAATTCAGATTAACCCAAAATGAGAACTTGCAGATAGAACAAAAGAAAATAACAAATAAAATAGACAGGATGTCTAAAGATAACAGAAATGAAGATAATAATATAAAAAAATATACAGTAAATTTCAATGAACACATAGAAACAGAGGAATTTATAAGTATGACAGACCATTTAGATAATCAAAAGAAAATTGAGATAGAGAAAATTATAAAGGAATATAAAACAATATTTGCTAAGGACAAGTATGATATAGGTTCAGTTAAAGATTATGAAGCTCGCATAGATTTACAAGTAAATAAATATTGTAGTAAAAGACCATACAGATGTACAATACAAGATAGATTAGAAATTGAAGAGCAAATATCGATGTTACTAAAGAACAATTTAATAGAAGAATCATACAGTCCTTTCGCTGCTCCAGTGACATTGGCGTTTAAAAAAGGTGAAAATAGAAAATCCCGTTTATGTGTAGATTTCAGAGAGTTAAACAAAATAGTTATACCACAAGCTCAACCGTTTCCTTTGATAGATGATCTAATTATTAAAACTAGAAATTGCAAGTATTTTACTACACTAGATATAAACTCAGCATTTTGGGCAATACCATTACGGGTGGAAGACAGAAGTAAAACAGGATTTGTCACACAAGATGGCCACTTCCAGTGGACCTGCCTCCCTTTTGGCTTGAAAACATCACCAGCAATTTTCCAGAGAATCTCAAGCAATATTCTAAGAAAACACAATCTCACAGGATACTCGGTTAACTATATCTAAATATATAAAAGAAGAAACTGACTGACTGACTGACTGACATATCAACGCACAGCCCAAACCGCTGGGTCTAGAAACTCCAAATTTGGCACACAGGTTCCTTATGACGTCTAGGGGTGCACTAAGAAAGGATTTTCCAAAATTCATCCCCTAAGGGGGTGAAACGGGGTTCCAAAGTTTGCATTTTATCAAGCTTAAATACTCCTTCACGCCGCAAATACTGAACCGATTTGGCTCAAATTTGGAATAGAGATAAATTGCATCTTGGGTTAACGCATAAGCTACTTTTCATCACGGGAAAATCCATGGTTCCCGTGGGATGAGTTAAAAACCGAAATTCACGCGGAAAAAAAATCTCACGCCGCAAGTACACAACCGATTTGGATGAAATTTAGAATGAAGATAGATTATATCCTGGGTTAATAAATAGGGTACTTTTTATCCCGGAAAAATCTATGGGTTTTGCAGGAAAAGGGAAAAACAGATATTCACGCGGGAAAAAACTACTTCACGCCGTAATTACTGAACTGATATGGCTGAAATTATGAATAAAGATAGATTATATCTTGAATTAATACGAAGGCTACTTTTCATCCCGAAAAAATTCATGGTTCCCGTGGGATTAGTTAAAAACCGAAATTCACGCAGAAAAAAAATCTTCATGCCGCAAGTGCACAACCGATTTGGCTGGAATTTGGAATGGAGATAGATTATATCCTAGGTTAATAAATAGGTTACTTTTCATCCCGGAAAAATCCATGGTTTTTGCAGGAAAAAAGAAAAACAGATATCCATACGCGAAAAAAACTACTTCACGCCGCAAATACTGAACCGATTTGGCTCAAATTTGGAATAGAGATAAATTGCATCTTGGGTTAACGCATAAGCTACTTTTCATCACGGGAAAATCCATGGTTCCCGTGGGATGAGTTAAAAACCGAAATTCACGCGTAAAAAAATCTCACGCCGCAAGTACACAACCGATTTGGATGAAATTTAGAATGAAGATAGATTATATCCTGGGTTAATAAATAGGGTACTTTTTATCCCGGAAAAATCTATGGGTTTTGCAGGAAAAGGGAAAAACAGATATTCACGCGGGAAAAAACTACTTCACGCCGTAATTACTGAACTGATATGGCTGAAATTATGAATAAAGATAGATTATATCTTGAATTAATACGAAGGCTACTTTTCATCCCGAAAAAATTCATGGTTCCCGTGGGATTAGTTAAAAACCGAAATTCACGCAGAAAAAAAATCTTCATGCCGCAAGTGCACAACCGATTTGGCTGGAATTTGGAATGGAGATAGATTATATCCTGGGTTAATAAATAGGTTACTTTTCATTCCGGAAAATCCATGGTTTCCGCGGGAAAACTGAAAAATTGATGTTCACGCGCGAAAAATACTACTTTGCGCTGTAATTACTGAACTGATATGACTGAAATTCGGAAAAAAGATAGATTTTATCCCGGATTATTATAAAGCCTACTTTTCATGCAGAAAAATTTCATGGTTTCAATGATAATAGTGAAAAACAGAAATCCACGCGTGAAAAATATTCCTTCATGCCGTAATTACTGAACTGATATGGCTAAATTTTTCGGAATAAAGATAGATGATATCTTGGATTAATACAAAAGCTACTTTTCATCTCGGAAAAATCTATGGTGTCCGCGGGAAAACTGAAAAGCTGATATTTACGCGGTAAAAATACTACTACACGCTGTAATTACTGAACTGATATGACTGAAATTCGGAAAAAAGATAGATTTTATCCTGAATTAATACGTAGGCTACTTTTCATCTCGGAAAATTTCATGACTTCTACGCGTATGATCATAGTGAAAAACAGAAATCCACGCGGGAAAAATATTCGTTCACGCCGCAACTACTGAACCGATTTAGCTCAAATTTGGAATGGAGATAAATTATATCCTGGATTAACACATAAGCTACATTTTATTCCGAAAAAGTTCAAGTTTCCCGTGGGATTAGTTAAAAAAAAATATATAAACTAATAAATAAACGCAAAAAAATATTCACGCCGCAACTACTGAATCGATTTGGCTGAAATTTGGAATGGAGATAGTCTTTATCCTGAATTAATGCCTAGGCTACTTATTATCCCGGGAAAATCCATGGTTTCTAAGAAAATAGTTAAATGGCAGACATTCATGCGGGAGAAATATTCCATCGTGCGGTCACTTCTGAACCGATTGGGCTGAAATTTGGAATGGAGATAGATTATATCCTAGAATCAACTACTTTTTTCTCAGGAAAATCCATTGTTTTCGTGATAATAGGGAAAAACAGACATTCATCCGGGAGAAAATTTATTCCTTCACGCGCAACTACTGAAAATTTTTGGATTAAAGTAGAAATGAAGATAGACTTCATGTAAATTAACACAAAGGGTACTTTTTATTCCGGAAAATAGAAGGTTCCCGTAGAATAAGGAAAACTAAAATTTACGCGTGCGAAGCCGCGGGTATCTGCTAGTTGATGATATTTTGATATACTCGTCTACCTTTGAAGAACATATAAGGCACATTAGAAATGTATTAGAGGCAATAATTAAAGAAGGCTTTAGACTGAAGTTTAAGAAATGTACCTTTGCTTCAGATTCGGTAAAATACCTCGGCCATATAATTCAGAACAATTCAGTAAGACCACTAAAAGACAATTTGATTTCAATAAGGAACTTTCCAACTCCTAAGACGCAAAAGAACATCAGACAATTTTTGGGAAAAATAAACTTCTACCATGACTATATACCAAGAAGTGCAATTATCTTAGATCCATTACACAATTTATTACGAAAAAACGAGAAATTTGTATGGTCAGAGAAATGTGAAGAAGCATTCAATCTGATAAAAAGATATTTATGTTCGCAACCGGTCTTGGAAATATTCGACAAAGACTTACCAATCAAAATCTTTACCGATGCATCTTTGGAGGGCATTGGAGCAATATTAAAACAGACACAACTAGATGGTAAAGACAAACCGGTGGCATATTTCTCAAAAAAATTGAATGAACATCAAAAACGGAAAAAGGCTATATATTTAGAATGTCTTGCTATGAAAGAAGCTGTTAAATATTGGCAGCACTGGCTCATCGGAAAACAATTCACCATTTACTCAGATCACAAACCTCTAGAGGACATGAACATTAAATGCAGGACAGATGAAGAATTGGGTGATCTCACATACTACCTATCTCAGTATGACTTTACCGTAAAATATATACCTGGTAAAGAAAATGTAGAAGCAGACTGTTTGAGCCGAAACCCTGTATTAGAACCAGAAGATAACAGAGAGGAAACATTGAGAATAGTTAATTTAATACAAATAAAAGATATAGTTGGAGACCAAGAGAAAAATGAAACAATAAGAGAAAAGAAACAAAATTTAATACTAAAAAATAATATCTATTATAAAAAAATAAAGAAACAGGAAAAGATTATCCTCTCAGAAGAATTTAGTAAAAAACTTATAAAAAAGGTGCATGAAGATTTATGCCATATTGGGATCAGACAACTGCAGAAAAAAATAAGTTCAATATATACGGCTATAAACCTAACAAAAAATATCATAAATATTTGTAAAACATGTGAAATATGCATAAAAAATAAATCAAGATGTCAAAAAAAAATTGGATTAATGTCACAACTGGGACCAGCTACCAAACCATTTGAAATAATGTCAATGGATACTATTGGTGGATTTGGAGGATCTAGGTCTACAAAGAAATATTTACACCTTTTAGTAGATCACTACACAAGATATGCATTTATTGCGACTTCGAAAACCCAGAATGCATGTGACTTTATAAATTTAACAAAGAAAGTACTAGAGACAGATGAGATTGGAATTATCCTGACAGATCAATATCCGGGCATAAATTCAAGAGAATTTAAACAATTTTTGCAGGAAAATAATATTAAACTAATTTTTACAGCCGTGAATACACCATTCTCGAACGGCTTGAATGAAAGATTAAACCAAACAATAGTAAATAAAATAAGGTGTAAAATGAATGAGAAAAATAATAAAAGAACATGGACAACACTGGCAAGAGAATGTATACAAAAATATAATGAAACAGAACACTCCGTTACAGGTTTTGCACCAAAATATTTACTGGATGGTACAAATGTCAGTATTCTACCAAATGAATTCAAAACGATGGAAAAGGAAGACAAGTGGATTGCTGATAGAAGATTGGCATTAGAGAATACAATAAAATCTCATGAGTATAACAAGAAAATATTTGATAGAAATAGAAAAATGCAAGA
Organism: Coenonympha glycerion; assembly: GCA_963855885.1. Lineage (NCBI taxonomy): Eukaryota > Metazoa > Arthropoda > Insecta > Lepidoptera > Nymphalidae > Coenonympha > Coenonympha glycerion. Next base: position 8,946,697 of record OY979636.1, on the reverse strand, counting down.
ATTTAATGTAGGAGACAGTGTATATGTAGAAAATGGAAATAGACTGAATAGAAAGAAATTAGACGAATTAAAAATAGGCTCTTTCAAAATAATAGAGAAAATATCGAATTCCATTTATAGGATTGATACAGGCAACAGAAAAACAGAATCAACATTATTTCATATAACAAAATTGCAACCTGTCATAACAGAGGCTGAAGAAGATGAAGGAGATGATAATGAATATGAAGATGACTTATAAGTACATTTTACAGATATATTGCTTAGAATTTTCGCTCTTAGGGGGGAGATGTAATGAAATGAGTGACATTTCATTCATTTGAATTTGCCGCGCTTCGCGTATCAGCTGTCTGCATACCTATGATATTGATCTGTGTCTATGATTTAAAAATGGCGTGGGACGCGCAGATTGTTTTGTGCACTTTATTGTTATAAAAACTAATAGAAAGAATGTGATTGAGGACTCGAGATATAGTGAACTTTAAATGTCGTTTCTTTGTTATTTCAGGTGAGATAGAAGTGTAATTGTCGTAACTTGATAATAACTTGATAATTGTAGACTTGTTAAATAAAACAAAACTTTGTTATTTCAGAGAAACAATTTGTTGTTTGTTTTTGGAGATCCTCAATGTCTTACATACATATTATAGGGTAGGTAGGTACTCTAAACCAAAGAGTATATAGGTAATCACTAGTCGCATAGAGTAGGTAATTTGTGTACAGTCTGTATACCTACCGTATAAAGGGAATAGAGTCGTGATTCGTGAATAGTGAACATTGATCTATAATATTTAGTGAAGGCATAGAAAGTACTTCGGGTACTTCACCCGTAGTACTTCCATGAGTGAAGGTGTTTCTTGGTGTTTCCAACATTGATCTTAGTTTCGTGGTCTGTGTTGATCTAGTTCTTAGACCATCCGGCTACCATCACAGACCACAAAACCTACCATTTGTGGTCTGTGACGCCTACTTTGTTTATTTTTTGTAATTCATAGGTACCTATTCAACAATAATTTTAAAAGATATGAAAGATAAACAGTAAACTATAGTACCTAGCAGATAGCAAAAATAAATTTAATTTTAAAAACGATGGATTTACTCAAAACCCCTTCAACTCAATCACTCTTTGATTCTGATCTTGAATCGGTTGAAAGTCTTCAATATGTGGACTATGAAGAGGTAATCGAATTTTAAATCTTAGTGATTTTTATTTTCCTAGATAGGTACTATAGGTACACTTTGAAAAAGTGTAATTCCACTATGTTTATAATTAAAGTACAATTATTATTATTGCAGCTTGATGAAGTAGAGTACGCATTACCAACAAGCGAGGCACCAACACTTGCAGAAGTATTATCGTCAGATGATTTGGAAAGTGAAAATAAAGTATCAACTCAAAAAGTTGAAGACAGCACATGTTCAGCTTTACAAGTTGACTTTCTGCAGGCAATATCTCAACAGTTGATACAGGCTCAAGTGAGTCTCAGAAGTGTAATATTTCAGGGTCTTAATACCATGATTAGGGTAAAATTAAATCATTTATTTTATTCATTAACAGATCTTTTCAACTTAACTTTTTTATTAAATATACTAGGTACTATAACTTATTTTGATTTGATTTTGATATCCTAGTCTCTTTCCTGTTGGAGTAACAGTCAGAGCTACAGTTTCTGTTGATTGTCCCACACTTACTTAAAATCAATCTCGTATTTGACCCGCATGATCATTAAATTTGATTCAGATGCAAATACTCACCCACTTATCATGACCTCATAAAGCATACTACATAGTCATTGTAAATGATAATAATAATTTTTATCATCAGCTTATGTCTGTAGGTTTGAAAATATTTTATTTTAATGCATCACAAAAAGTATTTAGCAGCACAGATGACCTAATGGAGACTAGCCTCATATTCAGAACTCTAACAAACTCACAGGAATTTAGGACCATCTTACATGTTAATGCTTGCACACAAAATCCTCTCTAAACACTAAGCAGAAAATAAATTTCAGGAAAGATCATCTGCTGGAGCTGCTACAACATTAAGTGTAGGCACGCACGGCAGGCTCACAGTGGGAACTGCTCATGGACATCTGCTGTCATTCCTCGATCAGACGCTACGCTGGGTTTGTGACGCGAATGGCGACAACGGGGCAGTTACATGCTTGTCGTACAACCACGATGGTACCCGCCTGTTGGCAGGGTTCGCGCGAGGCCTAGTGCACCAGTATGAAAGTATTAGAGGAATGGTCCTAAGGCGCGTCACGCTCGGAGGAGAGTTGTGGGGCACGCTGCGCGTGACGTGGGCGGGCACGTCCGGCCTGGCCCTCGACACGGGCGGATCTGTGTGGCTCATACGGTTTTCGAGGCCGCTGGGGGTGCGCTCCGCACGCGTTTCCTGTTTATTTTCGGGGGCGCGAGGGGAAGTGGTAGCCATGACGGCCCGCGACGCGCGAATTTTAGCTCTAGCGACTCTTTCGAGGGTCATCATAGTGGCGGGCGGGCGAGCCGCCGGGGTGCGTCTCGACGGCCCACCCGACGTGCTTCCCGTGCTGGAGTGGTGCGAGCTCGATAACAGAATACTCGTATCCGCCCGCGCGCACACTATGCAATGGCTCGCCGTTACCCTGAGCGGATCGTCGATAAGCCTCCGCCCCGTGCAACGAGTGGAACTCAAGTCGACACCGATATGGCTCGGCTGGTTGGAAGGTAGCCTAGCGATCTTCGACTCGGATGAAAATCTTCGACTGTGGGGCGACGATTATGACAAGCCACTAGATTTGTCCCAAATAGAACCGGTGTATTCGTCTGCATTTTTCAAGGTAATTATGTTTAAGCTGTTGCTGATATGAGCGCTGTGATTTTTATCGTAGTGTTAGGTACATGTTCTGCTGGTAATTGAAGGGCCACTGGACGGACGGGCGCGTGTCGCGCGCGATGTGCGCGGCGGGCGAGAGCGCGCTGGGCGGCGCGTGCGTGGCGGAGGGCGCGCTGGCGCTGCTCGGGCGCCGTGGGGTGGTGCGCGTGCGGCCGCGGGACTTGCTCGCGAGGGCGCAAGCGTTCATGGCGTCCGGGCGCTACTCGCAAGCTTTGAGATTGCTCTGCTCAGCGCAAGGCACGGAGTCTAAGAAATTAGCGAACGAATTTATTGGGAATTTAGCTGATAGACCGCATATACTGAGCAACAAGAATGTCGCAATTCAAGTTGTTAAGTTGTGTCTCAAATATGAATTAAGGTGAGGATCTTATGAGTCGCCTGTTGTAAATGAACTATAGATAGAACCTAGTCTTATTTCTATGGGTACATGTATAGAGTATATATGTAATACTTTAAAAATAATTAATGTTATTCCATAAACAATCAACACGTTCAACAAATCAATTTTCTACAGTGACAAGTTATGGAACTGTCTCTGGGAGAACTGTTCGGGACAGCACGCTTTCGTCGAAGCGCTAGGAGATGCCGCCGTGCGCGGTGAACTATCGGACAACCCACCGTCGCCTGACTTCACACAGGTCATCACCGATTTCTCAATCATATCTTCACAAAAACTCATCGAATGACATCATCATATTGGATTGTTAAAATACAGCCCAAAGGTGCAACTATTTGTATTTAAAATACTGTAACTCTGTTGCTACCATAAAGTTTGTTCATCCTTGTTAGAAAAAGAAGCCATCAACATGAAAACAGCTTGTCTTTACCTTGTTGCTTGCTTTTATTGCTGAATTTACATTTTTAGGGTTCCATACCTCAAAAGAAAAAAACAGAACCCTTATAAGATCACTTTGTTGTTCTGTCTGTCTCTTTGTCGGTGTGTCACGACCAATGGCGAAATACTCGTACGCTACGGTTTAATCAATGATCACGACCCTTTACGAGTATTTTAGAATCTGTAGATGCATGCAGCTCAATTTCTTATAAATAGCTATGTATAAATGAGCAGCAAAGTAGATGGGGATGATATAATATACAATAATGGGTCTCGGCAGGAGCTGATAGAGCGGTTGGCGGAGCTGGAACCCGAGCTGGTAGAGCGCGTGGTGGCGTCGCTGCCGCTCACGTCGCTGGACCCGCACCGCGCCAGCGTGTTCACGCGCGAGCGCGGCCTGTGGCGCGGCGTCGGCGCCATCGCCGCGGCACTGGGTAACTCTTGGTTGATATTTCGAGCTGGCGGAGCGCGTGGTGGCGTCGCTGCCGCTCACGTCGCTGGACCCGCACCGCGCCAGCGTGTTCACGCGCGAGCGCGGCCTGTGGCGCGGCGTCGGCGCCATCGCCGCGGCATTGGGTAACTCTTGGTTGATATTTCGAGCTGGCGGAGCGCGTGGTGGCGTCGCTGCCGCTCACGTCGCTGGACCCGCACCGCGCCAGCGTGTTCACGCGCGAGCGCGGCCTGTGGCGCGGCGTCGGCGCCATCGCCGCGGCACTGGGTAACTCTTGGTTGATATTTCGAGCTAGTAGAGCCCGTGGTGGCGTCGCTGCCGCTCACGTCGCTGGACCCGCACCGCGCCAGCGTGTTCACGCGCGAGTGCGGTCTGTGGCGCGGCGTCGGCGCCATCGCCGCGGCACTGGGTAACTCTTAGTTGATATTCCTGCAGATGTGATATATCGAAATTCATTGGTTGTACTTATATTAGCACGCTGTGAGACCTACCATCCGTCGTTACCCCATGCGTCTGCAGTCACGGACCACGGCATATTAATGTGTACCTTTTAGGCCCATTGTTTTTTTGTCTTAAGTTATTTGTGAATTTGATCTCAGACGGGTGCAGCGGCGCGATGCGCGAGCTCGTCTCGTTCGTGGACCCGGCGTGCGACGGCGTGCGCTGCGCGTGCGCGGGCGGCGCGCTGCTGCTGGCGGCGGCGGACGCGCTGGCGGGGCGCGGTGCGGGCGGCCGCGCGCTGCCGGCGCACGCGCGCCCCTCCGCGCGCCACGACGCGCTGCACGCGCTGCTCGCCGAGGAGGTGAGCCCCCTAAAGCACACTAAACACTGATTATTTATACAGCCCTCAATTTTATTTTATTTTATAATTGACAAATGATTTACTAAGTTCATCATTCAGCCAGGAGTGCGCTCCCCCCTGCGCGTGCTGGTGGCGCACGACGCGGCGGGCGCGGTGCGGCTGCTGGAGCAGTGCGCGCGCGAGCCGCCCTTCGCCGGCCCGCTCGGCAAGCAGAACCGCCTGCGCGTGGCGCGCGCGCTGTTCGCCTACGCCGCCGACCTGCAGGTGAGTGCCGGTGCGCGCCGCCCTGCGCGTGCTGGTGGCGCACGACGCGGCGGCTGCTGGAGCAGTGCGCGCGCGAGCCGCCCTTCGCCGGCCCGCTCGGCAAGCAGAACCGCCTGCGCGTGGCGCGCGCGCTGCTCGCCTACGCCGCCGACCTGCAGGTGAGTGCCGGTGCGCGCCGCCCTGCGCGTGCTGGTGGCGCACGACGCGGCGGCTGCTGGAGCAGTGCGCGCGCGAGCCGCCCTTCGCTGGCCCGCTCGGCAAGCAGAACCGCCTGCGCGTGGCGCGCGCGCTGCTCGCCTACGCCGCCGACCTGCAGGTGAGTGCCGGTGCGCGCCGCCCTGCGCGTGCTGGTGGCGCACGACGCGGCGGCTGCTGGAGCAGTGCGCGCGCGAGCCGCCCTTCGCCGGCCCGCTCGGCAAGCAGAACCGCCTGCGCGTGGCGCGCGCGCTGCTCGCCTACGCCGCCGACCTGCAGGTGAGTGCCGGTGCGCGCCGCCCTGCGCGTGCTGGTGGCGCACGACGCGGCGGCTGCTGGAGCAGTGCGCGCGCGAGCCGCCCTTCGCTGGCCCGCTCGGCAAGCAGAACCGCCTGCGCGTGGCGCGCGCGCTGCTCGCCTACGCCGCCGACCTGCAGGTGAGTGCCGGTGCGCGCCGCCCTGCGCGTGCTGGTGGCGCACGACGCGGCGGCTGCTGGAGCAGTGCGCGCGCGAGCCGCCCTTCGCCGGCCCGCTCGGCAAGCAGAACCGCCTGCGCGTGGCGCGCGCGCTGCTCGCCTACGCCGCCGACCTGCAGGTGAGTGCCGGTGCGCGCCGCCCTGCGCGTGCTGGTGGCGCATGACGCGGCGGCTGCTGGAGCAGTGCGCGCGCGAGTTGGTTGGGAATGGTTTTATAATAGGCTATTTGAAAATGATTTTAAAGAATTTATTACTACCTATTAAGCACATTACATTGATATTTCGCGGAAATTTAATGTAATTCCCTTTAAAAACCACTTTTAAAATTTCAATTTTCAAAACCGCGCCAAAAACGCCAATTTTGTAATGGCGCTTGTCATCTGACTCGTGACGTCACACATTGTCAAACGCATATAAACAGACTACAGTACCGTACAGTTTAGTTGAATTTCTTCGCTTTTCTTTAAATTTCATAAAAATTAATATATTTTAACAGAAAGAATGGTGTACAAATGCTGTGTAGTACCATTATGTACAAATACCTCCATAAATTCTCGCGACTCTGACCCCACGTTAGACAAGGATGGCAGTACTACAGTGCGCTCGAAGCGTAAGTTTGATGGAAAAGATGACTGCGAGTCTAGGGCGTTCTATGCAGAGATGCGTAAGATGTTCTTGACCTTTACTCACGAGCAGGACAAGAAACTATCCTTAATACAAGAATCCATAAATGATATAAGGTTGCAAAACGCGGAAATCATAAAAAATATAGATTTTTTGTCACAGGAATATGATAAAATTAATGAGAAATTGGTTAAATTTGAGGCCGAGAGAAAAGAGCAACAGCTGCACATTTCCAAACTGGAAAATAAAATAGAAAATTTAGAAAGAAAGTCTTTAAGTACATGCGTTGAACTTAGAAATATTCCAAAATTGAAATCTAACGAAACAAAAGAAGATCTTCAGAATTATATTGTAAAAATTGCCGGCCAGTTGTCACTAGACATCAACCCATCGGAGATTAAAGACCTTTACAGAACGTACTCAAGATCTGAAAAACACAAACCGATCGTCGTAGATTTCACAAGCGCCCTGGTCAAGGATAATCTCATTTCTAACTTCAAGAAGTACAATAAAATGAACACCGGACGGAGACTAAGTTCCTCTAATCTAAATATAACAGGTCCTCCTCAACCGATATACATGTCTGAGCTGTTAACTCGTAAAAGTAAACGACTTTTTTACCTGGCGCGTGATTTTGCAAAAACACACGGATACTCTTTCTGCTGGACCTCCCGTGGCTATGTATACCTACGTAAACAAGAGGGAAACCCGCAAATACGTATTGACTCGGAGGAAGCCCTCACAAAACTTAAAACGGATTTAGCCTGACTATTTTTTAGTGATCTGAGTGTCTTTTCACAATATCTTGCCATTACTGCAACACTAGAATGGCCTTACTTTTGGTTATATTATGTGTCTATGTTATTATTACTTTTCCGTATTACACTACATTACTTACTGTGCTACACTACAAATAAAACCACATACAAATATATACACAAACACACAAAAATAAATCCTTATTATACTATAAATAAAATACACGGGATTGTGAGTACGTACAGGTCAGTGCTCATTCCAAAATCAACATATAAAAAGAGAGGTTTTATAGTGTTTAAAATATGTTTATATTGTTGTAATGACTATGGAAGTTTTTCTGTAAATACATACAATCAATACTATAGTTATTGTAAAATTCTTGCTAAAAACATTAGTAGTACTGTATATAAAAATCTAAGTACCTATGTTGTCCTACGAAAACAATTTTTGTCTTGCTTTGAATGCCGTCCCTGTTTACTATCTTGTTCTATCAGTAATTTTAGCTACACTGGATTCTGAGCGCATAAATAAAGATCTCCAATTTTTAGGTAACATGGCGTCATATCAATGTGAAGCCGAATTGTGTACTAATTACATACCAAATAACGGTAAGTCCCTAAAAATTTTCCATATGAATATTCGTAGTGTTAACTCTAATTTTGATAGTCTACTTGTTCTACTAAAACGTATTAACTTACAATTAGATGTGATTGTTTTAACAGAGTGTTGGCTGAAACACATTAGCAAAATACCTACTTTAAACGGGTATTCGTCCTATAGCTCACAGGACGTAATCAATCGTTGTGATGGAGTCATTTTATATGTTAGAAAAGAACTAAATTTTACTATTACATATCCTACTATTCTTGATGCTAGCTCCATTATGTGTAATTTTCAAAATAAAGTGTGCGTAATTGCAATATACCGATCTCCATCGTTTAAACAAATAAACAATTTTCTAGATAGTCTCAATATAGTGCTAAATAATATGAAACTCTGTAGGTCTCTGATAGTTACTGGAGATATAAATATTGACATTTCTCCTACAAGTAGTGACAATCGATCTCATGAATATTTAAATTTCATCAGTAGTCATGGTCTTCTGCCATCTCACCAATTTATAACTCACGATAAAAGCTGCATCGATCACATACTTATAAAAACTCGTTCAAAATCCACTACTCTAGTAGTAGATGCATCGGTTACTGATCACTATCCTGAGATTATAAGCCTAGACATGTTTATACCTAAACAACATGTTCCCAAAATACGCAATGTGATTGATTACCCTAGTGTACAAAAAATCATTGATGAATATAATTTTGATACAATAACTAGATCACAAGACCCGAACGTTGCATCTAATCTGCTAGTTAACACTTTGACGGACATCATCGATCGAAACACCAAGAAGATACATACTCCGCGCAAAAAAACTCTTATTAAACCTTGGATCACTCCTGGGCTTCTTAAATGTATCAGACATCGAGATCGATTACATAAAAAACAAAAGGCTTCACCTGAAAACGAAACTTTAAAAGTAATCTATCATCGATACAGAAACTTTTGCAATAAACTTTTAAAGCGACTAAAACGAAATTATGAAAAACTTGAATTTGAAAATACCAAAAATAATACAAAAGGTACTTGGCAAGTAGTAAAAAAGATATCAAATTTAAACCTAAATTCTTCTCCTCCTTTAGAACTATTACAACTTCATCAAGACCCCAAAGAATCTCTAAACCATGTCAATAGATTCTTTGTTGAAGTAGGTCCCAATTTAGCAAATCAAATCTTGTTACAGCCGAATTATTCTCCCGACGTGAATGTTATAGCTTCTCCTTCTCCTGTAAACTCCTTTGGTATTCTTCCAGTAGATCAAAAAGAAATTGAAAACATCATAATGAATCTAAAAGCAAACTGTGCTGTCGGGTGGGATGGAATCCCTACCAAAGTCTTAAAAGCCAGCTGTAACAAACTTGCTCCAATCATTTCCAATATTTGTAATCTCTGTATAGCAAAGGGTACCTTCCCGCAATGCCTCAAGAAGGCTTTAGTAATCCCAGTTTATAAAAGTGGTGATAAAAACAATGTCAGTAATTATAGACCCATTTCCTTGTTAACTTCACTATCTAAAATATTGGAGAAGGTATTAAATAAAAGATTAGTTACCTATTTAGAAACACAAAAAATCTTATCACCAAATCAGTATGGTTTCAGAAGAGGCAAAAGTACAGAAGACGCAGCCCTTGATCTGACTGAAAATATTAGTAGAGCCTTAGACCAGAAGTTAAAATGTCTAGGTATCTTCCTAGACTTATCAAAGGCGTTTGACACCGTCTCAATCCCTATACTTCTAACACAACTAGAAAAAATAGGCATAAGGGGTATAGCTTTAGATATTTTCAGGGACTATTTAACAAATCGAACACAGCATATAAAGATAAATGAACACTTAAGTGATGATCTGCCGCTAACTTTTGGTGTTCCCCAGGGCAGTATTTTAGGCCCGACACTTTTCCTCATATACATTAATAACCTCTGTCGCCTTCCAATTCCTAACTGCAAAATCATAACCTATGCAGATGATACTGTCCTGCTTGTAACAGGTAAAACGTGGGTAAAAACACTTAAAAATGCTGAGTTTGCTCTAAAAAACGTTATTGGCTGGCTATCTGTTAACCTACTTAGCCTGAATATTAATAAAACCAAATTCCTTACTTTTTCGGCTTCCTCGACCTCCCAATTACCTATTGACGAACGTATTCTAAAAGCTCATATCTGTAATCCGTCTGTAATTCCAAACTGTAGTTGCCCTCAAGTAGAATATGCTACGAACATTAAATATCTCGGACTTATCATAGATAACACCTTATCCTGGAAATTGCACATAACCAACTTAACATCTAAAATTAGGAAACTTATATACATATTTAAAAATCTTAGATCTACTGCAGATAAATCAACTATTTTTATGGTATATTATTCAATTGTTCAATCAATACTTACCTATTGCATCTCTGTCTGGGGCGGAAGCAATAAAACCTTAATGCTGCAGTTGGAGAGGGCACAAAGGTCTATTCTAAAAGTTAATGACATGCAAACCATTCAGATTCCCTACAATAGACTTGTATAAAGACTGCAAAGTTTTATCGGTTCGCCAACTGTATATATTTCAAATAATTATGCGTAAACACAATAACACTAACTATAATAACAAACCTGAAAAAAAAAGAATAGATAAAATCTTTTATACTGAAATACATAAAAGCAATCTTGCTGGGAGACAGTACTACATTATTAGCTCTAGACTTTACAATAAAATAAATAAAGCACTAAATATATTTCCTCTTAATAAGAATAAGTGCAAAAACCGTGTAAAAGAATGGCTTCTTACACAATCTTATAACGACACGGAAAAGTTTCTTGAAATCCTAAGTTAACTCTAATTATATATACCTAGTATTTAAATATTAAATTCATTTGCAACAAAATATATATATGAAGTAACATACAATTAGCGCATTGTCACACAGATATACTTACATCTAACACACAGCTTTCACCATACCCAGTCACAGCACACACTAAACACACACCCGCAATCACAAACGCTTTATTTTTTTAATGTTCAAAATCTATTATAGGAGAGACACTGCCGCCTGAAATACAGGTTTATTCCTAGCTCAGGGGTAGTGGATCACCACCTTAAATGCTTTCTTTGTTTTAATGAAATATCTTGTCAAATTAAAAGTAAATACATTTTGAAACTTCTTAGTTCACGATATAACTTAAACATTTTATAATAAAATATTTGTATTGGTTAAAGCGCTTTTTTGGTGAAATTGTATTAACCTCATAATGTTTACCTCTGTATTATAGTTTTCCATAAGCATCCTTAGAGTATTTAAGAAAATTGTAAAACTTATATTTTGGAGAAATAAATAAATAAATAAAAATAAATAAATAAATAAAATTGCCCTCAAAAAGTGATTGTGTCTGTACCATGATAAACCGAACTCCCATGAACTTCCTGAGTATATTTGTCAACATAAACTAAAATGAGATAATGATTAATGATTATAATAAATAAAGGAAGGACTAATATGTTCGACGCGGTAGGTACTTACATTGCTGTTTTTATGTTTTTCAGTTCCGCGCCATAATAATCAGCATTATTCTTATAGTAAAGTGCAACCATAAAAGCATCTACCTTAGGTAGGTTGCTATTATCAGCTCGCACAAAATTTGATTCCATTCTGCGATTTGAAATACTTAATTATTTATTTCCTTAGTATGTTTAGTTATAAAGTTAACCAGAAAATTACTGTTTAAATAGCTAAAAGATAAAATAAAACGCCCGCCAAACAAAACACTCAGAAAAATCAGTACAATAAGCTGTTGTTTTCCCGCAAATTTTCGAGTGTGACGTCACCAGAGTTGCAACCAATCACAGGGCGTTCCTGTCACAGGTAAAATATCAAAAATTATAACATTATTAAACTCTTATTTTGCTGAAAAATATACATATATTTGATTAAAATAAAGTGAAATATGCTTATTTACGTTGTTATTAGTGAGATTTACCATAATTTCAGGTATATTTTCATTGTTGTCAAATAGCCTATTATGAACGAATACCATAGAAAAAAATGTAACTCGCTGAGTCTGGTCCGACTCCCACTTGCCCGACTTTTTTTGTTCAGGAGGCAGAAAGACGATTGGAAATCCTCGAGTTCATCGCGGGGCAGCTTAGTTCGGGCGCGCTGCCGCTCGATCAAGAACTGATCAAAAACATGCAAGACTTCGTGGCGAGCATCGACGGCGAGCGATCCGACCGCGCGTGGCTCGCGATCCTCATGCGCGTGCGCGTGCAGCGCGACCAGCTGCTGGCGCAGTACCGCGACGCCGTGCTGCGGCCGAGGGTGCTGTGGCGCGTGGACGCGTTCCTCGACCGACACGACGAAGCGCTCAGGGAGTTCTTCCAGATACAGAACCCTTCCGACGAAGACGTCGACGAGTTCTTCGAATATTTAAGATCGAAAATAGAAGTGGACGCCGAAATGAGAAAACGGCTAAAAACGTACCTTCCTGCGCTTGTGGAACTACGACCGCGATCGGCCGCAGCTCTGTTGAGCGATGAAAGTGGCGATACGGTCTCTACCATTCTAGATTCGTTGAGTGTAAGGAGTAAAATAGAGTTCGGCGAGTGTCTGCTGGACGCGGGGCGCCTGCGCGGCGACGCGGCCGCGCTGTACCTGCGCGCCCTCTGCGCGCACCGGCCCGCGGCCGTCAAGGACTTTCTTATTGAGAACGCGGGGATCGTGCGACCGGAGGACGCGCTCGCCGTCGTGCAGGAGCTGGGCCCCGAGGACGCGGAGGCGGTCTGCTTGGAGGCGACCGGCGACCACCTGCGCGCCCTCGACGCGCTGCTGCGCGCCGCGCCGGCCGACGCCGCCGTGCAGGAGGCCAGCGCCCTGTGCGCGCGCGTGGGCCCCACCGTGCCCAGCGGCGTGGCGGCGGACATGTGGGCGCGGCTGCTGCGCGCGGCGGGCGCGGTGCCGCCGCCGCTGCTGTTCGAAGCGATGGCCTACTTGCCGCTCGAGGAGCTGGTGGTGAGCACGTGCCAGTCGCCGCGCGTGGCGGCCGCGGTGCTGGCGGGCGGCGCGGCGCGGCTGGGCGTGTGGCGCTGCGCGGCGCGCATCGTGCACCGCGAGGCGCACGAGGCGCTGGCGCGTGCGCTGGCGGCGGCGCGGCGCGGCGCGGCGGCGCGCGGCGACTGCCGGCGCTGCGCGCGGCCGCTGGCGAGCCGCGGCGGCGCGCGCACGTTGCACTGCGCGCGCGCCGTGCACGCGGACTGCGAGCCCGAGGCGCAGTGCCCGTGCGGGCGGCGCGTGCCGAGCGCGACGCTGCCTCTGGCGCCGTGGCCGCGCCGCCGCGCGTCGCCCGCGCTTGACGCAGACTTGCTGCTGGTTGCGCCGCCCCGTCCCGATCTTGAAGGTGTCGTTTGATGAATGTGATTATTCTAGGTGCCCTATACAAAAGAAAAATTGTATGATTAATACGTATTTATTTGCCTATGTATAAGTATTAAAATGTTACATCTTTGTAAGATTTTTTTTAGTACATTAGACTGCATACCTTTTACGTCTGTAATTGCATCGAAGTTGGTAATGGGTTGGCGCATTGCATCACGCATCATCACAGTACCACTTCAAAAAATGATTTACAAAATTCCAATGATTTAAATAAAGGTTACAATGAACGACCGCTTATCATCGTATCATTTTATTGAAATGGTTTAATTTTTTGAGATAAATCTTTGGTTTGTATAATTATCTGTTGTAGGACCTGTGTGTGTATCTGATCTGTGTAGGACCTATACCTGCAAAACTGCAAATACAGGTAAACATTTTTTAACTATTGCGGCTGGTTCTGATGATGTCATAATTGATGATGACTGATTGATAACAGAAGTTGTGTTTGGAAAATAAAAAACTCATTTACATAAACTATTTATTTTTACCCATATAGTAGTTATTATAGAAAGAAAAAATATAGGTAGGTAAAACACCCTCCTGATGGTCTGCGGGACGCGGGGCGGGTGATGCGATTGGCTATAACGATACGTCAGCGCTGCCGGCGGACAGCGACAGACTAGCTGATTGGTTGAGCGGCTCCCGCCCCGCGTCTCGCAGACCATCAGGAGGGTCAAATTTATAGCGGTTCACCTATAAAAAGATACGATAGCAATTATAACATTAAAGATAAAAGCGACATTTAAATGATAAAACAACAGTTTTAGACAAATGAAATGGTTTGGTTTATGCAGTATAGTGGCATATCTGTAAATAATATACAAACAAACATTCGCTGCCCATTTCAGGGCTCGCTTCCAAATCAACAGACTTCAACTCTCATCAAACTGCTGTTGAATACATCCTTTCGGCTTTCCAATTAAAAATTTAAGACTTATATGGTTTTTTCATCGATACCATTATCAGAACTGGACCACAAGGGACGTCAGCTTTCTAATAAAAAAAAGAATCATCAGAAAATCGATTCACCCAATCAAAAGTTATGAGGTAACAAACATAAAAAAGTCGAATTGAGAACCTCCTCCTTTTTTGAACTTTGAAGTCTAAAGTTGATTTGCTTGGAAGCTTAGACTTATTAATAACGGTCTATACAGGTGTTCTTGAGAAAAAAGGCTGACAGGCGTGATCGTAATAGGGTACTTTTCTCGCTTCAAATACCGATCTATGGCCTGCGAAAGTTGGGCGTTGCCTATGCTGAAAAACCCCTTCACTACAATAAGAACCATATTCTACTCAAGTTGCATCATGTCACTTTAATTTATTATAATCTATTCTAAGACGTGCATAATAATTATTCTATCTTGTCTGTATTTATACATGTGAATAAACCGAATGCAAAGAAACAAGAATAATGACTCCATTTTCTTTTACTTTAATTTAGTATCATACGAGATAAATATGTAGGTACTTTTTAGTAAAGATGGACCGAGTACTCGGGACTACGCGTATTCGATCGTTTTTAATACTCTGTACTCGGTGATTTAAATCGCAAGATGGGCCCTACGCCTACATTACGCTAATCAAAAACGTCCACAAACATGTTAAGTGAGTACTCTCAATATACTGTAGTTTCACTTGTGACAGAGAGAGTTACAACGTGTCGCACACAAGACATAAACGTGGACGTTTTTGGAGGATTATTGCTCATCTAGCGATTTAAATCTTTGGCCCGAGTATTTGATTAGGTTAGAGACATGAAAACAATCCCAACATCACCTCCAAAAATACTGCTAAGATTCAAGAGCACTAACCCTTTACCGTCAGAAAGTTAACAGATTGTATGTAGTGTGTAAAATAACTATACCTAATACTAAAAATCATGTCACTTGGTCAAACAGTATATGTTTTTAGCTGAGGTTTTTAGTCTTCATAATATTAAAGGAAAATTAAGATGTGATTACTATGTGTTTTGTAAATTTTTCTTTTGTTTGCATTCAAATCAGAGATGCACAAACTCTGGCTACACACAGAGTCTGCGATGGGACTTTGGGGGATCTTCATTAATAACTGAACGGTGTTATTCGGTTTATCAAAGGTAAAACAGAGTAATATTCGGTACTCGGTTACTCGGTCAATCTAGTAATCGACTCATCTCTACTTTTTAGTAAATGCATATACTTTCAACCTTTGGTTATAATGACCAAGCGCAATAGCCCCTTCATTACACTTACAGTTAAATCCATGCACCCGCACTACATGCCAATCTTAAACATTACGACACCTATTTAAATACTATGTATATTTCCAATTATATATTTATTATCATCCAGGTTTTTTTATTTCAAATTATATCATAAAATATGAAATGTATTTTACATTGCACTCTATTTTATTTTAATTCTGAACTTAATACGAGGCATCTCTCTACAGCACATAAAAATGTTTTTCAATGTAAGTAGTCCTTCGAAATTAAATTATAATAGAACTTCTTAAACATTCATAATTTGTCTAAATAAAAAAGCGAATAAAAAGGATTTCATAGAGTTAATCACTAATTTAACTAACTATCCCAAAAAAAACATGTCGCGCTTGACAACCCTAAAAACACTGATGATATTGTTTTCAATAAGGAAGAGCTTTATTACTAGAATAAATTGTAATGATATTTATAAATAATAAACATTTGCATTTCTTTACATCTATTGTACTCAGACAAGACTTAATAATATCCGTTCCATAAAAGTTGTTATTAATATGCAACTACACAAAATAAAAAATATAACTATCGTATATAAGTAATGTTTATTTTTAATCCGTATTTGAGAGAACATCCAGCTTAAAAACATTATGATAACATACGAACACACGAAAACGAGAACATACAGCACACCGCAAGTGAAGTGATACCGCAACTACGCCGCACGTTATGCACTAGCTCTACGCGTTGGCCGAGGCGAGGCGAGTGTCTGAGTGTGGGTGAGAGGTCCCTCACTCGCACTCGCAGCCACTCGCCTCGCCTCGGCCAACGTGTAGAGCAAGAGTAACAGAATCCAAGCTAAGGACAACACCGTCGAGTGAACAAGATTGTACTCTTTCACACAGGTATAACACATTTCATGCAATCCAGATTCTAGATCCAGAGCAGCGTTGCCAGACGTCCCGATTCTTACGTCAAAATTAAATGTCCACTTGTATACATACGTTTTTTTTCTATATCCGGCTTTCGACGAAAGAATCCCGATTTTTTCTTTCACTCAAAAAGTTTTTAAATCCCGACTTAGCAAAAAAATATCTGGCAACGCCGATCTATAGCATCTCTCGCGCGTTTGTATTTTCATAATTTTATTAGAAAGAGGTGTTTATAATATTAATACTTTTACTTTTATTATTACTTTTGTGCGGAACACAGGCTGTAAGTGACCACACCGGAAATCACTAAATCCGAATGAAAGATACAGTATAATTTCCTACAATATTATGGTTTTCAATAGTGAGAAAACTTGATCCCACCTTTGATCTTTCTCCTTTACTTTTTGCATTACCTACAGGTTATTGTAATATTAGAAAAAAGTTTTGCTGTGTTGAGTCAGATAGTAATAAATAATAACTAGTAGGGTGCGTGGGGGCGCGGGCCACATGTGGCCCGCGTGCTGTCTTGCCGCCTATAAAAAATCCCTTCAAAATTCCCAATACATTTTCTATGGTAAAAAAAAATTCCGCCATATTGGATTTTTTTTTTCAATCCATCAAATAGACCTTTCGGTCCTGATCAGTTCTTGTCAAGAAACCGTTCTTCCATCTTTTATACTTTCCGAGAAATCGACAAAATTCGTATGGCGGCCATTTTGAATCCGCGCATTTTGAATTTTCAGCTAACTGCCAATTGGATGACATTTTAAATGACATTTGGTCGAGCACCCCCCACCTATCTCCATACCCTTGGCTGTGCTCTTCATCCGTCTCCGAAATCCTCAATCATCAGCTCTCTCCATATTTTTGTTCTTAATGATTTTTTTCCCTTTTTACGAAATGATTTGTAAAAAAAAATTTTTTCATACAAAATTGTTCAGGAGAGGTGATCAATCAGTGACCAATCAGCACAAGCAGCTATATATATATTAATTACTTTACACAGTATTCAGGTAGAAAAAATTACACTCCTTTTTTTGGGGCAGTCGTGTAAGTAAAAAAATTGAATATTCATGAAGATCCTGGCAAAAAATTACACTAGTGTGGAAGCTAGAATCATGCACTGAATGTGTGGAAGGAATTTTCGGTAATTTGTCAGTTACATCGTTTATATAGTACAATCCTGTTCAATAATAACATGTTTGATTGGACGCCTGCGGCTGACGTGCGGGGTGTTGCGAAATCAGTCGATGCGTGTTGCGCGGTGCTGTCGGCGAAGTATAACACACGACGCGTGCGGCTCGTGCCGGGTGTCGAGTGTGTCTACTTTTATTCTGCATTGTCGTATCGTACTCTGAAAAGAAGCAATACATTCGGTTTCAGGGGGATGGTTACCATCCGGGCCTGAAAAATCAAATTTTATTTAGTTTTTTGCTAATAGCGGGTAATTGTACATCATAGGCTTATATCAATGAGTTTTGCAGGCACATTTATGCATCTACATGTTTTTATTAAGAACTCTACTCAACAATACTCATTTCCTTCATATTTGTTCCTGATAGCTCGAAATCTGGCAAACTGCAAAAAATTATCTTTCGAGAACCAATTTGAGGTATGAAGGTATTTTCGAACAAATTTTCTATTAAAAACATGTCTAGTAGATGCATACATATTGTGCCCGCAAAATTCATAGCCAAAAACCTACAATGTGTAGTTACTCTAATATTTGCGAAAAACTAAATAAAATTTGAACCCTTATGGTGAGACTTTCTCCGTCCGTCCGTCCGTCCATCTGTCACACTCGATTATTTCAGTAACTATTAAAGCTATCGACCTGAAATTTGGAATAGTTTAGGTAATTGCGGCGCGACGTTTTTGCAATCATAAAAAATTGAAAATCTTTTTTATTTTTATTTAAAAAGGGGGAAAACCGGGTCAAAATTTCAAAATGAGATAACAATATTGAGTAGGGTATCATATGAAAGGGAGTTAATTGTGTATTCTTATGCCTGAACCGATGAAAAAACCGATTTTTATTTATTTTTATGCCTGATAGTTTTCGATTTATTGGGCAAACTGTCGAAAAACATACCGTCCCACCCCTTATCTCCGAAGTTTACCAATCGATTATGATCAATAGAAGTAAACGTATATTTACAGGAAAAATAAAATCAACTCTCTAACTATTATACTTTTTTTGATAATAACAATAAACTGGCAAAAACAAAGTTATGTTTGCGGTTTGCCAACAAAAGTACCGACATGTAAATTATACTTGTAAATTCATGAACCAAAGTGATTCTTTTAATGTTTAACTTCTTTTATGGTATGGAACCCTCGGTGCGCGAGTCCAACTCGCATTTGGCCATTTTTTTTTATTTATGCCAACAGTTTTATAAAAAGTTTCTCACCGCTGACGCTGTCCTCTGCGCTTGCTGAGCCGGCGGCCGGAGGAGGGGTCCTGCAGAGTGAAGCGACTCGTAGTCTCTGGAGCCACGCGGAGGCTTCGCGACTCCGTGGAGCGCGCGTGGTTCACCTGCAAGTACGAGAGTGCTATCAGTACTAATCGCAGCTTTTAACCAATACTTTGCAGATGTAATCAACGTGTTAAGATGGACTAAAATAATCCACAACCAAAAGAGAGTATATTTTATATACCTTTTTTTGCGGCCTTAATTAAGTATTAACAACTATGTATATCAATTCCAATATCAATTTCATATTATAAGAAATTATATAAATTATATATTTATTATCTATAGTAACCATTTAACAAGCTATTTTTAGCTTATTTTGGGATTAGATTGCTATGTGTAAAGTCCTATTTAAAAGTAATTTATTTATTCAGAATTTATCAAGCACCACTGTAGCATGATTAGTTAATGTATTCTTAATTGATATTGATAAATAATAAATAAAGCATTACTGATGGAGGACTGATTAATTTGTTTTGCTGATGAGGAGATGTTGACTTCACAATGCGAAATCGTAGAGTCTCTACGATTTCACATTGTGAAGTCAACATCTCCTGAGGATGTCCCGGTGTCGGGACGAAACGTGCGTCGAAGAAAGTGATAGAAAATTGTGTGTGATGTTTCATGTGGATGGTGTTCCTGCATATTGCACCATACAGAATCCTTTCAAGTAGCGGATAACAGCAAAACAAATTAATCAGTCCTGCTAATTATGGATTTCCGCAAAATAACGCCTGCTTCCATTCAACATTACTGATGGCTTTACAAATTGAGCGTAAAAAATAACAGGTTACCTTATCCATGAATCGTTTGATTAATTCTGGACAGTTCAAATTGCTCTCTGGTTCCCAAGAATCAAATTTGTTGGACCATCCTTTCCAGTGGATGAGGAAGGACCTTTCACCATTCTTCTTGTGGTGAACTTCCAGGATACGCTCCACCTAAAGCCATATGGATTATTCAGAAGAACCTTCACATTTTGTGTGTAAAAATATGGAAAAAGAAGACAGTTTCACCAGAATAAAATCTAGTATAATATACCTAGTACCCCTAGTAATGAAAGTTTTTGGTTTTTTGTAAATAATAGTAGTTTATGAAACGGATGCATAATGGGGGTTATTAAAACAATGAGTGTGAGTTTTTTAATAGTATCACACGAGTGTTTTAATACCCAATTATGTAGTTTCATGGTTGTTCAATCCATGAAGATGTGCCCCACTCCATCACAATGGAGTGAGTCACACTACCTTTTAAATATACTCGTATGTATACAATATGCTCACTCTTGTTACAAGACATATCTCACCTCATATTCTGCATTCTCATCCGTATTCTTCTCATCCCACACTGTTTTGGGCTTCTTAGCTGGAGACTTGATCACTTTCTTGCTCCCTTTTCTCTTTCGCCCCCTTTTAGATGGTGTGTCTTTAGAATTTTCTTTCTATATCAAATAAAATAATAAATAAATTATTGCTTTATTATAGAGAAGAATTTAGTGCTTGGCTCATATTATGCGGGTGGTAGTAGGCTTCCCTGTACAGTCGTACTTAATTAAAATTGCATTAGATTTAAAAAAAACAGGCCGGTCCAACAATACAGACTCACATACCCAGTGTCCTATACTACAAAAGAAGTAAAATATCACAAACTACTAGATTTCTCTATTTTAAATAAAAAATAATTCAATGACAGATAGACTGCGGGACGGATGAAGCACAGGACAAGGGTTCCATTTTTATCATTTTGGTATGGAACCCTGAAAAACTCTTATGGTGCAACTGTGTTCAACTGTTTAGCAAGAGCATTTCACCTACCTCCTCATTGTACTTGCTGATCAATTCAGGGCAGGAGAGAGTGTCCTGGGGCTCCCACGTGTCCTGGCTAGCAGCGTATCCCTTCCAGCGAATCAAATAGTGCAGCTTGCCTTTGATTCTCTTTGAGTCTATTATTTTTTCCACCTGAAATATCACCATTGTAAGAAACTGTTCACACTAGGGATTAAACACACTAAATAAGACCTAAAATAGTTTTTTATTTTAACACTATACAATTTAGTACTTGACTGCAATATCACCTGATCGTAAATGATGATGTAGCCGAAAATGTTAACATACTAACTTGGAAGGTGTGAGTAAAATCACCCCAACGGTTTCTACACAACATCATACCGGAACACTTCATTGCTTGGCGGTACACCTTTGCTGGTAGGGTGGTAACTAGCTGCAGCCGAAGCCTCCCACCAGACCAGACCTGAGACTATTTAGGAATTACAAAATTCCAAAATCGAACCAGCAACCTCCCACTCGAATCCGAGCGTGCGTCCCCTGTGCCAGGGAGGTTATCAAATTGTGCTGAATTTATGTTTTACATACAATATTTCTTTTATTTTTAACAAGCTATGGAAAGTTTAAGATGTTATTTTGAATATATGTATACGATTGAAAAAGTACTGTATGTGAATGAATTTATTCATGACTGCCCGTAAGATTTACAGAAAATCATGAAAAAAATATGCTAAGTTGCACCACTTGTTCATTCAAACAGTTAACTTTGTGATAAATTTTTATATTGGCTCAATTCATGATTTGAACCAATAAGGTTAGAGACAAAATGGAGTCAACCAATCACAGAGCATTAACGTTGCCACACACTTGCTTTAAATTGTACATGTAAAGTGAGTGCATATATCATTCCAAGATCCAGGACTGCGTAGGTACTTGTATGTTCATAATTCTCTTCTAAACAAAAAATACTACAACTACTATATTACCTCATACTCCTCGTTTTCCTCATCACTGTCATCCTTTTTGGTACTGCTCCTACCAGACTTCCTTTTTTTGGAGGCTTTGCTCACAGAAACTTCATCATCTTCTTCGTCATCATCATCTTTTTTGTTACTGTTCCTATCGGATTTTCTTTTCTTGGAACCCTTGCTTTTTTTGCTTTTACCCTTCTTGCGCGGTTCGACGTAGTCATCAGTGTCATCGTCCTCTGCTTCGCCAGCGCTCTTCTCTTCAATGTCTGGAGTCTCGTAGTTCCGCTCCTCCGGTTGATCGCCGTCGGCTTCGTGACGCTCTTCGTTGGCCACGGATCCAGACCCATTGGTGGACGAGACGACATCGTCGTCCGCGCGAGTTTTAGAAATTTTACGCATCCTAAATTTCGGATAGTAAACAATAATGGAAGATTAATATAACTGTATAACCCGAAACACTTCCCTGAAACACTTCAACTTTGGTAAATGGTGGAATGCCCCACAAGAAGGAGGGAAAACGCAGTGCTCCAATTTTGATAGACGCGTCAGTTTGAATTGTATAGGTACTTACTCTTTGGTCGCGTCGCGTCGCTCATCTTTAGTGATGTCCATACTATCGATAAATATGAAAATCAATAATTTTAAATGACTATTTACTTAACTCTGTGAAAACTACCAATACTGTATTTTACAACAACATTCCTATTACCTATTTATGTTCTAGGGATAAAGCTTAAGTTTAGAATACCTAATGACCTAATATTATTTCTTCTAAGCTTTGTGCGTCTCTTCTTACCTTGATCTGAGTTTATCCTCCTCAGATTATCGAATCCTCTAGGCTATAATTTATCTATGATGAAGTGACACTGACAAGTGACAACTCAGACGTGTGACATTTTATGTGATTTTATGGATTTAAATCATTTTAACCTTTTTTTTAGTTTCTCTTTCTTTATTTTAAATAAATTATTTAAAAGAGATAAGAACGCAAAAACTTATGAGAGAAACAAATCATGTCAAGCAGGGGAAATTATAGAAGCACCCGAATGAATTACAAATTCGAAAATGAACCTTCAGACCCCAAAGGAACGAAACCTATACGGGAAGCATCATCAATATTAGAAGTTTTCGTTTTAATGATTGTGCATATTTGTAAAAAGGTGCTCTTCTTTGACACAAATTTAAAAATAGCTGTGTATTTAGGCGCCCTTTTTTTACTTTCCCTCATAGCAGATGTTCTTACGTTTCCCAAAACTTATTTTTCACGAAGTGATAATGTATTCAACCAATACTTTGTTAAAATTGGATGGTTTTGGACACTATTTTTAACAGTGCCTTATGTGTCTTTGACGTCTTACACCACTTGCTGTGGCAAAAGGAAGCTTATTCTCACAGCCCATTTATTGCGACTATTGATTGCCACTGGGTTTTGGTATATATGGGTTACATTATTCAATTTGATTGAAATAAATTACGGCAGATGCAATTCAAGATCATACACTGATAAAGTTTCTTGTCTCAAGGAAGGTCACTTCTGGAATGGTTTTGACATATCCGGTCACTGCTTTATATTGATTTACTCCAGTTTAGTTTTGATTGAAGAGGCGAGAGCTATCAATGGGTGGGAGAGAATCAAGGACTACATCAGAGATGAAAAGTATACAAGAAGTTTAAATGATAGATCCCCAAGTAGTAATCCTCTCAAGAATATCAGTAAAGAGGAGTTGGATATACTGAAATTATCTTATGAAAAATTCACACCGTACGTGAGGGCTTTCTTGATAGCTATGACACTGCTTCAGCTACTGTGGGATGTCATGCTGGTGTCTACCATATTGTATTATCACATCATGGTGGAGAAGTTCATAAGTGGCATCATAGCAATTCTGACTTGGTTTGTTACATACAGAGTTTGGTATACAATACCTAACATTCTGCCGAATATGCCAGGACAAGGAATATTCAAATATAATGTAGAAAAAGCAAGTTCCACTAATATACCACTAAGAAAAAGATCTGTTATTAGTGAAGGCAAACACTTCATGGGAATGCCGATAAATAAAGGAGCAGATTCTACAGGGTCTACGGAAAATTTAAAATAGGGGATGGATATATTTTTGGGGTAATATAAGCTTTATCTAAGAGTGACAATTATTGTTTGGTGTTTTAAATGTAAGCATTATTTTGTAGTACATAACTCCAAATGAACATAAATTATTTATTTTTGTTTCAATTTAAAATTTTAAGCTTCAAAATCTGTTAAAACTGTTACTTTATTTAACTAATAATGTTTATTTTGTTGATATGTACCAGTCATGCCCAAAACAGTACAATTACATGTACAGAGTCCAAGTAATACTAAAGTTAGTTTGAGTTTCAATTGGCATATTATATTTTTAAATTGGGCAGTTTGGTTTTATCAGTTATTTAATACAACTAGTTATTTAACATTTTTGGTGGTTTGTTAAACTTTTTAGAATAGTGATTTTTTTATAGACAAATTACTCATTTTGATTACTGTTCTGTATCACAATATTGCTCATTTTTGTGGTTAATAAAAAGTTTACCAAGTAAACAGTTTATTATAATTTTGTTATAATACATTTTTTTTATTTAAAACAGTTTATTATAATACAAATTTTTAAATATTAATAATAATAGTTTACACTTTTGTTCAGGTTACTGTGATAGACAAAAAAGTGAAAATGCATAGAGATAAGATGTAGGTAGTACCTAAATTAAAAAAAATACTCTCAATGAGTATGAAACCCAATTTGATTCTAAGTTTATAATTATAAAACAAAAAATATGAGCTGCTGAAGAGGTTTACTGAAGAATTATTTAGATTATCATGATCTATGGACACACATGTTATGATTTTTACTGAGATAAAAAAACTCGTCAAAAAAGTGTAATCAATCACATTCAGTGACAATCTTTGTCTGCTAGTCACATTCAAGTGCATTTTGAAATACATCATCAAGAATTATTCAAGACACTAAAGTGCCCCTATGAACACACAAAAATATAAAATGTATTGTAACAATTACATATTACTAAAGAAACAGAAGTAAAAAAAAATATGCGCAACTTTTAAATGAGATATATTTTAAGACCTTGCAATATAATGTACACTACTTACACTAAACAATAAAACACAATAGTCAATAATTTCTTAAATCTAATAATGGGCCTGCCATACTGGATTTTAGTAATTTAATTATGTATCTTGTTGATGATGTTACAGAAAAATTTCGAGACAAGTATACTTACTTTTGCTTACATCTGATATATTAGTATTATAAGTACTGTTTGGACATTTTTAAGAATCAGTCATTATCTTTTTTACTTAATGCAGTGAAAAAGATAACTTATGCATAAGGCCACAAGGTATACATGATGTGTTTCATAAGATAACACACAAAATAAATAGTGTTGGATTATTCGCTACCTGTCATAAAGATACAGTGTTCAAAAATTGTTCAAAATGACAGTTATATATTTCTTTTTATACATCTCAAAGTAGGTATTAGAAAAAGTAAATATAATTTCAAAAATTAGCATCTTGAAAATATTTTGAAAGGATTTGTAGAATATATATCCACATCCAGATTCATTTATTACCCAAATTTATATTTATTTTATTTGGAAATAAGGCCGCTCAACTCTGGGATACAATAGCGTATGAACTATGAAGTTTCATAATTTCATATTATTTACTTTAACTTTGAAATTTAAATCCCTTGATTTAATTTACCGAAAAATTGTTTCCGATTTTATTATTCAAGTGATGTTAGGCCACTATTCCATTCCAACTATTCCAAATTTCATGTCAGTATCTTTACTATGAAATAGTTGAACTGTGACAGATAGAACAGGGTTCCATTTTTACAATTTTGCATTTTTACAATTTTGTACAGAACTCTAAAGATTAACAATACAAACATAAAATACAATTATTAATACTGTTAGTTAAAGATATAAATAATACTGAATATTTCATATTTTAAACATTTTAGGAAGAAATTTTAAATCGCAACTGAAGACATCTTGTATATTGCTTTTTCCAAAATCTATAATTAAAGACAAAACATTAATGAAAAAGTATAAAAAAAGATGTCTAAAACAACAGCTGAGTGTTATTCTCAAAATTTAATTTGGTCAGTAGTTACTAAAACATTGATGGATACTTTTATAGTAATTTTTATATACGGGAATTGATTAATTAAGGAGTTCCTTCTCTAGTAAATGAATTTTTTGAAAACATATGCTAGGGCTAAAACTACAGCCACAGACACAACACCGGCTGCCCCCACATAGGCAGGAGGTTGTGTTGCAATTATCATTTTAATATGGACGGGTAAGTTTGGTATGGTTTTCTTAAAGGATTCACGTTGTCTTACACGATCAAAATAATGTTCTATGTTGGGGCGTTTCCCTCCTATCCAGAATCTTTCTTCCAATCCCAGTTCCCATAATCGTTGAAGAAGGACTGCCAAATTAATGTCAGCTATGCTGAATTTTTCGCAACAAAGCCATTGATCTGAAAATTATAAAAAAATTATATCAGAAGTATTCACATCTACATGTAGACAGTGCTGCCTCCACACATAATATAATGTAACATAGTGCTCATTATTTTTATTATTGGCTCAATTTACTGAAACTTGGGTGAATACTTTCATGAATTGTCAAAGTCAAAATATCTTTATTTCACATAGGCCTAAAGTACAGGCTCTTGTAAAACATCAATATGATATATTTTGTGGCACATATATGGTGATAACTACAATAGTTCAATATGGAATGTATTGTGTGTGTTATAGTCAGGCTAGTAGTTATACCTTCATTTTGCTGTTTGAGCTGCTCTTCCACATGACTCAACACTTCATCCACAATGTTCAAGACCTTCAAGTATTCCTCCTCGCTGGTCAGTATTTCATGCTTTCGATCCTGGATTTCTGCTTTATACAACAGTACGTCTTTGGCTTTAGGATTTTCTTCTGCTAACTTTCGTAAATTTTTTGAGTTACTTATATCACCACCTAAAATAATGAATATATAATTAATTCTGATTTTCTTACTGGTTCTTTTCAGTTATAGTTTCAGTTAGTTTATAGACATAAATTATGACATTTCATAAGAGCCATATTGCAAAAATAAAAATTTTTAATTCTGCAAAATAAGAAGTACTTAATAAATAAAAATATAAGTTAAAGAACTTACTTTTAAGTACCTCTCTAACAGGCAAGATGAATGGTAGCTTAGGAGTACCGCCTAAGTGTGGATGGAAAAAAGACCCTACAGTTATGAGACCAGCTGGGAGTGCTTCCATAAGATCTCTGAATTTATTTATGTTCGACAGAACCTTATCATCTTGAGATACTTCAAGCAGCGGTGTTGTTTCTAAAAAACAAATCATTCATAACACACCAATTCATTTGCATTGAAAAAAATAATTAAAATAAATACCTTGATCTAAGTAGAGTTCCAAATAATCTAAGATTCTTGTAGAATCTGGTATTATCGAATTGTTTACTTTAAGAACTGGAATTTCTCCGCGTGGATTTATCTCAAGAAACCATGGAGAATACTGTTCACCCTTCGTAATGTCTATAACTAATGGTTCGAAGTCGATATTTTTCTCATATAGTGCCATTAGAACCTGTAAAGTGTAATTTTAAAATTATTTCAAAATACTTCACTGCAAACATATCGTTTATTATGTTACTATAATTATTATAATAAATTATTTAATTTATCTTCTAAGAAAAGCTATAATCATAATATTTAAATGTTACCTTTTGAGAATAGAAACTGTAATAATTGCAGTATAAAAAAATGTTTGTTTTATATCCATTACTGATTGGATCTTTATTTATTTTGGATGTGGATATACTTTGTAATTTATCCAAATACTTCTGAACATAATGCATTATTATACTAGCCGATTTACAATCACAAAAAAGTTACTTGTTATATAAACTTTTTGAAATTCACTAAACTTTGGATAGTACAGTATTTTTCAAATACGTTTCCACTTTCCAATTCAATATCAACAAGGTTACCAACATACAACTTTGAAAATCAGGTGATTATAAAGATCAAAGACTTTAAAAGTTCATAGAGTTTTAGGTCTAGAATAATCATTGAGAATAGTAGCTAGAATAAAATCTCTACTCTATGCTTAAACGTAATTATACTAGTGTCTGAGTTTCACCAATCACTAAAACGGTTGCGGGTTCGAATCCCGTTGGCAGCGAAAATTTTGATAACATTTATCCTAATCCTAATAATATTATAAAGGCGAAAGTTTGTGTGTGTGTATGTTTGTTACTCCTTCACGGCTCAACTACTGAACCGATTTAGCTGAAATTTGGAACATAGGTAGCTTATAACCCGGATTAAAACATAGGCTACTTTTTATCCCGGAAAAATCCGTAGTTCCCGTGGGATACTCAAAATACCAACTTTTCTAGAGCAATCTATAGCTACATCTATAGATAGATTGTTCAAGCGAACTTGCTTGAAAGCATGTTTAAAAGTTGGAATAGGGAACGATAACGCCAAAATGACGTTTCCCTTAGGATTCATGAAAAAGCGAATTTGACGCGGGCGGGGCCGTGGGCAAAAACTGAATCTATTAATACTGAATCTATAAATGTGAAAATGGCCACTATGTAGGTTCTGAACATAGCACTGTACGCTAACAATTGTGTTTTAGTTGAACAAGGGGATATGGGATAATAATGCTATAATGCTATAAATAATGCATAATGCTATAAATGTGAAAATGGGTAGGTACCTATATTATAGGTTCCGACATTACAACTGTTTCGCTATTAGCATTTTGTGTTTTAGTTGAGCAATGAGATACAGGTTAATAATATTAATAGCGGAAATGTACCCCACCGTCGTAGATTGCGACGACACCCGACCAACTCAGACCAACCTCTATAAATATGGCGCTTTCGTTCAGAATCGGACACACTTTTGCATTGCGAGCGGTCGCAGATGGTTGGTCTGGTGTCGACGTGATCTGCACTGGGTGAGCTGTATCTGTGTAATTGTGGATCTCTGTTCGTGTTGTTTGTGTTAATTGATTACTGTTTCTCTTTTAAAGCTAATTCTGTGTAATTTAAGAAGTGCTAATTAAAGTAGACGTGTTTGATGTTTTTTTTTTTTTAATCAAACCTACTTCTGATTGCTAAAATCAGAAGTGGGATTCGTAAACTACTAAAACCCACGTGCTGCCCGACAAACAGTGATCAGTTGACCCATAATGCCACGTTCACCCCGTTCACGTGAGAAAAGTGCTAGATCACGCAGTGCTAGGCGCGCTCGTAGCAGATCGCGCCGACGCCGACATAAGCCTCGATCGTGGTCTCGTCTCAATACTCGATCGCGATTACGTACACCATCGCACTCGCGGTCCCGCTTGCGCTCTCGCACGTGCTCGCGATTCTGGCCCTAAAGACATTTCTTTAAAACGTGCATTAGCTGCAATAACATCTAGACTCGATTTTATCGAACATAGCTAGTACATCGCGAACTCCATCGTTCAATCGAGAAAAAAACACTTCAATGTGAGGGTAGTAGCATTTTATCCGTTGCTGAGTAAGCACTTACAAACGCGATCGGTGCAATAAACGAAATAAAACCGGTAAATTATTACGTGTCCAATCTTCGAGACTACATAACTTTGATGTTTGGTGCGATAAGGATTGCGCGTCCTACCCGCAAAAGCAGCAAACAAAATTAGATGTTCACCAACTAGGTTTTGCTAATAATAATTTTGTAATGCCGAGTTGCAGACCGTGCGACTATGCGCCTGCGTGACATTGTTATCATTTGCTTTTTGTAGATTTTACAAGATCTATTTGGAAAAGAGTACCTATGTTGAAATTTTTCATGTTTTGAGGTCTACACCCTGTGTACGTCTTGGGTACGTTAGACGTGCTGATGGCGTGTTTTTTGTCTACGAAGATATTCCGACTCTAACGTAAATAATCGTTCAATAGTACAAGAGTTAGAGACTATTTCCACTAAAACGTGTGTTTTTGTTATGTTCTATGTACGACTAATTCTTTAGAAGACGGCGCCATTCGATTCGTGTTGCCTCGTGTGTGCCGAGTGTCTCGACGTGTACAGCTCGCTTCAGCGCGTGCTATACATGCTTCGACGTGTACGGCAAGCGTCTGCGAGTGGTATAACTGCCTGTTTACTGTCTGTGTCTCCCCGTGTGACAGTCGAAGTCGATGATTATGAGTGAGCGGACGGAGGTTCAGTGCAGTCCACCCATGCCGCTATGATGTGAAATAAAATGTAGAGGATTCTACGAAGGGGTACAGCTAAAAACACGTTGATCCAGATTGTTGAGTTTTTCACTTTTTGTTCTGACGTTTATTTTCATCAGTTGTGTAACGTGTAGTAGTCAGGATAAAGCATGGGATAAAGTTATTCCTTAGTCTGTGGTCAGGCTGGACGAGCGGTCCCCAGATAACCTGTGCGTGTTACTTTTGACTTTCTTTTGTTTACAGTTACCTAACTGTGTGCAAAGGCTGCGCATCTGTATGGCGCGAGAGGCTTTTTGGCTTGCGCACGTCTGGTGCGAGAGGCTTGTCTGCGCACGTCTGGTGCGAGAGGCTTGTCTGCGCGCCTCTGGTGCGAGAGGCTTCCGCCTGCGCGCCTCGGCGCGAGGAGTTCCGTCTGCGCGCCTCTGGTGCGAGAGGCTTCCGCCAGCGCCTTTGTGCGAGGCCTACTGCCTGCGCGCCTCTGGTGTGAGCGCTCCCGCCTGCGCGCCTCTGGTGCGAGAGGCATGTCTGCGCGCCTCCGGTGCGAGCGCTTCTGCCTGCGCGCCTCTGGTGCGAGCGCTTCTGCCTGCGTGCCTCTGGTGCGAGCGCTTCCGCCTGCTCGCCTCGGTGCGAGGGCTGCCGCCTGCGCGCCTCTGGTGCGAGGGCTCCCGCTTGCGCGCCTCTGGTGTGAGAGCGCTTCCGTCTGCGCGCCTCTGGTGCGAGAGCGCTTCCGCCTGCGCGCCTCTGGTGCGAAGGCTTCCGCCTGCGCGCCTCTGGTGCGAGCGCTTCCGCCTGCGCGCCTCTGATACGAGCGCTTCCGCCTGCGCGCCTCTGTTGCGAGAGGCTTCCGCCTGCGCGCCTCGGCGCGAGGTCTTCTGCCTGCGCGCCTCTGGTGCGAGGGCTTCTACCTGCGCGCCTCTGGTGCGAGGTCTTCTACCTGCGCGCCTCTGGTGCGAGGCCTACTGCCTGCGCGCCTCTGGTGCGAGGCCTACTGCCTGCGCGCCTCGGCGCGAGGGGTTCCGCCTGCGCGCCTGTGATGCGAGCGTTTCCACCTGCGCGCCTCTGATGCGAGCGCTTTTGCTTGCGCGCCTCTGGTGCGTGCGCTTCCGTCTGCGCGCCTCTGGTGCGAGGCCTACTGCCTGCGCGCCTCGGCGCGAGGGGTTCCGCCTGCGCGCCTGTGATGCGAGCGCTTTTGCTTACGCGCCTCTGGTGCGTGCGCTTCCGTCTGCGCGCCTCTGGTGCGAGGCCTACTGCCTGCGCGCCTCGGCGCGAGGGGTTCCGCCTGCGCGCCTGTGATGCGAGCGCTTTTGCTTGCGCGCCTCTGGTGCGTGCGCTTCCGTCTGCGCGCCTCTGGTGCGAGGCCTACTGCCTGCGCGCCTCGGCGCGAGGGGTTCCGCCTGCGCGCCTGTGATGCGAGCGCTTTTGCTTGCGCGCCTCTGGTGCGTGCGCTTCCGTCTGCGCGCCTCTGGTGCGAGGCCTACTGCCTGCGCGCCTCGGGGCGAGGGGTTCCGCCTGCGCGCCTGTGATGCGAGCGTTTCCGCCTGCGCGCCTCTGATGCGAGGCCTACTGCCTGCGCGCCTCTGGTGCGAGAGGCTTCCGCCTGCGCGCCTCTGGTGCGTGCGCTTCCGTCTGCGCGCCTCTGGTGCGAGCGCTTCCGCCTGCTCGCCTCGGTGCGAGGGCTTTCGCTTGCGCGCCTCTGGTGCGTGCGCTTCCGCCTGCGCGCCTCGGCGCGAGGAGTTCCGCCTGCGCGCCTCTGGTGCGAGGACTTCCGTCTGCGCGCCTTTGCTGCGGGTGGCTTCGGCCTGTGACGCACCCTTGGTGCGGGTGGCTTCGGCCTGTGACGCACCCCTGGTGCGGGTGGCTTCGGCCTGTGACGCACCCTTGGTGCGGGTGGCTTCGGCCTGTGACGCACCCCTGGTGCGGGTGGCTTCGGCCTGTGACGCACCCTTGGTGCGGGTGGCTTCGGCCTGTGTACGCACCTCTGGTGCGGGAGGGCTCCGGCCGGAGGGGGGAGGGTTACATGTCTTTCCCTTTCCTTCAGTTTCATGACGTCATTTCCTTTCTGAAGCAGGGCGCCTTGCAAAACTCCGTATATGTATACCTGTTGAGTGATGAGTGACGACGTATGTTTACGTGTTGAGAACGCATGAGTTCATGATTTAGGCAACCAATAGCTAAGTGTGCTATGTGTGTGAATTGTAAGAGGGCCTCGGATGAGTGATGGATGACAGAATAGGTTTTTGTTCTCTGTTCAATACTTTAACCATTGTGTCTCTTAACCAGATTCCGACAGTGATGACGATGATGCCAGCGCAGGTCCATCAGCTGCTCCTGACCCAGATGCTGACATTGACGAGGGTGCCAGTGCGAGTCTCCTGGCGCCTCCGGATCCTAGCGGTTGTGGACGCTCATGAGGGAAGCTGCCCAACGTGGGAGCGTTGCCGGGACGGCACGCACGCAGGAAGGCCGTAATAGCGGAAATGTACCCCACCGTCGTAGATTGCGACGACACCCGACCAACTCAGACCAACCTCTATAAATATGGCGCTTTCGTTCAGAATCGGACACACTTTTGCATTGCGAGCGGTCGCAGATGGTTGGTCTGGTGTCGACGTGATCTGCACTGGGTGAGCTGTATCTGTGTAATTGTGGATCTCTGTTCGTGTTGTTTGTGTTAATTGATTACTGTTTCTCTTTTAAAGCTAATTCTGTGTAATTTAAGAAGTGCTAATTAAAGTAGACGTGTTTGATGTTTTTTTTTTTTAATCAAACCTACTTCTGATTGCTAAAAATATTATAACTATGAAAACGGGTACCTATATGATATAGGTTCTGAACTAACATCTGTTTCGTTACTGACAATGTATGTTTTAGTTGAGCTATGGGATATGGTAAAGTAATTAGTAATGCTATAAATGTGGAAATGGGTATCTACCCATAAAGGTTCTGAAAGTAGAATTGTTTCGCTATTTATAATGTGTGTTTTGGTTAAGCAATGGGATCATCTTTACCCCTTTTTACGTCCCACTGCTGGGCACGGGTCTCCTCTCAGACTGAGAGGGGTTTGGCCATAGCCCACCACGCTGGCCAAGTGCGGGTTGGCGGGCTTCACACACCATCGAGAACATTTTTGTGAACTCGTTCCTTTATTCGTTCAATTCTAGACTTTGGCTGTGTCTTTTGGAGTCCATTCTACAAACATCATATTGATAGACTAGAAAAAGTGCAACGTAAATTTATTAAAACACTGACTTCCGTTCTAAATACTATAACAGCTCTTATGAAAATTCTTTAAAATACCATCGCATTTTAAGCCTTTATAACCGCCGTAAGCAATTTGATATCATATTTCTGTATAAAATTCTTAACGGTCTAATAGACTGTCCTGAGCTGCTGTCTAAGTTAAACCTTTCATGCCCAATTAAACTCCCTATTCGCCCCAACCGTAAAATAATTTTTTTTTTTGCCTCCCTTTCTAACAAAAAATTACACTCGCAACTGTTTTGTATCACGAGCAACTATGACATATAATAAAGAATTTTGTGATTTAGACCTGATGTGTAACTCATTAGCAAAAATCAAAATTGCATGTATTAAAAAGTACACCTAAGACAACGGTATTTAAGCCTAAGTTTATATTTAAACCGTCATTTGTTATTGTAATACTTGCTTCAGCTGTGGTTCATTGTAATCTGTTATTTTATAAGCGCTTTTTCGGCAGTATTTGGTCTATTAACTGTTTTATGTAACTTAAATATATATTGTTATTAATGACTGTTATTGCCAGAATAAATAAAATAAAATAAAATAAAAACTCTCAGGCATGCAGGTTTCCTCACGATGTTTTCCTTCACCGCTAAGCAAGTGATATTTAGTTTCCTAAACTGCACATAACTCGGAAAAGTCAGAGGTGCGTGCCCAGGATACGAACCCGCGACCTCCTTATGAGAGGCAGAGGTCAGAACCACTGAGCTATCACTGCTTAGCAATGGGATACTGGTTAATAATGCTTAAAAGGTGTTCCTGTATAGTTTCTGAAATTAGAACTGTTTCGCTATTAAAAATAGGTGTTTTAGTTGAGCAATAGAATATGTGATAGTAATTATGCTATAAATGCGATAATGAATACCTATAAGGTAAAGGTTCTGAAATTATTTCACTCCTAAGCGAACACGTTGATTTTATTTTCGTCTTTCTCACTCTTATGAATACGTTGGTGGGTTAGGTTAGGTTAGGTTAGTAGGCGGAAGAATATAACAGAAAAACGTTGTTTTACCTAATTACTTCAAAAACTAAGCCAGTTATTTAGATGTCGTTCTGAGCGTTTTTGGGAATTATTTTTTACCGATAAATAAAAAAAAAATTAAAATTATATCCATCGTAGTTTTCGATGGAAATTAGAAAAATGGAGATTTTGGAACAATTTTCGGGAGAACTTTTTGGCGAGAAATTTTTATCCAATCGTGTTTCTGAAGTTAGGTTAAATTATGCTGTTTTTTCCCAGAAAATCCAGGACTCCCACAGGATTTGTAAAACCCCGAAATTCACGCGGGCGAAGCCGCGGGCAAAAGCTAGTAATTTTTATTCTTAGTTATTTATTTAAAATTTATTACATTTCTTAGTTTCGTTTTATAATGTATTATTTATTATTTGAAAACCACATTTATAAAAATGAAATGTAAATAAATGTTGTCGTCATAGGAATAATTGGTCCTGTGTTCGTTTTATCATGGTAACATTAGAGGACTCTGCAGGGCCCTTTCTAATGGGGAGGCACGCTGCCGATTTATCCCGCTAGGTGTCCCATCGTCGCTGGTGCTGAACAGATGTCAAAATCCATACATATTTTTTCCGAAACTTGAATAATCTCATATAACTCAGTAAATTGCCTAAAATCTGTGCCTATCACTGTAATAGTAATGACGCACATTGTTTTCCTGCGAATGAGCAGCGAAGAAAAATATAGGTCATAGATAGGTCTAGCTTAACGCATAAAAAATAGAAACCATGGTTTTTCGCCTTTTTCAGTCAAAAATGCATTCCGAATTTCTTAATTCAGTTTTTTAAATAGCCACAGTCATCAAAGAATACATTATTGCGATTAATTACGATAAAGTTAAGACAAATTGTAACCTCAAAATTCACCTGTGTTTTTCGTCTATGTCCGACGATGTTCACAAATGTTCCTGACCACAGATGCAATGATCAATCTGTCAGGTACCAGCGGGGGTGGCGCCATCTGAGATTAGCTTTGCCCGTGCCTCCCCATTAGAAAGGGACGCAGTACCTGCAGAGTCCTCTCGCTCGGACTGGTTTATTCGCTATGGTGCGTGGTCTATAGAATATTGTACTATGTCTGTTTCCATGTTAGCTGAAGTGTTAATCTCAGAAGGGCTGGAATCCAGAGCCGTAAAGCCAGTTATTAAAAAAAAAATGAAGTGTTTGTACTAGTCTATGGTTATTTGTTTATGGTATTCTGGGAATGGAAGAAAATCCGAGCTTCTGCGGCCTGCGCTGTGCTGTGTGTATTTTGAAATTTAAATACATAGTTCATATAAATTTAATGATCAATCCATATAAATCCCTTCCGACTGATTGTCTACGTAATTTCGGTGTCGTGCAAGTTACTTTTATTAGGATATGATTATGTAAAATTGTAATTGGTTAGAAAACATCAAATTGAAAATGGAGGTTTCCAATAACACCGACGCCGTTAACCTCGGCGTCGGTGAAGTGGAGGCCGAAATTGGCGAGGAGCTGAAACAGCTAGAGGAAGTCAAAGATTATGACACCCGCAGCGAAGTGTCCAGTTCGTCTTCGAGTGATTCGAGCACTCCGAGCATGAGCTCCGTCAGCACTCAGAAGTCGAAAGATAGACGAACCAACAGAAAACGCACTAAATCCGAGAGCCAATCCCCCGTACAGACTAAAAGACGCCGTGTGACCAGCACTAACACCAAAATCAAGGCCTACGATTACATGACGAAACTAAATTATCTTTTTAGAGACACAAGATTCTTTTTGATCAAATCGAATAATGCAGAGAACATAACATTGTCAAAGGCTAAAGGCGTGTGGTCGACGCTGCCGCAAAACGAAGCGAACCTTAATCAAGCTTACAGGGAGTCTAGGAATGTTTTGTTGATATTTTCAGTAAAGGAAAGTGGCAAGTTTGCTGGCTTCGCAAGGCTCGGCAGTGAGTCTCGCCGAGATGTGCCTCCCGTATCGTGGGTTCTCCCACCTGGCCTCTCCGCTAAAGTTTTGGATGGAGTTTTTAAGGTAGATTGGATTTGCAGAAAAGAGTTATCCTTCAGTAGCACTCTACATCTTTACAATCCTTGGAATGAAGGAAAACCTGTAAAAATTGGCAGAGATGGTCAAGAAATTGAGCCAAAAGTCGCTGAAGAGTTGTGTAGGTTATTTCCTGAAGATGAGGGAATTGAAATGACACCAATATTGAGAAAATCTAAAGAGTCTTCTAAAAAATCATATTTGAAAAGTGGCGGGAGTTACAGAACTTACAGAGCACCCCTGTCCTCAAGAGGAAGCGGTTACAGGAACCGATTGAGTTCCTCTTCAAGGAGTCGAAGGAAGATCTTCCCATCCACTAGAAGTAGATTGAGCTCCACTTCATACAAGCGGAGGTCACCTTCGCCTTACATGCGCGACCGCTTGCCTTCGTGGTTCATGAGGCCTCGAGAGAGCTACAATAATACCGGATCAGCCGCAGCGGAAGCGTACGTGGCGGAGTACATGCGCTCCATGCATCACCAGCTACCCCCACTGCCCTATGTGCCTCCGCCGGGGTTCAGCGGGGCTCTGGCGTCTTACGAGGGGCTGCCTCCGCCGCCGCCGCCCCCACCGCCGCGCTACTACGAGCTCGCAGACTACCCTCGCTCGGTGCTGGTGTACGACAAGCGCTCGTACGAGCGCTCGGTGGACGAGTTCCTGTGGCGCACGTCGGAGCGCTCCCGTGCGCGCAGTCGCGACCGCGAGTCGCATCGCTCCTACCGCGATCGCCGCTAAAAGTGAAATTACCACCGATGTATTACTTATTTTATGATTGCTAATAAAAAATTGTGATTGAACTTTGAACTTTATTGAATCGTTAATTTTTCTAAGTGTTGTGATAAACGTTTTGATATGGGAACTTTCTATTAAATTATCTGGACAATTTAGAGATTAATTGTATTATACGTTCATAGACTATGTAATAAGTGAACCAGGCTTAAAGTGACGAGGTAACAAAAGGTGCTACCAAAACTATTAAAAGACTTATTAAAACAGTAATTAAAATTTTTGGTCAAAAAAAACAATTTCAACATTTTCGAGCTCCAAATTAGTCATTCTAAAAACAAAATATTCAAATTGCATAAGACTGATTTAGAAGACATAACACATATTCATTTTATATTTACAGAGGCTGTGCATATATTCTGTGATATATTTATTTATAAAGATATTAAAATTTTATTGAAAAGAATTAGTATATTATAAGTACATTAATTCTTTTTTATTTCAAGTAATACATTCAAAAGTGCTGTGATATGGTATGATATTTATATTTTGAACACTGTTGGATTCAATCCCTAGAACACTACCACATCTACCCTCAATCAGGTAACTAAGGGTCTACTGAGTTATTTGCTAACACTGAGCTAATGCTCAGTGTTAGCATTTTTAAACATACATTACATTTTTAAACTCCAGTTGTTCATTTGGAATCTCAATCTTAAATTTGTGCAATGCTTAATACAACTCTTAAAGGTTTACTTATATTTGACCTTCATATATATATTCCAAATGTGATGATTTTATGCTAATTGTGTTCTATTTACATTGTCTCTTAATTTCTATTTGCCATGACAGCTAGCATCCATAATAATTTATTAAATTACTTTCGAAAGCTTGTTTTGGGGATTCTGACTTCTGTGCCACGATCAGCCGGCTGATTCTGTATTGTTCAGATAGTTAGTTAGTAACCCTCACTGGGCTATTAACTAAGAAAACGGAGGCAAAAATCCTATTTTTGCACTCTTTTTGCTTATTTATGATCATCTCTTATTTATGATCACTTTTTCGTGTCACTCAGCTTCAATAGAAAACGTGGTAAATGCCGAATGCGTGCAGTAGGCAGTGTAGGTTCACATAAATAGATATGCATTCCTGACAAAAGACAAAGTCCTGATGTTATTAGATGCATTCAGTACACATTTTCTATAAAATAATTTTGAAATGTTTTAGTTTCTAAGTACATTTTACAAATTGGTTGACTAATAACTATGGCGAAACAAACGAGTCTGCCTGCGAATTATACAAAATTTTCGTGTTTTTTTTTGCAATTTGTACGCTTACTAGCAGAAACCCGCGGCTTCACACGCGTAAATTTTAGTTTTAGCTTAAAAAAATTAATTTCAACTTAAAAAAATTTTGTTCTACGGGAACCATCCATTTTGCGGTATA
Source organism: Coenonympha glycerion (assembly GCA_963855885.1). Lineage (NCBI taxonomy): Eukaryota > Metazoa > Arthropoda > Insecta > Lepidoptera > Nymphalidae > Coenonympha > Coenonympha glycerion. Next base: position 8,908,257 of record OY979636.1, on the reverse strand, counting down.
AAAAGCACCCTTTGTGTTAATTTACATGAAATCTATCTTCATTTCAACTTTAAACCAAAAATTTTTAGTAATTGCGGCATGAAGGAATAAATTTTCTCCCGCATGAATATCTCTTTTTCCCTATTATCACGAAAACAATGGATTTTCCCGAGAAAGTAGTTGGTTCTAGGATATAATCTATCTCCATTCCAAATTTCAGCCCAATCGATTCAGTAGTTGCGGCGTGAATAATTTTTTGCGCGTGAATTTCGGTTTTTAACTAATCCCACGGGAACCTTGATTTTTTTTTGGGATAAAATGTAGCTTATGTGTTAATCCAGGATATAATTTATCTCCATTCCAAATTTGAGCTAAATCGGTTCAGTAGTTGCGGCGTGAACGAATATTTTTCCCGCGTGGATTTCTGTTTTTCACTATAATCATACTCGTAGAAGTCATGAAATTTTCCGAGATGAAAAGTAGCCTACGTATTAATCCAGGATAAAATCTATCTTTTTTCCGAATTTCAGTCATATCTTATCAATTCAGTAATTACAGCGTGAAGTAGTATTTTTACCGCGTGAATATCAGTTTTTCAGTTTTCCCGCGGACACAATAGATTTTTCCGGGATGAAAAGTAGCTTTTGTATTAATCCAGGATATCATCTATCTCGATTCCAAATTTCAGCCAAATCAGTTTAGTAATTACGGCATGAAGGAATATTTTTCACGCGTGGATTTCTGTTTTTCACTATTATCATAGAAACCATGGAATTTTCCGGGATGAAAAGTAGTCTTTGTAATAATCCGGGATAAAATCTATTTCCTTTCCGAATTTCAGTCATATCAGTTCAGTAATTACAGCGTAAAGTAGTATTTTTCGCATGTGAACATCAATGTTTCAGGTTTCCCGCGGAAACCATGGATTTTTCCGGGATGAAAAGTAGCCTATTTATTAACCCAGGATATAATCTATCTCCGTTCCAAATTACAGCCAAATCGGTTGTGCACTTGCGGCATGAAAATATTTTTTCCGCGTTAATTTCGGTTTTTTTACTAATCCCACGGGAACCATGATTTTTTTCGCAATGAAAAGTAGCCTTCGTAGTAATCCAATATATAATCTATCTTTATTCATAATTTCAGCCATATCAGTTCAGTAATTACGGCAGGAAGTAGTATTTTTCCCGCGTGAATATCTGTTTTTCCCTTCTCCTGCAAAACCCATGGATTTTTCCGGGATAAAAAGTACCCTATTTATTAACCCAGGATATAATCTATCTTCATTCTAAGTTTTATCCAAATCGGTTGTGTACTTGCGGCGTGAGATTTTTTTTCCGCGTGAATTTCGGTTTTTAACTTATCCCACGGGAACCATGAATTTTTTCGGGATGAAAAGTAGCCTATGTGGTAATGCAAGATACAATATACCTCCATTTCAAATTTTAGCCAAATCGGTACAGTAGTTGCGGCATGAAGACGTATTTTAATTTGATAAAATCCAAACTTCGGACCCCCGTTTCACCCCCTTAGAGGGTGATTTTTGAAAAATCCTTTCTTAGTGCTCCCCTAGACCTCATAAGGTATCTGTGTGCCAAATTTGGAGTCTCTAGACCCAGCGGTTTGGGCTGTGCGTTGATATGTCAGTGAGTCAGTCAGTCAGTCAGTCAGTCAGTCAGTCAGTCAGTCAGTCAGTTTCTTCTTTTATATATATAGATTACACATAATAGGCTTATGGCAGTTAATTTGTGGGAATGGCAAATAGGCTTATGGCAGTATCATTTTTACATGTTTATATCAAAATCTTTGCAAAAAATGTCTTTCCTAGGAAAATAGTTCGATAATAGAGTTTTATGTGAGTAACTCGCAAATCTCGGACTAATTTCTTTAACACTTTCAAGCAGAGATTTTTATATAAACACTTGAAAACGATACTGGAATTCCCGCAATTTGAACACCATAAGCCTATTACGTCTTATTATCTTAAAAATCGCGAAAAATCACAAAAAATTTAATTTCGCTGGCGCAACCGTGGCATGCTCCTTAACCTAAATGGGCAACCGCAGATTGAGCACGGAATGGCAAGGGATTTCAATTTTTACCAATGGATATTCAAACATTTAGTCATAGAAATACGTCATATATGGCTGTGCTTTAAAATAATCCCGTGACTGGCATCAAAAGGCGTGGAATGGCACGGCATAATATATTTTTCAAAATTTTATTATAGCTAATTTATTTTTTTACCGCTTTGTTCAAGTGATTAATATTGATTATGAATCATTTTTATATCGTTGCCAAATTACAGTAACAAACCAACCTACTCTAAGCTATACTTACTCTTGAGCTAAACCGCGGACGAACTGGCGATAGGTATGTGTTTACGGAACCCTAGATAATAAAATAGCTAAGTAAGGCGAAGTTTGTCAAAATCTGGTATGGCAAAACTCACAGCCACACTTTTGCTCTTACAGCTCGCACTTCTCACACTCAAATGATTCTTGAAATAAATAATGCAACATTTATGCTATTTTTGCAAAATACAAAACAATAACTACAAACAAGTCGTTAGTGCCCGGTATTGCGGCGTTAAAAAGTTGACGCTTCACGCTGAGTAGTCTCAAGCTCTAGCACCCTTACGACAATTGCAACCATTCTTTTTTTACCACTAAAAAAAAAAAAAAGAATTTATAAGTTCGCAACTGTGTATGTATAAGTTAGAAGTTCAGTCCAATAACACTGTATGAGTTACTAGCAGTGCCCGCGGACTCTGTTCCGCGTTAGAAATATTTTTGTATCGGCCCGTTATTCCCGCGAAATACCCACAGTCCCTTCCTGTAATGTAATGTTTTCAGATAGATGGCGTTAGTTCTGCCTAAGAACGAAAAACAATATGCATCCGAATTTCGTCGTGGTGAGACAGTCTCGCGTAGCTCAGAGGAAGAGCACCTAGCCGCGATAGCTAGGGGACGTGGGTTCGAGTCCCACCGCGAGTGAAATTTTGATGCAAATTTAAATTTATAGGAATAATTTCCTAAGTGTGTGAAAACACTATAATATAAAATATAAGTAGGAGTCATATTATTTTTTTTGGCTATTTATATATGACTCCTGCTGCCATCTATTGGCCACTAGTTAAACTACCGAGCGAAGCTCGGTCACCCAGATATTATGGGCTAAATAAGCTTCACAAACATTAACAGTAAAAGCAGTTATTGTGAGTTACGCGTAGGAGTTAAGGCATACTTATGCTACCGCAGACTTTTTTACAGATTTTGATACGTTCTTTTATATCGTATAAGCACATTGTTTTGTTCTATCCCCAATAGTTTCTGCCGCGCACGCTATGAAAGCAATTTTGTACGCCTTGGATTACATTTTTGGAAATTATTAGGTATAGCCTATGACACTCCACAATAACGTAGCTTTCTATTAGTGAAATAATTTTGAAAATCGGTTCAGTAGTAGTAAAAGTAGAGATTACCCCTTACAACTCTTCGCAATACTACTACTCGTACCTATCTAAGTCATTCAAAAGCTATTATTACTCCCCATTGAAAACCTTTTGTAGGTTGGTAGGTACAAAGTAAATAAAGATCGAAATAAGTAAACTTTTGATATATTCAGTGGCGCAGAGGTGAAATTGGGTAAGCACTAAGCACCTGCAGCCCCTTTTCAAACTCGCTGCAATTTCAAAATCTTTAATACGGAAAAAAGAGTTCATCATTTGGAAGCCGTCCGCCCAATCAATATCTTAAGTATCTGTACAGAATACCTGTCTCCAAAGTCTTAGGGATTATAATATCTACCCTCTTTTTTTACGACCCATAGTGGCATGCCTTAGTGGCATTGGCATGGCTCTCATCACAGAATATGGAGAATTTTACCTTAGCCAACCACACTAAGGCAAGTGCGTTTAACAGTGGACCACGCTTATAAGTTCTTCAAGATTTTGCTTTCACCGCTAAGTAAGTAAGTAATATTAGCGAGTAGGTACTGAGTTGTCGGGAATTCGAATCCCCGACCTCCAATCAGAAGGAAGACTCATAACGGGGTCTAAAACGCGATGACCTTGTCCTAGGAGAGTTGTAAATCTGTCGGCTGTGCTGAGCTTGGTTAAAAGGTCCGTGTGCCATTAATCAATTAGTGAGGTGGTTAACACTAAATGGAGCGGTGGGCCGCTGTGGTAGCCAGGCGCCAGCCGACTCTCGGCTCGAAGGAGTCGTATGTGCCTGTGAACAAGGCCCGGTGCTATTATGTAACGGGAGTCGGGGGCGCAGCACGCAGGCGCGCGGGGGATGAGGGTGCGTCAGTCGGCGCTCGGCGACCGGAGCTGCTGTGCGCCGCGCCCCTCAGCGCCGGAGCGTGGCTCGGGGCGTGGCGCTTACGTAAACACGCGTGGCAGTCCGCGGCGGCCACGCCACTGTCCGTCCTCGCAGCAGCACGGCCCATGTCGGCCAGCCGCCCGCGCGCTCTATGTGCATAGCTCGCAGCGCGCCGCGCCGCCGCCACCACCGCCACCGCCCACCGCGCTTATAGGTAACACCATAACACCTAGCGAACTACTGCTTACTACATGGTACGAGGAGCTAATTAGTGCAGGCTCTTGAAGCGAACTATAATGTTTCATCCGCAGGTTTCATTTAAAATGCATCGGTTGATACAGGTTTATAATTTTCACGAAAATCTGCCTAAATTAATGACTTATGCTTATGTATGGTAATTGAATATGATACCTACAGGTAACAGGCATGCAAGTAGGTACCTATAGATATTTCAATCAACGATGACGCGCCCTACTCTGTCAAACTCCATACGAATGCCATACGAACCGAAAGAAACATAAATTAAGCGATTTTGACGGAGTGGGGCGCGTCTTCGTGGATTAAAATATCTACACCTTTGGCAGTAGACTGAGCAGTACCTATACGATTTATATACCTAGGTACCTACACAAATAACTAACAAAGAATAAAATTAAATAATTAATAATTACAAAATTTTAATTTTTTAAGATTGCAAGATACAAGTAAAAAGTGTTTGTGTTTTTTTTTCTTTGTAACCTGTTACCTGTGTTTTCGGCATCTTAATCACAATTCACAAACAGGACTTTATTATTATTTTTATTTCGCGGGGAAAATCGTAAACAAGATTTGTGCATAGATATTTATTTGAAAATAGTTATTTTGTATAGATTTAAGCTTATTGCCTACGAGCCGTGACTAGTATGAAATTCAAATACCTACTACAACCACGAATACCAATACCTACAAAAAAGACAAACGACAAGCCTCGACAAGCAGATGCATAAGCTTGTAGACTAGTACGGGTACTGCAGGGTAGGTACCTGATAGATAGAGCATATTATACCTTAAGTAGATACCTATATGTTATGTACCTATTTACGAAATAGCATAGACTAGGCGAGCGGCGATGGTGTGTTGATCGAGGACTACTTAAACACTTAACAGCATCCTTACCCTATGTACTTTCGTAACGAAATTGATGACTCTGGAAAATCAAGAGTTTTATCTTCGGAAGTTGGAATACCAAAGACCCAGGAATACAACGGGTTTGCCGTTTGACCATTTTCCTAATTCAAGATAAACTGCTGTTTGTTGCCCAGCTATGGTAGACTTAGGTATAGATATTTCAATCCACCTTGAAGCGCCCCACTCTGTCAAACTCCGGAATCGCATTAAACAAGCGACTAGGTATCAGCGTACCTTGTGCAGGTAGATACGGGTGACCTTAAGAAATTGTTTCAGCATCAGAAGTGGCGATGCAGGCGCGAGCCGCGCTGATGGCGTTGGCGGCGCTGGGCGCGCTGGCGGCGGGCGCCGCGGAGCGCGGCGGCGGCATCAAGGTGGGCGGCGCGGGCGCGGCGGCGGCGGGCGCGCGCGAGGCGGCGCGCGGCAGCGGCGTGCGCATCGGCGAAGGCATGCGGCGCCCGCGCACGTCGCCCGCGCCGCAGGCGCCGCGCGCGCCCGGCGTCATCACCGCCGCGCTCGTCGTGCCGCACAAGGCCTTCGGCGCTCGCGATTACACGAGAGCCGAGAAGGCGGCTCTGTCCAAACTGCCGCGAAAGCTCAAACTTTTCACACAAGTGCGCCTAAACATTACGCTTTCTATGCAGGGCCTTACGCCTAGTCCTATGTGTAAGTGCTTATCCAACGACTACGCAACGAGTTTTCGCTTATATCATTTCCTCTAGTTTAAAGAACTTTAAAATTTTACAATGTAGATGGTGGAAAGAATGCATGACTAGCAAATTATAACCCTTCGGCTTGATGAGTATCTTACTGATGTGCGAGATAAAATTATGACCAATGTTTAATAATTATCTACCTACTTACGGTGTCTGTTATGTAATATGTATAACCTAACTCTTGTAACAAATAATATCAAAATAAGTACCTAAATAGTACCTACCTAAAATATTACCTACCTATTCCTACATCTAAGTAGTATGGCAATTGATTGCATAATATCCGTTATTAAATAATATTTTTTAAACTTCTATGTAAACTGCTTTCAGCTATCTTGGACTCGCTATGTAAAGAATTTTTAGCAGTCAACGTGTCTGCTATACTCTATCTTATGAATCACGAACAATATGGGCGGTCTACTGCCTCTGCACAATATTTTCTACAACTCGCCGGATATCTCGGCATACCGGTAAAGTTCTCTTTGACGCTGCACGCAAATCTATTCTCTGTGAATGTTGTGCTTTGCGTTGGATATACCCGTATGTTTTGCCGCTACGGCTGTGTGAAGCTATGGTCTTGCGCCTCAGGTCATCGCATGGAACGCAGACAACAGCGGCCTAGAGAAACATGCGTCTCATGCGTCTTTGCGGCTCCAATTGGCGCCCACCATAGAGCACCAGACGGCTGCGATGCTGTCGATCCTGGAGCGATACAAGTGGCATCAGTTTAGTGTGGTCACTTCGGCCATCGCCGGCCACGACGACTTCATACAAGCTGTGCGTGAACGAGTCACTGCCCTTCAAGTGAGATTTTGGACTTTCTTATTATTATTATTCTAAAACAAGAAGAATACGATGGGGTAGAATTCAAATATTTGACTGATTTTTCAAAAATTTCAACAATTTTTTTTTATCTTAGGTATTATTGACTAAAATTTATATACTTGTATATAAATTTTTCAAAATACTCATTGATGACTAATGAGGTAGGTACAAAGTTCTAATTAGCTTTTAGACGTCTGTTAAATCTTCTCTAATATACCTACTTATTTCTCGTGCCATACTTAGGTATTATGTTACCAAACTCCTACGAGACAGAGATTGACTGATTGTTATGAATTTTTCTGTGTAGGTATGTTCGGTAGGCCTGAGAGTATAAGGGTCTTAAGCTATTTTTATATGCCTAATGGCGAAACAAAATTTGCCGGGTCACCTAGTGAGTACTTATCTATATACTTATAATAAAACTGTAAAGGGTCGAATTCTGTACATTGAAGATATTTTGAAAATTTTTGTTGGAGGACACTATTTAGTCGATACTGAAGCCAAAACTGTAATTTGTTTCATTTTTGTCTGTCTGTCTGTCTGTCTGTCTGTCTGTTTCACGACCGCGCATCACGGCTAATCCGCTGGATGGATTTAAATGAAACTTGATATGATTATAGTTCATACTCTGAGGTAGGACATAGGATACTTTTTGTCCCGGAATTCATCATGGTTTCCCTGGAAGACGGCATCAAAGTCAAAATGTGTATTTAGTTATAATTCTTTAACCCGCTGTCCGATTTCATTCATTCTTTTTTTGTTAAAAAGGAGGTTCTTTAAAGATTATTCCGTATAAATTTTATCATCATCACTTTTGTAGTTCAGAAATTATAGACATCAGAACCTTTAGCGATAAGTTCAGTGACTTGAAACTCGGAATGGACAAAGAACCTAGGGCTAAAGAAGACGTAGAGCTAAAGTAAGACGGGACTACCCTTACAGCCGTAAATAAATAGGCTTAGCAGAAGATTTTGTATGGTTTAAGATTTTTCACTTTTAGGGTGAACAAAAATCATGAAACTTGATACTTTATGCCGTATAGCGCCATCTCTACAATTTATGTGGAACTTGAATGTAAACCTCTGAGATAGGTACTACCGAATTTTTTTAAATAATAATTAACTGTCAGGTATTTTACTGTTTCATGACTTTATATTAAGATGGCACTGTTAAATCATGAATAGATTAAAGTTTTCACTTCTGTCGACATTCCCGGAGTGCCGCGTCTTTTTTTATCATCCGCAATATGAAAAGGGTAAAATAATGGTTCACAAATATTTTTAACTCTTAGGTCTTATCGATCCTAACCGATTGACTGTCATAAGTCTTTTTATTCGTAAAGAAATATATAGCGATTGCCCATTCGGATATTTTGGATTGTATTGAGATGAAGCAAAGGTTTTTAAATGACTCTTATGTTGGGCCGCGGAATATTGTTAGTAGAGTATTTTATCCCAGTGGTACCTACCCGGCCGAACCCTGAAAGAAGAGCTCTACCACCAGTACAAATTTTCACATGATTTAATGATTTTTGACATATTTCGTGGTTTCAGAATAAAAATCACATTGAAAAGGACGATTTTAACTGGGTCGAAATATCGACAGTTAAAATCGTCCTTTTGATCTTTCAACTACGTATTAATGAAACTTTATATTATGACTAGCTGTTGCCCGCGGCTCCGCCCGCGTGCAGTTCGTTTTTTTTACAAAAATGTTTCCCGTGGAATTTCTTAATTTTTCCCAAGATTTCCCGTACAAAATGAGTGGTCCTTGGGTTCGATGGACCCGTAAAGGAGTCTTCTTCCAATCTCTCCTGTCAACGTGCTATCTTCTTTTACACAATTTACCTATATCTTCTTTGGTCTTCCTCTACTTATACACTCTGTCGAAATCGCTTATGTTACTCAATTCGCATGGAGTAAGATAGAGTGGGGCGTGTCATCGTGGATTGTAATATCTATACTAACCAAACTTATCTTATTCTGAGATGATACCAACGCCCAGATATTGTAATTAAGCATTCTGATGCGCTACTGTGTACGTAGCAACCCGTTCCTGCTACGTACGGGTTATCTTGTATAGTTATACCTAGTTGCACGATCAAAAGGACGATTTAAACTGTCGATATTTCGACGCCGTTTTGATTGTGCTACGGAGAGAAGTAGCTATAGGTTTTTTTAAACATCCCACGGGTGCTCTCAAATTTTTCAGGATGAAAAGTATCTTAAATGTTGACCGGGCATATATATAAAGTAGGATCATAAAATTTCATTAAAATCCGTTACTTGAAAGACGCCTGCTAACTGTTTTTGTAATGTTTTCTTTCCCGCGGGAACTCGATTGGATTAATAAGTTTTACTTTATATATATTTTGTTAAAAAGGCAACATAAGGTATCAGCATAACCAATTTTACTAAATTAAGTTCATTAGTTGTTGTTTACAAAGCTGTTAAATTAATTGCAATTTTTAACTATCCCACGGGAACTCTTTATTTTACCGGGATGAAAAGTATCCTATATGTTGACCAGGGACATAAGCTACCACCACACAAAATTTCATTGGAATCGGTCCAGCCGTTCCAAAGATTAGCCCGTACAAACAGACAGACAAACAGCAGATTTATTATATGTATTGATGATGATATTGATTAAGCAAAAGAAGGTTTCAAAATCACCACAAGATAACCCGTGCGAAGTAAGAACAGGTTTCTGTATAACATCACACCAGAATCCCGCGAAAAATCAAGGAATTCCACGGTATATGTAAAAAAATCGTAATTCACGCGGGCGGAGCCGCGGGCAACAGCTAGTTATAAATAATAATAAAAAGATTTTTTACAGAATTCTTTTAATAAACATTTTTAGGACCGATTTAAATTTACGATACTGAACGCCGTCGTTGTCAAAAAAGCGGCCGACTTAAATGAGCTGGTCACAAGTGAAGCGCGAGTCATGCTGCTGTACGCCACGCGCGAGGAGGCGGCGGACATCCTGTCCTCGGCAGGGGATCTGCATCTGACCGGCGAAAATTTCGTTTGGATTGTTACACAAAGTGTGCTCGGCTCTATGCAGCTGCCGAATAAATTTCCTGTCGGGGTGCTAGGTATGTTAATGATGCCGTATCGTACTTATTTTACAATGCTCTCCTTTTAGAAAAGATTTTGTTTTTGTAGCTTAGAGTAGAACTTCACTATGCAGTCGATACAGTCATTCTTGAAACGAATGATGCCAGATACTGGTTACATTTCTGATTTCGATACTGATGTGCTAAATGTCTCGAAGAATTTTATTAGCAATTTGGCTGGTTCCCTTTCTCAGTGTCTAACTTTCTATAACAATTTTGTTGCTACTAGAATAGGCATGTAAACATGCTACTTTATGAGAGAGATACATAAACATTTGCCCCGTTTGGCCATGGAGTCATTTTACTAAAAAAAATCTCCGAGATCTTTCCCACGTTTAATACGACCTCAACATTGTGACGAGGGCAGGCTATCAGGCATCAGCCTAGCTCTTTAGCGTGAAAATGCAGCTAGTATTCTTGGCACCATATCACGAGGTCAAGACTTGTACACTTTGACATTAGTAAGCTTCTAAGATTTTCAAAAGTAAAAAACAAAACAAAATTCTTTTAGGTGTCCATTTTGATACGTCGAGCTCGTCAATTATCTCGGAAATAGCAACAGCTGTGAAAGTGTTTGCGTACGGCGTAGAGTCCTACATTTCTGCACCGGAGAATATTCAATATCCCCTTGGAACCAGACTCTCTTGCAGCGGAGAAGGCACCGGAGAAGCCCGTTGGTCGACGGGCGAAAGGTTTTACAGACATTTACGTAACGTCAGTGTCGAGGGCGAATCCGGTAAACCTAGTATTGAATTTACTCCGGACGGGGAACTGCGAGCGGCTGAACTTAAAATTATGAATCTGAGGCCAACTCTTGGTGACCAGGTAAATATTTCATTTAACTTGGATATGCTGGTACAGATTTTAACTTACATCCGTTACATAGTAAGTACGGTTAATACCTACAATCATTCACCAGACAGGTATAAATACAGTCAAATACTCGTATACCTTTTATGTTTTAGCTTGTGTGGGAAGAAATTGGAACATGGAATTCTTATCCAAAAGAGCGTTTAGTAATTAAAGACATCGTGTGGCCCGGCGGGCTACACACACCACCACAAGGTGTTCCAGAAAAATTTCACATGCGTATAACGTTCCTTGAAGAACCGCCCTACATCAACCTGGCACCGCCCGATCCTGTCAGTGGAAGATGCTCATTAGATCGAGGAGTCATTTGTCGAGTAGCACCTGAAGTGGAAGTCGCTGGGTAAAGTACTCATCATGTTTTATTCTCTATTTTTAGGCACTTATCTCTAAAATGTCCGAGGTCAATGAGGTGAGTCAGGAAGGCGTGAGGAGTTTGCTGCTTTTCTCTGACAAAACAATATTAGATGGAGGGGGGCGGAGATGACATGATGTAGGTATATATACTTATGTACACTGAAGCAAAAAGAATTTAAACTTATCTTAATTGCAATTAGTGTTTGTAGTGTGGTCACTGGTCATCATTAATAAAATATCAACCATTTACCACATACCGACATAGTATACAATTAGGTACAATTTCATTAGGTTAGAAGCAGGGACTGCGCATCGGAATAGCTCCCTGTACCAGTGCTGCAGTGGGTTCTGTATAGATTTGCTGCAGCAGCTCGCAGAACATCTCGGCTTCACTTACGAGCTCGTGCGCGTAGAGGATGGTCGATGGGGCACGTTGCATCATGGAAAATGGAACGGTTTAATAGCAGAACTTGTCAACAAGAAAACAGATATGGTAAGCTTCCATCACCAGCTTAATATGTACAGTAATTTACTAGTACAAAAATAAACATTTGCCTTATTCTCTTCTTGTAGGTTTTAACATCGTTAATAATAAACTCGGATCGAGAATCAGTAGTGGATTTTAGCGTACCTTTCATGGAAACAGGCGTCGCTATCGTGGTGGCGAAACGCACTGGCATCATATCGCCGACGGCATTTCTGGAACCGTTCGATACAGCTTCGTGGATGCTCGTGGGAGCGGTCGCCATCCAAGCGGCCACGTTCTCGATATTCTTTTTCGAATGGCTATCGCCGAGCGGTTTCGACTGCTCGACGGGTCTGAATTCGAAACGTGTACCCCAAAACAGATTTTCCCTTTGTCGAACGTATTGGATTGTATGGGCAGTGTTGTTTCAGGTAAATTAGTTTACTTACTGCAATAATTGTTGATCAGATGATTGAAATAGCTAGTTAATTTGTTGGTTATGATACAATCAACAGGCTTCAGTGCACGTGGACTCCCCCCGGGGTTTCACGGCGCGGTTCATGACCAACATGTGGGCGATGTTCGCCGTGGTGTTCCTCGCGATCTACACGGCCAACCTGGCCGCATTCATGATCACGCGCGAGGAGTTCCACGAGCTGAGCGGGCTGGACGACCCGCGGATAGCGCGCCCCCTGTCGCACAGGCCCGCACTCAAGTTCGGCACCGTGCCCTGGTCGCACACAGATGCCACTCTCGCCAAGTATTTCCAAGAACCGCACGCTTATATGGCTCAGTAAGTGGCTTTTATTTGATGCCCTTTCATATTACGCGGGTTATGTCAATTTCAAACCCCCGATTTACTTATACCTACGCCTTCTTAAATTAATAGCAATATAAGTAATTTGTAATTTTCTATCCCAATCATATTTGGTCATTATTAGTATAATAAAAAGTGGGTATAAGAAAGGACGTAAATAGCCCTGCTGTGATTGAAAGTTGAAACATACCTTAGTATAAGCTCGTATCTAAATACTGAGAATAAGCACGGAATACATAATAGACATAAGAAATACTTAAGTATACCTAGGTACCTATTAAATAGTAAGTATATTTTCTTATTCCTCACAGATTCAATCGCAGCACAGTAAGCGCGGGGGTGACGAGTGTTCTAACTGGAGAGCTCGATGCCTTTATTTACGACGGCACCGTTTTAGACTATCTCGTGTCACAAGTAAGTCCTCAATGCACTATCTACATAGCTCCGTAGGTACTTTACATACATCCTGTCCTTTGTAGTGTAATAGAACCACTAATAGTAATATCTTGATCTTTTGTAGGATGAAGACTGCCGATTGCTAACAGTAGGCTCGTGGTACGCGATGTCTGGCTACGGATTAGCGTTTACCCGAAATTCTAAATATCTTAGCATGTTTAATAAGAGATTACTTGATTTACGCTCCAATGGAGACCTAGAGCGGTTACGCAGGTATGCTTTACTTCTTTGCTAACGATTTAATTAGGTGCTCTTGCGTAAATAAGTATATCATTGACTATTTCACCTACTCCAAACAAATATTTTTTGCGATGCAAACTCATTTAATTATTTGAAAATATCGGTACCCGCATTATTTGATACTGCTATCTACGATCTGTTGCCTATTTAATTAGTATCTATTGCTTAAATTAGGTAAGAAGCCTATAATAAATCGTCGCGCCCATTAATAATAATCATAAATTTTATTTCGCCAATAAACTTTAAAGTTTAATGGCCATACCAATGGCTATGTATCTATCTATATTGTAAAGTTCTCCTGTCTCCTTCTCTGCTGCGATCTTATCCCTTTTTTTCTGCGAACTGCACAATAAAAATAGCACTCGACATACCTTATGTCGATAGGTATATTTGTAACATGTTCACAATTTATTCCGCTTGTTGGCGCCACTGTCGATGGTAAACTGTCAAATTCGAATCACCAATAGCATAGTTAGTAATCTGTACTAAAAGTTTTTTTTTGTCACTTTTTCTTCAATATTCGTCAGGGCAAATAGTTTTAATTTGACAGGTCTTTACATATCACAGCGCCAATATTTGTGGAGGCAGGTACACTCCTAATGTCCCCATCGCAACAGGTACTGGATGACGGGCACGTGCAAGCCCAACAAACAGGAGCACAAGTCGTCGGACCCGCTGGCGCTGGAGCAGTTCCTGTCGGCGTTCCTGCTGCTGATGGCGGGCATCCTGCTGGCCGCGCTGCTGCTGCTGCTCGAGCACGTGTACTTCCGCTACATGCGCGAGCACCTCGCCGCCTCAAGCGCGAGCTCGTGCTGCGCGCTCGTGTCCCTGTCGATGGGTAATGTGCATTGCTCTAGTTCACATCACTTTTGCTTATAAATATGGATGGGTGACATTGATTCTAAAGGTAGGCATAGCCAAGGTACGGAACATAGTACAGGCGAAATGAAGAAAATACCACTTCCCACAAAGTAGACCTAAAATAGACAGAATCAGACAAGATTATTTACAGTGCCTTTTGCCTATATAATAAGTCACTACTCCCTACGATTTGAGCTTAAAACTGTTGGAGTGTTGAACTTTAATGAACTACATAGTAGGTAATTATCGATTTTGCTTCAGGACAATCATTATCGTTCCACGGCGCAGTCGTCGAGGCGGCGGCGCGAGGCTTCGGTCCCGGCAAGCGCGGCCATTGCCGGTCTGCAGTTTGTGCTGCTCAGGTTATTCTCATTTTTTTACCACCAGCTCAATCACGATAATCACCTCCATTATAGCGCCTTTAAAATTAATTTGCATTAATTTTAATTTGCAATTTATTTTAATGTTTTAATGTTGGCTCCAGTTGGTCAGCATAATTGCTCGCTTAAGCTAGTGGGCTCAGCTGTTATGAGCTGCTGTTACAGACATACATTCTTTATGCTTTTAATATACCAAATCAATACATAAAAGACAGAAAATTTGTATACGTATAATGGTATAATGTTATAATGTGTTCTTTGTGCTTTTCAATAACCAAAGAAAACATAGAGTTCGTGAGAAAATCTGCATACAGTGCGACAATTTTTATTTAACTATTTGCTATTTTGGCGCGTGGTAAAAATCGGAACTAACGCCGCTATCTTATATGATACTGTTTGATAGTTCGCTCTGTCGGTATATCGCTATTGTATGCTGTGTTGTTTTTGCTTAATATAACTAAAATAAAACTAAAATTGAAGTAAAATTGATGAGATTTTAATTTCTGGCTGCCTTTGTTCTGAACAACGCCCTCCTGTCATTGTTATTCAAGTGCCAAGAGAGCCTTGTAGGACTGTATATTATAATATGTGTGAGCCTGTGCGCTGTGCAGGTGTGGCGCGCACGGCACGAGCGCGACGCGGCGGTGGCGCGCGCGCGGCAGCTGGCGGCGGCGCTGGCGGCGCACGGGCTGCAGCCGCCGCCGCGCCGCCTCGCGTCGGCCGCCGCGCTGCTGGCGGCGGGGCGCGCGCACGACGCCACACGCCCGCGCACGCTGCACGCGCACGCCGACCTGCTGCCGCTCATGCCCGACCTCGACCGCCCGCTCTCTTGCGGCGACCTACGCGCCAGGTTCGACTGTGTTATCCCTTCGGTAGGCTTAGTCCGACGCGGGGTTGATCGCGATCGCTCGCGGGTGGCCCGATATTATAGATATACGTATTACTTCTTTACGATGTTTCGCTAATTGAAATTTTATCACTTTCAGGGAGCGGACGCGGGTAGAAATGGAAACAGTGCTGTGAGGCGCATATTGCGCCACCCTATTTCAATTCCTGAAGGCTGTTCTTACACCAAGTTATACAAGACGAAGTTAGGTATATCTAATGTTAAAAATATGGACAGATAAAAAAGCGTTGTAATTATTAAATAAATTATTCCAATTATTAAAACAGAGAGATGGACGTAGATAGCGAAGCGTTGTTGCGGGAAGCGCGCGCGGCGCGGGCTGGGCGCCGGGCGCGCGGCCCCGTGTTGTCTACTACAATAAAATATATTTTTTGGACAATATAGTGCCTTTATTAATAACTACCTCCTCTCAGATATATTTTGTACAAAAAAGAACGAGTAGGAAACTTCGACGAACAACTCGGATTTCTCAAACAAGCCTTTTTTTAATAAAATGCACAACCTAATACAAAAATAAGGCCATGACAAACATATACTGTGTGTTTTATTTATATGAAGAACAAACAGGTGATACCACAATATACGATAAAGAGCACCTAATCATATTGAACACTAGCTGTTACCCGCGGCTCCGCCCGCGTGACGTACAGTCTTGCAAATCCCGTAGGATTCCTTGATTTTTCGTGGGATAAATGAGTGAAAGTTCCCGGGTTTGATGGGCCAGTAATGGAGTTTCATTCTCTATGCCATTCTCTCTATGAGCTGTCACTATGCAATCCTACTTTCATACAATCCATCCACCTCTTCCTTGTTCTTTCTCTACTTACTAACGAAACTAATCTTATTCTGAGAACTACCTACTATCACGCCCAGTCATTGTATAAGGTTGAGAAGAAATTCATTGACTCTGCAAAGGGATTTAGCGATCTCGAATGGCCATATTACGTAAATACGAACCATTTAGTTTTTTTTGACGTGACAACGTCTTATAAATTGGTTTGCCGGGTGACATTTCAAGAAACTGCGTTACGCTCCGCTCACGTTATGCGCTCACAATGAGAGCGAGTGAGAGGCACGCGTCCCTTCCACTCGGGCATGGTTAGCCCGCCTAAGAGCGAGAGAGACAGACATACGTTGTCACGTAAAACTTTCGCCCGTATACCGACTTTACAGGCAACCAATTTTTTTTTTGTCAATTCCGAGTTCTTAGTTACTTGGACTAACGCTAAAGGTATGTCTATTCCGACATCTTCGCCCGTCACTTACCATCAGCGAGATAAGAGATTGCAAGTAAGTTTTATTAGTGGTAATAATAATCTGGTCTGATGGTATGTACACTTGTTCAGTGGTCGTGCACTGAGTTACAGTTGGTTACAGTCTAAGTTAAAGTCCGTTCGATACGCGAATGCATATTTGGTAAACAAATAATACCTGTCACGGCTTCTCACATTTGCTTACAAAATTTTCACTGTTGCATGCAACAAACCACCCACAAAGATCTTTTTTCACGAAGTAAAATCTATAAACTTTGTTTTACACACAAAAGCAATTCATTTTTAACAGTATTCGTAAATATTTTAACAATAATCTAGCTACGATTGCAAAATAAAAACACAGACTAATAGCCTACGATGGAGTTTGACATAAAGATCCCAGTGTAGGAACCATAGAGTGAATGATAAAAACCAGTTGTTACGAATTTAGTCGATTGTGAAATTCGGATAAAGTCGGAATTCATTTTTATTATCGTTTGCGCATTGTATATCAAAACAAAATGTTTACCGTCATTCGTTTCGCTGCTTCTATTGATATGATTTTTCACCATTCATTTTGTTTTTCAAGGTTAGTAAATAATATTTTAACTAGCAGTAAATCAGAGTTTATTGATAAAATCTATAATTTCTATTACTAAAATATAGTAGAAATGATAATGGTATTCGATATTGATATAATCTATGTTTGCGGTAATTTTTCGCCTAAAATTTAATTGCATGATGAAGATAATGATGATAATGTAAGGATGTAATATATATTTCGAATAATACCCATATGAATAATTTTGATTGTGGCAATAATCTAATACTTTTATCATATAGTTAGTACCATGTTAGTACGGAATAGATTTACTTACCAATTGAAACCAAAAACGCAAGACTATGTAATTGGTCATAAATTTAATTTTTTTTGTTGTTTTATAGGCCTATCAGAATACCAACTTATATTCATACGTTAAAATACATATTATAACATTAACTTTTTCATACTGAAGAATGTCTCAATATTAACTATGCCATTCTCTATAATAAAACTATGTTGTTCACAATATTAGTTATGATATTCCATTTCCCGCGTGGATATTTGTTTTTCACTTCTATGGGAACCATGGGTTTTTTCTCGAGGTGAAAAGTAGCTTATGTGTTAACCCAAGGTGCAATTTATCTCCATTCCAAATTTGAGCCAAATCGGTGCAGTAGTTCAGGCGTGAAGGAGTATTTAAGCTTCGTAAAATACAAACTTTGGAGCCCCGTTTCACACCCTTAGGGGATGCATTTTTAAAAATCTTTTCTAAGTGCACCCCTAAACCTCATAAGGAACCTGTGTGCCAAATTTGGAGTCTCTAGGTTTGGGCGGTGCGTTGGTATGTCAGTCAGTCAGTCAATCAGTCAGTCTGTCAGTCAGTTTACTCTTTTATATATATAGATTGATAACAAAAGCTACAAAACTACTGATAAGTATTTGCAGATTCCAACATTACAAGAAAGTTTTAAAATCATTGTATTTGGTAATCGATTTAAGACTGTATTCATTCAATCGTCCATTCACAACAGTTAAACTCTATCTACTTGCATCACTACGGGTTCGGTATCAATAGGACGCCATATTTGTTTACTAAATATGCATTCGCTTCCTGGATGGACTTTACAGTTACAAATAATACAGTCCTATTGTACAATCTCTTGGCAGTTGAATGACATTTTCAGGAGGGCGTTGCTAATTTTATATTTTACTTCAATTTAAATAAAGTTTAAAAACAACAATAGCGATAGGTATACCGAAAAGCGAATTGTGAAAATTTATCACAAGATATCGGTCTTAGTTCCAATTTTTGCCACGCGCCAAGATAGCCTTGTCGCATCGTACTATCCAAGCCGACGCCATCTTATGCGCCACTTTGGGCCCCTGTCCTTATTGTGACCCTATGACTAATTGCTGGGCATTTCCGCCATCTTGTGTCGCATCAAAAATAGCCAATCACAGCTATCAGCCAATCACAGATAGGCACCAGTCAACTAATCAGAAGGGCTGCTCTAGCTATCTATCGATATGGAAATATTATCGATGTAGTTCGTGGTTAGTAATTAAATATTTAAGGGCAAAATGAATGAATTATTACAATTAAAAATTAAGTTATAGTAAAACTAGGTTTTGCCAGCGGATTGTACCTATAGTAAATGTTCGCATCCGCGGCCCGTTTTCTTAAAGCGGAAATAACTACGAGAAGTCAGAGGAGTAAAACCTCGAGGTCCAAATAGAAGGTAGTGATATTAGGAACCCTACTCATCTATCAACATTTAACTTTACTATGAATTTTATCGATATCGGTATAACAACGGTCGCATCATTAGTACTTTGTTTTTTTGTTTTGTTAACATAACAACAAAAATTAAATCGAATTTATTTCAATCCTGAAGAAATATTTCTTCTTTTACACATTATATAAGTGCATGTAATATGATCATAACACATAATAACACATAATTTTAAACGATTTAACGATATAATTAATGAAATCGAATACTGACCTATGAAATGTTAAATGTGGCCTATTTTTGTCTTTCCGCGATCTGCACTGCACAACACAACACTGAGTAGGCATTTTCACACCTGAATACAAATAATAATCCGCACGCAAATTAGATTAATAATATGATTGTCTAATATTTCAAAAAACATGATACGCATAAACTTTGTATACATGTTTCGACATGTTCGAATCTACAAAATGCGACAAATTATGGAGGAATTGGCCACCCGGCTATTTTTTCGTGACGTCACAACTTCAGTGTTGCCGAAATCAGAAAAAACAAATACGTTGCTATCTCGTATAACGTAAACAATTTTGAATTTGTTAGAAAGAGACAATGCGATGTTTGTTATAGCTATGTCGATTTCACGCAACATATAAACGCATATGTTTGTGTAGAAAACTACAGCTGCTCCATTAGTTTCGTTCCTCGTAGCAAAATCAAAATACAAACTGTGATGACCACAGAGTACTTTTATATATGGTGATCATATGACAAATCACAAATGGAAATGTCAACGATTCTTGAAATGATTTACAATTTATTTTTGCCGGTTCCTTGAATGATTTTTTGTATCAATTTTTTACTTTTTAATTGAAAAGTTCACCTACTATTTAATAGTAAAAATGTCAAGGGATATAACAGTTCTCGCGCCGAATGGAAGGAGAACAAGAGTCCATTGTACAGCTGATACAAGTATACTGCAGGTACAGTTTGCAAACGTTTAGTATTATAAATTAATTAACATTCAAGTTCCAACTTCTGTAAACAGGCGTTCTTCTTCTGGTCTGCACGCTTTCTAGTTTTGCCAAAATCCCGTATCTAACATAATATGCTTAGTGCCTAAAGTTGTTTTCTAGTTGGTAACTTAACCTAGCCAATGCGATTGTACCTATCAACTTTGATTTTATTGCATATTAATTAAAGGAAATGAACTTTTGCTTGGCAATTCGATAACCCTATTCCATGAAACCACACTAAAAAACACCAGTAAGATGGGTTCAGCAGTTATTATGTGTTTTGATATTTTTAAGCTATTGCATAGCTTCTATCGCGAGCTTTGAGCGTGGAGACCGAATCCAGAAATTCCGTAACAAAAATAGCCTCACAGCCCTAAAGTAGAGCTTTTGGTACCAGGGTACCATGAATGCATGAGAGCGCCTTCACAAACTTTTTACTTTAAGTTTTGGCATCTATTGATGAATAGCAGAACTTTTAATGAGTTTTTGAAATATCACGCTTGTCTCTTTAGTTCTGCAAATCGCCTCTAAAATAGCTTAAAATGCTATGCAATAGCTTTACCACGGTAGTCTCAGAGTGCCACACATCTTCTTTTTTTTGGTTTGTACTTGCCTGCAATGGCACCTACCTATTTAGTAATATTATATGTATTTGGTGCATTAAGGTAAGTGCTAAATTATAACCACTTAGCGAATTTTATAGATCTGTAAATGCATTTAAAAGGAGATCTGATATGGTGTGTACCTATAGACCTCGTCGAACTGCTATTGAGAGTCTCCATTATTATCACATCAGTTCTTTATTGTACAACCAAATCAACAAAATTCTACACATATATCCCTTGACAGCGGCAAGAGCTAAAAAGATATGTACTCAATGGCTTTTAACTCTGTCCTATGATGAATCGGAACAACTTGTAAGGTCTTGGTCTTAAAATAAAGTCACATAGTACACACACTCACACGCAAACACACACACACACACACGCACGCGTACACACACGCGAGCACGCACACACACACTCACACGCACACACACGCACACACACACACACACACACACACACACACAATAACCACAAATCTTACAGCATGCATTTGTAACAATATTTTTTAACTAGTTACAATTGTTTGTCACTTGAGACATTGTGATATTGTATGAGGAGGGCGTTGATCACTGCAACACAGTTCATACTTATGCAGGATCATCGTTCCCATTTGTTACTGTATCTAAATCATAAGTTTCAAATAAAGCAATTTATTATTATTATTATTAGTGTATTTTAAGTACTGTGGATCTCTGAAAATTACTACTACAGATTTTATTTTTATTTTTTAGCTCCTAGAAGATGTATGTGCTAAACAAGGTTTTCAACCAACAGAATATGATTTAAAACATCACAATCACATATTAGACTTGACAACAACTGTAAGGTTTTGTAACCTCCCCAATAAGGCTGTCCTTGAAATGGTGGAAGCAGAGAAAAAAAGAATAGAATCCAATGTTACTATTGGGTTGATGTTAAATGATGGTAGGTGATTAACAGCTGCTTTTTTTCCTTTGTGTCTATATAAGCTATTATTTGTTTAAAGTAGCAGTTTATATTGGCAACTATTTAATGTTTTAGCTGCATTCTTTATGTAAAATCTAAAAAAACCAAAGAAAATGTACCTATTTTTAGGTATAGACATTACATCGATAAAATATAAGTATTTTTAAAGAGTAATAAAAATAAATTTAGTCTGTTCCTTTCTATCACACACATTTAATGACAAAGTTTGCTCACATTCTTTGGTTGGGGAATCCAAATTTAGCAAAAAAATATGGAATACCAACCATATGGGCCCTGAAATTATCTTTTTGGTTTTTTAGGTGAAAGAATAATGGGTGATTTTTCGCCAAATACATCTCTTTATGACCTCATAATATCTTTGGCTCCAAATGAGTTGCCCTCTTTGGAAAATCCAACTATTTCATATATGAGGCAAGAAGTAACCGGTGTTCATGCTTTGAAAGAAAAGACCTTGAGGCATCTGGGTCTTATAGCAGGAAGAGCTATTCTAAGACTTCTAGATAAATCAGCTGACCCTATGTAAGTGTATTTTAATCACAAAATAGTTGTACATAATCCTAATTTTTTGCTATACAAGTAATACAACTGCATTGTTAAATTTAAATAGTAAATCATATCTCAATGCAAAAATATCATCCAAATCATTAGACCTTTTAATTAGACTGAGGTATGCAAAATTGATTTGTAAACATAGCTATAATAATGCACCAGAATTTCCCATTTAAATATGTATGGAATTTCCCCTTTTCATACTTAATAACAATAATTTATGAAATAATTGATTGACACAATGTTTTAGTAATAACTTTATCACTGCAAAAATTTTATTAAGAAAAGTCTCATTTGATATTTTTTTATATTTGTTTTAATAAATTCCAGTATTAATTATTATTTTATAAATTCCATTTAAGGCAAGCAAATGTATCTTCAGTTTATCGTCGATCCCAACCAGAAAAAGCAGAGACCAATTTGTCTTCCATGGGTTACCCATTAACAGATAAACAAATCCCCACTTCCAGTGAGAAATGTATACCAGGCCCTTCAGGTGTTAAAAATACTCTTGAAAAAGATACACATAAACCCTTTGATCCAATAAAGATGATACAAAAAGAAAAAGAACAAAAGAGTAATAAGTCAGACAATGCGATGGATGTTGAAGGTATACCAGAGAGTTCTGCCATGGATGTTGAAGGTGTGGTACCTTCAGTTATTACTGAAACTGATGATCAGACAACAAAGAAAATGTTGACCCATGATGACTGTTCCAAAATATCAATTCAACCCCAAAAACAGGCTCTCTCACAAGAGAATCTTGAAAGACGGCTCAGGATTGAAGAAGAAGTCACCTTTGTAAGTTATATTAATCTACTTTAATATACATATTGCATGTTGAGAATGGCCTTTTGTCTACATCTACCTTGAGCTATGCATATTTAATATGATAAAGGCATGTTTGTGTTATCTTTGTCAACATACTCGTAATGCATTTAGATTACACTAAAAAAGGGTAATGAAATATGCCAGGGCATGTCATACATCTCAGCTGTATCAATGGCTAATTGCCATCATAAAGCAATAACAGCTTCATGATTTTTGCCTAGATATAGTAAAATAATAAATCAGTGAAATGTGATATGGGCTCATGCATTAAGGGTTTCGTACCATTATTTATGCTCGCATCATCATTTTGCTACTTAGCGAGATGATGATGCGTAAGCCAGAACTCTCAATAATACCAAACTATACATGTAGATTAATATAAGGAGTTTTGGACCATCAACCGAAAATGAGCAATAAATCACGTTTGTTGTATGGGAGCCCCCTTTATTTTTTAGAGCGGCAATTAAAATACAGCATACATGATCTGTGAAAATTTCACATGTGCAATTATCACGATTCAAGAAATACAGCCTGGTGACAGACTGCCTGACGGATGGACAGCAAAGTCTCAGTATTAGGGTCCCGTTTTTTACCCCTTTGGGTACGGAACCTAAAAACCTAGAACCTAGAAGTTTTATGACCATGCTTTGACTAGTGTAATTTTTATTTTGTCAGGTGGGATCGCAGAAAGCAATAGCATTCACACCACCAGATGTGGCTGAAGATGAGTTGTCGGACCTCCCAGATGATTTCTATGAGTTGAGTTTAGAGGAAGTGAGGAAGATGTATCATGAGCTGCAACAGCAGCGCATAGAACTAGAGAACACGCCCATGCTGACCGCAGCCAAGAGACAGGAACTTGAGCTGCAGGTTGATACACTTTTAAATTATAAAAAGTTAAGGGGAAACCACGGGCTCAGGTAGCCTGCAAAATCGAAATTTTATTTAGTTTTTCTCATATAGTGGAATGAGTGGTAGGCTTATAGCAATGACTTTTGCGAGCGTAACGTTTATGCATTTACATGTTTTCAATAAAAATATTGGCAAAATACTTTATTATTTATTTACTTCAAATGAGAATTTTTGATCTTTGTTTTTGTGTACATCATGTAGATGCATAAGCATTACACTGCAAAATTCATTGCCGTAAGCCTAAGCCATGTACGAAAAACTAAACTAAATTTAAATTTACGCGCCTGGAATGATATCCATTCAACTTTTTTGAAAAGTTGCTGTAAACTGTAACTATTCATCAAATTTTTTACATTTGCAGGCATCTGCACAGAAGTTAAACACCTACAAAAATGTAGTTGTCCGTATCCAGTTTCCTGACAACATGATACTTCAGGGAGTGTTCACCCCCAACAACACAATAGAGGATGTGCAGAAGTTTGTGAAAGAACATCTGCAATATGACAACAAACCTTTTCATATTTGTGAGTTCAACTAGGTTTTGCACGAGGCTCTGCCCGCGTGAATTTCGGGTTTACCAAGTAATTTGTTCCCCCTCATGCATCCTTTCCCAACATTAATAATGCCTCATTTCAAACAAGTTTGCTATAGGAATTACCTAAATAGCTGTTACTATAGATTTTCCATGGGAGGGGAAAAATCCTCATGGACGCTGTGCCAGACTCTTACCGACTAAAAAACTACCTCCTATCTCCCCAAGCAATGATGTGCCTGTCGAATGAGCCTGTTACTATATATTGCTATAGACAATTATCGTAATATTTCAATCTTGCGAGAACTGTGGAATATGGATTTACAGGGATAAAAGTAGCGTTTATATCGATCCAGGTTTTAAGCTATCTATTTACCAAATTTTAATCTAATCGGTTTAGTAGCTGTGGTGTACTTGAGTGAATGAACATATAAATTCACAAACTTTCAAATTAATTATAATAATTTTAATAGGAAAATAGGATTACAGATTTAAAAATTATTACATTATAATGGAAATTTTTAGTTACAACACCTCTAAAAGAAAATTTGGATCCAAAAATGACATTACTGGAAGCCAAGTTTGTGCCTTGTGTTCATATGCACTTCAAATGGTTGGAAGAGAGTGCACACCCCAAATACCTGAAAGAGGAAATTTACACAAAGAAAACCTCAAGTGATGCGGCGAGCATTCTGGCCTCAAAGTACCGGTACGTAAATAGACATAACTATATACACAGAACCCAGCGAACCCCGCAAAAAAGTCACCAGTTTACTGGTGTCAAAAATGTTTGTTTAGACACACAGCAGTCAGCATCAGGATGGCACTACTTTTTTAGGGTTGCATACTCAAACGGTAAAAATGGGACCCAATTAAACACTTCGCCGTCCGTCCGTCTGCCACCAGGCTGCATCTCTTGAACCGTGATATCTACAGACTTGAAACTTTCACAAATCTATTTTTGCTGCCGCTATAACAACAAATACTAAAAAATTGAATAAAATAAATATTTAAGGGGGCTTTCATAAAACACAGAAAGAACAGACGTGATTTTTTGTTAGTGAAGTTGATCCTGGCCACCGTGTTTGGTTTACTTTAATACTATTGAGGATGGGTCTTGATAGTACGGAACCCTCAGTGTGTGTGCCCGACTCGCACTTGACCAATTTGTTTTGTATGAAGAAGGTTATCGTAAAATGTTCATAGGCTCAGCCTTAAGTTCATATCAGTGGGTATGTACAAATCCTACCTATATATTTCTATGTAATCTGAATCGCGTAAACGGCTCCAACGATTTTCATGAAATTTAGTATACAGGGGGTTTTGGGGGCGATAAATCGATCTAGCTATGATTCATTTTTAGAAAATGTCGAATTTACCAAAAAAAAAATATGACTCCTGCTGCCATCTATTGGCCAGTAGTAATACTACCGGGCGAAGCTCGGTCACCCAGATATTTTTTTTTTTAATAATAAATAAATAAATATGTATCAGGACATTATACACATCGCAATCTAGCCCCAAAGTAAGCGATAGCTTGTGTTATGGGTACTAGATAACTGATAAATATACATACATACTAATATACGTAAATATAATATATTGAAATACACCCAGACACGGGAGAACATTCATGCTCATCACACAAACATTCTCCAGTAGTGGGAATCGAACCCACGACCTCCGACGTAGAAGCAGGTTCGCTACCGCTACGCCATTAGGTCGTCAAAAGATATTAATTTTATTATTAAGATATTAATTTTATTATTTGTGTTAATATTATATTCAAACTTCCTATGCACTTACCTACAAAAAACAAATGCAGTCAAAGCCAAAAGTTGCATTGGACATGGACATTGAACAATTGCAAAAGTGACACAGTATTGGAAGTTCCTGTAAAAAGATAATCAAAAAATATATTTTGTTCCGCAGAGCACCCAACAGGAGAAAACTGGAGGAAGTGCACGATAGCTCCCAGAAAGCGAATGCCACTTCATCAACATCCAAGCAGAGCAAAGTTCCCAAGTGGTTCAAAAAATAGTGAATGTCCTATGTTCACTAGTCAATAGGTCGAGACAACTCAAAAATTGCGGGTTGAAACAATGCATGGATACATCTTATTATGGCTGTGTACCTACAGACAAAGCAAACTACACAAATGCTTGATTGGTGTAAATTGCAGACAGCTAAAATTAGATCATATTACTATTAAATACTATTAAAATATATTATAGTGGTTTATTATTTAATTTTGTATGTTATGTGTAAAAAAAATCTTGTTTATGATTAAAAGATCAGAATGTTCAAGAATATTTTATTTATCATCTTAGTTATTATACAAAACAATACACAAATATACATTCTATTTTAATTTATTTATGAATTATAATTATGATAAAGCTTATAATTATTAAAAAATATGCAAATCGTCTAAAATTTCTAAGCATAATATAAAGTCGATGAAATATGATAAACATAATATTTAATGAAACAGATCTTTTTAAAAAGCAGGAATGGCAGTACCATCCTAATCCTTGTTAAGCGTCCATTTTAGGAAATTAACTTCAATTATTATCATCCGTCAGGTTCCTTAAAAATTGACAATGCTTATAAAATACATAATATATATATACATTATACATGCGAAAAACTAATTGAGCATATAAAGTCGATGAAATATAAAATACAACATGAAGCTGGCGGAGAGCTCGAAAATTAAATCCAATTTCTAACTAGAGTTTAGGCAGTGTCATTGAATCCTTGGCCCGGGTTTGTAACCAATCAGATTTCGTCATTTCGACATCTCTTCTCGCCTGTTTCGGAGATGCTCACACAGCTCCGCTCCGCACCGCTTTGGTGGAAACCGGGCCTAATCCACTCGTTGGACTCGAGCGATACATGTTGAGTTGACACTTGACAGCTGAAGAGTAAACACGGCGGCGGTTATTTTTATTTCTTCAGTTAATGTATTAAATTACAACTGAATAAATGAAGGCAAGGTGCCTAATTTGCACCTTGTAGGTTTTATAGTCTCAAAACTATCATCACTGTGCTCTAATTCTTTGTAATACCTACAGTCTGCAGTATCTTTTGCAATACATTCTTCAGAATTTGTAACACTAACGTCTGTCGATTCTGGACGTTTCTTAATCTCTTTTGTTTTTGTTACTTTATTTTGTGAGCTGTTTGAAGGCCCTTTCTTTACTTTTTTCAAACTTTTAATAGTAACATGTCTGAATGGGCACTTGTCACCACTTTCGCAGTATCCTTTTGCAAATTCTTGGCAGATCTTGGTTTTCTCATTTAGTTTCACATGCAGGTAGGGGCAACATTCTTTGGTACACATTCCCTTTAGATAAAAATAGCATGTGGGCATTTTCTTATCTGAGAGCTCATGTGAAAGGGAACATTTTTGGTCATGACATATACCTTTTAAGAATTTGTGGCACACGGCCACATGCTTTTTGTCGTGCAAATATTTACAATGACCGCGTTCTTGCCTCAAGCATTTTCCATATTTTGTAAATAATCTACATGGAATATTGTTTATATTAAAGCTTGTTCTTGATAACTTTGGTTTACTTCCACTTGCTAATATTTTTTCCACTTTGTTTGATATTCTTGAAGCTGCCTTGGTTGTAGATACAGGTGAATTAGATTTTACTGGTGTAATGGTTCTGACAAACTTGAACCTACTTTTACTGCAAGAACTTAACTTTGGAGTACTCTTGAAATAGGGTTTTAACGGAGATGCAGCAAATTTCATATGATTGCGTTTAGCACCAATATTGTTTTTTAAGAAATTCACAGGCATTATTTTGTACTTGGACATTTTAATTTTAGTTATTCTTTCTGGCGTTTTAAAGCTTGGTTTGGCCATTTCATTATTTTTAACTGTCTTAAAACTTGTACAAGTTAATTGATTAAAACTGACACCAGTGAGAGGTTGTTTTGTGATATCCAAGTATGTTGCTGAACTGTAGTCATTTTTGTGCTCTAACGATGCAGATAATCTCTTCTTCTTTCTAACAATGCAATATCGAGATCTAGACACGGGGACCTCTTGTGTCTGTTTCTTAGTGTATTGACATAATTCAGGGCATGAGGCTTGAGTGCTGATTTTATTTATTTCTGTGACATTCCTTGCTGGTGCTTTGACAATGTGCTGCGAATTGTTTACTAGAGAATATTTTGATTTGTGTAATGGTATATTTGGTGCATTCACATTTTCATTGCTTGCAATATATCCTGTACTTGCAGTTGGTTTACTTGGGACATTTGGAACATTACTGCTATTTAAAAAATTAGGGTTGACAAATATTTTTCGGTTGTGCATGGGAATCTGATTGTTATTTGTAGTAGGTATTCCTCTTGGTGTTTCCTGGACATAGTGTCGATTAAAGTGTGTCGTTGTAATGGTTTCTTTGGGCCAGGGATCCATATTTGTTCTTTTAAAATTTGGATTTATATAAACTCTGCTATGTAAACTTTGTTCCATGATGTTAGATTACAATTATTTTAAATAATATTGATAGTATTTGTTACCAGTCTTACAATGAACTCTGTTTATAATAATAGTCTCTAGTCTATCTTCTTGATGTAAAAATTGCTGATTCAGTTGGCTTAAAATATTCAATACATCCTGTTTTTTGTCTCCATTGATGCTCAAGATGCTCATGTGAAAAGAAGGCTCCTGTAAAGAAAATTTTGAATTAGACTTATTGCAATGAAGTTTCTTTTGGGATGGTATGGTGGAGGGGAAAATCATTTCTGCATTTTGTTATTTTCTGAGTAACCTGCACATAAATTAAAATTTTGAAGAAAATATTTTGTTCCACGAGTACAACAATGCAGTATACTGGGAAGCTACGTAATCAGCAATCTGTATCTAATGAATGACTTTTCAAATTGTATGTCACTTTATAATATATTTTCACAAAAAAACGTCTCACAACACTCACATACTTTTTTTGTACTAAATTTCATTCTGTCATGATGCAATATAATATAATGAACACTTTTATTTGTCTATTCTTTGCATCTTGCTAATATTCTTTGTTTAAAGTAGTTTCCCTAACCAAAATTAATACATTTATATTTTGAAAGTCATTAACTTGCTTACATGATAAAATTGAGGCAATCTAAAGTCTTCCAGAACCTTATCAATTTTCTTGGTGATATCAATTAACTGTCTGTGAGCAATAAAATCTGCCTTAAGTGCTATAAATGTTCGAGTTTTCTCCTCATTACAGTAAACTTCTACAGATTCAAAACCAAGTTCAAAACTGAAAATTAAAAAAAAAATAAGCTACATATTTGCTTACACTTAGGAACCTACACTTTAACATAAACTTATTTCTGACACAGTACAGTTTTTTATAGTTAGTTATTATACTATTTATTGCAATGACCTCATATCCTTGACTGTGTGATATGAAAAAGATAAAAATAATTGAAAAATTGTCTGAATTTCACCTTCAACATGAAAACATAATATAATATTGAGATGGAATATTTCCACAAAATGGTGGATGGGCATTCAGTATGTACTTTTAGGCATCTTTGCAAATATCTCCAATGGAAGGCCAGATTTATAAAATATTAGCACATATTATACCTTTCAATTTGATTCAAGACTTCCTGTAAGCTATTAGTGAATGCATTGATCATGTGGTACTTCAAGACAAATGTTTTTGATAGACTTATGTGAATATCCTCACATTTGCAGCAAGGCTCATTAATGGTTGAAAGTAATGCTACAAATCTATCTATTAACTTATACAAGTTTTCCTTTTCTGGGTCTAAAACAAAAAAATGTACTGTAGCTAAAAACTATTCACAAAACTTACATAAAACACTTTGCTGGGTCAACAGTGAACACTCAGCAATCATATTTAAATAATGTATTCAATCTTTACACTTAATTTAATATAAAATAACTTTGATATTATTTTACTCTAATCATTGATTTGTTGGTTTAGCAACCAATTAAACAAAAACCACTTTTAAATTGAAACACTACATTTGTAAAACCCTCTTTAAGAGATGTAATAGTAATTAGATGAGTATTTCTATAAACAAACATGCTAATAAAATCTTGAAAACATTTATGTGACTGAAGAGTTTACACAAAACATGTTACTTACACTGAACATATACTAATGTAGCCCAGTTTCCTCTAACGTGTGGAAAGCTTCGGACTCTTCCTCCGTGGAGTTCAGTATCATCAGTGTGTTCTTCACTCGGTACAACAGATACTCCACTCAAATTTGGTCGAGGTAGTTTTGGCCTTGAAATGTGAAATTATATTATGATACACATAACATGAGAGTTAAGATCTAGTTTTAGGGTGTCGTTAGTCACTATCAGTACCTATGTTTATAAGCTCAGACATCATGAGTTTGTAAACAGGAAACATTACTCAGAAGCTTGACCAAGACATGGCCTTAGGTAGATTTAGTTTCTTTCCGCAAATACTTAAACTGAGAAATAGTAGTTAAAATAACAATACAAAACGACAATAACGACATGAATTAGTTACAGGATAATAAGATAATAGGACACGTAAAGTTATACAAACTTAATGTCAATTTTCTTTGTGTGGCACTCCTCTTTGCAGCCGTTTTCTTCTTCCGATTGGGTATCCTCGGTATCCTCCTCGTCACCGTATTCACAAATATAGGACAGTCCAGACATTAGATCTCCGGCATTAATTTAAATATTTTTCTCTATACCTAAATGTAATGGAAAATCAGTCGTATTTCCTTCTAATTAATATTCTTGAATTTCTTGATTTGATTCCAAATTCCAATGGCAGTAGTGATATTATATACTCTTTGATGGCAATATGATGGCAATCATAGACATAAAACACTATAGATGGCAATGAATCACAGGCAATGAATGATCATTAAACCAAAGAGTATATAATCACTACGTTTCATTAAAATATTAATCACCATACAGTGAATGTAGTGATTAAAATATACTCTTTGCCATAAGGCATAAACCATAGATGTAACCTTAAGCGAAGGATGAGCCCTTAATGACGTCACGCATATATTTTTAGGCTCCGGCCTGAAGGCTGATTTTTAAGTTGTCAAATCTGTAAAATGGCGCTTATGTAACCGAGGAAATGGCGCTAACCAACAGCGGTAAGTGCTGTCAGCGGTACCGAAATGTATGACGCGCGACGCCATGTTTAAGAAATTTTTGGTTTCAACATACGTCACACACATAGTTCCCGTCCTCTTAGCGTAGCGTATTTCGTCATTGCCATATAAACTAATAATGATCACCAAAGAGTTAAGACCAAAGAATAAAGATCACTCATTTTTCCCCCTGTCACAGTCAAGTGTCTTTAAACCTTTAACGTGAAATCAAGTCTGCTCGCGAAATTCAAAATTTTCGTGGTTTTTTGCAATTTGTACGCTAATTAGACATGATAGGCTTATGGCAATCAATTTGCGAGAATGGCAGTATCATCTTTACATGATTATATCAAAATATTTGCATAAAAATGTGTATCCTAGGATATTAGTCCGAGTATCGAGTTTTATGTGAGTAACTTGCAAATCTCGGACTAATTTCTTCAACTCGACACTTTCGAGCAGAGATTTTTAGATATTGGGATTATTGCAATTTGACGGCCATAAGCCTATTATGTCTTATTAGCTTAAAAATCGCGAAAAACCACGAAAAATTTGAATTTCGCGGGCACGCCCGTGGTGTGCTCCTTAAACATTGATCCATAATATAGAGTGAAGTAGTAGTACCTTAGAGGTAAAGAAGTTTACCATTATGACCATAGATTACAATGTAGTATGTTCCGACAATATTATAGTATAGAGGAAGCTGCGGTGAAGGTAATGGCGAAATACGCTATAATACAATGTATAATACGCTAAGAGGACGGGAAAGATTTGACGTATATTGAAGCCACAAATTGGTCAAATATGGCGTCGCGCGTCGTACACATGTCGTACATGTCGCTGATAGCACATCTGCAGGTCGATCGGCTAAAAAAGTATCAATCATTAAAGAACTGTATCAATGTCAAAACGTGATTTTCAAGTGTTGTGATTGGCCAAAACCCGTGTTTTGACATTGATACAGTTCTTTAAAGATTGATACATTTTTAGCCGATCGCCCCGCTGTTGGTCGCATACACAAGCGCCATCTTACAGTTTTCACAAATTAAAAATCCGCTTTCAGGGCGGAGCCTAAAAATGTATGCGTGACGTCAGTAAGTGCAGATCCTTGGATATGGTTAATCAATGGTTGCAGACATAATGTATAAAATAGGTATGCAGACAAGTGCAAGTTCGATTATTATTCAAATGTAGCATTCTACTACCACCTATAACTTATACGTATACGTAGCGCATATCATTGTCCGTAACGCAGCATAGAAAATCATTTGAATTGAAAATTGAACCTTGAACCCTCTAATCTTTAAAATCTAAAAATATAACTTGAAGGACCGATTGAAGACCAGAGAAAATTATAATCATGGCTCTATTTGGCAAATTCGGTTCTGTTGGTACAGTGCCAAGAATATATTCACAAGTCACTAATGCAAAAAGCTTTCATAGCAGTAGGCTCAAAGGTAAAGTAGCCATAGTTACTGCTTCAACTGATGGGTGAGTACTCAGACTATACTTGATTTAAATATAGTTTTCAAATATTCATGCATATACCTACTAACT
The DNA here is from genome assembly GCA_963855885.1 of Coenonympha glycerion. Taxonomy (NCBI): domain Eukaryota; kingdom Metazoa; phylum Arthropoda; class Insecta; order Lepidoptera; family Nymphalidae; genus Coenonympha; species Coenonympha glycerion. The sequence continues at coordinate 8,875,118 of OY979636.1, read as the reverse complement.
ATAACAATTTCGTTTTATACCTATACCAAGCAGGAATACCGACTACCTAGTAAAAATCAGGCAAGTTAGGAAGTTGGCTGAGGTCAGAAGACCGATCACACCGATTTTTATATTCTCTCGGTTTGAGTTTGAGAGCTACGAGTCTCGCCTCGCAATCTGCCCCCTGAGCCAAGTTGTAAAATAGCGATACGATAGTTTACGCGTGGAATAGAAATGGAACAAAAATTAAAAAAAAATGTATGCGAATTGCGAACTATCGCTATTTTCACGCTAAATTGATCACCTAACCCCGCGCATTTGTATACATTTTTTGAATTTCGTTAGAATGCCATCTAAGTAAATAACGCGTGGACCTATATGGCCCATTAGCTAGAGAGGGGAGCAGATACTACTTAGAGGTCTTTGGGGAGCAGCTCTCTATTCACTAAGTGGAAGGCATAGTACCTACTTGTTATACTGTTTGCGCCCACATGCGCTCTATAGTCTAGCCTAAGTAGTCGGTTTAGTGAATCAATCAAATTATAAATATACTTATTTTGATTACTTAGTTGTATTTTTACATAAATCATTAATACTGAGATAGAAGATAGTCCCACGGTGTTACCGCAGGGATTTAGAAGTCCCGCGGATTTTCTTACTTTCGTGGCAATAACTTGGATGAATAGGCTCAGAAAATAACAGAATATTAGACTAGCTATAATATTATAAATACGAACGAAAGTAACTCTGTCTGTCTGTTACCCTTGCACGCCTAAACCACTCAACCAATCTTGATGAAATTTGATACAAAGATAAACTGGACTCTGGAGCTTGGGAAAGGATACTATACATAGGTTACTTTTCATCCCGAAAAATAACACGATTCCCGAAAAAAAAAAACATATTTTATAACATACCCTCCCTCATATAAGTCCCTGAAAAATAAGTTTTAATATTTTTAGTTACAAGTAATTGACAACAAACACACGCACACCTGATGGTAAGTGACGAATGTGACGGTAATGTAATCCATAGAGTGTATATGAAAGAAAACGCAAATAAGCAATTGTAACCCACAAATCGCATTTAAATTATCAAATTAGCGCATCAAACTCCGAAAATCATGGAATGTGGTCAATAAAAAAATCCGAGAACTAACTAAAAGACAGACAGTTTAAAAACAAACACAAATAGTTTAAAAAAGTTTGTTTGAGCCAATTTGTAATTCGATAATAATTTATCAAGAAGTAGGTAAATAATTTAGCAAAAGTTACTACGAATTTTATTTACTTGTATATTTTCAACAGTATCGGCTACGCTATAGCGAAGAGACTGGGCGACGAGGGAGCGTCAGTAATTATAAGTAGCAGAAAGGAAGATAATGTCAAAAAAGCCACTGAAAACCTGCGCAAAGATGGAATTGACGCTGAAGGTCTGGTGTGCCATGTTGCCGATGCAGAGCATAGAAAGAGGCTATTCGATTTTGTACGTATTTTATATCATTGGATGAAAAAACTTTAAATTAATAACATATACTATAATTTAAGTATGTACCTATACTGCATAATTGTGATTCCTTTTTACGTATTGCAGGCGAAAAGCAAATACGGAGGAATAGATATCCTAGTTTCCAATGCTGCAGTCAATCCCGCCGTTTCGCCTGTTTTGGAGGTTTGTAATTGATATGCGAAATGGTGGAAAATCAGTGGGAATTAGATGTAACTTGGATGTAGGTAACTAGAAGATACTCGCAGCTTCGCACGCGTTAATTTTAATTTTCCCTATTCTCACGGCAACCATCGATTTTTCCGGACTAAAAAAGTAGCCTTTGTGTGAATTTTGGACGAAATCTTATCTTCATTCCAAGTTTTAGGCAAAAATATTCCGTTGTTGTGACGTGAAGATTTTTTTTGTATGAATTTCGGGTTTTAATTAATCCTACTAAAACCTGGAAATTTTTCGGGATAAAAAGTAAAAGTATGTGTTAATCCAGGATACAATTAGCCAAATCGGTTCAGTAGTTGGGACGTGAAGGAGTATTTAAGCTTGGTAAAAGTAAACTTCGGAGCCCCGTTTCAACCCCTTAGGGGATGTATTTTGAGAAATCCTTTCTTAGTGGACCCCTAGACCTCATAAGGAACCTGTGTGCCAAATTTGGAGTCTCTAGACCCAGCGGTTTGGGCTGTGCGTTGATATGTCTATGTCAGTCAGTCAGTCAGTTTTTTCTTTTATATATTATTTAGAATGGAGTTACTATCGAGTGTAATAAATAAACAGCAATTTTAATAAGACATATGATAACTAAAATAAGGAGTATGATTTAGTGTGGCTTGTTCACAGACCGATGAAAAAGTATGGGATAAAATATTTGAGGTGAACATCAAGTGTTCATGGTTGTTAGCCAAAGAAGTTTATCCCGAATTGATCAAGCGTGGAGGCGGAAGTATTGTGTTTGTTTCTTCTATCGCTGCGTATCAACCTATGGAAGTATGTAAATAACTTCGATGTGTAGCTTTAATTAGAGGAGTTGAAGTTATTAATAAAATTGAAAATTGCTTCACAGCCTTTGGGACCTTACAGTATCAGTAAAACAACTCTCCTTGGTCTGACTAAAGCAATTGCTTATGAGGTCACCAATGACAACATTAGAGTTAATTGTGTGGCGCCAGGAATCGTTGCTACGAAGTTTGCTTCGGCTGTAAGTATTTCAAAAAGAGTAAAGTAAGTTTTTTTTTTCTGATAATTTAATTTGGCGAGCTGCTCCGTAATTATTAATTTTAAATTTACTACCGATTTTAATTAAATTACAAGCGTAAAAAATATCGCATTTTTAGAAAGTAATCTACGAAATCTTTTTCTCTTTGCAGATAACTTCATCTGATATGGCAGCAGAAAAATCACTATCGATAGTACCAATGAAGAGGTTTGGTAAACCTTCGGAAATTGCTAGTGCAGTAGCTTTCCTAGTTTCCGATGACGCCAGCTACATTACTGGCGAAACACTCGTCGTTGCCGGGGGCACATATGCCCACCTTTGAAATAATTAATTATTATAATGTATACTTTTGCATTGTTAACACTTTTCTCCTTGCATGCTTTAATTATATTACTTATAAAAATTCAAATGTATACTACAACGAATAACGATCTACCGTCAAATAATAATATAAAGTTGTTATAGAAGAGCGGTACCTCCTGCCACAGGTATTTTATATACTTAAAAGGAGGTGCCCAACCCATACAATGCACGAATCTTCGCTTTTATAATTAATTAATAATCTAAACTAAACCTATATCTAAATAAAATTATAATTCTAACATGCATTATTTTTGTTAAGTAGTTACCAATTAAGTACCTACCTATGTTTTATTAGAACGACTCAGTCTGACTGAGATAATTAGTGCCTTGTGGTATATGTACTTAAAATTTTTTGTTGTATTATTATACAAGAAAATAAATTTTGTATTGGCATAGGTAACTTATGGTAGATTTGCATTGTATTTTTAATGAATTTTGATGTAATATTGAATAAATAAATTTTGAAATTTTTTGAAAATTTGAAATAATCAAAAGCATTTTGATAGGGGGTTGGTTACATTATACCAGGGTATCTTTTAAGGTTTAAAGGCATTTGTTATTTAATGTTAATAATTATATCATTTTTTAAATAAAATATATTTTGTTCTCGTGTACTTTGATTTCTTTTAGTTGAAATGAAAAAAAAAAAATTAACTAGATTTATTTTGGGATTATTAAAGTTCCGTACTCTAAGGGTGAAAACGGGACCCTATTACTAAAACTTCGCTATCCGTCCGTCTGTCACCAAGCTATTACAGCTCTTGAACTGTGATACGAGTAGCTACAGACTTGAAATTATCATATATGATGAAGATGTATTTCTATTGCCACTATAACAATAAATACTAAAAAATAGAATAAAATGAATATTTAAGGTTACATCACAAGGCCCATACAAAAAATATAACTAGATGTATTAACAGGAAGATACAGTCTTATAAATTAAAAGACTAGACTGAAATTGATAATCTCACCTTACATTTATTTTTACCAAAAACACCTGTTAATGTTGATGTTGATGTGTTACTCATCATCATCAGAATCTAATAAATCACTTTTCTTATATCCAATGTGTCTTAACATAATGCTAGCAGGCCCGGTTATGTGTTCTTCTTTTATGCTTTGTGATAAGTTCTTTAAAACGCTTATTTCTCCCTCATCAATTTCAATAGTTTTTAACTTAGAAGCTAGTTCTACATCTTGAGCTTCACATTTTGGTTCTTTGATATCATTTTCAACAAAATTATCATCATCTTCATCACTACTGTAATCACTGGTAGTGTTACTTTGGTTAGAAACCATTTTCAACATTTTTTCTAAGCTCTTGACAAAATCTTCAGAATTAAAATCGATAGAATCCTTTGTGTTTTCTATGCCTTCAAAATTTGAGGTTTCATTTAGAAAATCTTTTAAGTCAGATGTCAAAATGTGAGGTGTAATAGGATCTTTATTATTGAGCTTAACATTTTTACCATAGTGGCTGTTTAGAAACTCATTTAGTTGATCTGGGTTTACATTCAACCAATCATCTTCATCCTCTTTCAAAAGCCCTGTTTCATTTTTTTGTTTCAGTAATGCTGCAGTACTGTCGAATTCCTTACATAACTTTATCTCTTTGATAGTGTTGCATATATTCAAACTTATTGGACACTCCATATTTAAAAAAAAGGCCTTAGCCTTCTCTAGCAACTGTGAATATTGAAGAGAATGCTCCAAATTATCTTTGAAGTATCCATTCTTAGTTAAACTATTAAGAAACTGTTTATATTCTGGTGTACATAATACATCTTTAGAAGCTCTACTCATTATTATTTGATATGCACATGTTACTTTTATGCAAAGCTGAATCTTTTTCTCCTTCAGTGAATTGTTAAACTTACTCGGCAGTTGAGATTGCATGAGCATAGCATACAAAAATTTTGTAAATTTAACTTCTGTATCTATACAGTCATCAAGTTTAATATTTTTGCAATGCTTAGCATCAAGGGCATCAAGGTTGCAATATGTACTCACAATAGGAGATATGAGAGAAGGCTTGAGTGTCAGCACAGTAGCTATTTCCACAGGAAGTTTTAAAATTGCTTTGTGACAATATTCTTTTATTTTTTGTGGATAATCTCCAATTCTTTTAATAATAGCTTGTTCTATTTCGCAAGATGCTTTTGTCGCTTCTGGATTCTGTGTAACAAACTTAATGGCATCAACTAATTTCAAACTTGCATCTGTTGGTGCCAGTGTGTCTGGTATTAAGTGCACATGCTCATTAAATATGAATACCTGCAATAAATTATAATAATCAAAAATCATTAAGAATCATTTGAAGTCATTATTACAGTAATTGAACATGAGAGGAGAGCGTAAGCCCAACCACACCATGGTGCCCAAGAGTAATGGTATATGGTTGGAAATCTCACACATGCAGGTTTATATTCTATACTTTCTTCTCACAGTGTATAATATATGATGATGATGAACCAAAGTATTGGTAGTTCAATCTAGGTAAATGCATCCCACTGCTTCTTAAATCCTTATGAATCACATGAAACATTAGCTATTTGATGTAGGGCGCGTCTATGTAGATTGAATTATACTAGGCTTCACAGCAGCTAACTACTGTGTAACAGTTAAATTTGGAAACAGTATTTTAGTAACAATTTAAAGCAATCAATCTTACCCTATTTTCAGTAGTTTCGGGATTAGCCCAAGGCGGTAAATAGTCAGCAGCTTCAATAAGAAGGAAATCACCATCATTGTCTTCAACTTGGATAATCAAATGGTTGTATATTTTTGTTATCTCTAATAGAAGATGAACTATAAACCACTCATCCTCTATGTTATCGCCAAAACATACTGTACTCAAGAGATGACATGGGATTTCTAAAAATAGCATCAATTACTTGATTTTTTATAAGATATACAAAGTGAAAATATTGGACAAAGATATGTTTATATCAACATTCTCAAGATACACAATGTCAGTATTTGTGGTGTAAATAATTATAAATGAGTCTGCCCACCAACAAAATTTTGATGATTTTCATGGCTTTCTATTAGCTTACAAATGGAAAAAAACTAAATAGAATTTGACGCAGACCCTGGCATTAAACCTAGATTACCTAGGTCTAGGCAAATAGCAGAAAGACTAGGATGGTAATAGTGCATGGTATAGGCTATGCACACAATAAATACTAACACAATATAGCTGAAATTTGGATTCACACGTCTTTGAAATAGTCACAATTCTCACAGTATCTCTCAAATGTATATAGGACCGTATTCCGTGCGAGTGAAACAGGAAAAATCTAGTCATTGTTAATTAAAATGGTAGGTAATACAAACCTCTTATTACTTCTGTAAGTGGCAAATATACTCTAAACTCGTCTCGATGCCATATGTAATCCTTTGATTTTGAAGCTATTATGCCATTTATTGACTCGCAAAGAGATTCCCATTCCTCTTTAGAGAGTTCAGTAGCCGAAAAGAAATAACATTGCAAAGTATCTTCATACCTAGAACTTGTACACGCAAAGGACATTTTTTACGTGGACCTACAATGTTTTGCAGCTTTTCCTTTTAATCAAATCGACCACGGATCCTCAACGTCCTCTTATTTAAGGGTCTTGTTTGAGTTATTAGTTCTTGCTTGGATATTAATTGTTTTGTAATTTCAATAAAAAAATCAACAAATTTGAAATTCAATTTTCTTCAATTTCAAGCATAAAATGATATTAGTCTATGACTTATACCACAGATCACTTTTTTTTTTTCTCTCTCTTTGGCCCACAGATCACTATCTAACCAGTAATCACAACACGAAGGCACAGCAAGGGCACAGCACTAGGGGATCATAGACAAGCACTATGGACAAAGACAATGACAAAAGTAATTTAGATCCTATATTGCCCACGAAATTCGTTCTATGGTCTACGGTCAAACCCCATGGTCATACCTTTGTTCTTTGGTCATTCGCCAACGTTCTTGCGTTCGTCAAATTGCTTCAAATTGTTAGAGTATTTGTAGGTACCAAAGGTACAACCTACCTCATACCTAAAAGGTACCTACCTAATGCCGTAAGTGTTGTGCTGTGTTTAGAAATTATAGGTACTTTATTCATAAATGATGGTCTGTCTCTGTGGATGGCGGATACTCTATGAAATCCAGAGTAAAACTGTGATGTAATCTATGGATGACGGCAGACTAGTCTATGGCAGGCGGTATCAACACGATAAATCATAGATGTTTATTCAAAGAAGGAAATAAAATAAAATGAGCAAGAAATCAGCAAAAATGCAGTTAACAAGATTCACAATAAGCTGATAAGATTACTCTATTATTAATTTATTTATTATTATTGTTAATTCTTAAGAATTAATAGTCATGGCAAGCGTTCGAAGGATATTTTTCAAATATGCAAAGTGTTTAGCGTTATTAGTAATTTCAATTTTTTTTGCTCAAATTATTATCTCTTTAAGTTTTTTCCCCTCGATACATGATAATCTACTGAAAAGGAATAGCTATAGTTCAAGTTCCAAGGCAGAAATGGGCGATGTGTCAGCCAGAAAAATTGTAGCCGGTGTCGGCGACGATGAAGATTATCCTCCAAACAGCTTGCAGCAACGCAAAGTTGCGGCCCAACTGAGGTTGGAGGAGCTGGACTTTACGCCGGCCTGCGAGATCAAGAGTCGAGAAGCCATCTCTGCCATACATCGGGCCAAGACCCAGTTGTGCAAACAGCAAATTGTTAATAAAACCTGTTTAATACAAAAAGGTAATTTTTACCCCAAAAAATTGCCAAACTATTGTGTTTCTGAGATGATGACTTATGGACGACATTTGGGGTGTTACATGGATGAGAAAAAGTTAAGACTGCTTTCTAGTTACTATGGAAATTATGCCAGTATTAATTCACCATCTTTCTGTTTGGATATTTGTGTACAAGCTGGATTCCCATTTGCAGGAGTTCAATATTCGTAAGTAATTAAATTGGTATTAATTATATCTACTATATAAAAATAAGTCTGGTTTTCCTTCCTGACGCTATAACTCCAGAACGCACGAACCAATTTCCACGGTTTTGCATTCGTTGGAAAGGTCTCAGGCTCCGTGAAGTTTATAGCAAAGAAAATTCAAGAAAAATTAAAAAAAAAAATGTTACTTAAAACGAAGCCATCTGGTGGCGAAACGGAGAGAACCCGGCGAGGGTTTGCTAGTAATTATTATAAAATTGACTGACAGATTTAATAAACATACAGTTTCAACCACACTTTGGACACTAGACAGCCTGTTTAGCTATTTGGATGTAGACTAAGATATTACTATTTGGAAATTCAATAAAGGAAAAATACAGGTCATGAGTACAGGGGTCATGAGTCAGTAAAAGTCAGTTATTTTGACGTGGGTCAGTAAAAGTCAGTTTTTCAGAAAAAAAAGTCAGTAAAATCAGTATTTCAGCATGTCGTTGGCTATATTATGTAATGTAGGACATACTCATATAGCGCTGCGAGAGCACTCCGCGACCCAACGAAATACAATACATAAATTTTCGAACTTTTCACAAACTCAGGTCAAGAGTGACTGATGAGACTACGAAAGGACAATGATATTCGCAATCACTGTTAGCAATGCTTGATATCTTTTTTAGGGTTCCATACCAAAATGGTAAAATTCCATGTGTCTATCATACTCAATTTATTCAGAAACTATCAAAACTATTCTCACAAAATGACCCAACATCATTGAAAAAAAAATTGAAAATTATCGACATTCATAAAGGTTTTAACGGGACACTTTTTTGTGAATTTTGTATTACATCCGTCGTCCATAGATTAATAAGCCCATGATTAAGAGTTAAGACCTTTTAATGAAAATGAATTACCGTTTCTTTGTCTAAAATAAAGCTACTGTAAACAATATCTTAGAAATGGTGTGTTGCAGATCGGAGTGTTTCTGCGGTGACCAGACTCCTCCAGCTGCATCCAAGACCTCTGCTGCTCTGTGTGACATGAACTGTCCAGGTGATCCCTCAAAAAAGTGTGGAGGATATTTCACCATGAATATTTATGAAACAGGTTTAGATAGTAAGTATGTAATAATTTTTTTTGTTAAGTAAATTATACAAATTATAGTTTGTCCATTTTTTTATTGTTTTTAAACACGTGCAACATATTATGTAGCAATAGCGAGAGCAAGAGACCAGAGAGAGACAAACTTCTGAGAGAAACTGGTCTCTGTCAGACAAAATTTATACATATTGATGAAACTGACTTCTAAAAAGGTTGTATTGAAACCCATAAAAAGTCTTTCAACCTATTTTTCAACCCACATAATAAATGTTTCTCTAAAAAATGCAAGATGTTTGGAAACATAAATAGTGCCAGAAGAAAAAATAATATAATTTTTGTTTTGCAGAGTTTGTACCGCAAGTACCAAAAAGTCCAGACAATGAAGAGGTTTCTGTTAATATAGTGTTTTTATTGACTCTAAATGGAAGGGCTTTGCGCCAAGTACATAGATTAATTAATTCTTTATACAGAACAAATCACTATTTTTATATCCATGTTGATCAAGTGAGTAATGTCATAAATTTTTTTATTCAAAACTATTTAAATTAACTATTTTGAGCAAGTTGTGTACCATATAATTATGGCATCAAAATGGCCACTATTTTGCAAGCTGATTTTTTCGAAAAGACGTATCTTTGAGAGCCAAATTAAATACAGAAAAAAATATGTTTCAATCATTTTTAGGGTTCCATACCAAATTGGTAAAAATGGAACCCTTATGGTGAGACTTTCTCCGTCCGTCCGTCCGTCTGTCACACTCGATTATTTCAGTAACTATTAAAGCTATCGACTTGAAATTTGGAATAGTTGTAGGTAATTGTGGCGCGACGTTATTGCAAATCATAAAAATTTGTAAATCATTTTTATTTTTATTTAAAAGAGGGGTAAACGGGGTTGTTGAAATTTCAAAATGACATATCAATATTGAGTGGGGTATCATATATGAAAGGCCATTACTTGTGTATTCTAAAACCAATTTTTATTTCAAACTGTTGAAAAAAATACTGTTCCCCCCCTTATCTCCGAAGTTTATCGTTCGAAAAATCTGAAATAATTATGATTAATAGGAATAAACGTCTATTTTACAGGAAAAATAAAATCAACTCTCTAACTATTATACTTTTTTTGATAATAACAATAAACCGCCAAAAACAAAGTTAGGTTTGCGGTTCGCCAACAAAGGTACCCATATGTAAATTATACTCGTAAATTCATGAACATAAGTGATTCTTTTAATGTTTTACTTCTTTTACAGTATGGAACCCTCGGTGCGCGAGTCCGACTCGCACTTGGCCGGTTTTTTTTTCATTTTTGTCAACACCACACTAATTTTAATTCACATTTTCATTCCAGAGACAAGATTATCTACATCGTAAGCTATCTCTATTGGAGAAACAATTTGCCAACGTAAAGTTAGCACCAAGAAGATACTCAACAATATGGGGAGGGGCATCGCTTCTCAAAATGCTGTTGGACTCCATGAGAGATTTAGTTAAATTAGGATGGAAATGGGACTATGTTATCAATTTAAGTGAAAGTGACTTTCCCATTAAATCATTAGAAGACCTTGAAAAATTTCTCTCTGCAAATAAAGGATTAAATTTTGTTAAATCCCATGGAAGAGAGGTTCAACGTTTTATAAAAAAGCAGGGCCTCGATAAAACATTTATAGAATGTGAAACACACATGTGGAGAGTGGGAGAAAGAAAACTACCACAGGGTATTGTTATAGACGGTGGAAGTGATTGGATCGCATTGTCACCTGATTTTGTTTCTTACGTCATAGGCAAACGTGATGAGCTTCTAGCAGGATTGGACGTCATATTTAAACACACACTTTTGCCTGCTGAATCTTTTTTTCACACGGCATTACGTAATTCACAGTTTTGTCATACATATGTGGACAATAACCTGCATGTTACGAACTGGAAGAGAAAGTTGGGCTGCAAGTGTCAATACAAGCACGTGGTGGACTGGTGTGGGTGTTCTCCCAATGACTTCAGAACTGAGGACTGGCCGAGAATACAAAATACACAGAATCGCCAATTGTTCTTTGCAAGAAAATTTGAGCCCATTATTAATCAAGAGATCATAACAAGAGTAGAACAGTTTATAGGATTTACTGATCATTACTTAATTCCTAATTTAGAAGCATATTGGCAAAATCTGTATGATGTTCAAGATTTAACGGCCAGCACTGATGACACATTACTGACTCATGCAGAGAGTATAATACGTCACAATGCTAAAATATTGGCAGAAGAAGGTTGTGAAATTCGTTTGAATGAAGTTATTGAGGTAAATGCATATAAATATGCTGATGTATATAAGGGAAACCTCATATTATATAAAGTTTTAATAAATAATAACCAAGAAGCAATATTGGAGACATGGTATAAGCCAAAACAACGTTTAGATTTAAATAGAAAAAATCAAGATATAGATTATATCAAAATTTTCAGAGTGAGTTCAGATTATGATCAAAAAGAAATGACCTTTAGAAATGTAGGCAATATTTTGGGCCCCTTTTCAGAACCAGTACTGTTGTATGAGTTTGCACCTCATGTTGATAAAACAGCTGGAAATTTTACAGTGATTTGGCTGGACCCGGCAGGAGTTGTGGCAGATGTGAACATGGTCTACAAAGATGAAAATAATCTTACCAATTTTATAAAACCAAATATTAAACACCCTTTACTGCCAGGTGTTTGGAAGGTTGGTCTGTTTGATCAAGCTGATTCAGTGGCAGTTACTGAATTTCTTATAACACCTTTAGAGTATTTCTCCGGCAAAGAAGTAACACAGCAAGAGGCTTACTTAATACATAGTGGTTCACAAAATTCATATAAAAATATAAGTTTTGTGAAGCCAAAAAATTTTTTATTTCATGATACCAACACATTATTGTTGGGCGAAATGTCGAATGCAAATATCAAAAGAATCGATAGAGATCTGCTGGAATGGATAGACAGTTTGAGCATAGAATTTTATAATATTTTAGGTTCATGCATTTTATACAATAAAGATAGTGTAGTAGAAAAATTGACATGTGGTAGTTACAAATTTAAACAATGTATCTTATCTGAGTATAGCTCCCGTTCGCCAGACCCTAAAGGCTCTATAGGAAAATTGGATAAAAAAACTGGGAGATTAAGAAGAACATGACAAATCATGATCCTCCACACCTCCAAAACGTGAAGTTTGCATAACATGAGTTCAATAAAATTGTAACTTGCACTTTGCAATAATAGTGTAAAAATATTTTTTCATCTGGGTTTCATAGTGCGTCAAGTGTTGAACGTTTTTCATTTAATTCAGTATTCAAACGTTTTTATATTATCATTTCAATAAAATATAAATCTAAATATTTTAACAATTTGCTGATAGTTTTCAGTGTATACTTTGAGCCTTCTAAACACCTATCCTTACATCCTATTTGTAGTATAAATAATAATGCAAGTTCGTTATTCCCGTCATATCTACTCTCTCGGTTTTGTTATAAGGATTAAGGTCATCTACGACGAGGTTCTATCCCATCCCAGATCTTGTTCAAATTGCAATATCCTCTGAGATGTCTGAGTTAGGAACTCGGCAACCTTCAAACTTCAGTAGTCAGAAGAATTGATCTATAATATGCATATATACTCGTTATATGTCAGAAGAGCTAGAGTCCAATAGTTATTAGAACATGTTACATGGTGATCACAGAACACATTGTGATAGACGGATCGATTAATATCATTAGCTACCACGGTAAAGAAACTATTTTATTACAAACCTTTATGATTTTGGCGATACAGAGGGCAATAGGAAAATTTCCCTCCAGGCAGGTGTTGTGCCTGGGGACCGCTTGAGATCCGAGCGTGTGACGTCAGAAGTTGTATTTATAGAACGCTCGTCGAATGCTCCGTCAGCGTGTGCTATTGCGCGAGTTACACCATCTGTCGTCAGCTATCGAAGACCGCTACAATCACTCTCCTCTGAGACTGTTAAGTCGTGTGTCGTCGTGGTGCATCTGGTGCGTGTCAACAGCGTGCAGCATCGTGGAAGTGCGTCAGCGATACCGGGTTGACTTGGGTGGACTGCGTGCCGGCGAGGTGTGAGTGACCTTCGAACCGGGAGTCCGTCGATGATGCGGCGGCGCGCGATCAGTGAGTCGATCAGCGGCGAATGACGTGTCGCGGCGACCAGTGAGTCGGTCGGCGAAGACTGGGTCTGGTGCGAGGAATGAGGTTTTGCGGTTGCTTCTTCGATATTGTAGCGGTTGATGTGGTTCTTGCGGTTGCGGTTGTTGCAGTTGCGGTTTCGTTGTTTTTGTTGCGTGTTCTTCAGTTGATGTGTGCCCTCTGGTGGTGAATGGTGAAATCACGTCGGGCGGCACCACTTTAGCGGTGCAGAGGGCAATAGGGAAATTTCCCTCCAGGCAGGTGTTGTGCCTGGGGACCGCTTGAGATCCGAGCGTGTGACGTCAGAAGTTGTATTTATAGAACGCTCGTCGAATGCTCCGTCAGCGTGTGCTATTGCGCGAGTTACACCATCTGTCGTCAGCTATCGAAGACCGCTATCGAAGACCGCTACATGATTATACATTATACTATTAGGTATAATCACTAAAATATTGAATTGGAGCAATCAATACTTTGAATTTAGCGGGTAGTGCCTTTGAGGTAACAGTAGAGGGTAGTGCCGTGAAACAAAAGTACAGTCCTGAGTTCGACAAGGCTCTCTTGGCACTTGAATGACATTGTAAGGAGGGCGTTGTCATAGAACAAAGGCAGACAGAAAATAAAATCTCAATTAATTCATTCTAGCGTAGCATTGCGTAGGTAACCTGCGGCGGCATGTTGAGCCCCAAGATTTTAGCTGTGAAATGTTCGTGTACATTCTGACAAGGCTCTCTTAGTTTGAATGAGGGCGCTGTTATGGAACAAAGGCATCCAGAAAATAAAATCTCCTCGATTTTATTTCAATTTTAGTTTAAAATAGTTGATAGTAAGCAAAAACAACACAACATACAATAGCGATATACTTACAGAGCGGACTATCAAACAGTATCACAAGATAGCGGTGTTAGTACTGATTTGTTGTTAAAGAAGGTTGTATAAAATAAATCTATTTTATAATATCCAATGTGTGTTGACTACAGTTAAACTTACGCCACTACTCTGCAAAACCTTCATGATTTTGGCCACGCGCCAAGATAGCCTTGTCGCACTTTACTGAGTTTACTTCAATAGGTGACGCCATGTTATGCGCTACTTTACAGAATAAAAATAGTCACGCTCATTTCGTAGGCGGGGCCCATCCATACTGTTTCTTTGGTCTGAGAGTAAAGTGTTTTCTCATAACGATATCCAAATAATCATATATTGTTTGCATCCTCTTCCTGATAATCGCTTTCATTTGTGGTCTGTGATCTCTTTGGTTTGTGAAATGTCAACCTGTGCAGTCTCCATTGCAGATGCAGTCATTGAGTTCTGTGGTCAACTAAGGGTCAACTCACAATCAATGACTCACAACATGAGTGTATTCAGCTGTGTATCTCTATCATGCTCTAAGCTCTAGCCTCTATAGTGTTTGGTAGTCTATGGTTCAGTCATCAGTGTCAATGTCAATATATTAGCGGGAAAATGGCGGGAAATGATATTTTTGCCAAATTTTTATCGGTAGTGATTATATACTCTTTGATTTTTATTAGTTTATTACTCTTTTGATCAGAATTGTAGCTTACATTCTTTTTACATAAACTTTGCATTAAAATCATACCAGTGCTATTGCGGAATAATAATAATGGATCTAATAGAATCTATTAAGAAAGACAAGGCTTACTTAAAAAGTAAATCAGTCGTAAAAAACTGGGAAAAAGAATTTAAACTAAAACACTCACGTACTCCTTCCAAGTACGATATAAAAGAAGCTCCTGCAAATATTAAGTATGCTTACAAAAAATATTTTCTCTTGAAAAGTAATGCTCTTGAAAACTCGTTGTCAATTTGTGATTACGAAGAAGAATTTAATTTATCCCCGGAATTAATGCTTCCCTTGGAAGGTGCTTCGGAAGTCGGAAATACATCAGATCCATTAATTCCGGCACTGCCCAGCGGCCTAGAGCTTGAGAAAATGTTATCTAGTCCAAAAATTGAGACACGGAGCAGCCCTATAACAGATAAGTTATCAAAAAAATTGTTTCACAATAGAAAGTTTTCTTTAAGAAACCCAAGAAAATCTTTAATAGTTAAATCACAAGACAATAATGAATCACAGGGGGAACATAGTGAGCCTAATAGACAGAAATCAGACTATGCAGTGGTACATAAAGCTGACAAATCTTGCAATAACATCGCTGATAATATTGACTCTAACAGTAATGTTGAGCTGACAAGAAGTGATGTACTCAAGGAGCAAGTCATTCCATTAAATATGACAGAGAATGTGAAAAAATCTTCTATTAGACAAATCAATATTGGGTGGCTTCAAAGAGCTACAGGCCTTACAAATGAAAGTGAAAGTAGTTCAATGGATCATAAAGACAAATTTGGATTGAGTAATGTTACAATTCCTGTATACTCAGACAAACCAACTGATGTTGTTGAAAACAGTGAGTCTGATGATGATATTACAATTAGTAAACTGAAACCAGCCCTTAAGAAGCAAAAGCTCAACTTTCCTCTTCAAAATGATAACAGGCATAATGACAATATTAGTGATAGTGCAGAAGCAGTCATAGCCCCAGTTAAAACAAGGAAAAGTAAAATCTCTTCTAAATCCGCTATAAAGAAATCTGTTAGTAAAAAAGATGATGATTTGAGTGATCAGCCACCTGATATATCTGAATATTTACCTTTTGGTTTGAATGAAAAAATAAATCCACGACATCCCAATGTATCTGATATCCTTAAAAGTGTTGATTCATCAATTAATATTAGCCCACAATTGTCAAGTTCTGCTGGAGCTAATAACATTGAAAAGAAAATTCAAAGTGGCACATTAAATGAAAATTTTGTAAGAATCAATATTGAAAAAAAAGTATTTGTTCGAGGTAGAAAAGGTGTTAATTATTCCAAGTATAAGAAGCAGTTATGGAAAGACAAGAAAGCACTGCACGGTGGAATGGAATTCCCTGAAGGAGGGAAAATAACATGTTTCAAATGTGGATTGGGAGGTCATATGGCCCGATATTGTACTGCACAAAGAGAAAATTCTCTTATACCATTGGAGCAGTGTGATGAATCTGATATGCCTACATTAGAAGACATGCAAAGAATTGTCAATGAAGGAAACAAAGAATCAGAAGAGTCTATTGAACAGCAATTAAGTTCTTTTGTATATGAAGCAAGCAAAGTTCCTGAAGAGTTTATGCAACTACTAGCTAAAACACCTGAAAGCTCTAGTGAACTAAAACCAATATACAATGCAACAGAAGATAATTGTGAGGAATTATACAAAACATTGAACAAATTTGGTCACAATTCATTTCGTCCAGGTCAGGAAGCAGCTATTAAACGTATTCTGTCAGGATTGTCCACATTGCTCATTCTGTCTACTGGTGGTGGGAAATCTCTGTGTTACCAGCTGCCTGCCTATATCTACAGTCAACACTACAAATGTATAACCTTAGTCATATCACCACTAGTTTCATTGATGGAAGATCAAGTGTTAAGTATGCCTGAATTTTTAAAAGCAGGATGTTTGCACACCAATCAATCACCAACTCAAAGGCGTAAAATAATGGAATGCTTAAAGAATGGTGAAATCAATATTTTGCTGATATCTCCTGAAGCTCTTGTCGCTGGTGATACTTCGAGTGGATTCTCAGGATTATTTAAATCTTTACCTCCGATTGCATTTGCATGTATTGATGAGGCTCACTGTGTCTCCCAATGGAGTCATAACTTCCGTCCGAGTTATCTGATGATTTGTAGAGTATTGAGAGAAAAATTGAATGTGAAATGTATTCTTGGCTTAACCGCCACAGCAAGCCAGGCAACAATCAATAGTATAATTGACCATATTAATGTTCCAGATGGGTTAAGTGGTGTTGTGACCAATCCTGCCTTACCAAGCAATCTGTATTTATCAGTTTCTTTTGAAAAAGACAAAGATAGGGCATTGGTTTCTTTATTAGCTTCAGAAAAAATATATTCTTTTAATTCTATAATAGTTTATTGCATCAGAAGAAATGAATGTGAAAGGGTTGCAGCAATAATCAGATCATGTCTTTCACAACCTGGCAAAATTAATATGGAACAAAACAGTAACAAACGTAAAAGAATGTCTTACATTGCAGAGGCATACCATGCTGGAATGTCTGCTGCACAAAGAAAAAAAATTCAGAAGCACTTCATGGATGGTACTTTAAAGATTATAGTTGCTACAGTTGCTTTCGGAATGGGTATCAATAAATCAGATATTCGATGCATCATACATTATAATATGCCTCCTAGTTTTGAATCATATGTACAGGAAGTGGGAAGGGCAGGAAGAGATGGTCAATCTGCATTTTGTCATGTTTTTATGAACAATAGCAGTTGTGATAAGGATGAATTACTGAAGCATATCTATGCAAATTCAATTGAAAGACCAGTCATTAGGAAACTTCTTGAGAAAGTGTTCATATCCTGCAAATGCATATCTCCAGAGAGTTCAGTACATGCATCAATTAACCAGACAAGATGTCAAGGGCATGAAGTGGGCATTCCAATTGAAAGCACAGTGGAAGAGTTAGATCTGCCATCTGAAAATATAGCAACATTATTATGTTACATAGAGCTTCACCACAAGAACTACATCAAAGTTCTTAACAATGCCTACACTATGTGCACAATCAAATCATATGGAGGCCCTATAAAAATCTTAGAAGCTGCTAAAACTTGCCCTCCACTAGCGATGGCGTACCTATTAGAAGGAAAGAAAAATAGTAGCATCACAAAGAATAATATCCTGGAGTTCAATGTTATAGAAGTAGCAGCAGCAATCGGTTGGGAAAGTGGAATGACTAAATATCATTTGAAAAATTTAGAATGGATTACAAAAGATGGCACATCCAAAAGGTCTCATTTAAAAGTAGAATTTCATACTCTTGGCTTCAAATTAAAAGCTCCAGGTGATTTATCCGCTTCCGAACTAGATAACATTTTAGATGACCTACATAAAATTGTGTATGACCAAGAAAAAAAAATGTTACATCAGTTGGAAGAGATAGATAAAGCCTTTAGTCAATTTTGTAACTGTTCCTGGGATAAGATAGATTTTTCTGAGGAAAGAATGGAAGATAAATCGAATGATTTAAAATCAATAATAAATAATTATTTTGCAAGACAAAATATTTTACCAGAGAACATTGTCCTACAAGAAAGACCATTGGATGCTGAGCGAGTAACATCAGATGTTCGGGCTCTGATAGCCACTTACAAGGATTGTAAATTCACTGGGAGAAGTATTGCAAAGATATTTCAAGGAATACAATCGCCCAATTTTCCAGCACTTGTTTGGGGAAGATGTAAGTTTTGGAGATCACATCTTCATGAAGATTTTTATGGTATAGTGAAAATAGCAACTCAGCAAATAATCCAAATGAAGATGTAAAATATTTATAGGGAAGATTGTTCCTTAGATAATCATCCTGAATATAAACAAAATTGTAAAATATTTATTTATAGGGAAGATTGTTCCTTACATAGATAATCATACTGAATATAAAGACTTTCATATGCAATTTTTTTTTATTCCAAATTCCTTCCTACAATAACTACTAAATTGAGCTTTATGGAGATTATCAAATTAAAATGATCTCTGGACCAGTTGATGGACTACCTTATAGGCTAGTATCCAGTATGATAAATAAAACAAATAGATCAGAAGTAACAAAATTATATTTATAACATTAATTAATAAATAAATTAACATATCTCCTGAATGAAATAATAGTAATTATATTAGTTTATGTACCTAATAAACTAATATAATTACTATTATTTCATTTCATTTTATATTTTCATAAAGTACCTCAGTACCTTTGAAAAATAAAATTTGAATACTACTACATTTTTTAGCCCTTAGGTACTTTTAAAAACTGCACTTTTTTACATTGCTTTGATACAGTTCAAAAATTGTATAATATAATACTTATTGTGCGAAAACAATTAATAATATACAAATATTTAAATTACATATTATTATTTACTGATTGGATTATCATAAGCTGTTTTTTGATGTAGCTTTTACATTTTTTTAATAAAGCCCATATTTTTTTACTAAATCCTTGCAGTATTAAAAAGTAAGTATTTGGTGGTTGGGTTGGGGGATTCCGATTCGCTCGGTAAATTAAGTAATTATTACCTTATTTTACAGGCAGTTATGAAAAGTCAATCTATACCAATCAATCGTTTTCAGCATCCTTTTAATAATTTAAATTTAAGCATATTAAAATATTCACCTTAATTAGTAAGTTGTATTCGAAAATATTAAAATTGGCTACTATAGGTAATCATGCCTAATTGAATTATGGCACTTATTAATTCTATACAATTGCTGAATCGGCAGTAACCCGTTTATTTACAAAGCGCATACGTTTGCGCACGTCGTATTGAAACGCTTTCACCGACCATTTGACAAAATTTTTACGTGGCTATCTTAATAATATTTTTAATTTATGTTAGAAGTACATAGTTAGTTATTTAGACAGAAAGCGAAACAAAACTGTTGTACTGTGCGATGTTTCTTTTTAGGATGTCGGCACATAGACCCAACACACGTTCGAATCTGAAAAAAAAATTAGTGCAGATTATTTAATTGTAATTTTTTGTCTGAATTGGATTTGGGTAATTGTGTACAAATTTCGGAAATGTCACCCTTTTTAAATCCAAGATTGCGGATATTTGCTTTTTTCAAAATGAGGTATTGTTTTCTAGTTTTTGGTATGCTGATTAGCTGTAGCTGTGAGTGATTATAAAAACGAGCACTTCACTCATTTCACAACCTTTTTATTTTGTTTCACCTGTCCAGACTCCACGTTTGTTTGTGTATAATCAAATCTTGCAAGCTCAATTTGACCCACTTCCTGGTTAACAACTGGGCTGAAATTTTGCATACATATGTACATCGGATGACAATGCAAAAATATGAAGCTGATCTGATGATGAAACCATAGGATGAAAGGTGACCATAGGAACTCTGTAGTTAAATGACACAACCCCATCGTGTTTGTTTGTTTGATACGTTTTGACGAGTATTTTGGTGCTACATGATAACCGAGGTCTAGCGCTGAGAAGAATACGGAAAAAACATAAGAGAGCTTGTTAAATCGCCAAGACAAGAAGAGAAACTTAAGCGTAAGAATCTGACAGCAATTAAAAATCTGTAATCTAAACAGACATAAATATTACACTGTATCTCCTAGGGATGAAATATTGTAGTGTGGAGTTACGTCTCCCTAGAAAGTGACGTGTAAAACTGCAAGGCCGTACCGACCTGGCGCGGTCGAGCTTGACGCACTTGAGCGGGCCGGCGGCGCGTACGGTGGCGGCGCGCGGTCGGTCCAGCAGCAGCGCGATCTCGCCGAAGTAGTCGGAGGGTCCGAGCCGCCCCACCTCCACGGCCTCTGCGTCTTGCGCACCGCTGCCCGCGCCGCCACGCTGCTGTAACACTACCGCAGTGCCTGCAACGGAAAAGCAAACTATAATATTTTATTTATTTATAATGGCGTCACAGTAGTTTCATCGTTTTTCGAGAGAGAGGGACCAAAATTTTTCTGGCGGTTAATTTTATTTTCATCATGGTTCGTAATAAAAAAAGGAGAAGTAGTCAAATGCCCTACTCCATTTAGTAGAGAAACGTATTTGAAGATCGGCAAATTTAGAAAAAAAACTGAAACTATACTTTAGTCTTCTCCAGCTCACCTTCAACAATGATATAGAAGTCGTTGCCGGGCTAGCCTTGCCGCACGATGGTCTCGCCGTCGCTGAACGACACCGGCTTCAGCGAGTCGGCCACCGTCAACCGCTCCCACTTCTCCAGCTCACCTTCAACAATGATATAGAAGTCGTTGCCGGGCTCGCCTTGCCGCACGATGGTCTCGCCGTCGCTGAACGACACCGGCTCCAGCGCGTCGGCCACCGTCAACCGCTCCCACTTCTCCAGCTCACCTTCTACAATGATATAGAAGTCGTTGCCGGGCTCGCCTTGCCGCACGATGGTCTCGCCGTCGCTGAACGACACCGGCTCCAGCGCGTCGGCCACCGTCAACCGCTCCCACTTCTCCAGCTCACCTTCAACAATGATATAGAAGTCGTTGCCGGGCTCGCCTTGCCGCACGATGGTCTCGCCGTCGCTGAACGACACCGGCTCCAGCACGTCGGCCACCGTCAACCGCTCCCACTTCTCCAGCTCACCTTCAACAATGATATAGAAGTCGTTGCCGGGCTCGCCTTGCCGCACGATGGTCTCGCCGTCGTTGAACGACACCGGCTCCAGCGCGTCGGCCACCGTCAACCGCTCCCACTTCTCCAGCTCACCTTCAACACTGATATAGAAGTCGTTGCCGGGCTCGCCTTGCCGCACGATGGTCTCGCCGTCGCTGAACGACACCAGCTCCAGCGCGTCGGCCACCGTCAGCCGCTCCCACTTCTCCAGCTCACCTTCAACAATGATATAGAAGTCGTTGCCGGGCTCGCCTTGCCGCACGATGGTCTCGCCGTCGCTGAACGACACCGGCTCCAGCGCGTCGGCCACCGTCAACCGCTCCCACTTCTCCAAACTCTCTGTATCATAACAATTTATGTACGATTTTACACAATGACCAGAGAAAGTCGAGGTGTTACACCATCTAGCCTTGAAGCTCCTCTTCAAGTTATTGCAGTGGTCAATGAGTTGCTGATACCAGAAGGTCTCTGTGTAGCTGTCGTTTTTTTAGCTCCCATACCCAACAGGAAGTGTGACAATACTGGAATTAAACGGCTTAAGCCTTGGTGCTTAAACCGCAATCAGATGCCCTTAGATTGTGTAAGGAAAACGTATTTATTTATTTATTCAAAGCACCACTTACAGAACCACATGTGATACATTTATAAATGAAAATAGTCTAAGGTACTATATAAACATATGATTCCATTTATAAGTAGCTACAGCATGCATAATAGTATTTCAAGTCAAGGCAAAATAAAGATGGAAACTATTCTTAAATAATTTCTTAACTGAGTATTTTTAGTAGTTTTTTCTTGAAATTGGTCAGTTTGTATTCATCGTTATCATAATTGTTTACAAGTTCTGCCTGCTGAATAGTTCTGATTTACGTCAGCCAATTCGGGGGCAGAATACGATAAAGATGAATACGTTTTTCTTACGCAATCAGACCTGGTCTGGGACATTGAGGAATAGAGCGCCAGTGTTGGTGATGTGTTAAGAACAGCATTTCCTGCCGTCCTCGCACTAACTCTGTTGACGACCTCCCTGGCGCAGGGGACGCGCGCTCGGATTCGAGTGGGAGGTCGCGAGTTCGATTCCCGTCATGGGCCACTTTGGAATTTTATAATTTCTAAATTGACTCAGGTCTGGTCTGGTGGGAGGCTTCGGCCGTGGCTAGTTACCACCCTACCAGCAAAGACGTGCCACCAAGCGATTTAGCGTTCCGGTGCGATGCTGTGTAGAAACCGCTGGGGTGACTTTACTTACCCCTTCCAAGTTAGTACATCTTTGGCTGCATCATCACTGACCATCAGGTGAGATCGCAGTCAAGTACTAACTTGTATAGTGTAAAAAAAAATACTTACCGAGTATGGAGACTCGCGATAAGAACTCGTCGTACATCCGGCGCTTCCTGATGGTGGAGCCCATGAGGATGCGGCGGTAGGAGTCGCGGTCGAGGCCCCACAGCTTGAGCGGCGTGCGCGCGCGCACGGTGGCGGCGCGCGGCGTGCCGTAGATCAGCGCCAGCTCGCCGAAGCTGCCGCCCTCGCCGATGGTCGTCACCAGCTCGCCGTTCACTAGCACCTGTACAAAATGAGCATAGCACCATCTTACACTGCCAATCTTCACTTAGTCAATGTATGGCCAAAACCTTGCTCATAATGTGATGACATTTATGCTTACACACAAGCGATGGTTAGATGATGATGATAATGATCTAAAGTTCAAAATCTTAGACCTGAGTTCACTGAGCCATGGATCATGGCTTTGTAATGAATTCTTTGTTATATCTCTCTTTTACGAATATCGCATCGCAAGATTTATTAATTATTAGTAATTAATTTTTCCCAGTTCTGTTAAAAAGCATTCAGATTTATTTTTAGGGTTGAAATATATCCATAATTGTAATTCTAAAAACATTTTTAAAGTTTTCCCAACTCTGTAAAAAAGCGTTCAGATTTATTTTTACAGTGTTAATATGTCCAATATGTGGGTGACCGAGCTACTTGGTAGTATGGCTACTGGCCAATAGATGGCAGCAAGAGTAATATTTTTATTTTTTTGGTAAATTCGACATTTTCTAAAAATGAATCCTATAATAGCTAGATCGATTTATCGCCCCCAAAAACCCCCTGTATACTAAATTTCATGAAAATCCTTCGAGCCGTTTCCGAGATTCAGATTATATAGATATATATAATATACCAGAATTGCTTGTTTAAAGGTATAGGATAATTATATTTCTAATAACATTTTCAGAGATGGGTTCAAAATAAAATAGCTCAGCTGAGTGAATAAAGGCTTGCTACAGTTCTCACCTCCACTTCCCCAGAATCAATAATATAAAAGTTGTCTCCTTCGTCCCCCTGTTGGATCACAGTCTCCCCTTGGAGACACTGCACTGGGAACATTGCATCAAACATGTCTGCCCGCTCTGATTCATCGAGGTGAGTGAATAGCACGTTAGAGGCAATCGCTCTCGACAATGCACCCATTGTCTTGTAGTCTTTTGGTACCACCTGGAGAAAACAATAACAATAAAATAAAATAAAAATTAAAAAGTTTGTATAATATCATATACAAGGTGTGGGTAGTGTGCCCGCAGCTAACCCTTTTATTAGATCCTAGAAATACATTAATGGAGATAAGAAGACCCAATTATTTTATTTTCAATACAATACTTATTTAATTTAGAAAATTGTTTTTAGCGACTCTAACTGTGATGTTAACAAAGCGTAATACTTTTCATTATTTCCAGTTCATTCATATTCAATGAGCCGTTTTTAGGGATGTCACTCAAAATTTATGGTACATTTTTGAACTCCCTTTAGTTCCCTCAGGATATGAGCTTCTTGTGATACTTTTTTAGGGTAAGTATACATCATCCCCTATTTAAGGCTTTCGGCTATTTATGGCAAGTAACCAACACATACTATACGTAAGTCGTAAATAGATAAAATCTTTATGGCACAAAAGAGACAAATAAATTAAAAGAAACCGTAGTTAATGATTTTTCAGCTGACCTTTTTGACATAGCTAGTGGCGTCCTCCTCTGTGACGGGCTCGGCACTGATGCCGCCGCGGCGCCGCGGCAGCTGGCCGCCCGGCACCGGCAGCGGGGACAGCTCGCCATCCGCTTCACCCTCCGACGTCGCGGCCGCCGCAGCAGCTGCCTTTACTTGCTCCTGAACATTATGATCATGTCTAGTAAGCAATTATGATGATGACATCTGCTCTGCAGTTAAAATAAAAAATACAGTAAAACCCGTTTAAGACAAATTCACAGGGACCCAACCAAAAACGCGTCTTAATTGAGAAATCATATTAAGCATGATCGTATTAAGAATGCACTGACCTACGATTTCTCTATACATTCGTAATACCAAAATCATTTGTAATTCGTGCATGTTTTGATCATGTTGTGATGTTATTCGGGTTCATATAGTAATAATCTATACTCCTGGCCATATTTGGTTCGGAAATACTTCTCAAAACTTATTTATATTTCGTTTTTGAAAAGTATTTCTGAACCAAATATGGCCAGGAGCATAGATTATTACTAATGAACCCAAATAACACCACAACATGATCAAAATATGCACGAATTACAAATGATTTGGTATTTCAACTGTATGGAGACATTGTAGTTCACAGGACGCTTGAGAGGGTTTTACTGTAATAATAAATTGACTGAACCAATTTGAATTCATCATCAATAAGCCCCCCTCGATACGAAATGAACAAATTTTAAATTAAGATTATATTAATTTGTCTCAATTTATAACCAATAAATGACTGCAGTTTTTTCAAAGAAGGATCTGCTAGATATATTTTACTTGGAAGGGTAAAATTATTTTAACCATCATAATTAAGATCATTTATTTCATTTATTAGGAAGAGTATTTTTTTCAAAACTATCAGGCATAAAAATAAATCAAAATCTGTTTAAGAATGTACAATGTTGATAGCTTTTATAGTTAATGAAATAATCAAGTGATACACAGACACATGGGTAGATGAAGATTGAAGTCTGCTTTTAATGTTTTGGTATGGAACCCCAAAAACACTGCTTATGAAAGGACATTGCTATGTGCATTGTGCAGTGGCATTACATAAGTAAAGGACTTTCATAAATATAAACAAACAGGCAAAAATTGTTACCATTTGGCAAGCGAGCACAGTTTGTTTAGTATCTGTTTTCTACAATGTTCGTTAGTCAGCCCTAACAGATAATTTATTACTCCTAATATTCCATTTACATTATATTCTTTAAAACAGATACAATTTTAGAACAGTGTAAAATTAAGAGAAAAGAATATACAGATACATTAAGATAGTAACTGCCTTTTGAAGAAAATTTTGAGACATTCTTAGATTTTTTTATGTAACAATTATTATTATTGTGCATTGTACTAATAAGTACAAACTAATAGCTTAGGATTGTCTAAAAATGATGGAAAACAATAAGTTTTTAGATCAAGAAATAAGTACTATAGGTAAAGCTAATAAAATGTAAGGTTTTAACGGTTTATAGGTATCTAATATAGAATACATTATAATAGTATCTCACCCCCATTTCAAACTTTTCATTTGCAATCTTGTTGTGGAGATAAAATTATGTATGCAGTATACAAAGAATATGTAAAGTTGAGGAATTTTCCTTCTAGTTCAATTCACGAATCTTATTCCACAGAAACGAAGAACGTTACGCAGTCATTAAATATAGTTTTACCACAATATTTATAGACTAAATAAAGATCACTTTGCTGGAATCTCCGCGATCTATTTTCAGTTTGCTGTCAACTCGAGTCTCATACAAATATAAACTCTCGGTCCCCAACTCCCCTCTTAAACAAATATTTTCACATCGTAATATTTTAGGGCATCATAAACCTTATTCGCGTCATTAATTAATTATTTTGATCAGAGATAGTCCTCGTAGTTTTTGATAAGTTGTGTAAACAAAACTTACTCGTTCTAGTTTTTGAAAATACTGTCTCAAAAACGTTACAGGATTTTCAGGTTTATGTAAGCAAAGTTGAACTATACAATCTTTTAATAATGACTGGATATTATGATTTTGAATATAATTTTCACATTGATGTAAGCATTGCTCTTCTTCCATCGAGTCCATTTTTTATCGTTTTTCTTTTTTTTCGAGATTCAAGTGGTGATGCTCTTGACACATTCTTGACATGACATTTGACAGTTGACACCTGTCCTGTCAGCAGTCAGCACAGACCACAATATAATCACAGAGATAATAAAACTATGGAGATACCCCGTTAGAAAGAGTAACGCTGGAGACGGGCACCATCACGGGTGCCATATAGTTTCCTAGGTGCTTATTTAGGTACTGTACTGTGACTAACGATAATGATCATGTAATGACTAATGAGTAATGCTAACTTTTACCTCATAGTGCTAATGACTATCGCGGACTATCCGTGGATCAGGGTTTAGAGTATAGTCTGTCAAAAAAGTCATGAAACAAAAAAGAAAAATAATTATAAAAATCAGAATAAAGTATATTTGTAGTAGATAATTAAATAATTAAAAATTATAAATAATTCTTTACATTATTCTGTAAGAACACTTTTTTTAATTAGTCATATAAGGCAGGGAAAAATGATTGTTTCCGTGAATTAATTTCATGACTTTTTGACGGACTTCATCATCGAACGGATTCACTTCTCTTTGGTTTCTTCTCTGTGTAATGGTCTGTGGTTCTGTGCGTCTATGAAGTGATTACTGATTGTAGCTCTTTGGTGAATGGTGTGTCTAATTTGTGGTCTGTGGTGTCTACTGTCTAACAAAAGCAAAGATGGACGCCGCGAGTGTGGAAGCCGGTGAAAAAAATCATTTACAAAATGTATTATCAGAAACAGAAATCGCAAATATACCTAGTTCAGTTATTGAAAAACTTAATACTTACATTGACCAAAAATTTGAAGAATACTTAACTTCTAAAGCTTTGTATGAAACCAGTAAATCACAAATCGGTAAGTGACCGGCCGATTCTACCCTGTTTTAAAGTACAATAGGCTTTCACGATGAATTTTCAGTTGCGCGACAGGTTCTAATTAAATGTGGAATCATAGAAAATTCTTGATTTACCATCCGCAATACTATAGATTTTCAGTAGCAGTAAGTTTTTATTTGGCTTTACTCCAGGACAGTTTCGCATTGCAATTTTTGTTCATTTCGCTTTTATTTTTACGAATGTTCTTCATGGAATAAATACACTATAGAATTTAGCTTGTATGGTCAAATATCCGATGATTGGATGCATTTTGGGATTTTGCTATAAAAGATCTCATGGTCTGTATCCTTTATAGTTTATACTAGCAGTGCCCGCGGACTCCGTTCCGCGTTAGAAATATTTTTGTCCCGGCCCGTTTGTCCCGCGTGTTTGAATAACCAACCAGATTTCATCATTTCGATTTTCGATATCTCCTCTCCCCTCAGTTTCGGAGATGTCAAAATGACGAAAACTGAGTGGTTACTCAAAAACAGCTTCGCTCCGCTTCGCTTTGGTGGAAACCAGGCCTTGTACCCACAGCCACAGTATTGGACGGGAGGCATTCGGTTAGATACTGCCTACAGATTATGCTTACCTATCGCCATGCAACGGCCGGGGCAACGTGCAACCGCACTTTTTATTATTATTTTGCTTATATCTTTGAAGATATTTGTTTAAACTGTATATCTTGTATGTATCTTCCAATTCGACGGTAGTTGTGGTTGTCACTTTGACCGTCCTCGATCTATTGTGACGCCGCCAATTATAGCTCCCAGCCAATACTATTTGCCGCCAGGAACAGGAGCAGCTTCTTGGCTGAAAGAAGTTTAGCATCATTAGAGTTTAGTATGTGCTTCCCCAGAATGATGCTACGTTTATGCATCAGAGCTGGGCAGGAGCAGATTATGTGCAGTGGCGTTTCTGCCGCCTCATTGCAGAGTCTGCACATGTCTGTATCCGTTAGCTTCAGGTTATACATGTGTCGATTGAGTCCACAGTGCCCTGTAAGCGCCCTTACTAAGATGCACAGTTTTTTCCTGTTGAGTGCTAGAGCCTCAGAGGCTGATTTTCCATTACCCTTAGATAGGCATATGCTATCGCTGACTTTTTTACAGATTTTGATACGTCCTTTAATATTGTAGAACATTGTTTTGTTCTATCCTCAATAGTTTCCGCAGGGCATGCGATGAAAGCAAATTTTTTTTACAACTTGGGTTACATTATACGAGTTTAAGTAAAGATGCATTATTAATTTTGCAAATTATTATAGCCTATGACACTCCACAATAACGTAGCTTTCTATTGGTGAAAGAATTTTGAAAATCGGTTCAGTAGATCCAGAGATTTTTGTGGCTAAAAATGTGTGAGGTCTAGCATTATCATGATGAAAACCACATCCCTTCTGTTGATTAATTCCGATCACTTTCTCTCAACTTCTTGCTTTAATCTCATCAATTGTTCGCAGTAGAATTCAGAATCGATGGTGCTGCCTGGTGATAACAGCTCATAATGAATAATGCCCTTCCAATCCCACCACACACACATCTTCACCTTGTTGCGAGTTAACCCGGGTTTTGGCACAGTCTATGAAGCCTGACCGACCTTTGACCACAACCTTTTTTGCACATTCTTGTCGTACGTGATCCACTTTACATCATTAGTTATCAGCTTTTTCAAAAATGGTTTGGTTTCATTACATCGTAATAAAGAATCACAAATGAGTACACGGTTCATTAAGTTTCTTTCAGTGAGCTTGTGAGGTACCAAAATATCGAGCTTTTTTGTGTACCCAGTTTTTTTCAAATGCGTCAAAACTGTTTTGTGGTCAATTTCCAGTTCTTCAGCTACGTCATAAGTACTGATATGCTGATCTTACTCCACTTTTTCAAAAATGACATTCATTTTATCCGTAGTAGGGCGACCAGAGCGACGTGCATCTTTGACATCAAAATTTCCAGATTGAAAACGCTTTAAGGGCGATGGGTACCAACCGGGCGCAAAAATTCAAATTTGATTTAGTTTTTCACTCATAGTGGGCTAATTATACATCGAAGACTAATGGCAATGAGTTTTGCAGGCACAACATTTATGCATCGACGTGTTT
This sequence comes from Coenonympha glycerion, assembly GCA_963855885.1. Lineage (NCBI taxonomy): Eukaryota > Metazoa > Arthropoda > Insecta > Lepidoptera > Nymphalidae > Coenonympha > Coenonympha glycerion. Next base: position 8,845,470 of record OY979636.1, on the reverse strand, counting down.
TTAATATAAACTCTGCTCAGCAAGACTCATTTACTTCATATCGGTTCCCGATAGCTCGAAATTTGGGAAACTGCAAAAAAATATCGTTCGGGAACCAATATGAGATGCGTGGGAACTATCGAGCAAAGTTTCTATTAAAAACATGTAGATGCATAAAAAGTAGGCCCGCAAAATGCATTGCCATAAATCTACAATGTGTTAGTTAGTCCAATATTTGCGAAAAACTAAATAAAATTTGAATTTCGCGGGTCGGTAGGGCCGCAACATCTTAACCAAATTAGTGCTACCATGCTACTCTCACAGACACTGCACTAGGTCCATAAACATCGCAAAATTTTTTTCACTGCTTGCGTTGCATTTTTACTTTTTTGTAGTAAAATTTAAAAATGTATCGAATTTCTTCATTAGATTTACTCAACTTGACGGTACAAGTGAAAATCACACATTTTCCTAATTAGAATTTGGAATTATGTTCTTTAAAATTTAAACTTACAATGATACCAAAACCAGCCAGATACAAATACTAAACTCGCCGGCATATTTAGCAGAACATAAAAAAAATTAAAAAAATATGGTTTTATTTTAAAATCTACTTACTACACTTCTTTTGTTATTTAAAGTTTCATTTGTTTTTACTTAAAATGAGATCACATTAAGAACAGATTTTGCGAGTAAAGGCTATTTGTGAAAAATGGTACATTTTCGAACTTTTCATGTAACCTGGAAAAGTGAAATTTAATATTAAAATTACAATTAATTAAATTAGAAAAATGGTGATTAATATCGCGTATTTCCTCCACGTGCTCTTATTAAAGTTTCTACCCGTCTAGGCATACTGAGAATGATGTTATCGATGGTCTCCTGGGATAGTCTCCGCCATTCCTCAACTACGGCGATTCGCAGTTCTCCCACGTTGGCAGGAGCTGGAATTCTGAACTTAACTTTTCTTTTCAGCAAGTCCCAAACGTGCTCTATTGGGTTCATATCCGGTGATCTCGCCGGCCACTCCATAACAGTGATATTCATATCATTAAGATAAGCTTGAGTTACCCGAGCGGTATGCGGCAGAGCATTATCCTGCATAAAAACAAAATCGTCACCGATATATGGGGCAAACGGTACGATATTTTCTTCTAAAACTTCTCTGATATAGCGGTCTGCAGTCAGACTCCCTCTGTCAATCACTACCAAGTCTGTGCGAGCTCCCAAACAAATGCCCGCCCAAACCATTATTGATCCACCACCGTATGCAACTGTAGTTTCAAAATTTGTCTGAATGTATCGTTCTCCTTTGCGTCTGTATATTCTTTGCCTGCCGTCAATTTGATTTAAGAGAATTCTGCACTCATCACTAAACAATACCTTACTCCATTGGTCCGCGTTTCAAAGTCGATGTTCCTGAGCAAAAGTTAACCTGTTTCTATGATGATTTACCTCGAGCCTTGGAGCCTTGGCGGGCACAAATGAACCCAAACCAGCTTCTTCGAGCCTTCTTCGTACCGTACGCTCACTTACGGTTACACCCGGCACTGCTTCTAACTCATGTCGGGCTTGGACGGCCGTCAAACGGGGGTTCCTACGTACACGAAGCCGAATGAAACGATCATCCCTACTCGAAGTGCGTCTTTTTCTGCCTTGTCCTGCTCTTCTCACATAAGTACCGGTCTCCCTGAACCGTTGGATACTGCGATGGATCGTTGAAACTGGTCGACGAAGATCTCTGGATATCACTCTGTAGGTTAGACCATTTCTTCGCATTTCGAGTGCCCTGGCAATCTCCGTTGGGGCTAAGTCAGGCATAATTCAGTCATCAACTCCAGAAAGATACGCGATTAAAAAAAAACTAACAAAAAACAGTATTTCAATGAAATTTTAAATCAAACTCAGAAGGGAGAAATACTCGAAGTTCGCTCCAGATAAGGTGTATTTGAATAAAATTAAAACAATTGCATTAAATGTGATGTTCAGTTGTTTTCTTAATTTGAAAATATTTCTTTTTAAATTAAATAACGTATAAACCAGCCAGCAACTTAATATGATACTGATATCAAACCTTTTTTTTATGTTCCGCTAAATATGCCGGCGAGTTTATAACTAGAGATTTTATTACAAGTTCATACATATTATGGTCTAGGATCCCGCTATACAACGACCTTCACCGAGCCGCTTATTGGATGAAAACTATTTTATATCCAATTAAATATGTCAATAAATATATCGCAAGTGGGTTGCCTAAAAAATTTCAGTCCAGGATATGATTAATTAAGAATTAAAAAAAAACCATTGTAACATGAACTCCTATTTGTTAGAGTTCCGTTGACATCTTAGTTCAAATTAGATTGGATGAGCGATTCAGGTCGCAAATTGCAATTGTGCATAATTGTGCATACAACCTACGATTTTATTATCCGTTAACTTTCTTTTGCCAAAAAATATAGAACAGAAATACTTTCCTCATCCAGGAAAGTATTTCTGGCAAAAAGCACTATTTATAACATCCAATCTAATTCAATGGCGAATACATCTCGCACTTACGGTTTGCAGACGACATATAGTTATATTGGCAGAGACGCTGCAGGATCTTGAGCAAATGCTGACCGACCTTAGTACTTGTTCCAGACGGGTGGGTCTTAAGATGAACGTGGACAAAACCAAGATCATGTTCAATGAATATGTCATCACAAGGCCCATAGTTGTCGAAAATGTCAGCATCGAAGTTGTTCAAGAATATAACTACCTGGGACAAATTATGCAGTTAGGTAGAAACAACTTCGACAAGGAAGCTGACAGAAGAATTCAGCTGGGATGGGCAGCATTTGGAAAACTGCGTCAAGTCTTCAACTCGCCGATACCCCAATGCCTAAAGACAAAAGTCTTCAACGCCTGCGTCTTACCGGTCATGACATACGGAGCAGAAACGTGGACACTCACAGTAGGCCTTGTCCACAAGTTCAAAGTCGCTCAGCGTGCTATGGAGAGGGCTATGTTGGGTGTTTCTCTGAAGGATAGAATCCGCAACGAGGACATCCGTAGGAGAACCAAGGTAACCGACATAGCACAACGGATTAGCAAGCTGAAGTGGCAGTGGGCGGGCCATATCTGTCGCAGGACCGACGGCCGTTGGGGCAGACGTGTTCTGGAGTGGAGACCGCGTACCGGTAAGCGCAGCGTGGGCCGACGACCTGAAAAAGGTCGCTGGTAGCGGGTGGATGAGGAAGGCGGAGGACCGTGTGTGGTGGCGCGCTCTCGGAAAGGCCTATGTCCAGCAGTGGACGACTATAGGTTGATTGATTGATTGATTGAATCTAATTTGAACTACGATGTCAACTAAACTGTAACAAATAGGAGTCCATGTTACAATGTTTTTTTTTAATTCTTAATTAATCATACCCTGGACTGAAATTTTTAGGCAACCCACTTGCGATATATTTATTGACATATTTAATTGGATATAAAATAGTTTTCATCCAATAAGCAGCTCGGTGAAGGTCGTTGTATAGCGGGATCCTAGACCTATAATGCGAAAAGGTTTTTTGTCCGACCTAATATGTAAGGGCTTCTTTACCTGTACATTCTAAAACTGATATTGATTTATCACGAAAAATTAAGTAAAACATCGCGGTCCGAATAGTCGCGGTTTCATACCCTAATTTATCAATCGAAATAATTGAAAAATTTCTAGTCAATAGGTAGGTATTTATCTAATTATATAAAAGAAGAAACCGACTGACTGACTGACTGACATATCAATGCACAGCCCAAACCGCTGGGTCTACAGACTCCAAATTTGGCACACAGGTACCTTATAGACATCATAAGGGGGAGCACTAAGCAAGGATTTTTCAAAATTTACCCTCTAAGGGGGTGAAACTGGGGTCCGAAGTTTGTATTTTACCAAGTTAAAATACTTCTTCACGTCGCAACTACTGAACTGATTTGGCTAAAATTTGGAATGGAGGTATATTGTATCTTGGATTAACACGTAAGCTACTTTTAATCCTGAAAAAATTCATGGTTCCCGTGGTATTCGTTTAAAACCGAAATTCACGCAGAAAAAATCTTCACGCCGCAAGTACACAACCGATTTGGCTGAAATTTTGAATGGAGATACGAGGGGAGGTCAAAAAGTTCGCGGAATGACAAAGAAGGATAATTAAATGAAATACTTAACTATTTTTATTTTTCAATGTATTCTCCCTTAACCCTAGTGCATTCATTAGATTTGTTAAATAACTTATTAATACCATCTAAAAAAAATGATTATTCATGGATGTCGAGATAGGCGTCTTCACTTCATCATCGCCGCCAATAATTTTTGCGAGTAGTTTTTTCTTCATTTTGGCAATAAACAATAGTTGCTTGGGTCCAGGGCTGGGCTGTAGGGTGGGTGGCGCAGTTGTTCAAAACAGCAACAGTGAATGGCAGCCGCCGCAACATGGCTTGTGTGCACGGCCGCATTGTCGTGCAAAAGCAGCACACTTTTTGTAAGATTTCTTCGCCTTTTTCTTAAATAGCTTCTTTTAATTGATATAATAAAAAAGCATAGTATTCTCCTATTATGGAAACACCAAGTTCCTTACAGTTAATCCAAAGGATATCATCTGTATTCCAAAAGATCGTCACCATGATCTTTGTGGCCGATTGAGACACCTAATTATTTTTAGAAGGGGCTGTGCCTTTTTTATCCCACTGCATCGACTCTAACTTTGTCTCAGGTTTATAATAATGAGCCCAAATTTCATCGCCAGTTACAATTCAGGCCATAACTTACTCCGCTTACTCTCCACAGCGGTCCAAAAACTCGCGACAGCTTTCGACGCGCTCGGGTTTTTGAAGCGCAGAAAGCATTCTCATATCCCATCTTGCACAGTCTTTAGTCATATCAAGGTGATGATGTAGGATGTTTAAAATTGTTGTTTGTGATAGTGGAACTAATGCTGCAAGCAGTTTCTACTTTAGAAAAGTATCTTCCAATACAAGTTTTTCAACTTTTCCGGTAATTTCTGGCGTGGAGCCTCAAACGGCCGTAAAAGTCGGTGATCTTCTTCAACGGAGTCCCTCTCTTGTTTGAAAAGGGCGCGCCTTTTATAAACCGTGGTTTTCCTAGGAGAATAGTCCCCGTAAACAGCTGACGTCACTTCAAAATAATTTGAGGTGTCTTTCCTTGTTTGGTGAGAAAATTAATCACGGCTCGATATTCAATTTTCTCAATCGTCGCTAGTTTCTTCCCGATTCACTAGTTTACTCGTTGATAACTCACACGCTAATTTCCCGATTAAGCTGAAACTTGGTATATATACTAACAATGAGTCATTCAATTAGCACCTAGCTGGATGAGTAAACTCATCCCCGCCAACCCCGTTATTCCGCGAACTTTTTGACCTCCCCTAGTAAATAGGCCACTTTTTATCCCGGAAAATCCATGGTTTTTGCAGGAAAAGTCAAAAACCGATATTCTCGCGAGAAAAATACTTCTTCAAGCCATAATTACTGAACTGATATGGCTGAAATTTGGAATAAAGATAGACTATATCCTGGATTAATACGAAGGCTACTTTTCATCCCGGAAAATTCACGTCACGCGCGAAAAATACTAGAGTATTTTGAATCATTACCATCAATTTATAATCGTATCGGTTTTCCACTTTTCCTGCAAAATACAAAAGGTTTTACGGACCCGCAAAGTTATGTTTAAACAATAATAACTCTCAAAGTTAGTAACTTACAGACAAAATGTTGATGTTGTTGTATTGCTTAACTCAAAAGCTCTCGATTTACTACAAAAAAATATGGTCTTAGCGATCCCGTTTCTGCAAAATTTACCAATAACTTCAAGTTTAAATTTTTTTGGACAATGTTTTTTTAGTTTCAGGCATTTTTGGCTGTGTTATTTTAACGTTTTACATTATTATTAGGTGGACTGATTAATTTGTTTTGCTATTATCCGCTACTTGTAAGGATTCTGTATGGTGCAATATGCAGGAACACCATCCACATGAAACACCACACACAATTTTCTATCACTTTCTTCGACGCACGTTTCGTCCCGACACCGGGACATCCTCAGATGTTGACTTCACAATGCGATATCGTAGAGATCTACGATAAAATAAAATAACGCCTAATAACGCCTGCTTCCATTCAATATTTATTATTAGGTATAGGTATCTAGCGATGGAGATTATTCTACCCAGTCGAATGAAACCTTTTGAGAACATGTGAATCAACAGACTTTCAAGTTATTACTGATATTGTGTGCCAAAGAAACGCATACAAAATTGAAATGGCTCTCATGGGGAGGGGGTGAGGGGGCGCCTCCCCCCTTTATACGAAATTTTTTGCTTGTAATAAGTCAAAGAACACTCCCTTAAATTATCACTAGTTCGATCCCAGACACACTGTATATATTAATACCCCACATACCACTGAGTTATCTCACTTTTAATTTTAACCACCCCCATTTTCCCACTTTTTAATAAAACCAATTTTTTTTTTAATTCTAAATATGTTGTGTCATTATCGTAATATACGATTTATATGAAATTTCATGTTGATAACATTAATAGTTATCATGATGATATAGCTTTAATATAGTTAGGTATTGCAGTAACCGGCTGTGACAGACATACATGTTACATTTGGTATAGAGTGTCAAACACCTGATTATCTTAGTTGATATGTTAATCGTTTTTAAAGAATCATTTAAACTTTATTTGTTACAGATGAAAAAATTGCAGCAACTGATGCAACTATCCTTGAACTAACAGCAAAATATGAAGATGCTGCGAAAAAATTACAGATATCTGCCGAAACTATTTCAGACTTGGAAAAGCAAGTCCTGACTCTAAACACGGAATTGGAAAAGGCTCGAGATCAGATAACACTCTTGGAAAATAAAGCAATTTCTCTTAAAAGCGCTAGAGATGCTGCAGTTGATGAGCGAAATGACTTGACTCGTATCATAGAAAGGCGTGATGCCGAAATTGAGCGACTAACAGCGAATGAAAAAGCATTATCTCAACAACTACGCGAAGCTATTGATTCAAAATTGGCAGCATTGGCATTAAATCAAGAAATAGAAAGTAAAGAATTAGCTCTTCAATATCGTGAAAAGCGTTTGGATCAAGAAAGGGTTTCGTTAAATTCTCAAATTACTGCTCTAACTGAAGAAGTTAATAGGCTTACATCTGAATTGCAAACTGTAAGATTAAACAACACAAGTAGACTGGTAAGCTTAGAATCACAACTTGCGGGAAAAATTGAGGAGTTAAAAGAAGCTAATAAAAATATAGATCAATTGAATGAAGTTAATAAGAGCTTAACTTCGCGGGCTGAAAACTTAACACAACTCTTAAAGGAACAAAGAGAAATAGAAAACAAAATGTCAGAGAATTTCACAAAAGAATTAGATGCAAAAACAAAATTATCTGATTTATTTAAAAATATGCATGATGATGCTGAAGCAAAATCTAAAGAATTGGTAGAAGGTATTTTACAACTTCAGAAATTACTCAATGAAGCTACTGAAAAATATGGAGACCTTGAAACCAAGTATAGACAAGCTGAAGTAGATCATGCAGAGCTTATGGAAAAGAAGAATGAAATTATTTCTTCTTTAAAAATGGAATTAGAGCATGCTAACGACTTGTTAAAAGCTTCAGCAGCACAAAATTTGGATATGGCTGTTAGTGACTTGGCGCCATCTGCAGCCAATGTCAGTAAACTTCTAAGATCAGGCATGTCTTTAACTCAAATATATTCTCAGCTAGTTTCTGTAACTGATGAGTTAAATCAGAAAAAAGAAGAAAACAGGCAACTAAACATAACTATAAATAAAATAGTACAAGAGCTAGAAGAGAAAGCGCCGTTATTACAAAAGCAACGCGCAGAATATGTAGAAGCAAAAGAGGATAATGTTGTTTTGACACAACAAATAGAGTCTTTAGTCATTGAATGTAACAAACTAAGGGATGAATATACTGAAGCAAAAAAACTGTCAAACCACTACAGCCGTGAAAATAGTCGATTAAAGGGAGAACTTGCTGATTTAGGTAGGCAAGTTTGCTTCTTGTTAAAAGAAATAGATTACCACCGAAGTGGGTTAGTAAATGGAGATCATGATACATCTGCTAACACAACAAATTCTTCTGACACGAGTTCCTCAAGAATTATATCAAAGACATTAGTTACATTCAGTGACATTCAAGAACTCCAGGCAAATAATCAAAAACTGTTACGGATGATACGTGAGTTAACAGATAAACAGGATGAATTAGAACGCCATAAGGAACAATTCGAGACTGGAGAAATGGAAAATAAAATTGAAGCTTTGAAACAAAGAGTTACAGAACTAACTGAAGCTCAAGATAGGCAAACTAAAATGGTGAATGGACTTATAAGGCAACGTGATATGTTTAAAAAACTCTATCATGATCACATGAAAGGTAAGCGTCATGAAATGCCTTCATTTTCAAGTTCAGACATAGAAAAAGATGAATCCCTTGTGATGGACGTGTCCGAAACCGCTGAAAAACCTGCTGCAGCTGAAATTTCAAACTTTGAAGTAAAATGGAAAGAAACTGAAAAGCAACTTGAACTTTTAAGAGAAGAATATAAGGTTTATAAAGAAGAAAAAGTTACTACTGAGAGAATGCTAATGGAACAGATAGACAATATGCGACAAGAAATTTCCAAATTAACAGCTGCAAATAGTAAATATGCCTCAACTTCGGAATTTAACAATGAAAGATTAAAAGTCTTGCAAACCAGCATAGCAACATATAAAAAACAAATTTCATCATTGGAAGAAAAAAATAAGGTCTACAATGCTACTATCGCTAAGCACGAAGTTTCTTTACAATATTTGAGAGATGAAGTTCTTAATGCACAAGGAAAACTTGCAGCTGCAGAAATACAGGTTGAAAACTTAAAGTTGGAAAATAAATTGTTAAAAGATGCTGAAATGCGCTTGCAAACAGAAAAAGAGATACTAAATCGAGAGAGAGCTGGCCAAGCAATGCTTTTGAAAAATCTGGAATTAGTAAAAACAAGTCTGGAACGCTTTGAAGCAGAAAACCAAGGAAAAGTAGAAACAAGATTAAATGAAGCTACTCGAGAGTGTGCCGCATTAAGAGCGAGGCTGCAAGAAGAACAGGACAGATTTAGAGAACTAGCAGCTCATCTAGAGCGTCAAACAGAAACCGCAAAATCACGGATGCAAGAAGAGAAAGATGCAGCAGACGCTATGAGAAAAGAAATTCAACAGCTCAGGAATGACTTACTCGAAAAAAACAAAGCTACTGAGGAAGTTACCAAGAAACTAAAAGTTGCACTGTCACCAAACACTGATGGATCACTGGATACAGTTAAGAAGATCAGAGAACTTGAAATTAAACTATCAGACAGAGATGGTCACATAAAATCCCTTACAGAACAGCTTAACACTGCTAAAGAACACATTAAACAATATTGTGACATATCAGAGAATGCCGAGAAGGAATTGAAAAATCTTAACTCTGAATACGAAAAGTATAAATTGGAAACTGAGGCCAAACTTGCTGAAAATGCTCAGAAGCTTCAACTTCTAGAAGATAAGGCCTCCGAATTAGAAGCAGAGCTTTCTCTTCAAGGTAATGCTGAAATTTCTGCTGCAAATATCAGGTTGAAAAATGAATTGGCGAATGCTAAAGAAGACTTAAAGAATGCATTAGCTAATTATGATAGTTCTCGTACTGAATTAGAAGGAGCACGTAGTGAAATTATTAAGTTGTCAGAAGCAGTTCAAAAAGCTGAAGAGAAATATTCGCATGAAATGATTTTACATTCTTCAGACATTCAAGCGTTATCTAATGTTAAAGAGGAGTTATCAAGAGCACAAAACCAACTCAATGAATTAGTTGCCTTGAAAAACAACACTTTTGAAAAGATGGAAGCTGAGAAACAGTCACTGATTGAACGAGAAAAGATTCTCATAGGTGAAAATGAGCAGTTAGGTCAACGATTAAAAGATCTCAATGAACAAAATTCTCTGTTGCATGAACAAATCCAAGCACTAGGTGCACAGTTATCGGTTTCTCAAGCGTCTTATTCTGAGAGTATGAGTGAATCTCATAATGATTCAAATATTAATGTATCGATAAGTGAAATAGATGGGAAATCATCTGAACAATTGTTACAAATAGTCAAGCTTTTAAGAAAAGAAAAAGATATAACGGTAGCTAAGTTTGAAATATTACAAGCGGAGACCATGAGGTTGAAATCACAATTAGAAATCGCGGAAAAGCAACTTGATAATTCTAAATTGTCCTTGGCTTCAGAAAGGGAGAAATCTGAAGTAAGTATGGTAACAGTCAACAGACAATCAGATATCCTAAGAAAAGTAGAGACTCTAGATGCTTTGACGGACAGTAATAGAAGTTTACGAGAAGAACGCAATGCACTAAGTAACCGAGTAGAAGAATTGACATTAACTATTAAATCTTTGGAAGAACAATTGCATCCACTACAGGAAACATTAACTGATTACACATCTAAGAACGAAACCTTGCTTTCTGAAAATACTGCTTTGAAGGCTGATTGTGCAAGATGGAGAACAAGAGTAAATGCCTTAGTAGAGCGTGCTAACAAAACTAGCCCTGAAGACTGGAAGCGTCTGCAGAACGAAAGGGAAACCCTTGCTAAAATGCTAACAAATGAGAAAGAAAATCTAAGGAAAGTTAATGAAGAGTTAGGTGCACTGAAAGTTGAAAAATCTAAGTTAGAAGAACAATATTCACAACTTTCACGCCAATACAGCACTGTTGTGGAGGAAAATAAAAAACTCAATGAAGAACTCCAAGTTCTTAAAGAAGACCTGTCGCGATTGACGGAAGAATTAACCAAACTGAAGGCAGAATACAACTCGGCAACCGATGCCAACGCCAGACTAACTGAGGAAATCACTAACAGAGAGGCTTCTCTGAGTGATATTAGGAATAAGGAAAATCAAATCCGTAAGATTGCTAAAAAGTATAAGGGCCAATATGAAGAGCTTGTTAAATCAGTGGAAGAGGAAAAGCAAAAGAAAGAAGACGAAGCCGCCGCAGGAGTTGCGATGGCAGAAAACACAAAGAAAGTCGAAGAGCAGTTGAATGAATTGCAAAAGCTGTTAGAAGCTGAAAAAGCCAACAATGAAAAACTGAAGCAAGAGATAGAGACACTGAAGACTGTAAACATGGATAAAGAGGAAAAAGCCAAGCAGGTTTTAAAACAGGCGAAGAGCAAGATAGTCCAGTTAACAGAGTTGAGAAATACTTTGAGTCGTGAATTAGACGAATCCAGAAATAAAATAGGAACCATCGAGCAGAGCACTCGAGATGAGCAAGATGCCCGATTGGAACTCATAAAGTCCCAATACGAAGGACGCATCTCGCGCCTAGAGAAAGAACGGGGAGAAGTGCAAGCGGAAAAGAACAGGGAACTCGAGTCTCTAATGCAGAAAGTTAACATGCTGCAACGACAGCTGGCCAACCAAACGTCAGCGTCCAAACAGCAGGCGGCCACGGACAAAACTACCACTGATCCTCCGACAGCTAACATTAAACCTATGGCTGGTAAGTTTTGTTTTACTGTTTTATTTGTTCACAACTTCACCTAATGTAGCCAACGCGTTCCGTGAATCGCTATAGGCAATAGATGAATTCAAGACGCCTATAGATGACACGTTGCACGCGTTCATAAATACAACTGTAAACGAAGAATAAATACGACATCTCGTTCACTATTTATTGAAACTTAACTGAAAGCAACGCTTTTGCGAACTTTTTTTTTTATTATGGATAGGCTTGCGCTTGACTACAATCATATCTGATGAACAGAAATGATGAGGTCTAGGATGGAGCGCGCTTGCCTAGAAAATGCCTATTCACTCTTCTCTTGAAGGCACTCAGGTTGTACTTGGCTGGGAACACAGAAGCTGGAAGGGTGTTCCACACCTTAGCGGTACGTATCAGAAACGTGGATGAAAATCGTTTCGTTCGAGCTTGCTGGACATCAACCACATAAGGATGCCACTTTTCCCGGCGTCTTGCGGTTCTATGGTAGAAAGGTGAAGGAGGTACTAAATTGTGGAGTTCTCGAGCACACACTCCAAAATAAATCCTGTAAAAAACCGCTAAACAGGCAACCTTGCGTCGGTCTAGACTGAGCAATTTTGCCCGTGTTAACGATTTCTTGCCGATTATTTTGCGTGCGCGGCTATTAACCGAGTCCAATGCATCGAGCTGATATTTTGCAGATCCATCCCAGAGGTGACTGCAGTACTCCATGCCGAAACGAACCTGAGCTTCATACAGTGTCAAAAGCTGTTCGGGCGTGAAGTACCGCTTAACCTTGTTCAGGATGCCTAGTTTTTTGGCAGCTGTTTTCGCCTTAGCTTCGTTGCATTTCCCAAAATTGAAATTGGGGGATATACTAATACCCAAGAGATCGATGTGATCGCCGATCGGAACGGATACACTTTGAAAAGTGGGAGCCAAGGTGAAGGGGCTCTTTTTTGCGGTGAATAGACACGCGGACGCGGAATAGACACGGTGAACGGAATGTCATATGACTCAGTGTGCTGTTTTGTGCTTGCTTTTGAGTTAGTGAGTATTTTTCAGGCGTAGCACAGCAAAGCGTGTCCGGCAGTCGCCGCGGCGGCGAGACCCCGCTGGCGTCGATCCGGCCCATGGCGCAGGTGGGCCCCACGGCGCCGCACGACGCGCACAGCACGGAGTACATGCCCGCGTCCTCGTCGCGCCCGCTGCCGCGCGCCGCCGTCGCCGCCGCCGCGCCCGCCGCCGCCGCCGCGCCGCCCGAGTCCACACAGGTGACACTTCCATCTAACGAGCAGTGATAATGGTGCGTTCCAAAGATTTAAATCGCTAGATGGGCCCTGAGCCTACATTGCGCACATCAAAAATGTCCACAAACATGGTGAGTGAGTGCTCTCAGCATGCTGTAGTGACAGGCTGTCGCACACAAGACAAAAATGTGGACATCTTTGGACTTTGAAGGCTTATCTAGCAATTTAAATCTTTGGTGCGTTCACACGCTTGGTCAACGTCAACAATCCACCACAAAGAACAGATGAACAGAGAGTTTGCCTAGGTTTGTATAGATTTGCCAGCGTTTGCGGCCCCATTCGCATAGTTTTTTTTTTTTTCACAAAATAGTAATATTTAGTTTCTTAAAAAACGCACATAACTCGGAAAAGTCAGAGGTGCGGGCCCAGGATTCCAACCTGCGACCTCCTTATGAGAGGCAGAGATCAGAAACACGGAGCTATCACTGCTTTTTACCACATTTTGCTTTCATTCATTATTTAATTAATATTGATTGTCGTTTACAGGACATGGACACTAGCGAGGCGGGGATGGGCGGCTCGGGGTCCAGCGACAGTACTGCACAGTCTTCTTCACATTCCCAAGCGCCACAACAGGTAACTACCATTTTAGTTTTTGTAACTTGTTACCAATGAGTAATGACGACCTTCAGTTCTGTTTCAGTTTCGGTTTTAGATTTGGTTTCGACCAAATAAAAAATCACGAATATTATGGGGAAAAAAAATACTAACTCGCTCGTTAGTGCTGACGCGTCGCCGAGGACTGACCCAATGTAAATCTGCCTTTGTCAGGGCTTGGAAGTGAGTAAATCGCAAATTAAAAGTATTTCCTTTATGTGTTTATATTTGACATGCTATTTTCTCATTATTTCTTGAGCTATATTTACCTAGGAACTTATTAAAATAACATACTAAGTAGTTAGGATGTTATTTTTAATATTTGAATAAGTACTGAAGTGTATGTAGAATGTGTAAGAATTTTTATAACTTTCAGAATCAAAATACTATATTCGGCAATCATTAAAGTAAATCATTATAATATCTTCATTGCAGGCGGTGGCGTTAGTTATGCCGCGCATCGAGCAGCCGAGCGGCGCTGGCTCGGGCGCCGTGGTGACGCCGGCTGCCAGCTCCGCGCCGCCCGCGGGCGCCTCCGGTGCCGCGCCGCAGTCCGCGCCCGCCGCGCCCGCGCAAGGTAACCGTCACCCCACTCTCAAACACGACTACTATAAGTAATGGCAAACAAGTGAAAATTCTTAAATATTTTCATGCAATGTTATATTATAATTATTATCATACGACGTAATGCAGGCACCGTCAGCGCGGGGCCGACCTCCGCGTCCGCGCCGGGCCAGGCTTCCGGAGTGAGCACCTCGCACGCCGCGCCGCTCGTGAGCACCTCGCACGCGGCGCCCGGCGTCAGCACCTCGCATACGGCTCCCGGTACTCATCATTATTATGATACGACGTAATGTAGGCTCCGTCAGCGCTTGATATATCGTATCTTATAAATCAAAACAATCGACGTCTAACTTAATAAAAATAGATTAGTCATTCCATATGGCACTTGGTGGGTTCAAATCTTTACGAATATGTACTCAGGAGCCGCATCTCAAACCACACCCGGCGTGAGCACATCCCACGCGGCGCCCGGGGTCAGCACGTCGCACGCGGCCCCCGGGGTCAGCACGTCGCACGCGGCGCCGGGGGTCAGCACGTCGCAGACTCCGTCCCACACGCCGCCCGACGGCCGTGGACAAAAGCGGCGCCTGCAGCAGCGACCGCTCACCGCTAAACGCACCAGAGTTCAGGTTTGTGCCGAACTGCATGGGACGTTGTCCGAGTCACGAAGTGCTAGCGAGAGCTCTGTCTCCTATTTTTCTTTTCCATTAGCTTCTATATAAGCATCCCCATTTTTATAATGTGTTTCTATCATCTTCAGCTATGCCTGAGTTCAGCTGTGAGGTTACATGTTATTGTGATTTCCTTGATTAAGAAGTCGGAAGACAAAATAACCAAGTTGACTCAAGTGACCTCCTAAGACCTCGATTCGCTCAGTCATTTGATTATAATAATTATTTATTGGTTATAATAACCCAGTTGGATATGCTCTCCCAGGCACAAAGAATAGTCTATACAAAATCTATTTCAACATGATTCTATGTTGTATTGTTAGGTACACACAAGTATGATTGTACACACTACAATCTACATTCTACATAGATTGGCATATTTGGCTCAAGGTCTTCATAGAGAGCTCATGCCAGTAGGTTCTGGGAGGAGCCTGTACAAGGGAGTGGCTTGTTCGACAGGGCTTCGAGCGCTCCGTGGAGGTGGAGTACCAGGTGCCCACGTCGTCGCGCTGCGACCAGGAGGACGAGGGCGTCATCGTCGTCGACTCCGAGGAGGACGACAACGGGTGCACGGGCACCATGTACCGGGTAAACTGTCTACGTCATTACAGTGGGCTCTAGGCACTTACCTCTTTTATACTAGTACCAGGTGCCCACGTCGTCGCGCTGCGACCAGGAGGACGAGGGCGTCATCGTCGTCGACTCCGAGGAGGACGACAACGGGTGCACGGGCACCATGTACCGGGTAAACAGTGTACGTCATTACAGTGGGCTCTAGGCACTTACCTCTTTTATACTAGTACCAGGTGCCCACGTCGTCGCGCTGCGACCAGGAGGACGAGGGCGTCATCGTCGTCGACTCCGAGGAGGACGACAACGGGTGCACGGGCACCATGTACCGGGTAAACTGTCTACGTCATTACAGTGGGCTCTAGGCACTTACCTCTTTTATACTAGTACCAGGTGCCCACGTCGTCGCGCTGCGACCAGGAGGACGAGGGCGTCATCGTCGTCGACTCCGAGGAGGACGACAACGGGTGCACGGGCACCATGTACCGGGTAAACAGTGTACGTCATTACAGTGGGCTCTAGGCACTTACGTCTTTTATACTAGTACCAGGTGCCCACGTCGTCGCGCTGCGACGAGGAGGACGAGGGCGTCATCGTCGTCGACTCCGAGGAGGACGACAACGGGTGCACGGGCACCATGTACCGGGTAAACTGTCTACGTCATTACAGTGGGCTCTAGGCACTTACGTCTTTTATACTAGTACCAGGTGCCCACGTCGTCGCGCTGCGACCAGGAGGACGAGGGCGTCATCGTCGTCGACTCCGAGGAGGACGACAACGGGTGCACGGGCACCATGTACCGAGTAAACTGTCTACGTCATTACAGTGGGCTCTAGGCACTTACGTCTTTTATACTAGTACCAGGTGCCCACGTCGTCGCGCTGCGACCAGGAGGACGAGGGCGTCATCGTCGTCGACTCCGAGGAGGACGACAACGGGTGCACGGGCACTATGTACCGGGTAAACTGTCTACGTCATTACAGTGGGCTCTAGGCACTTACCTCTTTTATACTAGTACCAGGTGCCCACGTCGTCGCGCTACGACCAGGAGGACGAGGGCGTCATCGTCGTCGACTCCGAGGAGGACGACAACGGGTGCACGGGCACCATGTACCGGGTAAACTGTCTACGTCATTACAGTGGGCTCTAGGCACTTACCTCTTTTATACTAGTACCAGGTGCCCACGTCGTCGCGCTGCGACCAGGAGGACGAGGGCGTCATCGTCGTCGACTCCGAGGAGGACGACAACGGGTGCACGGGCACCATGTACCGGGTAAACAGTCTACGTCATTACAGTGGGCTCTAGGCACTTACCTCTTTTATACTAGTACCAGGTGCCCACGTCGTCGCGCTGCGACCAGGAGGACGAGGGCGTCATCGTCGTCGACTCCGAGGAGGACGACAACGGGTGCACGGGCACTATGTACCGGGTAAACAGTCTACGTCATTACAGTGGGCTCTAGGCACTTACCCCTTTTATACTAGTACCAGGTGCCCACGTCGTCGCGCTGCGACCAGGAGGACGAGGGCGTCATCGTCGTCGACTCCGAGGAGGACGACAACGGGTGCACGGGCACCATGTACCGGGTAAACAGTGTACGTCATTACAGTGGGCTCTAGGCACTTACCTCTTTTATACTAGTACCAGGTGCCCACGTCGTCGCGCTGCGACCAGGAGGACGAGGGCATCATCGTCGTCGACTCCGAGGAGGACGACAACGGGTGCACGGGCACCATGTACCGGGTAAACTGTCTACGTCATTACAATGGGCTCTAGGCACTGACCACTATTATACTAATACGCTGGACCTCAGACCGTCAACGTAAAAATGAAGACACGTCATGATCTTTGCCATTTTCGTGATGTGCTTTACCTAATTTATCTATTTTCTCTGTTAATTTGTGCGTATTCCTATTAAATAAAATAAATAAATATTTAACAAGTACTACAATAATAATATAATATACATATATCAAGTAATACTAATAATAATTGAATTTTTAAATGACAAAGACCCTTGGATCTAAGTGTATATTCCGTCTGCTCACAAGAGGCTTATTAAAATGTGATTATTGTTTAAAACAAAATTGTATAAAATATTATTTTTAAAAAAAGCAAGTGCCGAGTTTCTTGCCCGTTCTTCTCGGTGCAGTGCTACTTTCCTAACGAGGCGGTAGAGTCTTAACGTTTCGCAAGAGCCTCTAAGTTAGGCCTATGTGAAAGAATAAAATTTTTGAATTTTGAATTTTGAATACTATTGAACAAGTGTATAATTGAATGGTCAGGAGGGTGAAGAAGATGAAGACGTGGAGGAAGAACAGGAGGTGGAGGCCGGCGAGGAGGAAGAGGAAGCTGAGGGCGACGACACGGAGCACGCCGCGCGGCAGGTACAGTGCGAGAGAGGTTGTTTATGGGATGAAAATTATATTTTATAATCTAAAATATGTTTCTGAACGTATACAGGGTGCTATTTGAGTGGCTAATGATTTATGATTTGCAGACGTACTAATTTCAGACGGGCGCTACGCGCCAGATACTTTGCTTGCGTCATTTCTTGTACGGTCTATTTCACGCGCTGCGTGCGCCCGATGACGAGGTAGCCCTAGTACATCGAATGCGATAAAATTACACTATAGAAAGAGACCACAACTTTGCGTTTGTTGCGTGTTCATTTCGAAGACGTGGCCAGGCGCTAGTGCGAACTGAATTGCACTTTTTGTGTACACTTGTTGTTTTAAATCATCTTGCCGAGTGAGCCTTCTGTACCTCTAGGGTACTATTATGTATTCTGTGCGTCTACTATGTAGGGGTAACACTTGTGTGTAAGTGCAAAAACTAAAACTCACAACGGCGTTCCTGTCGAGTATCCAAACAGAGACGTCGTCCTGGTAGTGGTATCATGTACCTATTCCGTGGTCACGTGATTGTGCGCAGGAGTCGCCGGCGCAGTCGCCGGTGGCGGGCGGCGCTGACGGCGAGGCGGGCGGACAGCGCTCGCCGGGCGCCGCGCGCGCCGCGCCCGAGCCCGACAGCGAGCCCGCGCCCGCCGGACAGCAGATCGAGGCCATCAGCAGCGGCACCGAGCGTAAGACATGCGAACAGTATGATACAGGGAACAGTGCACCGAGTGGAGACAATGGCCAACTCTAGGGTGTTAATGGCCTAAGGGCCGCTTTTTCAAACGCCAGATAAACTATCTGAGGAATATATGTGAAACATGCCATACAAAGTCTGTCAGAACGTTATATTTATTCCTTAGTTAACGATTATCTGGCGTTTGAAAAATCAGCCCTAAATAAAGGAAGAACGAGGACCAAGATGCATTTATCCTAGGCTTCACTACATGCACTCCACAGCCCACGTCTGCCCCTGACTTGGAGCCATCGGTATAACATTTAATCACGCCACGTCACTCAGTCATAGCTCACGCTCTGGTATTTCCACAGAGAATTGTCTCCTAAAAAGGTATATTGGGGCCATGTCCGATGGCATGCCCAAAACCGGAATCTGAAGAACAGAGTCCTGCAGTTCCTTCATTTCTTTGGAGAGCCAATGCACCCCACCATGGCAGATGACCCTGTACATACTCATTTTAGCCTCCCTTCCCAGATCGCAGGCTAGAGGCGTTAGATTGAGCAGTGCTTTGAGGGCCTCACCCAGTGAGGTGCTCATGGCTCCAGTACTTAGTAGGCAGGCTGTTCTTCCTTCCCCTACAACAGGCTAGGCTCCCCATACAACAAGCTTGATCTTTTTGCTCGTTTTAAAGGCGCATATAGGTGCCCAGTTTATTTTAATAATATGTAAGAATTGGTCTTGATAGTACGAAACAACTTGATAATTTATTTTTTTATATTTCCGACAGCGAGTGGAACGCTGTCGCTGGGCGGCAACGGCGCCGACGACGGAGACGACAGCATTGTTCCCTCCACACCCACCCTCTACGTTCCTCGGCGGAATGACGGGTAAGCGCTTATACTTTTCAATGTATATCAAGATTTTTTATTGTGATTTGCTGAGAACAATGTGGATGTATTGATGTAGTAAAAATTTGTTTTAAAAATATTTTTTGAATTATTTGTAACATGGCATGGATTTAACATTATAATCAATAAATTATTGAAATATAAAAAGAAAAGATTAGGTTTTTTTTTATAAATGTTGAAAAATGTCTAGTGTTTGTTTTACTGAGCTGTGTTGTGTGACTTGTGACTGAGCAGGTTCGGCGAGGCGGTGGTGTCGCCGGTGGGCGGCGCGGGCGCGGCGAGCGCGGAGGCGGCCGGCGCGCGCTTCACGTTCGCGGAGGCGGGCGGCGCCGCCAGCCACCACGACACGCACGCGGACCTCGCCGCCGCCTTGCCGCCGCCGCACGCGCGTGAGTACCGCTCCTGCAGCACTAGCCGTGTCACATAGGTGCGAGGCGGTGGTGTCGCGGTGGGCGCCATGTGTATATATATACTGCTACAAACTTTTGTATGTTTAACAGGTGCAGAAGGCGCGGAGTCTCGTGAGTGGGAGGAGGCGCGCGGCGAAGAGGAGGCCGCCGCGGTCAGCTCGCAGGGCAGCGAGCCCTCGTCGCCGCACCAGGTGAGCGCATATTGGCAAACGCGCTCAAATCTAGACCTCATCATTATTTCCCATCATGCATGGTTGTCGTCGTGCGCAAGTCTATCTACAATTAAAAAAAAGTTGCCAAATCAATACCAATGACCATAGTAATATTTGAGTGAACAATATTTGAGTTGCAGTTAGATTTTAAGTGATCATTCGTAGACCTTGCTTAACATCCTTTGTCAACCCCAGGTGGCCGAGGAGGGGCGTGAGGCTGAGGCCAGCGCCGCGCCGCGCCGCCCCGCGCCCTCGCCGCACGCGCAGCGCTGGATGCGAGCCGGTAACATTTTTTTTTAATCCCGGATGATGATGATCATCTTAGAAAATGAAAGCCACTGAGCTCCCTAGTACATCGCTGCATTGCGAAACTTTCTAAACAACAAAAAAATATGTCAAACGAGCTTGGTGGCTTTCAGTTTTTCCAAGTATTGAAATATTTTCCATATTCCATGAAATTAAGAGGGCTCACTCCAATACTTTCTTCATACAAATGTAGAACAGTGATTACTACTTTATTTCATATTATGGTGGGCTAAAAATTAAGTATAATATCGATTTGTCTCATTTTTATCTAAGTTTATTGATACATAAAAAATGAAAAAATATTGATGAAATATAATAAAAATGTTGAGTAGTTTTTCCTCAAAAATATTTTAGCCAAAGAACTCTTCGCGAGCTCTCATGCGGTGCCCTCTCATCCAAATCGGAGCGGGAGCGTGAGTCGTGACGGTACCACGGAAGTATGCGCGCATGCACTCGCTATGCTGAGTCTATCTCTTTCCCACACAATGTTGGATGAAATAGCAAACAGCTTTGCCACGTGCGCCGGCACCTTCGGTCGAGCGTACTGTGCCACCGTAAGGGCGAGGTATTTTGGGACTAGTGGCCGTAAAGCAGTATTATTGTAATATTGTTTTAAAATTTTCATACTGTCACTGTATGAAAATGTCAAAACAATATTACAATAATACTATATGCTATATGAGATGGTGGTACGGTCCCAGGTCCTAATCATCTCCTTTCGGAATTCAGTAGGGGTGTGTTTGTTGCAGACAGCGAGAGCGGGCCGCGCGGCCGCGGAATGCGTCGCGGGCGCGCCATGCGGAGGTCGCACAACTATACGAGGTTCTAAGCGCCCGTGCTTGTGTGTGCGACAGACTATTGTGTTGTGAAATTGACTCATGAATAATTATATTCCAACTTTTCGATTTTATACTATTAGTAATGCGATAGAGTTAAACTTCTAATGTGCTTAAATAAATCATCAGGTGTGCATCCTAAGGCTTGCGTCCACTAGGCTCGCCGAGCCCGAATCGAATCGCAGAAAGTCTCCTTTTATATATTTACTAAGAAACTGCGTCCATTAGAGACGAGCCGCGGCGCGCCGAATCGAATCGTCCTCACTACTTGCTCGGCAGGCGAATTTCTGCGCCGATGCGACTCGATTCGGCTCGGCGCGCCTCAGTCGACGCGGATCAGAGCCAACGTATTTTATTTTCTATCAGTCAGTTTAGTTTTCTTTTTATTTGTATTTTGGTGCACGCCGTTTCCTTTTCCTACTCTTCTTCATCATAAAGTATTTGAAATAAAAACATCTCTTCATCCGAGCTATCCATGATTCAAAAACGACCTAACTTGTTGAAAAGTTGCGATGAATGAACAATTTGATTCGATTCTTCAGAGATGGACGCACTAGGAATAAATGCGACGCGATTCGATTCGACGCGTTTCTGCTGTAGTCGACGCCAGGCTTTATAGGCAGTTATTCGAAACTCGAAATATTTGTCAAGTCATTTGATGCAGATGATGCATAATTCATCAGCCCTCCGATTCGGAACCTTCAATATTTTAAAATTATCGATTTCGAGATCTATATACGCGCGCCCGTGATTGGAGGCTCTCCTTATATTTTTATTTTTTTTGTAATTCGTCAAAAATCTTTCAACCTATGTACAGCAAGCAAGCTAAATAGTTTTAGTTCCTTTTTTCGCCACGCACATACTAGTGAGGCGCACTCGATCCATATCATTATGGAAAGGTTCTGAATCGCCCGGCTGATGGGATATCAGTTGTTAGGGATAAAATACATGAATAGTGTTAACACTATAATTAATGGTCTATGTAAAAATCTATTAACTAGTGACAGGTCTAAAAATAATACTTAACTTTCCTATTCTCCATGCAACATTTTTTATTCCTGTTAATTTAAGAATAAGGAAAATTGACAGGCACACTTTTGTGTACTGCTGAGACTTCTGTCTTAGGAAAAAGTGTACCTGTAATCATAATTTATATCTTACTATGTTTAATTGATGGCTCGATATTATAGGACATAGGCCAAATGTTAATTGTATCTGAATGTCAAATGTTTGATTATATATGTTCCATTACTTCAGTCGGAATAAATACAAATATGTTAATAATAAGGTGAAACATTTCCATACTTTTAATTTTATTGTAATCTTTCAAGTAGAAATAAAACAATTTATGAAAACTTTAACAGGTGTTTTTCTGTAAACACACCGCGGAAAGTATTTACATTGGAAACGTTAAACCTCAACATCATGGGACCCAAGTCCCAACTCTCAAGGCCAGACACTCGTGCCTTCTTTGTGCATAATATTGTGACTTTATTTTAAATACCTAATGACGTAACATTAATTTTATATCGAAATAGAATATTCTGGAACAAGTGCATAAAACAATCCATTTATTAATCCGAGATGATTATTCCCCCAGCCGAAGGCGAGTGTTGATGAAATATCATCAATAAAATGTGGCTTGTGATCAAGTAACACTCCTATTACTGCTTTGATTACAGGATTATTGAAACATAATTTGAACAAACTATATTTACTTCAAATGGACTATAGATGCATACAACTTGTTAAATCCATGGTTAATTTATATAACATTACAAGTATGCAAAAACGTAACCATAAGATTTTAAATCTAAAAATGTTACTTGTACTGATTGTTATGTGTGTTTTTATATAATATTAACTTGGAATGGCGATTAATATAACCCGTAACGGTTGTTACACAGCATCATACCGAAACGTTGCCGTTGTAAATAGCTTGCCAGTATGTCTTTGTCGGAAGCCTCTCACAAGACTAGTCAGCTAATTAAAAAAATCTGTTATTAAATTGCCTATCAGTCGTTACTGATAAGATAATTTTAATATTATATTATAATCATACAGGTGGATTGCTAACTAAATAATAATATCTGGGTGATCGAGCTTTGCTCGGTATTTTTTTTTGGTTAACATGTAGATGATACTTCTATTCCGCAATTTTACTGTCGTATTAGCCTACAATGTGGTATTAACTTACAAACTGCGAAAATTCCAATAAAATTTGATTTCGCGGGCAGTCCTTTACTTTGAGCCTTTATAATAGTATTACTATTCATCAATAGATGGCAGCAGGAGTATTATATTTTTTTTATTATACAATCAGACATTGAATTATATAGGTACCTACCTAAAATGCAAAATATAAAGTTTATCATCACGCACATTATTATGCACAAGTGTGTGCACAAACACAGGTGTAGGTACCTACTCTCCAATCCTCACACTCTCTTAGTCTGATGTAAGTTGGTCAGAGGCTCAGCGCGACCCGAGACAGATTAGGCGCAGGCGGCAGGAGAGCTGGTGGATCTCCAGAAATTTTTCAAGCTCCGGGCTGAAACTAAGAATTTCTTGATGAACTCAAAATATCCTTTATTTCACATAGGCCTAACATACAGGCATTTGTAAAACGTCAGTATGATATTAGTTGCATAAGTATGGTGATGACTAAGTCGATAAAAACTAGAAGAGATAGAAAAATTCAATATTGCATCAAACCCAAGACCACATGATCCAGTCGAGCATGCTTTCCACTAAAACAACGAGGCAGATCCCTGCATAAACAAAACTTATGTTTCTATGACTTGCTTCCATATAGAGGTATTCAACATGTAGGATGTATAAAATTCCTTCTTCAAATATTATACTATCTGACCCAACAAACGTTGTTTTGCCTTTAGGGATATAAAATATTGCTCACGGCCTACCCTCAGACCTCATACCGACCGGCCGCATAATCGGTCGAGCCGTTTTGAAATAGTTTTGTAACAAAAATTGGCACGAAAATTTTATATATCAGAAAGAAGGCGAAATAGTTCGTGTTTATTCACTAATATCAGTATTAATTAATTACTTATATAGGTATGTATATAATTCCTGTTACGAATCTACTTCGAAAATAATATCGTCTATCGACCGGAAAGTAACTATTCAGTTACAAGTGAAATGAAACCTTGAAATAAATTACAATAAGTGTGCTGTTTGTTGCAGAATGGTTGTACATTTGTAAATAGCAACACAGAGCAGAGAAATGACAATAATACGATTCGTTGTATGAAACACCTAAGTCATCAAAAATTATATCAAGGCCAAAGAGGTGTCGACGTAGTTACCTACAAAATTAATATGAATACAGAACACAGGCACAGGGTCTTTAGATGTTGAAGCCAAGTATACCTACATTTACATAATATTACACTCTTGTCAGCTTAGGTACATATCTATGTTATTTATACAATACATATAATTCAAGGTCATAATATCATGTTATTCATGGATAACTAGGATTGAGTTATGGAAGCCAGGACACATTTGATAATCTTCACCCTACAAAACACTTTAGGAAAAACAAAAGTAGGTATTTCATAATTAACATTGACTATTGTATAAATAAAGTAACTCGACAGATAAACTGTATTTCCTGAAATTATAGCCAATAAAGTTATTAAAATAGTCCAAATTTACTGCTATTTTATCTTTCTTAAATATTTCATACTTATCTTTGGATAATTTATTCCTTTTGTAGTCTCTCTGACCGAAGTGTACATAATGTTAAATGCAAGGAACAAACACTTAACACTGAGATAATTTTTTACTACCAATAAACTACCAATAAAAAATTAATACTATTGGTACTACACAAATATCTTTGTTATTATAAATAGGTTTTCAAGAAAACATAGTATAGTTTAAATATATTTATTGTATAATGAAGAAATTGTTACACTCTTAACCAAACAAAGAAATTGAAAAAATGGAATCCTTTCACCCATGTATGTGATATTTTTCTACAATTCTAATAAATTTGCATTTACAAAGTAGTGAGATAAAATAGCAAATTAAAATCAATTATTATCACCTTCAAAAACATAATACATCAATATTGCTAAGCCTTAAAACTAAATAAACCATATGGCTAGAAAACTTGACATATGGTTAATAATAATATATTGAATTTAATTACAAATATTAATATCCATAAACATTTTCGTCGGAAAATGCAATGTATAGGAAAAAGTCTTCGTCGTGATGTTCCTGGTAGAGCGATCCCATGGTGGCGGACGTCGGCGGGATGACGTTGTTCACGAAGAAGAACAGGGCGTCCTCCGGGCGCAGGTGGATTCGCTTCCGGATCAGGAAGTAAAACTGGCCCACGGTTAGATCGGATGGCACTAAATACTTCTTTTTGTCCAAGTCTCCGAGTCTAGCTTTGGGCGCTTTCTCCACAATTACTGGAACACGATCCGGATATTTCCTGCGTATTTTTTCTCCCTCGGTCTTCCTCTTCTCGAAAGAGTGTTCTTCCTTATATTGAAATTTCATTTTTGCAGAATTTGATCACTGTAATTTGCAAAACGACTTATCCGAACTCCAAATTGAGTATTAC
This sequence comes from Coenonympha glycerion, assembly GCA_963855885.1. Lineage (NCBI taxonomy): Eukaryota > Metazoa > Arthropoda > Insecta > Lepidoptera > Nymphalidae > Coenonympha > Coenonympha glycerion. The sequence goes on along the minus strand of OY979636.1, from coordinate 8,819,833 downwards.
GACTTGTTTTTTGTTTTTGCGTTTATTGTTTTATTTTATATTGCAATTTGCAATGACGCAATCAGCTGATATGTCAAGCAGTGTTTCTACTTACGATTTTTATTTACCCAAGTTTCTGAAGAAACTTTTTTGGCTTGATGGTGCTGCTGTAGTTATAATCAATACACTTTCTAACATGTTAACTATTGAGTTTTGGTTTCGAAAATAGTGACAAATTTTGGAAATTAGAAGTTCTGTATTTTTGGACGGATTTTAAAAGTTTAAACTTGTTCAACCAAATTTTTTTCCGTAGAAACACTAATAACCATAGACATCTAACAACATAGACATAAAACAAGATAAAATAGTAAGAAACTCTATGGTAAGAAAAAACAACGCAGACCACAATTATTGACAGTTCATAGGTTCCGACCCAGAATGTATATATATATATATCAGATGAGTCTTATTGCAACTCTGAGTAGGTACCTAGCTATTCCCCATCATATAAAGCGGTAGCTAGCTAAAATCGGTCCTGGGCGAGAACGATCCCTCTGGTACTGTGTCCTTGTCTAACATCTTGCCATCTCAACTAAATATTGGCTTTGGTAGAAAAAAATATAGTTTTCTTTTTTTCTACCAAATCGAACATACACAAAATCTGAAACTTATTTTATTATATCTCCAGTTAATATAATTATTAATTTATGTAAATAATAAGCTGCGTTGTACCTACATAAAAATAATTCATTACCTACAACTGAGTAAAGCGTGAAATCAACGGGTCTGCCCGCGAAATTCAAAATTTTCGTGGTTTTTTGCAATTTGTACGCTAATTATGTTGAAATAGGTTGAATTAGATCAATACCTCAGATATTATTTACATGTCAATATAGAAAAAGAATAATGTTGTGACATGATTGTCAAATTGTAAACAAACAATTTGTTATATTCGTTTTAATATGGCGTAGATAATACAATATATTATCCAGTCATCGTCTGAGTATTCTTCATTTAGTAACTCTGCGTTCCCCATTACTTTTATCAGGTTATGGGCTGGCTCGCCCGCTCGCCCAAATGGAGAATAAATGTAATAGTACTACGAATATACAGAAGTTAGTAGGTGAATCGAATTATGGTTCATGGGCATTTGCTGTAGAGTTGCTGCTCGTAGATCTTGATTTATGGGACTGCGTGAGTAGCACTTATGATACTACTAAAAATGAAAACAAGAAACGGGATAATAAAGCTCGTGCAAAAATTTGTTTATCGATATCGGAGCATATTTATCCGATAGTGCAAACGACCAAGACAGCTTGGGAGGCATGGTCCGCATTAAAGAAGGCTTACGCGGATTCAGGTCTAATTAGAAGGCTTAATTTGCTCAGGAAATTATTTTCTATGAAGCTAGAAAATTTTTCAGACATGGAATCATATGTAACTGAAATAAAATCAACGCAACAAGCACTTCAAAACATACAAGCTGGTCTGGATGATGAATTCGTCGGCATCATAATGTTAGCTGGGTTGACAGAAGCTTATAATCCTTTAGTTATGGCTATGGAACACTCTGGGAAGCGAATATCTTCCGAGGATGTCACCTCCGCTCTACTAAGAGAAGGACAAAAACAGAAAGCAGGCAACAGCAGCAGTATTGTAAACGACGATTCGGTGTTGGTTTCACGCACTAGTAGTATTAATCGTAGTAAAAACGTTATTTGTTATTTGTGTAAGAAAAAAGGTCACTATAAATGGCAATGTAAAAAGGTAAAAGACGATGATAAGAAGACTGCTAACATGCTAGTAACTGACTTTGTAACATTAGTTGCTAGAGGGAGTAGTGGTAGTTGGATAATTGATAGTGGAGCGACGTCACACATGACTAACAATAAACATATTATATTGGCACCCGTTAAACCTTGTGAAAAAGTTGTAACTTGTGCTAATAATGATAAAATAGTGTCAACATCAGAAGGTAATATTGAGTTGAAGGTTAGTCAAGAGGGGCGTACTCAAGGGTTAACTATGAATAATGTTTTAGTTATTCCTGAACTAGTTACCAACTTAATGTCGGTTGGCAAATTTGCTGATGATGATAAGGTAGTAGTTTTTGATAAGTATAGCTGTAAGATATTTGATAAAAATATAACTGTAATGGGAAGTCCTTTGATTACAGCACCGCGAATCGGTGGTCTGTATGTTTTGGGTTCTTCTGAAAATAAGGCGACGGTTCTCATAAGTCAAGGTCAGGATAATTTCGAGTTATGGCATCGGCGATTGGGACATCTGTCTCAACCGGAGATGTTGAAATTGAGAGATATCGTCAAGGGCCTGTGTTTTAACCCAAAAGATTACAAGAATCTATGCATTCCTTGTAGTCAAGGAAAACTTAGTTCTAAGAAGTTCCCGAAAAGAAAGTTTAAGAGGGCTTCACATGTATTAGAGCTAGTACACAGCGATATTGCTGGTCCCATGGAAGTGGAGACATGGGGTGGTACAAGATATATGTTGATCTTTGTAGATGATTACAGCAGAAAAGTATTTGGATACTTTTTAAAGTGCAAGTCCGAAACGTTTGAATGTTTCAGAGAATTTCGAGCACTTGTAGAGAAACAAACGGGACATAAAATAAAAAAGCTTAGGTCTGATAATGGCGGTGAGTACACTAGTATAGAATTTAAAAAATATTTGAAAAAACACGGGATTGTTCACCAAACTAGTGTACCACATACTCCGCAACAAAACGGGATTGCAGAGAGAACAATAAGGACGCTTACTGAGAAGACCAGGTGCATGCTTTCAGAAAGTAAGCTGAATAAAAGGTTTTGGGGTGAGGCAATGCGTACAGCCATTTATTTAAAAAACCGTTCTCCCACCATGGCTCTTCAGGATAAAGTACCAGAGCAGATTTGGACTGGAGAAGACGTAGACGTCTCTCATTTGAAAATATTTGGTTCAAAGGCTCAAGTCCTTATCAAAGACAGTAGTCGTAAGAAACTAGATCCGAAGACACGTGAACTAACTTTTATTGGATATAGTGAGGTTCAGAAGGGATATAGATTTTGCGATATAGTGAAGAATCCTAAGCATTGTATTATTGCACGGGATGCAGTTTTTGATGAGAACTATACCTCTAAGACTAGTGATGTTCTTATGATCCCTTGCAATAAGCCCGAGGAAAATGTTTCTAGAATCGAACTTTCAACTCAGAATACTGTTGAGTTTTTAGTACCTGAAGAAAATATAGAATTGCCGAGTCAAAGCATCGAAGAAGTAGTAGAAGTTGAGTCTGCTACACCAGACAATATTGGTGAAATAGAAGACGAATTTCATGATTCAGTTGATTCTGATAATGTTGAATTGGAAGGTTCTCAACTTCAGAGAGAAGCTGAAGCTGTTGAGCGTCGATATCCTTTGAGGAATAGAGTTCCTAATAGACAAGAAGATTTTGACTATAGTTTTATGATATCAAACGATCCAGTATCAGTTAAGGATGCCATGGAACGTAGTGATAAAACACTTTGGCTTGATGCGATGCAACAAGAGTATGACTCTCTTATTGGTAATCGAACTTGGGAACTTGTAGATCGCCCGAGGGGGGCTAATGTTGTGAAATGCAAATGGATATTTAAGCTAAAAATTGGTGCTGATGGGACAGTGCAACGTCACAAGGCAAGACTGGTTGCAAAAGGATACTCGCAAAAGTGGGGAGAAGATTATTCGGAGACATTTGCACCAGTAGTAAAACGACAGTTTTACTACTGGTGCAAATGTGGTGCAAGGTGCGATTCGATTACTATTGGCTTTATCTGTTGAAATGAATTTAGTGATACATCACATAGATGTTACAACAGCTTTTCTACACGGCGATTTACACGAAGACTTGTATATGGAACAACCAGAAGCTTTTATTGCCAAAGGGAACGAAAATAAAGTATGCAAGTTAAAAAAGGCAATTTATGGCCTTAAGCAGGCTGCACTTTGCTGGAATGTGAAAGTTCTCGCTCACATAATTAAAATCGGATTTACAAGATGTAAACATGATCCGTGTGTTTATGTGAAGAAGGTAAATAACAGGATTATTGTTATCGCTCTTTACGTTGACGACTTCTATATATTAGGAGAGTCTGTCAAAGATGTAGAAGCTGTCAAGAGAGAAATAGGAGAAGCTTTCAAAATTAAAGATTTAGGAGAGGCAAAAGATTGTTTGGGAATAGAATTGAATCAAAAGAAAGGCGAAATTCACTTAAATCAAACTAATTTTGTTAAGAAAGTCCTATGTAAGCATAATATGGAGGACTGTAACCCAGTGAAAACTCCTATGGAACCTAATTTGAAATTGGAAAAGGGTGATAAAACTCAAGATATGAGTTATCAGGAGATTTTGGGGTCACTTATGTATTTGTCCTGTGGCACTCGTCCAGATCTGGCATACGCTGTGAGTTACTTAAGCCAGTTTAATTGTTGCTGGAATTCAACTCACATGGCTGCTCTCAAAAGAGTTTTGAGGTACTTAAAAGGTACAACCGATTATAAATTAATCTACAAGAAGACGGGAAAGCCTCTGACTGCGTATGCTGATGCAGATTGGGGAAGCAATGTTGATGCACACTCCTTTACTGGGTACGTGGTTATGTTTGGAGGTGCAGCAGTTTCTTGGCAAGCTCGCAAACAGCATTGTGTTGCTTTAAGTACAGCGGAAGCTGAATACATTGCGCTTTGTGAAGCTTCTAAAGAAATTGTTTATATCAAAGGGCTTTTCAAAGAAATCACAGGAAATACATATAGCATTGATTTATACAGTGATAGCCAAAGTGCTAGTAAATTGGTTTATACTGCGGCAGTGGGCAGGAGATCGAAACACATTAACATTAGGTACCATTATGTTAGAGAATTAGCTGAAGCAAAGGAGATTATTGTTAAATATTGTGAGACGAGTGTAGAGATGGGTAACTAGCCAAAATTACAATAACTTAGCTAGCTGGCTATTGGTGGTCGAATAGCCGGCTAGCTAGCCGGCTATTTGGCTATTTGGCTATACCTAAAGCCTGGCGTCCACTATCAAATCGCAGAAAGTCGCCTCCTATACATTTACTATGAAACTACGTCTATATAAAATATCTGAGATACGTAAATATCTGAGACTGTACATAAAATCAAATGAACTTTGAAATACGCCGATGTAACATTTTAGCCGACCGTAGCCGACTGTAGCCGACGACAAGACGGCGACGGTCGGCTACTCAGCTAGTCTGGCTAGAGTGGCTAGTCAGTTATGCGCGGTTACGCGGCTGTCCTCCGCGTTCTAGCCACAGTAGCCAGTAGCTGGCTATCGTGTTGATGAATATCATAGCCATGGCTATTCTTTGAATAGCCGGTATTTGGCTAGCTAGTTGAATAGCTACCCACTTCTAGACGAGTGTAATGCCGGCTGATTTTTTAACGAAGAGTTTATGTAAACCTAAATTTGATTTTTGTGCTCAATATATCGGTATTGCTGATTCAGTGGGGGTGTTGAAATAGGTTGAATTAGATCAATACCTCAGATATTATTTACATGTCAATATAGAAAAAGAATAATGTTGTGACATGATTGTCAAATTGTAAACAAACAATTTGTTATATTCGTTTTAATATGGCGTAGATAATACAATATATTATCCAGTCATCGTCTGAGTATTCTTCATTTAGTAACTCTGCGTTCCCCATTACTTTTATCAAATTAGACATGATAGGCTTATGGCCAATCTTATGGCAATCAATTTGCGAGAATGGCAGTATCATCTTGACATGATTATATCAAAATCTTTGCATAAAAATGTGTATCTTAGGAAATTAGTCCGAGTATCGAGTTTTATGTGAGTAACTCGCAAAACTCGGACTAATTTCTTTAACTCGACACTTTCGAGCAGAGATTTTTATATAAACACGTGAAGTAGATATTGGGATTATCGCAATTTGACGGCCATAAGCCTATTATGTCTTATTAGCTTAAAAATCGCGAAAAACCACGAAAAATTTGAATTTCGCGGGCACACCCGTGGTAAATGTTCAGGACTGGTAATACCAAATGCAAGATGGTGGTTTTTTTTCAAAAACAGCAATCATATTCTGTAGGGTAACAACGAATTATGTGGAGTAAAGTTTTTCTACTCACGTATCTAGTAGTAGTTCGGTAAATACGGTACGGTAGACAAATTGGAGATGTTAATCTAACGTAATTTTTTTTTTAATTTGATGGGCAGGGTTGGTTAGTATGCTGTAATACTATTGAAAATTGGTCTTGGTAGTATGGAACACTTTTTCAATTATAAAGTCAATTAAATTTATTTCAATTTCAATTAAAAATAGCGCGGCAATGCTGCCTGCATAATGGGTACCCTAGCCGCCCAAAATTTTATATGTAGGGATATTAATTCTTAAAATAAGTATTAGATTTCTTAGTTTCGTTCTTCAATGTCATCATCTCATCTTAACCCCTTTTTTACGTCCCACTGCTGGGCACGGGTCTCCTCTCAGACTGAGAGAAGTTTGGTCATAGCCCACCACGCTGGCCAAGTGCGGGTTGGCGGGCTTCACACACCTTTGAGAACATTTTTGTGAACTCTCAGGCATGCAGGTTACTTCACGATGTTTTCCTTCACCGTTAAGCAAGTGATATTTAGTTTCCTAAAACGCACATAACTTGGAAAAGTCAGAGGTGTGTGCCCAGGATTCGAACCTGCGACCTCATTATGAGAGGCAGAGGTCAGAACCACTGAGCTATCACTGCTTAAATGTATTGAATGTATCACTGCTTAAACCACATTTATATTGAAAACTAGCTTTTGCCCGCAGCTCCGCCCGCGTTGAATACGTTTTTTCACTAATCCCGAGAAAAAATTGAATTTCCTTAATGGTCTTTACACCTACTTTTAAGAAAGATTATTATTTAAATATATATATAATATAAAGTAATCTACCTACATCTGTAGCTAAAGATTGCCTTAGAAAATTTAGGTAGAAAATTTATCTATGTTTCAAGGAATGTACCTATGTGTGAAGGAGTATTTCCCCGCATGAATTTCGTTTTCACCAATCCCACAGAGACCATGGCTTTCCGAGATAAAAAGTAGCCTATGTAGTAATTCCAGGATATCGTCTATCTTTATTCCAAATTTCAGCCAAATCGTTTCAACAGTTGCGGCATACCAATGCGGTAATCTGGTAATTCCCGGATATCGTCTATCTCTACTGTTCCATGTATTAGTGTGATTAGTAATCCATATCCCATTGCTCAACTAAAACACAAACAGTGATACAGAACCAACAAAATGCCCATTTTCACATTTATGTTAACAATCATTAGCTTACGCCCGCGGCCCCGCTCGCGTTAAATTCGACTTTAGACAAATCCCGAGGGAAACGTGATATTCTCGTTCCCATTGCCATAACCTACCTACCTTCCTACCTAATACCTACTTTCACGGAAGTGTTCTAAAGCAATTTACCTATAGATGTAGCTATTGATTTCTGTAGAAATTTTGGGTTTTTACAATATCCCACGGGAACTGTGAATTTTTCCGGGATAAAAAGTAGCCTATGTTTTAATCCAGGTTATAAGCTATCTATGTTCCAAATTTCAGCCAAATCGGTTCAGTAGTTGAGGCGTGAAGGAGTAACAAACATACACACAAACTTATAATATTATATTAGGATAAAATGTTGTAGTCATAGGAATTTGTCCTGTATTCTGTTTCATCATGGTTACCTTAAATTAGAAAGGGGCGCAGTACCTGCAGAGCCCTCTCGCTTTAATTCTTGACTTATTCGTCATGGTGGACCATTGATCTACAAGACAGTCTGGTTATAATGATATACTAGGTATATATCATATATACCTAGTATATTATTATAGGTATATATATATAGGTAGGATGTATTTTAGTTATTTGAGATATTTGTATCCTTTGTGGCAAAAGCCATAAACAATTTTGTATTTTATCCAACGATATAAATCTTTGATTTTATCCACATTTTGCTACAATATGTTGACTGACCGTCTACGTTGACCACGTTTCATTAGTTTTATTACCTATCTCATAATCACGTTAGTTATACACATAGAGCAGACTTTGTTTCTGCTCTATGGTTATACATATCAAACATATGGACTTTAGGCATTTTTTTTACAGGTTTTCAGTTATAGAGGCGCTTTCGCCATTACCCTAGACATGCCCTCAATATGCCCTCAATGCAATTGCATACCTACCCTAGACATATTTTGGAATCTGTACCTAATTAATCTGTGCCATAGATTAACGGCATCCTTGGACGAATAATCACACTGTAATATTTTATTGTAGTGATTATTTAAATACTCTTTGTCCAAGACGGGATCCCTTCGCCGGCACACGTCATGCTTCGGCATTGATCCTTGCTGTGCTGTGCTGTGGTTCATTCTCTATCTACCTACGTTGCTGTGAAATTGCTGTAAAGTGTGAAATCTGTGAAATGGAGTGGTCCATAGACATAAAACACTATAGGGAGTGGTCTTTGGCCGCTGTCTGTGGCTCATCGCGGCTTGGGTTTTGTCGTTTTGGGCGGCCGTTTTGGCATAAAAAGCAAGTTGGCAACATTGATCGGCTTCTAGCTTTCTGGGAAACAAGTAGAAGCGTTCCTTTTGCGTTTATTTTTACAAGGTTTTACTTTAGTGGCATTGTAAAAAGCTGTAAAAGCTTTGGCTCTAATCTAATCACTTTTATTTAATACACGATGCGTAAAAGGAAGTCGCTAAAGAAAGAAGACAATGAATCCGATGCCTCCGAGCCTGGGGCTGAGCCGGAAGAATTTCAAGACTCAGGAGAAGATTGGACGCCGGATGCCGATGCGGTATGTTTTACCTTTTATTCATTCTTATCGGGCGTTTTTTTACATTGCAGAATGTTTGTAACTATAATTTATCTGTCTTATGCGCTTGATTGCAAAATCCCTTTAAATGGCGCGTGGTTTTGTCAAAGCTTGCTGTCTGCGAAAGCCGCGGGTTAGGTTAGCTGTTGTAACAACTAACATTCGTGCAAGAATGACGATTGCTTCTACAATGATCATGAGGTAGTATGTGAGGTTTCTTGTGTAAAAACTCAATATTTTTTATTTATAGTGATATCTAGATATCACCTTACTTAACACTATGCCCTGGTTTACAACCTGTAATTGCTTGATTTAAGAAATGATTGCTCATGATAAAGAGGTAAAAACACAATTTCAATTTGTGTTTTTACCTCTTTATCATGTGTTTTACTTATTATATATGCTATTATCATCAATATAGGTAGATGGTTGATGCTGTGAACTGACCTTGTTATTAACTTCTTACAGTAGTTAATATTTAAAATTCAATGTACACTACGATAGCATTGAAATAATTTTATCCCGCAGGTTGAGCCACCGGCGCGCGGGGCTGGCAGGAAGCGTGGTGGAGGGAAAGCCGCCCTAAACAACTCCAAGAAGAAACGTAAAAACTCAACAAGTGAGAGCGAAGAAGAGGCAGAGGATGACGAAGAAGCTGAAGACGAAGAGGGGGAATTAGACGAGGAAGAAGGTTCAGATGAAGAGAAGAATGGATCTGACGGCAATAAGTCTGACTCGAGCCAGTCAAAGGATATACCAAAGCATTTTCATGTAAGTGTTATTACAATGTTACTTTGATTTTATTGTTTCGTTTTCTTTGTGTCAAAATAATGAACAGTAGCCATGAAACAATAATTGCTTTTTATATGATATTATGTAAATGTAAATATAGTTACAAACAATTGATTAATTTTTTCCAGTCTGGGAACTTTGTTTTGCTGAAGTCAGACGTCAAATGGGATGGAGACACAGTGATTTCTAAACTGGATGAATTGAACCTGTGGAAAATTGACGGGAAAGCTTTATTACAAAAATTCATACCAATGGAATCAAATGGGAAAATATTACACAAATGCACATGTGTGGTGAGTATTTATAACTCCATTTGGTAGATTAATCATAAAGTTTAACACCTTGTAAAATTTGTCACATGTGAATGTTTTGATTTGCAGTATTCAGGATGGAATGTTGACAACCGTGACAACTACTACCCCATTACAGAAATATTGGACAGGAACCCCCGCACAGACTCCAAGGAAATATGTGTAGCATTAGATCTTGACGATCTTATTAAAGTAAGGGACAAGTAAAATTTTCTGAATAATTTTCTACCTAATTCAATTAGATAAGTCTAACAAAATATGTTTAAAAATTAAATCTTTTTTTTGGTTCATTCCAGTTTACTTTGTATTCATTTTATAAGAATGGGGAATAAATGTTCAATAAAGTAACCAAACACTGTTTTATTTTTATTCCTTCGCTTTTACACTTACATCAATAATCTAAAATATAACAATTAAGTTTGTTCATATCCTAATTAGAAATAGCAAAATTAGCCCCACAGGTAGTGTTATATAAAAAAGTTTCACCAAGTAGTTAGGCCAAAGTACTTATAAACATGTCTTGGTACAAACAACACTAAATGGCTCTACAAATACAGGCACATTCAGCTGCGAATCTCCAGATCCTTCTAATGAACTATCGTAAGGTAGGTACAATATCTGTGTAATGAACTGACTGAATGGCAGTCTGTAGGTATATCAGGCATGCGACTTCTCAATAGATAAAAATAGTAAAGATAGGCCGAACATTTTACGTAAACCTTCTTCATACAAGCAAACAGTAGAGTCATCTGTCAAAATACCCGCCGCCGCCGCTGACCGAACTACCGCGTGGCCTTTTACTGTTGGTACAAATGTAATGACTCACATAAACTGGCGACATTTTTTCGGGTCTATAGTGGTTCGCGTAGTCTATAGTAGTTTCGCGCGGTCCGCCGGGTTGTCAACGGACTTCTCCCACATTCTTCCATATTACCTTTTTACCTTTCGATTATATTTAGCCGAAACTACTGCATTCAACAAGCTGGTCGACCCGGTTTTCCCCCCTTTTTAAATAAAAATAAAAATAATTTTCAAATTTTTACGATTGTTATGACTTATGACGTCGGGTCACTATTACCTATAACTATTCTAAATTTCAAGTCGATAGCTTGAATAGTTACTGAAATAATCGAGTGTGACCGACGGACGGACGGACGGACGGAGAAAGTCTCACCATAAGGGTTCAATTTTTACCATTTTGGTATAGAACCCTAAAAATCGGTTTAAGAATACACAAGTAACGCCCTTTCATATGATACCCCACTCATCTCATTTTGAAATTGTGACGACCCGGTTTACCCCCTTTTTAAATAAAAATAAAAAGATTTAATTTTTTTTATGATTGACTAACGGCGGGCCATCATTATCTACACCTATTCAAAATTTCATGTCGATATCTTTAATAGTTACTGAAATAAAGGGTTGTGACACACAGACAGACAGACGGACAACTTGCCAAACTTGTGATCTTATCCCGGCCTCTACACTTCCCGCGAAGTTCCTCGGCGAAGTACACAGCACAGAACACTATTACTGTACTCAGAAAGTTTACCGAAGTATTAAGAAAAGTTGGCGAAGTTAGACGAAGTGCCCCTCCACACTGCTCGCTACTTTCAACTTCGGTCCCACTTCGGTCAACTTCGAGCGCGGGTAGTAAGGGTTCAGTTTTTTTTCTTTGAGGTACAGAACCCTAAAAACACTGTTTTATTTTCCTAGAATGTTTTGGTTTTGGTTCATGAGAGAATTTGATACCACCTTTGGTCATTCTTCCGTCAACACTTATGATGCTATTTCTTATCCCGAAAAACTTATGAAAATTCGAATTTTGTTAAATTTAGACGCCTATGTATAGGCGCGGATAAAAGCTAGTAAAACACTTTTTCCCAGTTTTCTATTATACCTATATCTGGAGTTAGGTTAGGTTATATTAGATTTAATAATAGTAGGTACTGTAATGTAGATTGGTGCATACCAATTACGAAATATTACATCCATGGTGCATACTAGGAACATGTTGTTCCCTCTGTGCATTTTGTAGCGGTTATTTCTAGAGAAAGTCGACACATTTTTATTAATTGATTTATTTTTTTAGATAAAAGTTGTATAGGTAGGTACTAAGGTAGGTTACAATTAAAAAATCTCACTTTTTTATCTATTGTTAAAGGGAGCAGCATAGCCTGACCAGAAAAATAAGAAATCGCACCATTATGTAGGGTTCCATTTTAACCATTTTGGTGGATCCTTAAGTTTATTTTTGTGGTCAAACTACTGTTAAGGCCTTACATTGAAAAAAACTCATTTCAGTTTTTACGAGTACTTCGGAAAAAGGGGCGTGTCTTCAATATAGCACGCCGTTTGGCAATATGCGGCGAATTTCGGTACTTTTACGTACGAACACTAGCACAACGGCAGAAAGCGGTATTAATACGTAAAAAAAACTATCACTAATGCCTATAGATGGCGCGGAAAGAATACAATACTTTAAAAGTAGGTACCTACGTGATTGAAGTTGAAGCTGATTGTGCAAATAATAATAAAAGAACATGGCAGAAATTTACACAAATAAAGTTTAGCGTCTAGATGTATTATTTATTACAAGACGATTCTAATAAATAACAGAATTTTTTCAAGGTATCACCAGTTATTGTAAAGGTCGGGTCAAAAAATAAAATATTTAAAGAAATTCAATTGATTACTGATAGGTTCCGTTTCCACATTCCTGACTGCTAGTGTTGCCGGATGCCAAACTTTTCCACTTTTATGCTCCATCTTTTTGACGATCGGTCCACTTTTGTACGAGAACAACATGTAACAGACTATACTAAAGAAAAACCTATTTTCAAGTACTACGTTAATTCTTAGATCAGAATGTAGAATACAAGACAATAATAACTGTGTCGATTTCAATTGTTCTTTTTTGCATTTTATTTTACTCGAATATATTTACATAAAAATATTAAATTAGTTTAGGGGTTTCCATTGCGTTGGAGTAAAACTGAATATTATTTTTCCGTGTGAGCCAGTCTCACTTAAATAAACTGTTTGAATATTTGTGATTATTTGTCAGAATACTACACCTATTAGTAATACTGAAATCTTTTACAACCGATTATTTTGAGGATAGATTATTTTCTCTTGGTAGTTTAGCGTTTTCGAAATACCCTTGTAATTCAATATTAATTTATTAACTCAATTAGATTTTTCTTTCAGTCGATTGGAGTTTTTTAATTCCGGCATCTCGCAACATTGTCCGACAGCTACATGATGGCTACATGGTCTCAACTGTCGACAGTGACAAATTCTGGGACAAGTGACAAGTATTTATCAAAGAGTATAATATAGTGTATTGTCTATGCTCTCAGATGCTTCATGGCGGAGGTCGCAGTTGTTATAATACTCAGATACAATATTTTGAAAATAAATATTAATTTTTCTCCACTTTTTTGTAAGAAAAATCTTTTAGCATTGAGTTCAGGCTTGCAGGCCGAACCAAAAAAATATTTTTTCATTTATAGTTGCAATAGCGTAACGTGAGCGAAAGCGATGTATGGGCCCACACCATTGTTCTTTGGTAGGTATATAGATATAATTTCACTCCACGAAGACGAATCGAATAAACACAAGCGATTTTGACAGACCGGGGCGCGTCGTAGGTACCTACTGATTTCCTTATTTTTAGGGTTCCATACCAAAATGGTAAAAATGGAACCCTTATGGTGAGACTTTCTCCATCCGTCCGTCCGTCCGTCCGTCCGTCCGTCTGTCACACTCGATTATTTCAGTAACTATTAAAGCTATGGACTTGAAATTTGGAATGGTTTTAATACTACTTACTAGTAGGTAGTGCGCGTGGTGGCGCGGGCCACATGTGGCCCGCGAGCGAATTTTTTTTCTATCTATAGCTATATGTAGGTACACGGTGACCTTTTGATCGTCTTACCATAATCCAAATATATATTTTATTTTATTCTTTAAAAAATTATATTCTTTAAAAAAAAATATTCTTTAAAAAATTATATTAAATTATTCTTTAAAAATATATATTTTATTTTATTCTTTAAAAGGAACACTACGACTTAGACTTCTACGATTTCGCATTGTGAAGTCAACATCTCCTGAGGATGTCCCAGTGTCGGGAAGAAACGTGCGTCGAAGAAAGTGATAGAAAATTGTGTGTTGTGTTTCATGTGGATAGTGTTCCTGCATATTGCACCATACAGAATTCTTTCAAGTAGCGGATAGTAGCAAAACAAATTAATCTGTCCTGCTAATTTTTTTCTGTTCAATAAAAAAATGGTAGCATTCAGCTCTTCAAAAATAGCGCTTTCGCTAACGCGCGAATGTCCTTGACTGAAATTAATATGTATTGGCTATTTCCACCACATTAATATTCGCCACGGTGGCTTACCCCGTTACCGGGTTGGATGGGACAATATTTCCCATAAGCCCCGGTACCGCGTAATAGTTGGTCGGGGTGGATGGGAATTTTTTTTGTTAATTTAAGTAGGTACGTTAAATTATGGAAAAATAAATAAGATGGAGCTCGAAGATGGTAGAACTCAGTAATTAAACCACATAACCCCGTCGAGTTTGGGCTCGTTATCCTAAATAACGGCATTTGTTAGTTATGAGAAGACCTTACCACTTGACCTGGTGGAGTGACCTGAAGGTATACTTCGAAGACTACTTCTTGATCTCCTAGACGTATAGAGCTAGCCGTGTCGAGTTTGGGTTCGTTTTGTTAGTTATGAGAAGACCTTACCGCTTGACCTGGTGGAGTGACCTGAAGGCATACTTCGAAGTCTACTACTATATCTCCTAGACGTATAGAGCTAGCCATGTCGAGTTTGGGCTCGTTTTGTTAGTTATGAAAAGACCTTACCACTTAACCTGGTGGAGTGACCTGAAGGTATACTTCGAAGACTACTACTGGATCTCCTAGACTTATAGAGCTAGCCGTGTCAAGATTGGGCTCATATTGTTAGTTATGAGGAGACATCATCACTTGACCTGGTGGAGTGACCTGAAGGTATACTTCGAAGACTACTACTGAATTTCCTAGGCGTATAGAGCTAGCCATGTCGAGTTTCGGCTCGTTTTGTTAGTTATGAGAAGACCTTACCACAAGACCTGGTCGAGTGACCTGAAGGTATACTTCGAAGACGACTTCTGGATCTCCTAGAAGTATAGAGCTAGCCGTGTCGAGTTTGGGCTCGTTTTGTTAGTTATGAGAAGACCTTACCACTTGACCTGGTGGAGTGACCTGAAGGTATACTTTGAAGACTACTTCTGGATCTCCTAGACGTATAGAGCTAGCCGTGTCGAGTTTGGGCTCGTTTTGTTAGTTATGAGAAGACCTTACCGCTTGACCTGGTGGAGTGACCTGAAGGCATACTTCGAAGTCTACTACTGGATCTCCTAGACTTATAGAGCTAGCCATGTCGAGTTTGGGCTCGTTTTGTTAGTTCTTCTAAGGTAACAACTCAACAACTTGCTCTTCAGTATGGCCTCATAGATGTTGAGATACCGTACTATAGGTACGACCCTGCGTCAGTTCTGGAGAATAGTAGTGCATTGCTCTACTGGGATCGGTCGATTATAACTGACAGGTATATTGCTGCCAATAGACCTGACATAGTAATAGTCGACCGTTCGGCGCGCCGTGCAATAATTGTGGATATCACCATTCCACATGATGAGAATCTCATGAAAGCGGAGAAGGAAAAATTGTTAAAGTACTTAGACCTTGCTCATGAGATTACCGCCATGTGGAGTGTGAACTCGACGATTATTGTTCCGATAGTCGTTTCAGTTAACGGTCTTATAGCGAAAAACTTCGACCAAAATCTTAAGAAGCTTTCGCTCAACTGTTGGATCAAGGGCCGTATACAGAAAGCAGTGGTCCTGGAAACGGCACGCATTGTGAGGAGGTTCCTCACTCTTGAACCCTGACCACTGGTAGCTTGGGTCGTTAAGGCTTCGCGACCAGTGGTGGACTCAATTTTTTAATATTTTTAAACATGTTTTTTAATTTTTTTTAGGAACATTGTTAAAAATATTATTTAATTGTAATAAAAAAAAATATGAACAATTATTAAACTCTATTTCTTTGCTTTATTGGATACCTATAACAATTGCTGTTATGTATTAAAAAATGTGAGATCTTAAATACTAATAACTACTGCGGCGATGTATCAATGCTGCACAATGCAATAGTAATAATAATTTTATATCTATGGCTAAAAATAAAAGCAAAGCTAGTTGGACAGTTATAAAACAATCTAGTACGAATAGTAATAGACACAACTTAATTGACAAAATAGAGACAGAAACCAAAATTATCACTAAACCTTTTGAGATCGCAGAATCATTTAATAATTATTGGATAAAAACTACAAACAAGCAAAATAAATCTCACTTGAAAAACACAAACACAAAAATATTACCAAATAGCATATATCTTAAACCATATGGTGTAAACGAAATCAAGAATATTGTTAGATCGTTAAACAATACCAACGCAGAAGGCTTTGATGGGGTATCGACGAAAATATTAAAATCTACACTAGATGAGATATCACCCATTTTGACCTATTTAATTAATAAATCTTTTGAAACTGGTTCTTTCCCAAAGGTCCTTAAATACTCAATAGTAAAGCCTCTATATAAAAAAGGGAAGAAGACACTTGTAGAGAATTACCGCCCAGTTACGTTGATATCAATATTTTCTAAAATATTTGAAAAAGCGATGCATAAAAGACTAGTAGACTTCATCGCAAAATTCAAATTACTAAAAGATCAACAATATGGGTTTCAAAAAAATAAATCTACTATAGATGCGTGCTATGATCTTGTAAGAACGGTTGCAACACACCTGGATTCACTGAACTCTCCCATAGTCATATTTTTTGACATGTCCAAAGCGTTCGACTTTGTTGCACACCCACTATTATTGAGTAAGATTGAAAATTATGGAATACGTGGTCCAGCATTATCCTGGCTGAAAAGTTACTTGGAGAATAGAACACAGTGTGTAGAAATATCTAGCTTAGATTCAAATTCTACACATATTATTAATAGATCCTCAAATATGCTGAATACTTATGGTGTGCCGCAGGGCAGCATTCTTGGACCTCTTTTATTTATTTTATATATAAATGACCTCCCTGACATGTCCTTAGATAAATTTATATTATTTGCAGACGACATCTCAATTATAAAGATATGCACCGATGACATTATTAATAGTGAAATTGACATAAACAATACAATTAAGAATATGGTAGATTGGCTAAGTAATAATAATTTACATGTAAATTTGACAAAAACAAAATTCATGCAATTTAGCAACTATAATAATAAAAAAGAGACAAAACTTAATCTGAATCATAACAATCAGCAAATCGAACAAGTCGCCGATGTCACATTTTTAGGGATTAAAAATAGATAAAAATCTAAATTGGAAAGCGCATGTAGATAGCGTTTGTAATAAACTTAATAAATACGTATTTGTGCTAAATAAACTAAGAAAAACAACATCCCTATCTGTTATATTAATGGTGTACTATGGCCACGTAGATTCTATATTAAGGTATGGCCTAATAATATGGGGAAATTCGTGTGACATAGAAAGAGCTTTTATTGCACAAAAAAAATGCATTCGAGCAATGTTCGGCGTCCCCTCGACTGACTCTTGCAGGCCCTTATTTAAAACTCTAGAAGTTCTGTCACTGCCATGTATGTATATATATCAAGTAGCGGTTTTTGTGAAAAAAAATTGGCAGTTATTTAAAAAAGCATCTGATAAGTACCCGAGAACAGTGAGAAACCCTAATAGGTTGATTCTGGACAAATTTCCTAGAACTTCTACTTATTTAAAGAGTTGTCATCCCATGTCTATAAAAATATTTAATAATTTGCCTACCGACATCCAATGTATGCCAATTAAGCGGTTTAAGCCTGCATTGCAAAAATGGCTCCTCAGTCATGGCTTTTACTCCGTCAAAGAGTTCCTTACTCACAAAAGATAATATCTAATGCTAATGTACTTTTTTGTTAATAGATAGGGCTTAGTGATTTTGTTTAGTTTGTAAAATTAATGAAATTCTAATAAATTGTTAGTTGTAAGGTTAAATTTGTACGCCAGAGATGGCTGGATGCATGTAACTGTATTCAATGCAAATAAATGACATCTATCTATCTATCTATCTATCTAAAATAGGTTAGATTTGACTTGGCCAGTTTTCATTACATCAGTCATTTTATAAAGTTATACAACATTTTAATTCCGATAAAAACTCGCCAAGTCAAATCTAACCTATTTTAGGATCTCACATTTTTGAATAACAGCAATTGTTATAGGTATCCAATAAAGCAAAGAAATAGAGTTTAATAATTGTTCATATTGTTTTCTTGTTCCTATAAATACAAATTTCTATTTAACATAGAACTTGGCACTCATTTAGATCTCCATTCTTTTTGCGGCGAAGCCGACAGCTAAGCATAATTTTTCTATTGAACTTGACTCTCCTTTTTTTACATTTATGTTTTTGGTGGGATATCATTACTTTTTGTAAAGAAAACTAGGCAGGTATTGAGTTTAAAGCTTTTTCTTGCATTTCCGCTGCGTGGTTTTCTTTTTTATACTATTTTCTACACTCTCTTGAATGTTAGAGATAATAGTGATAGAAAAATAAAGTACCTAATGTTGCAATGTCTAAATTAAAGAATCGACTGTTAGACGGAACGAAGTTTGCCGGGTCAGCTAGTACAACATAAGTTTGCTGCTGTCAAATGATGTCAGTATAGCGTTTTCTCACTGGAACTAGAACTGAGTGGCTGAGACAACGCTAAACGCGTGACAGTTGACAGCAGCAAACTTATAGCGAACGGGTTGTATAAAGTATTTATTTATTCATTGAATCTCATATAATATATGTACTTCACTTTTATACTATTATTGGTTTAGGCACGTAGAACCTATGGTTGTTTAGCGCGTATTACAAGTTTTTTGTATGAGGACACCGTTTTTTTTTTTTTGACTTTTTTATTTTTTGATTTTTTTCTTACGCTCACACATAATTACCGAGCTGGATTCCAAATTTTATCCTTCTAGGTCATCTGGAAGTAGGTTAGGTTTTTGTACTATATGTTAGTTTGTATGGGGACACCCCTTATTTTTTGACTTTTTTTTTATTTTCTGATTTTTTCCTAAGCTTACACACAATCACCAAGCTGGATTTCAAATTTCATCTTTCTAGGTCATCTGGAAGTATAGGTTAGATTTAGGTACTATATTTCAGTTTGTATGGGAACACCCCTTATTTTTTGACTTTTCTTTATTTTTTGATTTTTTCCTACGCTTACACACAGTTACCGAGCTGGATTCCAAATTTCATCCTTCTAGGTCATCTGGAAGTAGGTTAGGTTTTTGTACTATATGTTAGTTTGTATGGGGACACCCCTTATTTTTTTAACTTTTTTTTTATTTTCTGATTTTTTCCTAAGCTTACACACAATCACCAAGCTGGATTTCAAATTTCATCTTTCTAGGTCATCTGGAAGTATAGGTTAGATTTAGGTACTATATTTCAGTTTGTATGGGAACACCCCTTATTTTTTGACTTTTCTTTATTTTTTGAATTTTTCCTACGCTTACACACAGTAACCAAGCTGGATTCAACATTTCATCCTTCTAGGTCATCTGGAAGTAGGTTAGGTTTTTGTACTATATGTCAGTCAGTATGCATTTTAACGACTTTTTGACCTTCATATCTTGTTTGAGCTAGCTTCATGAAATTTGGGCTTCTATATGTTCTTGGATATAATTAAACACACGTAGTTTTATGTGTTTACGTCAAAGAGGTTTTGAGTTATAGAAGGGTCAAAAGAGGCACCAAGTGGTTCGTGTAAACTTACACTTGGCGCTGGCTAGCCAGTTCCTTTGCTTGAACATGGCTTGACACGCTGCCGCGTGTCTTGATTGTAATCATATTTGGCCTTATTTCTAGCTTTAACTTAAACTGTATTTTATATTTTGTAACGCTGTTGATTACGTTCAAATAAATAAATAAATTTCCCATCTACCCCGGTAGCCTCCGCGTAATTGCTTACCGGGGCGGATGGGAAATTTATTGAAAAAAAAATCCTATTTACCCCGGTAACGTTAAATTATGAGAAAAGAATGCCCATAAATAAAAAATAATTGGTCAGGTGCGAGTCGGGCTCGCGCACTGAGGGTTCCGTACTATATTAGAAAAAGTTAAACCATAAGGCCCGCTTGCCACCAAAGGGGAGCGGAGCTGTGTTTGAGTAACCAATCAGATTTCGTCATTTCGTCGTCATTCAATCTGATTAGTTACTCAAACACAGCTCCGCTCCGCTCTGCTTTGGTGGAAACCGGGCCTAAGAATCACTTTTTTACCGAACCGCAAACTTAACTTTGTTTTATGAGGTTAATTGCTAATACCAAAAAAAGTATAATAGATACAGAGTTGATATTAATTTTCCCGTAAAATATACATTGATATCTAATCATAATTATTTCAGAATTTTCGATTGGTAAACTTCGGAGATAAGGAGGGTCAGCTTCACGTTTTTAGGGTTCCATACCAATTTGGTAAAATTGGAACCCTTATGGTGAGACTTTCTCCGTCCGTCCGTCCGTCCGTCCGTCCGTCCGTCCGTCCGTCTGTCACACTCGATTATTTCAGTAACTATCAAAGCTATCGACTTGAAATTTGGAATAGTTATAGGTAATAGTGACGCGACGTCATAACAATCGTAAAAATTTGAAAATTATTTTTATTTTTATTTAAAAAGGGGGGAAAACCGGGGCTTCGATTTTTCAAAATGAGATAACAATATTGAGTGGGGTATCATATGAAAGGGCGTTACTTGTGTAGTCTAAAACCGATTTTTATTTATTTTTATGTCCGATAGTTTTTGATTTATTGAGCAAACTGTCGAAAAAAATACCGTTCCCCCCCTTATATCCGAAGTTTACCAATCGAAAAATCTGAAATAATTATGATCAATAGAAGTTAATGTATATTTTACAGGAAAAATAAAATCAACTCACTGACTAATATACTTTTTTTGATAATAACAATAATCCGCCAAAAACAAAGTTACGTTTGCGGTTTGCCAACAAAAGTACCTACATGTAAATTTTACTCGTAAATTCATGAATAAAAGTGATTCTTTCAATGTTTTACTTCTTTTATGGTATGGAACCCTCGGTGCGCGAGTCCGACTCGCACTTGGCCGGTTTTTTTTTTACGCTATACAAGTTAGTACTTGACTGCGATCTCACCTGATGGTAAGTGATGATGCAGTCGAAGATGTTAGCGTACTAACTTGGAAGGGGTAAGAAAAGTCACCCCAACAGTTTCTACACAGCATCGTACAGGAACGCTAAATCGCTTGGCGGTACGTCTTTGCTGGTAGGGTGGTAACTAGCCACGGCCGAAGCCTCCCACCAGACCAAACCTGAGCCAATTTAGAAAAACCGGCCAAGTGCGAGTCGGACTCGCGCACCGAGGGTTCCATACCATAGAAGAAGTAAAACATTGAAAGAATCACTTTTGTTCATGAATTTACGAGTATATAATTTACATGTAGGTACTTTTGTTGGCAAACCGCAAACGTAACTTTGTTTTTGGCGGTTTATTGTTATTATCAAAAAAAGTATAATAGTTACGGAGTTGATTTTATTTTTCCTGTAAAATATACGTTTATTTTTATTGATCATAATTATTTCAGATTTTTCGATTGGTAATCTTCGGAGATAAGGGGGGGGAACGGTATTTTTTCGCCAGTTTGCCCAATAAATCAAAAACTATCAGGCATAAAAATAAATAAAAATCAATTTTAGAATACACAAGTAACGCCCTTTCATACGATACCCCACTCAATATTGTTATCTCATTTTGAAATTTTGCCGACCCGGTTTTCCCCCCTTTTTAAATAAAAATAAAAACAATTTTAAATTTTTACGATTGTTATGACGTCGGGTCACTATTTCCTATAACTATTCTAAATTTCAAGTCGATAGCTTGAATAGTTACTGAAATAATCGAGTGTGACAGACGGACGGACGGACGGACGGAGAAAGTCTCACCATAAGGGTTCCATTTTTACCATTTTGGTATGGAACCCTAAAAATATAAAATTCCAAAGTGGCCCGTGGCGGGATCGAACCCGCGACCTCCCATTCGAATCCGAGCGTGCGTCCACTGCGCCACGGAGGTCGTCGCATTGTCTTTATAATTTCGCATTGTCACTCGATTTACCGATTTATCGGTAGCCATGAAGTGGATTTTTGATTAGTTACAACAATTTGGCAAACAAACAAACATCGGGACATGTGAAACTAAATAAAAGCTTGTAATAATAATAATAAATTATCGTCTTCAACCTGCAGGGCAACAGGCGACGTCCTGTTTCCCCTTTTTATTGCATCGCGAGCAGCGAGGTATTTACTCATAGATCTTCGACCAACTAAATTTCTTAATTTTTATAATAATTAAAAATAATATTTCTTAATTTTCTCATTTTTTTATAAAATAATAAACCGAAGTTTTAATAAAATAGGTAAATGACAACATATAAAATTAAAATATTATCAAATTACATATCAAAACCACGTGGGTTTCCTGCGCACATAATCGTTCAGCGACATACTAACAGATGGCGTGTTTGACAGTATATAATATAACCATTCAGCCGCTTAATAGAGGGCGTTATTTCAGCGGTTATTGCCACAGACCAAGGAATAACTTTCTATATTACGATCAGAAATCTACGGCTGCGAAATATACATTCACGCGCACGTCCGACTCTCGCATTAGCGCAGGACAGACTAACGCCTATGAGGCGTTTCAGAAAGACAATGATGTCAATATACATGCATCAAACGTCCGAAAGAGTTAACCATATGCTTATCACTTACGTAATTTGGGGGCGGAATAATGAGTTTTCACTTGAATAGGTTTTAATTGTATTGTGAATAATGTATAGTCCTGATTTCAAAAAAACTTCACGTCGATTTGAGTACTCATCAATAAGGACCCAAAAAAAAAAAAAGAACAGAAAACTGTTGAATCGTTTCCGATAAATCTGAATAAATATGAGAAGATTGGAGCAACTTTTGGGAAAACTTTCTATCGAGGAAAGTTTTTCCAATCGTGTTTCTGCGTCTTAACGTTTTGAGGTTAAAGATCCAAAATACATGACGTTCAAATTTGAAACTAATTGTCTCTATAGTTTTCAACTGAGAGGCCGGTCAAAATCGCATAAATAGGCCTTCTATGCCGTTAAGGAGCACACCACGGATGTGCCCGCGTAATTCAAATTTTTCGTGGTTTTTCGCGATTTTTAAGCTAATAAGACATAACAGGCTTATGGCTGTCAAATTGCGATAATCCCAATATCTTCTTCACGTGTTTATATAAAAATCTCTGCTCGAAAGTGTCGAGTTAAAGAAATTAGTCCGAGATTTGCGAGTTACTCACATAAAACTCGATACTCGGACTAATATCCTAGGATACACATTTTTATGCAAATATTTTGATATAATCATGTAAAGATGATACTGCCATTCTCGCAAATTGATTGCCATAAGCCTATCATGTCTAATTAGCGTACAAATTGCAAAAAACCATGAAAATTTTGAATTTCGCGGGCAGACCCGTTGAGTTCACGTTAATGTTAAATGTAGACCGTTCAGACTTGTCCACTCCCTTCATGTTGGCACTATTGCTTTATAGAACTCGGGAGGGGAATTCTTGTGTGATGTGCAATGGACAATGGTGCCAACATAGTTATAGTAGAGGAACCCACGATGCTAAATCGGTAGTTACTCTCGCGTCGTGATTACATTGTAAATATAAGGTGCTAAAATGAAAAAGAGGTTATATTTCAGTGGTGGGGGAAACTAATACAGGTTTTAAAAAAAGTAAGTCTTATCTGTCCATGAAAATATACTCGAGCGCGTCAGATTTTTATACAGACGAGACCATCAAGAAAAATTTTCAAAGTCACGATTTTTTTCGTCCCCCACCACTGAAATAGCATACCTACATCATACAACCTAACCTTTTTACCCGACTGCAAGAAGGGTTATGTTTTTCGCGCGTATCTTGTATGTATGTATGTATGTATGTATGTAAATTTCTTTATGACCACGTATCTTCCAAACGGCTGGATGGATTTTGACGTTAATAGTATCGTTAGATTCGTCTCATTAACCCAAGTGTTCTTAGATAGGTTTTTGAAAATAAAAAGCAAAATGGCGGATTTTGGGCCTAAAATTGTCAGTCATTTACAAAATATTTATAACCAAACCTATCGAGTGGGGTATCAAAATGAAGGGAATTACAAGGAGATTACAAAAATATATATAAGTCATTATGTTTCGAATTAATTTGGAATTATAAACAGTCGATCAATGCGTTCAAAATGGTAATATTTGTAGTTTTTGATAGCGTTAATCTTGTATTGACCAAATGTGTGTCGTACTTTATATTGTGCATTTTTACTTGGTATATAATAGCATAAATCGAAAACATAATTTAATATAATCATTAAACAATTATTTAACATCTGCACTTTCGCTACTCGCCCTAGATGGCGCTGTGTGTACTTTAAGACGCGCTCCACACGCCTGAGCCCTAAACGTACACAAACTACACCTATGAAATGTTACTGGTCAGCTTATATATTTCCGGGATAAAATCCAGGTTTGCGTTTGACGACACTGTTTACAACTTTTACTTCTTCCAAGTGACTGACTGACTTGAACCGACATAATATAATATATAACCAAATATACCCACTTTACGTCTTTGACATTGTGTAGATAAAAGTGCTTAGGTTTCGCTCGTAAAGTGTGGCAACTAAAAAGCCTGAAATAAAATAAATAATTAAAAAAAATCAAAAAACCCGACTGCAAAAATGTCAACTAAAATGCAATAACTTAAAAGACTGAAACAAGGCGGACAACGAAAACAAAATTATAATAAACTTAAAACGATGCAATTTTTACTTCATTTTAACAAACAACATTATGAGCTGAAAGCTTTAGTTAAATTTTCGCATTCAATTTAAAAATAAAGCAGGCGGGACCTATTAATTTTCTCTATGTTAATTTATAATTTGCGAAAATAGGTTGCGAGAGAGCGAGTGAATACATGTTCACTCTAGCACTCGTCAAGTCTCGCGGTCCCTCTACGAGTGTACTGCCGCCATTAGGAGTTCTCTATAACTGGAATAATTTAAAGTTGACACTTGTGTTCAAATATAAAACCAAAAAGCCTATCAGGGGGCCTAGATTAAGTGACATTCTATTAGCGAAGTTGCGAATAGAATGTCAAAAATGTACGGTATTGACGTTAACTAACGCTATGCTATAGCGTAAGTTAATGTCTATCCCATACATATTGGACTTTTCTATTCGCAACTTCGCTAATAGATTGTCACTTTGTCTACAGGCTCAGGTTTCAATGCTCTTTTAGGTATACGACAAATCAATGAAAGTTTCAATTCTCTTTGCCATCTGAGAGAAGTCTTCTAGCCTCCCTTAGCCCCGAATCACTTGCGCCGTGAACTGAGGCGAACTTGGTGGTTTCAGTTGCCTCGCCTGCGAACAGCACTCGAGGGCTCCCCGCGGCGTCTAGCAGGGGCTCCGCCAGCGTCGCGCGCAGCCCCGGGTGCGTTGGGTATTCCAGGTTGTCGTAGCTAACGCTCCCGCGGGTAAATGGGTTGGAATACCATTTGGATCTATGAACAAAGAAATATTTTTTACTATCCTGTCAACTGTCTATTTGCATTTGTCAATGACGAAATACGCTACGCTAAAGGGACGGGAAAGATGTGACGTATGTTGAAGATTTACAGAAATAAATTTAAAACTAAGCCCAATTGTCAATTTATATTATCAATTTATACCTCCACTATCTATTCCCAAAATAATAATTTTGGTAAAATTATATTTGTTTTGAAAATTATGACCCTTGAAAAATTTCTATAGACATTTTCAAGATGGACCCACCAATGGAGAAATTCTTGATCACTTAAAAACACTGTAATTCTAAAAGTTAAAAGAAAGTTGGTAGCTGGATTTAAGTGCTCCCTCACCTGATTATACCAGTGGGTTCTGGTATAGCGGAGTTTTTCCCCATGAATCTTTGCAAAAGATTCATTAGTTTGCCCTTCACAACATCTTCCGGCAACGTCTCGATCTGAAAAGATAAATGATAAAAAAGTTTCAAGTGATATTTAGAAACGACACTGTTAATCTATAGTTGGAATGTCAAAAATCCAAGAGTAGACTCCTTAAATGTTTTTTGTTGGACTTGGGTTGGTTTCTTAGAACGCGCTAATTGCCGATTTTATCTGGAGAAAGTTGTGGTCTCATTTCTGAAAATCATCGTTCAAAAAACTTTATTGAAAAAAATACCATGCATTTGTAACTAACCAACTTTGCCCTCTCTCCAAGCGCCCAGAAGGTCAGTGTGTTGTTGGAGCCCTTGGGCCTCCAAATCTGCTTCATTTGTAACATCCACGGGTCCTCTTTGTACGCCTGACGATCCTCAGGGTTCCAGAAGAAGATGAAGGAATACACATCAGGCCAAAACGCCTCAGGGAATGACAATATAGTTTTGCTGATCACTCCAAATGAAAGTTTATTTATAGCTGTAATTTTTGCTTCTGGAAGTGGGGGAGAGAAGAGGATAGAATACCTGTAAATTATAGTTCAGTATAATTAGTTTAGGTCTCCGAGTTTCATTAAACAACCCTATACTTGTAGGTAGCGCTTTATTTTATAGTCGAACATTATCAAACCAGCCTATGCGTTTAGTATTGTCTCTGGGAATGACAGTGCAAATTGACATAAACTCGTGAATGTCCTTCTATAATTTTTGGGGCTCCAAATGAGGGGTAAGATTAACCAATTTTTACACGGATCAAAAAGTAAGTATACATTTTTAGTAGGCACTTAAGAGCTCGGGAGCCACAACAGTCTCCCACTCAAAGTACCAACTCACTTAGTAGTAGCAGGCCCGTGACACTCAGAACAAATAACATGATTTAACTACCTACACTACTACTAAAATGCCGGCCCTATAAGCAATCATGTCTATGTGTGAGTAAATGTCATCGTAGTCCAATAGGGCTGGCAAAACTCGAAGTGTACGTGGCGACGACGCGACCTTTGCACATGCAAACTTGCAGCCCACTGTAAAACATTAGAATTGCGGTACAAATGCAGTACAAATGCAATACTTTGTTTAGTTATTTTATGAAAAGTATTTATATTTCATTTTGTTTATCTATAATTTTATTATTTTATAAGGATAAAATTAAAACAGGAATATATATTTATTTTCATAAGTACATAGCTTTTTTCCGCGGCTTCACGGACCTGAATTTTGGAGTTTCACAAATTCCGTATGGACTATGGATTTTTAGGGATAAAAAGATAGTAATGTGTTAATGATAGTTAATATATCTTCATTCCAATTTGCAGCCAAATCGGTACAGTAGGTACGTACCTAGTTGCGGCATGAAAGAGTTACAAACATCCAAACCCACTTGAAGCTTTCATATAATTCATATTCATTAAACAATAGGATAATATTATAATGGGATACTTATAAAAATCACTGCAAAAATAATTAATTACAGTTCGTTGCCCATATGATTTTTTCATTTGTCAAGCACAATCTGAGAAAACTTTATTAATCCTCCGGTTTTTTCATAAATTTTATTAATAAAAAAATTGTCATCTAAAAATTAGTTGTATTACTGTATTTACAATCAGTAGCCCTATGATGATAGAGTTATGAATTTGTGGCAAACCTATTGAAATAACGCACTCGCAAGACAGCGCCCACAGGTACCACCCGACGCGTCGCGCTCGCCGCTCTGGGGTAATACATTGACGGGAGGGTGTGAATGTCCCTTCTTTACGTTAGTAATATTATATATTCGTTGGTAGTAGTATATATATGTGTAATGAAATGAGTGACATTTCATTCATTTGAATTTGCCGCGCTTCGCGTATCAGCTGTCTGTCGAGTACATTATGATATTGATCTGTGTCTATGATTTAAAATGGCGTGTGACGCTCAGAATGTTTTGTGCATTTTATCGTTATAAAAACTTATAGAAAGAATGTGATTGAGGACTCGATAAATAGTGAACTTTAAATGTCGTTTCTTTGTTATTTCAGGTCAGATAGAAGTGTAATTGTCGTAACTTGATAATAACTTGATAATTGTAAATATTTGTTAAATAAAACAAACCTTTGTTATTTCAGAGAAACAATTTGTTGTTTGTTTTTGGAGATCCTCAATGTCTTATAAAACGACATTTTTGTGAACTAAGAGAATATGGACCGGCTTCAGTTTGAGTTTACGATGATAGCCTCAAATGATGGCAAATCAAATGTATTAGCTATAACCTCAATATCTACTGAAGAAGGAAAATGTTATGTTTTACCCGAGGAACTGAAGCCGGTGAGTCATCATACATATATTGTTAAAACGAACACTTTCACAAAAGTAAAAAATAGCATTAAAAAAAGACACCAGAGTAGAAAAGTATGGATAAAGTTGGATGAAAATCTAAAGAAGACATATGTAGATGAGGAAGGTAATATGCAATTTTTAGATCAATATTTAGATGAAGTGAGCACAACACAAGCAAAGGACAAAAATGACACTTTGCAACAAATCTTGGAACAATTAATAGAAACTACAACTAAGAAAGAAAGTCAACATAACTTAAAACATATCTCAGAAAAATTTATTATTGAAAAATTCACAAGCAAAAATCCTAATGCGATGCAATGGATAGAAATTTTTGAAAAAGAGTGTGCGCGCTTTAATATAACAAAAGATGAGACAAAAATAGATATTTTGAGGTTATTTTTAGATAAACCTTGTTTGGACTGGTATAGCTCGATGATCATAAAACTAACAATAAATTCTGAATGGAGTGAATGGAAAGACAAGTTTTTAGAAACTTTTAAAAACCAAGGATGGGACATAGTCACATATGCTCTCGCATTTAGGTATAAAGAAGGACAGTTAATTGATTATGCCATAAAAAAAGAACGGCTTTTATTAGATATAAACAAATCTATAGATTCCAAAACAATGATAGATCTTATTGCAACTGGTTTACCTGGATTTATCTTAAATAAGTTAAACAGGGATGAACTCAACAACACTACTGACTTGTTCAACGAGATAAGAAAATATGAAGGCACGATGTATAAGAAAAACTCAACTAACATAAAGAGCAGTACATTTTATAATAAAAATAAAACTTATGAGAAGAAGTCATGTAAGACTTGTGAGTCTTTGGACAAAGGAATTAGATATCATCCGGAGGAGTCATGTTGGTTCAAGAAAAATAAAAATGAACCTGAAAAAGTTCTTAAAACTAAAAATGTAAACAATAACTCCATAATTGAAGTAGACATAAATACTGAGAAAAAAAACTAGTAAGCACACCATTAATCAAAATCAAGCTTTTATTAGAAAATAAACTAGAAGTGAGTGGTATTTATGATTCAGGCTCACAGATTTCTATAATAAATTCAAGATTAATAAAAGTAAAAGAAAAAAAAGATGATGTGAACATAGCATACATGAAAACGGTTAATGGTGTGAAGAAGATGGATGGCTTGATAACAATAAAAATTAAAATATTTGATTTAGAAGAAGAGGTGGATGTATACATAGTAGAAAATGAAGATTTTGATGATTTCATAATCGGATTAGATATGATAAAGAAATTCAGATTAACCCAAAATGAGAACTTGCAGATAGAACAAAAGAAAATAACAAATAAAATAGACAGGATGTCTAAAGATAACAGAAATGAAGATAATAATATAAAAAATATACAGTAAATTTCAATGAACACATAGAAACAGAGGAATTTATAAGTATGACAGACCATTTAGATAATCAAAAGAAAATTGAGATAGAGAAAATTATAAAGGAATATAAAACAATATTTGCTAAGGACAAGTATGATATAGGTTCAGTTAAAGATTATGAAGCTCGCATAGATTTACAAGTAAATAAATATTGTAGTAAAAGACCATACAGATGTACAATACAAGATAGATTAGAAATTGAAGAGCAAATATCGATGTTACTAAAGAACAATTTAATAGAAGAATCATACAGTCCTTTCGCTGCTCCAGTGACATTGGCGTTTAAAAAAGGTGAAAATAGAAAATCCCGTTTATGTGTAGATTTCAGAGAGTTAAACAAAATAGTTATACCACAAGCTCAACCATTTCCTTTGATAGATGATCTAATTATTAAAACTAGAAATTGCAAGTATTTTACTACACTAGATATAAACTCAGCATTTTGGGCAATACCATTACGGGTGGAAGACAGAAGTAAAACAGGATTTGTCACACAAGATGGCCACTTCCAGTGGACCTGCCTCCCTTTTGGCTTGAAAACATCACCAGCAATTTTCCAGAGAATCTTAAGCAATATTCTAAGAAAACACAATCTCACAGGATACTCGGTTAACTATATTGATGATATTTTGATATATTCGTCTACCTTTGAAGAACATATAAGGCACATTAGAAATGTATTAGAGGCAATAATTAAAGAAAGCTTTAGACTGAAGTTTAAGAAATGTACCTTTGCTTCAGACTCGGTAAAATACCTCGGCCATATAATTCAGAACAATTCAGTAAGACCACTAAAAGACAATTTGATTTCAAAAAGGAACTTTCCAACTCCTAAGACGCAAAAGAACATCAGACAATTTTTGGGAAAAATAAACTTCTACCATGACTATATACCAAGAAGTGCAATTATCTTAGATCCATTACACAATTTATTACGAAAAAACGAGAAATTTGTATGGTCAGAGAAATGTGAAGAAGCATTCAATCTGATAAAAAGATATTTATGTTCGCAACCGGTCTTGGAAATATTCGACAAAGACTTACCAATCAAAATCTTTACCGATGCATCTTTGGAGGGCATTGGAGCAATATTAAAACAGACACAACTAGATGGTAAAGACAAACCGGTGGCATATTTCTCAAAAAAATTGAATGAACATCAAAAACGGAAAAAGGCTATATATTTAGAATGTCTTGCTATGAAAGAAGCTGTTAAATATTGGCAGCACTGGCTCATCGGAAAACAATTCACCATTTACTCAGATCACAAACCTCTAGAGAACATGAACATTAAATGCAGGACAGATGAAGAATTGGGTGATCTCACATACTACCTATCTCAGTATGACTTTACCGTAAAATATATACCTGGTAAAGAAAATGTAGAAGCAGACTGTTTGAGCCGAAACCCTGTATTAGAACCAGAAGATAACAGAGAGGAAACATTGAGAATAGTTAATTTAATACAAATAAAAGATATAGTTGAAGACCAAGAGAAAAATGAAACAATACGAGAAAAGAAACAAAATTTAATACTAAAAAATAATATCTATTATAAAAAAATAAAGAAACAGGAAAAGATTATCCTCTCAGAAGAATTTAGTAAAAAACTTAAAAGGTGCATGAAGATTTATGCCATATTGGGATCAGACAACTGCAGAAAAAAATAAGTTCACTATATACGGCTATAAACCTAACAAAAAATATCATACATATTTGTAAAACATGTGAAATATGCATAAAAAATAAATCAAGATGTCAAAAAAAAATTGGATTAATGTCACAACTGGGACCAGCTACCAAACCATTTGAAATAATGTCAATGGATACTATTGGTGGATTTGGAGGATCTAGGTCTACAAAGAAATATCTACACCTTTTAGTAGATCACTACACAAGATATGCATTTATTGCGACTTCGAAAACCCAGAATGCATGTGACTTTATAAATTTAACAAAGAAAGTACTAGAGACAGATGAGATTGGAATTATCCTGACAGATCAATATCCGGGCATAAATTCAAGAGAATTTAAACAATTTTTGCAGGAAAATAATATTAAACTAATTTTTACAGCCGTGAATACACCATTCTCGAACGGCTTGAATGAAAGATTAAACCAAACAATAGTAAATAAAATAAGGTGTAAAATGAATGAGAAAAATAATAAGAGAACATGGACAACACTGGCAAGAGAATGTATACAAAAATATAATGAAACAGAACACTCCGTTACAGGTTTTGCACCAAAATATTTACTGGATGGTACAAATGTCAGTATTCTACCAAATGAATTCAAAACGATGGAAAAGGAAGACAAGTGGATTGCTGATAGAAGATTGGCATTAGAGAATACAATAAAATCTCATGAGTATAACAAGAAAATATTTGATAGAAATAGAAAAATGCAAGAATTTAATGTAGGAGACAGTGTATATGTATAAAATGGAAATAGACTGAATAGAAAGAAATTAGACGAATTAAAAATAGGCCCTTTCAAAATAATAGAGAAAATATCGAATTCCATTTATAGGATTGATACAGGCAACAGAAAAACAGAATCAACATTATTTCATATAACAAAATTGCAACCTGTCATAACAGAGGCTGAAGAAGATTAAGGAGATGATAATGAATATGAAGATGACTTATAAGTACATTTTACAGATATATTGCTTAGAATTTTCGCTCTTAGGGGGGAGATGTAATGAAATGAGTGACATTTCATTCATTTGAATTTGCCGCGCTTCGCGTATCAGCTGTCTGTCGAGTACATTATGATATTGATCTGTGTCTATGATTTAAAATGACGTGTGACGCTCAGAATGTTTTGTGCATTTTATCGTTATAAAAACTTATAGAAAGAATGTGATTGAGGACTCGATAAATAGTGAACTTTAAATGTCGTTTCTTTGTTATTTCAGGTGAGATAGAAGTGTAAATATTTGTTAAATAAAACAAACCTTTGTTATTTCAGAGAAACAATTTGTTGTTTGTTTTTGGAGATCCTCAATGTCTTATATATGTATTATGTGGGGCATATTGATCTATGCATGCGCTGCCGTATTTCTACTTAAGCTACGTCACCTCCACTATGATCCGAAGACTCTTTCTCAGATTCTCTTGAAGCTATATATGCCTAATCATGTTGGTAGCTGGTAATGGCGTGAAAGACAATAGTAGTTACCTCTCCTTGAGTACTCCGAGGGACATGGTCACGATGACGTTGTCAGCCGTGTACACGGCGCCATCTTTGCACGTCACCTCCACTCTATCCGAAGCGTCTTTTGGCCATTTTATTTGCGTCACTTCTGTATTCAACTTTATTTCTAAAGTCGGTATACCGGGCCCATTGTTATATTTATTCTGTAAAGTAAACTAAATGCTCGTAAAGCACATTATTGAAAATGGCCTGAGAACCTCTTGAGAGTTACTACAGTACGCGCGGCGAAAGTTTGGCTTT
The DNA here is from genome assembly GCA_963855885.1 of Coenonympha glycerion. Classification (NCBI taxonomy): domain Eukaryota; kingdom Metazoa; phylum Arthropoda; class Insecta; order Lepidoptera; family Nymphalidae; genus Coenonympha; species Coenonympha glycerion. The sequence continues at coordinate 8,786,446 of OY979636.1, read as the reverse complement.
GACCGTTATTGCGCAGAAATCAGAAATTGGGTATCAACGGGCAATTAGCGGGGTGTGGGGCGGGTGTGTAGGCGCACGCGGTGCTCTGATTGGCGCTCCAGTCGTTCCCTGCCTCTCGCACCGATACGACGTACCGCGCACTCCTGTTGTACAATCACGTTCACAAGTGAATTGCTTTTTTCGTTAATTGTTTATTGTTGTCGATTGTTATTATTTGTTGAGTTTGTTTGTTTAAGTTTGTCAGTTAAGTTTTTTTTGTTAAAGATTAAAAAGTGATTTGAAAATGCGTAAAAAAAACATTGTTTTAAAAAGGCAAGCACGGAAAATGATATATGACGTGAATTGCTTTTTAAAGAAAGAAGCTGACGAATGTGTCGATTCATTGAAGCAAATTCGAAGTCAGATTGAGGAAGTTGCTTCTTTACTCAGTCAGTCGGAGAATAACCAAACTATACAGACTATGCAGGTAATGAAAACGGAAACTGTTTCTAAATTAAATTGTGTAGTCAGTAAATAAATGAAGAAGTTTATCTATTTCGTATTATTTTCTAGCATTATTACCACTGTACATGAATTTTGACCCACTCAAATATCCAACCTGGTACATAAAAAAGGAAAAGTATTGTGTGCGTGACAGTACCCATGCGCAGTAATCCCCTCCACCCGAAGGTCAAAGCCAAACTCTCGCCGCGCGTACTGTATTCATTTAGATCATTTTTGCGTAGTGAATCTTCTGTATCGTAATGTATTCTATGCTTGTGACCCTAGCTCATAGACTAGAGTTCCTTGTGTTATGAAGTATTCCATGTAGAAGCGGCTGACTCTTTCGTAAATCCTTACGTTACGGAACTAAAACATAAGCGATTTTGAAGGAGTGGGGCGAATCTTCGTGGATTGAACTACTATTGAAAGTAAATGTACAATGTGACGTGATTAGACGTCGGTTTTCAAGGGCACTACTTAGATAATAACAGCTCACCGAAAACTTACCAAGAGTAGGTCAAAGTAGGTTTTGTAACCATATCGGTGCCAGCTCATAGTCTGGGAACCCCCGAGGGGAGAAGCGCTGGTCTCGGTGCTAAGGTCATTCCAGTCGTTGGAAGCCCACATGCTGTTTACGGTGAAGCGCATCAGCTCGAACAACTCGTCGAGGAACGCCTGGTCTTTTAACAGGTCCGGATGTTTCTCTTTCAGGTAGTCATTTAATCTATAACAGGAATACCGTCGCATGAGATAAATGTCACTTACTTAGGTAAGGCCCGGTTTCCACCAAAGCGGAGCTGTGTTTGAGTACCTAACCAATCAAATTTCGTCATTTTGTCATCTCCGAAACTGAGTGAGGAGATGTCGAAATCTGATTGGTTACTCAAACACAGCTCCGCTTTGGTGGAAACCGGGCCTAACACATAATTTGCTAGGATGCATCGTAAAGAAAGGCTATAATATACGTTAGTTAATTAACAAAAAAACGACTTCAACTCTCATCAAACATCTGTTGAATACATCCTTTTCAATTAAAAATTTAAGACATATATGGTTTTCTCATGGATACGAAACACAGAACTGGACTGAAATGGGGCCACAGGGGAAGCATCAGCTTTCTAATAAAAAAAAATCATCAAAATCGATTCACCAAGTCAAAAGCTATGAGGTAACGAACATAAAAAAAAAATACTTTCGAATTGAGAACCTTCTCCTTTTTTGAAGGGTAAAAAGATCCTGTCTTATTCTTTGGGTAGACGATCTTACTTCCGGGTGATAAAATTTCCCTTAGGCTCCGGTTCCACTGGCGGCTTGCCTTGGAGCCCCAAGGCGAACTCCACCAGCTCCGTGATCAGCTCAGTGTCGCCCTCGCTGCCGTCAGAGCGGAACACCTTGCTGGTCGTCAACTGGTTCAGCACCGTGATGTTGTTCTTCACTGCGCACTCGTACACGCTGCTGCCTTCTGTGCCGGCGATCCTGTACAATTATAAAATAACGAATTTAATGTATTTTTTTTCCAACTAATAGGCTTGCGCTTGCATATGTCTGATGGGCAGAAATGCAGATGAGGTCTAGAATGGAGCGCGCTTGTCTAGAAAATGACTATTCACTCTTCTTTTGAAGGTACCTACTTGTACCTACTTGGCTGGGAACACGAAAACTGTTTTTGCCTTTTCCTTGTTGATTTCCCAAAATTGAGATTGGGTGAGGTGGTGAATACCCAGGAGGTCGATATGATCGCTAATCGGTACGGATACATTTCGAAAAGTGGGAGCCAAGGTGTGAAGGGGCTCTTTTTTGCGGTGAATAAGCACGCTCTTTTTCTTACAGAAATAATAAACCTCTTGCTACTATGACGGAGCATATTGATAGTTTAATATTAAAATAACCAAAATACCAATCGGAATAAGCTATAAATTATTTCAAAAAGAAGTCGCCACCTATTTCGTTAGGCGTAGGTGCATCAACTTTTTTTGTTATGGGGGAAATCTCCCTTGAGATCGGTGGTCTGCGCCCGTATTCTGTATCTCGGTGCCTATCAAAGAATGATAGCCACTGGCATATGTTTTTTATCCATTCAAAGTTTGCTATGAAATAATAATTACATTTCCTTAGCAAAACTTCAATGGATGAAAAACATTTGCTAGTGGCTATCATTCTTTGATAGGCACCGAGTTACAGAATAAGGCTACAGATCCTGTATCGTTAGATAGATCGTTACTAGCACTGGGTTATTAACTAGGAAAACGGAAGCAAAAATTCGAATTAACAACTAGCATGGTGTTTAGATATGATACCATACCAACCTAGTTTGCTAACTTGTGCTAAAATAATACAAAAACAGGATTTTTACCTCCGTTTTCTTAGTTAATAACCCAGTGCGAGTTGCTAAGAATAACGATACAAATTCGTACTGATCGGGTTTTACTAAAATCCCCCCGTAGAACGCACCGGAGAACCTAAAAAAATGTTAAATATCTCACCACTCTGCACCGAGCTCCACGACGCCGTCTCCGAAGGGCACAGTGTAGACCCTGCCGCCAACCCTGTCCTGCGCCTCCAGAGCCAGCACACTCCGGCCCGCGCGAGCCAGCGCGGACGCGGCCGTGCTGCCCGCCGCGCCCAGCCCCACCACTATACTGTCATAATGAGCTGTCGGCGATCTGAAGTGAAATAAAAAAGATTTCGACATTTTTATACGTTGCGGCTCCTCTGGATGGAGGTAGAAGCCACAACTGTTGAGCACTCGCGAAGTGATAAAAAAAAACACTGAACAAAGTTTAACAATTGTTCTTACACAGAAAATTCATAAGCGTTCATAAGTCGATATACCTACAACTCGCCCCTTGATTTCCTGCTTGGTGCTGTGGCTTAGTCACGCTTCGCCCTGCCTTTAAGCCAGATCTTGTTCAAAACGTTTTCTTGCTCACAATTTCAGCTCACACTTGTACATATTTTGACATTAATTTTACGAGTTTGCAAAGTTCTTCCCGCAACGAATTTGCCTTCCTGTTTTTGGAAGTGCAAAAACGATAAGGTCAATAATAAGGTCATATCCCGGCAGAATTGGCTCTTTATATATTAAGTACGTGAATTATAAAGATTTTTATAGGTTCTTATTTCAAAATTTTTATAAGTAGGTAATTCTGTAGAACGTAGTTCTACAGAATTTACATCGTCTGATTTGTCATACACACTTGTTGCTTCCTGCTTATTTCCATCGCAAACAAATTATATTGCTTTGACCTTTCCTGACCGAAATCTACGAGTACCTATATCGATATCAGTCGTCTTTAATTATTACTGATAGCGGAGTTTTGAGAAACATGTAAAACACGTTTCTTAAAAAGCTGCAGGTCGATTACAGGCACTTATACTTAATATTGATTAGACAAAAAGTTTTTCTCAAACTTCCTTGGAAATTTGAGTACTTATTATTTTGACAACCTTCTTCGGGATAAATCGAAATTTCTGTACTAGCCAAGCAGCGGTTGGCAAAAGGTCTAAGTATGAAATCCATTTCTGACGTGGTTATACCTAGCAGTCGAATAAATTACATACTAAACTCAGATCTGTGCTGTGATTCTATATATTATGTGAAGTTCTATTAATCTGACACATGGCAACCAAGAAGGCATCAAAGGTTTTATTTAAATTTCCAACTGGCTTGCTGGCAACTGGCAACAGAAAGCTGTTTATTGATAAGAAATGCTTACTGATTGAATAAATGCTGTTCGTGATTGTTTTTGAAAATTTCTTTAAATTTCCGCGCATTGTTTGAGAAAAGTTTTAAACAAGCCTTGGCCACAACTAGGCATTGATGGACTCACGTATGTGTGCCTCGGATCTGCCTCGGCCCACAGTTACACGTTCGTCCAATGCCTTTATTGCTTACCGCTGCAGTAATGTAGCAATTAATATACACATATAAAATATTTATAATTAATATAAAACATTATAATTACAAGTTTATTATAAGATAATAAAGGTTTAAAATAATTCTATTGCACTTACGAACAAACAGCGTTCCCCAAAATGGAAGTAAGTAAAATCCATTGCAAACGTCTCTCCATGGTTGCGACTCTAGCGACACTGACACTTGATTGTGGAAGTGGATTTCGTCATTGGTTAATAGGGTATATTCATGGGTCAAAATCGCATAAATAGGCCTTCTATGCCGTTAAGGAGCACACCACGGATGTGCCCGCGTAATTCAAATTTTTCGTGGTTTTTCGCGATTTTTAAGCTAATAAGACATAACAGGCTTATGGCTGTCAAATTGCGATAATCCCAATATCTTCTTCACGTGTTTATATAAAAATCTCTGCTCGAAAGTGTCGAGTTAAAGAAATTAGTCCGAGATTTGCGAGTTACTCACATAAAACTCGATACTCGGACTAATATCCTAGGATACACATTTTTATGCAAATATTTTGATATAATCATGTAAAGATGATACTGCCATTCTCGCAAATTGATTGCCATAAGCCTATCATGTCTAATTAGCGTACAAATTGCAAAAAACCATGAAAATTTTGAATTTCGCGGGCAGACCCGTTGAGTTCACGTTAATGTTAAATGTAGACCGTTCAGACTTGTCCACTCCCTTCATGTTGGCACTATTGCTTTATAGAACTCGGGATGGGAATTCTTGTGTGATGTGCAATGGACAATGGTGCCAACATAGTTATAGTAGAGGAACCCACGATGCTAAATCGGTAGTTACTCTCGCGTCGTGATTACATTGTAAATATAAGGTGCTAAAATGAAAAAGAGGTTATATTTCAGTGGTGGGGGAAACTAATACAGGTTTTAAAAAAAGTAAGTCTTATCTGTCCATGAAAATATACTCGAGCGCGTCAGATTTTTATACAGACGAGACCATCAAGAAAAATTTTCAAAGTCACGATTTTTTTCGTCCCCCACCACTGAAATAGCATACCTACATCATACAACCTAACCTTTTTACCCGACTGCAAGAAGGGTTATGTTTTTCGCGCGTATCTTGTATGTATGTATGTATGTATGTATGTAAATTTCTTTATGACCACGTATCTTCCAAACGGCTGGATGGATTTTGACGTTAATAGTATCGTTAGATTCGTCTCATTAACCCAAGTGTTCTTAGATAGGTTTTTGAAAATAAAAAGCAAAATGGCGGATTTTGGGCCTAAAATTGTCAGTCATTTACAAAATATTTATAACCAAACCTATCGAGTGGGGTATCAAAATGAAGGGAATTACAAGGAGATTACAAAAATATATATAAGTCATTATGTTTCGAATTAATTTGGAATTATAAACAGTCGATCAATGCGTTCAAAATGGTAATATTTGTAGTTTTTGATAGCGTTAATCTTGTATTGACCAAATGTGTGTCGTACTTTATATTGTGCATTTTTACTTGGTATATAATAGCATAAATCGAAAACATAATTTAATATAATCATTAAACAATTATTTAACATCTGCACTTTCGCTACTCGCCCTAGATGGCGCTGTGTGTACTTTAAGACGCGCTCCACACGCCTGAGCCCTAAACGTACACAAACTACACCTATGAAATGTTACTGGTCAGCTTATATATTTCCGGGATAAAATCCAGGTTTGCGTTTGACGACACTGTTTACAACTTTTACTTCTTCCAAGTGACTGACTGACTTGAACCGACATAATATAATATATAACCAAATATACCCACTTTACGTCTTTGACATTGTGTAGATAAAAGTGCTTAGGTTTCGCTCGTAAAGTGTGGCAACTAAAAAGCCTGAAATAAAATAAATAATTAAAAAAAATCAAAAAACCCGACTGCAAAAATGTCAACTAAAATGCAATAACTTAAAAGACTGAAACAAGGCGGACAACGAAAACAAAATTATAATAAACTTAAAACGATGCAATTTTTACTTCATTTTAACAAACAACATTATGAGCTGAAAGCTTTAGTTAAATTTTCGCATTCAATTTAAAAATAAAGCAGGCGGGACCTATTAATTTTCTCTATGTTAATTTATAATTTGCGAAAATAGGTTGCGAGAGAGCGAGTGAATACATGTTCACTCTAGCACTCGTCAAGTCTCGCGGTCCCTCTACGAGTGTACTGCCGCCATTAGGAGTTCTCTATAACTGGAATAATTTAAAGTTGACACTTGTGTTCAAATATAAAACCAAAAAGCCTATCAGGGGGCCTAGATTAAGTGACATTCTATTAGCGAAGTTGCGAATAGAATGTCAAAAATGTACGGTATTGACGTTAACTAACGCTATGCTATAGCGTAAGTTAATGTCTATCCCATACATATTGGACTTTTCTATTCGCAACTTCGCTAATAGATTGTCACTTTGTCTACAGGCTCAGGTTTCAATGCTCTTTTAGGTATACGACAAATCAATGAAAGTTTCAATTCTCTTTGCCATCTGAGAGAAGTCTTCTAGCCTCCCTTAGCCCCGAATCACTTGCGCCGTGAACTGAGGCGAACTTGGTGGTTTCAGTTGCCTCGCCTGCGAACAGCACTCGAGGGCTCCCCGCGGCGTCTAGCAGGGGCTCCGCCAGCGTCGCGCGCAGCCCCGGGTGCGTTGGGTATTCCAGGTTGTCGTAGCTAACGCTCCCGCGGGTAAATGGGTTGGAATACCATTTGGATCTATGAACAAAGAAATATTTTTTACTATCCTGTCAACTGTCTATTTGCATTTGTCAATGACGAAATACGCTACGCTAAAGGGACGGGAAAGATGTGACGTATGTTGAAGATTTACAGAAATAAATTTAAAACTAAGCCCAATTGTCAATTTATATTATCAATTTATACCTCCACTATCTATTCCCAAAATAATAATTTTGGTAAAATTATATTTGTTTTGAAAATTATGACCCTTGAAAAATTTCTATAGACATTTTCAAGATGGACCCACCAATGGAGAAATTCTTGATCACTTAAAAACACTGTAATTCTAAAAGTTAAAAGAAAGTTGGTAGCTGGATTTAAGTGCTCCCTCACCTGATTATACCAGTGGGTTCTGGTATAGCGGAGTTTTTCCCCATGAATCTTTGCAAAAGATTCATTAGTTTGCCCTTCACAACATCTTCCGGCAACGTCTCGATCTGAAAAGATAAATGATAAAAAAGTTTCAAGTGATATTTAGAAACGACACTGTTAATCTATAGTTGGAATGTCAAAAATCCAAGAGTAGACTCCTTAAATGTTTTTTGTTGGACTTGGGTTGGTTTCTTAGAACGCGCTAATTGCCGATTTTATCTGGAGAAAGTTGTGGTCTCATTTCTGAAAATCATCGTTCAAAAAACTTTATTGAAAAAAATACCATGCATTTGTAACTAACCAACTTTGCCCTCTCTCCAAGCGCCCAGAAGGTCAGTGTGTTGTTGGAGCCCTTGGGCCTCCAAATCTGCTTCATTTGTAACATCCACGGGTCCTCTTTGTACGCCTGACGATCCTCAGGGTTCCAGAAGAAGATGAAGGAATACACATCAGGCCAAAACGCCTCAGGGAATGACAATATAGTTTTGCTGATCACTCCAAATGAAAGTTTATTTATAGCTGTAATTTTTGCTTCTGGAAGTGGGGGAGAGAAGAGGATAGAATACCTGTAAATTATAGTTCAGTATAATTAGTTTAGGTCTCCGAGTTTCATTAAACAACCCTATACTTGTAGGTAGCGCTTTATTTTATAGTCGAACATTATCAAACCAGCCTATGCGTTTAGTATTGTCTCTGGGAATGACAGTGCAAATTGACATAAACTCGTGAATGTCCTTCTATAATTTTTGGGGCTCCAAATGAGGGGTAAGATTAACCAATTTTTACACGGATCAAAAAGTAAGTATACATTTTTAGTAGGCACTTAAGAGCTCGGGAGCCACAACAGTCTCCCACTCAAAGTACCAACTCACTTTAGTAGTAGCAGGCCCGTGACACTCAGAACAAATAACATGATTTAACTACCTACACTACTACTAAAATGCCGGCCCTATAAGCAATCATGTCTATGTGTGAGTAAATGTCATCGTAGTCCAATAGGGCTGGCAAAACTCGAAGTGTACGTGGCGACGACGCGACCTTTGCACATGCAAACTTGCAGCCCACTGTAAAACATTAGAATTGCGGTACAAATGCAGTACAAATGCAATACTTTGTTTAGTTATTTTATGAAAAGTATTTATATTTCATTTTGTTTATCTATAATTTTATTATTTTATAAGGATAAAATTAAAACAGGAATATATATTTATTTTCATAAGTACATAGCTTTTTTCCGCGGCTTCACGGACCTGAATTTTGGAGTTTCACAAATTCCGTATGGACTATGGATTTTTAGGGATAAAAAGATAGTAATGTGTTAATGATAGTTAATATATCTTCATTCCAATTTGCAGCCAAATCGGTACAGTAGGTACGTACCTAGTTGCGGCATGAAAGAGTTACAAACATCCAAACCCACTTGAAGCTTTCATATAATTCATATTCATTAAACAATAGGATAATATTATAATGGGATACTTATAAAAATCACTGCAAAAATAATTAATTACAGTTCGTTGCCCATATGATTTTTTCATTTGTCAAGCACAATCTGAGAAAACTTTATTAATCCTCCGGTTTTTTCATAAATTTTATTAATAAAAAAATTGTCATCTAAAAATTAGTTGTATTACTGTATTTACAATCAGTAGCCCTATGATGATAGAGTTATGAATTTGTGGCAAACCTATTGAAATAACGCACTCGCAAGACAGCGCCCACAGGTACCACCCGACGCGTCGCGCTCGCCGCTCTGGGGTAATACATTGACGGGAGGGTGTGAATGTCCCTTCTTTACGTTAGTAATATTATATATTCGTTGGTAGTAGTATATATATGTGTAATGAAATGAGTGACATTTCATTCATTTGAATTTGCCGCGCTTCGCGTATCAGCTGTCTGTCGAGTACATTATGATATTGATCTGTGTCTATGATTTAAAATGGCGTGTGACGCTCAGAATGTTTTGTGCATTTTATCGTTATAAAAACTTATAGAAAGAATGTGATTGAGGACTCGATAAATAGTGAACTTTAAATGTCGTTTCTTTGTTATTTCAGGTCAGATAGAAGTGTAATTGTCGTAACTTGATAATAACTTGATAATTGTAAATATTTGTTAAATAAAACAAACCTTTGTTATTTCAGAGAAACAATTTGTTGTTTGTTTTTGGAGATCCTCAATGTCTTATAAAACGACATTTTTGTGAACTAAGAGAATATGGACCGGCTTCAGTTTGAGTTTACGATGATAGCCTCAAATGATGGCAAATCAAATGTATTAGCTATAACCTCAATATCTACTGAAGAAGGAAAATGTTATGTTTTACCCGAGGAACTGAAGCCGGTGAGTCATCATACATATATTGTTAAAACGAACACTTTCACAAAAGTAAAAAATAGCATTAAAAAAAGACACCAGAGTAGAAAAGTATGGATAAAGTTGGATGAAAATCTAAAGAAGACATATGTAGATGAGGAAGGTAATATGCAATTTTTAGATCAATATTTAGATGAAGTGAGCACAACACAAGCAAAGGACAAAAATGACACTTTGCAACAAATCTTGGAACAATTAATAGAAACTACAACTAAGAAAGAAAGTCAACATAACTTAAAACATATCTCAGAAAAATTTATTATTGAAAAATTCACAAGCAAAAATCCTAATGCGATGCAATGGATAGAAATTTTTGAAAAAGAGTGTGCGCGCTTTAATATAACAAAAGATGAGACAAAAATAGATATTTTGAGGTTATTTTTAGATAAACCTTGTTTGGACTGGTATAGCTCGATGATCATAAAACTAACAATAAATTCTGAATGGAGTGAATGGAAAGACAAGTTTTTAGAAACTTTTAAAAACCAAGGATGGGACATAGTCACATATGCTCTCGCATTTAGGTATAAAGAAGGACAGTTAATTGATTATGCCATAAAAAAAGAACGGCTTTTATTAGATATAAACAAATCTATAGATTCCAAAACAATGATAGATCTTATTGCAACTGGTTTACCTGGATTTATCTTAAATAAGTTAAACAGGGATGAACTCAACAACACTACTGACTTGTTCAACGAGATAAGAAAATATGAAGGCACGATGTATAAGAAAAACTCAACTAACATAAAGAGCAGTACATTTTATAATAAAAATAAAACTTATGAGAAGAAGTCATGTAAGACTTGTGAGTCTTTGGACAAAGGAATTAGATATCATCCGGAGGAGTCATGTTGGTTCAAGAAAAATAAAAATGAACCTGAAAAAGTTCTTAAAACTAAAAATGTAAACAATAACTCCATAATTGAAGTAGACATAAATACTGAGAAAAAAACTAGTAAGCACACCATTAATCAAAATCAAGCTTTTATTAGAAAATAAACTAGAAGTGAGTGGTATTTATGATTCAGGCTCACAGATTTCTATAATAAATTCAAGATTAATAAAAGTAAAAGAAAAAAAAGATGATGTGAACATAGCATACATGAAAACGGTTAATGGTGTGAAGAAGATGGATGGCTTGATAACAATAAAAATTAAAATATTTGATTTAGAAGAAGAGGTGGATGTATACATAGTAGAAAATGAAGATTTTGATGATTTCATAATCGGATTAGATATGATAAAGAAATTCAGATTAACCCAAAATGAGAACTTGCAGATAGAACAAAAGAAAATAACAAATAAAATAGACAGGATGTCTAAAGATAACAGAAATGAAGATAATAATATAAAAAATATACAGTAAATTTCAATGAACACATAGAAACAGAGGAATTTATAAGTATGACAGACCATTTAGATAATCAAAAGAAAATTGAGATAGAGAAAATTATAAAGGAATATAAAACAATATTTGCTAAGGACAAGTATGATATAGGTTCAGTTAAAGATTATGAAGCTCGCATAGATTTACAAGTAAATAAATATTGTAGTAAAAGACCATACAGATGTACAATACAAGATAGATTAGAAATTGAAGAGCAAATATCGATGTTACTAAAGAACAATTTAATAGAAGAATCATACAGTCCTTTCGCTGCTCCAGTGACATTGGCGTTTAAAAAAGGTGAAAATAGAAAATCCCGTTTATGTGTAGATTTCAGAGAGTTAAACAAAATAGTTATACCACAAGCTCAACCATTTCCTTTGATAGATGATCTAATTATTAAAACTAGAAATTGCAAGTATTTTACTACACTAGATATAAACTCAGCATTTTGGGCAATACCATTACGGGTGGAAGACAGAAGTAAAACAGGATTTGTCACACAAGATGGCCACTTCCAGTGGACCTGCCTCCCTTTTGGCTTGAAAACATCACCAGCAATTTTCCAGAGAATCTTAAGCAATATTCTAAGAAAACACAATCTCACAGGATACTCGGTTAACTATATTGATGATATTTTGATATATTCGTCTACCTTTGAAGAACATATAAGGCACATTAGAAATGTATTAGAGGCAATAATTAAAGAAAGCTTTAGACTGAAGTTTAAGAAATGTACCTTTGCTTCAGACTCGGTAAAATACCTCGGCCATATAATTCAGAACAATTCAGTAAGACCACTAAAAGACAATTTGATTTCAAAAAGGAACTTTCCAACTCCTAAGACGCAAAAGAACATCAGACAATTTTTGGGAAAAATAAACTTCTACCATGACTATATACCAAGAAGTGCAATTATCTTAGATCCATTACACAATTTATTACGAAAAAACGAGAAATTTGTATGGTCAGAGAAATGTGAAGAAGCATTCAATCTGATAAAAAGATATTTATGTTCGCAACCGGTCTTGGAAATATTCGACAAAGACTTACCAATCAAAATCTTTACCGATGCATCTTTGGAGGGCATTGGAGCAATATTAAAACAGACACAACTAGATGGTAAAGACAAACCGGTGGCATATTTCTCAAAAAAATTGAATGAACATCAAAAACGGAAAAAGGCTATATATTTAGAATGTCTTGCTATGAAAGAAGCTGTTAAATATTGGCAGCACTGGCTCATCGGAAAACAATTCACCATTTACTCAGATCACAAACCTCTAGAGAACATGAACATTAAATGCAGGACAGATGAAGAATTGGGTGATCTCACATACTACCTATCTCAGTATGACTTTACCGTAAAATATATACCTGGTAAAGAAAATGTAGAAGCAGACTGTTTGAGCCGAAACCCTGTATTAGAACCAGAAGATAACAGAGAGGAAACATTGAGAATAGTTAATTTAATACAAATAAAAGATATAGTTGAAGACCAAGAGAAAAATGAAACAATACGAGAAAAGAAACAAAATTTAATACTAAAAAATAATATCTATTATAAAAAAATAAAGAAACAGGAAAAGATTATCCTCTCAGAAGAATTTAGTAAAAAACTTAAAAGGTGCATGAAGATTTATGCCATATTGGGATCAGACAACTGCAGAAAAAAATAAGTTCACTATATACGGCTATAAACCTAACAAAAAATATCATACATATTTGTAAAACATGTGAAATATGCATAAAAAATAAATCAAGATGTCAAAAAAAAATTGGATTAATGTCACAACTGGGACCAGCTACCAAACCATTTGAAATAATGTCAATGGATACTATTGGTGGATTTGGAGGATCTAGGTCTACAAAGAAATATCTACACCTTTTAGTAGATCACTACACAAGATATGCATTTATTGCGACTTCGAAAACCCAGAATGCATGTGACTTTATAAATTTAACAAAGAAAGTACTAGAGACAGATGAGATTGGAATTATCCTGACAGATCAATATCCGGGCATAAATTCAAGAGAATTTAAACAATTTTTGCAGGAAAATAATATTAAACTAATTTTTACAGCCGTGAATACACCATTCTCGAACGGCTTGAATGAAAGATTAAACCAAACAATAGTAAATAAAATAAGGTGTAAAATGAATGAGAAAAATAATAAGAGAACATGGACAACACTGGCAAGAGAATGTATACAAAAATATAATGAAACAGAACACTCCGTTACAGGTTTTGCACCAAAATATTTACTGGATGGTACAAATGTCAGTATTCTACCAAATGAATTCAAAACGATGGAAAAGGAAGACAAGTGGATTGCTGATAGAAGATTGGCATTAGAGAATACAATAAAATCTCATGAGTATAACAAGAAAATATTTGATAGAAATAGAAAAATGCAAGAATTTAATGTAGGAGACAGTGTATATGTATAAAATGGAAATAGACTGAATAGAAAGAAATTAGACGAATTAAAAATAGGCCCTTTCAAAATAATAGAGAAAATATCGAATTCCATTTATAGGATTGATACAGGCAACAGAAAAACAGAATCAACATTATTTCATATAACAAAATTGCAACCTGTCATAACAGAGGCTGAAGAAGATTAAGGAGATGATAATGAATATGAAGATGACTTATAAGTACATTTTACAGATATATTGCTTAGAATTTTCGCTCTTAGGGGGGAGATGTAATGAAATGAGTGACATTTCATTCATTTGAATTTGCCGCGCTTCGCGTATCAGCTGTCTGTCGAGTACATTATGATATTGATCTGTGTCTATGATTTAAAATGACGTGTGACGCTCAGAATGTTTTGTGCATTTTATCGTTATAAAAACTTATAGAAAGAATGTGATTGAGGACTCGATAAATAGTGAACTTTAAATGTCGTTTCTTTGTTATTTCAGGTGAGATAGAAGTGTAAATATTTGTTAAATAAAACAAACCTTTGTTATTTCAGAGAAACAATTTGTTGTTTGTTTTTGGAGATCCTCAATGTCTTATATATGTATTATGTGGGGCATATTGATCTATGCATGCGCTGCCGTATTTCTACTTAAGCTACGTCACCTCCACTATGATCCGAAGACTCTTTCTCAGATTCTCTTGAAGCTATATATGCCTAATCATGTTGGTAGCTGGTAATGGCGTGAAAGACAATAGTAGTTACCTCTCCTTGAGTACTCCGAGGGACATGGTCACGATGACGTTGTCAGCCGTGTACACGGCGCCATCTTTGCACGTCACCTCCACTCTATCCGAAGCGTCTTTTGGCCATTTTATTTGCGTCACTTCTGTATTCAACTTTATTTCTAAAGTCGGTATACCGGGCCCATTGTTATATTTATTCTGTAAAGTAAACTAAATGCTCGTAAAGCACATTATTGAAAATGGCCTGAGAACCTCTTGAGAGTTACTACAGTACGCGCGGCGAAAGTTTGGCTTTGACCGTTATTGCGCAGAAATCAGAAATTGGGTATCAACGGGCAATTAGCGGGGTGTGGGGCGGGTGTGTAGGCGCACGCGGTGCTCTGATTGGCGCTCCAGTCGTTCCCTGCCTCTCGCACCGATACGACGTACCGCGCACTCCTGTTGTACAATCACGTTCACAAGTGAATTGCTTTTTTCGTTAATTGTTTATTGTTGTCGATTGTTATTATTTGTTGAGTTTGTTTGTTTAAGTTTGTCAGTTAAGTTTTTTTTGTTAAATATTAAAAAGTGATTTGAAAATGCGTAAAAAAAACATTGTTTTAAAAAGGCAAGCACGGAAAATGATATATGACGTGAATTGCTTTTTAAAGAAAGAAGCTGACGAATGTGTCGATTCATTGAAGCAAATTCGAAGTCAGATTGAGGAAGTTGCTTCTTTACTCAGTCAGTCGGAGAATAACCAAACTATACAGACTATGCAGGTAATGAAAACGGAAACTGTTTCTAAATTAAATTGTGTAGTCAGTAAATAAATGAAGAAGTTTATCTATTTCGTATTATTTTCTAGCATTATTACTACTGTACATGAATTTTGACCCACTCAAATATCCAACCTGGTACATAAAAAAGGAAAAGTATTGTGTGCGTGACAGTACCCATGCGCAGTAATCCCCTCCACCCGAAGGTCAAAGCCAAACTCTCGCCGCGCGTACTGTATTCATTTAGATCATTTTTGCGTAGTGAATCTTCTGTATCGTAATGTATTCTATGCTTGTGACCCTAGCTCATAGACTAGAGTTCCTTGTGTTATGAAGTATTCCATGTAGAAGCGGCTGACTCTTTCGTAAATCCTTACGTTACGGAACTAAAACATAAGCGATTTTGAAGGAGTGGGGCGAATCTTCGTGGATTGAACTACTATTGAAAGTAAATGTACAATGTGACGTGATTAGACGTCGGTTTTCAAGGGCACTACTTAGATAATAACAGCTCACCGAAAACTTACCAAGAGTAGGTCAAAGTAGGTTTTGTAACCATATCGGTGCCAGCTCATAGTCTGGGAACCCCCGAGGGGAGAAGCGCTGGTCTCGGTGCTAAGGTCATTCCAGTCGTTGGAAGCCCACATGCTGTTTACGGTGAAGCGCATCAGCTCGAACAACTCGTCGAGGAACGCCTGGTCTTTTAACAGGTCCGGATGTTTCTCTTTCAGGTAGTCATTTAATCTATAACAGGAATACCGTCGCATGAGATAAATGTCACTTACTTAGGTAAGGCCCGGTTTCCACCAAAGCGGAGCTGTGTTTGAGTACCTAACCAATCAAATTTCGTCATTTTGTCATCTCCGAAACTGAGTGAGGAGATGTCGAAATCTGATTGGTTACTCAAACACAGCTCCGCTTTGGTGGAAACCGGGCCTAACACATAATTTGCTAGGATGCATCGTAAAGAAAGGCTATAATATACGTTAGTTAATTAACAAAAAAACGACTTCAACTCTCATCAAACATCTGTTGAATACATCCTTTTCAATTAAAAATTTAAGACATATATGGTTTTCTCATGGATACGAAACACAGAACTGGACTGAAATGGGGCCACAGGGGAAGCATCAGCTTTCTAATAAAAAAAAATCATCAAAATCGATTCACCAAGTCAAAAGCTATGAGGTAACGAACATAAAAAAAAAATACTTTCGAATTGAGAACCTTCTCCTTTTTTGAAGGGTAAAAAGATCCTGTCTTATTCTTTGGGTAGACGATCTTACTTCCGGGTGATAAAATTTCCCTTAGGCTCCGGTTCCACTGGCGGCTTGCCTTGGAGCCCCAAGGCGAACTCCACCAGCTCCGTGATCAGCTCAGTGTCGCCCTCGCTGCCGTCAGAGCGGAACACCTTGCTGGTCGTCAACTGGTTCAGCACCGTGATGTTGTTCTTCACTGCGCACTCGTACACGCTGCTGCCTTCTGTGCCGGCGATCCTGTACAATTATAAAATAACGAATTTAATGTATTTTTTTTCCAACTAATAGGCTTGCGCTTGCATATGTCTGATGGGCAGAAATGCAGATGAGGTCTAGAATGGAGCGCGCTTGTCTAGAAAATGACTATTCACTCTTCTTTTGAAGGTACCTACTTGTACCTACTTGGCTGGGAACACGAAAACTGTTTTTGCCTTTTCCTTGTTGATTTCCCAAAATTGAGATTGGGTGAGGTGGTGAATACCCAGGAGGTCGATATGATCGCTAATCGGTACGGATACATTTCGAAAAGTGGGAGCCAAGGTGTGAAGGGGCTCTTTTTTGCGGTGAATAAGCACGCTCTTTTTCTTACAGAAATAATAAACCTCTTGCTACTATGACGGAGCATATTGATAGTTTAATATTAAAATAACCAAAATACCAATCGGAATAAGCTATAAATTATTTCAAAAAGAAGTCGCCACCTATTTCGTTAGGCGTAGGTGCATCAACTTTTTTTGTTATGGGGGAAATCTCCCTTGAGATCGGTGGTCTGCGCCCGTATTCTGTATCTCGGTGCCTATCAAAGAATGATAGCCACTGGCATATGTTTTTTATCCATTCAAAGTTTGCTATGAAATAATAATTACATTTCCTTAGCAAAACTTCAATGGATGAAAAACATTTGCTAGTGGCTATCATTCTTTGATAGGCACCGAGTTACAGAATAAGGCTACAGATCCTGTATCGTTAGATAGATCGTTACTAGCACTGGGTTATTAACTAGGAAAACGGAAGCAAAAATTCGAATTAACAACTAGCATGGTGTTTAGATATGATACCATACCAACCTAGTTTGCTAACTTGTGCTAAAATAATACAAAAACAGGATTTTTACCTCCGTTTTCTTAGTTAATAACCCAGTGCGAGTTGCTAAGAATAACGATACAAATTCGTACTGATCGGGTTTTACTAAAATCCCCCCGTAGAACGCACCGGAGAACCTAAAAAAATGTTAAATATCTCACCACTCTGCACCGAGCTCCACGACGCCGTCTCCGAAGGGCACAGTGTAGACCCTGCCGCCAACCCTGTCCTGCGCCTCCAGAGCCAGCACACTCCGGCCCGCGCGAGCCAGCGCGGACGCGGCCGTGCTGCCCGCCGCGCCCAGCCCCACCACTATACTGTCATAATGAGCTGTCGGCGATCTGAAGTGAAATAAAAAAGATTTCGACATTTTTATACGTTGCGGCTCCTCTGGATGGAGGTAGAAGCCACAACTGTTGAGCACTCGCGAAGTGATAAAAAAAAACACTGAACAAAGTTTAACAATTGTTCTTACACAGAAAATTCATAAGCGTTCATAAGTCGATATACCTACAACTCGCCCCTTGATTTCCTGCTTGGTGCTGTGGCTTAGTCACGCTTCGCCCTGCCTTTAAGCCAGATCTTGTTCAAAACGTTTTCTTGCTCACAATTTCAGCTCACACTTGTAAATATTTTGACATTAATTTTACGAGTTTGCAAAGTTCTTCCCGCAACGAATTTGCTTTCCTGCTTTTGGAAGTGCAAAAACGATAAGGTCAATAATAAGGTCATATCCCGGCAGAATTTGCTCTTTATATATTAAGTATGTGAATTATAAAGATTTTGATAGGTTCTTATTTCTAAATTTTTATAAGTAGGTAAGTAATTCTACAGAATTTACATCGTCTGATTTTTCATACACACTTGTTGCTTCCTGCTTATTTCCATCGCAAACAAATTATATTGCTTTGACCTTTCCTGACCGAAATTTACGAGTACCTATATCGATATCAGTCGTCTTTAAATACTACTGATAGCGGAGTTTTGAGAAACATGTAAAACACGTTTCTTAAAAAGCTGCAGGTCGGTTACAGGCACTTATAATATTGATTACACAAAAAGTTTTCCTCAAACTTCCTTGGAAATTTGAGTATTATTTTGACAACGTTCTTCGGGATAAATCGAAATTTCTGTACTAGCCAAGCAGCGGTTGGCAATAGGTCTAAGTATGAAATCCATTTGTGACGTGGTTATAGCAGTCGAATAAATTACATACTAAACTCATATCTGTGCTGTGATTCTATATATTATGTGAAGTTCTATTATTAATTATTAATCTGACACATGGCAACAAAGAAGGCATCAAAGGTTTTATTTAAATTTCCAACGGGCTTACAAATAGAAAGCTGTTTATTGATTTATTGATAAGAAATGCTTACTGCTTGAATAAATGCTGTTCGTGATTGTCTTTGAAAATTTCTTTAAATTTCCGCGCATTGTTTGAGAAAAGTTTTAAACAAGCCTTGGCCACAACTAGGCATTGATGGACTCACGTATGTGTGCCTCGGATCTGCCTCGGCCCACAGTTACACGTTCGTCCATCAATGCCTCTATTGCTGGCCGCTGCAGTAATGTAGCGATTAATATACACAATAAAATATTATAATTATAAGTTCATTATGAAATAAATAATTCTATTGCACTTACGAACAAACAGCGTTCCCCAAAATGGAAGTAAGTAAAATCCATTGCAAACGTCTCTCCATGGTTGCGACTCTAGCGACACTGATACTTGATTGTGGAAGTGGATCTGTTATAGGGCCGTTTTTAGATATTATACTATAGATCAATGATATTTATCTGTAGCGTATTTCGTCATTGGATATTATATATTCGGTGATAATAGGGTATATGCATGAACTATAAGTAGAGGTCTAGTATTTTTTTTTTGTAATCTTCATAGGTATGGAATAATTTCTGATATATTTTGTATACCATATAACCAACAATAACATATATCCCTCAAGATTCAGGAAAATAATAATTAATAGGTAATTAAAATTTAAATAAAATTCATACTTTCAAAGAGAACGCGGCGGGTCGTGACAACCGCGCACCAACGCTCATCGACAGCCAAAAGCGTGGCTATAAACCATTATAAAGGATATAAAGTAATCTGTGGAATAAAAGCTGAATAATTGAATAATTAGTGCACGATGTCATAGAAAAATAGCCACGTTTGAATCGCCTAGATATATATTTTTTCTTTAAATTTACGATGTAAACGACTTTATGAAAATAAAAAAAATGTGCATATTCCCTATAAATAGGTTATTGTTTATGTTTATAAATTACAGAAAAGCAACCTGTCATTACTCATTATTAAAATGTTATTATAAAGCGGCATCTTATCGGAATGACTGAACAGTATCCATCTGTTACACGCAGCACATTTGCTCCATTTGAACTATCATTCAAGTAAAAAAAAAACCTACGCATGAATGTATTTTGCTCAATTTTTAGGGTTCCGTACCAAAAGAGTAAAAACGGGACCCTATTGCATATATTACTAAGACTTTGCCATCCGTCTGTCCGTTCGTTATTCACCAGGGTGAAATTTCTTTAAATACCTATCTAACTTAATTAAGCATTTGCAAAGAAGTATTTACTTTGTATGGAGAAATTTCTTTAAATATCCTACCACTACCAATAAAAACATTAATTTTCTTTTTGTATTTGAATATCGCTTTTAACAAATCCAGATGTTGATATTTTAGTAGTTTGGTAAGGTGCCGCAAAACTTGATTACTGTACCACTTCCAGCGGGGCTAGGATGTGCGCGTAGTTATAATTTTGTCAATCTCTTTTCTGTTTGTACTCCATAAAGATAGAAAGAGAAAAGAGATCAACGAAAGTAGACCAAATTATCTCTATGTGTATATATGCTGTATAGGCTGATAACGTGTTTTTAGGGAAGAGATTTTTCTCTCAACCTTTCGACATACCCTTAGAAACAGACATATTCTGGTTTCTCACAAAAATTACATAACCACACAACTACAACAGTTATTTTGAACGTTTATTTCCGGTACACATTACAGTAACAAAAACATCTATCAGACAGGCTTTACCTGTACCAAACACTCGTTGCTCGCGATGTAATAAATTGCGGCAAAGGACAGCGCCTGTTGGCCACAAGGCCTACCTAAAACCCATAAGTGCGACAGAGATCGCAAGTCGCAAAAAGTGGTTTACTATCTTATTGCCTCATGTGCGGCGACTGTTTGATACAGGTATAGCACCACAAAATGCTACCCAACAAGAAGTTACTTTTTTAACCAATATAATTTACCCTACACTACATTCTATATTTTGTTAACATTAGATTGTACTTCTTGAATTCTATGTTTTTATGTCTTTATTTTGGTTTCTACCTATCTGTTACTCAGAATTTTTTATAGATATTTTTTGTTAACAATTTAGTTTTTCTGTAGCCTTTGCTTTAGTGTTATTTATAAGTTCTAAATTCTAATAACTTTCTAGTAAAATGTACCTACCTACCTACATGTATGTAAATTCTGTTAATTACAAATAAATAAGAAAAAACAGACATGCTCATGACTAGGGATGTTTTGGATATTATATAATTTCGGATCCGGATATGGATATGGATATTGGTAAAAAATAATATCGGTTTCGGTTACGGTTATGGATATTAAATTATTTCGGATTATCCGATAGTTTCGGTTACGGATATGGATATCCATAACAACACTACTCATGACACACTATGCAAACATTTAATTAAAATACATTTTAACATTATCAATAAGTTTGACAATATATAAAGATGGCAGTTCAACAATCCATAGTGTTAACCATACATGGATAATTCATATTACAGTGCTTTTTACACGAAAATGCGCCCTATTCCAGCACACTGCTCAACACTTTTAAACAATCCTTTTGATTTTTTTAGTATGGTCTGTATGTTTAATTTGTTTATCTAGGTACTATCATAAAATATGTAAATTGCATAAATTCCATGAAGATGTGCCAGACTCCAGAATCATAATGTAACTTAAGTCATTGTAAAACAGGTAGAGCTCATCTTCGTACGTTGAAATATGACACGAGATGTAGTTAGTTCTCTTAGTAAGTTTTTGTTTAATTATTTGTTATAACGGAATACCTATTAAGAATCGAAACGAAAACAAATGACTTAAACCTACCCTCACAATAGGAATAATAATCTGCTACTCGGCAGTACAACCGCTTTACATAGCACAGTGTTATATACAAACAACCTCTACAATAAACAGTTTAGTATCATAGATCAATGATCTATAAAAATAGTACATAATATTTGTGATAATATTATCCTAATTTGAGATTAGAAATTCGCAGTTAAGTTGTCCAATAAATTGTACATTTCAATATCTATGTAACAAATAAATAGCATTAATACTGAATCCAACTAACGTAAAATATTAATTTGCTTAGTGACCAATGACCATTAAACCTTATTCTGGCCACTTTCATCCAAATAACTGAATACTAGCCACAATTAGTTATAGACAAAAATTGGACGTACCTGGTGGTTATCTAAGAAATAAATAAAACTCAATGGCTAATTACTGGTACAACACAAGATATTATTGCACGGGATTTGTCAAATGTTCTCAGCGTGGTCCTGTAGAACAATTTCTCCATCGCTTCTGGACTGCTCTTCTCTTTGTAAATTAATAGTACTGAAATCAAACATAAAGAAACATAATGATTTATTTTATTTATTTTAAAAGTTTGTTGCGGCGTAAGCAAACAGGGGCAATGTGGTTTGATTAAATCTGCAACTGCAAAATCTCTTCCCATCACATGAACGTCCTAACTTAAAGGGAAAAAAAAAACTGAAATAATAATAACCTCAGTCTATCGGTAAGATCATCAATTCCGTCGGCGGGTGGGGTAGCTGCAGAGCTATCATCTGGACTGGTATCAAGACTGACATTTGCTACTAGCACTACTTCATGTTCTTCATTTTCTTCATTATTTGTGTTGTCATCACTTGTGTTTACCAGATCTACGGTTTCTCTTGTATCAATTATTTTTATTCCGGCAATACCTGTTAAGGAATTATAGGGAAAGTCAGCGCACAGAACATAACTGGAACGATTGGGTTCACACTTGGCATACAGATAGCTACAGCTATTTTGCAAACATATAGGCAAAGGTCAACTGAAATTCATGTAGTTTGGACAATTAACAATTTTATGATATTAAATGACACAATACTGAACTAAGAATCATAAGTTTTAATAACAAACATAACAGTAACTTATATTTCAAGATTTTTTTTCAAAACTTAACAAGCTAGTATTTTATTGGATCCTTCGTCATCTTCAGCAGCAGGGATTGAATTCGCCACAGAGTTCAAATAATTAATTATATAGTCACAAAGATTTTAATTTGAGGTTTCTTTTAATTTTATTTATTGGGAAAACACACAGCCTCTTGTAGTACACATTTAAATAGTAATTTACATACGATTACTTTGTTATTTATCAGCAGTTTATTGGATCTTAAATTATTTTGAGCTGTTGTGATTGAATTCACCACAGAGTTTAAATAAAATTTATTACACAATTGCAAAGACATAAATGAGTTTTTTTTCAATGTAATTTACTCTTTGCATTTCACTAGCACACAACACATTTTAGTGTTATGTAGTTTTACGTATTTTAGCGTATATTTACTATAGAGTTATTTATATAGTTTTACCTTTAGAGGGTAATGTGGCTATATCTCTTTTCACTCTGCGGCGCCTTGTGGGATCGCTTTGACGGAACTGGACTTTATTCTGAAAGTCCACACAGTAGAGTGTGCCGGCCAGCAGCAGTAGGCACTCTGTTTCATTAGCATTATATGCAGTTTCAAGGTCTACATTACTTCTCTCATCGTATTTCCACCACCCTGAATAGAGTACAAGTATAAAGTAAGAATTTAGGGTCAAACATGAGTTTTAATTAAAAAAAAATCAAAATCAATAATAACTATGTTTACATATTGATGCACTGATTAAATGATTGATACACTAACCAAAGATTTAAATCTGGATGCAGCACACCAACAAACATGTGGCATGAATGCTCTAAGCATTGTGATTGCGATTGTGGGACACAGAACCCAAGTGCAAATTTTGTTTAAGAGTAAATAAAACCTCGCTATATCACCATATCTTGTTGCTGTGTGTGTAAGATGACGTGTCGCACAAGAGACAGAAACGTGAATGTTTTTGGAGGTTTAGGGCTGATCTAGCAATTTAATTCTTTGACTTTTTTTTACTTTTACATAATCAGGGAACTGGTCAAGGTTTTTATGACTTAGTAATACAACTGGAGAAACCAGAATCCAAGTTTCAAACCAATAAACTCGAGACATTCATTTCCTTTCATCAACTAGAAAAGAGACTAGCAGATGTTCCTAAATCACACTAAGTAAACAAAATTCTCTATGAGGATATAGAATTAATTATCCATTTTAATGTTCATACCATTCCGCCCCTCGTAATACCAGTGATATTTTTCATTTTCTGGTTCCAGAACTTCTTCAGAATTCAAGTTATCTAACAGAACTGGATGATCAAAGTAATCTGCAGGTATTAGTGTGCGACATATAGCACATTTTTTGCTCACAATTGCAATACCCTGAAATACACAATTTCAAATAAATTTATGGCAAAAACTGCACTAAAGTTGTTAATCTTAGATGAATATATCTCCTGATGAATGTAAATTTCATCTCACCTTTACGCAAAGAAAACAGAAGACATGGCCACAAGGTAACTTTGCAGGGTGGTGATATTTTTGTAAACAAATTGCGCAATCTTGTTCTGAAAAATGTAAGTAAAAATATATTTTCATACCTACATGTTGAGTAAGCAGACCAAAGATGTTCACTGCTGTTATGATACGGGATACTGAACTAATAAGCAGGTAATAAGATGTGCAAAGCATAAAAGTAGAATCAATGGAGAAAAATGTGTTGGAACATTTATGTGGATATTGTAAAATTCTATGCAATCTATGTTAAGTTAGTAAAACTAAGTTATAAGTGTTACAAAATGTTTAGTGTTCAGTTGGTGTTAAGTAATGTACTATTTTTTTACCTTGATCGTCTTTCTCCATAGTTTTAGCCTTAAAAACTTTTTTAAACAATGTAAAAGTAATTAACTCTCTTAAAACGCAATTTATTGGTCACTGGCCATTTTCACTTTTTAGTTTTGACCAATTTTTTAAATATGTAGGTACTAAAAATTAAAAATACAACAAAGATATTACAAAATACAAACCACAAACAAACACCGTAGACCACAGATCACTCCGTAGACAAACTACCCACAATATACTTACTCTATGTAAAATTAAAAATACAGGTCACCGGACACCGGACAGAAACAGACGAATAACACTATAGGGAAAACAGGACACCGTACACAAACAACAATAGGTAGGTACTTGGACAAAATCTGTGGTCTGTGACGCCGATAAATACATAGAGTACTTACTGGTTTGTATTTAGGAAACTGGGAAAATAAAAAAATAAAACTGGGAATACTGTGATTTTTTTCTCAGATTTGTTTTCATCTCTCTCGTAGCAACTAGCACCGAATATTTACTCTAACCAACGAATATATAATATTCGAATATGCTAACTTTATACTATCGACAGTGTGGTATAATCAAATAATAGTTTTCTATGATTTTCATGAACACCATCTTTCGGTTCCGTCTGTGATGAACACCTCCGACTAACGCTATACAATAAAGTCCGATGTAAATGAGATCCACAGAGCGTACGGGAGAGATGAAAATCGCTCACAGGATAATTCACAGGTGCAATACGGTAAGTTAGAAAGAGAAAACAAATCTAACGGCCTTCATAGCCATTTCATAGCAAACAAAAGTCAAAACCGTCACAACGTGTTAGTGTAATCTGTGGTTTAAAAAAAAATTTTTTGCAATCCTTTATCCTCTCGAAGATTTTACTCTTGTCGATTTCTAATTTGTAGGTTATATTTCCATAATAACATCAATCTAAAATATTTTATGTAATTATTTATTTAGCGCATTATGTGACAAAAATCAAAATAATTTGACCAGTTCCTTATCTTGTTGTTATATTAATCCGAGTGACTCAGTTTATAGGTAAAATTATTGTTGAAGAAGTACAGTGCAATGTATGATTATTTATTATTATTTCCTTTCACCTTTATTCATCGATGTTATTTTTTATGAATTTCAGAATATGCAGAGAATTATTGCGGCTACAAGATCCTTCCTAGGGTCAAGTATTTCTAAAAGCTTTGGTATACCCTCTGCTAATTTTAGCATGTTCCAAAATGGCATAACTAATAAAATTTTATCTCCAAGCTTGCCGATTATGAATTCCATTGCTGGATTTAAAGTTAGAGGACGAGTGAAGAGACGTTGTAAATCCTGCTACTTTGTGACCAGACAGGAGCGGCTGTATGTGATATGTCCGGAGCATCCTCGTCATAAACAAATGGCCAAGAAGCCTAAACCTCATAACACTTGGATTCTAACGCACGCCAGCCAAAGCAAAATTAGACCATGGTGATACAATGAAACTATAGAAATAAATGAATGTAATTTTAATTAGATATTAGGAACAATATTAAATCTGAATGTAAAAAAAATGTGTTGTTTTTATGAATGAATTTTCTTAACTGTTTCTCTAGTTAAAATGTAGTATAAAATAGTAGTAGTTTAATTTTTCTTATTAAGTAGTGTTTGTAAATTCCAAGTTCTGAACTTTAGATTAATTTCATAGGTATTCATAGTGGTTTACCTACTAGACATGTCCTACAGAACTTCTTTGTGCCTTACAACACTCACTGGGCACTGTATCTTTTCCTACTTACTCTATACCAGTTAGACACAGATAGTATCAGAATGAGATTGATATGGGCCATGGCTATAGCCTAACGTTGGATAAATTGGGGTTGGCAGCCTTCACACACCTGTGAGAACATTGTGGAGAACTCTCAAGCTGAACTCCCCATGCATGCAGGTTTCCTCACGATTAGCAAGCAGTAATATAATATTTAGTTTCATAAAACCCACAACTGCAGTATGCCACGTGGTACAAGTCCAGGGTTCAAACTTCAAACTGATCACCGATGAGGATAGACCGCAAAACATTGTAGATTATTTTTGCCAACCAACCATCAGACCAAAATAACGTTTGTTGAGTTAACCAAACTGGTTTCCTACTACAGGATCACACAGTAGTCTCAACTTGTCAGTACTTCTGACGATAACTATACCTCGTTGGCCTAGTGGTGAGCATGTTCGATTGTAGAACACGAGGTGTCAGGTTCTATTCTTTGAAGAAAAATTTAATATTGGGTTTTTCTAACAGGAAATTCTTAGTACTAGTCCGGAGCGCTGTTTCACCGCCGTGCCTCGGCGAGCAGGGTACGCCATCAGTCCTGCGCCTGATCTCTCTGGTCTTGTCGGAGCTGTTGTCCCATCGGATCAATGAGAGACAGGAATGAGTGCACTTGTGTTTACGTACACCTTTGTGCACTATACCTAATCTATGTCCCGTGCTTGTGTCGCACTCGGCAGATTGACCGCCGCCGGCCGGATCGGTCTGGAGCTCTAGATTAGGTAGGTATATACTTCTGAAAACAATTAAATAATTAAAAAACAAGACTGCCCTGTGGTAGAATGATTTTCCAAAAAATATAGCCTATGTTACTCGGAATGATGAAAGGATTTTAACGATACCCCCCATAATATGTAAATTATACTTATATTCTGTCGTTCGGAAGTTGTGGTGGAATAAAGAAACTCACATACATGCATACATACAACATGAACCCTAAAACATTACACTCCTTTTTTGGGCAGTCGTGTAATAAAAGTTAGTCTACTGCCTATACTGCGTACACTTTACTAATTTTGACATCTGCCATTGATTCAATTTCTCACATTCTCATTCCTCAACTACTTCACCCGCATCGTCACTTGCCATCGAGTGCGATGCACTCTAAAGCCGTTTTAAATTCTTAGAGATGCTGGATAGGAATTCCACTATAGCAGCATCAATGATCTTAGAAGAAAAAATTATGCCATAAACTGAACTGAGACTGTCTTCGCAACCATATTACCTAACGGATTTTCTGTGAGATGCAGTTACATTTTTGCATTATCACTTCCCATCAAATGAAATTGCAATCTTTAAAGCCGTTTTAAAGCGTCTAGAGCGATGCTGTGTGGCATCCTACAGGAATTCTACTTCTACGTTGTTTAGCCTGTCCAATTAAGTTACACGGCAAAACAACGTTTGACATGCGCTTGCCGGATCCGCTAGTACAAATATACATTTTAGTATTCGGTGGTAATAGAATCGTTTATTGCCCGTGGTACCCCCGATGGTCCCCCCGGGGTACCACGGGAAATTGTTTTGCCCGTGGTACCCCTGGAGCTTCTAGGGGTACCACGGGTAAAAAAAAATTACCCGTGGTACCTCTGCAAATCAAAAAATACAAAAAAAGGAAAACGCAATTAAAAACCGTTTTAAGACTATCCTTAATGCTTAAATAGAAATAATTGATTAAAGTGACAAAAGAAAACACGAAACTTAAACTAAAGCTGCAAAGTTTTTTTTATAGTTCCTTAAACTTAAATATTTATTTTGTACTCCTTTTTATTTAAAATAAACAATAACACTTAAAATTAAGACAACTTTTCAATTCCTTTCACACTAAAATATTTGTTACGTAGGTACGAGCCTTTTTATTTAAAATAAACTGACTAAACAAACAATTGAACGTAAAACAAAAAGACTTACATTATTTCAGTCTCTGAAACTAAAATATTTTTTAATACATTTGCTCAAAAAGAAGACATTTCCATGTACGCGGGAAGAGCCACAGGAAAGCTGCTATTTTTATATATTTAAGGAATAAATAATAAATATTACGGAACTAAAATAAAGTAGGTATGTTGTTTTTGTTTTAAGTTTTATGGTTTATTTTGTCAGTTTATTTCATATAAAAAAAGTAAGTAAGAAAGTTTGTCATTTCTTTGTGAGTCCCAGTTTGTTGACCCAGGCCGAAGGCGCGGTGGAAAATAAAAAAGGCACTTGTGCAGAAAAGTATAACTTTCCGCACACAATACACAATATCTACTTTAACAAAAAATTAGTTTCGGGAACTGAAATTATGTAAGTTGTTTTGTTTTACGTTAAATTGTTTGTTTAGTCAGTTTATTTTAAATAAAAAGGCTCGTAATTAACAAATATTTTAGTGTGAAAGGAATTGAAAACGTATAATTTGTCTTAATTTTAAATGTTATTGTTTATTTTAAATAAAAAGGAGTACAATAGTACATTGTGATACAAGGGTGCAAAAACATATACACCCGTGTATCACATGACGTTTTTCAATACAGTTGTGAGAATTAGTAAAAAAACAAATCAAAGAGATAATATGTTTGCTCAAGATTTTGGGGGCCAATTTCCACCTTGTTTGTTAACCGACTTCAAAAAAAAGGAGGAGGTTCTCAATTCGTCGGAATCTTTTTTTTTTTTTTTTTCTATGTATGTTCCCCGATTACTCGAAGACGCGTGGACCGATTTGAAAAATTCTTTTTTTGTTTAAGAGGGTTTTGTTTCCAGATGGTCCCATTTTAATCAGGTCAGGATCTGATGATGGGATCCTGGAGAAATCGAGGGAACTCTTCAAATTTTATATGGACACATAAAAGTATTTAAGTATTATTAGAAAGAGTAATATTTTCCAAGTTGTTCTATGGTCATCAGGTCGGGATCTGATCATGGAATCTTGGTGAAATCGAGGGAACTCTTCAAATTTTGCTAGTATACTGAAAGCGATTTGGGTATTTTTTATAGTTACTGGTGCATATGCTAGCAGATACGGATTTGATGACTGTAGTCATCAAGTCAGGGTCTGATGATGGGATCTTTGTGAAATCGAGGGAACTCTTCAAATTTTGCTAGTATACTTGAAGCGAGTTGGGTATTTTTTATAGTTACTGGTGCATTTGCTAGCAGATACTGATTTGATGTCTAAAGTCATCAAGTCCGGGTCTGATGATGGGATCTTGGTGAATTTGAGGTATCTCTTCAAATTTTATGAACACACCTCAAGCAATTTGGATATTTTTACAGCGCCTTGTGCATTTTATTGTTTTCCACTAAAAAGTATAAAATAAAAATGGGAAATGCTTTCCAAAAAACCAACTTCAAATGCCACTACAAAGAGTGAAATAATTTTTATTTAAATTTTAGGTACCTACACCAATTCGAAGTCGGGCGATTGTCTATGACTTCGTCATTTCTTCGCACATCAAGTAAGTAAGAAGGACTATTAGGGATTGTATGAAACATTGCCCGACTTCGAATTGGTGTAGGTACCTAAAATTTAAATAAAAATTATTTCACTCTTTGTAGTGGCATTTGAAGTTGGTTTTTTGGAAAGCATTTCCCATTTTTTACCTTAAATAAAATATCGAAGATCGAAATCGAAGGCGACTTCGAATTCGCAATCGAAAAGATAAAAGATAAAAAATAAAAATATAAAAGATAAAAGATAAAAGATAAAAGATAAAAGATAAAAGATAAAAGATAAAAGATAAAAGATAAAAGATAAAAGATAAAAGATAAAAGATAAAAGATAAAAGATAAAAGATAAAAGATAAAAGATAAAAGATAAAAGATAAAAGATAAAAGATAAAAGATAAAAGATAAAAGATAAAAGATAAAAGATAAAAGATAAAAGATAAAAGATAAAAGATAAAAGATAAAAGATAAAAGATAAAAGATAAAAGATAAAAGATAAAAGATAAAAGATAAAAGATAAAAGATAAAAGATAAAAGATAAAAGATAAAAGATAAAAGATAAAAGATAAAAGGTAAAAGATAAAAGAAAACGAAAAAAAAATCCTTCTGTGTCCATGCCATTTTATTGTACAATGAAAACTCCTTGGTATCAAACGTTTTGCAAAAGTAATGATCGAGCTTGTAAAAGTAAGTTACGACCACGAAAAAGAAATATGCCTGTGCGTAAGATTTAACTTTCGAATACTAATGACAGCCTCTGAAAGTGCGCCATACCATACAACTGTATTGAAAAATAAATATTTAAGTTTAAGGAACTATAAAAAAAACTTTGCAGCTTTAGTTTAAGTTTCGTGTTTTCTTTTGTCACTTTAATCAATTATTTCTATTTAAGCATAAAGGATAGTCTTAAAACGGTTTTTAATTGCGTTTTCCTTTTTTTGTATTTTTTGATTTGCAGAGGTACCACGGGTAATTTTTTTTTACCCGTGGTACCCCTAGAAGCTCCAGGGGTACCACGGGCAAAACAATTTCCCGTGGTACCCCGGGGGTACCATCGGGGGTACCACGGGCAATAAACGAATAGAATGACCTTTGATTATCTTTGATTAGCAAAGACAATGACAATAATGCCAATTTGTACTTCACGATTAAATTAATTTGTTTACTTATAAGTCCATGGTCGGCGATGGTCACCATGGTCACTTTGGGTCACTATATATTATAGATCAATGAATGGGATCAATGATGGTCACCACTTGGTCACCACACACTAACGTTTGACATGCGTTTGACTGTTGACAGTATTTCCATCAATCAATTTAAAAATCAATTTCGCTAGGTAAGTCGTCGCTCGCGCTCTGCAATTTCGCTTATTGTAAAGGGCAGATAAGGAATATTTTGGTGGTAGGACTGATAGGTACTCAATGTTCTTAGTTGTGAGCAGATAAATGACTACATATACCTATAAGTACTTACAATAATATCTTAGTTTTTAATACCTAGGTATCGGGGATCTTTTGACCCCTACGATAACGAAATTCGTAGAGTTGCGGAGTCACAATGAGTTCAGTGCCGGCAGTGAACGTATAAAACAACGAAGTACCTACATAGTGTAGACTGTAGTGTAAAATCAAGCACCACGTCCAAGATGAACACCGACTCCCAGAACAAAGTGACGAAGACTATCGTTACTTCGCCGCAGATTTACAAACCTCTCGGACCTTACAGGTTTGGATTTTCTACAATATTTTAATATGCAAGCTGCACATGCTTACCTACCTACTTTGCGTGAGAATGGATCGCAACCACTGAACTGCTCAGGTGATCGCAGCGATAGACTGTAGGTATAAGGTAGGCTTTACTTGCCATGCAAAGATTTAAGTTGTTGTGTCATGCCATCATTAGGCCACCAAATTAGGTTTCCACCAAAGCGGAGCTGTGTTTGAGTGGCCAATCAGATTTCGTCATTTCGACTCCCCTCGCCTCAGTTTCGGAGATGTCAAAAAGACGAAATCTGATTGGTTAGTGGTTACTCAAACACAACTCCGCTCCGCTCCACTTTGGTGGAAACCGGCCCTTACGATTTGCGACTGATACCTACCTACATACATAGCTGGGCATTAACTCGTTAATCGTTAATTAACGAAGTTAACATTTTGATTAACGGATTAACTTTTAAGTTAACTTCTAAATATGTTAACGGACACGTTAACTTCCGTTAATATGCAGAAGTCCGTTAATCGTTAATCCAATGCCTACTATTTGCATTATAAAATGTGAATGTGAGTTTGTTACGCTTTTACGAAGAAACTACTTAGCCGATAAAACTGAAATTTTTTACACATATTTTTAAAGTTATTGCGAAGTACATTAATTATTATTATTATTAATTATTTTTAATCTTCATGATGAATTGTGAACTTTAACATGTTAGTGTTCATGAAGGGGAATATGCACCATATGCCCGATAAATCACACATTTGAATTATACAAGTAAGTATTTTGTTTATTCCTAACCATCCTAACTTCCAGACCCTAAACCAACTGGTTTTATTAGTTCACTAACGCAACGATATACTTAAAAAGTACATAGGTTTATTAACGGATTAACAATTAACATTAACTTGCGTTAATTCTTCCGAAATGTAACGCATTAACGTTTAACGAAGCTAACTTTTTTTGTAACGGATTAACGATTAACGAAGTTAACTATTTGGTTAACGGTGCCCAGCTATGCCTACATATACCTTTGACTTAATTGACCAATAAGTAATAAATAATAATCACGCCACAATTACAGAACCGATTATTGGGCTGTTTGTAACGTGAAGTAATATTACAACCTAACGTATTATACCTACTTAACTGTTTTAAAAGTTGCCTATGTGAGGGACTTCTGCTTGTGCTGGAAAAATCAAAGGTACTAGCGGGCAGCGGAATTTGTGACGAATTTCACGCAGGCGGAAGTCATATTTTTATTGTCAGTATCAGTATGTAAATTTGTAAATAAATTAAAAAACCGGCCAAGTGCGAGTTGGACTCGCGCACCGAGGGTTCCATACCATAAAAGAAGTAAAACATTGAAAGAATCACTTTTGTTCATGAATTTACGAGTATAATTCACATGTAGGTACTTTTGTTGGCGAACCGCAAACGTAACTTTGTTTTTGATGATTTATTGTTATTATCAAAAAAAGTATAATAGTTAGGGAGTTCATTTTATTTTTCCTGTAAAATATACATTAATGTCTATTAATCATAATTATTTCAGATTTTTCGATTTTTCGATTGATAAACTTCGGAGATAAGGAGGGGGAGCGGTATTTTTTTCGACAGTTTGCTCAATAAATCCAAAACTATCAGGCATAAAAATAAATAAAAATCGGTTTTAAAATACACAAGTAACGCCCTTTCATATGATACCCCACTCAATATTGTTATCTCATTTTGAAAATTCGAAGTCCCGGTTTCCCCCCCTTTTTAAATATAAATAAAAACAATTTTCAATATTTTATGAGTGCAATGGCGTTGGGTCACTATTACCTAAAACTATTCCCAAGTCGATAGCTTTGATAGTTACTGAAATAATCGAGTGTGACAGACGGACGGACGGACGGACGGACGGACGGAGAAAGTCTCACCATAAGGGTTCCATTTTTACCAAATTGGTATGGAACCCTAAAAAGAAAACTTCGTTATTTCTGGGCAAAATTCAGACAACCATTAAAACTTCAAAGAAATTGTTTTCAGCCAAGCTATCCTAGCAGACAAAACGCTGTACGTGTCGGGGTTGCTGGGCATGGACCCGCAAGGCCAGTTGGTGTGCGGCGGCGCGGAAGCACAGACCAAGCAGGCCTTGGACAACTTGAAGCACGTGCTGGCGGCGGGCGGCTCCTCGCTCGAGGCTGTGGTCAAAACCACTATCCTGCTCGCCAGCATGGACGATTTCCAAGGCGTTAATCAAGTCTATGCACAATGTAAGTACAAGTGCCCTAGTAGCAGAAATAGCAGAGACTCAAACGCTCCACGGTGAGGCCCTCTAAGCTCTAGCCATGTTACATACGAGTATCGCATATACCATTCTACAATCGCTAAAAATTCGAATAGGAACTAATTAAAAGGGTAAAGGGGATGAAATTAGCTGGATTAGTCACGTGATCAACCTCTCGAAGGGATCTCATACCTACTCATTCCCATTATTTTTTTAGTTTTTGTTGAAGCGTTCTCATTCATTCTCATTCTGAGAGGAGAACCCTTTCCAGTACTTAGCACAGTTTTACCACTACATACGTACACCCCACGTATCAGAGAAGTAAAACACAATATGGTGCCAGTAGTAGGGGTTCGGAGATGAGACGTGAGGACCTTTTTATAATTTTATGAAGTTGCTACCTACCAACTTCATAAAATTAGGTAGTAGGTATTGGTCGTATTCTTGTATAGTCTCGATAGTATAGCTGTAGGTAAGTATATACGTAAAAGGTTGTAATCCATTACATTACATTGCCACGAGTAATTCGTATAAACTTCGCAGCCCATAAATAATGTCCTATCTTACGAGTACATTTTGCTATGAAAATATTTCTGTGCATATTTTCTTCACTTTCAATTAAATTATGTAAAACATACGCTGGCGCCCGGCATGCAAGGTCCGGCTTTATCAGGCGCGCGGTATTTCTTAGAGTTTTACTTTTATACTAACTATGCAAATGTCGTCGTTTCAGATTTTCGCAAAGACTACCCGGCACGTGCTACCTTCCAGGTGGGCAAGTTGCCTCTGGGAGCTGCTGTAGAGATCGAAGCCGTCGCGTTGAGCGGGGATCTCGTCATAGCAGAAGCGGGCGCGTGTCCTTGCGCGCGTATTTAATAAAAAGCTAATAATACTAATACATCTCAAGTTTTATTTCTTGTTTCCAAAGCTGGTCCCTATTAAAAAAGCTTATTGACACAGCCATCCAAAAATCAGCTTAGCGCGAGTCAGAGATTGCAGCGTTCCGAACCACGCAAAATTCGTGTTTTTTTTAATTTAGGCGCGTTGGCAGTTTTTGACAGTTGAGATGGGTAAAACCCATTGAACTCGTTACCGCTATTTAGACAATACTTCATATTGTTACTGTCACCAACACCTCTGTATATAAGTTTTCGCTACTGTTTGCGTCTTCCTATATTACTCGTATCAAAATCGACGACATAATATCGAACTCAAATTGAAATGGGCTAAGTATGTGACGTCAACCGATCTATTATAAGGTTGTGGGCATGCCCATTGTGCCCACAACGGTGGATCCGCGCTGTTGTTTCTGTATCAAATGTGAAGTAGGCACTCGGGGAGAGCTCTAACGTGTTTTCACTGTAAATAGAGCCATCAACCCCAAAAATGGTTGCTTTACGTATGATGTCAATGACTTTAATCTTGCATGATTTCCACAAGGTATATGCGTGTCGATATAAAAGGCTTTATAACTGCGTCTAAACTCTAAATACTCCCAAAGTTGTAAACATTAATATTTCTTCGTTCGTCCTAATAATTTTCGTAGTTCGTTTGTTTTATCCGATTGCTGGACGTAGGCTTCCTGTTATCAACTTACACGGCCTTGTGCCGCTAGAGTCCAGCAAAGTCCGTTAGTTCTATGAGCTTCTTCCGTCAGTTCATTTCGAAGCACGTCCGCAAAAACGAAGCTAAAAGAGAAGCATCTACTTCATCTAAAGCGCAGATAAGTCCAAGAGTGGAGACCGCGTACAAGTAAACGTAGCGTGGGACACCCTTCAGCTCGTTGATCCGACGACATTAAGCGGGTGGTTCGAAGCGGCTGGATGAGGAAGGCTGCTGAGGACGGTGTGGTAGCACTCGCTTGGGAAGGCCTATGTTCAACAGTGGACGTCCGCTGGCTGATGTGATGAGTATGTTCAACACCACCCCGCCTATCATCGCCATCGAAATATAAATCAAGCTTCAGTGGTTTGAAACATTTTTTTAATGCATAGGTATAGCAGTCGGGTGTTGACCGGTAGCAACTCCAAAAGTAAGCGATAGGTAATATTACAATCACGCGAGGGCCACTGCCAATAATATGAGGCTTTTGCCCTCTATTTGTATATTAATGGGCTTATTGTGTTAATGTTAATCATAGTTTTACATATAATATTTCGTCGGCAGGTATAATATAAGCAATTAGTATTCAATTCCAACAAAAAGAAGAATATATGCACGAACGGCTGTTCATAAAAAGAAAATCCTTCAAGCTAAATACAAGTACAATAATTGCGTCAAAGTGGAAGAATGCTTTACACTCGTTTAATTTGAAAAACGCGAAGGGGGTGCGAGGTCGCCGAGTGGGCTACCCGCTACCTCCTCCCATCATACTCGTTCTCGTAGGTACGTGCGATACAATCTCGCGTCGGGGCGCGCAGTCGAGCTTAGTACTTGTAGACGGCTGGTCAGAGGCTAGCATAGTTGGAGCTTTATCATTGTTTCGTCTATCGCATGGCCATCATTTGAAACGTTGAGCCATCATGGGCTGCACGAGCAGCGCTCCAAACGTGCCCGAGATAGCCGCGAACACAGCCGGTGAGTTCAAGTTTACCAATAATAAATACTTGTTGAAAGTCGCGTGCTGTTGTCAATTTACGCGAGCTTAAATATTCTAAAAACTGCTAACGGTTTTCTTTGACGGTATTACTATTTTTAGACAAATAACATGGTTACCATATTAACTGTTTAAACACGTGTTAAATCTAGAGTTTAGACTTATTAGGTTGTTTATCGTTCTATGTTTGATTAGTTTCCTATGCGAGACGTGAATGTCGACTCAGGGTTGAGCGTTTACTTAATAGCTGGAGGTCAATGTGAAAGGTGGGATGAGAAATTACTCTACCTTTACTTTACTGCGATTTTAATTTTCAGCGAACAATGGAAAACTGGTTACCAAATACAAACTATAGGGTTTGTTAGTAAAGTATCAGTTAATATCTGAATATAGTTAAGACTAGTAGGTTGCGTGAGGGCGCGGGCCACATGTGGCCCGCGTGCCGTCTTCCCCTTTATTTGCCTTCCAACTTTTAGTCTCTTCAATATCCGCCATACATTTTCTATGGTAAAAAAAAATTCCGCCATATTGGATTTTTTTTTCTATTCATCACGTAGATCTTCGAGTCCTGATCAGCTCTTGTCAAGAAACCGTTCTTCCATCTTTTATACTTTCCGAGATATCGACGAAATTTGAATGGCGGCCATTTTGAATCCGCCATTTTGAATTTTTTTTCAGCTAAGTGCCATTTGGATGCCATTTCAAATGACATTTGGTCGAGCACCCCCCACCTATCTTCAATACCCTCCCCGTGCTCTTCACCCGTCTCCGAAATCCTCAATCATCAGCTCTCTCCATATTTTTGTTCTTAATGGTTTTTTCCTTTCTATAAGACATGATCCTTGAAAAAAAAAATTTTCATACAAAATTGTTCAGGAGAGGTGATCAATCAGTCAGTGGCCAATCAGCACAAGCAGCTATATATATAGTAACTAGTTTTTCGCGTGGGGGCGCGGCCCGCTAAAGCGGACCGCGTAACTGCTTAGAGCAATTTACGTGATCGCTCATATTTGGATTTTGCAAAAAGTCCGTATTTCGATTTTTCCCGTAAAATGGGGTAATTTTTTTTCACCAATCTTCACTCCAAGGCTATACGTACAATCACCCCATAAATGTCCAAATGTTTTGATGTTGCCAACTGTGACAAAGAACTAAACCGTCTCGGTTTGAGGTAGAACAATGAAAATTTTGAAAACACTACAGCTCAGCCGCCATCTTGTTTTTCCAAATTTTTCTTCTTTTTCTAAAAACTAATTACTCATTTTCTTGAGTACCGCGAGTTTGAACGAAATCGGTTGGAAAACAAAAGAGTTACGAAAGTCATGCCGGCCGCCATCTTGTTTTTCTGAAATGTCATAATTTTTTCCTACTCTACTCCCGCACTTAAACACGTCTCCCATACATCATGGTATCGTTTTCGATTTGTTTCCAGGAGAACAATGTCAATATTCTTATAGCTCCCAATCGCCATACAATTTAGTATGAAATTTTTTTTTCCATCATTTTGAATATTTTTTTCTTCCAATAGAAAAACCTCCTCTTCCTGATCATCTTTCGCAAAGAAACAACTTTTCCATCTTTTATACTTTCTGAGATAGACACCGACGAAATTTGTATGGCGGCCATCTTTTTTCCGCCATTTTGAAAAATTTTTCAGCGCATTGGCAATTGCACGAGGTTTCGAATGACATTTGGTCGAGCACCCCCCACCTATCTTCAAAACCCTGACTGAGCCCTTTACCCGTCTCCGAAATCCTCAATCATCAGCTCTCTCCATATTTTTCACCGAGTCATTTTTTGACTTCTATACGAAGCCACAAGTGAAAAAAAAATTGTTCATACAAAATTTTACAGGAGGATATTTTGGGGAAAATCTCGAAAACTACCCCAAATGTGGCAACACTGCTTATACATCTCGACACTGCTAGTCGAGTTACACAATCGGTTGATACATGTCGACTTTCCGAAATGTGGCCAAGTGCCTCAAAAACACGATCAAAATATTCAAAAAAATTAAATGAATACAAAATGGCCGCCACCGCATTTCACAGAAATATTTTACATAGTTTAGTACTTTTTCCAGTAACTACAGGATATGCCACTTCGTATGACATTTAAATTTTTCATCTCGCTCGCACCCAGGCGACATGATGGCCCCTGAAAAGTGACCATGTCGAAAATCACTTTTACTTTGATAGATTCCAGTGTTGCCAGTGCTCGATCACAAAAATACCCAAATGTCATTTGTACGAGTAAGACACGTGGTCGCTCATACTCGGATTTCGCAAAAAGTCCGTATTTAGATTTTTTACTTTTTGGGGAAAATATCGAAATTTCCCGAAAAATGGGGTAATTTTTATTCCCCCACTCAATACTTCGAGTCTGTACCCACAATCGCCCCATAAAAGTCGAAACGCTCCGATGTTGCCAACTGTGAGAAATTCGAATTTTAAAATCGCGTTTTTTCGTACTTCATACTGATTGGCCGCCAGAACAGCCGCCATCTTGGATTTTGAAAAATTACTCCCGTTTTGTCAAAATTCAGGATAATTGTGGGCGAAACAAGAAAAAATTGACATCTTCAACCACCCTGTGTAGGATCTGTGGCGCCGCGGTTTGGGGTCGAAAAATGAAAAATTTTAAAACGCCACAGCTCAGCCGCCATCTTGTTTTTCCAAATTTTTCCAATTTTTCTAAAAACCATTTACTCATTTCCTCGAGCGCTGTGACTTTGAACGAAATCGGTTGGAAAACAAAAGAGTTACGAAAGTCACGTCGGCCGCCATCTTGTTTTTCTGAAATGTCATAATTTTTCCCTAGTCATCTCCCGCACCCGAACACATCTCCCTTACATCATTATATCATTTTCCGTCTCCTTCTGGGAGAACAATTATGTCAATGAGTGAGTCAGTCAGTCAGTGGTAATCGAGCTATATATATTACTAGTAGGGCGCGTGTGTGCGCGGGCCACATGTGGCCCGCGTGCAGTCTTCCCGCCCATAAAGGTATCGCCGTCATCTCCATCGCCCATTGAAATCCGATTGGCAGTGAGCTGAAAAAAATACCAAAGAGCACTGTCATGGTTTTAAAGATAGTTAAGGTCAGTTCGAACAAAAAAATACGCTGAACCTCATCGGATGAGGTTCAGCGTATTTTTTGTACGAACAGCCCTTAACTACCTTTAAAACCATGACCGTGCTCCTCAATCATCATCCAAATCCTAGATCATTGTCTCTTTTCATAGTATGTACATTTTCAATGGATAAATAAATTCCGCCACAGTGAATTATTTTCCATGCATCCCGTAGAACTTGAGCTCCTGATCACCTCTTGCTAAGAAACCTCTCTCTTATCTTTTATACTTTCCGAGATAGAACAACACGAAATTTTTATGGCGGCCATCTTGAATCCGCCATTTTGTTTTTTTTCAGCTCACTGCCAATTGCGTGAAGTTCCAAATATTTTTTGTTTCAGCAATCCTCACCTAACTATAATACCTTGCCCATGCTCCTTGACTGTCTTTAAAATCTTCAATCATCACCTCATTCCATATTTTTCTCTGGTAGTCTTCCAAAAAACCGCATCAAAGCACTTCATGTTTTACAACTTGAGGTCTCTTCAATTTTTCTCATACATTTTCTATCGAAAATAAAAAATCCGCCATATTGGATTTTTTTTTCTAGCCATCAAATAGACCTTTTTGTCCTGATCAACTCTTGTCAAGAAACCGTTCTTCCATCTTTTATACTTTCCGAGATATCGAGGAAATTCGAAAGGCGGCCATTTTGAATCCGCCATTTTGAATTTTTTTTCAGCTCACTGCCAATTGCATGACGTTTTGAATGACATTTGGTCGAGCACCCCCCACCTATCTCCAATACCCTGGCTGTGCTCTTCACCCGTCTCCAAAATCCTCAATCATCAGCTCTCTCCGTATTTTTCCTCCTCATGAATTTTTCCCCTCTATACGACATCATCCTTCAAAAAAAAATTTTTCATACAAAATTGTTCAGGAGAGGTGATCAATGAGTCAGTGAGTCAGTGTTGAATCAGCACAAGCAGCTATATATATATTAACTAGTAGGGCGCGTGTATGCGCGGGCCACACGTGGCCCGCGTGCTGTCTTCCCGCCCTTATAAAATCCTTTCAAAATTCGCCATGCATTTTCTATGGATTTTTTTCCGCCATATTGGATTTTTTTTTCTATCCATCGAATAGACCTTCGAACCCTGATCACCTATTGTCAAGAAACCGTTCTTCCATCTTTTATACTTTCCGAGATATCGGCGAAATTCGTATGACGGCCATTTTGAATCCGCCATTTTGAATTTTTTTTCAGCTCACTGACAGTTGGATGACATTTCAAATGACATTTGGTCGAACACCCCCCACCTATCTGCAATACCCTTGGCTGTGCTCTTCACCCGTCTTCGAAATCCTCAATCATCAGCTCTCTCCGTATTTTTCCTCCGAACGAATTTTGCCCTTCTATACGAAACGGTCATTGAAAAAAAAATTTTTCATACAAAATTGTTCAGGAGAGGTGATCAATCAGTGAGTGAATCAGCACGAGCAGCTATATATATATTAACTAGTAGGGCGCGTGGGTGCGCGGGCCACATGTGGCCCGCGTGCAGTCTTCCCGCCCATAACGGTATCGCCGTCATCTCCATCGCCCATTGGAATCCGATTGGCAGTGAGCTGAAAAAATTACCAAGGAGCACTGTCATGGTTTTAAAGGTAGTTAAGGGCAGTTCGAACAAAAAAATACGCTGAACCTCATCGGATGAGGTTCAGCGTATTTTTTGTTCGAACAGCCCTTAACTATCTTTAAAACCATGACAGTGCTCCTCAATCATCATCCAAATCCTAGATCATTGTCTCTTCTCATAGCATGTACATTTTCCATGGAAAGATAAATTCCGCCACAGTGAATTATTTTCCATGCATTCCGTAGAACTTGAGATCCTGACCACCTCTTGCTAAGAAACCACCCTCTTACCTTTTATACTTTCCGAGATACAACAACACGAAATTTGTATGGCAGCCATCTTGAAT
Source organism: Coenonympha glycerion (assembly GCA_963855885.1). Lineage (NCBI taxonomy): Eukaryota > Metazoa > Arthropoda > Insecta > Lepidoptera > Nymphalidae > Coenonympha > Coenonympha glycerion. The sequence continues at coordinate 8,744,902 of OY979636.1, read as the reverse complement.
CCACCATTTTGGTTTTTTTTCAGCTCACTGCCAATTGTATGACGTTCTGAGTATTTTTTGTTTCAGCAGTCCTCACCTAACTTTAACACTTTACCCATGCTCGTCGACTGTCTTCAAAACCCTCAATCATCATCTCATTCCATAATTTTCTCTGGGAGTCCTCTGAAAAACCGCATCAATGTACTGCATGTTTTACAACTTGTGGTCTCTTGAATATTCCCCATAAATTTTCTATGGAAAAATAAATTCCGCCATTTCGATTTTTTTTTCTATCCATCAAATAGACCTTCGGGTCCTGATCACTTCTTGTCAAGAAACCACTCTTCCATCTTTTATACTTCCCGAGTTAGACACCGATGAATTTTGTATGGCGGCCATCTTGAATCCGCCATTTTGAACTTTTTTTCAGCTCATTGTCAATTGCATGACGTTTCGAATGACATTTGGTCGAGCACTCCCCACCTATCTTGAATACCCTCCCCGTGCTCTTTACCCGTCTCCGAAATCCTCAATCATCAGCTCTCTCCGTATTTTTCCTCCGAATGAATTTTTCCCCTCTATACGACCCTATCCTTGAAAAAAAAATTTTTCATACAAAATTGTTCAGGAGAGGTGATCAATCAGTGAGTCAGTCAGTCAATCAGTGAATCAGCACGAGTAGCTATATATATATTAATAATTATAACTAGTAGGGCGCGTGTGTGCGCGGGCCACATGTGGCCCGCGTGCAGTCTTCCCGCCCATAAAGGTATCGCCGTCATCTCCATCGCCCATTGAAATCCGATTGGCAGTGAGCTGAAAAAAATACCAAAGAGCACTGTCATGGTTTTAAAGATAGTTAAGGTCAGTTCGAACAAAAAAATACGCTGAACCTCATCGGATGAGGTTCAGCGTATTTTTTGTACGAACAGCCCTTAACTATCTTTAAAACCATGACCGTGCTCCTCAATCATGATCCAAATCCTAGATCATTGTCTCTTTTCATAGTATGTACATTTTCCATGGATAAATAAATTCCACCACAGTGAATTATTTTCCATGTATCCCGTAGAACTTAAGCTCCTGATCACCTCTTGCTAAGAAACGTCTCTCTTATCTTTTATACTTTCCGAGATAGAACAACACGAAAGTTTTATGGCGGCCATCTTGAATTTGCCATTTTGTTTTTTTTTTCAGCTCACTGCCAATTGCGTGAAGTTCCGAGTATTTTTTGTTTCAGCAATCCCCACCTAACTATAATACCTTGCCCATGCTCCTTGACTGTCTTTAAAATCCTCAATCATCACCTCATTCCATAATTTTCTCTGGTAGTCTTCCAAAAAACCGCATCAAAGCACTTTCATGTTTTACAACTTGTGGTCTCTTCAATATTCCTCATACATTTTCTATGGAAAAATAAATTCCGCCATTTTGATTTTTTTTTCTATCCATCAAATAGACCTTCGGGTCCTGATCAACTCTTGTCAAGAAACCACTCTTCCATCTTTTATACTCTTCGAGATGGACGCCGATGAAGTTTGTATGGCGGCCATCTTGAATCCGCCATTTTGAACTTTTTTTCAGCTCACTGCCAATTGCATGACGTTACGAATGACATTTGGTCGAGCACCCCCCACCTATCTTAGATACCCTGGCCGTGCTCTTCACCCGTCTTCGAAATCCTCAATCATCAGCTCTCTCCGTATTTTTCCTCCGAATGAATTTTTCCCTTGTATACGAAATGGTTGTTGAAAAAAATTTTTTCCATACAAAATTGTTCAGGAGAGGTGATCAATGAGTCAGTGGCCAATCAGCACGAGCAGCTATATATATATTAACTAGTAGGGTGCGTGGAGGCGCGGGCCACATGTGGCCCGCGGGCTGTCGTCCCGCCTATATAGGTATTGTAACCCTCAGTCATAATTGTTCCCATACATTTTCTATGAAAAAAAAATTCCGCCATTTTGAATTTTTTTTGCTATCCATCGAATAGACCTTCGAATCCTGATCAGCTCTTGTCAAGAAACCATTCTTCCATCTTTTATACTTTCCGAGATATCGACGAAATTCGAATGGCGGCCATTTTGAATCCGCCATTTTGAATTTTTTTTCAGCTCACTGCCAATTGCTTGACGTTTCAAATGACATTTGGTCGAGCACCCCCCTATTATCTCCAATACTTTCGCTGTGCTCTTTACCCGTCTTCGAAATCCTCAATCATCAGCTCTCTCCATATTTTTGTTCTTAATGAATTTTTCCCCTCTATACGAAGAGATGAGTAAAAAAAAATTTTTTCATACAAAATTGTTCAGGAGAGGTGATCAATGAGTCAGTGAATCAGCACGAGCAGCTATATATATAGTAACTAGTAGGGTGCGTGGGGGCGCGGGCCACATGTGGCCCGCGTGCTGTCTTCCCGCCCTTAAAAAATTCTTTCAAAATTCGCCATGCATTTTCTATGGAATTTTTTTTCCGCCATTTTGATTTTTTTTCTGTCCATCGAATAGACCATGGGGTCCTGATCACTTCTTGTGAAGAAACCGTTCTTCCATCTTTTATACTTTCCGAGATATCGACGAAATTCGAATGGCGGCCATTTTGAATCCGCCATTTTGATTTTTTTTTCAGCTCACTGCCAATTGCATGACGTTTCAAATGACATTTGGTCGAGCACCCCCCACCTATCTTCAATACTTTCGCTGTGCTCTTCACCCGTCTCCCAAATCCTCAATCATCAGCTCTCTCCATATTTTTGTTCTTAATGAATTTTTCCCTTCTATACGGAATGGTTATTGAAAAAAAATGTTTCATACAAAATTGTTCAGGAGAGGTGATCAATGAGTCAGTGAATCAGCACGAGCAGCTATATATATAGTAACAAAACGAATTCTTATATTAAAATCGGATTTACCAGTAGCGACGTCGTTATCTGAACAATAAAGATGGTCGGACTGCAGCGGTAATAATAAAAATAATGCAATAAATATTAGTTAAATTCAGAATTATATAATTTACAGACAAAGAATCGACCACAGAAAACGAAAAAACTATTGACGCAGGAGATGTGAAAGAAGAGAGTGCTGTACGTGAGGCATTCGTTAAGAAAGATTCTATGGATGAACCTGTCAGTAAAGAGCTTCCAACATGTGATAATTTAGAAGAAAATATAAAATTAGCGAGCAATAGTAATTCTTTTACAAATATTATCAACGAAGAACACGAGAGCGGTACGTACCTATAGTCAGCACATTTTTAATAAGCTAATATATATTTAATAAAATGAACTTCTGTAAAATATGGGGATCTTTATTAAAATGTTAACTTTATTTTAAAATCCAGCACATGCATGTGTTGTTTTCGCTGTTGTCATGAATGTATAAAATTAACGCAGACATAATATAGAGGGTCATTAATTCAAACACTCGCCAATTATTGATCACGCCAACTTGATATGTTTAAAATACAAACTTGGCGAAAATACACCTATAAGCAGATGGGTAATTAGAATATTACTAGGTATGCAGTATGGAATCGCAAGCAGTACAAACTAAAACTGGCGAGGGTTGATATTTTAAATACTTACCTATGTAAATATGCAAAGCTATTACGCGGTAATTACATTCTGAAAACGTACATTTCCTTGATCGCGTTCTTTTTTTGAAGAATAGATCAAGACACGCGGCAGCGTGTCAAGCCAAGTTCAAGCAAAGGAACTGGCTAGCCAGCGCCAAGAGTAAGTTTACACGAACCACTTGGTGCCGCTTTTGACCCTTCTATAACTCAAAACCTATTTAACGTAAACACATAAAACTTCGTGTGTTTAATTATATCCATAAGATCATATAGAAGCCCAATTTTCATGAAGCTAGCTCAAACGGTTATAAAGATATGAAGGTCAAAAAGTCGTTAAAATTCATACTGACTGACATATAGTACAAAAACCTAACCTACTTCCAGATGACCTAGAAGGATGAAATTTGGAATCCAGCTCGGTAACTGTGTGTAAGCGTAGGAAAAAATCGAAAAATAAAGAAAAGTCAAAAAATAAGGGGTGTTCCCATACAAACTGACATATAGTACCTAAATCTAACCTATACTTCCAGATGACCTAGAAAGATGAAATTTGAAATCCAGCTTGGTAAGTGTGTGTAAGCGAAGGAAAAAATTAGAAAATAATAAAAAGTCAAAAAATAAGGGGTGTCCCCATACAAACTAACATATAGTACAAAAACCTAACCTACTTCCAGATGACCTGGAAGGATGAAATTTGGAATCCAGCTTGGTAACTGTGTGTAAGCGCAGGAAAAAATCAAAAAATAAAGAAAAGTCAAAAAATAAGGGGTGTTCCCATACAAACTGAAATATAGTACCTAAATCTAACCTATACTTCCAGATGACCTAGAAAGATGAAATTTGAAATCCAGCTTGGTAAGTGTGTGTAAGCGTAGGAAAAAATCAGAAAATAAAGAAAAGTCAAAAAATAAGGGGTGTTCCCATACAAACTAACATATAGTACAAAAACCTAACCTACTTCCAGATGACCTGGAAGGATGAAATTTGGAATCCAGCTCGGTAACTGTGTATAAGCGTAGGAAAAAATCAAAAAATAAAGAAAAGTCAAAAAATAAGGGGTGTTCCCATACAAACTGAAATATAGTACCTAAATCTAACCTATACTTCCAGATGACCTAGAAAGATGAAATTTGAAATCCAGCTTGGTAAGTGTGTGTAAGCGTAGGAAAAAATCAGAAAATAAAAAAAAGTCTAAAAATAAGGGGTGTCCCCATACAAAAAAACATATAGTACAAAAACCTAACCTACTTCCAGATGACCTGGAAGGATGAAATTTGGAATCTAGCTCGGTAACTGTGTGTAAGCGTAGGAAAAAATCAAAAAATAAAGAAAAGTCAAAAAATAAGGGGTGTTCCCATACAAACTGATATATAGTACCTAAATCTAACCTATACCTACTTCCAGATGACCTAGAAAGATGAAATTTGAAATCCAGCTTGGTAAGTGTGTGTTAGGGTAGGAAAAAATTAGAAAATTAAAAAAAAGTCAAAAAATAAGGGGTGTCTCCATACAAACTGACATATAGTACCTAAATCTAACCTACTTCCAGATGACCTAGAAAGATGAAATTTGAAATCTAGCTTGGTAATTGTGTGTAAGCGTAGTAAAAAATCAGAAAATTAAAAAAAGTCAAAAAATAAGGGGTGACCCCATACAAACTGACATATAGTACCTAAACCTAACCTACTTCCAGATGACCTAGAAGGATGAAATTTGGAATCCAGCTCGTTAATTGTGTGTAAACGTAGGAAAAAATCAAAAAATAAAATAAGTCAAAAAATAAGTGGTGTTCTCATACAAAGCGACATATAGTACCTAAATCTAACCTACTTCCAGATGACCTAGAAGGATAAAATTTGGAATCCAGCTCGGTAATTGTGTGTGAGCGTAGGAAAAAAATCAAAAAATAAAAAAGTCAAAAAATAAAAAAATAAGCGGTGTCCTCATACAAAAAACTTGTAATACGCGCTAAACAACCAGGTTCTTCGTGCCTAAACCAATAATAGTATAAAAGTGAAGTACATATATATATATACTAGTAGGGCGCGTGGGAGCGCGGGCCACATGTGGCCCGCGGGCTGTCTTCTCACCTATAAAAGAATCGCCGTCATCTCCATCGCTAATTGGAATCCGATTGGCAGTGAGCTGAAAAAATTACCAAGGAGCACTGTCATGGTTTTAAAGATAGTTAAGGGCAGTTCGAACAAAAAAATACGCTGAACCTCATCGGATGAGGTTCAGCGTATTTTTGTTCGAACAGCCCTTAACTATCTTTAAAACCATGACAGTGCCCCTCAATCATCATCCAAATCCTAGATTATTGTCTCTTCTCATAGTATGTACATTTTCTTGGAGAGATAAATTCCACCGCAGTGAATTATTTTTCATGCATCCCGTAGAACTTGAGATCCTGATCACCTCTTGCTAAGAAACCACTATCTTATCTTTTATACTTTCCGAGATAGAACAATACGAAATTTGTATGGCGGCCATCTTGAATCCGCCCTTTTGGTTTTTTTTCAGCTCACTGCCAATGGCGTGAAGTTCCGAGTATTTTTTGTTTCAGCAGTCCCCACCTAACTATAATACGTTGCCCATGCTCCTTGACTGTCTTTAAAATCCTCATTTAAATTCCAGTCATTTAAAATCCAATCCATCACGTCATTCCATGTTTTTCTCTGGTAGTCTTCCAAAAAACCGCACCAAAGCACTTCATGATTTACAACTCGTAGTCTCTTCAATATTCCTCATACATTTTCTATGGAAAAATAAATTCCGCCATTTTGATTTTTTTTTTCTATCCATGGAATAGACCATGGGGTCCTGATCACTTCTTGTCAAGAAACTACTGTTCTATCTTTTATACTCTTCGAGATGGACACCGATGAAGTTTGTATGGCGGCCATCTTGAATCCGCCATTTTGAACTTTTTTTCAGCTCACTGCCAATTGCACGACATTTTGAATGACATTTGGTCGAGCACCCCCCACCTATCTTTAATACTCTCCCCGTGCTCTTCACCCGTCTTCGAAATCCTCAATCATCAGCTCTCTCCGTATTTTTTCTCGGATTGATTTCTTTTCTTCTGTAAGACCCCATCCGTGAAAAAAAAAAAATTTCATACAAAATTGTTCAGGAGAGGTGATAATCAGTCAGTCAGTCAGTCAGTCAGTGAATCAGCACGAGTAGCTATATATATATTAACTAGTAGGTCGCGTGGGGGCGCGGGCCACACGTGGCCCGCGTGCTGTCTTCCCGCCTATATAGGCCGACAATAATTCCCCTACATTTTCTATCGAAAAAAAAATGCCGCCATATTGGATTTTTTTTCTAGCCATCAAATAGACCTTTTTGTCCTGATCAACTCTTGTCAAGAAACCGTTCTTCCATCTTTTATACTCTTCGAGATATTGGCGAAATTCGTTTGGCCGCCATTTTGAATCCGCCATTTTGAATTTTTTTTCAGCTTACTGCCAATTGGATGATATTTCAAATGACATTTGGTCGAGCACCCCCCACCTATCTCCAATACCCTTGGCTGTGCTTTTCATCCGTCTCCAAAATCTTCAATCATCAGCTCTCTCCGTATTTTTCCTCCGAATGAATTTTTCTCTTCTATACGAAATGGTTATTGAAAAAAATTTTTTTCATACAAAATTTTTCAGGAAAGGTGATCAATCAGTCAGTGAATCAGCACAAGCAGCTATATATATATTAACTAGTAGGGCGCGTGGGGGCGCGGGCCACATGTGGCCCGCGTGCTGTCTTCCCGCCTACAAAGAATCGCTTTAAAATTCCCCATACATTTTCTATGGAAAAATAAATTCCGCCATTTTGATTTTTTTTTCTTTTCATCGAATAGACCTTCGAGTCCTTATCAGCTCTTGTCAAGAAACCGTTCTTCCATCTCTTATACTTTCCGAGATATCGACGAAATTCGAATGGCGGCCATTTTGAATCCGCCATTTTGAATTTTTTTTCAGCTCACTGCCAATTGGATGGCGTTTCAAATGACATTTGGTCGAGCACCCCCCACCTATCTCCAATACCCTTGGCTGTGCTCTTCATACGTCTCCTAAATCCTTAATCATCAGCTCTCTCCGTATTTTTCCTCCTCATGAATTTTTACCTTCTATACGAACCCATACTTGAAAAAAATTTTTTTCATACAAAATTGTTCAGGAGAGGTGATCAATGAGTGAATGAATCAGCACAAGCAGCTATATATATAGTAACTAGTAGGGCGCGTGGGAGCGCGGGCCACATGTGGCCCGCGGGCTGTCTTCTCTCCTATAAAAGAATCGCCGTCATCTCCATCGCCAATTGGAATCCGATTGGCAGTGGGCTAAAAGAATTACCTCGGAGCACGGTCATGGATTTAAAGATAGTTAAGGGCTGTTTGAATAAAAAAATACACTGAACCTCATCCGATGAGGTTCAGTGTATTTTTTATTGAAACAGCCCTTAACTATCTTTAAATCCATGACCGTGCTCCTCAATCATCATCCAAATGTAGACCATCATCACTTCTCATAATTTTCATAGTTTTTCATAGCCTTGTTTATTGTAGCATTCACATTTTCCATGGAAAAATAAATTCAACCACTTTGAATTTTTTTCATTCATCCCGTAGACCTTGAGTTTCTAATCACATCTTGCAAAGAAACCACTCTCTTATCTTTTATACTTTCCGAGATAGACAAACAGGAAATTTTTATGGCGGCCATCTTGAATCCGCCATTTAGAATTTTTTTTCAGCTAACTGCCAATTGGATGACGTTTCGAGTTACATTTGGTCGAGCACCCCCCACCTATCTTCGATACCCTGGCTGTGCTCTTCACCCGTCTCCGAAATCTTCAATCATCAGCTCTCTCCATATTTTTCTCTAGTAAATCTCTGAAAAACCGCATCACAACCTTGCATAATTACCAACTGTTAGTCTCTCCAACATTCCCCATACATTTTCTATGGAAAAATATATTCCGCCATTTTGAATTTTTTTTTCTATCCATCAAATAGACCTTCGGGTCTTGATCACTTCTTGTCAAGAAACCATTCTTCCATCTTTTATACTTTCCGAGATATCGGCGAAATTCGTATGGCGGCCATTTTGAATCCGCCATTTTGAATTTTTTTTCAGCTCACTGGCAGTTGGATGACATTTCAAATGACATTTGGTCGAGCACCCCCCACCTATCTACGATACCCTTCCCGTGCTCTTCACCCGTCTCCGAAATCCTCAATCATCAGCTCTCTCCGTATTTTTCCTCCGAATGAATTTTTCTCTTATATACGAAGTGATCATTAAAAAAATTTTTTTTCATACAAAATTGTTCAGGAGAGGTGATCAATGAGTCAGTCAGTGAATCAGCACGAGTAGCTATATATATATTAACTAGTAGGGCGCGTGGGAGCGCGGGCCACATGTGGCCCGCGGGCTGTCTTCTCACCTATTTAAGAATCGCCGTCATCTCCATCGCCAATTGGAATCCGATTGGCAATGGGCTAAAAGAATTACCTCGGAGCACGGTCATGGATTTAAAGATAGTTAAGGGCTGTTTGAATAAAAAATACACTGAACCTCACCGGGTGAGGTTCAGTGTATTTTTTATTCAAACAGCCCTTAACTATCTTTAAATCCATGACCGTGCTCCTCAATCATCATCCAAATTGTAGACCATCATCTCTTCTCATACTTTTCATAGTTTTTCATAGGCCTTGTTTATTGTAGCATTCACATTTTCCATGGAAAAATAAATTCAACCACTTTGAATTTTTATTCATTCATCCCGTAGACCTTGAGATTCTAATTACGTCTTGAAAAAAAATCACTCTCTTGTCTTTTATACTTTCCGAGATAGAACAACACGAAATTTGTATGGCGGCCATCTTGAATCCGCCATTTTGATTTTTTTTTTCAGCTAACTGCCAATTGGATGACGTTTCGAGTTACATTTGGTCGAGCACCCCCCACCTATCTTCGATACCCTGGCTGTGCTCTTCACCCGTCTCCGAAATCCTCAATCATCAGCTCTCTCCATATTTTTTTCTAGTAACTCTCCGAAAAACCGCATCACAACCTTGCATAATTACCAACTGTTGTCACTTCAACATTCCCCATACATTTTCTATGGAAAAATAAATTCCGCCATTTTGAATTTTTTTTCTATCCATCAAATAGACCTTCGGGTCCTGATCACTTCTTGTCAAGAAACCATTCTTCCATCTTTTATACTTTCCGAGATATCGGCGAAATTCGAATGGCGGCCATTTTGAATCCGCCATTTTGAATTTTTTTTCAGCTCACTGGCAGTTGGATGACATTTCAAATGACATTTGGTCGAGCACCCCCCACCTATCTTCAATACCTTCGCTGTGCTCTTTACCCGTCTTCGAAATCCTCAATCATCAGCTCTATCCGTATTTTTCCTCCGAATGAATTTTTCTCTTCTATACGAAATGGTAATTGAAAAAAATTTTTTTCATACAAAATTGTTCAGGAGAGGTGATCAATCAGTCAGTGAATCAGCACAAGCAGCTATATATATATTAACTAGTAGGGCGCGTGAGTGCGCGGGCCACATGTGGCCCGCGTGCAGTCTTCCCGCCTATAAAGGTATCGCCGTCATCTCCATCGCCGATTGGAATCCGATTGGCAGTGGGCTTAAAAAATGACCAAGGAGCACTATCATGGTTTTAAAGATAGTTAAGGGCTGTTCGAACAAAAAATACGCTGAACCTCATCAGATGAAGTTCAGCGTATTTTTTGCTCTAACATCCCTTAACTATCCTTAAAACCATGACCGTGCTCCTCAACCATCATCCAAATCCTAGATCATCTTCACTTCTCATACTTTCCTTTAGCAGTTCTCTGAAGAACTGCGTCAATGCCTTCCAAGGCAAAATGTACATGCTACAATAAGTAGGGAACTATACATAGTTCCCTACTTATTGTAGCATGTACATTTTCCATGGAGAAATCAATTCCTCCATTTAGTTTTTTTAATCATCCCTTTGAATTTAAGATCCTGTGGGCTGATTCTGTATCGTTCACTTAGTTAGTTAGTAACCCTAACTGGGTTATTAACTAAGAAAACAAAGGCAAAAATCCTATTTTTGCACAAATTACCAACCTAGGTCGGTATGGTATCATATTAGTATACCATGCTAGTTGCTCTCTTGTACAAAAAGAATACAAAAATAGGATTTTTGCCTCCGTTTTCTTAGTTAATAACCCAGTTTGGGTTACTAACTAACTAAGTGAACGATACAGAATCAGCACACAGATCACTTCTTGCTAAGAAACCACTCTCTTATCTTTTATACTTTCCGAGATAGAACAACACGAAATCTGTATGGCGGCCATCTTGAATCCGCCATTTTAATTTTTTTTTCAGCTCACTGCCAATTGCATGACGTTCTGACTATTTTTTGTTTCAGCAGTCCCCACCTAACTATAATACCTTGCCCATGCTCCTCGACTGTCTTCAAAACCTTCAATCATCATCTCATTCCATATTTTTCTCTAGCAATTCTCCGAAAAATTGCATAAAAAACTTGCATAGTTACCAACATTTAGCCAAAAAATTCCTTCGAGAGCTTTCCCCGCGGTTAATAGCCTCAACTGGTGACAGAAGGGCTGGCTCATTTTTTGCGCAACGTATCAGCCTAGCTGTTCAACGCGGAAATGCAGCCAGTATTCTTGGCACCATTCCACGCGGGCAAGATTTGTATAGTAATTAGAATAAGCTAATAATAAGTTTTATTGTAACATTTTAATAAAAAAGTTTACATTTAGTCTCTTCAAAATTCCCCATACATTTTCTATGGAAAAATAAATTCCGCCATTTTGATTTTTTTTTCAATCCATCAAATAGACCTTTGGGTCCTGATCAGTTCTTGTCAAGAAACCGTTTTTCCATCTTTTATACTTTCCGAGAAATCGACGAAATTCGTATGGCGGCCATTTTGAATCCGCCATTTTGAATTTTTTTTCAGCTAACTGCCAATTGGACGACATTTCAAATGACATTTGGTCGAGCACCCCCCACCTATCTTCAATACCCTTGGCTGTGCCTTTCACCCGTCTCCGAAATCCTCAATCATCAGCTCTCTCCGTATTTTTCCTCCGAATGAATTTTGCCCTTCTATACGAAATGGTCATTGAAAAAAAATTTTTTCATACAAAATTGTTCAGGAGAGGTGATCAATGAGTGAATGAATGAATCAGCACAAGCAGCTATATATATAGTAACTAGTAGGGCGCGTGGGAGCGCGGGCCACATGTGGCCCGCGGGCTGTCTTCTCACTTATAAAAGAATCGCCGTCATCTCCATCGCTAATTGGAATCCGATTGGCAATGGGCTAAAAGAATTACCTCGGAGCACGGTCATGGATTTAAAGATAGTTAAGGGCTGTTTGAATAAAAAATATACTGAACCTCATGAGGTTCAGTGTATTTTTTATTCAAACAGCCCTTAACTATCTTTAAATCCATGACCGTGCTCCTCAATCATCATCCAAATCGTAGACCATCATCTCTTCTCATACTTTTCATAGTTTTTCATAGGCCTTTGGGTTTATTGTAGCATTCACATTTTCCATGGAAAAATAAGTTCAACCACTTTGATTTTTTTTCATTCATCCCGTAGATCTTGATATTCTAATTACGTCTTGCAAAGAAATCACTCTCTTATCTTTTATACGAAATTTGTATGGCGGCCATCTTGAATCCGCCATTTTGATTTTTTTTCAGCTAACTGCCAATTGGATGACGTTTCGAGTTACATTTGGTCGAGCACCCCTCACCTATCTTCGATACCCTGGCTGTGCTCTTCACCCGTCTCCGAAATCCTCAATCATCAGCTCTCTCCTTATTTTTCTCTAGTAACTCTCCGAAAAACCGCATCACAACCTTGCATAATTACCAACTGTTAGTCTCTTCAACATTACCCATACATTTTCTATGGAAAAATAAATTCCGCCATTTTGAAATTTTTTTCTATCCATCAAATAGACCTTCGGGTCCTGATCACTTCTTGTCAAGAAACCCTTCTTTCATCTTTTATACTTTTCGAGATGGACACTGATGAAGTTTGTATGGCGGCCATCTTGAATCCGCCATTTTGAACTTTTTTTCAGCTAACTGGCAATTGGATGACGTTTCAAATGACATTTGGTCGAGCACCCCCCACCTATCTCTAATACCCTTGGCTGTGCTCTTCATCCGTCTTCGAGATCCTCAATCATCAGCTCTCTCCATATTTTTGTTCTGAATGAATTTTTGCCTTCTATACGACATGATCCTTAAAAAAATTTTTTTTCATACAAAATTGTTCAGGAGAGGTGATCAATGAGTCAGTCAGTCAGTGAATCAGCACAAGTAGCTATATATATATTAACTAGTAGGGCGCGTGAGTGCGCGGGCCACATGTGGCCCGCGTGCAGTCTTCCCGCCCATAAAGGTATCGCCGTCATCTCCATCGCCCATTGGAATCCAATTGGCAGTGAGCTGAGAAACTTACCAAGGAGCACTGTCATGGTTTTAAAGATAGTTAAGGGCAGTTCAAACAAAAAATACGCTGAACCTCATCGGATGAGGTTCAGCGTATTTTTTGTTCGAACAGCCCTTAACTATCTTTAAAACCATGACAGTGCTCCTCAATCATCATCCAAATCCTATATCATTGTCTCTTCTCATAGTATGTACATTTCCCATGGAAAGATAAATTCCGCCACAGTGAATTATTTTCCATGCATCCCGTAGAACTTGAGATCCTGATCACCTCTTGCTAAGAAACCACTCTCTTATCTTTTGTACTTTCCGAGATAGAACAACACATAATTTGTATGGCGGCCATCTTGAATCCGCCATTTGGGTTTTTTTCAGCTCACTGCCAATTGCGTGAAGTTCCGAGTATTTTTTGTTTCAGCAGTCCCCACCTAACTATAATACCTTGCCCATGCTCCTTGACTGTCTTTAAAATCCTCAATCATCACCTCATTCCATATTTTTCTCTGGTAGTCTTCCAAAAAACCGCATCAAAGCACTTCATGATTTACGACTCGTAGTCTCTTCAATATTCCTCATACATTTTCTATGGAAAAATAAATTCCGCCATTTTGATTTTTTTTCTATCCATAGAATAGACCATGGGGTCCTGATCACTTCTTGTCAAGAAACCACTCTTGCATCGTTTATACTCTTCGAGATGGACACCGATGAAGTTTGTATGGCGGCCATCTTGAATTCGCCATTTTGAACTTTTTTTCAGCTCACTGCCAATTGCATGACATTTCGAATGACATTTGGTCGAGCACCCCCCACCTATCTTCAATACCCTCCCCGTGCTCTTCACCCGTCTCCGAAATCCTCAATCATCAGCTCTCTCCGTATTTTTCCTCCGAATGAATTTTTTTCTTCTATACGACCCCATCCGTGAAAAAAAAATTTTTCATACAAAATTGTTCAGGAGAGGTGATCAATCAGTGAGTCAGTCAGTCAATCAGTCAGTGAATCAGCACGAGTAGCTATATATATATTAATGAGATTCAATGAATAAATAAATACTTTATACAACCCGTTCGCTATAAGATTGCCGCTGTCAACTGTCACGCGTTTTGCGTTGTCTCAGCCACTCAGTTCTAGTTCCAGTGAGAAAACGCTATACTTACTGACATCATTTGACAGCAGCAAACTTATGTTGTACTAGCTGACCCGGCGAACTTCTTTCCGTCTAACAGTCGATTCTTTAATTTGGACATTGCAAAATTAGGTATTTTATTTTATTTTCTATAGATTTTTTCTAAAATAAAATAAACGTAGCCTAAGTTACTCCTTATTACATCAGCTACCTGCTAATAAAAGTCACGTCAAAGTCGGTCCAGCCATTTGAGAGATTAGCCGGAACAAACAGACAGAGAGACAGACAGGCAAAAATTGTAAAAAATGTTATTTTGTTGTATTTACCGTATTCATATACATGTAGTAAAAAACGTATCTGCATGGTAGATATCAAATCAAACCAAAAATCTTAATATCTTAATATATATAAATCTCGTGTCACAATGTTTGTCCTCAATGGACTCCTAAACTACTGAACCGATTTAGTTCAAACTTCGTGAATATCTGTCATTTGGTCCAACTTAAAAGATAGAATAGTTTTTATCCCACGTGGACGAAGTCGCGGGCATCAGCTAGTATATACATATAAATCTCGTGTCACAATGTTTGTCCTCAATGGACTCCTAAACCACTTAACCGATTATTATAAAATTCGCACACCATGTGCAGTTCGATCCAACTTGAGAGATAGGATAGTTTAAATCTCAATTCAACTATTTTTTAAATCCCCAAGGGCAAAACGTTTGCCAGGTCAGCTAGTAATTTTTAATTTTAATATTATAAAGAGGTAGCGTAACGATATTTGTGAGTTTGTGACGTTGTAAGGGGTAATCTCTGGATCTACTGAACCGATTTTCAAAATTCTTTTATCAATAGAAAGCTACATTATCGTGGAGTGTCATAGGCTATAATAATTTCCAAAATTAACTATGCATCTTTACTAAAACTTGAATAATGCAATCCAAGTCGCAAAAAAAATTGCTTTCATCGCGTACGCTGCGGAAACTATTGAGGATAGAACAAAACAATGTTGTACAATATTAAAGAACGTATCAAAATCTGCAAAAAAGTCCGCGACAGCATATGCCTATCTTCTACGGGTAACTCTCAATAACTGCTTTTACTTTTAAAATTGTGGATTACAAATAAATAATTTTTGTGAAGCTTATTTAGCCCATATGGTATTAATTTATATCTTTGTAAATATGTTTTTCAGAACGGAAATTTAATGTAGAATATTTGTGCCTTTTACGCTATACAGTTTTAACAAATATCTTCCAAGATATTAGCAAAATAAAAACGCGCCGCCCCGGCAGTCCGCAGTATCTATGCGAATGCCTCGCTCGCGTCCAGCGCTGTGGGCTGTGGCATACTATTAGGTGTTCCGTGGCTGTGGTTATAAGCACGTATAAGGCCCGGTTTTCACCGAAGCGAAGCGGAGCGGAGCTGTATTTGAGTAATCAATCAGATTTCGACATTTTAACATCTCCGAAACTGAGGGGAGAGGTGATGTCGAAATGATGAAATCTGGTTGGTTATTCAAACACATCTCCACTCCGCTCCGCTTTGGTGGAAACTGGGCCTTATATGGGATAAACGGGCCGGGATAAAAATATTTTTAACGCGGAACGGAGTCCGCGGGCACTGCTAGTACTTTTATATTTCATATAGGCCTAACTTACAGGCACTTATGACAAGTCATTACAAATATTAGTTCTTCAATGGTGATAAATATTTTACGATATTTTATAGTCCACGGCTCACTAAAATAACAAAGATCAGTAATCAAGGTTCGTTTCTCTTATTTCTTTAAAAAATAAGAAATAATATTTTAAGGTATAAATTTGTTACTTCGAACTCTTTGTACCTTAAAAGAAAGTCCAATGTGTATGTAGGTATACCAAGATCAAGGCAATAGCGATGTATTTTTGTTACCGATATAACATTTATGTATGATTGACTAATTTAAGAATTGAACTCGCTCGCGCCTTGCACTTGTACGCGAGGACTAGCGTGTTACAACTATGCGCGCGCACCCGATACCTACGCGAAGTTGCGAACGAACTAAAGTATGCTCTTAGCGGCGCTCATTTGCTTTGCGCCAGCATCGTCGTTATGCCCGGTTGTTTAGCGGAAACCCTCCTATAAGATTGCGTTGTTCGACGAGTTTTGAGAGTCAATTAATATTACTTGGGTAAAGTTGTTTGTTTCAAAACCTCATTTGTTTGTAGCTCTTTATCCACAAATCACAAGGACTTAGTCTGGACAGCGCTCTTCTGGACATAGGCACTTCGATATTTAGCAGAGGACAGGCCTACGTTGCGCTCTCCAGGGTTAAAACCCTAGACGGAGTACACCTTATTAATCTAGACCCTAGTCAAATTAAGGCACAAGATAGTTCTATAATAGAATACTAGCTGACCTGGCAAACGTTGTTTTGCCCTTAAGGATATAAAAAAATAGATAAATTGAGATTTAAGCTATCCTATCTTTTAAGTTAGAGCAAACTGCACCCTGTGTGCGAATTTTATTAAAATTGGTTAAGTGGTTTAGGAGTCCATTGAGGACTAACATTGTGACACGAGATTTATATATAATAGAATATAACCGCCTGAGATCCCTATATCGCCCGGACTTAGCTAATTTAAGCATAAACAGGAAGCGTACTAAAAAGGTAGCAGATAATGAATGGGCAATGCGCACTATTATCTCTAACATTCAAGAGAGAGAAGAAAATAGTATAAAAAAGAAAATCACGCAGCAGAAACGCAAGAAAAAGCTTTAAACTCAGTACCTGCCAAGTCTTCTTTACAAAAAGTAATGATATCCCACCAAAAACATAAATGTAAAAAAAGGAGAGCCAAGTTCAATAGAAAAATTATGCTTGGCTGTCGGCTTCGCCGCAAAAAGAATGGAGATCTAAATGAGTGCCAAGTTCTATGTAAAATCGAAATTTGTATTTATAGGAACAAAAAAACAATATGAACAATTATTAAACTCTATTTTTTTTGCTTTATTGAATACCTATAACAATTGCTGTTATTCAAAAATGTTAGATCTTAAAGTAGGTTAGATTTGACTTGGCGAGTTTTTATCGGAATTAAAATGTTGTATAACTTTATAAAATGACTGATGTAATGAAAACTGGCCAAGTCAAATCTAACCTACTTTAAGATCTAACATTTTTGAATAACAGCAATTGTTATAGGTATTCAATAAAGCAAAAAAATAGAGTTTAATAATTGTTCATATTGTTTTTTTGTTCCTATAAATACAAATTTCGATTTTACATAGAACTTGGCACTCATTTAGATCTCCATTCTTTTTGCGGCGAAGCCGACAGCCAAGCATAATTTTTCTATTGAACTTGGCTCTCCTTTTTTTACATTTATGTTTTTGGTGGGATATGCTATTACAAAATCCACTCTCCTAATTACTTAACCTAAGGACAGCGATTGAATCTTCAATTTTTTTATGTAGACTAGAATATTTTGTTGATATTGATGTTCGTGAAAAGGCACTTATTCACAACAATTTATAAATTTGCACAAACTGTTATTATTCTATCATGAATTTGCACTTTCGTCTATTTAGGTGGTCTGCACGGTGCACCTTAGCTCAGGAATAATAATAATTTACTGAACAAAAATATACCTAAGCATCCGATCGTGACATTACTCTGGATACACGGTAAGCATAAGGACAATAATATTTATAACTACTGATTTTACTCTAGACTCTACTACTAGTAGACTACTCTAGACTCATAATTATACAAGATGTGGGTTAATTTGTATGTGCCCGCAGCTAACCGTTTTACTTGATCCTATTTAGAAACACATAAGTGGAGATAAGAATACCCAATTATTTTGTTTTATTTTCAATACAAAACTTATTATTTAATGCAACCCTAACTATGATGTCAACAAAGCGTAATACTTATCATTTTTCCAGTTCATTCATATTGAATGAGCCGTTTTTAGAGATGCCACTTATATTGTACATTTTTGAACTAACTATAGTTCCCTCAGGATATGATCTAAACTTCTTGTGATATTTTGTCAAGCATCTATATATCGTCCCATACTAAAGTATTTCGGTTAGTTATGGCAAGTAACCAACATGTTATATATGTCAATTATTATACAAATTTTAACTCGAAAGCAATAATTCAAAAAGCAACTAAAATCGATAATTCTCTGTTACAGACAATCAACAACATAGCGTCGTAAATAATGAGGAAATAGAACCTAAAGATCAGCACGATGAGAACAGGTTTTCGACACTAAAAGCGGTGGCCGACCAAGTGCTACTAAACAATATTTTTGAAGACATAGAACAAAACACAACACCGCACCAGGAGACGTCAGATTCAGACACTAAAGAGGATAATACCACTTCCAAAATCGAAGAGAAATCTACAGAATTGATAGAAGAATGCAGTACTGAAGAAACAGAAAACAAAAAGTAAGATTTTTCACGTAAACTTAGGATGGAGTATATCTAATCTACAAATATTTATTCTAGTTAACAAATAAGAAAATCAAACCTAATTTGACACTTCTATAAAACTAGTGGTATCCCTTTCTACAGGGACCGGTTTCGTAGTAAACGAAAAACTCTAGATTCGCCATTTGCGTCTGCCTGACCGCCCGCGGTTTGGTTCAGAGACAGAGTCTGCGTGTCTTATATCTAAAACATTTATCAAAATATCTTTCTCAGAGAGCAAGAAATTACTGAGGAATCTTCGAGTCCAAGCCAATCGGATGGAAACCGTTCAACACGGTGGGAAGCATTGGCTGACATTGCAGCGGAACTACCCCCATCACTGGCCGTAGATCCTGTTACAGGCCAGATTTATACTCTCACTAAATAAATAAATTCCGCTTAGTTGAAGAACTACAGATTTGATATACCTACGAGAGAGAGCTGTACCTGTAACCACACTTAATGTAAATATAGATAGGTAGTTTAATAATTAATATTGCTTAAGATTTGAATTAACGACATACGCGTCAGAAGATGCAACAAAATCCGCAAATCGTGCTGCTTTTGTGGAACAGCTGCGCTTACAGCCAGGTCAAGTGTAACAAGTATAGTTAGGGTTCCATACCAAAATGGTAAAAATGGAACCCTTATGGTGAGACTTTTTCTGTCCGTCCGACCGTCCGTCTGTAACACTCGGTTATTTCAGTAACTATTCAAGCCATCGACCTGTTTGGACCAGTTATAGGTGATAGTGACCCGACGTCATAGCAATCGTAAAAATTTTAAAACTGTTTTATTTTTATTTAAAAAGGGGGGAAAGCCGGGGTATTTATATTTCAAAATAAGATAACTATATTGAGTGGGGTTCATAAGAAAGGGCGTTACTTGTGTATTCTAAAACAGAATTTTATGTATTTTTATAACTGATAGTTTTCGATTTATTGGGGAAACTGTCAAAAAATACGTTCCCCCCTTTTTCTCCGAAGTTTATATCAACTCTCTAACTAGTATCCTTTTTAATATTATCAATAACCCTTAAAAACGAAGTTAGTTTGCGGTTCGCCAACAAAAGTACCTTCTTGTAAATTATAATCGTAAATTCAATGAACAAAAGTGATACTTTTAACGTTTTATTTCTTTTATAGTATGGAACCCTCGGTCCGCGAGTCCGACTTGCACTTGGTCGTTTTTTTTGTAATTATTTCATATTGTTAATTAATGTCCCGCTCGGCAGTGGGAACCATTTTTTTTAATAACTACTTAAACGGGGATAACTGTATATTATGCGACAAAAGAGACATTGTAAGGCTATCAATTCAATGCATATTATTAGGCATGTATAATTTGACAAAAAATTCAAAGGGGTAGAAAAAATGGTTGACCCACTGTCTATACTAAATTTTGAATGTCACATTTCTGGGCATAGAAGCACCAGTTTTATTGTTCGTTTCAAGACGTTTTTGTAAGCATTATTTAAGATTATCGGAAGATATTCACATAAACATATATTAGGGCTTCCAAAAAATTTACAAAAAAGTGTGTTTTATGTCTGTCTGTGAATTACTCGATTAATACTGAACTGTCGACAAGTACTTAGTGCGATGTGACCACCTAAATTGAATTTTGGTCCATTTGGTTTTTTTGGTCCTATCTCATGTATACTCTAAACTCTTCTAGACATATACACAGTGTAAAGAAGCCCTGTGGCCTGATGGTTCTTACAGGGGTATACACATAGGTACAGCAATTCCAAAAACCAATAAACATAATGATAAATAATTAACCCTGCAACATAATATCCTTATATATAACAAAATAACCTTCTTTTACGACCCTTTCTAAAACATGTTGAGGACACCCGAATGAAGTACCTATCACTTTTTGGTTTGGCAGGCGGCAATAGGCGGCTTTAAGCCAAAGGCGGCACTATTATATTATGACGACCGAATGGCGTAGCGGTAGTGAACCTGCCGTCTGCGCTGGAGGTCGTGGGTTCGATTCCCACTACTGTAAAAGGTTTGTGTGATGAGAATTTATGTTTTCCAGTGTCTGGGTGTTTTTCAATATTATATTTATGTTTATTAATATGTATATATATTTATCAGTCATCTAGTACCCATAACACAATCTATCACTTACTTTGGGGCTAGATAGTGATGTGTGTAATTTCCTGATATATATATATTTATATATTTATTTTATTTATTTAAAAAAAAACATTGGTTTAATTTTAATTTAAAACGAATTATGTCAAATAAGTTATGATTAAATTTCATTAGGTTTAAGTATTGATTCTGTTTATTCAACTCTTTCTGAGTTCTACAGGGTTTCATTATAATAATAATAAAGCCCTTTTATTCCGAACAGGGTTTCATTACACAGTGTATAATTTGTTAAATGTTGTTATTACTTAATTTAATATGCCTACATTGCTGTAAGTAAGCTGAGACTATTTTTTGCATTTGGCATCTTGCAATATGTCTTAGATTTAATATCAATGTGAATGAAATTTATTTTTCTAACATTGTTAGTCCTACATAAACCATGTTAAAAATAAATAAAAATTTATGTATTCCAATTTGTGTTTAGTTTGTGAATAAAATAATTTATCTCCATTGATGAGATTTTTTAAAACCTAAATTATTTAGGAAAAATACTGTGTGCAGCAATAATAATGTAATTAATACAATATTATATTCAAATTTACACATCTTATAAACTAAGAAGACATAAAGTAATCACATAGTGTTTTTCACTCTTACCATCGCAACACCATTATCAGTGGTTGTACCTCCAAACACTATTGAACACAAACTTGAGTCGGGAACACTGCTCGTAATCTGTTGAACCCACTCGTCAATTATTTGCATCAATTCCTTGTTAACCTCATCAGGATCTACTTTTAAATGGCCCATTACCAAATTATAACTATCCCCAACTTCAATAATATTGGAAATCACATCTTCCATTCTATCAACTGTATTTAATTTAACCTTCTTTGGTTTCGCTTTTTTCAATTGATTACTCACATTTTCTTTAGCCAGCGTTAAAAAAGTGTGATAATCGCCCGTAATATTGTCACATCCAATAACTATTGAAGTTTTTTTCTGATCTATTATATGGTTGAAGATGGATACAGCATATTGTGTTTCAACAGATTTCTTGAAGGCATTTTCTTTATATTTTTGCCTACTAGTGTGAATGGCATCTCCAAATTCAATACTCCTGCTAAGCTTTAACTGAACCAGCTTAATTGCAGCAAGGGAATCTTCCACTGAGCAGTGGCCATTTGTGCTATTTTGAATGTCCTGCTTCAAAAATTCTTTCGCCAACGCTTTAAGTTTTGGTTTTCTCGGCCGTTCACAAGTGAAATTGTATATTGTACTCGTGTCTATTATATATGGATGCATCATTTTCAGGGCGTGAAGATCTGATTGTAACGAGTGACCAACCAAAATTGCATCAGGGGGTAAGAGTTCGCGTAAATCACTTTGCACATCTTGGAGTCTCTTTGTCACGTTTTCTAATAAACTCTTAGTAATTCCAGAGAAGCGTGTTAAATAGTCAGTTATTCTGTTAAATGGTTTCACTAAAGTTTCATACACAGTTTCATGTTTCTCGTTAACTATAGATACACGAGTCAGTTCAGAGCCAGCTTCCGTTTGACACATTTCACAGTCAACACCAAACATAGGTGATGTTGCTGTTACAGGCTGATACTCTTCTTTGGATAGAACATAGTCTGCATAAATAGTCTTTAATTTACCCCTCAGAGGAACTGGGTAATTCTCCTCAATCAACTGCCAAGCTGAGAGGACTAACTGTGTCCTAGGAAATTTCTCCTCTAATGTAGTTTCATCGAATGTGTCGGGTTTATGGTTACCTATGGGAAATACAGCTTTCATCATAACATTCAAGTCTTTTCTAACCTGCAGTGCCAAGTTCATGCTGCCATATTTTTGTATCAATGATTCTTTTTCCGATTCAGATAGGGGTACCAATGCTAGCTCTGTAACTAATGAGCCACCGTAGACAGAGGGTGTTAGAATCTCTACTACATTTTCAAACAAAGTTTTCGTTTTAGACAAGCTGTCTTTATACATTTCCCAATGTTTTATAGATATTCCTTCCACTATTAAACATGTAGTTTGCTTAATGTTGTTACATTTGTCGAGTACGTACCAGCGAGGCGATTGACTCAAGTTGAGGTTACCTAGCAAGGAATGCAACAATAAATGTTGGACATCAGTAAGAGTTAACGGTACTCTGTCATGTGAAGATATGTCCAAGGAAGCGTTCACCCCAGTAGTTATCAATCGGAACTTGGGGACTGGCTTTTTGCGAACACGTACTTTAGATTGCTTTTGCTCCATTTTCGGCAGTTTCTTTTCGGTTTCTTCATTACTTACACCTGAAATGTTTAAATATTTATTAAATATTAATATACTGCAAATAGTGCTCTGTACCCACACATAAAAAAAAAATAAAAAAATAGACCATGTTTATTCTGAATTTATAGTTCATTACTTACATTCGTTGGAGACGCGAAGTTTCTTTTTAACTGGTTCATCAGAATTATCATTTGAGATCATGGTAATATGCATGCATTCAAATATTTCTGAAATATCTGTTTATTTTAGATTACTGCTGAAGAAAAACGTGCTTCACCAATCATATAAAAATAACCAAAATAACTCGAAATGAAAATTGGAAATTACAAACAAACCACCATGCTATGCCGTCTTAGAACAAATCAAGTCGAACCCATACAAACTAGAGGTGTGTAACTCCGGACTAAGTGACTAAAAGGAATAAGATCCGCAGCCGGAGCCGAAATTCTTAACGACTCCGAGCTCACACTAACGATTCCAACTCCGCTTAATTATTCCCTACTCCTGGACTCGTTTGCGGTTCGAGTTAGTGCGATCTGTTTCGCGGCACGTCGTGTCACGAGTATGACTCCGTTTGTTTTCGGTACCATCGGGTACAGCTACAAGCTGTCTCGTTCGCACTTCTGTATTGCGAGTGGATAATGGATATTAGCCTTTATGAGAACCTAACAAAATTTAAAATCGTTTAACTTTACTCGTACATATTGTGTTATTATAGTTTATTGTTTATTTTTACGAAGAATTTAAAATAACGTACCTAAGTAATTATGCAACTTATATTAAAAGTTAGGTCCATTTTTAGAAAAAATACAAGTTCAAAAACAGACATTATAATTTTAATAACTAATAGGTACCTACTTAAAATAAAGTCCTATCTAAAAACTTTGTCATTTAATTTAAAGATATTATAAGGCAGTTTAACTTAAGTATAAATTTTGTAGAAGTATTTTCAGTGTAGGAATTATTCGGAAGCAATAGTTAAGTAGTTCAGTAAGTGTTTTTAAAGTCGTCTCTCGCGATTCGACACAACGTTCCTCCGAGAGTCTAAAAGGTTCGGTGAATAAAGGTATCGTTAGGACTAATTCAGTCTTTGGACTAAAGGAGCCGCACGGGAGTTGGAATCATTAGGAGGATTCGGAATCAATAGGACTAATTCAGTCTTTGGACTAAAGGAGTCGCACGGGAGCTGGAATCATTAAGAGGAGTCGGAATCGATAAGAGGAATCAGATTCGAAAGTGGATTCGGACTAAGTGAGCTGGATCTTTTAGAGGACTATATAGTACCCACGACTAATACAAACTAGCGATAACTAGCGGTCGTAGTTGAATTAAGTGGCAGTGTTGCTATAACTAAAACGATATTTTACCTAAAATGTTTTTTTTAACATGGCCACATTGTAAACATACGTCAAGTCGTCAAATAAGAAAAAAAAAAGATGTCCGCGAATGTAAAACCTTCCGTTCACCGTTGTTTTCTGGTTTTATGATTTTGATTTTTGTGTTGGTTTTGCTTTCGTTGTCGTCACTCGTCATTAGTGCCGCGCCAACGCATCTATATTCTATTGATTTGTATTCACGGCTTTCCGCGTCGAGTTGAATTATGCTCCGCATAAGTGTAGAGAAATTGGACTCATTTTAATGTTACAGAGAAATTGGACTCAAGTTTATAGTTTCAATATGTCTTTTATGTCGTGTTGCGTTGTAAATTGCTTCGTTAAACATGGACATGGTATGTAAACAGTTTGATGAAATGAATTAGGTTAGGTTAGGTTGTGTGTGATGTGATTATTTCACGATCTAGAATTAACGCATTTGTTTCCTTTTTTATAGGAGTGCCTCTTCACCGGTTTCCCAATCCCACCACGGATCATGAACGGTTCGAAGAATGGGTACGCAAAATCGGCGGAGAAGTTGCAACCTTAGAACAATCTTTCGTGTTCAAGAATAGACGAATTTGTCATTTTGATAGAAAGTATTAAGGATCTAAAAACCGGCTGAGTAAGATTGCTGTACCATCGATTTGTGTGCCAGGTATAATATTTATAAGTATTTCCGTCTTCAAAGAGCTCTATTAGGATACTCCGAGATACTCAATCACACTAGTCACTACAGTATGAAGATTGAAAAATCCTCACCGGTAAGAAAACATGGGAATAAGGGGTGACTATTCCCATATCTTTGTATTTTAATAGACTTAGAACTAAAGTAGAAAGACAAAATAAGTATAATATGATAGTAATAATGCCTTATGTATATGTCGCAAGCGGATTGCATAAATGACCACATTACATTACCGCTAGCTGTTTTGTATTAAAAAAATCGCCACAAAACAGCCCTGGCTTTAACAGCTGTAGTAAGGAGATTTATGCAATTGGCCTACAATAATATACACATTACGATCATAATATATAATAATAATAATTATTATTTTTATTATTATTAATTAAAATGAGGTTTAATTTTTGTTTCAGATGTGAATTACCCGTCTCACATGACCAAAACATACCACCTCATAATCAACCAATAGAGTCACTTGAACCATGTGTTGCAAATGATGTACCAATTGTTGCTAGTACTAGCAAAGACTGCAATGAACCTGTTACTCCCCTTTACAGAGATTCTAACGCATGTGACTGCAGCCCCATCAAGGAGATCAGGTAAATTTCCAAGTTACATAATAGAATATAATTATTAAGCTATATTGACTATATTAGTATATAAACTTATGCATGTTAAAACATTTCAAATAGATCCAGAGTTCCTAAGAAAGCTTTTGTAGATAACTGCCAACAATTTTATTTTAAAATTATGGCACAGTATGAGACACTTGGATTCAAGCAAGAGGTCCTGGGTTCAATTCCCAGCGTAGCCTACTTCAGAATTTCATAGCATCTAATTTCGGTTAGATCTGGTCTGGTGGGAGTCTTCTTTGGCTGTGGTTGGTTATCATCTTACCGGTTAAAACGCATCTCCAACTGGTAGAGTAACCAAAGAGATTAATTAGCCAAATTAATATTATTAAATCTTTAGCAGCATCTTGACTTATCATTAGGTGAAAGTATGTTTTAACCCTAATACAGTTACATACTCGTACGTAATAATATTTGGTTAACAATTTTGTATGCAAAAATTAAATGTGATGTATTTTATTTTTTTACAGTTTCTATGACACCTTATGAACTGAAGCTTAAGGAAATAATTACAAATTTAAAGAAGCAAGTGCGCAGAACCAAGTTGACAAATAAGTCATTCAGGCAACGGTTAAATTTGGCTAAGAAAAGTGCTAAACATGTTGCAATCAGTTATATGAATAGAACTTTGACAAAGTCAGCTAAAACATTTATTCAAATGCAATTGAAACAAAAAAGCAGCAATTCATTATTATGAAAAAAATAAAAACAAAAAGAAATTGTGAAAAGCATGATTTATTAATTTCATTTCAGTGTAAAATAAATTATGTCAATTTTTATGTATTGTTTTTCTTTTAAATTCCTTGATTCCTAAAAATAAATAAAAATAAAAATAGTGGTTTGGTAGTATAGTATGTAGGTACCTACTACGTATGTAGGTACGTCGCGTATTAACTATGACCACTAGATGGCGTTATTCCAAGAACCATAAATCGGCTTGAGACGTACATCTATTTCAGGTACATACATACTTATCTATGCAAACCACAGACTAGGTAATATAGTTTTGGTTTTTAGGCCTTTGACTACCTACCTATTGTATGTAGTTTGGGACATAGTACCCATTGATCTATAATATATAGTACCATAGAGATAAAATTTATAGTGATATGCACAGAACACTATTACTCCTGGTGATATGTATGATAATCCTAGAACAAAACCAAAAAATGTACCACAGAGCACTATATACTAGAAGTATTAGTGGTCTGTGTATCATAGTCTGTGTACCTACTACTTTGCTTGGAAGTAAACCACAGACCTAGGAAACAATACATCTCATAGAAGAAACGTCGAAAAAAAACCATGAAAAGGGCGGGAAACTTCGGACACGGCGGACGCGGTTTTTTTTCGTTTCTGTTTTTCTTTTAATTTGATATCTTATTTAGAAAAGGATTGGTGTGTTTTATATTATAAATAGTGTATTATAAGTGTATATTCATAGTAGTTAGCTGTATATATAGGTAAGTTATAGAAAAATAGTTTAACAACCACTCTAACTCATGGAGGAACCCCCTGATCCTGGGGGAACAATTCCTCCAGGATCAGTAAATATGCCACATATTCCATCTAAGATGGACATATTAATTTCGGCGGTCGAGTCGTCAATGGATACTGATACTTCTATTATCTCTAATGTCGACCAAACACTCAAAAGAAAAATATTTTCACGCGTATGTGTGGCATGTAATAAGCGAAAGAAAAAAACAAAAACACCCGATGGAAAAGCAAGGTATAATTGTGATTGCAAGTGCGATGCAAAAACCAATCTTGAAAATCCACTTAACACAAATACTGATCAAATTTCAAACGTAACCTCTGAAAATCCTAGTACTACAACTCGAGTGCCGATTGGTCGTGCTCAATATCAAGCCTCTGATAATGCCCCATTTATTGTACATGTTCAAAAAGAAGGTGAAGTTGATAGCACTACGTCACTGCACCCTATAACATTTGGCCGCTTTTTGAAACAACATAATTTAGTTGGTATTGTGAATGGTAGTCTCAAACGAGTTGGCAGGAATAGAATAAGCATATCGTTTTCTTCGTACATAGATGCTAATAACTTTTTACAAAACAAAAATCTTGAAACAGCCAAATTCAAAGCATTTATCCCGACGTTTAATGTTACTCGCATGGGTGTAGTGAAAGGTGTACCTCTTGATTGGTCTGACGATGAGGTTTTGTCAAGCATGACTGTGCCACTTGGTTGTGGACCAATAATTAAAATTAGGCGTATTAAAAGAAAAGTAATTGTAAATAATGCAAGTCAATTTATTAATACTGGAACAGTAATTATTACTTTTGATGGACAAGTACTACCTACCAGAGTTTACATGTGTTACACTGCTTTGCCAGTTGAATTGTACATCTATCCAACAGTGCAGTGCTACCAATGTTGCCGTTTTGGCCATGTAAAAAATCAATGCCGATCAATGCCAAAATGTTACAAGTGTGGGCAAGGCCATTCTGGGGACACTTGTCAGGTAGAAGAGGAGGATTACCGGTGCTGTTTATGCAAAGGTTCACACCAAGCTGTGAATAAGAAATGTTTAGAACATAGTAGGCAGAGAGCAATAAAAGAAACTATGAGCAAAAGCTGCATTTCATATATGGAAGCTATTAAAATGCATCCACCTGTTTCAAAATTATCTTATGCAGAAGCTTTATTTTCAACACCCATGTCTTCATCCTCAAAATATAATCCGTCTACTTCAGATTCTAATCCAGCAACTTCCAATTCTGTTTCACAGTCATATAAAAAAACTGTGTTTGCAAAGCCAAGATCTCCCGCAAAGCTGAGCAAAGGATATGACCGCTTTGCTCACTCAAATATAATAAAAGATCCTGTGTTACCTGCAGAAAAACCAATTAATAACAATCATAATGAAAACACTATGAAAATTGCTGATATAATTAAATTTCTCATCCAATTACTATCACAATCAAATTTAGTTTCACCGTCCCACGTCGCCTCAGTAATAGAAGCATTATGCCAAATTCAAAATATTAATAATGGATCACAAAGCCAGAGTGGTTCAATGGAATTGCCTAAGTCTCAACATTAGGAAACCTGACCTAATTCAATTAATAAATAATCAAGATCCTTTTCTCATCTGTCTCCAAGAGACATGGTTGAGAAAAGGATCATTGTTTAAAATGCCAGGGTTTGTTTGTCTCAGAGAAGACAGACTTGATGGGTATGGTGGAGTGGCAAAGCTCATCAAAAATTCTCTGGCATTTACTCCTATCACTCTACCTGTACATAGCGATGACTTATCTGTTATTGCAGTTATTGTAAATAGTATATGTTATGTATCTTTATATTTCTCCCGTCCTAACAATGATATATTTAATGAAATTAATGAAATATTGAATTTTTTACCGAAACCATTTTTATGTTTAGGAGATTTTAATTCTCATCATGAGTTATGGGGTTGCTCCACATCAACTTACTACGGCGAAAAGTTGTTAGATTT
The DNA here is from genome assembly GCA_963855885.1 of Coenonympha glycerion. NCBI lineage: Eukaryota > Metazoa > Arthropoda > Insecta > Lepidoptera > Nymphalidae > Coenonympha > Coenonympha glycerion. Next base: position 8,715,677 of record OY979636.1, on the reverse strand, counting down.
AATTAGCTCCCATAACCTGTGCATTTTAAATACTGGATCTCCAACACGGCTCGCTCGAACACCTAGTGCTATAGATTTGTCAATTTGCACTCCTGATCTCGCTTCTTCTCTCACTTGGTCACCTGCTGAATCTACTTATGGTAGTGATCACTATCCCATAATAATTACCTTCCCCTTTAAAAATCCTCCAAAGCAAGTAAGACAACCACGTATAAAACATAAACTAACAGATGCCAACTGGAGTCTGTATAGAGTAGCTGTAGAGCAAAAAATTAAAAATCTACCTAAAATAAGTCACTCTAATTTATTAGAATGCTCACAAGCATTAGCTACAGCAGTAACTGAAGCTGCAAATGAATGTTTTCCGTTAAAAAGGTGTGGTTTGGGATTTATTCCATCTCCACCATGGTGGGATGCAGAGTGTACTAATGCAGTTAAACAGAGAAAGCAAGCTGAGAAACAATATTGTCAGAATATGACTGATGAAAATTTTGATCATTATTTGCAAATTGATAATACTACTAAGGAGCTACTTAGGGTAAAGAAGTATGAAGGGTGGCAAAGGTTTTGTTTATCTTTAAATCCCCATGTTTCACCGTCTTTGGTTTGGCAAAACATTAGAAGGTTCAGATCTGCATTTAAAGATACTCAACAAAATAAAATTTCATCAGAACTTGCAGAACAAGTCATGGATCGCTTAGCTCCTCCTTATGTACCTGAATGTCCCATGGTTATAACGCCCCATATATCTTTTAATTATTGTAATAACGCTTTAAATTCGCCGTTTACACTTATTGAATTAAAAGGCGTACTTTCATCAACCAAAGATTCTGCACCAGGTGAAGACGGGATTCCTTATTCCTTCTTGTCGAATCTCGATGATAATAGTCTCAGTTACTATCTGTCCTTGATAAACAATGTTATGATTACGGGCATCGTGCCCGATTCCTGGAGGTCCCAAACATTGATCCTTATACAGAAGCCGAATAAACCTAGTGCAGATCCAACATCCTATAGACCGATTGCATTGTCATCGGTATTGGCTAAAACTGCTGAACATCTTATTAAAATTAGGCTGGAATGGTTCTTAGAACATAATACATTATTATCAAGAACTCAGTTTGGTTTCAGGAGAGGTAAATCTACTCTTGACAGTTTGAGCATATTTACCACAGACATAAGACTGAGTTTTTCTAAAAATGAGTCACTGGTTGCTGCTTTCCTCGACATAAATGCTGCTTATGATAATGTTAATATTTCAATTTTAAAAAATAAATTGTTAGCCTTAAATGTTCCTATTTTACTAATTAATTTTATTGTAAATTTGTTGTATGAAAGATACATAAAGTATTCATTAGATTCGTCTGAAAATGATAAATTCATTAGAACTGTGTGGAAAGGTTTGCCACAAGGTTCTGTTTTGAGTCCTATTTTATATAACATTTATACTTACGATTTGGACACATCTATTGAGAAGTATGCAAATGTTCTGCAATATGCAGATGATTTGCTTTTATATGTTGCTGGACCATCAATACATAATATTAGTCAGTTATTAACCTTAGCATTAAATGCCTTAAAGGGTTGGTTAGATACTAATGGTTTAGATTTGTCACCATCCAAAAGTTCTGTTGTGATATTCTCCCGAAAGCGAAATCTCCCACCTATTAATATTAATTACAATAGTGTTCCGCTAGAAATTAAAGAGAAGGCAAAATTTTTGGGTGTAGTACTAGATTCTAAGCTTACTGGAGTTCCTCACTATGAATATATTTTACTAAGGTGTGAGAGAAATTTAAACATTTTAAGGTGTCTCACAGGTGTATGGTGGGGTGCACATCCTTTTTCAATGAGACTGTTATATAATGCTTTGATAAGGAGCGTTTTGGACTATGGAACATTCTTATTACACCCAGGTAATACAAGTGCAGTTAAAAAGCTGGATTCTGTTCAGTCTAAGGCTTTGAGATTAGTAACAGGTGCAATGAAATCGAGTCCCATAAATTGTCTGCAGGTCGAATGTTGCGATCCACCCTTATATCTAAGAAGGCAGTTCCTCTGTGATAAATTCTTCTTCCGAACGCTACAGCTAAGTTCACATCCATTATTTTTAAAAGTACAACAACTGGCAGAGCAGGTTGATGCCTGTAACTACTGGTTTCATAAAGATTCTCCATGTCTTGTAAAAAGTCATAGAAAATATGAAAGCTTAGGAGCTCCCACATATCGAAATATTACTCTTCCTTTATACCAATACAACTATGAAAGTCTTGTTGCTGTTCCGCAAATTAAATTGGATATAGGATTATTAAAAAATAATCCCAACTCAAAACAAGAATTCAACAGCATTATTAATAATGACTGGTCCGACTGGCATTGCATATTTACGGATGCCTCTAAAGATCAAGATAACAGTTGCGTTGGCGTTGGGGTCTATCATTCACAATATAAATGTATACAACAAACTAAACTTCCACCTGAAACTTCCATTTATACCGGTGAATGTTACGGATTACTTAAAGCTCTAGAATATATTTTAATTTTAAAGATATCAAAAACAATAATTTTTTCGGATTCCCGCAGTGCTTTAGAAGCTATTATGAGATTCCCATTTAAAGTTCATAAACAGTCTTCAATTATTTTCGACATCAGAGATCTTTTATATAAATGCTCTCAGAAGAATTGTGATGTTGTGTTGGCTTGGGTTCCAAGCCATGTGGGCATTCCCGGAAACGTAAGAGCCGATCAACTGGCAAAAGAGGCTGTACGTGTAGGAGATACTGTACCGTACACTAATTATTGTACTGATCTGGTACATTTAGCTAAAACATATTTGTATGAAGCGTGGGATGTGATATGGCATAATGATGGTTCAGTGGGTAAACATTATAGAAAAATTCAGCCATTCATTCCAAGAAAACCATGGTTTAGCCGACTAGTATTTTCTAAAACGGTCACTTCTGTTTTGTGTAGAATGCGCTTAGGTCATGTTTGTACCCCGGCGCATTTGCACAGACTAAAAATTGTCCCCGACCCTCTTTGTTCCTGTGGAGAGTATGGGGACTTAAACCATGTTTTCTTTGCATGCACTTTGTATGACCGATTTGCCTTTCTTGATAATCTTGAATCATTGCACATTCCATTTCCTACCTCTATAATTTGTTTATTATATACTAATTGTTATGATGTTTATAAAATTTTGTCTTTGTTCCTAGAAACAAATAATTTAAAGTTATAGCTCAATGTATTGTATGTATATATGTAAAAAAGTTGTAAATAATATTTGTATATATATTTAAAAAAAACCCTATCCTTTTCCTTTGGAATTCCAATTTGAATCCTGCTTGATTTTTTAAAATAAATATAGTTTCCCTAACTTTTATTATCCTATAACCTGACATTGGCTTATCTGTGTAAAGCCAAAGAGAGAAAAAAAAAAAAAAAAAAAAAAAAACCATAGAGTGCTGTACCATTCTAAATATAATTTGTATGTAAAGTGTAAACAAAAACATTTGAAGCGTAAATCAGTGTTGTTTTCTCGTTTCCACTCGTGAAGTTCTCCATAGACTTTCTATTAATATTATTATTATATAGGTACCTACGTTTACATTCGGTTTGCACTTTGCATTCAGCGTATTCAGGATAAACTTAATTGCTTCAGCGACGATTATTTGCTGATTACGGGATAACAGGACATTAAAAAATGGATTCGTTACGTGAACAAGTTATGATAAATCAATTCGTATCAGTGGCTGGGTGTGCACGAGAGCAAGCTAAACAGCTCCTGCAAGCAGCACATTGGCAATTTGAGGTAAATAATGAAATATATGTAAACAAACAATAAAATTACGAAATGGTTGCATTCGATTCCGTATTTTGGGCCTTGCAGTAGATTCAAGCCCCATCAATGGGTTTTAGGAACACGGCGGCTCAAAACTGTTAAATATATAGGAATTCCTTTTGTGGGCCAGATAAAACGATCAATTACCGCGTTACCTTGACCGTATCTAGAAGAAGCGCACACATTAATATTGATGGTGACAATAATAAATCTACAATAACAGTCATCGTACGTAACAACAATGACGTGATTACGGCAGGAACGACTTGTTGTTCGTCTATTGATTTGTTTAATTGAAATCAGGATAAAAATAATATGTTCGCATAAATATAAAAAAGAATAAATAAAAACATGAATTCTGTATGTTACATAACAAATTAAATGTGTATAAATTTCATTCTTATAATTAATGTTTTGTTTAATGATTGACCTTTAAATAATTGGTTAGTCGAGGGATAATATTATTATGATAGTCGCACAACACATTAACATATTTTTCACAACTGCCCATAAAAAGGAGTGTAATGTTTTTAGGTTCATGTATGTATGTATGTGCGTGAGTTTCTTTATTGCACCATAACTTCTGAATGGCTGAATAGATTTGGACATATTGGGTACCTTTAGAATCCTTACATTATTCAGAGTGACATAGACTAAATTTTTTTGGAAAAAGTCGTGATACCACAGGGCAATCGTGTTTTTAATTTTTTAATTATTTACTTTTTACTACAATTAACATTCACTTGCAGCCAAAGCAAAGCTAACCATAACTACTGAAAGCATTTGTGAACTTTCAGGCTTGCCTTCTGAATATGATGATGAAAGACCTTTTTCTGGCTATATATTATGTTCTTGCCACACTATGTCTTGCAAACATAAAAAAAAATCATTTAATTAAATCGCACATTACATTTTTTTTATTATTATAATTAAATTGGGTGAGGCTTTGAATAATAAATTTGACTAATAATAAATATTTAATGGTGTGCTTTCAGACTGCATTGTCAATATTCTTTCAAGAAGTAGCCATCCCGCCTGGAGCCAATGGGATAGCTGCACCTCGCTACCCCCAGGTACTGTATTATTGTATTGTTATACAAGCTTCTGCTTGTTGCTCTGCCTATTTGAAATCCATTTTTTCATTAATCTGGTTGGCATTCCACAGTATAATCTATTATATTTTCATACCAATTATCAAACAAATTGGTTCATTCATTTTCATATTTTCATTTCGTTTCGTTTTCGTTTTTACACGACTGCCCAAAAAGGAATGTAATGCTTTTAGGGTTCATGTATGTATATAATATGTACATGTGAGTTTCTTTATTCCATCATTAATTCTGAACGGCTAAAGAGATTTTGACAGGGGTATCGTTAGAGTCCTTATATCATTCCGAGTAACATAGGCTTTATTATTTTGGAAAAAGTCGTTTTACCACAGGGCAGCCGTGTTATTGAATTTTAAATTATTTGACGGTGATTTTAAACCAGGCAAAGGTTAACCTCGGTCCAAGACAAACTTTGGGATCATGAGCCACAATGTTCATGTTGCAGCAACTCATGACGCCGTGCAACACGCCCGCGACACCGCCCAACTTCCCCGACGCGCTGGCGGCCTTCTCGCGCCTCTCCACGACCGGCAGCCCGAGCGGCGCGGGCGCGGCCGGCGCGAGCATGGCGCCGCCCGTGTCGCCGCTCGCCACGCACCCGCCGCAGCTCAACAACTTCGGCGGCGCGCCCAACCCGCTGCCGCAGCCCAACTACGCGGCGCTGTCCTGCTCAACTGCTGTAAGAACTTTTTGAGCGACACGGCTTTGCCAATGTTGACACGACGTGGACACCTCACAAGTTGTGTCCGTTTTGGCAGGTGCCAAAGTTTAGTTTCTCTCACTCAATCTTTGCTCAATCTCACTCTACTCTCTGATCCTTTACTATTAAAAATTTTACATTAGATACATAACCCGTTCGCGGAAGCTATGCCGATGACTCCCCCTTCCACTTCATATGACCGCAACCCTCGCTGTCTGTTGTCAGACAAGCGGGTTTACATTATCATGATCTCAGTATAAGCATGCGTAATGTGTCCACATCTAAATCAGGATGTCCAGAATCTTTTCTCCTAAGTACACATTTTCATTATTCGTGCAAAACGTCGAAATAATAACGGGTCCCTGCCGAATATCCGAAGTTACCCATCTGGAAACCTGAAATATTTATCCAACGTTGATTCTGATTGACAAGTTAGTTCACGAGAATCCCCTAATAGATTTGGCTTGGGGATCCTAGTGAACGTATATGAGTACTAGTAGGGCGCGTGGAGGCGCGGGCCACATGTGGCCCGCGTGCTGTCTTCCCGCCTATATAAGCCGACAATCATCCCCCTACATTTTCTATCGAAAAAAAAATTCCGCCATTTTGTTTTTTTTTCTATCCATTGAATAGACCTTTAGGTCCTGATCAACTCTTGTCAAGAAACCATTCTTCCATCTTGTATACTTTCCGAGATATCGACGAAATTCGAATGGCGGCCATTTTGAATCCGCCATTTTGAATTTTTTTTCAGCTCACTGCCAATTGCATGACGTTTCAAATGACATTTAGTCGAGCACCTCCCACCTATCTTGCATACCCTGGTTGAGCTCTTCCCCCGTCTTTGAAATCCTCAATCATCAGCTCTCTCCATATTTTTGTTCTTAATGAATTTTTCCCCTCTATACGAAACAATTAGTAAAAAAAAAATTTTTTCATACAAAATTATTCAGGAGAGGTGATCAATGAGTGAGTCAGTCAGCACGAACAGCTATAGTACTATATATAATAATAATAATATGATATTATGTAGAGTTGGTTTTTGAACAGTGTTGTCTGTTGCAGATCTGCAGAGAACAAATGCCAAGATAAGCAGAAGTGTAGGTTAGAATCGTCTATAATTTATTTTTGTAACGGTGTGTTGTGAGCTGTGGACTTGTGAATACTGTTTCCGCCACCTGCACCCCACCACAGCTGCGGTTCGCTGGACAATACTCGGGGTGCTATAGTCAATCATGTTAAACATACTCCTAATTAACTGAACACGTGCAATGCCCACTGTGCATTATAGTGGTTTCTAAAACAAAATGCACTGTGGACATTGGATATTAATTGTAGGGTATCTGATATTCTGTAAGACCATCTTGAATAATTGAAATTGCTGTTTAGTTATATTATAATGGTTAATTTTTTTCCTACTAAAACTATAATACTACTTTTTCCCATAAAATATAGCCTATCTTACTCGGAATCATGTAAGGATTCCAAGGATATCCCATATTTCCAAATCTCTTCACCCGTACACAATTTATGGTGGAATAAAGAAACTCACATACATACATACCCTAAAAACAGTACACTCCTTTTTTGGGCAGTCGTGTAAAAACTAACTTTTAAGTGAAATTCTATTCTATTTACTCTAAAAGAGTAGATAACGAAATCAAATACCCTAATATTCATGTTACAGTTTTTGATACCCATACGTACTTTTCACTGTGATTAAAAATTGGTATCAAACGATGTAGTGGTAAAATTAACTAAAATATTGCTGTATGTAACACTTTAGAAAGATGAAATTATTGTTGTTTTTATTTTCGTTTATAGTTATATCATAAGTATACTTTTCTATACACTAGTTACTGTAAGCTAGCATCTCTTTAAATCAAAGTCCTATATTGTGTTGTATCCTGCAATATTATACAGCTTCAAAAGACAATATATTAATTGACAAATTAACTAAGACAAACTTTCATTGTCATTTGTTGCAACTTTGCAATTATTGTAATTAAAAATAAATAAAAACTCAAATCAATTTGTCGTTTTATTACAGGCAATATTTCTAAATTCTAATAATGATGTAATAATGTGTTTCTATAGAATAGATTGTCGGGTCGGTTCCATTGTCTATAATAATCTTACCTCGTTGGTCGGTTCATAGGTTCACGGTTGATCACATGATATTTTTCTGTCACTTGACCTATCACCAGTAACGAGTTTGTAGACGGGTCACACCACAGACCAGCGAATGAGTTTTTATATGTGGGTCACACCCATAGAGTAGGTTTGGTCACACCCTATGTCATACCAGGGTAGATAATTTTTGCAACGGAATGAAATTTTTGAAAATTTTTTTCGCCTTGTTTCTATTCCTTTACGGAACAGACTACAAAACAGTTTGCGCTTGATCGAAGGCGTTAACAAAATGGGAGAATAGGCTTTAATGTAAAAAAAATTATAGGTTCATTATTTGATATCTCCCACAAACTCTTGTGCTGTGATTGCATCGCCGTCAAATAAGGTAAGTGAGGTGTAATTCGGTATACTAAGGCTACGACGACTTCAAAAATTAATATAAAAAAAACCAAACCTGATTTCTGTTTGAAAGTTTTTTTTCAAAGAACATTGGTCTTTTGCCAGCTAATACGTGCATGAATTAAGTGATTTTAGTTTGAATTTTCTTTTTAAATAATTTATTGGTAGACCTCTTTTTTCCTTCTTATTTCGTGATAAAATTTGGCTCAGCTTTTTAATTCGTGAATTCAGGGTTTTTATTTCGGGATAAACTTTTGTACAATAATTTTATGACATTATATTAAAACATTTTAAATAAAAATATAACAGGAGTTTAATACATTAATATAGCAATAAAGATATTCGATTTCTAAAGGAAAAACATGTTACATTAAGCTCAAATTCAGCTTTAAGTAGAAACTGTTCCCTAATCATAACTGTTTTCCACGATATCGCTTGCATACCTTAGGAACAATAGATTTTTTCGAGATAAAAAGTAGCCAATATCCATCCAGGATAATGTAGCTCTCTATTAGTGAAAAAAATATCAAAATCGGTTCAGCAGATTTCAAAATAAAAAATAGTAAAAAATAGCCCTTAAAAGTAAACAATGTTAATATCTAATTATAAACTGAAGAGATTACTCAAATATCTCTTATATAATTGGAATCTCCAAAATTCAAATACCAATTTCTTGAAAAAAAAAATTGGAGTCCATCTTAAATCAAAAATCATTAAGTTTTGATTTAACATGGATACAAAGGATTTTGTTGCTATTATTTCAACATGAAATTTTCGCGTAAAAGTTTTAGTTTCAAATAACTTCCTTTATTATAAAAATAAACTAAAAATTTTGAAAAACTAAACCAACTTTAATAGTAAGTAATTTCAGCAAGTTTGAAGTTTTCTAATCTCGATTCAATTAATTTAAGATAGATGATTTTTTGTACGGTATATCTCACTATATTCCATGTGGCTGAAACATAACAAAATAACTATAATTTTTTCTTACTAATCACAAACCTTTACAAAGTAATGCCTGCAGGTATTTGATGGGAACAATTACTTTTTTATTTTACAGAGAATTTTGAGTTGAGTACCTAAGTGAGGTTTGTAATGAAACTTGAAATGTAGAACTTCATGTTTATTAACCTAAGACATATTTCATCACTAAAACTAATAAATTGATAAGCATACGTTAAGAAATAAGTTTAAGTTCCTTATCACGAAATTAAAAGTGAGTGCTAAAATAAAAACATCTTATTTCGTGATACTTATTTTGGAAAAGTCCTGTACTTAAGTTTGTAAATCATTCAAAAATCATTTAAAGTAACTATTAAATATCCTGAATATAAAGATATTATATGAAAATAAATGAAGCAAAACGAACTATAAATAAAACCATGCTACTAGTACCTATGCGAGTTCACCTTAAAAATTCAAATTTAGGTTTAGTTCAAACTCGTATTTTAAGAGTTTTATTGAAAAAATCATATACCGAATTTAGCTCATAAGAAAGTTCATTACTTTCAAATTATGATTTTAATTTTATATTTAATATATCTTGATTTATAAATTAATACACTAGCTTTAAAAAAGAAACTCATAAATTCTTAATTCGGTAGTGATATGAAATACGCAACCTAAGAAAAATAAGATGCCGGCTATTTCGTGAGTCGATTAATTGCAATTTTAAGTGAATTTAGTACTTGTATTTATCTCTGTCCTATATTATATTAATTGTAAAGAAACACAAATTTACACTATAAAAAACTTAATTCAAATAGACTTACCATTGTCTTTCTGTAAGCTTATAAAGTATGATGTTTAAGCTTACGGTAAATACAAGCACGCAGGTGTATTACAACGGTTTGCGGCCAACTTAGGTTTTAAAGAGTCGTATTGGTCTGAGCTTTTTCACCAAAATTCTCATACTCGATTTTTTAAAGGGTAATATGATGAAGATTTAGAATTTACGTTTAATTTATTTATAACATGTCTTTATTGCTTATTTTTACGCCAAAAGCAAAAACTAACGAAATTACCAGACATACCGAATTACCCCTCACTTACCTTAGTAGGTACATGTCCATTATCAAAATGGTCATTGCTCTTTTTGAAAAATAACTGAAAATTTCAAACAAAGAGAGGGTATTCAAACCAAAGCAGATTGCAGACCATTTTAATTACCTTTTAAATATTCTAAATATTTGCCTATTTTTCATCAAACTAAAGTAAGCAAAAGTCATACAAGAAGTCAAGAAGTACACACACCTAATAAAATTGAGGTTTTTCATTTAACCATACCAGGACATGACCAAGACCATACCCACAAAACCAAAACAGATAATACAACCACAGTTAATGTAAACCGCAGATATTTCGAACAATATGTATAAGCCTCTCCAAAAATACCACACCAGTTCAATTTTGGTCTCTGCATTATTTAAATTACGGACAAAAAATATAATTAAGGTTCAGAATATTTTCAAGAGTTTTGAAAAAAAAAAATATAATTTTTCACTTGTTGGATGCAGTCATCTTTTGATGTCACGTAGTATTAGGATTTTTTGCTATAAAATCTATTTTTTTTGTACATAATTGATGATGAAGTCTTTTACTCTACTGCATACTGAATATATTTTAATATCTCTTTATTCTCCTTAATTATTAAAAATAATCCCTAATCATAATTTTCTATATTTTCTATATTAGAAAAAAAGGTCATCTTTATAATATTTTGTAGGTATAATTATCATGTATATACTAGGTACTTGCCCCTGCTTCGATCATAGATTCTTTTTTTTATTTATTACAAGTTAGTACTTAACTGCAACCTCACTTAATGATAAATAGATTTGCTACACAGCATCGTACCGCTTGACATGAAAAATGAGTATTGGGTATGTACCTATGTATTGGGATGATGGCGAACGAAACACTGTGACATGAATAGACAATCGTGAGACAATCATATACCATGAACAAGGCGAACGGCGCGAAAAAAAAATTCCAGTTTATCGGTGCCAAAAATGCTTGTTTTGTGCTACCAACAGTAAGGCCACGATGTTGTTCGCTCAGCAGCCACCCATAGAATTTTGACAGATGGCGCTACTGTTTGCTTGTACGAAAGAAAGAAATTGATTGCCTCACAGAACACTATACTCTCTAGTCTCTAGCTAGAGGTTTGCCTTCACCTTTCAGTATGTAGGCACCTTCCTACTTTGACGATCTCGTATGAAGGCGATATAATATTATGCTCTCTCTCAACTCGGTTCATTGATCCATTGAAGTCATATGCGTAATATCATGGTAATATCTAATCAACCAAAACGTTCATAAGAACTTATAGCTTGAAGCAAAAATGATGCTGCATCTATTCTCTTTACTTGACGACATGTTATATTTAAATGAAAACTCCAAATCTTATTATAAACCATTTTTAATTAAAATTCTTTATAGCTAGTCAGAGCTTCTCTTATTGTGGTAATTAATTTTATTAAATCATTATTTTTAAGAATTTCAAATGATTACAAAAGGTAGATATTAATTAGGTACACGAAACTTACAAAACAAAATAGCCAAGTTGACGTAAAACCTGAAAGTAAATATACAACTGTTACAACTCGTACATGTAGAAAATGATTATTTTCTATTTCTTTAATTAAAATCTCGCGAAGATAATATAATGTACACTTATAACATAAGCCTGTTGCGGTTAACGTTTTCAAATTCGAACAAAGAAGCGAGTGAACAGTGTCCAAACTCCAAGGACCAAGGTTGCTTGGATTTAAAAACAACTAACGTTCACGGTTCAACTAAACTAAGTTTAACGTTATAACGTGACCATAACCGCGGGTCAGGCAACCAACCTAGCAACGGACGTTAAGGTGGGTCTACGCTAGGCGAATCGAGCAAGAACCGAGCACGAGCAGAACCATTTCGGCTTCGTCGTTGTTTGTAAGTCGATCCACACTAAACGGCTCGTGCTCGGTTCGCCTAGCGTAGACCCACGTTTAGGCGCGTATAGATGATTGACGCGCAGCATTTGTACAGTCATCATCAGGTAGAAATTAGAATAAGAAATAATTTCCATTTATATGATTGTACTTTATAACGGATTATCACGTTAAAATAGCGTTCATAGTTACCAAAACCTACAAAAAATTGCATAGAACTAAACGGCCATAATATTGCCTATGGAAGCGATTGCTCTGATCTAGTATTTACCTAAAAAATATACTAATAACAAACATGGTATTCAAATTCCACAAAAATAGTTTGATCATTTGCCCTCCTTGTGAATATCGAAATTTAAGAACACTAACATTCAAATTTCTGGATAATAATATGGACTATTGAACACTTTAATTTGTGTTTAAAAAATAGAATAATCGTGCAGATTGGACATAGGAGGCTTGGAATAGATGAATGTGGAATAAGATAGATAGACAGATAGATAGTGGACAACATCACATACATTGCTTCGATCCCTTAGTAGCTTATGCACTTGTGTTAAGGAAATCAGAAACAACGAAGGTACCACAACACCCAGACCCAAGACAGTGTAGAAAACTTATTTTTCTACATTGCCCCGACCGGGGATCGAACCCGGAACCTCAGAGATGGCAGCGCCTTGAAAACCGGCACGCTAACCACTCAACCATGGAGGTCGTCACTAGGAGGTAGGAATAATAATATTATGATTTTTAAAATAATTAATTTGGCATGCAGCTTCAAAAAAAAAAATACATTCTGTTCCTAATATCTCTTAGACATACCTAAGTGTCTTATTTGCAGAATAAAAGTTGTATTAAAATGTGATGCTTGCTTTCATATACATTTTGTTACTTGTTAAAGATCCTTCATCATAAAGAACACATTAATTGCTTTCCCAGGATTAAATGTTGGCTATGACTTAGAAAAATCCAATAAACAAACACTGATGTTTACAAGTAGCCAGGCCTTCGGAAAGTTAGCTGGGGCGATTCAAGTGATGCAAACATAATACATAGATACACCATATACCAAAAAACAAGAATGTTACAGGTGTGGGGACTTGCGAGACTCTGCTGTGATTGATCTCTTGTGGCTAGGCTTAAAAAACAGATCACAGTACTATTATAAGAACTAGATTTAGTCTGTGGTGTTTTCCAAATGCAATGTGGGCTTAGCCAAGTTAAATTGGATTATCACAATGGTTTTTCTGGCATAAAAAGTAGAATATATGCATTAATTCAGGCTATAATTTATTTCCATTCATAATTTCAGCTGAATCAATTTGGCAGTCACAGTCAGTAGTAGAAGGAAATGTCTGAAGAAATAAATGTAATAATATGTTTGTGAATGGCTTACATTTTGAAAGGAGATAACCTGATTTAACATTTGAAAAATCCAGTTTCTGGAAAATATAAAAAAACATATATAAGATAATCCATGCAAGGGAAGCCACAGACTCAACCCAGTTTGTACATAAAAGGGTAAGAGGACTGACTGACAGATCCACATTAATAATAATATTTGGTGACGTCAGCCGGTTTTGTAAAATCCAAATGGCAAAATGCATTGATTTGCATTACCAAGAAAACTTATCTACTCTCCATTCCAATGATCCAAACTATTGGGGAGACTGCTAGTTAGATATACATCATTTCGGCCATCGCAGACATCTTTTTTGGTATATGAACCAGAGTTTCAAAGTAGCTCGCTAGCTCATCTATTGTTATATCACAGGGAGGGTTCAACGCTTGTTGAGAACACGATGAGCTTCTCTCTGACGCCAGATCCCTGGATTGCCTTTCCTTTGAAGTGTCATTTTTCCACCATTTCACACTGTTGGACTTATTTGTTTTTAAACATGTTTGGTTCTGCTTAGTTGGCATACTTATACTCAGCTGGTTGCAGGTATCTACTAATGTGTGTAAACATAATGTATCTGCCTTCTCTTGCTTTATAGCTGGTGTGTCCTTCCTGAATAAATGTTGGCACTCATTTCTCATATTACCGTTCCCTCGTACAAGTCTTAAAACTGGCTCCCTCAACAGGTTGTTGTGTTTCTTTTTGTAGATGGAAACATTTTTCTTCTTTTGCACCATGCAATTACATTTATTACTCTGTGTATTATATGATTTAGAAGATATCTTTCTTTGTAGAGGATTTGAGAATGGGTTTTCCCCTTTAATATTTGTCAAAAATTTAATAGGTTCAATCTCCAACCTTCCCATTTCCACTCTTAATGATACATCTTCATCAGGAGCTGACATTTTTCTGCGATACTGAAAAGTGTAAAAAAAAATTAAATTTGCATAGTATTTAGTACAGTAATATAAATAATACTAAGTACAATTTTGATGCTACTAGGTGTTCTGTGCAGCTTTGCCTGTATGGATTTCAGAATTTAACAAATCCCACAGGATTATGCCATACTTGTGACCATTCCTGATCCCTTTCTATGTATTAATATAGGGTATAAGCTGTCTACATTTTAAGATTCAGCCAAATCGGTTCAGTAGTTGTGGCGTGATTGAGTAACAAACATACGAACAAACAAATTGCCAGACTAATACTATAAAAATAGGATAGTACAAGTTGTTAAGTAAACAACAAAACAAGTAAGAGTTCTGTAGCTTGCACAGCACAACGTGACTTGCAATGTGTAATCCAAACATAATATAATAATTTTAGGTACTTGATTGTACAGCGGCTGTGTTCAATTCTGTCTTGGGGAATATGCTCAATTAAAAACGATAGACTCCAATAAAAACTAATTTTAATTTCAGTTGAACAACTACAAAGATTAACACACAATAAATCTAACTTATACAAGTTTACAGGTGAAGTAGGACAACTGATGTGCAACGCGTTTAGAACGTAACTAACTTGAATCTCATAGGGCTTGTCCTTATAATGCATCGAGCATACCCGAGCCTATGTGAGGGATGCCCCTACAATAATAGTGGTACTTCTTAAATTATTATTTGGTACCTATACTTTTCGTACCCCTTGTAAGTTAACCGTGGTGGTTAAAACGCTGCTCTGCGACACTCATCATGGCATTTTTTTGTTTCTATTATTTGAATAAAGTGCACAATGACTTGCCAAAGAATTATTAATTATATGACTCAATGAGGTGATGTATGAAGCAATAAATGCTGAATGAATAGAATGTTAGATATCAACGTCCAGTGACCATCTATGCCTGCGCAGATTAGAATTCTTACTAATACGTATTACAGATCGATACTTACTTATTTTTTGGGTCATCTATGATCCTGAATAATTATTATGTTTCCAGAATTTGGACCAAACGACATAAAGCAAATATACGTCTTTATTTTGAAAATATTTAATGTTTGCTTAGCACAATTTATTGTTTTCAGTTTTCACCATTCTTTACATAGACTACCACTGTTTTTTACCCAGATCACAGAATAAAACTTATTTTCAATATACTCTATGGAACAAAAAAAAAGGTATTTTGTTTCCTAGGTCTGTGTTTATTACCTACTCGAGGTTGCAGTTGTGCTCTGTAGTCTGTGGCTTGTGTTGTGTGCGACAAGGCTATCTTGGCGCGTGGCCAAAATCAGCACTAACACCGCTATCTTGTGATACAGTTTGATAGTTCGCTCTGTCGGTATATCGCTATTGTATGTTGTGTTTTTTTTGCTTTTTAATAACTATTTTAAACTAAAATTGAAGTAAAATTGAGAATTTATTAGGGTCTGATGATGGGATCTTGGTGAATTTGAGGTATCTCTTCAGATTTTATGAACACACCTCAAGCAATTTTGGTATTTTTACAACGCCTTGTGCATTTTATTGTTTTCCACTAAAAAGTATAAAATAAAAATGGGAAATGCTTTCCAAAAAACCAACTTCAAATGCCACTACAAAGAGTGAAATAATTTTTATTTAAATTTTTGGTACCTACACCAATTCGAAGTCGGGCGATTGTCTATGATTTCGTCATTTCTTCGCACATCAAGTAAGTAAGAAGGACTATTAGGGATTGTATGAATAATGAAACACTGCCCGACTTCGAATTGGTGTAGGTACCAAAAATTTAAATAAAAATTATTTCACTCTTTGTAGTGGCATTTGAAGTTGGTTTTTTGGAAAGCATTTCCCATTTTTTATAACTTTGTCTTTGTTTTTCTATCAATTTAAAATCAACCACAGACAAAGATAAAAAATTGTACCATGCTATGGTCATGCTTCCTTTCTTCCTTCCTTTCTTTCATTTTGCCACAAATTTCCCACAGAGATACAAAACTATGGAGGTAACCCGTACCCCATTCATGCAGTCTAGCTCATGTCTAGCTCTAGCCACGATGTTTGCCAAGATTTGTTGTCAAATCGTAACTACTAACATGCTACTAACCATAACTTATACCCCAATAATGAAGTACGCTAAGTATAATAGGTGACGCCATCTTATCCGCCACTTGATTGAATAATAGTCACGCTAATTTCGAAAAAACTTAGCATTTTTACATAAGTTTTGTTTTAAAACTACACCATCAATAGTCTCAGATGCTCAACGATTTTATGAAAAAATATTGGAAACAAAATCAAATTCTAAAAATGTCACGTGGTCTCAAAACTACCCAAATGTAAAAAATCTGTGACGTCAGAGGGCGTTAGCATTCGGTTCCTCACATGCACTTTCGGTTCCTGGTCTGTGACATGCATAGCATAGACATAAAAAAGGTGTTTCGGCCACAGAACACATATACTCCTGTTTCGGCCCTATTAGCCCGCGAAATTCAAACCTTATTTAGTTTATCGCAAATATTAGTTGATATTAGACTAACTACACTGTATGTATAAAGCAATGAGTTTTGCGGGCATAACTTATCTAAGTATATGTAATTAATAGAAACTTTGCTCGAAAATTACCACTCACCTCATATTGGTTCCCGAAAGATTTTTTATGTAGTTTCCCCGATTTCGAGCTATCGAGAACCAATAGGTATGAGTAATAATATGGAAATGCATACGTTGTGCATCCAGGCGCGAAAATTCAAATTTTATTTAGTTTTTCGTAAATAGTGGGCTAAATACATCATACGCTTATGGCAATGAGCATGTGCTTCTACACGTTTTTCATAAAAACTTTGATCAGCAATATTATATTGGTTACCAATAGCTACAAATCTGGGAAACTGCAGAAAGTAATCTTCCGGGAAATATGGGGTGGATGGGAATTTACGAGCAAAGTTTTTATTAAAACCATGTGGAAGCATAAACGCTATTCTCGCAAAATTCATTGGCATAAGTCTCTGATATGTATAATTACAGATTCAAAAATAATTTTGTTGATTTATTATCTCTTTAAATTATAACTAAAAAATAAAATAATGCTAGCTACGATCTTTTTATTTAAACGAAAAAATTTTTAACCGGTATGCTTAATAACATTGTGATTTGTGATAGCTATTGCTATTCCTATTTGTCTATCTGCATAGATTTATAATAGGTCGTCACAACACATGTCTATCTAGTTATGTAAAATAGGTTTATTTTACATCCAGTTAATGCAGATTTCCAGTGGTATATTATATAATAGATCACTCCAGTCTGTCAATCAGGCTTTAATTTCCAAGTCCAATTAATTTCCAAGTCCAATAACCATTTGGATTTTCGATAGGATCGAAGTGGCAAGTGATCCATTATCACTTGGCGCCTTGTAGTTTTCAGCAAATATCTCATGTACCTAATAAGTACAACCAGTGTACCTAGTAACTAATAAGTACAGTAAACCTATTTGGTTATGGACTTATGATGAAATAGAAATAAAACTATGATTAATATAGGTACTTTATTTCATAGCTAGGTACTCTTACAGTATTTATTTGGTAAATAAAAATAAATTAGAAAAAAACAAGATAAAAAAATAAGAATTCCACTATTATTTTCACCAACTTTTACGAGTGCATTATTTATGAAATAATGATTAATTTGAAAAGAAATATAGAATCTATAAGTACTCGAATATCGAATATATGGATCATATTTTACTTAACGGCAGGTAAAGTTTTCTCTATAAACGCTTTCATGTCTTTTAGTTCGGCCTCAGAGGAGCTATGTGTCAATCCTTGGTACGATGTGAACTCAATGTTCTTCATGAAAGTCTTTAAAAAGGACGCTGTCATTTGTCCCCACTTGAACGGCACCACCGGATCACAGTCACCATGAGCTTGGAATATCTGAAATGAGATTAGCATTAGCATCAGCCTTGTTCTTTTTGCGAGTGCTTGCTGTATGCTTGCAGCCTTTCCCGGTTATATGCCCAGACCTTGCATTGTAATGTGCTACAAAGAACTGCACTGCAATGGTCATCCTGAGACATCAGTTTTCAAGTCTCTTTATTTTCAGTAATTTCCTGATACATACATTAGATCAAGTCTAGTATCACATGTTAATCTGTCTCAATGTGTATTCTTTTGTTTTTAACTGACATTAAAAAAAGGTTCTGGTTTCAACCCATATCTTTGTATGTTTATATGTCCGGGATTATTTTTCCTTTGGCTGAAACGATTTTGATGGGGTTTTCAGGACCGTTTTAATATTCTTTTTACTTGACAGTTCAATAATTTTATTTACTTGAATGTATAAGTTAATAAGCTGCTTCATTTACTTGCTATTATTGAACTTATGATCAAAGTCAACAAGGCAATGTTTAGTGAAAGCTAATAATAATAGCTGTGATTTAATCAGAAAGGTTATTATACTGATTCTATTTAAATAAAATTTCAATGATAATATTATTTGAATAACAAAATGATATTTGCATTGTAAAACATGAAAGCATTAATTATAATTCAAAGTATGTTATAATATTGCATAAAACTTCCAGAATAAATTTCTCAATCAAAAGCTATAAAATAGAAGAACTTAATAGGCATAACAATATGAAATTATTGTACATTTTTTTACATGTAGATGTTTTGTGGTGGTAAAAGAAGTATCCGTACTTATTTTTCACTTTGTATAATGATAAATAAATTACTATTAATTATTATGTTTTCAGTTCATGTCAAGCTACTGAACAAATAATATACATAACATTTTCATGTGCACAATCATTTTTTATCCATCTATTGTAACTGTAAACCCAAGTGAGAGTGTGTCTGGTTACTGCTCAATGTAGCTTAAAAACAAATCTATAATCAAATAAATACTTACAGGCAAATCTTTTGGAGCCTTTACAGCATCAGGGAAATGGGAATGTCTTGGAAGCCAGCACGACAGAGACATCACACCAGCCAGGGGCTCGTGATAAGTCAGCGCAGCGTGGAGGGCCAGGGCACCACCCTGGGAGAATCCTCCCAACAGAACTCGGTTTGCAGGAATGCCAGACTAAAAATATTAGAAAAATATTAAAAACATAATATATTAAAAAGTATAATACTACAAATAACGTTGCATAGATTAAAGAGTTGCATGTGAAACAATTGCTCTCTTCATATAATTTCTAAATAAATTGTTTGGTATAAATTGCTGCTATCACATATAACAACATTTTTTGCTAATTAGAAATTAATTCAACAACGTATTAAAGGAAAAATAAACTAAAATCCATGCGAGTGACCTGTTAAGCCACAGGCAACTCATTGTTATTGAAGATATGTACTTACTTTCACTTCATCAGCAATCAATCCATGAACAAGGCTTGTTGCTCTTACAATTCCCTCTTCATCTTCTGGGGCTGTAGCATCCAATGTTCTCAGATCGAACCAGGAAGGCATACGAAATCCAGCGTTGAGAGTCACCGGCATAGTGGAAGCCGTCGGGCATATCACTTTAACGTGAGGCCCTCTGATAGCCGCGATTGTGCTGGCCCAACCATGACTGCAATCCAAACATTTACAATTGTACTCTAATCACAAATCATGGACACTAATCACACAACACTCACCCAGTATCGCCGAGACCGTGTAGAAATATAAGCTGAAATATCAAAATAAATATCGTAAGATATTTACAATCAAGAAAATGATTCCGATCTAACAGAACATTGAAAATATCCTTACCGATGCCGTTTGTCTTGCTGTAGCAGAAATTATTACTGGATTCGGTTCCATTATCAATTAGCTGAAAATCAATATACCTTCCGCAATATCTTCAGTTCAACAAATCAACGAAAAGTAGAAACATCAAAGTCAAACATCGGTTCCTGGTCTGTGGTCAAACATGAACATGAATAGGTAGGTACCTACGCAAAGAATATTCTTTAAGTGTTCTATAGTCTATACAGTGTTGTGGTCTGTGAACATGAAAGTGAAATGGAAACAGCAACTCCGGATGCTTTTGTTCAATAACAGCGCTCTCCTGTCAATGTCATTCAAGTAACTACCAAGAGACTAGAGAGCCTTGTCGAATGAATGATCATCAAATCAGTATCTGCTAGCAAATGCACCAGTAACTATAAAAAATACCCAACTCGCTTCAAGTATACTAGCAAAATTTGAAGAGTTCCCTCGATTTCACCAAGATTCCATCATCAGATCCTGACTTGATGACTTTAGTCATC
Source organism: Coenonympha glycerion (assembly GCA_963855885.1). Taxonomy (NCBI): domain Eukaryota; kingdom Metazoa; phylum Arthropoda; class Insecta; order Lepidoptera; family Nymphalidae; genus Coenonympha; species Coenonympha glycerion. Next base: position 8,694,981 of record OY979636.1, on the reverse strand, counting down.
AAATCAGTATCTGCTAGCATATGCACCAGTAACTATAAAAAATACCAAACTCGCTTCAAGTATACTAGCAAAATTTGAAGAGTTCCCTCGATTTCACCAAGATCCCATCATCAGACCCTGACTTGATGACTTTTGTCATCAAATCAGTATCTGCTAGCATATGCACCAGTAACTATAAAAAATACCCAACTCGCTTTAAGTATACTGGCAAAATTTGAAGAGTTCTCTCGATTTCACCAAGATCCCATGATCAGATCCTGACCTGATGACCATAGGACAACTTGAAAAATATTACTCTTTCTAATAATACTCAAATAGTTTCATGTGTCCATATAAAATTTGAAGAGTTCCCTCGATTTCTCCAGGATCCCATCATCAGATCCTGACCTGATTAAAATGGGACCATCTGGAAACAAAACCCTCTTAAACAAAAAAAGAATTTTTCAAATCGGTCCACGCGTCTTCGAGTAATCGGTGAACATACATAGAAAAAAAAAAAAAAAAAAGATTCCGACGAATTGAGAACCTCCTCCTTTTTTTTGAAGTCGGTTAAAAATAAAACGTAGTGATTATATACTCTTTGAAAACAGAGTAATTATATACTCTTTGGTTAGAAAATACAATAGGTAGTAGGTACCTACCGAATACGTGATAACTGATAAAATTCAAAATCAAAATTTTTAATATTGACTAGGTACGGCAATTTATTATGAACGATAAATACAATATACCTACTGAAACATCAAACAGTATTTGTGGAGATAACAATAGGAGTAAAGACGTTGTACTCAATTTAATAACATCAACAAATATTAAGGTTATCAAGTAATGGGAAGGATTAAAAATAATATCACAATGCGAAGTTTAAGTGTTTTGGCGATTATTATGTGTTACTTTAGTGTAACTTATTGTGAAAATGACTTGAATAAACATATGAACAGTAAAAGTTTAGCTGACGACATATTATATTGGAATCAAAAAGCTTCAAGGTCAAAACGTACTACTGTTCAAAATGCAAGCAGTACTGAAACCAATTTAATAGGCGCGAATAACACGTCAGCTGCAGCGTCGAGTTCATCCACGGAGAGTGCGAACGTCGTATACGAAATTGGTCCTTCGAACTCATCAATATTGTCAGTGGTCCAAGTGAATGTCTCATCGTCGGTTGCCACAAACACCTCTGAAGTGGGGCCTTCTGATGCGGCTCCCCTGCCTGGCAAGAGTTCGGCTGAAGACGAGCATAACAGCTCAATGGCCATTTTCTTTGTACTTTGCATATTGGCACTTGGTATACTCTTGATACACCTCATGCTTCAAACCGGTTTTTCTTATCTACCAGAAAGTGTAGTCATAGTATTTCTCGGTGCTTTAATAGGCATGATTATCAATCTAATGTCAATAAGAAATATTGCGAATTGGAGGAAAGAGGAAGCCTTTTCACCGACAGCTTTCTTCCTTGTTCTATTGCCGCCCATTATTTTTGAATCTGGATACAATCTTCACAAAGGAAATTTCTTTCAAAACATTGGGTCTATTCTACTTTTCGCTATTGTCGGGACGGCTATTTCTGCGTTTGTGGTTGGAGCTGGTATTTATTTGCTGGGCCTAGCTCAGGTTGTGTATAAGTTAAGTTTTGTTGAATCATTTGCGTTTGGCTCTCTGATTTCTGCTGTGGATCCGGTTGCTACGGTGGCTATTTTCCATGCTCTGGATGTGGATCCAGTTTTGAACATGTTAGTGTTTGGTGAGAGCATCCTTAATGACGCAGTGGCAATCGTCCTGACCACAGCCGTGCTAGACTCCAATGACCCTCACATGTCTACAACTGAAGCTATTTTGTCTGCGATAAACCGGTTCTGGCTGATGTTCTTTGCCTCTGCTGGCATAGGAGTGCTCTTTGCTCTGATAAGCGCACTTCTTTTGAAACATGTTGATCTCCGCAAGAATCCATCTTTGGAATTTGGTATGATGTTGGTGTTCACATATGCCCCATATGTACTTGCTGAAGGAATACACTTATCAGGTAAGCATGTGGTTTTACATATATCTAATAAATACATGGTGGTTTCTATTTTCTAATTTTGTAATATAATTTCAAATTAAAATCTTGTAAATATTAAATCAAATTGAAATTGTGAATGATTGCGCTTGATAACAATTGTAAACTGATAAAATGTGATAGTGTTTATGAAGTATAACTTAAGATAAAAGTTATTGCTATACCTGGTTTGCTATAACTGGCATTAACTGGGTTTCTTGCCAGTTCTCCTCGTTGTAAACCTGCGTTCCGAACCTGGCAGTAGAGTTTTGACTTTTCATAAGAGCTTATATCTAAGCCTATGTGAAAAATAAAGAATTTCATTTCACTTCATTTCATTTCATTTCAATAACTTAAGTTTGTACATAGCATAAATTATAAAGAGAATTAGAGAGAAAATTGAGTCATTGCTCGAATAATCATGTCATAGTATCTATTTCAGGTATCATGGCTATCCTGTTCTGTGGCATCGTCATGTCTCACTACACCCACTTCAACCTGTCCACAGTGACGCAGGTCACAATGCAGCAGACTATGAGGACCCTAGCCTTCATAGCGGAGACATGTGTCTTTGCTTACTTGGGATTAGCGATTTTCAGGTTAAATAATATGTATTAGAAAAATCGCTTAGTTTATGGAATACCTACAACATTTCTACAGCCAAGAGTTTGATAGTTTTTTCTCTTATTTCTGTCAGTTGAACAAGTAGGCTCTCCGAATGTTGGTGGATCTATTTTCTAAAATTAGCAATTATAATTTTGTAAGTGAACAATTATGAGTGAGGCATTCAGTTATATAATATTTCTAAACTAATGTGATTGGCATAACAAGTAAATAATTTAATTAAAAATTAAGAAACACAACTGCCCTGTGGTAATCAGACTTAAAAAAAATAGCCTATGGTACTCAGAATGATGTAAGGATTCTAAAGATACCCCATTTTTCCTAATCTATTCAGCCGTTCAGAAGTTATGATGGAATAAAGAAACTCACTTACATACATACATACATGAACCCTAAAAACATAACACTCCTTTTTTGGGCAGTCGTGTAAAAATGGTACTGTTTTAACAAACTTGAAAAGAATATGACTAATTTTAGAACAGTTTAAAAAGCAATCTACACAGGAGGGCTAACGCCTAACTGTATTATTTTGTTTTGCTTATCATAAGGCAATGTGATGAATGAACACCAATACCTAAATACCCAGTGCATATTGAACATTAAATTGATTTAAAATATAACTAACCTGTGAATTTTCTCTTTTAGTTTCCGTCACCGAGTGGAGCCTGCTTTGGTGGTTTGGAGTATTGTGTTGTGTCTGCTCGGGAGGGCTGCTAATATTTTCCCACTGGCATTACTTTGCAACAAGTTCCGGGAGCATAAGATAACCAAGAAAATGATGTTCATCATGTGGTTTAGTGGTAAATATGCCATTCAGCTACTGTACCAAATTCTGCCGCAATCTATACCAAATTCTGCCTCATAATCGGCTCAATCAGGATTGAATTTACTGTCTTTTATGATTCCGATGAATCTGATCAGCGCCTCTAGAAATGGCTATTCATTAGTTGGTGACAACAATGAGAACGACGATTTCATTAATAAATTGTTATTAATTGAAGTACTTGCGTAAATATTTTACAAACTTTCTTGTAGTTTGATAAGATAAGGGTACATCTACAACATTTTCAAGTTATCATTTCACTAACTTATCACATAACTAAGTAATCTGTTCCAGGGCTGCGCGGCGCGATTTCGTACGCGCTATCGCTCCATCTAGACTTTTCCGAGGAGACCCGCCATGTGATCATAACAACTACTCTTATCATTGTTTTGTTCACTACGTTATTCTTCGGGGGCTCCACTATGCCTTTGTTGAAATTTTTAAGGGTAAGTTAGGTCCGTCACTATCTTTTATAACCATACATATGCTCCACATATACATGCGTCTAAGTATGACTCTTCTGGAGACGTCTGGCAGTGTCTTTTATTTTATCGTAAGGCCCGGTGTCCACCAAAGCGTAGCTGTGTTTATGTAACAAATCAGATTTCGTCATTTCGACATCTCCTCTCCCCTCAGTTTCGGTGATGTCAATGTAACGAAATCTGATTGGTTACTCAAACCAAAAGCACTGCTGTACACAGATGTGATTACTTGACGACCTCTGTGGTTGAGTGTTTAGCGTGCCGGTTTTCAAGGCGCCGCCATCTCTGAGGTTCCGGGTTCGATCCCCGGTCGGGACAATGTAGAAAAATAAGTTTTCTACATTGTCTCGGGTCTGTGTGTTGTGGTACCTTCGTTGTTTCTGATTTCCTTAACACAAGTGCATAAGCTACTAACTAAGGGATCGGAGCAATGTATGTGATGTTGTCTACTATATATTTATTTATATAAAACAACTGATGTCTCAGGATGATTAGTCCTACTGTACTGCAAATAACATGGGCATGCATATCACTTGACAATAAATGTCTGACTCGTCTCACGATTCATTATTATTAAATAAGTTATATAATGCAGTTATATGATGCAGGCATCGTAAGAGAAAAGACACTGAGTTTATAAATATGAGGTTATGCAGAAGTTGATTTCATCTCTTAGCCTTTGCAGTGAATTTTAATTGACAAATGAAGACCCTATTTGCATTCATTCTATTACTTGGGACTTGGGAACCAAACCTACGAGATTCTTATTTATTTCCAAAGACTTCTATGTAGGTTGAGAAATCTTTGTTTATTTCAGTAAAAAATTATTAAAGTCACACTGATAAGAAAACTCAGGATATAGACATCCGAAACAAAAGCCCATGAAATTTCGGTGCAAATTCCTGGGTCGCACTGCATCTAACATGTCATTAGAACACTATTAAAAATACATTAGGCATAATTTACAGGTCTATATGAAAAACTTTACTGCTTTTTTCAGATAGCAGGTTTACACCCATAAGAATGAGCAAGAAACTTCATTTGCCGTTTCCATTTTCCAAATTCTATAAATTATTTATTTATATTTCATCTGACGATCTGACTGTGTTTGTGTATGGTTCAATGCATCTGTTTTGGTTGTGGTTTATTGCGTCGAGTGAAAATGTGAATGTTTTTGCAGGCCAACAAAAAGGTGAAGCGGTCAAGGTCGTTGCGCAAACAGAAGGAAGTGAGCTTGTCCAAGACCAAGGAGTGGGGGCAGGCCATTGATTCGGAACACTTGTCGGAAATTACTGAAGAGGAGCTTGAGGTATAACGAAATTCGCTATTTAACAATCTATATAAATTAGGTACCAATCTTGCTATACCCAACTTGTCAGAAATGAGACATATAAATATTGGGAAAGTGAACAGGTACATTTTTAAGGTTGTTCGTGCCAAAATGGTTAAATGGAAAACTTATGGTGAGACTTTCTCACACTCGATTATTTACTATAGGACTTGTACATGTACTATTTGACTTGTAAAGTATAAGTCTCACGGGAAAAAGCGAAATTTACATGGTAGGTATGGTATGGAAGAATCAGAATAATACATTTTGAAGCATATTAACCGAGATATTACTGTGCAAATAACTAAAAGGTCTAAAATGGCCAAATATTCAAAAGGTACATGACTTATTAATTGATACATTTATAACGATGAATCCTCGTGAATTTCGGGTTTCCACAAATGTACTCCTTTGCGTTGATCCAGACAGATTATACGCTATAGATTTCAATTTACGATGACGCGCCCCACTCTGTCTATAAAAGTCATAAAAAAAATTGAGTCAACTATCCGATTATCGATATAACTCTAAATAGTTATATCGAAAATCGGATAGTGATCGAGCGTGCTGAGAATTTAATCTTCCGCTAAAATCCAGCATTGTAAAACTTACAAGCATATTTTTTTCAGGTGAACTACTCGCACGCGACGAGGATAAAAGGTTTTGTAAGGATTGATATGAAGTACCTGATACCATTCTTCACAAGGAGATTTACTCATCAGGTAACATTTTAGTTTATATCACACCAAGTTTTTAGCTTTTGTTTTTAGAGTTTTGTAGCAAAGCTGTAAAAATGAGTCCTAAAATTATTTCATTTCTTACAAAAACACAGACATATTTATACATATGTACATATATCTATCGGAACTATACACTGAGACCGAAATTCTCGTTTAGACGAGTGACCAGCTTGCCTTTACTATAGTTCCGATAGCTTCCGTCATTAGACACATATTGGGTCCAGCAGAGGTGGTCAAATGCTGGCCACATACCATCCTTCGCATCGTCCAATCGGCAATTGGCATAATGTATGGCCAGCATAACTCACCAAAAAAACCTTCAAAATCGGTTGAAACTAAAAATTAATACCATTCTGTGATTCGAAAATAAAATACATCGCTAAAAAAATAAAATTGAATATTTTTTCAGGAATTAAAGGACTGTAAGAGCCAAATGACGGATCTCACCAACCAGTGGTACCAGGCCATCCGCATCTCCAACGAGCACGACACGGACGAGGACGAGAGCCTGCAGCCCAGCCCGCTGTCCAACTCGCAGGCCAGCTTGCAGAGGGGCGTGTAAACCCGGGATTATACTGTGGACCCCCGGTAATTCTGCTCCTGCCTAATCCGGTGCCCACTGTTATCTTAACGTGAAATCAACGGGTCTGCCCGCGAAATTCAAAATTTTCGTGGTTTTTTGCAATTTGTACGCTAATTAGACATGATAGGCTTATTGGCAATCAATTTGCGAGAATGGCAGTATCATCTTTACATGATTATATCAAAATCTTTGCATAAAAATGTGTATCCTAGGAAATTAGTCTGAGTATCGAGTTTTATGTGAGTAACTCGCAAATCTCGGACTAATTTCTTTAACTCGACACTTTCGAGCAAAGATTTTTATATAAACACGTGAAGAAGATATTAGGATTATCACAATTTGACGGCCATAAGCCTATTTTGTCTTATTAGCTTAAAAATAGCGAAAAACCACGAAAAATTTGAATTTCGCGGGCACACCCGTGGTGTGCTCCTTAAGTGTACTGGGGGCCTACCACCGTGACTTAAAGCAATATTATTGTAATATTGTTTTGACACTTTTATACAATTTCAGTATGGAAATTTTAAAACAATATTACAATAATATTACTTTAGGTCACGGTGGTAGACCCCTGGTTACTCTTGGTGACGCCATCTTATGCGCCACTTTACAGACTAAAAATAGTCACGCTGATTTTGTATACGGGGCCTGTCCATATTATCGTTTCCTAGATCTGTGGTATGAATGAGGATCCCGGATCCCTACTGCTATTTTATCACGCTAGATGGCGCATCGTTGCTATGGCCGTGGCATAGTGCCGTATGTCCATCACGGCTCACCGGGACGTTGGCTCCGAGAACGAAATAATTTCTAGTAGAAAGCGATGTGAGCATTGACTAAACATATAAATTATCTACACTTAGCTCCACCCTGAAGCATCCTTTTTAATTCCCCAAAACTAAAATGTCGCTAATGCAAGTGACAACATTATGTCAGTTCAGTGGTACCGAAATGTTGCGGGCGGAAATGACGCCATATTTGAAAAATGTTAGGCTTCAACATATTCCGTCGCTGTGTAAATAGACCCTTAGTGTCTCCTTAGTGCCTCTAGCGCTCATCGCTATTATTGCTTTGCATAAAATGTACCTGTGGGTGCATTTCGTACGGACAGACGTTTGCTGTGCAATGTCTTGTTTAAAGGAGCACACCAAAAGGGTCCCGCGAAATTCAAATTTTTTGTGGTTTTTCCAAAGACACCTATACTATAGACCCTGTGGACCGCGCGAAAAAATGTCGCCAGTTTATGGGAGCCAAACCCCCTCCGGCGTCAGTAGTAAGCTGTAAGCCTACGCAGAATTTCGTACGTACACATTTACACAACGACGTAGGAGTTTCGACACATGGCTCTACATTTTCTTGTATGAAGAAGGTTTACGTAAAATGTTCGGATGGGCTCATCTTGATGTTATTATCATAGGATTTTTCGCGATTTTTAAGCTGATAAGACGTAATAGACTTATGGCAGTCAAATTTGCGAGTTGCTCACTTAAAACTCTTTACTCGGACTAATTTCCTAGGATTTATATAAAAATCTCTGCTTGTAAGTGTTGAGTTAAAGAAATTAATCCGAGATTTGCGAGTTGCTCACTTAAAACTCTTTACTCGGACTAATTTCCTAGGATAGACATTTTCATGCAAAAATTTTGATATAAACATGTAAAGAAGTAACTGCCATTCTCGCAAAATGACTGCCATAAGCCTATTATGTGCAATTAGCGTACAAATTGTCAAAAACCACGAAAATTTTGAATTTCGCGGGCAGACCTGTTGAATTCGCCTTAATATGTATATATATCGGACGCATAAAAATATATATTCGACTGTTAGCTTGAATTATTTTGAATGAAAACAAATTAGTGCAGTAACTTAATGTTTTATGTCAACGCATATTATGGTATTTTTGAGGAGTAGTACATTATTACTTTAAGGTGCAATGTTAAAACGTTCCATAAAATGGATCAATGTTAATGTAAGTGAAAACTGAAAAGTATTATTTTGTCTAGTGGTCTAGCAAGAATTGAGGAGTAAACAGCACTTACACAAATGTATCACAAGTGTTTGATAGGCTTCGAAGCAGAGTTTAGAATTCTCCTTCAAGGTTTATAGCACTTAATGTGAACATACTAATGTGAGTGGATTGTTTTGATTCCTTCGAATTATGTTCCTTTGAAAGTTTATAATGTATTAGGTTTGTTAGTGAGAGTGAGATGCTTTATTCTGCTGAGATCATGGGCGGAGTCAGGATTTCAGTCAGGGGGGTGCATATTCGTACACATTATAAATAAAATAGAGCCTGAAAATATATTAAATTGCTGACTTGTGTGGCATTATAAGTGAAAACACAAATAAAATTATCAGTAGTAGGTATTATTTCGTACTTTGGTTTCCAATGGGACCTAAAAAAAGGTATTTTTCCTGACTTTTCTTTTCAAATGCACTCCCTTGAACCCTGCTGCCGGCGCCCCTGGCTGAGATAAAGCAAACTTAAAGAAGATAGCAAATTGTTTATATTTATTGTAATTAAAAACAAAAATAACATTATTTGCACAGGAATGCAGATAGAACATATTTTTGTTTGAGTATTAATCTGAATTTTCCTATATTTATGTAAATATTGCAGAGACATTCTTTGTTAGGTAATTACTTAATTAGTTTAGGAACACATTATAATGTGTATCTACAAATATATAGTCGAAAAATGTGATTGTAAAGTTTTAATTTATTGAAGTATATCTGTATATAATATGAACTTATTTTAACGCACATTAAATTGTTTTTAGATTAAGAGCCGTCCATATTACAATGACCATAGTTAATTAATTTTACTATTAAAAATAGATTGAACACAAGAAATATTATCACGACAGATTGATCGTTATGTTGATTTAATTTTTATAAGTATATTGTATTGTATAACAATAGCGGAAATTGCAAATGCATGAGAATTTCGAGAAATCCTTTTTTTATCCTTTAATTATATTATGAATAGAACCTCTGTGCACAATGTCTGTTTGTAAAAACGCGAAAAAGACAACCACATACTGGTCGTTCAATGAAAATACGTTTCAATGTTCATTGGTAAAACCTTGAAATCCCTTGCCATGCCAGTATGCAGTCTTAATGAGTCAGTACGTGAATAATTTAATCAGGACTTTTTTAATTCCGACATTTCAGATTGTGGACATTATTATACAATTTTTTATACAATGTAAAAATATATGTGTACTTAAAAGAAATTTATCATTAGTCTTCGTGAAATGTTGTAAATATGATTCTATTATATTATTTTTTACACAGGCAATATATTTTACACATGTATTATAATATATTATTATTAGTTGAATTGGAGTATAATAATATTATGGTTGAATTGAAGCACTATAACTATGACGTCACACGCACTTTGGGTGTGTTATTGGGTGTATTATTGGTGGAAACTATGCGTGCAATATATATATTATTGCACGCATAGTTTCCCTAGTTTGTTATTGTTATTACAAATTGACATTCTGAATTACTAATTTTTGATTTTATAAATTATGAATTTACAATTATTGACATCCTGAATTATAATAGACAATAATATAATGAAAAATGGTTATTACAAATTGACATTATGAATTATTAATTTTTGACTTGATAAATTATGAATTTTCAATTATTGACATCTTGAATTTTAATAGACAATATTATGAAAAATTATTCAATTGACATTCTGAATTACTAATTTTTGACTTGATAAATTATTAATTTACAAACATTGACATCCTGACCTTTATCTATTGTAATATTATGAAAAATGATAATTTCAAATTCAATTAAACAAATATTAACACTTTTTTTATATTCATACGCCATAAGGCAGAATGTATAAGGATAATAATTGTTATTGCTGACCACCTAATGTACCTGCATTCTTATGAATAAATGACATTTTATTTTTTTTTTTTTTTATGTTGACTAAATGAACCAATTTAAAACGTTTTAAACCATTATCGTTTTAAGCGGACTGGTTTGATTGGTTTTAAACCGGCGATAAATCTATAGACGGGATGTCTTCCTCACATACAGTCATATCCGCACTCCGTTACCGTCTGTCAATGTATAGAAAGTCCACGATGACGCGCCTCACTCTGTCAATCTCCATACAAATCAAATTTAGGAATCAAATGAAATATAAGCGATTTTGACAGAGTGGGGCGCGTCGTCGTGGATTCAAATGATTTATTTCATTTAGGCTGATTTAACAAGCACTTATGAATAGTCACATACTTATATAGCTATTAAATTAAATAGTCATAACTATTTAACGACTTAAAAATAAGTTAACCGAGGTTTCTTACGCGCCCTGATCTGACAAGAAGCCCACAACAAACTCAGTCGGGTTTTTTCTTATTGTTATCACTATTTCACAAAAAAAATACGAGCTAGTACATAATAAATAATAAAAAATTAAGCAATACACTATTTTTCCCAATCTTTTATATTGTAATATGGCTTATATATGAGTTAAAGTTTGATTAAAATATCTATACCATACATTGTAAGACGGTATTGGGGTGCTGATAGTTGAAGAAGGAAGAGTGTTCATCGCCAAACTTGACGCGCACGAGTATAATTTAACTTTGATCAATGACATGCCCCTTCCACTCATTTCCTCTAGAATGAAGAACCTACTAGCGACCGAGATAAAAAGACATTATATCTTGTCAAATTATCTCGGATACGGTAAATCTGGATATTAAAGCTTAATAATTTCGGTTGTAACTTAACATATTATATATATATATCAGTAAAACATTTACATAATTTGCTTAAAAACTAATTACTGCATTCCATAAGATTTTAAATGTGGAAGGGAGAGACCATCAAAAATAAATCAGGAAAGGTTTATTAATTCTTATAAATCTTGTGTCATAATGTGTTTAGATGAGAATATAATAACATTGTGCTATACAAATTACAATATAATATTATGACTCTTATTATATTGTGCTTCATCATACATGCCTGTCATAATAAAATTATTCTAATCAAATCTATGTACAATTTTGATGTTAAAATATACGTTTGATAAACTAAACTGTTTTTTAATCATGTTAGGTACCTACCTATCTAATAAAATAATTAAGTTTTATATGTAGCAGTGATAGCCGAGAACGAGTGTAGACTCGTTCGAATCTTGGAAACCTCAAGAGTTCTGTGTGTGTGTTTTTAAACAAAGTTTATTTTCGGAGGATATTGCGCAGGGGACTACTTAGGCGAAAAAAATGATTTTTTGCGTGACGAAAATCCTTCGACCTCTTCGAACAAGAATGAAAGTTTTACTTATGGCGGTTCCCAATATTCAATCTATCCATGGTTTGCCTTACTAGAGATAGAATTTTGACATAATTTGTATGAAGCTAATGTCACATTGATATCTCTGGTAGGGCAAATGGAAGATAGATCGAATATTGGGAACCGGCTTTAGTAGGTAGGTACTCAAAATGGGCACTCATGGAATGACGTCTCGACACTCACAAAGACGACGCCATCTATCGAGCGATGGGTGAAATCATGCTTAAGATTATAAAATAGATTTTTGTTTTAGGTGTTATTTCAAACTTTGTTTCTACCAAGTGAAGCCCACCAACTCGCACTTGGCCAGTATAGGGTTACATTCTGGGGAGACCTGTGCCCAGCAGTGGGACAACCACAGAACAGCTCAGGTATGGCAGTATTTTGGGTATCAGTAAAAATGCAGTCTAAATTAAATAGCTTAGTTTATTTGACAAAAAAAAATTAAAGTGAGTTTTTCATTAGTTTATGCAAGGCTCGACTTTATTTTAGGTTCATTCATTCTTTCTGCAACACAGGCACACAAATGTTTAGTTAGGAACTGAACACAAATCTAATGCTGTATGGTGTACAGACTCATATGGATTACTATTAATTTATTAGGTATGTATAGGATTTAGTTTCTTTATCAATAAAGTCCTGACTCCTGTCATTTCAAAGAACGTATTTAGCATTATAACTGATAATAAAAGTTAATCAACACAAGAACATAATTAACAGTATTCAGAAAAATTAATCCAAGAATAGATGGAAAGTAAGTTAATAATGTTTTTAATCCTCTTCATTCTCCAAGTTGATGTGACTTCCGAACTTGCCATACAAATGTGCTTTAAGTTCACTCATCTGTGATTTTAACTCTTCACATTTGGCTTCTAGCTCACTTATTTCATTTTGCTTCTTTGTTTTATTTTCTTCTAACGATTGCTGAAAAATGAAACAAAAAAACAGTTAAGTGCTACATACATTGTGCAAAAAATATAAGAATTTAAACTTCAGAACCATCATTATAATAATAACCGATTCTATTATATAAAATATCTTCAAATTGACTACTCTAAAAAAGTATTTATTTTCAGAATGGTCAAAGTTTGGAGATTGATAGTTTCAACATCTGTAGGACTTTCCCCAAGTATCGAGACTGATCTAACTTTCTCACACCATCATCACTAAAGATGGTCACAGCCCTTAGGTACTTGTGAGCAGATCACAAAGAATAATACATCATACTCACTAAAGTATCTTCTAAGTTCTGACATAGAAACACTTCTCCAACGAGGTAAGGGATCTTCTCAGAGTCATCAGCAAGGGCCAACTCCTCGACTGCTTCCTCCAGGTTTTTCATGTCATTCTGTTTCACCTTTAATTCATCCTTCAAATCGTCCACTTTGGCGTTGAGTCGAGCAAACTTGTTGATTTTTTGTTGGTCTTCAAAAGAAATGTGAACGTCGGAATCCTGTAAGTAGAATTCAGTGTAACGAAAATAGTAAAAATTAAAAGAAGGGATTTTTTTTATGGAAAAAATTTTGTTATGATATATTAACCGGTTTGAATGTGCCTTTTCCTGAATTCGCCATCTTAATATAAACTATTCAAGTAATTTTCAGTAGATTACAATAAAAAACTGCAGTTTTCAAATCAGACGTTGAATATATTTTTTTGATTTTTAACTAATAAGTATAACCTCAAAATTCAAACCATTGTCAAAGTCATTTGTCAAAAATAAGACAATTTTCATTTGACATTGACATTTCGTGTTGGACTATCACCATAGAAATAACAGAACTATGGAGGCGCCCTATTTATTCATTCTAGCCGTCCTAGCCTTGCGTGATATACGGCGCCATGATGAGTTGGAAAATGTTCGTGTACCTAGGTACCTACTGCATCACTAAGATCACTACCATAGACATAAAACATGATCATTACCATATGCGACGCCATATTCTGAGCTACTTTACAGATTAAAAATAGTCACGTAGCACGCTAAGGGGTAAGGGGCCTTTCCTTTGTTTCCTAGGTCTGTGCTTTGCGTAGGTAGGTAGCGTATTTCGTCATTGGGTCTGTGATAGTCCGTGGATTATCACAGAGTAGCAAGGAAAATCATAGAAAAAACAACCTGTGAACTTCTATTTTTTTATCATAAGCATTAGGCAGAATCATTCTACCCTCCTTTTTGATCAAATTATTGATGTAACCTGTAACAAGGCGTCAGGTGATGATGAAATTACAGCAGAACTCCTAAAAGAAGGTGGCAAACCTGTGCTGAAAGTCTTTCAGCGCATGTTCAGTTCCGTCATCCAGAACGCCAAAGGCATGGCACATGCATGGCACAGTCTATGCAGTATGCGTTGCGTGCATGCACGCAACACACACACACACACACACACACCTTCAATAAAGATGACAATACCTTGTAATGAAGAATCACAGGCGCATCTAGCTGCTGAGCCATATCTACAAGATGTTTTCGAGAATTACTTATTAGGTACTAATAAGTAATTCTCGAAAACATCTTGTTACACATAATAGGCTTATGGCAGTAATTTTGCGAGAATGCCAGTTACTTCTTTATAAGTTTATATCAAAATTTTTGCATCAAAATGTCTATCCTAGGAAATTAGTCCGAGTAAAGAGTTTTATTTTAAGTGAGCAACTCGTAAATCTCGGATTAATTTCTTTAACTCGACACTTTCAAGCAGAGATTTTTATACAAGGTGAAAAATTTATGGTTTTTTATGTTAAGCAGGGTTAATCAGTATCAGCAGTACTAACGAATTACCTACACTGTTTCGGAAAAGTAAGCATTTTTATTTTTATTGCAAAATAAATAATCGAGATAAACTCGAAAATGTGATAACCAATAGTAGTGCTAGTGACTACGCGGTACGTGGCGTGTAGAGTAGTAAAACTCACGCCGCGAGCGGTACTTGTGCGGTACCTACCTACTACTACTGGTTTGCGAATTTTTGAAAACAAAATTTCTCGAAAAATTAATTTTTTATTTTACTACTGGGGTCAAAATAAATTGCAAAAATTAAAAGTACTGCGAATAGCGATTCACCTCGCCTCACATCAAAAACCATTTATTTTTCACCGTGTACATATAAATACGTGAAGATGATCTTGGGATTATCGCAATTTGACTGCCATAAGCCTATTACGTCTTATCAGCTTAAAAATAGCGAAAAACCACAAAAAATTTGAATTTCGCGGGCACACCTGTGGTGTGCTCCCGTTTCTACTCGTCAAAAACACTTGGCCGGTTTTTGACGAGTAGAAACGGTAAGGTTTGCACATGTATGGCTCCACAGTCCTGAGTCCACACTATTGAGAAAAACAGAAAAGTTATTATTATGAAACTAGTATTAAATGTAGAATTATGGTAGAGACGATGAACCAACGATATATTTAAACGTTTAAATATTTAAAAAAAATCTACCAATTAACTACATGTTGAATAGCTAGTTGAATATTCACTCAAGTCAATCTAAAAAAAACATACAGTCGAATTGATAACCTCTTCCTTTTTGAAGGCTTTGTTAACAATAGGCTCAGACCTCAGTTTTGAACTGAGCCTTATTTTATTTTAAGTACCTACATAGTAAACTTCAATTAGTACGTAGGTATAGGTGTTTCGAATTGTTATTACGCGAGTGCACTATACCATTTGGGTTTCTAGTTTCTACCTGCCATTTCGTAATTTATAATATGTTGTTTACGTATCTTCATATTTTTTTTGTGGACAACATCACATACATTGCTCCGGTCCCTTAGTAACTAGCTTACTCGTATCAGTTTCTTTAACACACTTGCGCATCGCAAACTGTGACTTTCATTAGGTACTATTATTCACTAGTGAGTTAGACAGTTTTTTTTTTAATTTTATCTATTAAATAAAATTATTTTTAGAATATTTTATTCATAAGTATGTTGAAAAACGTCGTATGATACACGTGAGTATTGATGATTACCGTCCTCGGCTATCTTAAGACTCTCACCTAACGGCTTGGGTCTCAATGGCGCCTCAGCGGTAATCACCAACTTTACTCACTTGTACCATAAACTACTATTTTCTACATTGCCCCGACCGGGGATCGAACCCGGAACCTCAGAGATGGCGGCGCCTTGAAAACCGGCACGCTAACCACTCAACCACGGTGGTTGTCAAGGAGTTTCAAGCTATGATAGGTAGGTATCTATAATAATTTATAAGGACATAATATTAGGTAGGTATGTTCTATCCTATTTTAGGTAGGTGGGTATACTATAAGTATTGAATACAGCATCTGTAGCCATAATTACTTACGGCCCTTTGCGATACGCTAAAACGATAAAAATGGAACTAAATTCAAAGATGGATGAAAAATCGAAAGTTATTCAATAGCAGTTTTTAGGAGTGCATGGATGGAACATATCAACATAAGAACATACTGCTAGTCTAGTCATAGGTAGGTATTCAGTTAAGCAATAAGTATCAGTTGGATGGTAAAGGCTAGGCAAACCACTCTATGTAAGTTCATAATGTTTATCTTTATTTGGTACTCGTAGCAAGGTAAAAGAGCATCCGTCATATCATAAAGACAATCACCACCGCGCACCGGCGCTGTGGCGGGGCCCCACCACCGCTGCGCGTGCGCCGGCTCACCGCTCACTTTGCGCACTCTTGTATTGACCGTCATACGTCGCGCGCGCATACCCGACGAGCACTAACCTTTGTGAAGAGTAACCCCGTGATGGAGAAGGAGCACCAGCCAGACTCGATGGCTACGATCACCATGAAGCCGGAGTACCCGCCATCCGAGTACAGCGCCTCCGAACCACCACCGGTGAGGCTCTCCGCCCGATCTGCTCATAATGTCACCTCTTTCTTGTCCCCGCAATGAGTTCATTGATATTTCTGTTCTGTTCCACTTCGATTATACATCGAAGGTCTCTAAAACATTGATCTATCACATAGATGTAAATAATCAATTTTATCATAGTTAGTTTTACTATATTTCCATTTTCAGACGCTAGACAGACTGGAAAAGTTTTGAATGTAGTGAAAATCGCACAGTTGTAAAAAAAGTGTTTTTGTTATATTACTTTGCAATAATATAGTTGTTAAACACCAGCTGAGTATGAAAGTAGGTAGAAATGCATTTATGTTGCACTTTGGTTAGATAAGTTATTATTGTAAAACGATGGGAAAGCGCCTTTCTCTTGGCACTCGACGGTTGTTAGGCCGCTGACGCGCTGCAAACCATTTGCGAACTTGGTTTTTGCCGTAATGGACAATGGACAAAGCAAAATGCTATATTTTGCTTTTAAAATTAACTGACTTGTGGTAAATTAGATGAGATTTTAATTAAGTCACAAAAACTACCATGCGCTAATGCGCAAATTAAATTGATTGCTGACTTAATTATAGATACTTCTAATATATTATTTTACGAAAACCAAAAACAACTCTGCACCCTAAAGTACTATATTACTATAGGTACAGTGGAGCACTATAGTACCTGCTTTAACATTAGTTATGGTTTATTTACAACCCATTGTTTGAAAACTGTGACGGCGATTTATATAAAATTAACTTGGCATGCCATAGTCCCTGAACTGTTCAGACGTGACCGAGGTTCCAAGTCCCAGATTGACAGTTACTTTTGGCAATGTTATTCAATCAACTATGAATAATGAAATGGCATTGATCAAATAAGTAGGTATCTGTCGGCAACATACTTACGAGGTAGCGAGGCATTTTTCATCAACTTATGTTTACTTATTTGAATATTCAACATTATGCTTGTTTAATTTTACGTAGTGACTCATGTTTCTTAAACATTGTTAAAATGGCATTCATTTTAATAACATAACATTCGCATAATAATATAGAAAAAAATCTTTATAAATAATTATATCAACTTTTCGGCCTCCGCAAAGACTAGCCTAGGTAGATATAGGTATAGTTTTCATTTTTGAAGAAAATTAAAATAAATTTTTGTCCAAGGCTCGGAAATTTGGTTTTTCATCATTTTTCGCTGTGGATTTTTCCGAGAATGTACCCTATAATATGATTCCTAATCCTAACTAACAGCAGTACAAGAATTTTTGAGAGCCTTTCAGATTCATTTTGGGTCTTAATGGGGTTTGCCCGTGCTTTCAGTCAAAATCAGCAGATAATCTTTCAAATACTATTTCCACGGCTTCACGTAAAGCCGGATGCATACTTGTTTGAAAACACGTACATTACTAATGTGTTGTAAACGAGCTGAGGGCCAGAGATAAGATGCTCTCAGATATGTGCCGTTCCGAGAACCGTGATGAGATATGTGCCTGCTAAATGTGGGAGACTATTCATTGTTCTATTGTTCTTGCTCATCATTATATAATTACAACTGACACGCGAATAGGGCTGAAGTTAAAATCTGTACTGCAAAAACAATTTTACCCGTATTTTACATAAAATTTCTATCATATACCTACGTTAATTAATTAACAAAAAACCGACTTCAATTCTTATCGAACTACTATTGAATGCATCCTTTCCAATTAAAAATTTAATACTCATATGGTTTTCTCAGGGGACAGGGATACCATTATCAGAACTGAACTAAATAGAAATGGGACCAAGGGAAGCGTCAGCTTCCGAATAATAAAATAATAATCATCAAAATCGATTCACCCAATCAACAGTTAAAATGTAACAAACGTAAAAAATACAGTCGATTTTGAAGTCGGTTGAAGATGGGCGATTGTATTTATACAAAATGTTGAGAAAACTAAATACTGTTTTGAGAATTTGAGAGGGTTTTCCTTGTTATTTGATACTGAAAGTTTATCTTATAAAATTACTAGCTGTTGCCCACGGCTCCGCCCGCGTGAATTACGATTTTTTTACATAATATACCTTCCTACTGGAATTCCTTGATTTTTCGCGGGATTCTGGTGTGATGTTGTACAGAAACCTGTTCTTACTTTGCACGGGTTATCTTGTGGTGATTTTGAAAACTCCTTTTTCTTAATAATAATATAAAGTTTCATTAATACGTAGCTGAAAGATCAAAAGGACGATTTTAACTGTCGATATTTCGACCCAGTGGCACAGGTCGGTCACTACGTGACCACGACTTGTACCAATGTATCGAAATATCGACAGTTAAAATCGTCCTTTTCATTGTGGTTTTTATTCTGAAACCACGAAATATGTCAAAAATTATTAAACCATGTGAAAAGTTGTACTGGTGGTAGAACTCTTCTTTCAGAGTTCGGCCGGGTAGGTACCACTGGGATAAATTACTCTACTAACAATATTCCCCAGCCCAACATAATATAAGAGTATTTTTAAAATCTTTGCTTCATCTCAATACAATCCAAAACATCAGAATGGACAATAGCTATATATTTCTTTACGTATAAAAAGACCTTAGATGACAGTCAGTCGGTTAGGATCGATAAGACCTAAGAGTTAAAAATATTTGTGAACCATTATCTTACCCTTTCCATATTGCGGATGATAAAGTTTAAATCTGTTCATGTGTTAACAGTGCCATCTTAATATAAAGTCAGGAAACAGTAAATAACATGACAG
Source organism: Coenonympha glycerion (assembly GCA_963855885.1). Lineage (NCBI taxonomy): Eukaryota > Metazoa > Arthropoda > Insecta > Lepidoptera > Nymphalidae > Coenonympha > Coenonympha glycerion. Next base: position 8,675,451 of record OY979636.1, on the reverse strand, counting down.
TTAATTTTTATTTAAAAAAATTCGGTAGTACCTATCTCAGAGTTTTACATTCAAGTTCCACATAAATTGTAGAGATGGCGCTATACGGTATAACGTAGCGATAACGCCAGTTACATGATTTTTGTTCACCTTAAAAGTGAAAAATTTTAAACCATACAAAATCTCCTGCTAAGCCTATTTATTTACGGCTGTAAGGGTACTCCAGTCTTACTTGAGCCCTACGTCCTAGCCCTAGGTTCTTTGTGCATTCCGAGTTTTAAGTCACCTACCTACTTGAACTTAAAGGTTCTGATGTCTGTAATTTCTGAACTACAAAAGTGATGATGATAAGATTTGTATAGAATAATCTTTAAATAACCTCCTTTCTAACAAAAAAAGAATGAATAGAATCGGACAACGCGTTAATGAATTATAACTAAAAAACGTTTGGACTTTGATGCCGTCTTCCAGGGAAACCATGATGAATTTCGGGACAAAAAGTATCCTATGTCCTACCTCGGGGTATGAACTATAATCATGTCAAGTTTCATTTAAATCCATCCAGCGGATTAGCCGTGATGCCCGGTCGTGAAACAGACAGACAGACAGACAGACAGACAGACAGACAGACAGACAGACAGACAGACAGACAGACAGACAGACAGACAAAAATTAAACAAATTACAGTTTTGGCTTCAGTATCGACTAAATAGTGTCCTCCAACAAAAATTTTTAAAATATCTTCAATGTACAGAATTCGACCCTTTACAGTTTTATTATAAGTATATATATAGATCACGTTATACGCCAAACAAAATCTGGGCTCAACGTCAGATTTTCCTAAATTAAAAGGAGTGAGAGTCAAGAAGACGTTGAATAATCAATTTTGAGATTTAGCGACAGCACTTGTTTAATAACAAGAGATTGCCTCGGGCTGTGTATTTTCCGCCCCAATGATGCCCAACAACGCTATCGTTTAGATAAAATTACGTAACGACACTCTTCAATGGAAATTAAATCTTAGATGCTTAAAATTTTATTATTTTGACTTCAAGATTTTAAGAGAACATATTTTTTTAAACATGAATGATGAAGGAACCAAAAGAAGGAACAGCTCAAGAACATGTTTGTTTAAAGATTTTTGCAGTTGGATGCACACTGCATAGCGCCCATATGTATGTACCCTTACACTAGGTAGATACTCGTAGTAGACCATAGTAGACAGTTAAATAACAGGTAATTTGTAAGCAAAAATATTATCTGGCCTGAAACATCTTTCTCCTACTAGGTACCTTTAAATAAATACATAGATATACTTAATATAATATATTCTAAACAAGTTCATTCCACCAAAGTCATATCATCATATTATAGTATGTATCCTACATATGACTATGTCGAAGCACTTTCTATGAGCCTACCTCATATACTTACATGTTATCAATGTATAAAAATAATAAATATCCGTAACTAACTGAATAGGTATATAAATACCTATTTAGTTAGTTACGGATATTTACGGTAGATGTATGCTTATAATGTATAGTGTATAGTATTTACCTATACAGTTATTTATTCTAAATATAGTAACCTATGTAGAGTCACGGAATGAAAACGTTCGTCAATTTTAAAATTGATTGGTTTGCACTAGTCGATTGTTTTGGTATATTGACATAATGGACTCTTGCAGTACTAGTGCAAGCGAAAATTGACACTAAGGTGACGAACCTTTTCATTCCGCGATTATACATACTACTCGCGACTTTCATTGCTAATTCTAACACGAAATATTCAAGGTTTCATTAAATATACAAACAACTACAATACGTACTCGTATGTGTACAATGTACATCTAATGCATTGTTACCTATAATGTGCAATTCAAATTTGAATAAATTCGTATTCATATTAATACATATTGTAATGAGTTATTAACCATTCTGTAAATGAAACGATTCAGTACATGAGATTAATATTAAAATGTTGAGTAGTGGGGAAATCCCTGCCTCTCTACCTGGTGCCTACTGAGAATAATAAAGCGACGTTGAGCCAAGTGAAATCGTTTACGAAGTGCGACTTGCGAGCCACAGCAATAGCACAAGCAAGAGCACAGTAACAAAGTCACAGCGACACAATAGCATTTGCGTCACATCCTTGTACTTTTAGTGGATCTCGAGGCATTGTTTACATTCTAGAATTTTAACTCAACTTTTTTCACGGCGTTGCAGATTTAAGGGTACCATCCGAGCGTGAAAATTCAAATTTTGTTTAGTTTCATTTCATCGCAATAAAACAGATAATGCTATATTCGTGCAATTGAAAGTGTTAAATAGTACTAAAGTGCTTAAACTCATAAACATTAACAGTTCTAAGTCTTCAGTGTAAGGCTCTATTTACTACAAACGCCATATTATTTACTTGTTGCACACTTGTTATCACAGTTTTGAAACATTAGGTTACAACAGCCTTACACGATCATTTGCATCTTTTACGAGCTTCTACCTACGAATAAGTAGTATTGTTACAGCAATTAAACGTTAAATGTCAATAAAATTGAAATTAAGGAGCACACCACGGGTGTGCCCGCGAAATTCAAATTTTTCGTGGTTTTTCGCGATTTTTAAGCTAATAAGACATATTAGGCTTATGGCTGTCAAATTGCGATAATCCCAATATCTTCTTCACGTGTTTATATAAAAATCTCTGCTCGAAAGTGTCGAGTTAAAGAAATTAGTCCGAGATTTGCGAGTTACTCACATAAAACTCGATACTCGAACTAATTTCCTAGGATACACATTTTTATGCAAAGATTTTGATATAATCATGTAAAGATGATACTGCCATTCTCGCAAATTGATTGCCATAAGCCTATCATGTCTAATAAGCGTACAAATTACAAAAAACCACGAAAATTTTGAATTTCGCGGGCAGACCCGTTGATTTCACGTTAATAATGTTATGGTTGAATGAGGGCGGAGCGCGTTTATGTCTTTTGTTGCGATCGATAACTAAAGCAATTAATTCTTTAATTATTTTTCTTTTTTTATTTAGTTCTGTATGTATTTATTCGTAAATATAGCTGTAGATTTTTTCGACTGTATTTTTATTTATTGTATTCTTTTTATCCACCGTATTCAAGTTTGTTACTCGATCACACCTGCATGTAATTTAGAAATTGGAAGCTGAAATGAACAACTGAACACATTTGGCTGAAATTGGGAACGTACCACATATTAATTAACACACACCCAACTAACTCACTGTAATTTAGAAATCAGAACTTTAAACTACAAACCTAACAAATGAAACTGAACGGAGTGTATCGAATTAACGGCCTAAATGGTTATTTTAGGGATTTTTGTTGACCTACAGGTTAAAAACTATAACGACAATTAAGCTCTTTAAATTTCAAAGTTAAACGGGGGTTTAAATCTTTGGTTAAACGTCATTTAATCTTAATTCGCCTAGAAGCAGAAACACTATTGGAAGACATTTTCTTGATAGAAAGTTTTCCCAAAAGTTGCTCCACAATATCCCATGTTTTAAATTTTTATCGGAAACTACAACGGATTTATAATTGTATTTTTTTTAATTCATGTCGACAGTAATAGTTCTAAAAATACTCAGATTTTTTTTATAACTGGCTCAAGTTTTTAAGTTATTAAGTAAAACGTCGTTCTTCTGTGATATTTTCCGCACCTGTCGCACACATTAACGTATTCGTAAGAGTAAGTATAAGTCCAAAATGACTTTTAAGTTTAGGAATTATAGGAAACCCCGAAACAACTATAAACCTCACTGTTTTTTTTATGCATAATCTCTAAAATATTGGGCTTATGCCCCTTAAAACATGGATTCCGAAAATTAGTACGAGTTCACATGACATATCAGCTGATATCATATACCTATTCAGATACTTTGGAGAAAATCCTGTAAAAACAACGTATAAACATCTGTTTGTTGGAAAATCTCAAAATTGTACGATTTTAATTGTACTTTTCGCCTCTTTACAATTTGAATCTCAATAAGTAACAATTAGATTTCTACGACTAATACTTAGTTGTGGATATACCCATGGAACAACGAAAAATCATCTTCGTTTTATTTATTAGAAGATCAGTAGGTACGCGCCATTCGGCATGATGACTGAGAAGAAACCTGTTCGCAACGACGTCGGACAGGGCGAGTCTGATGAATCGTTTGTTGACGGCGATGTTTTAAACCGAAAAAAAATTGGCAATACTTACATAACTTTCTAGTTGTCTGTTGTATGTTAATAAATGAAATGATAGAGTACCTACGTATTGGGTGGAGTATTAAAAATTACCCTTGGTTTGCCTTGGATAGCGAAATATTAATTAGGTACAGTGTTCAAAGAAGATAACCAAAAAAGCTGTAGGAAGATTTCATTAGGTATCTACTTACATAGTATTAAAACACAGCAATCATTTATCAGATTTTTATTGCCAATATAATGGCAACCAGCGGCTTAAAACTGTTTCAAAGGATTGACATAAATTTTCTTTTATTCTGTTGTCAGAATACCGCTAGGCGCTTTTGTTATTTAGTCCGGTTAAATGAAAATAACACGCTTTGTTTTGTTTTGTACCGTACTTTTAAATCTAAATATGGGTTAAAATATGCGAATTAAATGTTAAGAGTAATTTTCTAGTATTTTCTAGTTTTCGATCAATGTTATGCACTAGGTACCTATTAAGATTATGCACCTACCTACTGTATGATAATTTTAGCATAAATGAAGAAAATCTAACATCCGATTATACACATAATATATAGGTAGGGAACTATTCATAACATAATATGTACTCGTATAGCATAGCTATTATTAACCCTTAGGCATTGAGAAAAAAATAATAATCTTTCCCTTAGGTACCTAACTACCTACATTTATGATTCGGCAATTCACGTAGTTACCTACCTAAAATTATGAAAATAATCTCATGTAGTTACCTACCTAATATTATGAAAATAATCTCATGTGTGCAAAGATTTAAGTCGCGTGTGTGACGTAGGTACGTAATAAGTACTTAATATGGTAATTTTTTAATCAATTCTATTTGCTAGCAAAAAAAATTCGGCTACGAGGAGCTTCCCAAAAACCTTTTTAAATATCTAGATATCTAGAACTCAGCGGACAGTTGTTTGCGAGAAAATTGCAAAAATTAAAATTGACATCGCTCTACTTGCGGAAGACCGTCAGCTTCCATCGCAAACGCAATCCAGACGATCTCTTTAAGGGCACTTTCCTATAAACCGCTCTTAGAAATTAACTAGGCATTATTTGTATCAAAAAAATTGATCAAATGTGGGATAGTTTTAATCGCAATTGCCATAGATATAGAATAACCCGTAAATGTTAGAGATTGTGCATACCTATACCTAAAACAGTGAAGTTTATCGTTGTTCCAGGGTTTTCTCCAAATCCCTAATTACATTGTGATAACCACGAGTTTCCATTGATGAATCATTGACATGACAAGTCAATTTAAAGACGCAGAAATCAGTTTTCAAATTGTTTTATGTTAACGTTTCATCAGGGGAAATTCAAGGTACTATATAAAGTCTACTAATATACCTAATAAGGTTAAGGTAGACACGTAGATAGGTACGTGTTTTACCTTTGATTAGGTAGTGTTTTACCTTCCTACGAGCTTTATAAGATGTTTTTATATTTTTCATCTCATGTGAAACGTCCATCTTTCATAGTCGTATCGCAATCCCAATGTAATTCCAGAGTTCGTAGCTGCTCTAGAATCTGTTTGAAAATGAAATTAGATTAAATGAAATTGTGAAGTCAACATCTCCTGAGGATGTCCCGGTGTCGGGACGAAACGTGCGTCGAAGAAAGTGATAGAAAATTGTGTGTGGTGTTTCATGTGGATGGTGTTCCTGCATATTGCACCATACAGAATCCTTTCAAGAAGCGGATAATAGCAAAACAAATTAATCAGTCCTGCTAAATGAAATTAGGATAAATTTCCTTATTTTAAAGGACTGAAATAACTCTATGAAGTCTAGAAAAATGGTTTTTATTTAGACCCGATAGACTTCGTCCTGTCAAAAAGATTTTTATATTGGCAGAGTGCAAATTGACTCTTTGACGTTAGGAACATACCTACATACGAGTAATTGCTTAGACAATTACAGTGAGTGCTTGTAATTTAATATGAACTTTATATAATAGCAATAAAGCTCAAATTGACTCTACGTTTGTATGGGAAAAAGAAAAGGGCTGTTTTTAAGGTTTTTCCGGCAGTTGTTCGAATTTTTCTCGCCCTAAAAACCATCCTTAAACTTCAACGAACATTAAAAAAAGAATTGGCCAAATTCGTCTAGATGTTGTTGAGTTATGCGCTTTCCAACACATTTTGCGATTCATTTTTATATTTAGAGAAGAAGATAGAAATCACGAAATTATAGAAAAAAGGAACTCGTTACAAATGAATACCCGAGATGAGTAATCAATACATATAATAAATCTGTTGTTTGTCTGTTTGTCTGTCTGTTTGTACGGGCTAATCTTTGGAACGGCTGGACCGATTCCAATGAAATTTTGTGTGGTGGTAGCCTATGTCCCTGGTCAACATATAGGATACTTTTCATCCCGGTAAAATAAAGAGTTCCCGTGGGATAGTTAAAAAACTGCAATTAATTTAACAGCTTTGTAAACAACAACTAATGAACTTAATTTAGTAAAATTGGTTATGCTGATAATTGATATCTTATGTTGCCTTTTTAACAAAATATATATATCATCATCATCATCATCATCATTTCAGCCTGCGGACGTCCACTGCTGGACATAGGCCTTCCCAAGCGCACGCCACCACACCCTGTCCTCGGCCTTCCTCATCCAGCCGCTTCCCGCCACCCGCTTGATATCGTCGGTCCAGCGAGCTGGAGGTCGCCCCACACTACGCTTACTTGTACGCGGTCTCCACTCCAGGACTTTCCGGCTCCAACGGCCATCGCCCCTACGACAAGCGTGACCTGCCCACTGCCACTTCAGCTTGCTAATGGTTTTGGCTATGTCGGTGACCTTGGTTCTCCTGCGGATCTCCTCATTTCTGATTCTATCACGCAGGGAAATCCCTAACATAGCCCTTTCCATAGCACGCTGAGTGACCTTGAATTTGTGGATCAGGCCGCTTGTTAGTGTCCACGTCTCAGCGCCATAGGTGAGGACCGGCAGGACGCACTGGTTAAATACTTTAGTTTTCAGGCATTGAGGAATTGACGAAGAAAAGACTTGACTGAGTTTACCGAAAGCTGCCCAACCCAGCCGTATTCTTCTGTTGGCTTCTTCATCGAAATTGTTTCTACCTAACTGTATGATCTGACCAAGATAATTGTATTGGGAAACAACTTCGATGCCAACATTGTTGACTATCACCGGCCCTGGGACAACGTGTTGATTAAACATGACTTTAGTTTTGTCAACGTTTATCCCGAGGCCGACCTGTCTGGAAGAACGACTAAGGCTGTTTAGCATCTCTTCAAGGTCTTGAGGGGTCTCCGCCAAGATCACCACGTCATCAGCAAACCGTAGGTGTGAGATGTATTCGCCATTGATATTAAGACCACGTCCTTTCCAGTCCAGTGTTTTGAAGAGGTCTTCCAAAGCACTATTAAACAGTTTTGGGGATATTACGTCCCCCTGTCTAACACCTCTCCGCAAGTTGATAGCACTTGTGCGCTGGGACTGTACTTGGACGGTCATTGACGCGGAATTGTAGATACACCGCAGCACCTCGATATACCGCCAATCAACCTGGCACCTCTGCAGAGACTCCAGAACAGCCCAAGTTTCGATGCAGTCGAAGGCTTTCTCATAGTCCACAAATCCAAGGCACAGTGGCAGATTATACTCTTCCGTCTTCTGTATAATCTGCCTCAAGGTGTGGATGTGGTCCACGGTGCTATAGCCTTTTCGAAACCCAGCCTGCTCCGGCGGTTGAAACTCGTCCAGTCTTCTAGAAAGGCGGTTTGTAAGTACCCTCGAAAACAACTTATAGACATGGCTCAACAGTGAGATATGCCTATAGTTCTTTAACAGGTCCTTGTCACCCTTCTTGAAGAAAAGTATCACAACACTGTTGCTCCATGCCTTTGGCGTAGTTCCGTTCATGATGACGTCATTAAATAGCTCCCTGAGCTCAGCCAGAATTGGAGTTCCTCCTGCGCGCAAGAGCTCTGAAGTGATGCCGTCATCACCCGGCGCCTTATTGTTGTTGAGTTGTTCAAGGGCTATTCGTATCTCGCCGATGTCAATTTCTGGGATGTCCTCGGTGTAGTGGCGTGTTAAAGTAGCGCGTTTGTCGTTCGTGATTTGGGTTACCTTGGGAGCGTGAGAAGAGTATAATTGGCTGTAGAAACGTTCTATCTCCTTTAAAACCTCTGATTGTGAGGTGACCGTATTGCCTTCAGGAGTTTTTAACCTCGTTAAATGGCTCCTCCCAAGTCGCTTAGCGAACACTTTTGAACCTCGGTTCTGCTCAATCGCCTCTTGAATGTTACGGGTATTGGAGCGCCGGAGGTCAAATCTTATCCGCTTCTTTACGCGTTTGTTCAGAGTATGCCATTCTTGCGACGTCAAAGGAGTCTCCCGTCTCTTCTCCATTAGATCCTGGGTATCTTTGGAGATCCTAGATACCCGTTTTTGTCCTGGTTGGCAATATTTGCGACCCACTTCACGAACGACACTAACGAAGTTTTCGAATTTCTGGTCAATGTCTAAGGCGGTGTCCAGTGCTTCAAACCGGTTTTTTAATTCAATCTGGAACCTATCTGAAATAGGGTTTTGTAACATTTTTGTTCTTAAGGTCGACTTCATTAGACGGTTCCTTTCTAGTCGCAGATCCATATTTAAGGTGCCTCTTACAAGTCTGTGATCACTCCCTGTAGAGAACCTATTGATCACTGAGACATCCTCGAATATGCACCTGCGATCCGTCATAATAAAGTCGATCTCGTTTCTTGTCACATTATCGGGGCTACGCCACGTCCACTTTCTAGAGGGTTTCTTTTTAAAGAACGAATTCATCAAGAAGAGCCCTTTCTGCTCCAAGAAATGGACGAGCATGTGGCCCCTGTGAAATTTGATAGCACCCGTGGGATGTTTAAAAAAACCTATAGCTACTTCTCTCCGTAGCACAATCAAAACGGGGTCGAAATATCGACAGTTTAAATCGTCCTTTTGATCGTGCAACTAGGTATAACTATACAAGATAACCCGTACGTAGCAGGAACGGGTTGCTACGTACACAGTAGCGCATCAGAATGCTTAATTACAATATCTGAGTGTTGGTATCATCTCAGAATAAGATAAGTTTGGTTAGTATAGATATTACAATCCACGATGACACGCCCCACTCTATCTTACTCCATGCGAATTGAGTAACATAAGCAATTTCGACAGAGTGTGTAAGTAGAGGAAGACCAAAGAAGATATAGGTAAATTGTGTAAAAGAAGATAGCACGTTGACAGGAGAGATTGGAAGAAGACTCCTTTACGGGTCTATCGAACCCAAGGACCACTCATTTTGTAGGGGAAATCTTGGGAAAAATTAAGAAATTCCACGGGAAACATTTTTGTAAAAAAAACGAACTGCACGCGGGCGGAGCCGCGGGCAACAGCTAGTATGATATATGCTTGGACCCGCTCTCTAAAGTCAGACTCCTTTCACTAAAGGTTGTCCATAATCAATTGTATACCTATTTATACCTATACAAGTATTTATTTACAGCCGTTAACCTACTTTAATTCCTATTTGACTTTATTGGTTTAGACTTTAGAGGACAAGTCATTAATTTTTATTTTATGTAAAACAGTAGTTTGAAAACAATTTTTCTAGTGAACAATTTTCTAATGAGTTTTCTTGAAGTAAGTTAAATGTAATAAGGCGATTACTTTATTAGGTAAGAACATCAAGATGTTTGCTAAACGTAAGATTGTTGTGTAATCATTGAAGTAAAGATTTTTCGAGAAGCTTGCCTACCTACCTATTTTTTACCTTGAGTAGGTAATTTGTATAGAGTCGATTTAACAATCATCAAGCGTTTGATGTTGTAAAGATGCAAAAATCTATTATGTAATAAAACGGAATAATAAAACCCACTGAAATGTTTGTCTATAAGTACCTATTATATTTTCCAATGAACGTTTGTACGTTTCTCAGAATCTTCTATATTGAGAAATACGTGAAAAGAGAAAACTTTCTAAACCATAAATTGCCAATTAAGTCTTACTCAAATCATCAGGTATTGCCAGTAATATCGCCAGCTGCAGTACCCTTCATACTGAAATACGGTACATTAGATTTTTACTACCTACTTTTTATTAGGTTTCCAATTTACTAGATACATAACTTTACGAAGGTAAAAACTTAACGACAAAATAACTTGCTAACTAAAACTAAATAACTACTTGCGTCGCAAGAACCTAGGCGTAATTTGCAAGAAGAGTCCTACCACCACTTAGAACTATTGCAGATTTTGTCACTCTTACGGCGGTGGTTGCGGAAGAATATAACAGAATAAGACGGTTAGAATTACTATAAGCTAAGCCATCACAGCGTTTTTGGATATCATTTATTATTATCGACACATATTACAATTACAATTTACATCCATCGCAGTTTCCGATAAAAATTAGAAAAATGGAGATATTAGAGCACCATTTGGGAGACCTTCCATCGAGAATTTTTTACCCAATCGGGTTTCTGCTTGAAATTAAAAGTAATTGTCTTGATAGTTTTTACACTGCATCACTAAAAACCGCTTAAATCATCGTCTACGCCGATAATGAGCATGTGTTTCGAAGTTCCTTCTAGCGTAATTATATTTTTGGTTTGTTTATAGGCTTACCGCCAGAGGATGTCGTCCTCAGTACAAATCGCGCGCATCGCCGCCTTGACGATCGTGGCGTCGTCCTTCATCCTGGGCTCCTTCATCCTGGCCTCGAGCTGGGTGGCGGCGCGCGCCTCCTGCCACCAGCTGGAGCAGCTCGACGCCATGCTGGACAAGGAGCTGGCTCTCGAAGGAAGGTCATACGGAAACGACGCGTTGATGCCCGTGAGTACAACACACATTTAGCCATTCTCACGGGTCTCGTGATTGAAAGGGGTTTTTATGATGACATGATGGTGTCCTCCATGACGTATCCGTCAATGGCGACACCTTGGCTTTAGGTTCTAGCATGCGCACGTATATGACTGGCAAAACCAAATTTGGTTTTGAAAACCCTGTTGCATGAGTGGCAGTACAGCTGACCACTGCTATTATAGGTGTAGTTGTAGGATGGTTTTGGCCTAGCTTCCCGGTCCTGACGCTTAGCGTCCAGATGGTTTTGACGCAAAGTTTCATAAGTTTTAGAACTATCTTTTTAATTAGCAGTACCAAGTGCGTTTCGCAGGAGATCAGCGGTCAGCCCATAGATTGTGTAAGAAAAACGTATTCGTCACTATAGTACCTAATCGTTTACGAATTGGGCCCGCTGATTGGTTTCTTGATCCACGTCAGCCAATCGGGGGCTGGTACTATTAGGTATTCCGTGTCGAAGGGGAAGAATTTGCTAGTAATTACGATAACGATGAATACGTTTTTCTTACGTAAGAAAAACATAAGAATATATTTTATTTTTAAGAAACAATACTTTTTTCTTCCTTGACTAGCGATCCTACAATAGTAGCCCTAGAGTATCTAGTATTTTCTTCCTCGAGTATATTCCGCTCACGATTTTTCACGTGACCGGAATTTTGGTTGCTTCACTTTAAATTCAGTTGTAACTTATTGACGGATTACTCGAAAGAAGCGTCCTTTTATTAGTCTTACACTGATTTATTGTACCTACTCGCATTCGTAAATAAGATATTACTAACTATAGTTAAGTTGGTAATTTTTAAGTCTAACTTGCTAAAAGTAAAAACTATAACCTGTATATTTTACTCGTACATATAATATTGTTAGCATTAATATTTATGAGAATTAAAATGGAAAGAACGTAATATTTATTCAAAATAATGTCAGGACATATCGAAAAGGTTGTACGATTTAGCAATTTAGTAAAAGAAGATAAAATTTTTAGTTTTAATTCTTTATTATAGAGACCTTTAAAATGTAAGCTACATATTTTATAGAAAATTCCAAAAACCATGAAATCTTATGATAAATTCTGAGAAATGGTAACCCCTACTTGCGGCAGGTTTGCGACATGTAATCTCGCGTTCGTTGTGTCAAACGTCAATTGTTTGCAGCAAGTGGATCGCAACCGGATCTATCGAGGCTCAGAGATGTGGCGGATTTAAATGCAATGTTGAGAAAACGTAAACAACCAGGGCCGGACTGTAGCTGTCGACAGGATTTTATGGAATTTCAACATCAGATGAAGTCCATGTTTGAAACGTTTTCGACAACTCAAATAGAATATCTTGTCACTTTAAACGAAAATATTTCTCACATTAAGTCTAAAGTCGATAATATTCAAGCTACCACCGATCACTTAGCTGCTGAGCACAATAAACTTTTAGAGGAAGTATCCGATTTGCAACGGAAATGCCGTTCTACTGAAGAGACTGTAACACGTTTAGAAAACGACATTATAAAACTGAAATCCGAGGGAAGCAAAGACTTTTCAACCTCATCGGCCATATCGAAAGAAAGTATTTTGCAAGAGCTTCGCGATCGTACCGAAAGAGAGAATAATATCATAGTTGCGGGCATCTCGGAGATTTTTGCCACAAAGTATGAAGACCGGCTGGCACATGATACCACCGAAGTTATGAAATTATTGAGATCGATAGTGAATGATATACCAGAGCCCGTAAAAATAATACGCACTGGCAAGTACACACCAGGGAAAAACCGATCTATAAAAGTCTGCTTCAAATCGACCGAGGAATCCAGATTAATTCTACGGAACAAAGCAAATGTTAAGGATAAAGGTATTAGAATTTTTGCTGATCAAACACCATCGCAGCAATCTTATATAAAAGAATTACGTGAAGAAATATCAAGAAGACAACAGCTTGGTGAAGATAACCTCACGATTAAATACATTAAAGGCGTCCCAAAAATAATCAAAACTACAAAAAACTAATAAAGTCAACGCAATCAGCTAAAGATGAAAACGATGCTGGAATATCATACCAAATTTTACAGAATTATAACGATCTGGATTGTACGCAGTGTTCCTTTAATTTCTTATACTCCAATATACGAAGCATTGTCAAACCAGGAAAATTGGATGAACTAAAATGTATATTGAAATCGTTCGGCAAAGAAATACACATAGTCCTTCTAACAGAAACTTGGATTAAAAGTGAGCAGGAGGCAAAGAATTTTCAGATTCCTAACTATTCACATTATTATAATTACAGAGATGATAGGATAGGCGGAGGAGTATCAATTTATATACACGATAAAATAAAACATACCCTAAGTAAAGAGGTTTATCAACATGGCAACAACTATTTATGGATACATACTGAAAAATACAATGTGGATATAGGATTGGTATATAAACCGGGGCATTCAAATATGGAACTATTTTTAGGTGATCTCGAAATGGAACTACAGCAAAGAAAACGTGCTATCATATTTGGTGATTTTAATATTAACATATTAAATAACGATACGCATACCAGAAAATACGTAGAAATGGTACAAGAATGTGGATACAGCATTATTAATAGATTAACGCAAGAATATTGCACACGGACTACTGCTACTACAAATACGATCTTAGATCATATCTTGACAAACTTGAAAGATAAAAAGTTCCACATGGCTTTGATGGACTCATCACTTTCGGATCACAAACAAATTATACTTGGTATGAAAAATTTAAAACCTGAACCATGTCGAAAGATGTCGTATGAAGCTATTAACTATGAGAAGCTACTAAAGTACTCTGAAGAAGTTGTATTTCATAATAAGGAATATAGTATGGTGGAAAACTCAATAAAACAATTAGTAAAGAAAAGTCAAATACATAAAATTAAAATACTAAACCTGCCGCAACAAGATTGGATAAACAAAGATATAATAAATAAGATAAATAAACGAAATGAACTGTGGAGAAAAGTAAAGAGAAATCCCGAAAGCACGGATTATCTTACGAACTTTAAAAAGGAGAGAAATGAAACTTGTCGATTAATAACCAAAGCAAAGAACAAATATTATCTTAATCTATTCGAAAAATGTAAAAATGATCCTAAAAGCACCTGGAATCTTGTCAATACACTATCCAATAATAAAATTAGAGTAGAACGTGCTCCTCCAAAACTTATGTCCGACTCTGGCCTAATTACTGACGGTAATGAAATATGTGAATACTTTAACGACTTTTTTGTAAAAATAGGTCCCCAGTTAGCACAGCAAATTCCTCAAAAATACCACATAAATGCCATAAGGCAAAAAAATCAAAAATCACAGAATCCCACATTGTTGCACCTCCCACCTTGTAGAGTAGAGGAAGTTATACAAATTATTAATGGTCTTGATTCCAATTGTAGCTCGGGCATAGATGGTATCACCACTAAAGTTATAAAATGCATAAAAACTAATCTTGCTCCTGCATTGGTGAATTGTATTAACCACTATCTAGCAATAGGCCAATTCCCTGATGAGCTTAAAATAGCAAAAGTGACGCCAATTTATAAATCTGGAGCGAAAATAGATCCCGGTAATTATAGGCCAGTTTCTGTTCTGCCAATTATTTCAAAAATTTTTGAGCGTATTATTTACAGTAGGCTAGAAAATTATTTAAGTGAAATTAACTTCCTCTACGATCGGCAATATGGTTTTCGTCCTAAATCAAGTACCTTATCGGCCACAGTAGATCTAATAACAAAAATTAAAACTAACATTGACAAAAAAAATATTGCCCTTGGTATATTTATTGACCTAAAAAAGGCGTTTGATACTGTAAGTCATTCACTCCTATTACAAAAATTAGCTAATATAGGTATAGCAAGCACTGCACATAAGATATTTGAATCTTACCTATCAAATCGGTCGCAAGTTGTTAAAATTGGTGAATACCAAAGCACTCCTCAATCAATTACATGTGGAGTCCCGCAGGGCTCCATTCTTGGGCCTCTGCTGTTTTTAATATATGTCAATGACATAAGTTCTATATCTATGCATGGAGAAGTAAGTCTATATGCTGACGATACGTGCATTTTTTACTACGGGCGCTCAATTAATGATATAATCAAATTAGCACAAGACGATCTAATCAAATTACATGAGTGGTTCCAATATAATTTACTGACTGTCAATACATTAAAAACGAGTTACATTATTTTTAAAGCAAAGAACAAAAATATCCCATCACATATTCCACTTACTATAAATAATGTCCAAATAAACGAGTCTACTGAAGAAAAATATCTTGGATTATTAATCGATAATAAGTTAACCTGGAAATCTCATATAAATAAAGTAAAATCAACCTTGTCCTCTCTTTTAGGATCGCTGTATGGTATTGTTCAATGTCTACCAAGAAAAGTCCGATTAAACATTTATTACTCGCTCGTTAAACCCCACCTTGACTACCTCATAGAAGTATGGGGCAGTGCTGCCAAAACCAATCTTCAATGCGTTCAAACCGTTCAAAATAAAATTATAAAAATGTTATTCAACTTTGATTTTCTAATGCCAACTAAAATGGTCTATTCTGAAACAAAATTAATGAACCTTGAACAGACATATTACTACAATACTTGTATTTTAATTAAGAAAATCAAATCGGGAAAAATTCAGTCACATCTTAACTTTATAATGAAAATGGAGCATGGATCCCGACTGCGTAGTGCTCACGACATTATAATAAACAAACCACGAACCGCATATTACGGTAGTAAGAACATAACTTTTGAAGGAGCACTTATGTACAATAAATTACCTAATAGTATCAAAACAATAGAGAAATTTAACATTTTTAAGAAAAAATTAAAAACTTTTGTAATTGATAACATTTGAGTCCGTCCCTGGCGAGCAACTATTGTAGGAACGAACACTGAACATCTTTTGTTATGCCTACCCTGCTTTGCAATTTTTTACTGTGTACCCTCATTGTGTGTACCGCTAATTCCATTGACTGTGTTGCTATCGCTGTCATTTCATATTACCACATTTGTATTTTTTGTTAATATTTCTCATTAAGTGAAATGTATATAATTTCTTTTGAGAATAATAAAGTTCTTTAACCACAAACGTCACTTATCGCGCTTAGAAAGCATATCCCAGCAAAAACATTTTCATGTAAAATGTTGCCAAGACGAGAACAAGTAGCTCACACTATCAAAAAGTTATCAGATCTCATGTAGAGCAAGACTTCTAACTCTACACGCCCTAACTCTATAAATCCTAACTTTATAAACTCTACACTTTAGTCAAAATATATTATGTCTTGGCTGTTTCGGTACCGTCACATGGGCGTAAAGTGAAGAATTTATTCACTGTTCAGTACTTTTCTAATAGAGTTTTGCAAGTGGCATAATGGACCATGCAAAATTCAAGAAATTTCACATTAAAATTAAATGGTATCACCATTGTTATGGGAAAAAACTTCCATTTATTAAAAATTTATTATATGTATTGATATCCTCTAAAGCAAAGGAACACACTTTTGCAAAGTGTGATGAAGTATTTGAAACCAATGCAGTTAGTAAAACCTAAGTGCAGTTTCTGAGGAGACTCAATACCTATCTAATAAATAATCGTTACTACAGAAACTAGGTATTGTATATCAGAAAAGTACAAAGTCAGTGAATAATATTTTTACTCTACACCCATGTGACAGTAACGAAACAGCCAAGACATAATATATTTTGACTAAAGTGCAGAGTTTATAAAGTTAGGATTTATAGAGTTAGGGCGTGTAGAGTTAGAAGTCTTGCTCTACATGAGATCTGATAACTTTTTGATAGTGTGAGCTACTTGTTCTCGTCTTGGCAACATTTTACATGAAAATGTTTTTGCTGGGATTTCACTTCTTTTTGTAAGTTGTTTACGACTACATTTTTTATTTGGTTAATTTCCTTTTCTTTGGTGTATTTCTTGAATATCATTGCAAGGTGGATATTTGTCCGAATCAAGTATCCCCCCTCTATCATTTAAATGAGGGAACCCTCCTTGGTTCACCTAGTTTATTTTTTTTCTTATTTGTAGTTTATTACAAAGAGTCCCTATATCAATTTTGAGACCTCTAGCATCAATATTTGCGGTAATTTCATACAAACTTCCATCCCCTATTTTAAGGGGTTGGGGGGTTAAATTTCCAACTTTTGGAATTTTTTTGTTGGTTGTGTGCTAATACTAGCTTATATACCAAATTTCAGAAATTAAGTTTTTATTATACCTATATACTTATGGGAAACCCCATACGAACTTCCAACCCCCTAATTTTATGGATGTGGGGTGATTAACTAAAAATCCTGAAACACGTATTTAATTGTTTATTACAAAGAGTCCCTATATCAATTTTGAGACATCTAGCATCAATATTTGCGGTAATTTCATACAAACTTCCATCCCCTATTTTAAGGGGTTGGGGGGTTAAATTTCCAACTTTTGGAATTTTTTTGTTGGTTGTGTGCTAATACTAGCTTATATACCAAATTTCAGAAATTAAGTTTTTATTATACCTATATACTTATGGGAAACCCCATACGAACTTCCGACCTCCTAATTTTATGGATGTGGGGTGATTAACTAAAAATCCTGAAACACGTATTTAATTGTTTATTACAAAGAGTCCCTATATCAATTTTGAGACCTCTAGCATCAATATTTGCGGTAATTTCATACAAACTTCCATCCCCTATTTTAAGGGGTTGGGGGGTTAAATTTCCAACTTTTGGAATTTTTTTGTTGGTTGTGTGCTAATACTAGCTTATATACCAAATTTCAGCTTTCTAGGTCTTCAGGAAGTACCTAGGAATTTTGATGATCATCAGTGAGTCAGTCAGTCAGTCAGTCAGTGACGAAATTTGGGTTTTTTAGACGTCAATAAAATCTAAAGTATAAGACCTATAAAATTGAAACTTTATAGGTTTAATAAGTTCACTGGCGACATCATTTTCCGAGAATTTTGATTATCTGAAATAATTCAGGCCTAAGTTATAAGGGTTTAAAAATACGGCGAAACACTTCGAGAAAAGATAGGTAGTGCCCTCGCGCTTCGCTTGGCTCGTCTTGGCGGGGACACTACCGTGTCCCCAGATTACGTAAGTGGCTTTTGACAGCAACGATCGGGAGATTTACGTTTATCGCAAACCTGCTGCGAGATACGTAATAAGGGTCATAATTTTCCAATATAACAAACTAATCCCTAGTCGAACACGTTTGCAAACCTTTCAGACGTACTCGTTAGCTCGCGCAATCATTCAGGATCTTTTAAGGGTGAGCTAGTTTAAAGTGCTAATAATTGAACGCCGCCAGCGATGTCCTGTTGACGTAATCTTGGATCTTTCGCGCACCGTCGCCAGCTGTATATACTCGCACATACGTTTATTTATGTTTACTGTGCTCGTCGCTGTCCGCTGTGCCACGCCGCGACGCCGCCGCACCGGCTCACCTTGAATCTTCACGTTACGCAAAGTTGCGGTTCTAACTGAGCGTACTTAATGATCCCCAGCAAAACAACGGTTGGGAAATTAAATGGTTCGTTTCGCAACAGAACAGTGGATGTTTCTATGATTCAGTTGAGGTGGTAACTGATAACGTAAGGTCGCGACCTCAGATATGGTTATTGTTGCTATTATTTTGGAAAGGCCACGAGCTAAGTGATCTAGAAGAATTAAGCTTCGTCGTTGTTTTTGGTCAAATTTTAAACTAGTTTTAATTGTAAAAATATCTACGTACGTTTATAGGTTTTTAGGGTTCCATACCAATTTGGTAAAAATGGAACCCTTATTTCAACAAGTGCAAGTCTAACTGTGTTCCGTTCCGTACCACAGAAACTGCACCAGCTATATTTCTTTTTACTTTTCGTAGGTAGGTATTAGCTATGTATACTTACCTATTACCACGGAATACATAATAGTAGGTACTATTCTATTACTATGAAATTTTTATCTGTCCGGAAACAAAACTTATTTTTACGTAATACACATTTTATTTTATTTCTCCACATTCTAGGACAACGGGAAGTAATCCATAGCGTTTGGATATTGGAGCCGCTTAAATGAATGTCCGTAATTCTTGATATGGTTGATAGCGGCTTGAATTTTTTATACTTTCTTTATTGCCTACTTCTTAGACTTTTCACTGTACGCCATATTCGACATTATACCTCTAGCCCCGGATCTGCTAAGGAGGACAGTGGACGAACAATAAAGCTAAAAGGGTCCCTTTTTTCTGTTGAAGCACGGAACTCTTAAAAAGCCTTAAGAAATAACCGTACATACTTACGTATGTACTCGTGCATTAGAAGCAAGGGCTTTTGATGTCGTGGGTCATTAAAATGCTATACAAGATTCCAAAGAGCATAGTTTACCCAAGTGAATGTTTAGTAGGTAGGTAGGTACGCGTAGGTAGGGTTACCACACCTTAGGATTTATCCTGAGATCTCAGGATATTTGGTCATTTCTTAGGAATGCAGCCGGATTTCGCAAAACTCATATTTCTACTATATAAAAATTAAGTCGGGTTTTCCTTCCTGACGCTATAACTCCAGAACGCACGAATCGATTTCCACGGTTTTGCATTCGTTGGAAAGGTCTCGGGCTCCGTGAGGTTTATAGCAAAGAAAATTCAGGAAAAATTTCAACAGAAAAGCGGGAAAATCTTTTTTTCACATACAGCGCCATCTCTGATACATAGCATGTCTGGTGGCGAAACGGAGTTCGCCGGGTTTGCTAGTATCTATCTTAGAACTATTAGAATTTTTAATAAGATTACAGCCTTAGATTATGCTATATAATCAAAGGATGCAGCTTACATTCTAAAGATCTCTAATAAAAAGTTAAACAAAACTAAAAATTACTTTCCTTTGGTAAAATATTGCACAGTTAGAATTAATTTTCTATATTTTATTGATCGGTAATCCTCATGTGCAATGCGTGAGCGAGACACGCAGTGTGTAAAAATGAATTATATTTTGACTTTTTTCAGTGTTCAATACCCTTGAAAGAAAATTCTTAAATTGTAAAAAATCTCAGGATTTTCCAATGGAAATCAGGGCTTTTTTGCGGACCTTTTATTTTTGCAACTGGTCACCCTACGCGTGGCTACTGGTGGCGCGCACTTCAATGCACATCCTGGATGAGACAATTTTGCCTTTCAATGCACTGTAATTAAGAAATGCAAATCAGTGTGCATTGCAGCAATAATTCACCGAGCCACGTGAACACGACTGTAATAAGTACGTCTAGCCTAGCCGACCTGTCGAGGTCAAACCTGCAAGTTGAGTTGTTTTTAGTAGTTATTGGATGTTTAATACAATTGAAATAATTTAAAACAAAAAGCATAAGTAAATAAAATTTGATTTTTAATGCATTCAGTTTAATATTTTTTTTACATTAATGATTTTGTTATTGATGATAAATTGCTCGTTTTTAACTAAGGAAAAATGAAGTAGTGAACCTACAATATTCCCATAAAACTTCTATTATACTTATGGACTATAGCAAAAATAAAAGTGCGCTGTTATTTGTTTACTTGAAGTATTAATAAATCCATGTTGCGTATGCAAATTGCTTTATTATTGAATTTTTTTTATATAAATTTTTAATAAATTAATAATTGTAATCGAGGAATAAATAGGACACTGTACAAAATGTCACAATCATCAAGGATAAAATTTTCTGAATTACGTAGGTATTTTAGGACAGGACTTTGGGTAAACGCAATACGTTTACACTTCGTTTACATTAGTTACTTTGTTAACGTATGCACTTAATTTAAAGTACGCGAAACACGTCAGAAAATTACAAAATGGCTGGTTGGGTAATAAATAAACATTACATGAAGTTTGCGACTGTCTTTAGCGAAAGTATCAGCGCGGTCGACGACCTCAGCATAGGTCGTGGGTGCATCTCCTCTGAGGCTCTGCAGTGTTCGTTTCGAATGTAACGCTCACTCGCGAGGTGACCTGTTAGAAAGTAAGTAATCAAATAATGTGGTATAGAAAGGAACGAACAAATAGAAAACAGAAATAAACACTGATGTTTTGAGCTAAGCTAACAACATTTGTCTGGTGGGAAGCTTCAGCCGCGGATAAAGCTGTAATATATAGCTCGATGACCAGCAAAAACGCACCGTCAAGCGATTTAAGGCCCGGTTACCACCAAAGCGGAGCGGAGCGGAGCTGTGTTTGAGTAACCAATCCGATTTCATCATTTCGACATCTACTCTCCCCTCAGTTTCGGAGATGAAGAAATGACGAAATCTGATTGGTTACTAAAACACAGCTCCGCTCCACTCGGCTCCGCTTTGATGGAAAGCGGGCCTTAGTTTTTCGGTGCGATGCTTTGTTGAAACCGTTACTACTACGACTAAAGTTACATCATCATTTACCATCAGTTGAAATCTCAGGCAATTTATGGCTGTTACTAACTTGTAAATGATAAAAAAAAACCATTAAGGAAGGTACCTAGGGAGGTACACAAAAGCAACGCGTAGTTAGAGGTCATTGTTAGAGGTACAGTAGAGTTAACGCTCATGTAACATGGAAACGTTGTATCTCAGCTGAATCACTGTCCACCATCGAATCGTTTGTTGTGTAAGCCTGCTGAATAATAGCAATTGCAATACTGTTTCAGCTGATATAACTGGAGTTGGTCGCAAATTAAACAGTAATTATAAAATTAATATTAGCAGTTATACAGATCCTAGAGGTCGCGATCTCCAGGACAATTACATAAGAGTGTTATGAAATTGAGTAACTATTATGAACATGTTGATGTTGCATTATAATATCTTCGTTCAACAATATTAAAATGCCTTTGTATCTCTGTTCAACGGAGAAATTGAATCATTCTTGGATAGCTAAGAAAATATGATATATCGCGATACCAGAAGCAACGAATATATAATATTACTAAGTAGAAAATTCGCGGTATTATTCGTAATAGAACACTGATCCAGTAATATGTAAACAATTAAGTAATCTGTATTACTAAGTTTAATTATCAACAGAAAAATGTAAATTGTCTCATTTTTTTAACGCGATTTAACACAATTCGTGTCGGTTTAAGCTTTCCTTTAATGCCTTTTATGATTTGCTTTAAATTACGAGTTACGACGTCATTCAGAATTGTCAAAGACTTTCGCTTTACGTAACCGAGACGAGACGTGATGACCCGGTGGCTCGTGAGTCCTTTGTAGCGCGTCTTTCTGGTCATTTAAATCACAACTTCACTGCAATTTTGAATAATGAACAACTCTGTTCAGTGTGCTTCAGAAGCTTTAAGAAGGTACATCAGGAATATGTGCGTATTAAAAAGAAAAGGAAAAAAAATGTCTTTGACCACTTATTGATTGCTTGGCAAGTTATCCTGAATTGCAATTTGCAACGACATGATTGTGGTCAAAAATAAAACGAGAATTATTAAAATTACTTCGTTCAGTGGTTATATCTTCCAAATCGCAGTCCAGCTCAAAGCGTCAGCTCTATATTGTTGTCTTCTATCGGCTGTTCAATGGGGAGTGCTCTGAAGAGCTGTTTGAAGTGATTCTCCCTTCCACTTTCCGAAACAACATATTCCATCCATTCCACCTGGACTGGACGGCTGACAATCCACTACCACCGCGACCAGGATCCACGTATACCAGATCTTTCGTTCCACGCACATGTAAACTATGGAACCATCTACCAGCAACAATGCTTCCTAAAAACTATAACATGGGGTTATTCAAGGGGCGAATAAACAAACTTACGAGCCGGCAACGCACTTGCAGTTCCTCTTAAAACTAGAAGTTAACCCCAGCCATCATCCTGCATATATGTATAAACTTACGATTGTCATTTCTATGACCATGTTATGGAACGAAATTCTTAAAACATGAGAATAAAAGTTGTCTTGAAAAAGTTGCGTGATTAATTTGTCGATCGGGTATGTCATTCCCACAGATTTTTTGAATTTCGTTTTATTCAGACATCGGCGATCACTATCGCGATATGTTTACAAGTTATAAATACAAGTTTCTTTTAAGCATTTAATAATGTTTCATTCGTTTCGTACTAAGATTTTTAAGAAACAATTCAAAACATCATGAAGTAATCGCCAGTCATTTTATAAAATGACAAAATTGAACGGCTTCAGCGTCGTAGGCCGTAAACACCGCGCTGACCGGAAGTGGTCAATTTTCCGCGCACGCGCACTCCATTCGCCAGTCACCGGTAGCATCAGTTAATTATTTACAAGCGCATAATGGGTGGGGGAGAATCTATTATCTACAATTACTATACAATATGTTGAGATGATAAGAATAAATCTTAATAAAATGAAATACGTAAGTTTTACAACAATTTGTAGAAATAGGAGAAAAATGTGTCTACCTACGTGTATAGTAACAATAATAATTGTAAAACAATATTAAAACCAGCCAAGTGCGAGTCGGTCTCGTGCACCGAAGATTCCATACTATAAAAAATGTAAAACGTTTAAAGTATCACTTTTATTCATTGAATTTAGGTACTAAAGAGTTTTTCTGATTTTTTATTCTTTTGGTTGTTTTTTGTGGTATATCGATATCGATTTCAAAAGGATTCGATAAAGCAGAAAAATGTATTCTTAAGGTGAACTAAACGAGCCTGTCCGCCAAATTCAATTTTTAATTGGCTTTTCGCAATTAAACTTAAAAGTTACCTAAGAATTTAAATTCTGTGAATTAGAGTGAATCAGCGGTTTGAAAAGTTTTATTATCGAGAGTCTTTATAGCTGCGCTAAGATTTACTGCCTATGCAAAATTTCACAGTTAACAAGCTAAGTTTATTGAAACTTTACACGAGAAACCTATCTGACATTTCAAACATAATCACGAATCAACTAGATCATGCGTTTAGCAGCAATTAAATTTGATTGTTTCCCCCGTTTCCGTGTAACAGCGTAACATGGCAATAACACTCTGAGCGTTTCGCAAAGCAGTAAAAGTGTATAGGGGCGTATACACTACGACAATGAGGTGCCTCGGTGGTCGTCGACGCAATCGCGTTTTCTATCGCTTGCGGTCTCACTTCACGCTCGGCTGACGGCTACGCGAATCTGACACCACATCACATCATTACTCACTATTAACTTCTCAACCAACATGAGAAGATAAGAACAAATAATATTCCTCTTATCTGCTATTTAAATGGTAGTTACACCCTCCATGGCGCAGTGTGCACGCTCGGATTTGAGGTCGGTGGGGTTCCTACCACTGGCTACTTTAGAATTTTTTAATTACTTAATTGACATGGGTCTGGTCTAGTAGTAAGCTTGCCATGGCTAGGCCGACCACCCTACCAACAAATAAGCACCGCCGAGCGGTGTTATGTAGAAACCGTCAGCGGTTACTTAATACTTATCCCTTCCTTGTTAGTACAATGTTGATAACAATAGTTCGGCTGCATTGTCAGTTACCATCAGGCAAGATGTGAAATTCATAACTTGCCTTCTTTTAAGAATTACATAATATATCAGTTATATATTAGCCGTTCCGTAGCCAAATGGCAAAAACCGGAACCCTTATAGATTCGTCATGTCTGTCTGTCTGTCTGTCTGTCTGTCCGTCCGTATGTCACAGCCACTTTTTTAAAATTATTATGCTCAATAAACACTACAAAAATGCTGTTACTACCTACTAAATGTATTGTATCTGTAAACAATGTTCAAATGCAGTCAGAGCAAAAGTCTTGGAAAATATTGTTCTCAGTTAGGGTACCTACTACATAGGTAGGCTAAGAATCGCTGGCCCCTGCAATTTGTCAATTACATTTAACAATAATTGATCTAACCATACTGGTTTCCACTTGGAGAATCCATTATTATAATCGTATTTTCGGCTCTCTGTAAGTCAGTTATGCAGGTGATTCATCCTGTTAAACCAGTTGTAACGAATTACAAACGAGTGTCATTTAATTCGTGTTTAGGTAGTTCGCAGTTCTAAACAATAAGTACAGGAAAAATACTAGCAACTTATATAAGAAAAAAAATGCTTGTGCTGTTGTCGATACGGATACAAGTATCAATGTGGAAAGTCTATTATACTTCATACTTATATACGCCCAAGGTTTGGTTTAAGTTAGGTACTGTTTAATATATTTGCTACAGTTCATACCTAAATATGATAAGAAAAGTATAGTATTTAGATATGGCGATAATTTGAAACAGTTTTTTTGCATTATTAGTTAGTACCTACTATTACTTAATAATTAGTATCCATATTTTTTTTGCAATATGCGAGTATACTTAATGGCATGTTTTCATATTTGTAACTTTATCAGCCTCTCACGCCACGGCCACTAAACCGATTTGGCTGAAAGTAATGGAAAAGTAACTTACAGCTTGGATTAATAGAGAGTTCTTTTAATCTCGGAAAAATCAATGCAGGCCAATTACTGAGCAAAATCTAGTCATTCACAACTAACAAAACAAATCTCAATAATACCATTATCTACTGGGTTTTAACACCGCTTAGCTCTGAAGTTAAAAAGATTTAAAATTACAATGGCCGTAAGTTTTAATTAATGATCTGGGTATAAGATTCAGCTTTCAACATCTTCTTTCGATCTTTAATTTGTTCTTTTATTTTTTACTGTAGGTATCGAGTTTAAGGCAAAACAAAGTAACGGAGCACGATTAAAAGGCAAATCTAAATCATTAGGTAGTACCTATTGGCTTCATTTTTCCAGAAACGTACCTACTGCGCTTATCTTAGTGTACGTGCCGTAAAAGTAAACTTACAAACTGCTAAGTTACGACGTAGTTGGTAAAGTGTCTATGATTGGTTACATAAAGCTTCCATTATTTAGTCACTTCCTTTTTTCTGAACAGTCGATTGCTTGTGCATTGCTTGCCTCATTATAATTTGTTTCAGTTCAGACAAAGAGGGTCTGTGAGTTCAGTTCGTGGAAATGCAGTTTTCTACATAGTTTGTGAGAATGACGGCTGTCAGTGCGGAAGTCACGCGATATATACTTATCTTATACATGTTTTGAATAACGTTCCATTCCATTTCAATAATCGAATCGAAATCCCTACTTCCCTATTAATATTATAAATGCGAAAGTAACACTGTCTGTCTGTTACGCTTTGACGCCTAAACCAATCTTGATGAAATTCGGAACATAGATAGACTAGAGCTTGGGAAAGGACATAGACGACTTTTTATCCCGAAAAATACCATGGTTCCCGTGGGATTTCGAAAAATCTGAAACTCGCTATAGCAATACATAGCTAGAAATTATTATTGCAAATTCCTTTGAAAGTAGATATGACAGTTAGAAAAGGGAGCGGAAATGGAAAAGGGAACACTTAATCCCAGGGAAAGACAAGATTCCCACGGGATTTTCAAAAACCAAAATTCACGCGGGTGGAGTCGCGGGCTAGTTTGTTGTTTAGCCCACCACATTGGCAGTGCAATAGTTGGCTCGCTATAAAATATATGCATACACCTCCATTATCTAGATTTCTCCAACTTTATTGTGCTAGTAGTTTGTACAGTAGGTACAGTAGTCCGGATGGGTGTATAGTATGCGCAAAAAAATAACAATTCGCTTGTTTAATATTATACTCGCATTTTCCTGGAAAACTACAAACCACAGAAGTGTAGGTACTACAATTTAGTCTCAACATGAGGTAGTTACGCGTACTTCACAGATGACCATAATGATTAGCGAGTCACGTTTTTATCATGTTTATCATAATGTATTTATTCGAGTTAAAAATGAAACAAACATGAGTTTAAATGCGTTGGAAACACTCGGTGGAAAATCCAAAGTAATCTACCTAACTAAATAAGTGTTGATATTTAACCGTGTTATGTGCACTTGAATTTATCACCGATTATATTTTGAATTTTTTCATGTTTCTACGATTTTAGCTCAGTCATTTGCCTAATGAGGCTGTTGTGTGTTGGCAGAACTATGGCAGTTTATTGGAAATTGACGGAATTCCCTGTAGGAAGTTAAAACGGTGAAGTCAGTCGTAAATATCCGCGGCATACGAGTATATACGAGTAATGTATGGAAGTCTGTAGGTAGTGGTGTGAAGGAGCAGTTACAACTTGCTGTCAAGTTTCACTTAGTTAGGTAACATACTTTCATCCAAAGTCGTTACACGCGTAATCACATAAAGTATATACCTTTACCATTGATACGTATAACTTTTCTCATTGCATCGTAACAATAGATAAACTTGTATACTTAAATAGTTATAGGTACCTATCGTAAACAATTTATCACATATTCACTTATATTATTCACTGTTCAGGAAACCATAAAAACTGAGCTTTTGACCTCCTTACAGCGAATCCAGATAATCATGGGGTTATTTCAATTAGAATTTCGATACGGCTTCGATATAAAATTTACGAAAACCTATGTGCGGAGTACTTAAGAGTCTTCTGACCCACGTGTCTCCCATAATGAAATGAAATGAAATGAAATGAAATGAAATGAAATATCTTTATTTCACATAGGCCTATTATATAGGCGCTTGTAAATGGTCCTTATGATATTTGTCACATTTGTATGGCGATAACTCCAAGTCGACTTAAAACTAAGTTTACGAGGGTTCCAACGCGCCCTGCACTGAGAAGAAGCCCACAACAAACTCAGCCGGGTTTTGTTTTCTGTTATCACCACTTCACAAAAGCTTTTAAAACTAATTGAGCTAGTATAATTACAGCAGTTCATTCATCCCCAAGGATTTGATTCAAATACAAACGTAATACCAAAATCATTTGTAATTCGTGTAATTTTCGATCATGTTGTGGTGTTATTCGGGTTCATATAGTAATAATCTATGCTCCTGGCCATATTTGGTTTCGAAATACTTTTGTTAAACGAAAATGTAAACGAATTTAGTTTTGCTTATTTTTATGTCAAAGAGGACATTTTTTCTACTTATTTGTTTTGTAATAAAAACAACACTATCTCACGTCGCATTAGTTCAGGAGCACAGTTGTTACTGTCCAGCTAAAGAAAAACACCAGTTAATAAAGAAAATTAAAAGTTTTCATTCATAATTTTTGTTATTACGGAACTCGACCAAAGTTATAAAAATTTTGATCAAAATTGATTATTATTTCGTTTTAAAGAAGTTTTTTTTTTTTTTTTTTTTTTTAATTATAAATAAATATATAAATATATTAGAGGACAACATCACATACATTGCTCCGATCCCAAAGTAAGTAGCTTAAGCACTTGTGTTATGGAAATCAGAAACAACGAAGGTACCACGGAAGGTTTCCAAACCAAATATGTCCAGGAGCATGGATTATTACTATATGAATCCGAATAACACCACAACATGATCCAAATATGCACGAATTACTAATGATTTGTTATTTTAAATGAATGGAGACATTGTAGTTCACAGGCCCCTTAACAGATAACGCCTATTTAAGTACTTAGATAGCTCTATCAAATTTGAACTCTACCTAACTCTATCCTTGCAGGGTTCACGACTCGTATCATTAATATCACCGTAATGTAACCTAGGTTTTATTCCTTACACTTTTATTTGTATAAAGAGTTGCTCAATAGGTACCTACCTATTAATAGGTAGGTGCCTATTGAGCAACTACATACATACAGGTAACTTGATATTGCCGCAAGCCCTTATGCCCAAAAGTACATAGATAAATTAAAGTCACAGAAAACTTAATAGGTAATTTTTACCCACGACGGAACGGAGTACGGGTATATGCGTTTAGGGTGAGAGACCGTTTGTACATTAGTTAGTTGATGAATGTTTTTGTTTGTTTGTGTGTTAAATTGTTCACACAAAACGAATATCCAATAAAAAAAATGTTTGTTTGTTTGTTTGTGCACATCCAATGTTCCCATTTATTTCCAAAACGGCTGAACCGATTTAGATTCAGTTTCCTTTATAATGTTTGGTATTCATTGGCGATGGTTCGTAGATAGTTGTTACGAACATCGATCACCAGGGGGCGCCATAAAAAACATTTATAGTGCAAACGAATGTTCCCATTTATTTCAAAAACGGCTAAACCGATTTCGATGCAATTTTTAATAAAATATTAGTGACTTATTGGCGATGGTTCGTAGATAGTAGTTACGAACATCGCTCACCAGGGGGCGACATAAATACATTTAGAATGCAAACAAATGTTCCCAATTTAAGCTTTTGGAATGAAAACGATTTGGATACATTAATAGATAGTTGTTACGGAAATCACTCACCAGGGGGCGCGATAATAAACTTTAATATTGCAAACGAATGTTTCCAATCATTTCTAAAACGACTGAACCGATTTGGATACAGTTTTCTGCACAATATGAGTGAATTATTGGTAATGGTTCGTAGGTTGTTGTTACGGGGATTACACAGCAGGGGGCGCCACAAAAAACGTTTCTTTATCACTTGGTAACACAATTTTCTAATGTGTCTGGTAAATTTTCTAGTAAACTCCTAGTGTTAGAGATTGTTTCATATGTTCTAACGAGGCTCACACATTATATTTCGTGACGAGGTCATTATATCTGATGATGGAACTTGGGATTGGGTGTTACTCAACAATCGTAACAATTAAAATACTTCGAGCTTAGACCCATTTGGTTTCGTTTAACTATTCTAACACATTTGATCTGATGACAAGGGTCACTGATGCCTTCCGACGCTGCATAGAGGAGATATTGGCTAGTTTAAAAATAATTTTTATTTTGTAATAATATAATAATATAATAGGTATAATAATTGAAAAAGTATAAAACAAGTGGAAAATTAAAAAAAATTTAAACACCCACGACTCTTATAGACTTGAAATTGAAAAAGGATTAAATAATATTTTTAAAACTCCCCGACTAAAGGAGAGTAAGAACTAAGAACCTATCAGTATAATTACAA
Organism: Coenonympha glycerion; assembly: GCA_963855885.1. NCBI lineage: Eukaryota > Metazoa > Arthropoda > Insecta > Lepidoptera > Nymphalidae > Coenonympha > Coenonympha glycerion. Next base: position 8,645,422 of record OY979636.1, on the reverse strand, counting down.
ATCCAAGAAAATCCGTCGGAGCTGCCATTGCCATTTCTGTTTCCAATATCAAGTAATGCAGTTAGTACCTATAGGTAAGCTTACCGGTAGATTATTATAAGAAGTATCGAGAAATTGAATTAGTTACCAAATGAATAAAGTAAACACACACACTGGTAAACAGCAACATCTTGCACCATCAACACCGGCACAGGCACACATAGCAGCTCCGGCGGATTTTCTTGGATTTGTAATTATACTGATAGGTTCTTAGTTCTTACTTTCCTTTAGTCGGGGAGTTTTAAAAATATTATTTAATCCTTTTTCAATTTCAAGTCTATAAGAGTCGTGGGTGTTTAAAATTTTTTTAATTTTCCACTTGTAGTAAAAGCGTTAAAACTAGTAAAATTAAGTACGAGTATATCTTCGCACAGATCTGTGTATCTACGATATTAGTGCTCCCATTGAAGTAATTATATTATAGAATCAACAAAGACAATTGTTGTTATTTTTGTTCAATAGAATTTCCTCATATGCCTACTCTCGTTGTAAATATTCATCATTTAATTGCATATGTATGTGAGTCCCTGATAAGAGATACTAAGCGTTGGCAATTTAATACGTAGGCAGTGGGCACGAACAACCTTGTGTTTTTTCTGTCGTGTTCTAAACGGTAGCAAAGGTTTAGCCGTCGTCGTCGTCACACAGTCATTATATCCAGTGAGAACTATGCAATTGACTTGAACAATGAAATGAGCACTGACGTGTGGGTCTGTGGGATTTCCTATTAACATTCTACGTGGGCTAGTAGGAGTTTCATTTGTAGAATTTTCGTCTGTCCGTCTGTCCCAAAGGCTCCGATCTACAGATTTCAATGGAAATTTAATGTTTATCCTATCCTATACCTTTGAACGAGCAATTCTTGTATATATATAATTATGTATTTCTATATAATCTGGATCTCGACAACGGCTTGAACGATTTTCATGAAATTTAGTATACATAATTTAAATCGTAAATCTTATGAAGTATTGAATGAGAGTCTTTTGGTGAACTTTTGAGTTATAAATAAGATAGCAATTAATTTATAGAAATTAAGAATATGGAAGTATGTAGGTACGTAATAAAATTTGCTTGCTGACACTCGTTATAAAATCTTTCAATCGTAAAGTTGGAGTAAAAAAGCATCTTCAAAGTAAACAGTTCAAAGTATTGATTAAACTGGAAAAGTGGGCAAGTTTAGCTCCAGTAAATGAAAAGTAAGGATAGGGAAATTTTTCTATTGTAATTAGGTAAAGTAAGGTACAGTCTGCATTATAATATATCTACTTGAGTAAAACAACATGCTTACATTCGTGCCTACGTTGCACGCTGTAGTACTTGTAAGAAATATAATAATGCACTATCGGTACTCTAGATTTAAGAACAATAAATATCATGTATTTAGGAACACATGAGTTGTATAATGTTCGATAGTATATAATAATCATTGTCTTATTCATTATTAGGTAGGAACATAACAAAGTTATGACCCTGATAAAATCATTGCGGAGCCAGATCCAATTCACGTTTGCAACGCATAACAAGATTTAAAATTATTAATAAGAAATGTTAACCTACTTAAGTTGTTCATAATTTTATCAAGAACCTGCCTACATTTTTTTTTTCATTTTATTTTCATAGGTATTTTTTACGAAACCCATTTTCGGTTAAGGGCGATGGGTACCATCCGGGCGCGAAAATTCAAATTTTATTTAGTTTTTCGCTCATAGTGGGGTAATTATACATCGAAGGCTAATGGCAATGTGTTTTGCGAGCACAACGTTTATGCATCTACACGTTTTTAACAAAAACTTTGCTCAACAATACTCATTTATTTCATATTGGTTCCCGATAGCTCGAAATCTGGGAAACTGCAAAAAATTATCTTTCGGGAACCAATATGAGATGAGTGGGAACTTTCGAACAAAGTTTCTATTAAAAATGTGTAGATGCATAAAAAGTAGGCCCGCAAAATGCATTGCCATAAATATAAAATGTGTAGTTACTCTAATATTTGCGAAAAACTAAATAAAATTTGAATTTCGCGGGCTGGTAGGGCCGCAACACCTTAAAATAAATGCCACAGTAATCTAAGGTAGGTACCTGTACCTACAGACTACGTAGAGTCCATGCTTCACTTTAGATACTTCCTATGATACTTTACATCTAATCGTTATAACTATGGATTTATTTGTAATCCGCCATTTTGTCTATGTTTCTGATAGTTTTTCTAAAAGTGAGCGGTGCGCTTCGCTGCACGCAAGCGTTTGATTTTATGTGAAATACCTAATCTGCTTTCTATACATTTTATAAAAAACTATTGGGCTTTATTAGCCGTCAATACTGTTGCAAATTATATAATCTGAAAAGGTTTCTTTTATTGATTACGGCAACGAAATGTAGGTAATAAAGTGCTTCAGCCATCTCGAACTTCCTACGGGATGTTGGAGAGACAATCAAAAAGGTTCATTGGTGGTAATCGTATAGGAAACGCACTATGATGATTAATTTTATGACCCTTTTTGAAACAAAGTTTCTTTTCGGACGGTTGGTTCTTATTCCGCAGCAAGTTAGGCGAAACAAAATGTTTTGTGTGAAGAAAATCTCGTCACGAAGAAAATCTACGAAAATCTTCGAACATCTAGAATGAAAGTCTACAGGCACGCATGAAATCACGTATAGAGCTTTTGTATGACGAACTTGTCAGCGCTAGCTAACTGAAGCTGAAGCTGTGTTTCTACCGAGTGTTTCACGACAGACACGTATTTAATAGCTTTAACATGAGATTATTCATGGGGAGGATAAACCAACTCCTCAACGCATTCGCAATTCCCCTGGTGCTGCAAATGTCCAGGGGCGGCGGTGTTTGCTAAACATCAGCAGGGCGATCGGCTAAAATTTTATCAATCATTAAATAACTGTAGCAATGTCAAAACGTGATTTTCAAGCATTGTGATTGGTCAACACCCGTGTTTTGACATTGATACAGTTATTTAATGATTGATATATTTTTAGCCGATCGCCCTGCAGGTGAACCGCCTGCTCGTTTCCTTGCGTTCATTATTATACGAGTATATTGAAAGAAAAGTGTAGCCATAGGAATCTAGTTAATTGGCCATGATATTAATGTAAATTTTAAATTGTTTTCAGGAGGAGCTGCCAGTAGCCAACGCGCACGCGCTCCACGCGCCGCCGCCGCCGGCTGTGGAGGCCACACCTGCGCCCGCGCAGCCCAAGCCCGCAGCCCTGTCGCCCGCCAGCCTGCTGAAGGCCGACCCTCTCAGTCACGCCGAATCTAAGGTCGACGAAGACAAACTGCAGGTGAGAACTGATATTGTTCTGCAAGACAATAATTAAATTATTATGCTACAATCTGTCAACAGAAAAACATACAATGCAAATTGCTTTGTAAAGTCAATGTCACGTGAGGATGCTCCGGTGTCCGGTAAGTGGCGCTTCGCTTATTAGTGCATAATATGGTACACGTATTTATTTATAACAACACAGTTTTTCCGTTGGTGAATTATATTCGTAGCAAAATAATTCTAAAATTTTTGGGCTAGTTATTCGACTTCCAAAAATTAACCAATAATAATTGTACCCAATGTTTGATTTTCACCAGTAAATGACGATGTTTCCAACTTTTGCTGGCTGGCGCTGAACATTCCTCAGCCATGTTCAGTCTATTTTATTTCTTCAGAATTCGATAGTGGTGACTGGTGAGCTTTATTGAAATAATATTTGATCGATATTATTTCAATAAAGATTTAAATTCAATCATTCTTTCTTTCGCACACGCTCTTGGCCAACGTGGTGGTTTACGTTGGCCAAGAGCGTGTTAGGAAGATAACCAAATAATGGACTCACTAATTAGGGTTCCATACCAAAATTGTAAAAATGGAACCCTTATGGTAAGACTTGCTCCGTCCGTCCGTCCGTCCGTCCGTCCGTCCGTCCGTCTGTCACACTCGATTATTTCAGTAACTATTAAAGCTATCGACCTGAAATTTGGAATAGTTGTAGGTAATTGTGGCGTGACGTTATTGAAATCATAAAAAATTGAAAATCTTTTTTATTTTTATTTAAAAAGGGGGGAAAACCGGGTCGTCAAAATTTCAAAATAAGATAACAATATTGAATAGGGTATCATATGAAAGGGCGTTACTTGTGTATTCTAAAACCGATTTTTTTTTTTTTTTATGCCTGATAGTTTTCGATTTATTGGGCAAACTGTCGAAAAAAATACCGTTCCCCCCCCCCTTATCTCCGAAGTTTACCAATCGAAAAATCTGAAATAATTATGATCAATAGAAGTAAACGTATATTTTACAGGAAAAATAAAATCAACTCTCTGACTATTATACTTTTTTTGATAATAACAATAAACCGGCAAAAACAAATTTATGTTTGCGGTTTGCCAACAAAAGAACCTACATGTAAATTATACTCGTAAATTCATGAACCAAAGTGATTCTTTTAATGTTTAACTTCTTTTATGGTATCGAACCCTCGGTGCGCCAGTCCGACTCGCACTTGGCCGGTTTTTATTCAATGACCTAACTCCTTTAATTCAGACAGAAGATTAATATCTAGAATAGGACGGTAAATTTTTTTGGTAGTATCATTCCATTCGTACAAATTCCTTCGTTAATTGTGTCTTTTTAATACAAAAAAAATTTTCATTTTATACAGCTCTGTTTGAAGAAATTCAGACTTTTTTAAAGAAATCTGTTTGTGAATTTAAAATGTTATAGATCTAATTTATTGATGGAATCCGATTTATTTTACTAATACTATTGTTCAACGTTCTCTAAATGTGTTATATGAACTTTAGAACGTCTGTTACTATTATTTCCTTGTAATTTGTTCCGATTATAATAATCTAGAAATTATATGTAAATGGCTGGATAATGCACGCGATGTGTTCGATGATTGCACGGCACCGAGTCACTACACATCCACGTGAAAGTGTCATTAGCTTACATTAGCTTATGTTTGCTCTCGGATCACGCTTCAATGCATATATAGCCGTTGGCTTACGACATTTGAACTGTGCGTCCTCCTTTTGTATATTTCCTTAACGAGGATGTGGATAAAATTAAATACAACTGTCTGCTTAAAGTGTGATTAAAGATTAATTGCCCTAACTTAGCTTCAAGCGACTTTCCTATTACCAGATGACGACATGACAGCTAACTGTGGCACGTGGTTTTAGCTATGCGTTGATAGATCAGTGGTACACCTTTTCCTTTTTTTGGGTTCCGTAGAAAATAAGTAACCCTCGTAGCTTCGCCATGGCCGTCTGTCTGTTTGTCTGTATGCGGTTTAGCTCAGATACTATTAGTATTCAAAACCTGTTTTATAAGCATTTCATTAAAGTAATATTATTTATTTAATCTTAATTAAATCTGACATCACTATGCCAAATACCACATTTATATCGGTGCATGTATACTTGCAATGAGGTTAATAAATAAAATAATACAAGTCAGCGTAAGACCGGTGGCGTAGGATGGACTCTTCCATGCTTACTTGATCAGCTGACTGTGATAGCAAAAAGACAAAGCCTAACAATTATATAAATCTCAACTAAAAATAGTATTTTGTGAGATACCGCTTATGTAAATGATTTCAACACCCTCGACTTAAGAGATGTACAAACTCAGTGATGGAGCGTGGCTGTTCAAGTAGTGACGTCACAGCTTTCACTCGCCCCGTGCCCTCGGCGCCTCGGTGCACCGCGACGCCACTCGGTGACTGCTATCGAGAAAGCGGTCAACTGTGGGTATTATATCTATCACGGCAATTTATTTGATTGTATCTCTAATGGGTTTGACATTTTCTTTATCTGCTCGTAGGAAAATTACTGCATTTGTTTTGAGAGTATGGGCTGTTTAGGAGGATATAAATTACTATCTGACCTGACACACGGTGATTTGCCATTAGGGATATAAAAAATAGCTCTCAGACCTCCCAAACATATACAGAAAATTTAATAACAATCGGTCGAGCCGTTTAGGAGGAGTTTGGTAACAATAATTGGTATGAGAATTTTATATAAGTACCTATTACAGAGATTAAAATGCTGTGAATAATAATAAAATGTTGTCATAGATATTGATTTTATTATTCTTCGACTGTACAAAGTCTGTAGGTATGATACCTACATTTATAATACGTCTTCGCTCGCGGGACCTTTAAGGTCTGTAGACTGTATAAATAAAGGTTGATAGAACAGTCGTTCTATCAACCCACAGCTCAAATCACTGGATTGGGCATACCTACTTAGTTATTGTGACGTAGGCATGTATTAATGCAACCCTAGGACGACTAGTATGGGGCCTGGGACAATTTCCCCTAGGAAAAGGATAAAATCTCTTTCCCTTATACATTTTTCTCCACTCTCTGGAGTCTCTAGCACACTTTGTGTTAAATATGCCCCGAAAACAAGAAGCGCAAAAAGCCCTCTCGTTTCCCCCTATGCCGTGCATAAGGAGGTGGATAAAATAATTGAGTCCCGTTCAAGGGGCTAAAATTTTTATCCAAGGCCCGTTCTAGAGCGGCTTGGGATAAAATATAAGTCATGTGAGCGAAGCTGTCGGCGAAACTTTGGTAATTTATTTTGGTGATCCGAAAATTAGGTTCTATCTAACGAAATTCCAAATGTCGTAAATCAAAAGTTTCTCCTCAATTTGTGTATCTACGGCGTATTCAATGTTGGAAGTTTTACCGCAAAAGTGGGAACTTTGTCGTAATTTTTTGTGTGGCGAGCTACATTAATATTAAAACTAGCTGATGCCCGCGACTTCGTCCACGTGGGATAAAAACTATTCTATCTTTTAAGTTGGACCAAATGACAGATATTCACGAAGTTTGAACTAAATCAGTTCAGTAGTTTAGGAGTCCATTGAGGACAAACATTGTGACACGAGATTTATATATATTAAGATTATATATTAATAATCACTTAATATTTCTAACGGTCATGAGATGGGCAATGTTAAATACAATTATGTTGACTTTGTAAAAACGATATACATAGGATGCTGCCATACTGCTACGACACTGTGGCACTTAAACAAAAGAGAAAAAAAACGTGTGGTACTCGGAGACTGCCGCGGTAAAGCTTTGCATAGCATTTTTTATCAACTTCTAACACTCCCCGCGGAGTGCTAGGTTATTTTCTTTACGAAATTTCTGGATTCGGTCTCCACGCTCAAGGCCCGCGATAGAGCGGGCCGGTTGGAGTAGGGGGTGTTAGGTTATTAATTATTTTCGTTACGGAATTTCTGGATTCGGTCTCCGCGCTCGAGGCCCGCGGTAGAGCGGGCCGGTTGGAGTTGGGGGGTGTTAGGTTATTTTCGTTACGGAATTTCTGGATTCGGTCTCCACTCTCCGCGCTCAAGGCCCGCGATAGATGCTATACAATAGGTAGCTTAAAAAATCCTAAAAGAAAAATAAAAGTAAGTAGAACAGGGGTTTGAACTTTTGGATTTGAGTGCGTACTGCGTATACACTTTTTAGCGATGACCCACAATCCTTAGTTTATAAATCAATGTTCACATATGACTAACGTACAGGCACTTGTAAAACTCGGATTGCTAGTATTTACCAACGGCGCGGCGCGGAACAATGCTGCGCGGGCGCATTGTCTTGCGCAGGATGTCCGAGCGCGGCGTGCATTGTGTCCGGCAAACGGGACAGAACGAGATATTCGTTACATGCCAGATCCACATCTAAAATGTTATGATACTTGTGCGTAAAAAATAATTGCCGATCATTTTAAACAATCACGTGATATTAGGGTATATGAATATTACAGTTACGTTTTTTTGTTTTTAACTAATGATTAACAATATGATAAAACTTAAAATTTAGAAACAATATGATCGTTATGCTCAATGATTCCAACCTTACAAAGGGCAAAAATATGTAATTAGCAATTATGCACATAATATAGGTATCAACTTGAAAACAAAATATATACTGAGTAAAACACTCGGTAAAAACAAAGATTGGAATAACACCTATAACAAAACTCCATTTTATATTGTCATGTATGATTTCATCCATCGCTCGAAAGATGGCGCTGTCTTCAATAAGCTCGCGCTATCGAGTACCTACGTACCAAATCTCTATAGTGATTGAATGCTCGCCCATTCTGTTGACTAGTTAGAGAAACTTTCTTCTTAGATTTTCGTAGAAAACTCCATGACGTGTTTTTCGTCACGCAAAAACGCCATTTTCTCTGGCCCCCTGCGCGATACCGTTCGAAAAGAAACTTCGCCAAAGTAGTCAGATGCTACAACAATTTGTTTCAATTATTTTATTACCAGTACAAAGTACAAAGTTCCGTATTACGTCCAAATTGCAGTCCATTGTAGAAGGAATGGCCGTATCACACAGCACCACGCTGCTGCGAGCTACCACGATTCAATGTGAATTCAATACAAATGCTTACGAAGTGCAATATTTTACTCATTGGAGTTTTATTGAGAACGAGCGGATGCCAGGGCTTAGCTCACGTGACGCCCTTTATTTAAAGAAAATCTAGGAAAATGGATGGGTAAGATTAGCCCACTGAATTAAAATTTTATTTAATTTTGCGTCTCGGTCCGACAGTGTTCGCTCAGTCGGATATCTTTTGGACAGTGTGTTCGAAATCATTTAATTAATTATAGCCTTTAAATCATTAGCTATTCTAATTTAAATTACACCATGCAAGGCATTCTCTCTCTAGCTATATGAAAGGTATTCTCACCCTAATTATAATAAAAAATATACGCTAACTAATTGACATCTACTCTAGACGCGGCGAACTGCGCGAAAAAATGACGCCAGTTTATGGGTGTCATTAGTACCAACAGTATAAGGCCATCACGGTAGTTCGGGCAGCGGCGCCAGCAGTATTTTGAACGTTGGCGCTACTGTTTGCTTGCATGAAAAAGAAGGTTAGTAATCAGTGCGCTAACTAGATTTCTTTATTGCAGAAAATCGACGATGATAAGACTGACTCGGCGAATTCTGGAAGCGACGAGAGTTCCGAGTCCGACAGCTCCGGCGAGGACGACGACGACGAGCTGATTCGCCCGATGTTCAAGTTGCCCATCCAGTTCGACCTCGACGAGCTCGCGGGCGCGTTCCTAGCCAATAACAACCAGAAGTAAGCACAAAAGAATTTTTTAGCCAATAAGAACCAAAAATGCTGAACACTATTTTTTAGCCAATGAGAACCAAAAGTAAGCTGAACAGTAATTTTTAGCCAATAAGAACCAAAAGTTAGCTGAACAGTAATTTTAACCAATTATAACCAAAAGTGAACAGTCATTTTTGCCAATAAGAACCTTAAGTAAGCTGAACAGTAATTTTTAGCCAATAAGAACCAAAAGTAAGCTGAACAGTCATTTTACAAAAAGAACCACAAGTAAGCTGAACACAAGAATCATACAATAGCTTACTAAGGTAACAGGTAACAGCCAACAGCCACCATAGCATAAACAGGGGATAAAAATTATTCCCCAATTATGTCTACTGACTTACCTTTTCCAACACTCACCATCTAGCACGACAAAAGTGGGAAAGAAATTTATGCTAGTTTGACAGTTTATTGTAGATATCGATCGATAGTTTTTATATCTCATAGATATTGATAGACATGTGATGCAATTGCGTAAGGAACAGTTCACAGAAACCACAGAAACGTATTCATTTAACGTTGAGGTTGCACGTTTTCAAATGTCAAAACAGTTATTTCGAATTGCTTGGGACTATTGGGAGTTCATGAATTCAGTTCATGATGTCCCCTCCCACGCCAGGGGGGCTAGTAGATTCGATAACCAAATAATATGATTATTGAATCTACCAGCCACCAGGTACCAGATAGCCAACGATACGAAATGCAAAAGGTTATCTTCGATATGATACTTTGATTGTTGGGGCATGACCCTATTAGGTGATCAATTGTATTGGAGCTATGAGCGTGAAAAATTCAAGGCATGAAAACAAGTAGAAAAACGAGATAAAATAATACAATCTTAGAATTGAAGTCTCATGATCTTTGTCACTTTTCGTTTCAATCAATTAACAACAAAGTAACGGGTCGACGTAGTTTTACAACTAGAGTTAGAGAGCTTTATTTGTTCTTTTTAATATTATATTCCCTCTTTATGATTTTTAAGAATACCAATCACGCCACAGAGGCTTTTGTGATAAAAATATTTTTGTATGTACTGGAATAAAATGTGTACATTATATTTTGGTAGTGCCACGTAATTGTCTTCGAAATATCTCGTGCGCTATACCTCGTTAAAATGCATGAGAGTTCTGAAAGAGCTGGCTTCCTAATAGGTCACATCCTAGGAAGCAAATTATTTTGCAGTTGAAGGTCTCGCTTTTCTTCATAGTGGAATTTCATTTTAGTTCAGTGTCTTGTTATAAAATTTTCTTGAAATGATAATAACTATTTCCTACAGCGAAAAATAACATTAAAATTATGCATAGGTAGAGCATTTAATCATCACACAAATTGTTTGCAGCTGTCTTATTTTAAATGCGGGCTATAACCTTCACGGTGATTTTTCAGGACACATAGCACCTTATGATTGTTAAGGCCGTTCAATAACATGATGGTAGCTATTAATGTTTAAAGTATTTATTCTTTTTTTTTAATTTTCCATTAGACTAATGTATCGGTAATTTGTCAACAGAGGCCGCATGAACTGCGTAGTGGAGAGACGCCACGAGGAGCCCATGGAGAGGCGGTTCCCGTTCAACATCCTCGGAGCGTTTGCACCTCGTAGTGCACAAGCCGAGCGCATCGCTATCATCTGCCACGGCGGTGACGAGAGGTGAGTTTGATGATGGTGATTTATCAATAGGAGCTACATGAACTGCGTGGTGGAGAGACACCACGAGGAGCCCATGGAGAGGCGGTTCCCGTTCAACATCCTCGGAGCATTCGCTCCTCGTAGTGCACAAGCCGAGCGCATCGCTATCATCTGCCACGGCGGTGACGAGAGGTGAGCTTGGTGATGGTGATTTGTCAATAGGAACTACATGAACTGCGTGGTGGAGAGACGCCACGAGGAGCCCATGGAGAGGCGGTTCCCGTTCAACATCCTCGGAGCATTCGCTCCTCGTAGTGCACAAGCCGAGCGCATCGCTATCATCTGCCACGGCGGTGACGAGAGGTGAGCTTGGTGATGGTGATTTGTCAATAGGAGCTACATGAACTGCGTGGTGGAAAGGCGCCACGAGGAGCCTATTGAGAGGCGGTTCCCGTTCAACATTCTCGGAGCGTTCGCGCCGCGCAGTGCACAAGCCGAGCGCATCGCTATCATCTGCCACGGCGGTGACGAGAGGTGAGCTTGGTGATGGTGATTTGTCAATAGGAACTACATGAACTGCGTGGTGGAGAGACGCCACGAGGAGCTTATGGAGAGGCGGTTCCCGTTCAACATCCTCGGTGCGTTTGCACCTCGTAGTGCACAAGCCGAGCGCATCGCTATCATCTGCCACGGCGGTGACGAGAGGTGACGGCTTGGTGATTTATCGACAGGGACTGCATGAACTGCGTAGTGGAAAGACGCTTCGAAGAGCCCATGGAGAGGCGGTTCTCGTTCAATATTCTCAGAGCGTCAGCACCGGGCAGTGCACAAGCAAACCGGGTTATCATTACTGAAGATTCCTGACGTTACTTATTAATTCAGTTATTAGTGACATCAATAAATAATTCAGTTTACATTTGCGAAACAATGGAGATTATGTGGTCATAAACCACATTATCTCCATTGAATTTGCCTAGCTAATTATAGATTCCCGATTCAATTAATTAGATATCTACCAGTGGCAGCTCTGTCCTGATATTTTACATTACCGCTATTAATGAAACAAAAAACCACGGTTTTGAAATTCAAATGTAACAAACATTATACATAAACACAATAAGGACTTCAATCTAGTTCCCAGCAGCTGAAAAATCCGTACAAACATTTGAAGCTTTTTGACGTGACAACGTCTTATAAATTGGTTTGCCGGGTGACACTTCAAGAAACTGCGTTACGCTCCGCTCACGTTATGCGCTCACAATGAGAGCGAGTGAGAGGCACGCGTCCCTTCCACTCGGGCATGGTTAGCCCGCCTAAGAGCGAGAGAGTCAGACATACGTTGTCACGTAAAACTTTCGCCCGTATACCGACTTTACAGGCAACCAATTTTTTTGGCATAAAAATACACAGGTTAGTAGAGCTTCCGGAGGTTATAATATAATACTAGGTATAGATAGTTCAATTCACGAAGACGCGCCCCACTCCTGCAAAATCGCTTATGTTTCATGCGATCCGTAAGAAGTAAGGAAAGAATAAGACGCGTCTTCGTGGAATGAACTATATCAATAAATGGTTTTGGACCATGGACTTTTTCATATTTTTTTTAATACTGATAATACAATATACGTAAGTATAGGCTTCTTGTTGATTGAAGTACAAAGTATAGAGTATTTTTACACGACTGCCCAAAAAGGAGTGTAATGTTTTTAGGATTCATATATGTATGTATGTGAGTTTCTTTAGTCCACCATAACATTTAAACGGCTGAAGAGATTTGGACATATGGGGTATCGTTAGAATCCTTACATCATTCCGAGCAACATAGGATATATTTTTTTGGAAGAAGTCGTTTTACCACAGGGTAGTCGTGTTTTTTTAATTTTTAAATTATTTACTTGTTCTCTTTGTTGCAGACCCATGCCAATGTTCCCCGACCCGCAGTCGCAAGTGTTCGCGTTCCCGCTGTCGGGCCCAGTACGCCTGCCCATTAGACCAGCGCCGGCTCCAGAGCGCCCCGAGCCACGCGGACCTTATGGCATGCCCCAAAGAAACTCACCATTCCCCCTCCCGGTAAGTGTTAAACTTAAAAATACGATCATCAACAGTTGGTACCTACGGAAAAAATCTCCTAGAGTCGCTAGAGACCAAAGACTTTAATGTAGGTACTAGACACGCTGTGTGGTACTAAATAATTGCTCACTGAATTGCGGTGCATGTCCCGCAATTCGTTTAGTCCACTGCGAGCTAGCGAGGACATCAATGCACTGTTATGTGAGCCGTGAACGTGGTTTTTACAGGGAGTGACCAATAAAACAGTGAATATTATTTATGTAAGTAGTTTTTCTACGTATTTTGAAGTTAAGTCAGTATAATTTATTTCGTTTTTGTCTAAAAACAAATATTATCGTAAATAAATACACAACTCCCATCATGATTATCCATCACGCTTACTCGTTAGTAGAAATACGCGAGAGCGAACGGTACTACCGACACGTTGACAAAGATTATGAGAATTATTTGAACAGATATGTTAAGTGACAAAAGGTATATACCAGTAGGAAAATAATTTCGATTGGCATATAATTAAGTACTTAATTATAATTTTTGTGTTTTAGATAGGTACATATTGGATGGACTTAAGAAAATGCCGAATTACATACTAAGGTATTGCAAAAATTCTTCCAGAAAACTTAAAAAATCTGACGGCGTAACTTTTCATCGGTAAGTTTATATTACTCATATATTTGTTTTATCCGATTGCGGCGAAATCCAAAAGTTATTATATGCTATTAATTATTATATGCTATTAATTATTATTCAGGTTGTGTTTGACTTGTATGTGTGTATGTCACTTTGTATGTCATTCGTAAATTAGTAAGGACTAAGTTTTTGCGGCGTATGTCTATCTTTTCCTAATCTGATGTCTATCAGTGTATGTAAATAAAAATACCTATACCAACAATAAGGTTTATGTAACATAGATTAAAGAATTGGTTGATTTCAATGACAAGTTGTTTTAAGGTTCATACACACGCGTACTGTGACATATCGGCGTATAAGCGGGAATTAAGTGATTTTGTTTTTAGGGTTCCGTACCCAAAGGCAAAAAACAGGACCCTATTACTAAGACTGTGCTGTCCGTCCGTCCGTCTGTCCATCCGTCCGTCCGTCTATCACCACGCTGTATTTCGCGAACCGTGATAGCTATAGACTTGAAATTTCACAAATGATGTATTTCTGTTTCCGTAATAACAAAAAATACTAAAAAAATAGAATAAAATAAAAATTTATGGGGGCTCCCATACAACAAACATGATTTTTCAGCTTGTTTTTGTTCGATGTTGATAATATAATTGGTTGATTTCAATGACAAGTTGTTTTAAGGTTCATACACACGCGTACTGTGACATATCGGCGTATAAGCGGGAATTAAGTGATTTTGTTTTTAGGGTTCCGTACCCAAAGGCAAAAAACAGGACCCTATTACTAAGACTGTGCTGTCCGTCCGTCCGTCTGTCCATCCGTCCGTCCGTCTATCACCACGCTGTATTTCGCGAACCGTGATAGCTATAGACTTGAAATTTCACAAATGATGTATTTCTGTTTCCGTAATAACAAAAAATACTAAAAAAATAGAATAAAATAAAAATTTATGGGGGCTCCCATACAACAAACATGATTTTTCAGCTTGTTTTTGTTCGATGTTGATAATATATAGTATATAATATGTATTATAATTATTATATATAATTTTATATATTATCAACATTATAATATATAATTTTTTGTTACCAGATGTTAAGATATTTTATTATTAGATGTTAAAATTTTTGTATGAATAAAAATAAATATAAACAATCAATGCAAGATTGTCTGCGTTTAATTTAAACCTTCCTTCATAACACATACACATTGATATAATATTAAATGTTTTTAAGATTTTTTGCAAAGTTCATAATAACTATAACATTCACACTAAAAACTAAGCAAACTCTGAGAAGTTATTGTCTAAATCGTAAAGACTCAGAAATGAAAACAGTTTTTAATTTATTATTTAAGTTTCATTATGTCAAATATTAAAAACTATTTTAATTCTGGTAATTTATCCGTAAAATTTTATTTATCATAATTTAAAATAAATGTTAAACGATGTGTAGGTATTGCAAGTGGTTTCAATGATTGCAATATCTATTTTTTTAATCTTTGACCATAAGACCACTCATCGACGTGACGTCAATACGTTTGCAAGCAAGTTCCCGCTTTTCAGACTAGATGGCGTTATCAGATTTGGAACACAGTTTTTGTTCAACATCGCTGGTCTAGTAGGATACATAGAAGTCTTTGCTAGAGACTATTCCATGTATCGGGCGGGCACGAGCTAGTTTTAAATAAAATATACCATAGTGTTCCAAGAGGCCACCCGCGACTTCCAAAGTGCGGCAATAAATACTATGTCTAAATTCTCTGCTTTTCAGAGAATAGTTTCGGACCAGTGCTTTGGGTTGATAGTCATAATTATCTACCCCTTTTATGGACAGCTGCTGCTACGTGTACTATCTCAGAAAAAGGGTCTGGCCGTTGAACGATGTCAAAGTACGGGTTTGGATGTGGTTAGGTTGGTCTGAGGTTCATGCAAGTTGCTGACATTGCACATGACTTTCAATGTTTGTCCTGACATGCCATTTCGATAGTGATGGCGCAGCCCGGAAGGGTCTGCAAAATAAACTGCAGATGAACCTCTACAAGGACTCCGCTCCTGTTATTTTGGGGGAAGCCTTTCTCCGAGAGGTCTTTCTCATGTTTTGTGAAAAGAAAGTGCAAGTGGCTATTGAAAGGAATAAAGTGAAGGGTGTAAATGTGGACTGCTGTAGTCCCATTTACACCCTTCGCTCCCACTCACCCTTATGGAACTACTATAGTCCCATCAAACGATTTACCTAAACCTTTTTTGTACAAGCAAACAGTATCTGTCAAAATCTATAGCTGCTGAGCTAACTACCTAGGTCGTGACCTTACTGCTGGTGACAAAACAAGCATTTTTGGCATCGGTCATTTTGTTTTCCCCCGTTTTTAAATAAAAAAAGACGTGTGGCACTCGGGGACTGCCGCGGTAAAGCTATTGCATAGATACAACCAATGCCACCTAGACGCGGTTTGCAGAACTAAAGAGACAAGCGTGATATTTCAAAAAGTTATTAGACGTTCTGCTATTCATCGATAAAGGCAACAGGCAATACGTGAAAAATTGTGTTAAATTTCTATAGGGCTACAAGACATTTTAAAGTGATCCTTTAAATAAGAACTTTACGGTTGATTTCACATTTACTAATAATTTTCTTCTAGAACATTGACATTCAAATTTCGCTATTCAGCCAGTACTGCACATAACATATCGATAAAACATTATCGACTTTAATTAGAATGTTCCGCGTATAGACGAATCTGTTCAGAGTAATCTTAGGAAGTTTTATCACTACTGTAAGGATTTTGTACGCTTATCAATAGTAGAAAAATGGCTTTTCATTGCGGTAATAGATTACAGTAAATTTATTTAAGAATTAAAGATCTTACTATTTCAGTTTCTTTAGGGAGCCAATTTTAAAAGAAAAATGGACCAAAGCTACTGGAAGGCTACATTAGTTCCCTTCAAAAACAAGTACAATCTGCTCCGATTATTTTTTGGAGAAGGATTTTATTGTTAAGAAAAGAATATATATAAAACTGGAGCGGAACCACGTAAAAATATTTTGATTCATCGCGCATTCATCGCTGGTGCGTGTATAGTCACAGTCAACAGGCCTAGAATCACGTGATTCTAGGCCTGTTCCCAACAGTGTTAAATTAAAGTTGACACTTGAGTGACAGTGTTTCAAGGATATTTGAGTTTTACTTTTCCTCATAATATTCATCACATCACAGCTGTAAAGTTCTAATTAACTTTGTAGGTATATCAACATTTAATTAATGATCCACCTCATACGGTATTTTAACACACGTAAACATATTATTATGTATTATAATAATCGTAGATAATCCCAAGATATTTTCTTTTATAGATATTAATGGGTTTGCATCTATATAATAAAACATATAAAATATGAGCAAGATATAAGTATAGCGAACATTTAATCCATGATGTGCGCCCGTGATACAGAAGAAAGACAAATAGCTATATTTTTTTAAACCCCTCCAATAGTAGTTTATGAAACGGATGCATAATGGGGGGTATTAAAACATGAGTGTGAGTTTAAAAAACGAGCCGCAGGCGAGTTTTTTAATAGTATCACACGAGTGTTTTAATACCTAATTATGTAGAGTTTCATACACTACTTTATCTACGCTCAAATTATCATAAATCCAAACCATAAAATCTTGCTAACGTTTGTCGTAAATCCTTCACTTTGTTGGTAAAATATTGTGGGTCATTTTTGTTGCAATTACTAAAATGTCAGGTGGAGTTAAATTTTCTTTAGTACGTTTCACTGCTAGACATTTTTCCGCGCTAAGTTTTGACTAAGTAACAAAAATAACACATTGAAATGTTAAAAGTTAGGTATGGCGCCAAAATTCAGTTGCAAACTGCGTATAGTCTGTTAAAAAAGTCATGAAACAAAAAAGAGTAGAAAAATATTTATACAAGTCAGATAAACTATATTTTTAGTGGATAATTAAATAATCAAAAATTATACATAATTCTTTTCAATATTCTGTATGAACACACTTTTTAATCAGTAATATAAGGCAGGGAAAAATTATTGTTTCCGTGAATTAATTGTTGTCTATGGTCGATCATGACTACCAACTAAATGTTGTCTGTGGACTCCTTATATATAAAAAAAAACTAAATTGAGGATTGGCTCTACACTCTCTTTTGGCTATGACGACCACAGAGAAAAGAAAGTTATTCCCTGGTCTGTGATGACGACACACAAAAATACAGGAACCCAGAGCCGCGTATCGTAATAGAAATTATTCAACAATCTAGAGATATTTCCATAGTACAGCTATGTTATAATGAATAACTTTTTAATAATTATAGAAGTCTGTGAATAAAGTAGGTCAATATGTGACACATTTTGATTTCATAATTCGAACTTTAAGCAATGAGCGTAGATAAAAAAATTTACAAAACAATTTTATGAATAGAGTTTGGCCTATTACAAGAACTATAGATAACTAAATCTAACGAGAACCTTTACCAGATTAAATTAATAAAGATTAGAGTAGATAAGCTTAGATGGGAATACATATACTTAGGTATTCTAAGGATTTTCCTCGAAAACATAAGCCACAAAATAAAATAAAGCAAAGCGTAAAACACGGTGCACTCTTGTTCGCGACTGAAATACGTATATATAATACTAGTAGGGCGCGTGGGAGTGCGGGCCACATGTGGCCCGCGGGCTGTCTTCTCACCTATAAAAGAATCGCCGTCATCTCCATCGCCAATTGGAATCCGATTGGCAATGGGCTAAAAGAACTACCTCGGAGCACGGTCATGGATTTAAAGATAGTTAAGGGCTGTTTGAATAAAAAATACACTGAACCTCATCGGATGAGGTTCAGTGTATTTTTTATTCAAACAGCCCTTAACTATCTTTAAATCCATGACCGTGCTCCTCAATCATCATCCAAATCGTAGACCATCATCTCTTCTCATACTTTTCATAGTTTTTCATAGGCCTTGTTTATTGTAGCATTCACATTTTCCATGGAAAAATAAATTCAACCTCTTTGATTTTTTTCATTCATCCCGTAGACCTTGAGATTCTAATTACGTCTTGCAAAGAAATCACTCTCTTATCTTTTATACTTTCCGAGATATAAAAACACGAAAGTATGGCGGCCATCTTGAATCCGCCATTTTGATTTTTTTTTCAGCCAACTGCCAATTGGATGACGTTTCGAGTTACATTTGGTCGAGCACCCCCCACCTATCTTCGATACCCTGGCTGTGCTCTTCACCCGTCTCCGAAATCCTCAATCATCAGCTCTCTCCATATTTTTCTCTAGTAACTCTCCGAAAAACCGCATCACAACCTTGCATAATTACCAACTGTTAGTCTCTTCAACATTCCCCATACATTTTCTACTGAAAAATAAATTCCGCCATTTTGGATTTTTTTTCTATTCATCGCGTAGACCTTCGGGTCCTGATTACTTCTTGTCAAGAAACAATTCTTCCATCTGTTATACTTTCCGAGATATCGACGAATTTCGAATGGCGGCCATTTTGAATCCGCCATTTTGAACTTTTTTTCAGCTAACTGCCAATTGGATGACGTTTCGAATGACATTTGGTCGAGCACCCCCCACCTATCTCCAATACCCTGGCTGTGCTCTTCACCTGTCTTCTAAATCCTCAATCATCAGCTCTCTCCGTATTTTTCCTCAAATTGAATTTTTTTCTTCTATAAGACCTCATCCGTGAAAAAAAAAAATTTCATACAAAATTGTTCAGGAGAGGTGATAATCAGTCAGTCAGTGAATCAGCACAAGCAGCTATATATATATTAACGTATACGTAATATACATATTATGTCCTTTGTGTGCACCCAAAGATGTGCGAGGGAAGGATCAAAGGGCTATTTATAGGCTTTATTGTGTACAATACTAGTACATAGTTGATAAAATAAAACCCTTTGTACAATATGATGGAGGACTGAGTGAGATATTTCATAAACGCAAACAAAAATTCTTAATTAGAATTTCCATTTATTTTCATTTGGATTTTGTTTTTAGTTTTGCATGTAATATTCTAAAATAATTCTAGCTGTAGGTATATTACCAACAACACAATATTTATTTACACGTATTAAGAAATTACCAACCATATACCAATTGAATCTACCAGATTCAATTGGTATCCCACCAAAAACATAAATGTAAAAAAGGAGAGCCAAGTTGAATACAAAAATAATGCTCGGCTGTCGGCTTCGCCGCAAAAAGCATGGAGATCAAAATGAGTGCCAAGTTCTATGTAAAATCGAAATTTGTATTTATAGGAACAAAAAAAACAATATGAACAATTATTAAACTCTATTTCTTTGCTTTATTGGATACCTATAACAATTACTGTTATTAAAAAATGTGGCATCTTAAAATAGGTTAGATTTGACTTGGCCAGTTTTCATTACATCAGTCATTTTATAAAGTTATACAACATTTTAATTCAGATAAAAACTCGCCAAGTCAAATCAAACCTATTTTAAGATCTCACATTTTTGAATAACAGCAATTGTTATATAGGTATCCAATAAAGCAAAGAAATAAAGTTTAATAATTGTTCATATTGTTTTTTTGTTCCTATAAATACAAATTTCGATTTTACATAGAACTTGGCACTCATTTTGATCTCCATGCTTTTTGCGGCGAAGCCGACAGCCGAGCATAATTTTTGTATTCAACTTGGCTCTCCTTTTTTTACATTTATGTTTTTGGTGGGATATCATTACTTTTTGTAAAGAAAACTAGGCAGGTATTGAGTTTAAAGCTTTTTCTTGCGTTTCCGCTGCGTGGTTTTCTTTTTTATACTATTTTCTACACTGTCTTGAATGTTAGAGATAATAGTGATAATAAATAAAATAGAAAAATAAAGTACCTAATGTTGCAATGTCCAAATTAAAGAATCAATTGTTAGACGGAACGAAGTTCGCCGGGTCAGCTAGTACAACATAAGTTTGCTGCTGTCAAATGATGTCAGTATAGCGTTTTCTTACTGGAACTACATAGAACTGAGTGGCTGAGACAACACTAAACGCGTGACAGTTGACAGCGGCAAACTTATAGCGAACGAGTTGTATAAAGTATTTATTTATTCATTGAATCTCACATATATGTACTTCACTTTTATACTATTATTGGTTAAGGCACGAAGAACCTGGTTCTTTAGCGCGTATTTCAAGTTTTTTGTATGAGGACACCGCTTATTTTTTATTTTTTTGACTTTTTTATTTTTTGATTTTTTCCTACGTTTACACACAATTACCGTGCTGGATTTCAAATTTAATATTTCTAGGTCATCTGGAAGTAGGTTAGGTTTAGGCACTATATGTCAGTTTGTATGGGGACACCCCTTATTTTTTGACTTTTTTTATTTTCTGATTTTTTTCGTACGTTTACACACTATCACCGTGCTGGATTTCAAATTTCATCTTTCTAGGTCATCTGGAAGTAGGTAAGATTTAGGTACTATTTGTCAGTTTGTATGGGGACACCCCTTATTTTTTGACTTTTTTTTATTTTCTGATTTTTTCCTACGTTAACACACAATTAACAAGCCGGATTTCAAATTTCATCTTTCTAGATCATCTGCAAGTAGGTTAGATTTAGGTACTATATGTCAGTTTGTATGGGGACACCCCTTATTTTTTGTCTTTTCTTTATTTTTTGATTTTTTCCTACGCTTACACACAGTTACCGAGCTGGATTCCAAATTTCATCCTTCTAGGTCATCTGAAAGTAGGTTAGGTTTTTGTACTATATGTTAGTTTGTAATTTGTATGGGGACACCCCTTATTTTTTGACTTTTTTTTATTTTCTGATTTTTTCCTACGCTTACACATACTTACCAAGCTGGATTTCAAATTTCATCTTTCTAGGTCATCTGGAAGTAGGTATAGGTTAGATTTAGGTACTATATTTCAGTTTGTATGGGAACACCCCTTATTTTTTGACTTTTCTTTATTTTTTGATTTTTTCCTACGCTTACACACAGTTACCGAGCTGGATTCCAAATTTCATCCTTCCAGGTCATCTGGAAGTAGGTTAGGTTTTTGTACTATATGTTAGTTTGTATGGGGACACCCCTTATTTTTTGACTTTTTTTTATTTTCTGATTTTTTCCTACGCTTACACACACTTACCAAGCTGGATTTCAAATTTCACCTTTCTAGGTCATCTGGAAGTATAGGTTAGATTTAGGTACTATATTTCAGTTTGTATGGGAACACCCCTTATTTTTTAACTTTTCTTTATTTTTTGATTTTTTCCTGCGCTTACACACAATTACCGAGCTGGATTCCAAATTTCATCCTTCTAGGTCATCTGGAAGTAGGTTAGGTTTTTGTACTATATGTTAGTTTGTATGGGGACACCCCTTATTTTTTGACTTTTTTTTATTTTCTAATTTTTTCCTTCGCTTACACACACTTACCAAGCTGGATTTCAAATTTCATCTTTCTAGGTCATCTGGAAGTATAGGTTAGATTTAGGTACTATAAGTCAGTTTGTATGGGAACACCCCTTATTTTTTGACTTTTCTTTATTTTTTGATTTTTTCCTACGCTTACACACAGTTACCGAGCTGGATTCCAAATTTCATCCTTCTAGGTCATCTGGAAGTAGGTTAGGTTTTTGTACTATATGTCAGTCAGTATGAATTTTAACGACTTTTTGACCTTCATATCTTTATAACCGTTTGAGCTAGCTTCATGAAAATTGGGCTTCTATATGATCTTATGGATATAATTAAATACACGTAGTTTTATGTGTTTACGTTAAATAGGTTTTGAGTTATAGAAGGGTCAAAATTGGCACCAAGTGGTTCGTGTAAACTTACTCTTGGCGCTGGCTAGCCAGTTCCTTTGCTTGAACTTGGCTTGACACGCTGCCGCGTGTCTTGATATGGTTGGTGATTTGTAAATTAATTCGTATGTAACCTATCTACCTAAAAACTCGTTCGATTATGCACAATGTTTACATCTTCAGTACAATTAAGTACATTATATGAATTATTTTCTTATATCTATCTCCTTCGATATACGAATCAGTATTCTTCGAAAATAATTCTCTGCTAATATTCTCTAGTAGAGTAGAAACGTGCCGCATACGTTTGCGTTGCCGTTGAGTCGGAACTTTATGTACAAGAAGACGCGACGTCTGATTCTATTTCCTTATTCCTTTATTTCGTTTCTTCTTTTATATTATAAACTTAAGTTTTCTTGACAGAGTAAGTGTAGAGGCAGGATTCAAAGAAACTATCATCATCAGATTTTTTTTTTTAATCAATTTTTTTAGGAATTTAAATAAACATCTACATAATATTATAGTAGCAACAAGATTATCTACAATCATATTTAATTGAAATTCCAACCATTGTTCTTTGTGAAGGTGAGCTATTATAAATTAAATACTGTACTTATCTAGGTAGAATAGGGACTGCAAACTTAGATATAATTTAACAAGGTACACGACACAAAAAGAACTCTTGGTTAAATATTAATTTCAAAAGTTTTTGTTAACTTTTAAATTATTATTGTCACTTTCATATTAAAAAAAACTTTACAAAAGCTATAGGTACGGTGGGTCATTGCACTTTTACAGGTTTCGCAGCCCGAATGCACTTGGGGTTATGCAATATTGATCCGGTTTTGGCCAGTCAAATTTTTTTTTGCTTTTGAACAACGGACACATTCGTCGGAGCTCGAGCGGTCGAGATTTTTAAATAGGCGCATTTTTCCAAAAAACTTTCTGTGTTTGAGTAAAATATTTTAGTGTTTTGATACTTTCCATATAATTTCAATAGGTTTTCGCGGTCTTAATATTTGCAGCGACTTCTATAAATATTGAGTATTTAACAAGCTTATAGGGTAAAAGAAAATTACTGAAAGTTTCATTGATGTGTACCTACACTAATATCAAAGGTCACATTCAAAGTTGAGTATTAAGTATTATTATCAGTTTAAGTACCTTATACTGATTCTAAACGAGCGCCTAGCTAGTAGCTACAGTATCTAGGTTAAGGTTGCAATTAGACGATTCTAACAATGAGGCGAATAAAAAAATATTATTTTTATTTGTCTCCGTCAAGATAATTTTGTATGACTAATCAATTACATAATAATCTCACTGAGGTTTACGATATTTTATATATTCAAGAACTCGTATAAAATATTAATATAGGTGCTAATAAGTAATAATCATATTAAACATGTTTGGCCGTGGGCTTAACCACAGCTTCAATAAATTGTAGACTGCTGTGCTGTTAGCTAATACATAGCTTGCAAATATTCATAGATATAATAATATATTTGGTATTAACACAGAATGCGAAATAGTAGATTCAAGGTAATTTAGATTAAATAATTAATGACTTGAGGCAGTAGGCACTCAGTTCAACTTTCAGTATAAAACGTTTTTGTTTCACCGTTTAGATAACCCTATTATCCTTTGCAGTTATGATATTTATAACCTGTGACTATTTTATGCAACGATGGGCTGAATAGAGGTCACCGAAAGTCGAAGAAAGTATGACAAGAAGTTGGCAATTACATTTTGTATACCTAAAGCGTACCTTACAAAAGGCTTTTGTATCGAGGGCAGGGCTCTCGATCGAATTCCGTAAATTATTATTGTTTGGCTTTATGAGGTAAAACATTTTTTTTTTAAATTGGTACTCTACGTTTGAAATTAATAACAGATAAATATATTTAATTATTTTATAAGAATAATTTAACAGTATAATAAAACATTAATAGTATCTATCGCAGAAATGTGGCATTCCTAATTTTAATTTTATCAGCCTTTTATATTGATTGTCGTCGGGATATCGCCAAACCCTTGATCGTATGACTATACTAGTGAACATTTAATTCCACACGTTTAAAGTGGTCATTTTAGAGACATTATAGGTAATTCTACTGGATTCTGGAATCTCTGGAATAGGAATTACAATGTCATTTAAATGTGAAACTGTAAAAAATGTACAAAATCTTGTTAATCGACTTCTGATTAACAAGATTTCGTGTATTTATAAGTTTACTAGTGAAATTATACATAGGATTACGGGTTTGGTGAAAATCCGGCGGCGACATATTTATTACCTAAAGTGCTTAGGCATGGCTTAAGCAGATAAACATCACCTGCTTAGTGCCTGCGTATTTAGTTAAAAAAATCTAGGTAAGGTAAATTAAACCTACAAAGGTAGGTATTTAACGGACATAAAATTGTTTGTAATTAGTAATAACGTATTTTTATCTCGACCATCTGACAAGTGTGAGGGCTGTTCGCTGTGAGCATTGTAAATACTGTGCGACACCTCATAAAATAAGGCCTTTAACCTTTCGTGGTAAACAAACAGTCGTCGGTTTTTATTTGCGCAGTTCTTGTTGCGCTTTTCTGAGTTCTGACCGAGCTTTTTAAATGTTTCAACAGTGACTCCGATTTTAGTATTTAATCCGATACAAGCCTTTTATTCCAAATATTATTTATATATATTTTTTTAAGTATGTCAGGACAATACAAACAATGCTTGTGTTATGGGTACTAGGTAATAATATACATATATAAAATATACCTTTTAAAAAACACGGAAAACATTCATGCTCATCACACGAACATTTTCCATTAGTGGGAGTCGAAGCCACACCTCCGACGCAGACGATTTTCTTTGGAATTTCGATAACATTGATCTGGAGTTTTCGAATCTTCATCTTTATGAGTTTTTCTAATAATCTATAGAACTTTAAGTGTTCAGAAGGCAAGGAAAGTACAAGTAGTAATTTTTAAAATATTTTTTGAGTTGTCAAATTGGATAAAGTAATAGTGCCTATTCAGTATATATATTACTTTTGAAATACTAATTGTTTTAATGTAAAAAATTGTAAAAGGTATAACCACACGATTTATTACCGTTAGGTACCTACCTACTGAGCCATTTACCTAAATTTAAAGCCAATAGCTCGTGTATATACTGTTTATTTAAACAATTTGCGGGTCCATTTTCAACATCCTTTATTAAAGGCGATTCCACAACATATTTTAGAACTAACTATCCATTTAGGCATAAGACAAATACAAGAATCATAGAATCACTACATAATATCTCACTAGCTGATGCCCGCGACTTCGTCCACGTGGGATAAAAACTATTCTATCTTTTAAGTTGGACCAAATGACAGATATTCATGAAGTTTGAACTAAATCGGTTCAGTAGTTTAGGAGTCCATTGAGGACAAACATTGTGACACGAGATTTATATATATTAAGAATATGCAGAAAGTGTCACTTTACTACTTAGTAATTGCAGTAGGCATGTGACCTGTGACCTGAATCCTATGGTCTGTCTTCTATAATTTCATTTTATTAATTAAAATACGAGGTTCCGTCGCCAGAAACGTTAATTGTAACCACAATAGAAAAAAATATATCAATATTCTCTGTGACCAAGCTTTGAAATTACTCACCTACACAAGTTTTATCCACAAAAATATCGTGTTCTTGTCAATCATTTCGTTTAATTTAATCGCGCTCCTATTATTTCAATTTAGAAAGCCAATTCTCATTCGTTGCGTACTTATACGTACCTTAACATCAAAAGGAGATGAAATAATGAGTAACGTTTCTTGGAGCCCGAATAGCGGTACCAAATAATGAGCGAGTACAAGACAATGATGATCTTAGTGGGCCAACTCAAGTCAATAGCTCATTTCATCAATAGGTAACTGTAAACGACATCGATTTTTCTTTGTAAGCGACATCTTAGGACTGAATATAAAATGTTGTGTATTATTATGGAATTTATAAACTGTTTTTTATCAAGAGTTCTATGTGCCTAGCCGAAAAACTGAAAGTAAGTACTTTCACAGTGATAGGTAGGTACATGTAAACCATAGTACATTTCATAGCTATACATGAATCTTCAGTTCTTTTCGTATGGCTAGGAATATGAAGCGGTAAGTACAAAATATACAGACATATTGGCATCGGGTTTCATAGTTGTTTTATCATGTTTTTTTTATGTACTTTACAAAGCACAGATTAAAAGTCAACCATAAGTGCCTGCAAATACCAACAGTTATGCTCGATTTCACCAACACTCCATAGCCGATAGGTGACAGTTTCAATTACAACAACTGTCACCTTATGACTTAGGTGTCTTTTAAAGTGTTGGTGAAAACGAGCATAAGGCTTATTCCATTAATTATAATTTTATTTTCGACTGAATCCGTTTGTATTTATTTATTTTCGTTTCATTGAAAATATTTCATTGAATTTATAAAACACTGCAACTACAATACATATGCCTAATATTATGGTATATCATGTAGGTATTAGTAATGCAGCGGCGCAAAATCATATTCTTACTTCATTTACATAAAAAATAGGTACCTTATTCTTAAATTGAAAATTCTTGTTTGGACTTTAGCAAATAATGTAAGTAATTCTGAAACACGGTTTCTCACTTCGGGAGACCGGGCTTCATTTAAATCGATGTAACTTTCATAAAAAATGTAATTCCACCGTATGCCTATTATACGAGCTGTTTGTTTGTTGTCTGTCGCTAAAATTAAAATTTCTAGCTGATAAAATTATTTAGTAGAGTACTTAGAATAGGTAAATGCTACTTTAGAGTAGTCTCTACATTAACTTACCTATTTGAGTGAGTAACGAGTAAATTAGTAATCAAGATAGGAATTTTGAAAGCACGACAGCGTTTTCGTCCTAAACGGAATTCTTGTTACTCGCCCCTAATTGAAGTTGAAGGGCAGAGAGCGAAAGCCTCATTACTGAACCCGAAGTGGATGTGTACGCTACGAGCACATTACCTTAATTACCTTGTGGCAATTTATATATGTCATTTTTGTATAGTTTAGTCAGTAAAAATACCCACTGTTTGAGCAGTTTGGGGTACGGCGCTGTGAAATTACAGGAAGACGTTACCCTTCCAAGATCACTTTGTTTGTTAGTCTGATTGCCCTCATACTCGTAGTCCTTTTTCTCAGAAAAAGGTAAGGGTTTGACATTGATATCATAAGATAATTTGATAACAACAAGATAAGACAGGTTAGTTTTTCTATAGTAACTTTACAGGTATAATAACAGTAGTATCTAGCTAGTATGGCGGCTATGTCAAGAAATAATAAAAAAAATCTATATGTTGTACGGGACTCTCAGTAGGTTTTAGGCCGTTTATTTAATCACAAACCGAGTACTATATAAGAGATGTGAGTTGTGACAATAATATTTCTCTCGAAGTATGTCTCTTTGAAATTCATAACATTCGAACTCTCAAAGAAAATGTTTAAAAGTTAAAAAGGGAAGGTATCGTGTGAATAAGCTGTGTGGGCCAATTTTTGTAAGGAAATCTTATACAAAATGATTCTTATACAAACAAAACGCTAGACTGTGGTGCCCAAATCTTCATCTTAATCCCGTGGAGATCATAAAGTAATACAATAAGGCCGGAGAGGTCCCTTAGGAATATGTTGGTCTTGTCTTGTTGTGGTTTAGCCAAAAATAGGATAAGATAATCAACGATGTAATACGTTCTACAAGAGGCTCTATTTATTTATGAATGAATGAATGAATGAATGAATATACTTTTATTGCACACCACAAAGTCAAACAAAGGACAACACAAAAATTACAAAGAATAGGTACACAATTTGGCGGCCTTATCGCTACCTAGCGATCTCTTCCAGGCAACCAATGCTGTAAAGGATTTTTGTTGCAGATACTAGAGGTAGGTGGTGCAAATACATAAAAAAATAACTAAAACATAAATAAATATATATGTACACAAAATAATACAAACATAAAATACATAATACTATATGTTATATTATACAAAATACAAATAAATATAAAATACTTACACATACTAAAAATATAAAACACATACAAATACATATTATATAATATCCTCCCAATACCATGGACCCTATAATCAAAACTAAGTTGCCAGTGACGACGACAAATAGTGATCCTTAACCAGTCTCTTGAAGATGTTAATAGACTGGGCCTCCCTGATTACCAGGGGTAAGGCGTTCCACAATTTTATAGCCTGAACCGTAAAAGAATGGTGGTAAAAAGAAGTAGTATGCTTAGGTATCCTTAAAATAAGTTTTCTTGTAGTACGGATATCTTCTCCCGGACCACCAATAAATACAAATTTCTCCTTTAAATAAGGAGGAGTGGAAGGGTGAAATAACACACAGTACAGAATGGAAAGGATATGCAAGTTCCGGCGAAGTCGGATGGGTAACCACTTGAGACGAGAACGAAATTCAGAGACATGGTCATATTTGCGCAAACCAAATATGAACCGAATACTAACATTTTGAAGTCTCTCAAGCTTATTTAACTGATCTACAGTAAGGTTAATAAAGCTTGCGTCCGCATAATCAAGGATAGGAAGAAGTAGTGTCTGTGCTAACATAATTTTGGTAGGAATCGGAAGAAAAGATCGAAAGCGACGCAATGAGCTCAAAGATGCAAAGGTCTTCCTGCTAACCTGTTTGATATGATTATTCCACCCCAAAGTGCGATCCATATGAATTCCGAGGTTTTTAACAGATTCACAGAAAGGGATAACCATACCATTGTACTCCACAAGTGGCAATGTGGACCAGTCGACCCTATCGATTGATATTTGATTTAGAGAAACCTCGAGAATATTTTCCTATTAAGTAACCACTACGTGAATTTATATGTTATTGGTATTTTTATCGATGTATTGGCTTCATTCCCTGCCTTTGTTCAGTGTAAAAAGCTACGATAAAAAAGAGACGTAAATAGTTTTTGTTATGTCCGCCTACGTTGTAAATTTTGATGAGTGCTCCGCTTATATTCGAGCCTGCTCACGATATTATAGCCCGAAGATGTTTGCCTCTTTGTTGAATAACCTGTATTATTGCTAAATTTACAATCGATATATTATTATTTAGCTTTTGCTTGTGGTGATTAAAAATGAAATCCTTCCTCACGTCTTGCCTACATCATAAAAGGAGCCTCCGTGTCTGAGCATAGCTTTCTGGGAAATAATGAGTCAATAAGTCAGGATTTCTTTTATAATTAAAGATTATTTTATAAGCTGCTGGCCAAATCATACTTCTCCCATTAACTTCTTCGTTTGCATTCCATTGCCCATTGCCTTTCTTAGTACGTGAACTCTATGAAAAGCTTCATCATTATTCAATAGAGACCTATTTTGATAGATTTGGTATTAAACTAAGAAAAACTAGACATTATTTAATGTTAAAAATTTCGATCATATTTAAGATTATTTGGTAAGTAGGTACAGCCACGTAAACGGGATCAGAAAATTGACGATAACATACAAAAAGGTAAAAGGATCTTCAGAGGTTTATTTAAAAGCCTTTGAGATCTTTGAGCATTTTGTGATTCCGACTAAGACTGTTACAGATTTTTCTGGAAAATTAGACGACAGCCTTTCATCATATCGACCATCTGAGAGTAGAGCTAATGCTGAAAGTACTTATTCAATTCTAAGGCAATCAGATAAGCGTCAAAAGGTGCCGCCTACGTACTGAATATAATATAAAATATTTTCGTTATTCTGCGATGAGGTACATGGTAACAAAAAAAATCGGATTTCGGCATTCTTGATACCTAAGGAGACACGGCTTTGAAGCCCAAAAAGGGTTATTCTTATTACTATTGATAGGTTTTCATTTGATTACAATCATGTCTGATGGATAGACATGATGAATTGATGAGGTCTAGGATGGAGCGCGCTTGCCCAGAAAATGCCTATTATACTTGGTAGGAAACATTCTTATTTGATTACTCTGCATCTTAACATTATTCTTGTTTTTAAATGTTATTTGTAGAATTTTTAATATTATTTGTAGAATTTTTAATATATTGGATTAGTTGATGTTTTTTCATCCGTAAGCTACATAACTTAAGTTTGACACCACACAAGAAGAGGACTTACGTCTCGATCTGTTAGACACCACCGCGCTTCGTGTTTGAACCCAATTCTGTCATTGCAAGTTGGCGAGAACTGTAATTATTCATTGTTCTAATTTCAACATCTTTCATTTAATTACCCACTGCAATAACCGATAAGTACCAGACTAGGCACGCAACGCATTCAATTGTGTTGTATATGTATATAATGAGTGTGTAAATGAGCAGAAAATGCCTATGTATATTTCACTCAATATTATTCACATTGTAGTAATACACAGGTTCTGTTAACAGTGCAGTAACGTTAAGCTGGGGTTCTGATAAATGTACCTACCTTTTAGGTCAGAGCTCATAAGAGATTATTATCAAATCACTTATATAGATATTTTTCATTCTTTAAGTAAATAGGTATAATCAGAAATCAGGACACTTAGAAGTTGGTTTATTAAAAAAAAAACTGTAGTCTCTTACTCTTAAAGATTCTCGTATACTCACTCTATAAGGTTTTCTGATACCCTGTATAACTCCTAAAGTTTAATTAAATAATAGTCAAGTAATAATATTGAAAATAAATTTACAATAGTTTGGTGTTCTTAGCGGTTTCAAAATATTTTTTTCAGAAGATATTGGACCTTGGAAAATCGATTTCTAGACTGCAAAAACCACAAACAAAATCAATAAATAATATAACTCTATATTTTCTTCTCTCGAACTATTGTCGAAAGGAGCACATGTAAGAATATTATAAACCCTGACGTTATTACAATAGGAAAATACGTTGTATTTTACCATAATGTGTTGATTGTAAACAAAAACTTCTGACATGGACTGATACCGGCATACTTGAGTCCGATTCGCAAATTAGGAGTGCCTCAATACTCGTTCACTTGTTAAAAAATCCTTGATGGAGAAAAAACAATGGAGATTCGAACGATTATTTATTATTAGGTCATAATTCACAACACGAGAAGAGCCAAGTAATATTAGCGAGCGTAATTTCTTAATTGCTTTACGGACGAATTGGGGTAGAAATACTCGTAAGATTTCACAAGGATTCTCTACAAAAGTATTTTCTTCAAAGCGGTAAAGAAACTAATTACCAACATTAAAAAAGTCTGGTATTTTTAATAAAGTAAGATAAAACAGTTTTGAAAAAGTTCAAGCTTATGCTGATGGGTTTCTTTTCTGAATAACTTACGAAACGAAATCTTAGCGTTGGATCGGTATTTTACATTGTGACCGGTTTTCCGGCAGTATTTTTTGAAGAAGTATTAAAAATAACAACACACTTTAGAATAATAGTGGGTAACGTAATATATTCTTTATTATTATTTACATCTTACGGGTGCTAAAATGTCACGATCAATAATAATAATTACTATAATGTCTTTTCACTCCGTCTGTGTTTCCGTCAATCGAATCCTTGAACATCGTCAAGACACCTTTAATAGCATTCGATCACATTCACAGCCACTTCTTAATAATTAGATACCTAATGCAATAATTAAGTCTGTTCGCGACATGGACACTGGAAACTGGACAGCTCGCGAGGCGATGCGCTCGTCGGCCGAGGCTCGGAGTCGTCTCGCTGTAGATTAGCTTCAATGTAGCCTTGACATTTCACAGTGCAGCTACGCGGTGCCACTAGCCCCACCGTCGGAAACGGTTATATCGCACCGCGGGAAGATAAGGATACCTGGCGGGAACTATCACGTTTTCTAAATTGTAGCCGCGCCTCTGCCGCACGAGCTCTCCACTATCCGACCTCTTCGCGGGTTTGATGATCTTCACGACGTTCGATTCTAAAATCACATTGTCGGCGACCACCAGTTCTTCCGGCCGCAGTTTGGTGACCAGTTTGGCTCTGTTCTTCTGCGAGTTCAAGTACTCCTCGTTGAGCACGTAGTCCAGCAGCTTGGGCACCTGGTTGTAGCGGGAGTCTATCTCCCTCTCGTAGCCCAGGCGCGCCGGGGCAGCCAGCCCCGACGCCGCCAGCGCGGCAGCGAGCGCGAGATACGCGTACATATTCCGGCGTGTGTCGGGTGTTTGAGCCGCGCGCGCCCACCACAATATTTATATAAGTATGCGAGCGATCGGCACCATTCGTTCCTAATTTGAGTTGATACTTTTTGTGTTCTTTATCCACGAGCCGTTCTTGAACTTGGTAGGGTAATTGATCGGAGTTGCAGCGTCGAGCGCGTGGCGTGACCGTGGGGCGTGGGGGCGGCGCGGTCTGGGTTAACGCTTACATTGCGTTCTTGTTTCTTCTCACAAAATGTATCATCTTATACGCCGGTTATGAACGCTCATGAACCTTGTGCCACTTATTTCTTGCTGCACATACTAGGTGACCATCACCCGGGCGCGCTTGGAGTAGATTATATCGCACTTCGCGTCTAATGTGGACTTGTAGCTTTAGGGCTCATAAGTCATAACTTATGAATATTAGCGTCTACTGTCTACCTTTCCAAGTACTGTTGAAATATACTTGTAGTTTATACTTGAGTATATTTTTTTTCTTAATTTGAATATACTTATAAAAATATTTTTTATGTCATCACAAAATTTGAAAGAAAAGTACCTAAATTTTTATTGCAACCAATAACTTTGATATCTACTTTGCATATATTTTAGACCCAGTTGATATTTTATACGGTATACAGTATATTCTATTCGATGAAAAGTATTCCTAAGGCCCACAAAATTTACAAGATAGAGCCTACATAAGCCTGATCCCCATAGAAGCACTGATTTTATTCAAAAATTGTGTAAAAGTTGGTTCTAATTTGATAGCAAAACAGAGTTTGTCGTTGGAACTTGGGCTTTCGATGAGCAGACGTGTGATTAGCCCTTGTGACAATTTATTTATGAAATTATTCATTTTTATGTCCATCTCATACTCATAACCTGTTATTTGTATCATATGACATTGTCCTGGCAAATATGCCGGACTATACTCGTAAGCGGTGTCAAATGGCAGATAAACGAGTCAAGATGCTTTTCTTTTTTTAGGCATATCATAGGTACGTGTGTAGATATGTTTAATGCATATGTATAATGTAAGTGTGCACCGTATTCTGTTTATAATTTTACATTGTAATCCTGAGCAAGATTTCTTACTTAAAATGCACATTTAATTATTTATTATTACAAATTTCAATGTATTATGATACGACAGGCGGTGGCTGAAGTATCTACTCACATTTATTTTCATTTATTATTGATTTAATATGTGTTTTTTGTCATTTTTATAATGGCTTCGATAACTACCGAAAGGTACCGAAAGTAAGGAAAGCACGAGCATTTTATGTGCCTATAAAAGTGAGAAAAAACTCTATTTTAAAATAAATAAATTTAACTAAACCTAATACCTCCTTGTATTTATAATTTTATACAGGTTAAATTATTACCCGGATATTTTTAATTTATTAAAAAAAATTTTTTTCGGTAATTTTTAGGCCGACTTTACTTTTTGTTTATGAAAAGTTACCCATTGAAGACATACGGTCTGTTTTCCGCTCTGAGCTCAGACAGGTCATATTTTTTTCTGTTAAGTAGACAGGTACTTTATGTAAATTGAACACCGTTAATTTTAATAAGCTCCTGAGTCGATTACATTTAAAAATCATAACAGTAACCGTTTATTTGCCGTTTATCATTTTGATTTTAATTTGTTTTGTGAGTAGGAATTGTTCACGACTTTTTCAAGGATGAGACAAAAAATGCATTTTGAGCTTGCGTAGAGCTCTACCTACTTTATGCAGCTAATAATGTGAGTATTTAATTAAAATTATGTTGCACATTATAAGGCCCACTTGCGTCGGCCTGGGTTAGTGTTTTATCTCAGAGTTAGCACGCGAACCTTGACTATATGGTTAAAAATGTAAATATTTAACTCCCGTTTCGCGCAAGTGGACCTAAAAAGGTTATTACAGTAGTTAGATTTTTAACGGTATAACCCTATTGATTTCGTTTTCAAGTACCGAATTACATGTTAATAACAATTATTTTCGTATAATGTACCTAGGTATTTATTTCCATTATGAACTCTACTGAAGCCCGCATTTACACGGAATTAAAAATGCTAGGTCATCTTCAAATGATAATACCGCCGCCGGCGACCGCCGCAGCAACGCAAATAAAACCGACACTCCCGGACCTCGACCCAGAACTCTCGCGCGAAAAAAACACCATTGAAACCGTTGAGGAAAAGGACTGGAACAAAGTCAGTAAAAGATCTCAGAAGAACAACAAACGCCAAAGGGCCGTGGTAAGAGGAAGTGGAATATTTGCTTGCGAGCTCCAGACTGTGGAACGGGCTAAAAAGATCCATGCCTGCTTTTTTAAACCGGACACGAGCGAAGATACCTTAAAATCCTTTATGGAGCAGAAAAATCCTTCAGACAGGTATTTAGTGAAGAAAATAAAATTGAAGCATAACCATTACTCTTCATTTATTATAACAGTACCCGAGAGTAAATACAACTTTTTCATGAGTGCGGATAACTGGCCAGCAGGAACGGAAATTAGCGAGTGGTTTCGGAGAAGCGCAGAGCGTGCCGTGCGGCCGCTCAACGGACGCGAATCTCGTGACCCCACCGATTCTAAACGGACTACCCGCATCGCAGCGTGAACGTCGCAAAGGTACGAACGATTTGCGCGTAGTGATATGCCAACAAAACGTGCAATCACTTAGTAACAAAACAAAGATGCTCGAGGTATTGCTGCGGAAGGAACTTCGATGCGACGTATTAGCTATAACAGAACACTGGTTGACAGAGGATCAACTCCACTGTATTAATATTGAAAATTATGTTTTAGCTTCTAGCTTTTGTCGTAAGAATAATTCATTGCACGGTGGATCTTGTATTTTTGTTAAAAATAATCACAAGATCAGCGAAAACACTGACTTATGCAATTTATCTGTTGAACGATGCTGTGAAATATCCGCAGCTACTTTATTTGAATTTAATTTGTTAATAATTTGTATTTACAGATCGAACCTAACTAAACCAACAGATTTCTTTAAAGTTTTTGAAAGACTTCTATACAAGGTTTGTGACTATAATATGAGGTGCGTTATAGTAGGGGACATAAATTTTGACAGCTTACGCACTAGTCTAGATTATAAGAATCTTAATGAAATTTTACTATGCCATGATTTTAAAAATATGATAAATTTTCCTACGCGAGTGACGTGTTTTTCGGCTACCTCATTAGACCACGTATACACGAACTATCCCGCAGACAGCGTCACAACGTCAGCCGTCGTCACCAACATCAGCGACCACTACGCGACTCGTGCAGAAGTGACGTGCGCAGACGCGGCGCCGCCCGCCGAGATCACTGTGCGCCGGTGCACAAGTGCGGACAAGCTCAACTTTGTAGCGGCTATTCAAAGTGTTGACTGGGACGATGTGTTTCTTCGTAAGAAATATGCTGAGGAGTTAGCGACCTCAATAATAAACATTTTAATAGGTAAAGTTGACATATGTTTTCCATATAAGAAAGTTAAATTAGGTAATCTAAATAAGAACTCGTGGGTTACGAATGAAATTTTAGATCTCAAGGCTTTAATATTCACAGTCAGAGAGCTCACGGATAAATTTCCAATGAACACCGCGTTACAAGAAAAACTTACATCCTTATCTACACTATATGGGACTAGATTGACTCAAGAAAGGTCCCGGTACTATAATGACATGGTTAAAGAAAGTTCGAATACTACTAAAACCATGTGGCGTATAGTAAACCGTGAATCAGGGAAAACGAACAAACCGCGTCAGGACTTTATAGATCTCGTTAAAA
Source organism: Coenonympha glycerion (assembly GCA_963855885.1). Classification (NCBI taxonomy): domain Eukaryota; kingdom Metazoa; phylum Arthropoda; class Insecta; order Lepidoptera; family Nymphalidae; genus Coenonympha; species Coenonympha glycerion. Next base: position 8,609,111 of record OY979636.1, on the reverse strand, counting down.
AAACTGATGGTTGCGAGTTCGGAAATAAACTTGAACTGGTCAATCATCTGAACACACAGTTCGTCGATGCAGCCTCCGCGTGCGGCGTGCTTTCACCTAACGTCGATCTTGCCAAAAGGAAGTTAAGTGACGCGCGTCCTAGTGCTGACAGGTCCATACGTTTCCGTTATTTCACGGCTTCAGAAATATTTACAATTATAAATAAAAAAGTTGCTAATAAACCAACAAAAGACATATATGAAGTCTCAACGAACTTACTCATATCTATAGGGTCCATTTTATGCCTCCCGTTGCAGATTTTGTTTAACAAGTGCTTACAGGAGGGCGTATATCCGAGGTCGCTCAAACAGGTCAAAGTTTGTCCTCTGTATAAGGGAAAAGGGAGTAAAACCGATCCTAAGTGCTACCGCCCGATATCAATAATTCCAGCAGTCGCTAAAATATTAGAAAACGGACTGACATCGCGATTAACAGAGTTCTTAATTGCCACTAACGCACTCTCAGAAAGACAATACGCGTATCGTTCGGGGCGCTCCACGACCGGGATGGTGCGTGACACACTCCAAAAAGTATTAGAGGCTCGCGAGAGGAAACAAGAGGTCGCTATACTTTTTTGTGACCTATCCAAAGCCTTTGACGTTGCTGATCATGACGTATTAAAAATGAAGTTTAAACACTACGGCATAGATGGTCCAGCCTTAGACTTGATCGTGGACTTTATGCACGATAGAAGACAGACTGTTGTAGGCAAGGCGGGATCGGTAAAATCAGACAGTCTTACTTCGCATAATGGTGTTCCACAGGGATCCTCGTTATCGAACCTGGCTTTTATCTTATTACTAAACGATCTCCCTCTTGGCATTGAAAATGTTGACATATTTATGTATGCTGATGATGTAGCGATTGTAATCACAGCATTAACATTAGAACTGTTGGAAAAAGAAATAAATAGAGTAGCTGAATTGACGTTAGAATGGTTTCAGACAAATGGTCTCGCGCTTAATATCTCAAAAACCCAATTCATCAAATTCGATTTGTCTGGTCGGCAGCGTAGACCTCTGTCTGTTGCTGTTAAACAACAAAAAATTGAACAGGTCCAGGTCGCTACCTTTTTAGGCTTCCAGGTTGATGATGGCCTAAGGTGGAATGCGCATATCGACAAGCTATGTGGCAAACTAGCAACAGCTTGTTTCGCTCTTAAGCGTGTAGCATCCACGCTTTCACCAGAAGCAGCTCGAGCTTGCTACTTTGCATCTTTTCAAAGCCTTCTGCAATATGGGATCGAGCTTTGGGGTCATGGGGCAGAGTGGGAACGTGTATTCAGACAACAGAAGCGTGCAGTCAGGATACTCGCCCACATCTCACAGGAAACCTCAGCGCGGCCTTACTTTACAGAATTAGGTATTCTAACCCTACCTGCGTTACTAATTTATAGTATTGCTGTCTACGTGGTACAGAATAGAGATGATTTCTTAAGTAGGGGCACCAGCAAAAGGTACCCGAACAGACTGCTTTCGAAATACCACAGACTCAAGAAAGCTTCGAAAACCGCTGCAGGAATGGGTCCGGAGGTATTTAATAGAATCCCGGAGAATATTAAAAATGCTCCGAGCATTAACTGTTTCAAAAACCAACTTAAGAATTGGCTTGTAGAGAAGTCATTCTACAGTTATAAAGAATTCTTGGAAATTCGAATACTGTAAATACATATTTTAGACATTACAGCATTGTATTATTGTATTTATCGTATACCATTGTATAATTACTTTATTTTGTAATAAAGTATTAACTTTATTTTATAATTTACGTACATTGACATAATAATTATGTATATTTCTGACATTGTTAAATTGACGTGTAATGAAAATTATTAATAAATGACTTATGACTTATGACTTATGACTTAATAGAAAACAAGAATACAGGAAGCTACCGGCTGTCGAAAATTACCTTAAGGTGTTTCGGCCCAACCGGCCCGAGAAAATCAAATTTTATTTAGTTTTTCGCAAAAATTAGACTAACTACACATTGTAGGTTAATGGCAATGAATTTTGCGGGCATAATATTCATGCATCTGTTATTATTAGATATTCATCATCGACATGTTTTTATTAGAAACTTTGCTCGAAAATTCCCACTCATTTCAAACCTATTGGATCCCGATTTTTTTTGTATTTTCCCAAAATTTTTGAGCTATTGGGAACCAATATGAAGTAAAAAATGAGTATTGTTGACCAGAGTTTTTATTAAAAACATGTAGATACATACTCGTAAATGTTGTGCCCGCAAAACTCATTGCCATAAGCCTACGATGTATAGCTAGCCCACTATTAGCGAAAAATTAAATAAAATTTGAATTTTCGTACCCATTCCCCCTTAATCCAAGACAAATCAAGTTCATTCGCCTCCTTATTACATAACCAAAATTTTACTATTCACTTTTGGATTTCTCTAATCTTTACTTTCTTTTACGGATTATTCTTTTCTATAATACAGTCGAAAACACTAAATTTGAATAACTGATTTGTATAATGTGATAAAGAAAGTGGAAATACCGGATAAGAACGTTGTTCGACATCACTTACATTTGAAAAATATGGAAATGTATTGTAAAGTCGATGAGGTAAAAATATAGTAATCGTAAACACGTTCTATTTTAGTTTATGTGACCTTTAAGTTCCTACTCCGTATTCTGTGCAGCTCTGGTATTACTTTGTTCTACATGGTAATTTTTATACGAGTATAATAGATAGCTTAAGTAATATGATACCGCTAATATTTCTATCAAAATATGTTTTTAGCATCCTTTGAAATCTTTAGATCTTTGCCCAAGTGAATCTGTGTCAAGGAATACCAAACAATACGGATTTTTAAGAATATTTTTTTTCAAATTTAACATCCGGTCGTTCGTTTCCGATGCAAAATATAAGCATTTAAAAATCATATTTGAACATAAAGATCTTACTCGTATTTTGTATGCATTTTATAAACCGGAAACGTGAATTACGAACGGAAATATTGCTTATAACTATATTAATTTATTGCATCAAAGTAAGTATAGTCACGGTCAAAATAACTTTGAACTGTGTAACAAGCATAACTTTTATGTTGCTACGAAATAATAATAATCGTTGCCCATAAACAGAAGGTAGATGTAGCAATGGATGAATGTCCTTGCGGTTGAAGAGATGTTTTATTGGTAATTCCGAATATGCGACCATTATATACAGGACGTCATAATATATAAAGAATATACTTAGGTACTTCATATTCATTTCAAAACAAATTTAAAGTGCATTATTAGGTTCGTAAGTATAATTTCAGAACATTTGCATTTGAGACTCTAGGTCCATGGTCGTCAGACACAAAACAATTTGTCAATATAATGTCCAAAAAAATTTGGTTCACGCGTCTGGTGACCAAAGAGCTGGGCGCTTACTTCGCTCAACGGCTAAGCCTAGCTATACAGCGAGGCAATAGCGCGAGCATTTGGACGGTGTATACTTTTTGTAATTATTTCATTTTAATTTTTTTTTAGTTTTGTTGTACTTTTTAGATTTAATCTATATATATATATATATATACTTATAATAAAACTGTTAAGGGTCGAATTCTGTACATTGAAGATATTTTGAAAATTTTTATTACAATATATATAGCTGCTTGTGCTGACTGACTCACTGATTGATCACCTCTCCTGAACAATTTTGTATGAAAAAAATTTTTTTTAATTATCATTTCGTAAAGAGGGGAGAAAATCATTAAGAACAAAAATATGAAGAGAGCTGATGATTGAGGATTTCGAAGACGGGTGAAGAGCACGGGGAGGGTATTGAAGATAGGTGGGGGGTGCTCGACCAAATGTCATTCGAAATGTCATGCAATTGGCAGTGAGCTGAAAAAAATTTCAAAATGGCGGATTCAAAATGGCCGCCATTTGAATTTCGCCGATATCTCGGAAAGTATAAAAGATGGAAGAATAGTTTCTTGACAAGAGGTGATCAGGACTCGAAGGTCTATTCGATGGATAGAAAAAAAATTCAAAATGGCGGATTTTTTTTTTACTATAGAAAATGTATGGTGGATGTTTAAGAGGCCAAAAGTTGGACGGCAAGCAGGGGGGAAGACAGCACGCGGGCCACATGTGGCCCGCGCCCCCACGCGCCCTACTAGTTACTATATATATAGCTGCTTGTGCTGATTGGCCACTGATTGATCACCTCTCCTGAAAAATTTTGTATGAATCATTTTTTTTTCAATGATCATTCCGTATAGAAGGGAAAAATTCATTAAGAACAAAAATATGGAGAGAGCTGATGATTGAGGATTTCGAAGACGGGTGAAGAGCACAGCCAAGAGTATTGCAGATAGGTGGGGGGTGTTCGACCAAATGTCATTTTAAATGTCATCCAATTGCCAGTGAGCTGAAAAAAAATTCAAAATGGCGGATTCAAAATGGCCGCCATACGAATTTCGCCGATATCTCGGAAAGTATAAAAGGTGGAAAAATGGTTTCTTGACAAGAAGTGATCAAGACCCGAAGGTCTATTTCATGGATAGAAAAAAAATTCAAAATGGCGGAATTTATTTTTACCATAGAAAATGTATGGGGAATTTTATAAGACTAAATTTTGGTAAATATGCAAGGTTTTGATGCGGTTTTTCGGAGAATTACTAGAGAAAAATATGGAATGAGATGATGATTGAGGGTTTTGAAGACAGTCGAGGAGCATGGGCAAGGTATTATAGTTAGGTGGGGACTGCTGAAACAAAAATCACTTGGAACGTCATGCAATTGGCAGTTAGCTGAAAAAAAATTCAAAATGGCGGATTCAAGATGGCCGCCATACAAATTTTGTGTTGTTCTATCTCGGAAAGTAGAAAAGATAAGAGAGTGGTTTCTTTGCAAGACGTGATTAGAATCTCAAGGTCTACGGGATGAATGAAAAAAAATTCAAAGTGGTTGAATTTATTTTTCCATGGAAAATGTGAATGCTACAGCCTACAATAAACAAGGCCTATGAAAAACTATGAAAAGTATGAGAAGAGATGATGGTCTACAATTTGAATCATGATTGAGGAGCACGGTCATGGATTTAAAGATAGTTAAGGGCTGTTTGAAAAAAAAATACACTGAACCTCATCGGATGAGGTTCAGTGTATTTTTTTTTCAAACAGCCCTTAACTATCTTTAAATCCATGACCGTGCTTCGAGGTAATTTTTTTAGCCCACTGCCAATCGGATTCCAATTGGCGATGGAGATGACGTCGATTTTTTTATAGTTGAGAAGACAGCCCGCGGGCCACATGTGGCCCGCGCTCCCACGCGCCCTACTAGTTAATATATATATAGCTGCTTGTGCTGATTCACTGACTGATTGATCACCTCTCCTGAACAATTTTGTATGAAAAAATTTTTTTCCAATTACCATTTCGTATAGAAGGGAAAAATTCATTCGGAGGAAAAATACGGAGAGAGCTGATGATTGAGGATATCGAAGACGAATGAAGAGCACAGCCAAGGGTATTAGAGATAGGTGGGGGGTGCTCGACCAAATGTCATTCAAAATGTCATCCAATTGCCAGTGAGCTGAAAAAAATTCAAAATGGCGGATTCAAAATGGCCGCCATTCGAATTTCGTCGATATCTCGGAAAGTATAAAAGATGGAAAAGTGGTGTCTTGGCAAGAACTGATCAGGACAAAAAGGTCTATTTGATGGCTAGAAAAAAAAATTCAAAATGGCGGAATTTATTTTTCCATAGAAAATGTATGGAGAATGTTGAAGAGACTAACAGTTGGTAATTATGCAAGGTGGTGATGCGGTTTTTCGGAGAGTTACTAGAGAAAAATATGGAGAGTGCTGATGATTGAGGATTTCCCAGACAGTCGAGGAGCATGGGCAAGGTATTATTGTTAGGTGGGGACTGCTGAAACAAAAAATACTCGGAACGTCATGCAATTGGCAGTGAGCTGAAAAAAAATTGCGGATTCAAGATGGCCGCCATACAGATTTCGTGTTGTTCTATCTCGGAAAGTATAAAAGATAAGAGAGTGGTTTCTTAGCAAGAGGTGATCAGGATCTCAAGTTCAACGGGATGAATGGAAAATAATTCACTGTGGCGAAATTTATATTCTCATGGAAAATGTACATACTATGAAAAAAGACAATGATCTAGGATTTGGATGATGATTGAGGAGCACAGTCATGGTTTTAAAGAGAGTTAAGGGCTGTTCGTACAAAAAATACGCTGAACCTCATCTGATGAGGTTCAGCGTAATTTTTTTGTTCGAACAGCCCTTAACTATCTTTAAAACCATGACAGTGCTCCTTGGTCATTTTTTAAGCCCACTGCCAATCGGGTTCCAATTGGCAATGGAGATGACGGTGATACTTTTATAGGCGGGAAGACTGCACGCGGGCCACATGTGGCCCGCGCACTCACGCGCCCTACTAGTATATATATATACTTATAATAAAACTGTTAAGGGTCGAATTCTGTACATTGAAGATATTTTGAAAATTTTTATTGCAGGACACTATTTAGTCGATACTGAAGCCAAAACTGTAATTTGTTTAATTTTTGTCTGTCTGTCTGTCTGTCTGTCTGTCTGTCTGTCTGTCTGTTTCACGACCGGGCATCACGGCTAATCCGCTGGATGGATTTAAATGAAACTTGACACGATTATAGTTCATACCCCGAGGTAGGACATAGGATACTTTTTGTCCCGAAATTCATCATGGTTTTCCTGGAAGACGGCATCAAAGTCCAAATGTTTTTTAGTTATAATTCATTAACGCGTTGTCCGATTCCATTCATTATTTTTTTGTTAGAAAGGAGGTTCTTTAAAGATTATCCCATACAAATCTTATCATCATCACTTTTGTAGTTCAGAAATTACAGACATCAGAACCTTTAAGTTCAAGTAGGTAGGTGACTTGAAACTCGGAATGCACAAAGAACCTAGGGCTAGGATGTAGGGCTCAAGTAAGACTGGAGTACCCTTACAGCCGTAAATAAATAGGCTTAGCAGGAGATTTTGTATGGTTTAAAAATTTTCACTTTTAGGGTGAACAAAAATCATGTTACTGGCGTTATCGCTACGTTATACCATATAGCGCCATCTCTACAATTTATGTGGAACTTGAATGTAAAACTCTGAGATAGGTACTACCGAATTTTTTTAAATAAAAATTAACTGTCATGCTATTTACTGTTTCCTGACTTTATATTAAGATGGCACTGGTAAGACATGAACAGATTTAAAAACTTTATCATCCGCAATATGGAAAGGGTAAGATAATGGTTCACAAATATTTTTAACTCTTAGGTCTTATCGATCCTAACCGACTGACTGTCATCTAAGGTCTTTTTATACGTAAGGAAATATATATCCATTGCCCATTCTGATGTTTTGGATTGTATTGAGATGAAGCAAAGATTTTTAAAAGACTCTTATATTATGTTGGGCTGCGGAATATTGTTAGTAGAGTAATTTATCCCAGTGGTACCTACCCGGCCGAACTCTGAAAGAAGAGTTCTACCACCAGTACAACTTTTCACATGGTTTAATAATTTTTGACATATTTCGTGGTTTCAGAATAAAAATCACAATGAAAAGGACAGTTAAAATCGTCCTTTTGATCTTTCAACTACGTATTAATGAAACTATATATTATTATTAAGAAAAAGGAGTTTTCAAAATCACCACAAGATAAAAATTCACGCGGGCGGAGCCGCGGGCAACAGCTAGTTATTATATAAGGACTTTGAAATCTTTTTTTCATAGATAGTTATAGTTTCATTATACTAAGTAAATTACTATTTCAGAACCTCAGATTTACTTAGTTCTTTCATAACCACTACACTGTTATAAGGTTGATTAATTCCGTTTACTTACATTTAACTAATAATCTTAAATAGGTACTACTTGTATGCGTCGGCTTAAAATAAATATAACTGTAATTTCAAAGTTTCATTCTCGTAAATAAAATTCTACATCGCCCAAATATCACCGGCTACCATAGCGAGGCAACCATCAACGCCTACGCTGTACAACCAATGCAAACATTAAGGGTATCGTCTTGTAACGAAGAGCGACGCGAGTAGCTACTTTCAAGAATTATATCTATTCCCGTATATGTAGAGAGAGTTGTAAGCCCAGAGCTATCTATAGGTCCACATTTTGTTCTTGAAATATTGCTTCGGGTGATAACGTTTTTACCCCACCAAACGTTCAGCAAATTCGACAATTTGAGTCTCGTACGTTTTATTTTTTTTTAGTATTTTAGTATACTTAAATTAGAAAAAATTAAAATACTCAAGGCAGATTGAAGATAAAAAATATGGATTTTTAGACGCCAATAATTTTAAGATAAGCAACTATACATTTCTTAAATAAACAGCATAGTCCTTCATTGTATCTATCTGCAACGTTTCTAAAAATTATGGGAAGTGGAAATGGACTTACGGATAGGAAAAAGTAATCGATTTTCGTATAAAAACTAACAGCTAGACGACCAATCTGTGCCTACGCGACTCGATCGATATACGCATTGACCGATCAGCGCCCAAGATAATTGATTTTTGCAGATTTTTGCAGGCAGATACTGTTAAATACTGGAAATAACTATAACTCACAGTTTCAAATCTCATATGGTGCTTAGTCGAAATCAATTATATTGATGGGCGAAGTTATCACGCAGTTTATTTCGATTACAGATCATGTATAAAAAGAAGTCTAAACCGGTTCTGATCATGAGATAAAATAATAATTCTCTTACAAAGTCTCGGATGCTGTGATGCCTTTGTGAGATCGGTCTTAATATCGTTTAACGTCTAACCGACTATAAGGTCTTACGGATGCTTATTTTATTTCACTGTTTCACAAGATTTATCTTAACTTAATTTTATTGGAAGTCTGTGACCAAAATTGATTGTGTTTGTAAATGTTTCGGATGTAGAGTAGACAATTTGTTAACGCAAGAAACTAATAAAACTCCTCACTCGTGGAAAGCTTTGGCAATTAGTCAACCCCAAAGGTTATCTGTGAGAGATTGCCCGAAGCGTAAGCGATAGAACCGCCGCCTTTGCATACTAATTTGGATTAGCTTAAGTGCGGCACTTTTCACGCCCCATGGTGTGCTATAAAGCAATCAAATAAACACGCAAACATCGCTAAGAACCGTAGGGACGTTTTGCATCAACCTACAAAAAAAAATACGAGAGAAAATAAATTGTAAAAATGTTTTCTTTCAAGCTAATGACTTACAACCAATAAAATCATGTTTCATGTTTTCGTTCACAGTTTTCAGTTGTGTACAGTACTGTCTTAGACAATAAGCTTGCAAAGATTTAAATCGCAAGATGCGCCCTAAGCCTACATTGCACACACCGAAAATGTCAACAACATGCTGAGTGAGTGCTCTCAGTATGCTATTGTTGCTCTTGTGTCAAAGAGTGTGACAACGTGTCGCACACAAGATACAAACGTGGACGTTTTGGAAGCTTATCTAGCGATTTAAATCTTTGTTGAAAGGTGTATAATGGCTGTACAGCTGTGTTAAAATACGAAGGTACTTGTTTTATCTCGGTTATCCGATCTTACATAATATCCTAATACCTATATTTCTTATTCATTGAATGTTCAGTGAATTGATATCGATAGGTACATCAACATTAAATTTAAATGAGCATTGAGCTTGTCACAAAGACCCAATCTATTTTATGTTCTGTGCGCAAACAATGTGTGTTACAGGTAAGTATCAAAGGATACGTGGACAATGGTACAAGCGACATCTCTTCCTTGTTTTTATTTGGTTCCGTATTAATGTACTGCCTTCGAATATTAATGTACAGTATGATGTACCTGCCTTATATTCAGTTTACTATGCAGCGGTAATACAAATGAATACTTTTGTGTTGACGTGTAAACAATATAAAAAAAAACCCGGTCAAGCTAAGTGCGCGTCAGACAAAGGGATGAGGAGGGAACGATATTTTGCCCAATAAATTAGAAATTATTACTCGTAAAAGTAAACAAAAATCTTTATCTACGCTCATTGCTTAAAGTTCGAATTATGAAATCAAAATGTGTCACATATTGACCTACTTTATTCACAGACTTCTATAATTATTAAAAAGTTATTCATTATAACATCGCTGTAGTATGGAAATATCTCTAGAAAGTTGAATAATTTCTATTACGATACTCGGCTCTGGGTTCCTGTATTTTTATGTCTTCATCACAGACCAGGGAATAACTTTCTTTTCTCTGTGGTCGTCATAGCCAAAAGAGAGTGTAGAGCCAATCCTCAATTTTGTTTTTTTTTTTATATATGGAGTCCACAGACAACATTTAGTTGGTAGTCATGGGCCACGATCGACCATAGACAACAATTAATTCACGGAAACAATAATTTTTCCCTGCCTTATATGACTGATTTAAAAGTGTGTTTATACAGAATATTGAAAAGAATTATGTATAATTTTTGATTATTTAACTATCCACTAAAAATATACTTTATCTGACTTGTATAAATATTTTTCTACTCTTTTTTGTTTCATGACTTTTTTAACAGACTATACACAGTTTACAACTGAATTTTGGCGCCATACCTAACTTTTAAAATTTCAATGTGTTATTTTTGTTACTTAGTCAAAACTTAGCGCGGAAAATGTCTAGCAGTGAAACCTACTAAAGAAAATTTAACTCCACCTGACATTTTAGTAAATGCAACAAAAATGACCCACAATCTTTTACCGACAAAGTGAAGGACTTACGACAAACGTTAGCAAGATTTTATGGTTTGGATTTATGATAATTTGAGCGTAGATAAAGTAGTGTATGAAACTCTACATAATTAGGTATTAAAACACTCGTGTGATACTATTAAAAAACTCGCCTGCGGCTCGTTTTTTAAACTCACACTCATGTTTTAATACCCCCCATTATGCATCCGTTTCATAAACTACTATTATAGAATGAACAGATGAATCCCTTTCAAATGATATCCCAGAGATGCACCAGAGATTTAAATCGACCGCACACTGCAGTTATGTCACTTTGCAATTTTAATCCCATGATTTATTTTCCTTTTTTAAACAATAATAAATATAATTTTAATATTTTTAATTTCTAGAAAAAGATACAATCAGTCGTGGTAAGGTAATTCGTAGGCTATAGAAGTGCCAAATTATTTGGTTGTCGCTATTTAAGGAGTATATTTTAAACTTATTGAAATTGATGGTCTTGCAAGACTATCAATTTCAATAAGTCGCGCATCTCATAAAATTGTAGGAAACTTTACAAAACTAATAAACCGACGCTGAGTCGTGGCCGCGTGATGAATTCGCAGGTCTTTGTTATGTGTCCTCGCACACATTTGCACCTGTCGATGTCGGGTCATTGCTTCCTGATAGTTTTTCATCTGAGCCACAGAGTACCTAATCATACTCGGCGTGTCGGCTGATGCGACCCAAGATACGTTTTGCGGTACGAATACGTTGGCTGCATTATTCATAACATCTTCACCTGTAGGTCTATAATATTGCTTTAAGCCCTCCACGGAGCATGACTTCTTCAAATGATGTTAGTTATTACATACCAAAACCTTGCAATGCTAGAATATTTCCATCATAATATTGTTATGATGTAAAACACTAATTCACCATATCTGTTGCAGTAATCTAGGTTGTAGTTCTCAATTCTTCTATCAGGAAGTTACTTACATTAGGGTTCCGTTTGTGTTCTGTCTCTACATAATTGGTCTGACCATCTGGTTGGAGAACGGCCTCTCGATTTTTTCGCCCTTAGTGTTGCCGTCGCAATGAGCTTTTCCAAACGTTGTTTCTACGTCGCATAATGTGTCCGAAGTAGGAGAGCAGGCGTCGGTACACACAACATATTATGGAGGAAAGTCGCGTTTTAACCCCTAGCTGTGACAGGGTAGACGCGTTTGTGCGCTTGGCTGGAGTCTTCCAGCACCACATTTTGAACGCATCTATCCTTTGCCTTTCTCTCGCCTTTATGGTCCACGTCTCCACTCCGTATACGAATATTGGGAATATCAAAGCACGGACCAGACGAATCTTTGTGGTGTTGCTTATACCACGATTCCTCCATATTCCAGTATCATGGTGGTTTTCACCATTGCAATCTGCGTCTCTTTACTTCTAGAACACAGCCACACGCGATCCACTATCATGAGATGAGCTCGGTTTAACGGCAGTACCCTTGGTACAAATAACGATAAAGTGAACCTTATTGGTTAAGGGAGTTGAAACGAGAACTTGACCCAGTGCTAGGATGTGTCACATGGCAAAATTTTGAGAGATTTGTTGAAATCCGGAATCATCGCTAATGAAGCCGCGAACAAAATCTAGTTAATTGATATGACTCTGTCATTGTTATAGATGCCATGGGACTCCTCGGAGGAGCAGATGGGCGGTCCGCGCGAGATGCGCATCCACGTTCAGCGCGTGATCGCCATCCCCTCGCACCGCATGGCGCCCGACAACATGGGCCCCTTCCAGCCGCCGCCGCAGCCCCAGGAGAACGAGGTAACAGCTGCTGCTTAAACGGACTGCTGCCGCTTGTCATATTCGTGATATCGATACAATTTTCAAGGATGTGTAATTTTAATTGGCCATTTTGTTAATCTTTGTTTGATTTTTAACTTGGCTTCTTGAAGATAACATTGTCGGTAGACTTTAGAATTTTATATCAGTGACACGAACTTCCTGAGCATTATGACGTTAGTTCATTTGAATGTTTATCATCGAACAGCGTGAGCCCGAAGAAATGACAGCGCCCCGTCAGATGCGCGTGATTGCTATCCCCGCGCCGCACAACATGGCGCCCGCGCAGGACAACATGGGTCCCTTCCAGCCGCCCGCGCAGGATAACATGGGCCCCTTCCAGCCGCCCGCGCAGGACAACATGGGCCCCTTCCAGCCGCCGCCGCCACCGCAGCCCCAGGACCAGAATGAAGTAAGAACTTACATCAACTATTCCCTGTAGGCGGACGTCTTTGCTGGTAGGGTGGTAACCAGTCACGGCCAAAGCCTCCCACCAGACCAGACCTGATCCAATTTAGAAATTATAAAATTCCGTGGCGAGAATAGAACCCACGACCTCCTACTCGAATCCGAGCGTGCATCCCTTGCGCCAGGGAGGTCGTCAAAAATGTCGTATGAATGTGTCCACAGCCGGTAAATCGGCCAAGATAGTCATTCATGTATTTTTGGCTGTCCCCAAGTCATACTACTTTTTGACAGGTTACGAGCGTATCTATGATTACTGACCCGGCAAACGTGATTTTGCCATTAGGGATATAAAAAATAGTTCACGACCTATTCCAAGATCCACCGTATACAACAAATTTTAGAGAAATCGGTCAAGCCATTTCGGAGGAGTTACAAATACTGTGGACACGAGAATTTTATACTTATGTCAACTATTTGCGATTTAGAAATAATGATTTTCTCAAAGATTTATATGCTAATTCTACCAACCCGCACTTGGCCACCATGGTAAGCTATAATGGTCACACCTCTCATTCTGAGGAGCTCAGATTCTAGTATTGGGACATGAAAAGGGTTGGTAAATGGCTGAATATAATTTGTTGCACAGAAATAATATCCAGCCAGAAATAATATATAATATTATGTTTGCAGCAATTATATCTGAACCAAAGTAAGTAAGATATAGGTGCATACATTGTAAAAATACTTGCGCACTCGTTGCACGAAACAGGATTTGTATTTACCGTAAGAGTTTAATCGTCTGTCAATAATAGCCTTTGCTTGAAGCCAAAAAACTTTGCTCGACAAAAAAGGAAGTAAATTTCGATTTCACCGTTATCTTACGACACTGCAGCAAGTACTATTGATATAATTATATAGATTTATTTATAACTGTATTCCAAACAAGATCTGTCCATCTGCGTCTGCCTTTATAGTTAAGTTTTTTATTCGACGTCTTCTAATTGGTTTAGTTAGACATAGAGAGATGAAAACTTAAGGCGACTATATCCCAGCACTTTAGGTATTTGTCGCACAGTCAGACCCGCTCAACGATACCTAGCGACCATTGCCGTGAGCCGAGAAGTTAGAATGAACTCCGTGAACCTATTCATAAATATTTGCGTCACAGTACTGTGCAGTAGTGTACTGTTACAGTTGGACTATTTGTCATTATAATTCGCTTCACGAAATATATGCTGGAAGTTGCGTTTTTTACGTATATTTTGACTTTTTTATGGTAATCGATAATATCAACCGAGGTATTTATTTATAATAATTATGTATTACTAAAGTAGCAGGATTTTTAGAAATTTTTCTTGTACATATTAGGGAAATGAAGAGTTTTATATTTTTTTTTAATCTTCTTTGCTACCGTCCGCATCTTTCTTTTCACAGTAGTAGTTTTGACACATTCTGTGATCACCATAAGAGTGCGGCATTGAGTTTAACAATATCGTTGTGCAGAACTGATATGGCAACGTTTTTAGGGTTCCCAGATATTTTGTGATATCTATACTAATATAATAAAAAGGTAGCGTAACGATGTTTGTGAGTTTGTGACGTTGTAAGGGGTAATCTCTGGATCTACTGAACCGATTTTCAAAATTCTTTCACCAATACATTATCGTGGAGTGTCATAGGCTATAATAATTTCCAAAATTAACTATGCATTGTTACTAAAACTTGAATAATGTAATCCAAGTCGCAAAAAAATTGCTTTCATCGCGTACGCTGCGATTGAGGATAGAACAAAACAAAATCAAAATCATCAAATCAGTATCAAAATCTGCAAAAAAGTCCGCAATAGCATATGCCTATCTCCTATGGGTAACTCGCAATAACTGCTTTTACTTTAAAATTGTGGATTAAAAATAAATAATTTTTGTGAAGCTTATTTAGCCCATATGGTATTAATTTATATCTTTGTAAATATGTTTTTTAGAACGGAAATTTAATGTAGAATAGTTCTGCCCTTTACTCTATACAGTTTAAATACATATCTTCAAAGATATTAGCAAAACAAAAACGCGCGGTATGCAGGAGCGCGCCGCCGCCGCTTCGGTCGTTGCGTGGCGATAGGATAGGCATTTATCATTCATTTATCTGAATGCCTCGCGTCCAGCGCTGTGGGCTGTGGGTATAAGGCCCGTTTTCCACCACAGCGAAGCGGAGCGGAGCTGTATTTCAGTAACAAATCAGATTTCGTCATTTTGATATTTTTGAAACTGAGGGATGTCTAAATGATGAAATCTGGTTAGTTATCCAAACACAGCTCCGCTTCGCTCCGCTTTCGTGGAAACCGGGCCTAGCGTGGGACAAAAATATTTCTAACGCGGAACGGAGTCCGCGGGCACTGCTAGTTTTATATATTTCACGATAGCTTTTCTCATTATCATAATTCTTATGTTGGTAAGTGTTTTTCGATGTCTCAGGGCA
This sequence comes from Coenonympha glycerion, assembly GCA_963855885.1. NCBI lineage: Eukaryota > Metazoa > Arthropoda > Insecta > Lepidoptera > Nymphalidae > Coenonympha > Coenonympha glycerion. Next base: position 8,593,648 of record OY979636.1, on the reverse strand, counting down.
TTTGTTTCTGCTGCCAGTCTGCGTAGTTTTTTACAAAAGTTGCGTAATATGCGCTTGCGACACTCAATTTTTTCAACGGTTACATTTTGATTTTCATATGGTTTGGAATTGAGTATCCTTACATATGTCGAGTCGACATTTATCTCCAATCATTGTGTGATCTCCAATGTTGTAAATGAGACCGTTCATCGAAAAAGAAGCCTTCTAAAATAATTTCAGTTTCAACAATTAAAAAACACGAATGCCCTGTTATAAAACGAAGTAATAACTCGTTTTTTACTTTTTAGTTCGTTTCATAACAGGGCACTCGTGTTTTTAGGGTTCCATATCAATTTGGTAAAAATGGAACCCTTTTGGTGAGACTTTCTCCGTCCGCTCGTCCGTCCGTCCGTCCGTCCGTCCGTCTGTCACACTCGATTATTTCAGCAACTATCAAAGCTATCGACTTGAAATTTGGAATAGTTTTAGGTAATAGTGACCCAACGCCAATGCAATTATAAAACATTGCAAATTGATTTTATTTTTATTTAAAAAGGGGGGAAAACCGGGGCTTTGAATTTTCAAAATGAGATAACAATATTGAGTGGGGTATGAAAGGACGTTACTTGTATATTCTAAAACCGATTTTTATTTATTTTTATGCCCGATAGTTTTTGATTTATTGAGCAAACTGTCGAAAAACATACCAGCCCCCCCCCCTTATCTCCGAAGTTTATCAATCGAAAAATCTAAAATAATTATGATCAATAGAAATTAACGTATATTTTACAGGAAAAATAAAATCAACTCCCTAACTTTTATACTTTTTTTGATAATAGCAATAAACCGCCGAAAACAAAGTTAGGTTTGCGGTTCGCCAACAAAAGTACCTAGGTACATGTAAATTATACTCGTAAATTCTTGAACAAAAGTAATTCTTTTAATGTTTTATTTCTTTTATAGTATGGAAGCGGTGCGCGAGTCCGACTCGCACTTGGCCGGTTTTTTTTTTTTTAATTTTTTAATTACTTATTTTTATTTTATGTTTTTTACTGATGGTCAGCAGTTAGGTGAAGGTATTTTCTGTTACTACTCTCCAATACCTTCATTTTGATACCCATATTATGTAGTTGAAGAAAAAATTTTTTTTCCACTTTTGAAAATGGCGCCTCACATCCGCCATATTGATTTTTCCAAAAAAATATAGTCTTTGTTACTCGGGAGGATCCAAGGATTCTAACGATACCCCATATATCCAAATCTGTTCAGCCGTTCAGAAGTTATGGAGGAATAAAGAAACATCACATACATACATACATACATACACACATACATACGTACATACATACATACATACATGAACCCTAAAAACATTACACTCCTTTTTTTGGGCAGTCGTGTAAAAAGTAAAAAACGAGTTATTTTAGTTGAACAGATAAACAGTAACAGTATTTAAGTGGAAATGTGGTCAGAAAGACTTTTAAACATTAGGTATTTTAGAAAACTATTGCTGTCGCTCTGCGACGTTGCCGTGTCCGGTCCGGCAGCCCTATCCATGTGTGTGTAAGTTGACAAAGTGTGCGTGTCCGCGATGCGCGTTGCCGCTCCGCAGTCCGCACTCGTTCCTGCTATTTTCTGGTGTTCGCATCATTCTTTACTTACGCATTGACGAAAAGTGATTGATCTCTAATGGTTTTGGCTTGTTTATTGGAATTGTTCTCCCTGCTACGCTATTGATTTAATATTGACCAACAAAAATATTGAATCGTGAGCGTGGCAGCAATTCAAAGTACTTACTGCAAGAAAAAGCAGCAGTACCTACTTAAACTCCGAAAGTATTAGTATTGAAAAAGAAACTTCCTGACTGAGTGACTGACATATTACCAACACACAGCCCAAACCGCTGGGTCTAGAGACTCTAAATTTGGCACACAGGTTCTTTATGAGGTCTAGAGGTGCACTAAGAAAGGATTTTTCAAAATTCATTCCCTAATTGGGTGTGCATCGGGGCTCCAAATTTTGTATTTTACCAAGCTTAAATACTCCTTCACGCCGCAACCATTAAACCCATTTGGCTCAAATTTGGAAAGGACTGTATATAAACTGTATCCTGGAATAACACATAAGCTACTTTTTATGCCGAAAAATCCATGGCTCCTTCGGGAACAGTAAAAAACAGATATTCAACCGGATGAAACACTCTTTCACGGCGTAACTACAAAACAGATTTGGCTGTAATTTAGCACGGAGATAGATTTTATTCTGGATTAATACAAAAGCTACTTTTTATCCCGAAAAATTCATGGTTTCTATGATAGAAGTGAAAGACAAATATCCACGCAGAAAAAATATTCCTTCACGCCGTAATGACTGAACTGATTTGGCTGAAATGCGGAATGAAGATAGATTATATCCCGGATTAATGAAAAAGCTACTTTTTATCCCGAAAAAATCCACGGTTTCCGCGGGAATACTCAAAAACAGATATTCACGCAGGAAAATATTATTTCACGCTGTAATTACTGTACTGATGCGACTGAAATTCGGAAAAGAGATAGATTTTATCCCGAATTAATACATAGGCTACTTTTTATCCCGGAAAACTCAATGGCTTCTATGATAGAAGTATAAAACAAAAATTTCTCGCGGTAAAATATTCCTTCATAGCGTAATAACTAAACTGATTTGAAATTTGGAAAAAAGAAAGATTTTACACTGGTATAACAAATCGGCTACTATTTATCCCGGAAAAATTCATAGTTTCTAAAATAATAGTGAAAATCACATATTCATGCGAGAGAAATACTACTTTGGCTGAAATTTGGAATGTAGAAAGATTATATCCTAGAGTAATAACATCAACTACTTTTTTCTCGGGGAAATCTATTGTTTCTATGCATTTTCTTTGATAATAGTAAAAAAAAGGTCAAGAGAGAGTTGGGCTTGTGCACTGAGGGTTCCGTACCATCACGACCCATTCTCTATACTATTAAAGTAAACTTAACACTCGTGCCCACTTAATCAAAAACGAGCATAAATATCACGTTTGTTGTATGGGAGCCCCCTTAATTTTTTATTTTATTTTAATTTAATTATTTATTTCTACAGTAAGCATATAACTAAATATTTTGTGAAAATTTGATGCGTTTACCTGTTAGCGTTATCAAGGTCGAGCAAAAACAAGCAAAAAAATCACGTTGTATGGGAGTCCCCTTAAATATATATTTAATTCCATTTTTTAGTATTTGTTGTTAGCGGCAACGAAAATACATCATCTATGATAATTTCAAGTCTGTAGCTATCACGATTCAAGAAATACAACCTAGTGACAGACGGATGGACGGACAGCGATCAGAAGTCTCGCTAATAGGGTTCCTTTTTTACCCTTTGGGTACGGAACCCTAAAAACAGATATTCATGGATCTATTTATATAACATACAAACTTTCAACTTTATTATATTACTATGATGGTACGGAACCCTACGTACGCAAGTCCGTCTCGCACTTGGCCAGTTTTTTATAGACACGACATACGGACACACAACAAAGTGATTCCTATAAGGGTTCCTTTTTCCTTTTAAGATACAGTACCCTGAAAATGTAAATGCTTTTATCGATAGCTGTTAACAACACTAGTTCATCGATATTATTATCAACTACTACGCATCACTTCAATCTGTGTACGTATGATCAGACCGTCCCGCGTCCCCGCCCGCAAATTCGTGCAATAAGGACAACTGCAGATCCGACACAATAGGCCCTTGTAAAATGTTATATTTCGGGGTTTTGTTCTCGACTATTTCCTCCTCCAAAACTGGACCAATTTAAAAGATATTTCGTAAACTGAATATAGAGAATATATACTGTGTCGCTATGTTTTTCTTTTTTCGGTAATAGTTGTCAAATTCGTACACTAGGCATCTGTTAACAGCGAGTCTAAATAGGCAATTTTGAGCATTTTCTAAGGCTTCTAGTGCTTATAAAGATAATGTATTATCAAAAAAGAAAACATAGAAACATAGAAAAGATTGATATTTATTTTACTGTAAAAAATCATTGCTTTAAGTTCATAAACCAGAAAGAAAACAGACGAGAACGTTTGTATGGAGAAAAGACCACTATCGTTTCCTCTTAAACTGTGGTTACGCGTGTTGGTATTTGCACGTGGTGGAATTTACACTACCTACCATAATTTTCTTAGTTCGTATCAGAGTTTCTTCGGAGCTTTTGAGGACTAGGTATTTTGATAAACTCAAGAAACACTTACTATATAATTTTTTTAAATTCTCCTTCGTTTCCTGTCAGATAGTTTTTTTTTCCAGCGCATTTAAAAAATAAATAATTTTAGCGCGAAAGGAGCGTGAGTCGTGAAAACTTGCGCAGGTCCGTCTCGTATGGAGGCTCGTGAGCCACTGAGTACATCGTTTATTCAATGCGTTAGACCATTTTATGACTTCTGTTAGGCGAAATTTTGCAGCAATTTTTTTATTTAATATCTGTCTGCTCAATGGATAGGCAATACAATGAGATTACTTTACGTATAATTTTTATGAGATTTAGTCTAAAGCTTTGGAAATACCATTAAAAAAATGAACAAAAACGACCTGTTTTCAAAAATTTTTATGATCGAGGCAAGTTTAACTTATCGTGTTTTCATGAGGCCATTATAGAGATAAAGCATGTATCTTTAATATGTATTTTTAACAGTGAAAAAAAACAATTTTTTCATGACTTTGAATTGCTTTGAAAAGTGGCGTAGTCGCTAAAAACCGGGATAATGGGCCGTTAAGATTTAAATTTTTCAGGTTCAAACTTTTAATTAATTTGACTATCTAAGACTAATGTTGCAAAATGGTTGCAAGCAAGTTTATTTTAGCCCGTTGTTTAAATTAATATTTATTTTCAAGTATATATCTCAGAGTAGGTTTGATTCGTCCACTTTTAAAATATTGTGTAGGTACGAATCATTCAAGCGTTTTCTTTTATAGAGGTTAAAGAACTCGGCTTTGTAAGCAACATATAGGAAGTAGTAATTAATTGTAACTTCCTTTATTATAATTACTGACGGATAACGGATTACACATGACGTAATCGTGTAGTCCGGCAGTAGGTAATGCATATTTTATGAATCCTGAAGGAACTCATAAGTTTCTTTGCTACTGCCTTATTAAGATTGTTGCTGGGGCCTACATGCATAAACAGTGAGATGTACCTATAGATATTTCAAGCTACTATGACGTGCCCCACTCTGTCGAACTCCATACGTATCGAATGACACATAAAATCGGTTTTTTACAGAGTTTGGCGCGTCTCCGTTGACTTTCCTTTAACTAATTTCTGTTTGTTGCAGCAATCTGAAGTCCTTCACCAATTCGTACCTCAACCCGCTCCCACTCAGGATATGGAACAGCCCGAAGTACGTATGCCGTATGTTTGATCATTATCATGATTAAGTATCTTAAGTCAGTGGATGTCATGCATTCTCAACATAGACCTAGCGCCTATTCACTCATCGCTTGAAGGAACCCAGATTGCACTTGGCTGGAAACACGGAAGCTGGAAGGGTGTTCCGCACCCTGTGTGGTGGAAGAAAAATGTTTCGTTAGATTACGCTGGACATTAACCACATAAGGATGCCACTTCTCTCGGCAATTGCGGTTCTGTGGTAGAAAGGTGAAAGAAGTACAAGTTTTAAAATAAAAACCGCATCAAAATCGGTTCTGCTAAACGCAATATAATCGCGGACAAACACATACAAACTTACGGGTTTGAATACAGAACCTCCTTCTTTTTTTGAAGTTGGTTAATAAAATACTTAAATGTTTATAGGTTCAGAAGATGCAAATGGAGGGCAGCCCAATTCAAATGAACCTGCCGTGGGACCTGACTCCGGAGGACCTGCACATGATCCACCGCACGGCGCAGGAGGCCGTCGCCAACCAGCGCCGCGACCAGCAGATCGACAACGACATGCAGGAGGTACTCGTAAGTCCCACTACTCGCTTTTACCACAGAATACACAATGATTAAGGTAACCAGTTGACGCCACTTATTTGGTACTTAACAACCTAACTCTACTACTACTGGCCTGGTACTACCTTCATCCTATCTCTATATGCATACAGCACATTATAATGGAGCATACCCTGTATACAGCATGCTTCAACTGTAATTGGTACAGTGTACTTAACAGACTATGTATTTGTATCGATAAAGATGATAATATTCTCTGAATTCCAGGTGAAGAGCATCGTCAACACGCTGGCCGCGGCCGAGGCGGAGGAGGAGCAGGCGCAGGCGCAGTCGGCGGCGCAGGACAGGGAGCAGGCGCCGCGCGCGCCGCGCACGCTGCTGCTGCCGCAGGACATGCCCGTGGACCAGAGGCCGCACTGTGAGTTCAGCAGCTCTAGTCATGTCGCATCGTCAACACGCTGGCCGCGGCCGAGGCGGAGGAGGAGCAGGCGCAGGCGCAGTCGGCGGCGCAGGACAGGGAGCAGGCGCCGCGCGCGCCTCGCACGCTGCTGCTGCCGCAGGACATGCCCGTGGACCAGAGGCCGCACTGTGAGTTCAGCAGCTCTAGTCATGTCGCATCGTCAACACGCTGGCCGCGGCCGAGGCGGAGGAGGAGCAGGCGCAGGCGCAGTCGGCGGCGCAGGACAGGGAGCAGGCGCCGCGCGCGCCGCGCACGCTGCTGCTGCCGCAGGACATGCCCGTGGACCAGAGGCCGCACTGTGAGTTCAGCAGCTCTAGTCATGTCGCATCGTCAACACGCTGGCCGCGGCCGAGGCGGAGGAGGAGCAGGCGCAGGCGCAGTCGGCGGCGCAGGACAGGGAGCAGGCGCCGCGCGCGCCGCGCACGCTGCTGCTGCCGCAGGACATGCCCGTGGACCAGAGGCCGCACTGTCAGTTCAGCAGCTCTAGTCATGTCGCATCGTCAACACGCTGGCCGCGGCCGAGGCGGAGGAGGAGCAGGCGCAGGCGCAGTCGGACATGCCCGTGGACCAGAGGCCGCACTGTGAGTTCAGCAGCTCTAGTCATGTCGCATCGTCAACACGCTGGCCGCGGCCGAGGCGGAGGAGGAGCAGGCGCAGGCGCAGTCGGCGGCGCAGGACAGGGAGCAGGCGCCGCGCGCGCCGCGCACGCTGCTGCTGCCGCAGGACATGCCCGTGGACCAGAGGCCGCACTGTGAGTTCAGCAGCTCTAGTCATGTCGCATCGTCAACACGATGGTCGCGCCGAGGCGGAGGAGGAGCAGGCGCAGGCGCAGTCGGCGGCGCAGGACAGGGAGCAGGCGCCGCGCGCGCCGCGCACGCTGCTGCTGCCGCAGGACATGCCCGTGGACCAGAGGCCGCATTGTGAGTTCAGCAGCTCTAGTCATGTCGCATCGTCAACACGATGGTCGCGCCGAGGCGGAGGAGGAGCAGGCGCAGGCGCAGTCGGCGGCGCAGGACAGGGAGCAGGGAATCATCTATGGCATAATTTATAATTTTAATAAGGCGTCGACATATTTTGTAGTCCATCTGACCATTTCATTAGTAGTCGCTAGGAGCGTTTGTCCAATATCCACAATATATGCTAAGTAAATTCACTTGATAATTTCCCTTGGGTCTCTACTCTCTATATAATATAACATCTATACCTACAATACTCATTACTATGAGTTCACAATAATTATTGCCATCGTCATATTATATCTGTTGGTAATATTATCAGTATTTTTAGCGAATAGATGTATTTCGATTTTCGGTTTACTGGAGTCGTGCAGTCAGTGTACTTACAATTTTTTTACAACTACTTTTGCCGATTGTCTCTTTCCAAAGATCGATGTGCAATATTTATCGCCGGGTGCTTTGTATTTGTGTTCACTTTGTTAAAGTCTCGAGTCAGACTTGAAAGAGGCTGGTTTTTTGTTCAGTAGTTTGGCCTCTAGAACAAAATTTGTGGGGAATAAGTGGCAATATATTTTCGCGATAAAATCCAAAAGCATATAAATGGTTTACAAGGGACTTTAAGGTACAAGATTATATCAGCTAATCTGAGTGACTGAATGGGGACGTAGGCTTTCAAGATAAAAAACGCGAGTAATGAAAGAGTAATGAAATAAATAACGCTTTTAACGATCATTCTTCGAATTTTTAGGGAGTCTAAGTGAAGGTATAATTAAGTCGTATGATACTGAATACGACCTCTTGAGGTCACTTTATTTAAAGGGCCTACAATCTCAAGCAATCAAATAATTGAGTTATAAAGTATGCACCGCTTATAAAAATATGAATAATACCTAGACTGTCGTTATATGACTTGGAATCGTGAAAATATCGAATCAAAGATGATTCCTAAATCTACGAAGACATTAAATTCGAGAGTTATATTATAGAGTGTAAGCTTACGAAGCGGCATTTGAGTAGTTGGGACCTACCTACTGTATATATGGATAATGGTAATTCTCTGTAAGGCAGAAGGCATTTGCATAGCCGTAATATGCTCATGGAGACGATGCTCTAATTGTTATGCGAGTCACCATTGTCCTTTAAAACCATTGTTGGCTTACCACTGACGAGTTTCCACAACAGGGAGATATGACCATAATCTGAATCTGTGACAATTGATTACATACTTAATAATAGATAGGTCCTGTTTAGACCGTATAGCTATACGGTCTTCATTCAACCCGCAGCAAACTTTTTCAAGTCGTCGGTCCAGCGCGAAAGGTATTATCCTAAACGTTTAGCACGTAGTCTCGACTCCAGGACACGTCTGCTCTGGTGGCCATCTGTTCTCCGACAATTATGGACTGTCTAATTTCACTTAAGAAATTTTTAATGCCTAGTAGAATCCTAATTTTTACTAGGCCTTTTTAAGGGACTAATCCCTAATAATAATAAAAATGCTAAGCTATACGGTCTAAACAGTAAGAACCTATTTATTTATTTATTTAGTACAGAAAAAAATTATCAAGAAACACAGAAAGGATCTCTTCCAGATACCCTAACCTATCTATTATTATGTAATCAATTGTTCATATATTTTGTGTGTCTTGTTTCCAGATATGCAGCCTCGCTCCGTGCGCAGCGTGGACGCCCTGCTTGACCGCCAGAAGCGCGTGAAGCGTTGCTCTTGCGATTGCCGCTAAAATGCATTTCCCTGCAAATTGCAACTCCACAGATGGCGGCACCATCGCCATCCCCTGCGGAACACCCACGCAGCGAGACAATCTCCGTCCATCCCTAATCAGCAGATTTGTTACACATGCGGTTTCGGTGACTGTAAATAGAAGTGTTACTTTTTAAAACTTTTGCTTTTTACTTTTTTAACTAAGTTTTATCGTATTGGTTTCGTGAGGGATTTTGTTGATTTTAGCATCATTCATTAATAGTTATTATCAAATCTTTATTGTATAATGTTAAACCGCATTCACACTAAATATTAATTAATAAGATTTCTTTTCCTGTTTTAAGCAATAAGACATACCTAACTTTAAAGATTTATTTGTACAGTTTTCCATTTAATACCGTACCGTATTTACAAATTCATCGGGGTGTAATGGTAGTTTTTAATAACAGTAATTTAAATTGTACCTACCTACATTTGTGATCCTAAATTAAAATTTAATTAGTTTTAAATATGTTTTGTGTTTTAATCCTGGTCCATAAACCATTTCATCCGAATAAGTTTTTCATTTTTTCGTACATTTAGTACTTATTTTTAATCTGGGTGGGGGAAAAAGTTAACCATAAGTCATAATCCGACACAGCTTTGAATCTCATATATTTTTAGGGTTCCATACCAAAATGGTAAACAATGCAACCCTTATGGTGAGACTTTCTCCGTCCGTCCGTCAGTGATTTGTGATAATTTAATTAAGATTTGAGAGAAAATATACTGAAAAAAACGGTTGTCTAAGATCTAGTAAAGTGGGCAAGCATTTCTGGGAAAGCAGATTTGCGCTATAATGTTTGGAGGAGAAATAATTGTCTTGCTCAAACTAAACTTACAGGCGTAGGTAAGATAACAAAATTCCCGGTGACCGTTTAAAAAAGCTGGGAACATATCATCCCAACTATTTCTTCCCAAAGGAAGAGTAGGTAATAGAGTTCGATTGAGATGGGTTTAAAGATTAAAGTGAGGTAATCGGATTACAAAGAACTTTATCTCGTAAATTAAGCTTAGATATATATCCAAAGTAGTCTTAAATTCGTTATTACAATATATAATAAATCTTTCTTATAAAATACTCGACTCAATGTCTCAATTTTTGTTACCATACTCCTCCGAAACGACTCGACCGATTGTTATGAAATTCGGTAGTTTAGAGTTGGTCGTAAGCTTAGGTTTAGGAATATAAAGAATTAGAAATAATATTTCTAATTCTTAAATAATTATATAAAGAATTAGAAATAATATTTCTAATTCTATATATTACTAATCCAAAACAACTTTTGCCGGGTCAACTAGTACAATATAATAAGATGCACCGACGACCTGAAAAAGGTCGCTGGTAGAAGGTGGATGGGGAAGGCGGCGAGGACCGTGTGTGGTGGCGCGCTCTCGGAAAGGCCTATGTCCAGCAGTGGAGGTTTATAGGCTGGTTAAGTAAGGCTCGGTTGCTTGACTTGACTTTAACCGAAACGTTATAGTTAAATATGGCGGCCTGACTCTTATTTCTAAAGACATAAGAGTCAGACCGCCATATTTAACTATAACGTTTCGGTTAAAGTCAAGTCAAGCAACCGAGCCTAAGTAAGTATGTAATAAGATGGAAGTATTATTTCTTTCAATTTCTTTGAATTCATTAACTGCGGTCTTATGTTTTGGATGAACTTAATCTACACTAATATTAAAGTAATACAGAAGAGGTTCAAGGTAAGGTAGTCAAGGTACAGTATGATCACTAATTTAAGGTATTTAAGGTACAGACTACAGGACAGGTGGTATATTAGAGCTACTTGCTAAGGATGGCATAGTACCCAACAGTCACAGAATACATTGGTACGAGTACCTACAGTAGACATAGTCAACAACACATTATCAACTATTATCAAGAGTAGATAACCTAACTACCTAACACTAGCCTAACTACTTACATGAAACACTTTCTTCCTTGATACAGGTAGACAGTGATAGAGTTTCTTACGCCTTTTGCAGAATTTTGAAAATATCTCTTTTTATTTAATTTAACAACATCACATTTTATTTCTGAGGATGAATGTTATTTAGTACACGATTTAATTTTTGACTATAGGCTACTTTTAAAAAACCTACGTAGTTTTTTCGGATAACAAAGTTTGTGCGAACCTAGGAGTATAGGCTACTAGTATAGTACCCTACCTAGGGTAGGGTAGAGGTGTATTGTAATCAGCCTAATGGGGTCAGTAGTTTTGGCGCTATTCAGTAAAAAATATGCTCTAAGTACTTATAATAATATTTATACTTTTTTTTTTATTAAAATGTTACAATAAAACTTATTATTAGCTTATTCTAATTACTATACAAATCTTGCCCGCGTGGAATGGTGCCAAGAATACTGGCTGCATTTCCGCGTTGAACAGCTAGGCTGATTATACTTATATTTAGTTAATGTTCAGGTTTCTTTTTAATTAATGCAAAATAAATAGCTTCACTAAAATCAAATTGTATTTCGGATTTATCAAAAACTAAATTGTAAACACAATCATTATTTTTAAAAAAGCAAATCCTGAGTTTCTTGCCCATTCTTCTCGATGCAATACTGCTTTCCGAACATGGTGATAAATTTAGACCTATGTGAAAGAATAAATTTATATTTTTAATTAAATTACTTATAGTCAATAGTTAAATAATATGGTGGATATAAATTATCTAGGTAAATGCAATCGAAAAAATAAGTCTTAGGCATCCAAAATTATATTACGTTAGCTGTACTTAAATCAGGCGGCGTAAAGGACGACGACTTGGCGTTACTCCTAAAATTCATGGTAATTAACATAATGTAGAAACAGAGTATAAGAAAATTTAATATTAAACCTGACACGTAGCTGATAAGAATAGTTGAGAACGATTCGAAACACCATAACTTGATAATGTCTTTGGAAAACAAATAAAAATTTATAACTAAACAGAGTAAAAATGTGATTATCGTGAGGCTGCTGGCGAACCTGCGTATCTTATCTATTAATACATTATACAAAACAGTAAAATATAAAGCGGTTCCCAAAAATATTAGCGGCCATCTAAATACAAGGCAAATTATAAGATATGCTACCCGTTCATTTAGTAGATTAGTCACTATAACCGCAGTCCATATTATGCTGATGGGAACAGGCAGTAACCAGGAACAACACAAAACACTGTACAAGTTGAATTTACTTATCTTCACTATCACTATAATAACACTGTCGTACATGTGTTTAATAAAAAAACAGACTAGAATAACAATCACAAAGTCGATGTACATTTGGAAGCTTGTTAACAACGTTTTCCCAGTCAAAGAGGAAGCAATGAGATGCGTTTTCTTGAATTCAATCAAGAATATTATCCTTTTTAAGAACCGGGCGAGACTTAACTGCATTAACATTTGATTTCTGTAATTATTTCTCCACCGAGATATCTTCAGAGCTGCGACACTCGATAACAGTAACTCTGTAGCTGTCATAACAATTTCAGATATAATAAAAGCTTCGAATACTGTAGAAAATTGTGCTTCATTGTAATCTGACGCGTTTGTAGTAGACTTGGAGACATTTTCTGTATCGTTCGTGACACTGAATGTTTCATTTGTATAAGATTCATTATACAGGTCGGTAGCAAATTTCACAGCAATGTTTGTATCACTTTTGTTTTCATATTCCATTTCACAACATTTAATATCACGGAATTTTTATTAATTACACTTCAGAGTTGGTTTGGAGCACTGATAAAGCGAAGACAGTCTGACTCGTTATGTTACTAATGTTTAGTATTTACCTGATTGTGAAACAGGAAACTAATACATGACAAACTGTAGTCATTATTCACCCAATTCCTCTTAATAGAATTTGCGGTTTAAGAACGTCATAATGTGATCATTAAAAAACCCACAATATTTGAGCATTGGTACAGGTATTTAACCTGTCTTCATCTGAGGTGCTGCCAGCCGAATGAAAGAAAAATTCTGAGCACTGCCTTTTTGCTTAACAAGTTATCTATAAGGACATTTTAGAAAGCAGGAATACTGAGTAAATATTTGAGTTATATAGTAGTTGTTAATATTTTTTTGACAAAATGGTGGTAACAAGTAACAACAAAAAATATCCAGCTGAGTTTGTTGTGGACTTTTTCTCAGTGATAGGGCGCTTTGTAACCACCCTTATACTCGTATATAGGGTCGTTATATCCACCAAAGCGGAGCAGAGCGGAGCTGTGTTTGAGTAACCAATCAGATTTCGTTATTTCGACATCTGCTCTCCCCTCAGTTTCGGAGATGTAAAAATGACGAAATCTGATTGGTTACTGAAACACAGCTCCGCTCCTCTTTGGTGGAAACCGGGCCTTAGTATTTAACAATTTACCGTCTCCGCACACTCGTAAGTGCTTGTTAGTTGGGCCCTTTAGTTGGGCCGATGTGAAATTAAGCATATTTAAATAGATTTAGGACGTAAGCAAATACTGTGTACCTAAATATTCTGAACAATCATAATGACGTAAACTAAAAATAAAATGACCAATTTTATTAGTATTCATTATTATTCGTTTAATTGGTGCATAATGTAAAGCAGATTTCAACATAATGTGTGGTTCCCTTTTATTGTTAGAGAATCCTTGATACTAACGGAAATGTGTTCTGGTGTTCTTTTCTGTTCCTAGGACTTTCATAACTGCCTTTATTTTATTGGTAAATGTCCGACCTCTGCGTGTTAGGTAGTTCGATCAATACGTTTAAAATATAGGTCAAACGCACTTCACTTCTGTTTCCAGGTAATTTGATCCTGTTTTTCTGGAAATTAAAGCTGGGGATGCTATTCACGCATCATAGTAGGTATCTCAACATTTTCACACATTGTCGAATTATGTGAATCAAGAAATAAACTGAAAAAAATAAATTTAAGTTAAGTATTTTCAACCTTATCGCGGAAAGTAAATTTAATTTCACGATTGTCAAATTATGTTGTGTTTTGAACTAAATTCGTTTTTAGACACCAACCTCATACCTCGACAACTAAACGGAATACCGAATAGTAGGTAAGTAGCCGCATAAGTAGTAATAGTAAGTACCCGAACCGAATAGTAATTGTAGGTAACCGCGTGGAATAACATGGTTTTTATGACTTTATATAAGTACATATAAATAAATAATGTGTTAGTACGAGGGTACCTACGTGGTGTTTGTACTAGGATATGGGGAAATTCTGATTCCAAAACCAAACAGGAAAGTTAATTGTGAGTTTTTTTATTTTAATTGGTTCAGCGGATTTCCTGATATACCAAGGTACACAGCAAAGATTTAATGATTTGCATTTAAAATATAAGTAATTTACCTCGTCTATATTTGGCATAAGGAGGAATTTGTTGGGAGCATCGGGTTATAAAAAAAGAAATTGATCCTAATGTTAAATTTTATCACGAGGAAGACTACAATAATAATATAATTAAAATAACGTGAATATAATAAAATTTTGGCACATTGCGTGCAAAAGCAGACACATAATTGGTATTGTTAGAGAGACTGAGGTTTATATATTTCAATAGAACTAGTTGACCCGTTCCTGCTTCGCGAAATCCGTCCAAGAAGACGTTTGGCCACACCGCAGAATGAGACGTGAGTGAAATAATGTAATATAGATCAAGATTTTTCTAACATAGAGATGGACATTGAACAGAGCTTAATCACCCAATGAATGAGTAAATGATTTACCTACCAATATCTATTTCTATATCTATGTGGTCGTAAAATTGGTTACTAAATACGGAATCGTAAAAATCCGAACATCTCGAATCCATGCCACTCTCCGAACTCGCGACGGATATATATATATTTAGTACACAAAAGTATAGACGACCTTTCAAATAAAAAAGAACCTCATACACAGCTGCTTTTATCCCATCTTAACATCGATCCACCCTTATTGGAAAGCCCTTCCATAACAGCAGTTAATCGCTGTGTTAGTATACCTACCTATTATTCCGTTGCGACTTTTTTTTTTACGCTATACAAGTTAGTACTTATCTGCGATCTCACCTGATGGTAAGTGATGATGCAGCCGAAGATGTTAGCGTACTAACTTGGAAGGGGTAAGTTATGTCACCCCAACGGTTTCTACACAGCATCGTACCCGAACGCTAAATCGCTTGGCGGTACGTCTTTGCTGGTAGGGTGGTAACTAGCCACGGCCAAAGCCTACCACCGGACCAGACCTCAGCCAATTTAGTTGATGGTCATAATATCAATTTTCAACTTTGCAACGTCATTATTAGTTGGAAAGTCATTAGAAAACATCGGAAAAGTTGAAAGACATAATTTAACCTTATCCACTCGGGTTCCTTCAAAAGGTCAGTTTATCATAATAAGGTCAGGCCAGGCAGAAGTTCTCTTCTGTATTTATAACTAGCTTCTACCCGCGGCTCGCACCCATCGATTTTCCCGGTTAAAAAGTGGCCTATGTATATAGGGGTATACGTATAATTAATCTCGATTCAAAATTTTCACCAATGAGTTCAGTAGCTACGGGTTAAAGGAAAAGCAGACATGCACAGAAACGCAAACATAAAAACTTTCGTCTTTATATTATTGGGTAGTGTCATAGTGTGATTGATAGTGCAATGAAGACTACAATTAATTGTTTGCTTACTAATAATTAATATTTTCTTATTTACCGTTGGACATAGACATCATTGGTGCGTACGTCGCTGATAACAATTAGTGTCTTCCTCATTCAACAATACTCCCAATACCTTTTTAATAGTTTATAGGTTTAAGTGTCGAATAGGCAAGAAAAAGCAGATAGATCCAGTATCGATAGGTATAGGCCAGTCACCAGTCATAAAAATCTAGGTACTTAGCAATAGTTGCTCGAAGCCAATTTTTTAGATGACTAGGTATTAAATCTATCTAATACTAATAGACCTACTTATATTATATACCTTGGACAATGGACACGTCTAACCGCGAGAAAATGTGTCGCCAGTTTGCCGGTGCCAATGATGTTTGTTTTGACACCGACAGCGTCAGTAGTAAGCCGAGAGCAGCATTGTCTAAAAGACGACGGTCCCCACTAAAGATCACCTTGTCAATAGTCTGCACGCACGTTTCCATGGAGACGGTTTCCGCCATATTGTGTCGTATTAGTGGAAAATTTTGGCAGACGGCTCTATTGTTTTCTTGTATGAAGAAGGTTTGCTTAAAATGTTTTAAAGACCCAGGTTTCTTATCGGTGCTAATACTGTACATCAATATACTGTATATTTTAAACTAAGTAGGTATACGTGGTCTGATAACGGTTAGTTAGTAGACGGGAAGTGACTGCACGCGCGTAATGAACCAGCGGTCGGCTCTAACACTCATTTCCTATCGATGAGTCGATAATCCAAATTACTGGACCACATTTCCAGTTTTTTTTATATATTCCATCGTTATTTTATTTTCTAGTTGGACATAGTAATGTATCAAATGAGCAATAGTCAGTTAAGTAGATATACTTAAAGGAGCTCTCTCAATAAGATAAGACTAAAAACAAGCAGATGTTGAGAATTTGCTGACCAATTACACTTCTTGCGGAGTCCCTTCGAATAATACTACCACAGTCCACGGTGTCAGTTATTTTATGGTAAGACAAAAGGTATTTCGGTGTCTCCGGTTCGAAGGGCAGTGCAACCGACGGTATTACTTAAATATTCCTAATGGCAAAACAACGTTTGCCGGGTCAGCTAGTAAACAAGTACATAATATACTAGTAACAAGCGTTTTATTAGAATTTTCCGATGGTAATCGAGGGCGCTATTTGCAAGAGTCTATGAGGCTTGCAGAGTTGTCAGGCGTGGAGAGATAATATTATAAGGGCAACACGATACTCGATTTTTCATATTACACAAGCACAATGGCGCTCATATAAAATAACTGTTATTTTACTTTGTTTGGGAGCAGACATTATTACCTCAAAAGCGTAATAGAATGAACAGAAAAAGTTTTAGCAAAAATAATCATTTAAATTCCACTCGCTTACATAGTTTTGAGAATGAGAGAAATATTCGAAATACTAAATGTAACAAAAGAGTGAGTAAAATCTTCTAGGAAAACGCGCTCCATCTTCGACCACATCGTCACTTTCCATCAGGTGAGATTGTGTTCAAGCCTATCGAAAGTATAACTCTGTCTGTCTGTTACGCTTTCATGCCTAAATACGAGTAACTGAACAAATCTTGATGAAATTTGGAACATAGATAGACTACAGCTTGGACTACTTTTTATCCCGAAAATAAGTACCACGTTCCCGTGGGATTTCGATAAATTAAAAACTCGCTATTGCAAAATACTATGGCTAGAGCAAATTATTATAGCAATTTTTTTTAAATTAGGTACGAGTATGACGGTTAGAAAAGGGAGCGGGAACGGGAACAGGAAACCTAATAACCCGGGGAAATCCAGAATTACAACGGGATTTGTAAAAACACAAAACTCACGCGGGTGGAGCCGCCGGCAACAGCTAGTACTGAATAATAATAAAATACAAACAGTGGTTAGGACTCCAGTCTAAATTCGTACGTCCGGGGTCAAACCCAAGTCTTACTGCCTTTTGTGTGTTAATAACAAATCAGGTTTTTCGCTTGGACCCTCGTTGACTGTCAAGTGTGGACTTCATGTCATATCCTGGACTGTTATAAGTTTTGGCCGTTAGGGACTGAAATGTCCGTTTGAATTTATTACGTATACGTCGTGAATTGTATTAAGAGTCCACTAACCCACGATGTCTCCATTTATTCAAAATACCAAATCATTTGTAATTCGTGCATATTTCGATCATATTGTGGTGTTATTCGGATTTATATAGTAATAATCTATGCTCCTGGCCATATTTGGTTCGTAAATACTTCTTTAAAACGAAATAATAATCAATTTTGATCAAAATTTTTATAACTTTGGTCGAGTTCTGTAATACCAAAAACTATGAATGAAAACTCGTAACTTTGTTTATTAACTGGTGTTTTTCTTTGACTGGACAGTAAAAACTGTGCTCCTGAACTTATGCGACCTAAGGTAGTGTTGTTTTTATTACAAAACAAATATAAGCAGAAAACATGTCCTCCTTGACATAAAAATAAGGCAAAACTAAATTCGTTTACAATTTCGTTTAACAAAAGTATTTCGGAACCAGATATAGTCAGGAGCATAGATTATTACTATACGAACCCCAACATGATCGAAATTTGCACGAATTACAAATGATTTTGGTATTAAGAATGTATGGGAGACAACGTGGGTTAGTGGACTCTTAAGAACTGAATTTTTTCTCCTTGTCATTTATCATATTTGCAGGATTGCTGTAAAGAAATGAAAATTGGCCATGTGCGAGTCGGGCTCGCGCACTAAGGTTCCCGTACTACCTACCAAGATAGAATTAATTTTAAAATTAAAAACTCCTTAAATGATTATAATTTTCAATTTTAATTTATAGTTATTTTAAATATAAAGTTTTCCCAAATGAAATACAAGTAGAAGTAGGTGTCTTCGTAATAGAAATCCATATTTTGTATAAAAAAATATTCAAGTTCTTTTGGTTGGAGCTAAAAATTACATTACGAGTACCTACGATTTTTTCGAACTCAGTAGCTAAATACCTAATTCAATTTTTCGCATAATATCGTCCGATGTTCAAAACATGTTTACGACTTTCCACGTTATCACCCGACGAGATAAATGTTATATTATTCAATATTGCGCTTTATCGCCGGCTTGTAATAAAGCCTAATGAGTTTTAGTTAAAGTGCGAGAGCGTTTATAGCTCGCACTCACACTGTGACGCCATTCACGTCAGATTAACTTATGATCGAGCATTGTGTCCTACATACAATATGGGACGCGTCATATACCTAGGTAGTTAGGTACTTATTGTAGTTATCAGCATACATATGCGACAAATATATTGACGTTTTACAAGAGCCTGTACGTTCGGCCTATGTGAAATAAAGATATTTTGATTTTGACTATGACTTTGACTTACGTGTTAAGGGGGATGAGTACTATCCGGGCGCGAAAATTCAAATTTTTATCCATGAGTTTTGCGAGTATAACATTTTACTTATATGCATCTACGTGTTTTTAATAAATACTTTGGTCATAAAAATATAAGCATTTAATTCATATTGGTTCCCCGACAGCTCCAAATCTGGGAAACTGCAAAAAATTATCTTTCGGGGAATATAAGGTGAACGGATTTTATTAAGCAGTTTTTATAAAAAAAAATGTAGATGTATATCATACCATGTAAAATAAACATGTATTTGTGAGCGCTATGTGGAGCTAAGAGGGTTTAACAAACCGCGGTCAACTGAAATCAATAGGTTCTTCGTAAAAGTTGTTACGCCCTACTTTATATCCCGTTTGTTGTATCTTAATACCTAGCAGAACAGCGCGCTCCAGTATGAAGTACGTGAGCCGTCGTATAAAGTGGCAATATATCAGTATTTGCTGCGCTAAACAAAAAATAAAGTATCTACTTCGGAGGACATTTATCATAATTTCAAGCGTTCGTGGTTTAAAAGCAAATAGTATTTGAGTTCTCACGCTTCTAACGATGTGGTCGGTTTTTCTTCAAGATCTAATTCTTGGGCTATATCTGAGAAGATCTGGGTATCTAATGTAGACAAACAAAATGTAGAGGTACATTTACATCTACATTTTGTTTAGTCCTAGTGCTTTTGATCCCTACTATAGTACTACCTATTTAAGATTGCCATGTGCGAGTTTGTCGGACTCGAGTGCTACCAGACGCGTGCTACAGTTACTATCAGTTGGATAAAAATGTGATATTACAATTTAGGAATTTTTATTATTATAGTATTAGTATAAGGATATACTTTATTGTATCGTCCCAACTCCCAAGCATGTCGAATGTCGCATTACAGCCAGGCCGGCTCGGATATCATGTCAATTGCTTAATAATTTTATAGTGCCATCTCTAAAATTTATAAAATGTTAATTTTTTTCATACTACTAATATTACATAATACCTGATAAACTGTTGCGTCAAGAGATGGCGCTGTTATAACTACTTACTTTCATCTAAATATTGTGTTTTAATCTTATCTTATCTTATACCTTTAAACGAGCAATTCTTGTATATATATATATTTCTATATAATCTGGATCTCGGGAACGGCTTTAACAATTTGCATGAAATTTAGCATACAGGGGGTTTTGGGGGCGATAAATCGATCTAGCTAGGATTCATTTTTATAAAATGTCGAATTTACCAAAAAAATTAAAATATGACTACTGCTGCCATCTTTTGGCCACCGAGTGAAACTCGGTCACCCAGATATTTATTCACTAAACTACTAGTCCGGTCAATTTGGACATAAAAATAGTGATCAAATAAAGAAAATTCTGACAGAGCCAAATCTTCGTAGAGACCTTAGGTTTATCACAAGAAATAAAGTATCAAAAATCCCAATCAGTCCCATGTGCGCTAAGGTACTTATCAGGGGCTCAAGGTCAAAATTTTAGGTTTTTTGGACTTTTCCCGAAAACGGTAAGTTTTATCGAAAAAGTACTTTAAACCAAAGTTGTAGATCTTAAAGTTCTCTATAAAAATAGTCCTTATAATTTTTTCTCTAAGACCCACTATTTCCCAGATATTGCACTTGTAAGAATCACGTTCTTCCCTTCACAGTCCCTTAGCGCACATGGGACTGGGACTTTTGACACTTTTTTCCTTGTGGTAAACCTAAGGTCTCTACGAAGATTTGGCTCTGTCGGAATTTTCTTTATTTCAATTGTCTAAATTGACCGGACTATACAAACGAGAGTAGTATATTCCTTGCTACAAACCATAAAAAAGTTTCACTTGCAAAATGATTCCATAAAACCACATTTTCTGTTTACTGATTAAGAAACGCCAAAAAAACCATCCATTATTTTTAAAAGAAAATATTAATATATAAGGGTGGTTTTGAGAGTTTTGATAATTCAGCATAAATAGCTACTCGGAAATAGGCAACCACACAACTGCAGATATTGTATTTTGTTACATAAGATAGGCTAAAGATGAAGAATCCCTGTATATAAGCGTTTTACATAAATAAGTAGTAACTTCTTTATCTTCGTGAATGCGGGTTGCGAACTTTTCTAATCACTTTTCGAATGACCTGTTTGACCGCCCATTTACGAACAAATTGCTGAATGAACTCTTTCGAAAGAAACGTTTTTCGCCTTAAGGGATTTAGAGACCATCTGGAGACGATAACAAACATTGAAGACAGTATATGTGGTCTCAAAATCTGGGCAAGGACGGGTTTGGCTACAGTCCACTAGCTACATCTAGTAAGGACAACTATTAGATATTCTGTAGTAAGGTAATACAGGTGATATTATAATTTTAAGTGTTTCGTACCCAAAAGGGTAAAAATAATATTACTGAACCTTCGCCGTCCGTCCGTCCGTCCGTCTGTCACCAGGCTGTATCTCGTGAACCGTGATAGTTACCCACTTGAAATTTCACAGATGATGTATTTATATTACCGCTATATCAACAAACACTAAAAAATAGAATAAAATAAAGATTGCTACATTACAACAAAAGTGATTTTTGCTCGTTTTTGGTCGATGAACCAGAACACCCAATATTACGTTCCTTGTATAATATTGGGTGCTCTGGATCTAAAATTATTGAGCCTTCTGGCTTCTGCATCATGTTATATACTCGTTGATAATGGTAGGTAGGCACGTAGGTAATGGCAGGACCGTGCGGGCTGGAAATCATTGCAGGAGGCTTTTGTCCAGCATTGGACGTCCGTCGGCTGAAACGAACGAACGAACGAGATAATGGTACAGAACGTGAGCGAGTCAGACTCGCACTTGACCTATTTTATTGATATAATCCAAACATATGTGTACTATTGTTATTCAGTCTTATCATAAGAGAAGTCCAATTTTGATGTCGGTTACCAAAGCCGTCACAAAAGCCATAATCGCAAAACATCCCTTTTGTTACGTGGAACGTGAAAGTTACGACGCAATTAATGATATTTATAACGACAGGCTCGCCTTCATCCCACTGATACTTCACTAGCGCTCATGATCGATGGCTCGGAGGACAAACAGTGGCCCGTGATTAAAAGTGTGTCGGGACTCGGGATCACCTGTCGCGTTCGTGATCAACAGGAAGAGATCCGGGCGAGGTTGGGAGGAGCACGCAGTTCGCGGGGAAGGCAGTCGCCGCCCAGCCGCCCTAGCGCACGCCGCCTCGCGCCCTGCGTCACGCGTGCCCTCTGACGCGTTCATAACACACCTTTATCATTCCCATATCATTTTCTTAGTAAAGTATACCAACTACGATGATTTGATGTGTTTTTGGCTCAGACTGGGATAACGTGGACGGACCCTGCGCCGTCTTCTAGCCGCGGGCGAGGTAAGTTTTCAAAATATATTTAAATATATTAATCTGGTACGGCAAGATACCTATCGAAATTTCTTTGCGATACTTTTTGAATGGATTTCGTTATACCTTTATTGTGATTTTCTTGACATTATTAGCTACTACAGATTTCTTTGAATGAAGATTCCACGAAGATTCAAAAGAAACGCCCGAGGCAAGTGTTTCGAACAGTTTGTTTACATGAGATGAAAACGGTCACACCTAGATAAGTTATCAATCTAAAAAATTAATACTTCAAAGGTATGTAAGCCCGAAGGATGAAAGTTAAGGATATTGATATAATTTAATTACCGTTTGGGGTTGGGGTACAATGTTGATTGACTGCTATTACCCAAGTTTGTTAGTCGTTAAAACAAATAATTCCTATCCAAATAGAACATTAATATTGTACTCTCTTATTTCTCTCTCATTTGATATCATCGAAAAAGTCTTTCCGTACAAGAATATATAAAAAAATTACTTCATTAGTAGGGGCACAGACAAATCCAACACTTGAATAATGTGATGGGTAATTTTCAATCAGTGCTTTTTTTCTCTCCACTCTGTTAAAAATCACTATGTACAAAATTACTATGATTGTAATTAATTTAGCAGTCAGTTTGGTCAATCGCAAAGACATTTTTTTCTACTTCGTGGTCAATCGGTATTAAGTGCTATGTAGCTTACATAGCCATATTTTTATATGGGCCTATAAATTGACTTCAATCGGTAATGGATTAAGAATCTGTGATAATAGTTCTGACCCGGCTCCGCTTGGTTCGGGTAATCCTGGGGGTATTTTGCAAAATTCTAACTCATCCCTAGTTTCCCACTAAATAAAACTTATTTAGGTTCCAAGGGTTTGATGGATGAGCTGAGTTAGTGAGTGACTCAGGACTTTTTTAACGTGCGAGTAAGTACGGAGATTAAAAAAGGTTAGAAATTCACACATTGGAAACTCCTCGCAGTTCGCACCATTTTCACACCCCAAAGCCCGTACGCGTTCCACAAATACGAGTGGGTATGCAAATAGCTGTAGGAATTTTCACAATCAACTGGGTATAATAGTTGTCTGTGATTGAGGAAATCTGTATCTCTACAACCAGCGTACCAAAATATTATAGTATCTACCATCTACTTACTATTTAACCGAATATTTATAGAGCTATGTATATTATATACAGTGTGTTCGGGATCAAACTAGCGATAATTTAAGGGAGTTTTCTATAGCTCATTAAAGCAAAAAAATCCACTTAAAAGGAGGGGGGTGCCCCCTCACACCCACAAACACACAGTATTTAAATCATTGATTTATATACATTGATTTAAATTAAGTACACAAAATTACTAATAACATCAACAAACTAACATACATAAAACAATAAAAGCTTGTTTATACCTGTGACTTTACTTACGTTGTGTATAGCCAATAGTAGTATGTATTTTATTACGATTTTTTGGTGACTAAGTAAGACTACCTACTTTGGTGTCAATACTATATTCAAGGATCCGTATAATATAAGCTTAATAAGCAGCATAAAATGCTTCGGTAAAATTTTGGAAAGATTTTATTACCTAAATCGACACTTTAAACTTCCTGACACGTTTAATGGCCCCAACTTTATCAAAATCTTTAGGTATTAACGAGACCGGGCGAAGACGTGACACTGTCAGTAAGGGGTTACCATAACATTATTATACTTAAAACTTTATTCAGCGTTAAAAGTTCATTACGTAACGTCCAACATGAAGCCTTGTTCAGCTTAGGGGTTAGTACAGGTTTCTGTACGAATTCGAGTCGGCTCGCATCGCACTAACGAATCGAATGACTCCATACGTTTACAGCCAGCGCCATCTATTGATGTCATGATGACATGACGTCCGCATGTCAGTAACTGTCAATCGCTGACCGCGCGGGGCATAACGCACAACCACGTCCAACGGGCCTCCAGCCAACAGGCGAGGCCTTAGCCCCTTACCGGGGCTGAAAGAGCAACACCGGGGCAGCAAGGCTCCCCTGCGACACATCGCCCGGGTAAGGAGGCATACCTCGAGGCCCGTACCCCCATGGGGACTAGTCCCCAAGGAGAAGACCACGCGACGAACTGTCCATAGATGGCGTTCGCTGTATGTATGGAGGAATTCGATCCGTTTGTGCGATGCGAGTCGGCTCGAAATTCGTACAGAAACCTGTACTAACCCCACAGCTCTCTGCTACTGACAACTTGTCAGATTTTAACTGCCAAGTAAAATATACAAGTACTCTGGTAAAATATTTTAACGGAGAGTTTACCTACGTACTGTATGCTTTGAAATGATTTGAGCATACACGAACACGTAGATTTTATAATACATCTCTGCATGAATATTGAATATTAAATCATGTTTTCTTTTTGAAGAACAAACGTCGTGATGGATTTTAGAATACGAGATTAATTTAAAAACATAACATCCATTGATGGCAGTACCTACGGTAAAAATAAATTTCCGCCGTATAAAACATGAGTTCCGAAGGAATCCATTAGCTCTGAAAATGTACATATTTACAAAGCCTGAGTGGTGGCTTTAATTGGGTGGAAAAGTGAAAAGAGGGCCAGGGTTCTTATGAATTCTTTGTTTTCAAATTTTTACAATAAAATCGTCAATGTTTGTTAGCAGCAAAGTTGTCAAATATCAAAGTTTAACAATTGTACCGAGACGACTAATTGTTTAATTAAACTTTAACTAATTGTTTAATAAAATTATATGCGTAGGAAATGGAATTTTCTCAAAAAAAAAATGTATCGTTTTCTGCCTATTAAAGTTTTATTCCTTATGCAGAATTGAGTAAAAGCTTTAGGCGTTATAATTTTCTGCTTTGATATCGCTGCTTTCCGTGGGAATTTTTTCTCTGAGTTAAAAATAATATTTTATAAAATCCTGTCCTGAAAACTGCAAACACAAAAAATAAGCCAGAAATTGCACCTATTTCATGCACCTATTTAATGCACCTATTCATGTAAGTCATGACTCGTGAAAACTATCGCTTGGCAACTTCATGCGGGACCCTCCTGAGGGGTGACAGACGGCCGGGGGACGCGGTAACGCGTACATACCTACATGTACGCGTTCTCTACAGAGAAGTGTCCCCTTCCCGCTACACCGCCCGCTATAACCACTGACATCTTATTTCCTTGCCTCCCCCACCGTCAGTCACCCCGCAGAAGGGTCCCGCACGAAGTTGCCAAGCTATAGTGATACATGATACACGTAGCAGAAAATATGTTAATATAGAGGAGTACCTATACAGTAGATATCTCAATTTGCAGGAAACAACTGAGGGTAAATCCATTAAGCCTTAAGCCCGTGTTCCCGGTTAATCTTGGCTCCTCACGCTTACAATATTGGAAGACGGATGCGGGGCGGGACAGCGTGGTTTGATCAGCCTGGCTTTGTTGATGTACCTTTGGATATAAGACATCGCTTATTGGACGTAGTTTACATTAAAATTTGTTCATTTTATTGGAGTTCATTACTGGATACTTCACGATTGTGATGCTAATTTATTTAAGGAGCACACCACGGGTGTGCCCGCGAAATTCAAATTTTTCGTGGTTTTTCGCGATTTTTAAGCTAATAAGACATAATAGGCTTATGGCCGTCAAATTGCGATAATCCCAATATCTTCTTCACGTGTTTATATGAAAATCTCTGCTCGAAAGTGTCGAGTTAAAGGAATTAGTCCGAGATTTGCGAGTTAAGTACTCACATAAAACTCGATACTCGGACTAATTTCCTAGGATACACATTTTTATGCAAAGATTTTGATATAATCACGTAAAGATGATACTGCCACTCTCGCAAATTGATTGCCATAAGCCTATCATGTCTAATTAGCGTACAAATTACAAAAAACCCCGAAAATTTTGAATTTCGCGGGCAGACGGATTTCACGTTAATATCAAAGATTTTGTGTAATGATACAAGACCTATCTCGTGCGGGTGAATAATTAATGTTATCACTATAACTGCCACTTAATTTTTAGGGTTCCGTACCTAAAGAGTAAAACAGGAGCCTATTACTAAGACTTCGCCATCCGTCTGTGCGTCTGTTCATACGTCTGTTACCGGGCTGTATCTCGTGAAATTTCAGATAATGTGTTTCTGTTGTCTATATGACTATTTATAAATGATAGTCCATAGCAACTTAGTACGTAGATCTATTTGTTCTAGAAGAAAACACATTAGAAGAAATGAGTCTTGTAATAAATTAGTGTCCATAACTTGGAGTGAGGCAGTAATCCATCACCATCGCGTAGTCACTATGCGCAGAATTTTTTCTGTAATTATTTTCCTCCCTTATTCCTTAGTTACGGAAAACATCTTTCACAATTATTATCAAATCACTCATTTAGATCAAAACATGACAAATTTGATCAATTGATATTTAATGTTTGAATCCCGACTAGATTGATTATTAATATAGGTAATTTGTATAAGTAGGTAATTATTTGCTTTCTTGTCTAAATTCAAATATTTTTCGTAAAATGTTAAGTCTTGACAGACAATAACTGTCATCTAAAGGGAACCTATCAGACCTCCTCGTTAGAGAGTAGTTATATTCCTTGTATCAGACTATACGTATTTGAGCAACAAGAACAAAAAGGAGAATTAACAATTAATAACGGACCATTTATTATGGAATTCTTCTTGGATATATCAGGTTGGACGAATTGCCACAAGTATTCAATATTTCAGTTCAATAAACATCAAGTGGTAATATCAATCTGGGTTTTTATCAGTAGAAATTGGACGCCGCTCAGTCAGGGGTTTTACATGGTAATTTGGTAGGACCTAAGTTCGGAATTCAATTTTCTGTATGATATCTAGGTACTTATCTTTTTTTAAATGTTTAAATACGAATATGCGTGGCTAGTGGCGATCCCTCAGTCAATGAAACCTACAACTCCTGCTCAGCACTTATAAAACAAGTCGTCTATACTAGACCTTTCAAAATACAAGACTGTAATCTTTTATTTCTGTAGCAACTCAGCTGCCCACGCAAAGAGCGCGTATCCGAGTACCTATCTTAATTGACATTTTGTTTTATAAGGACTGATTACAGCGATCCTGCGACCTTCGCTGCCGTCGCGTTGTGACAAATAAAACAATAAAAAGCACTCAGGGTTCCAAAAGCAAATATACAATAAAAATATTTTTCGTAAAAAATGCCATTATTATAAGTAAATAACTTAATTGCTAATAACTTTGAATTTCCCATTCAATATATATTTTTTCCTTTGTTTCAGATCCTCTCAGAAGATTAAAAATATCTATGAACTTTGAAATGTGTTCTGATTTCTTCTTATTACTGTGTTATACGTAAATATACAGTGCAAAAGTACAATTTTATAACTTGCATATCTTCGTGTGGTGCGGTAAAATTTAGAGACAAATGTGCGAAGTGTGAAAGGAAAATGAGTTTTTTTACTTCACTGGGGCAGTATGTGGCCGGCATGGCGGACAGTGTGGCGGGCCTGGCGCTGTCGCCGCGCCGCGCGCCGCCGCCACGGCACCGCTCTGCCGACGAGACGCAGCAGCAGCCGCAACCGTCGCCCGCCACTATGAGAGGTACTGATATACAAATTAATAATATGAGATATATTCGTCACTGGTGCAGTATATGGCCTGCATGGCGGACAATGTGACTGGCATGGCGGACAGTGTGGCCGGCATGGCGGACAGTGTGGAGGGGCTAGCGTTGCCAACGAGTCCTTTAATATTTGTGCAGATGACACATAAATGATAAGTAATCTCGTATAGTGTGTTGTTTATATAGAAACAATCCCAAAAATCTTTACTGCTACTTGCTCAATCAAAATGATCAATCAATAAAGCCTAAGTAAGGATAATCTCGTTTTATCGAATGAAATGCCTCATGAGGATTTACATGTTTTGTTTAAAATATGCTTAGTAATATTTCACATCAAATTGTCATTCCAGGAAATTATTATCTAAGTTACCACTGTTCTGCCTATCAATGCATCTAGAAGCTGAAATAATAATATCGTAATGCATATTGTATTTGAATGTTAATAATTAAAGATCACTCTAGTGAGAGTTTTTATGTATCGACATTTAGTTTGGGATCTCTATTTGATCTATAAATAAGTTCTAGGTATCGCTCGTATCCACACAGGCGGAGGCAGGACAATCATGATTCATGACACTTCGAGCTTCCCCGTGGCCTTGTCAGCGTACTCGTAAATATCACTGACTTTTGTGCACCGGTTTAAAAGCTTGACTGTTATTATTAATGTCGATCTAACTATAAATACAAGGGCTTGCTTCATTTCAACATCAGTCGGTCCGCATCCGAATAACACAAATCAAGATGTTCAAGTTCGTAGTGTTGTGCGCTCTCGTCGCCGCGGCGACTGCCACCCCGGATTGGTTGCGCCCCTGGCGAGCAGCTACATCGCACCTACCACCTACGTGTCGTCACCTCTGCTCAACACCTGGACTGGCGCCTACTCCGCTCCTCTCGCCACAACATACGCCGCGGGCCCTCTGGCCGCCACTTACTCGTCGCCCCTGTACACTCATCTGATTAAGAAGAGGTCCGTGGGCTACATCGCGCCTACAACTTACGTAGCGTCCGCTCCCTACGCTGCTGGTACCTACGCTGCTGCTCCCTATGCCGCTGCTCACTACGCCGCTGCTCCCTTTGTGGCTTCATCGTACGCTGCCCCCGTCGTATCCACGCCCTACGTGTCCACCGCTCCCTTGGCCTACTCGCACTTCATCAAGAAGCGGTCTGTTGCTCTGCCCCTAGCTGCGTACACCGCCCCTGCTGCTTACTCCCACCAGTCCAGATTTGACTACCAGTCCACATCCCCTGCCATCTCTACCTACTCTACATACGGCTACCCTCAGGTTTACTCTTCCCCTATTGCCCTATCCCACTATTAAATTAACTAATGTACATTGTACCTCTCAACTGTCCGAACAAATCTCTGTTGGTGTCTAAGCTGTACTTACTCAAAGGCAACACCACCACAATACATTATCTTCAGCAATGACACAGCACATGAAACAACAGCTTTAAATGATTTCGACAGGCTAAACGACAATCACTGTGTATAGTTGAAATAAAATATGTACATTTGTATTTCCTTGTTTTCTTTAATAATTGTTAATCCTGTTTTTTTCTGTATAAGTAAAAGAGAAAGATGTCTGACGTATTGTTCTATCAACTCATAACTCAATCCATTGGACGGATATGGCCATCATAAAAAAAAACTGATAAGACAGGATTTTAGAAAATTAAATTCCAAGGGGGAACGTCAAGTGAGTAAAACCACGAGCTAAATATACTTTCGGTAAAATAAATTCGGTAGCATAAAATATACTTTCGGTTTTCTTGAAGAAAAATTGCTTTAGAACTCATTAGTTTACATTTCGGTCACTACTCCAACTGCAAAAGACCATGGATGTATGGAATCTGGTAGGTACCAGTTTATTTTCATTCCCGATACTTTTTGATTTATTCCACAAAATGTAAAAAAAATCCCAGCCCTTTATCATCGATCCTTTTGGTTGAAAACTCTGAAATGATAACGATCAATAGAAGTTTCAGGAAAATAAAAATAATTGACTCTCTAGTAATATACTTTTTTATGTTAACAATAAGTCTCTAATATTTAATATTTTTCATATTTTTAAACGTGTTTTTTTAGGAACATTGTTAAAAATATTATTAAATTGTAATAAAAGTAAATGAGAGTAATAATCTCTAAAAACAAAGTTAGTCTTGCGGTTCGATATCAAAAGTACTTGTACATTATAGTTCAATGAACATTTATTATTTCAGTAACATATTCATGAGAGGAAATGTACATTGAAAGGAAAGTAACTTTTTGAACATAATATATACTTTTTGTACATAAAACAAAATTGCCAATAGTACTAAAACAAAATCCTTGAATATTTTACTTTTAATTCGTGACAAAACTTGATACCACCTTTGATCTTTCTTTATTTAAGTTTTTGGTTAGTAGCAAAATTATTGTTATAATACAAGAAGAAGAAAAATTATGGTCGACTCAGACAACAAAGTAAGCTTCGCAATGTAAAATAAAACCTTATGATACGTGACTTAGTTAAATAAGAATCGGGATCTAAATGATCGCTAAATTATATGGACGTGCAACAAAGTTGCAGCAACGACCTAGGCAGGAACCTATAAACCTTTGTGGATCTTTAAACAGAACAGTATGAGTACAATTTGGCAAATTATTATCAACGCTAGAAAACAAATAAAATCGGCCAAGGGCGAGTCGGACTCACGCTGCGAGGGTTCCGTACTATATTAGAAAAAGCAAAACCATAAGTATCACTTTTTTACCGAACCGCAAACTTAACTTTGTTTTTTTGAGGTTAATTGCCTATACCTTGTTAAAAGTATAAAAGATACATAGTTAATTTTATTGTTCCCATAAAATATACATTAATCCCTATTAACCATAATTATTGCAGATTTTCCAATTGGTAAACTTCGGAGATAAGGGTATTTTATTATTTTATTAGGTATTTTTTTCAACCGTTTGTCCAATTAATAAAAAACTATCAGGCATAAAAATAAATAAAAATTGGTGAATGCACAAGTATTGTTATTCGTATTGTTATCTCGTTTTTAAATGTTGACGACCCGATTTTCCCCCCTTTAAAAAATGATAACAACGATTTAAAAATTTTTATGATTGCAATATCGGCGGACCATCATTACCTACAACTATTCCAATTCTCCAAATTTCATGTCAATATCTTTAATAGTAATTGAAATAAAGGGTCGTGACACACAGACAGACGGACAGACGGACAGGCGGACAACAAAGTGATCTTATAAGGCTTTCGTATTTTTTTCTTTTGAGGTGAGGAGCCCACGGAACTCTAAAAAATAACAAACTTTCTTTAGTTTAGAAGTTCAAGTTCAAGCACATTCAGCCCATTCACGCGCTTGCGCCCGTGGATCTATACTGATATTGTAAAGCTGAAGAGTTTGTTTGTTTGTTTGTTTTTTTTGTTTGTTTGTTTGTTTGTTTGTTTGTTTGTTTGTTTCTTGGTTTGAACGCGTTAATCTCAGAAATTACTGTAGGGTTAGTACAGGTTTTGTACGAATTTTGGGTCGACTCGCATCGCACAAACTTCTACTAACCACTCTGGTCCGAATTGAAAAAAAAAATTGCGTT
Source organism: Coenonympha glycerion (assembly GCA_963855885.1). Classification (NCBI taxonomy): domain Eukaryota; kingdom Metazoa; phylum Arthropoda; class Insecta; order Lepidoptera; family Nymphalidae; genus Coenonympha; species Coenonympha glycerion. Next base: position 8,561,857 of record OY979636.1, on the reverse strand, counting down.
GAAAAGTCCATTTATTGAGAAAGGCTCAAGCTATATCACATCCACATCACATCATGTTATGACCAATAGGAGCGGAGTATCAATGAAGAATATTGCAAAAACGTGAAAATTTGTTCATTTCGGAGAGCTTCCATCGCGTACGACGAAAGTCACGCAAAAATTAGGTATGACAGAATTGTTCTCTTTTGAAAATAAAAATCTTAATTTTACACATATGCCTAAATAATAGGCTGTTATGAAAATTCAAAACTTTACCGCTAGGTTTGGAAAGCTGTTTGCACGCTTTAAAAGTTCTGAAAAAAAGTCACAACTTATTGGCTTCTTTAAGGTCGCTTGACATAAGGGGACATGCAGAAAAACTGAAATTCATGCAGGCAAAGCCGCGCGCATCGGCTAGCAACTGTATATGTATAGGGCTCCTTGAATCCCTTTGCACGCATTATAATTATTCAGAATTTAAGATCCTATTGCAGTCAAAGTTTGTGTGTGTGTGTGTGTATATGTTTGTTGCTCATCATGCTGCATTACTGAACCAGAATTTGTGAATTTAATTTTCAACAAATTTAATTTTAAATTTAGATAGATTATTCCCCGTAACTTCAATGAGACGTAGCAAAAACCACGTGGTAAATATCGCGTTAAACCTACCCGAAGAGAAAAGAGGAAAGGGCCGCCCGCCTTCAACCTGGTGCTCTAATATAAAGAGAGACCCCAAGCTAGCCCAATTGCCTGAACAGACAACCCAAGACCGTAAGCCTTGGCGCAAAAATGTGAGGAGACCCGACCCCAAATAACGGGAACAGGGAAAGACCAAGAAGAAGAAGATTCCCTGGAAATCAAAAAAAGGTATCATGGTCATAAGTGTTCCATCTCTGCATAACCGAAATTCACGCGGGTGGAGCTATTAATATAGAAAAATTTTTTGACTAAGTAATTATTAATATTATGCTTATTCAGTAGCAGTACTGCGAATATCTGAAAGGCGTTAAAACATTTCATTTTACAATCGTCTTCTTTCATCCCTTTAAGTTATTTATTTTGGGCCGCGAAAATGCGATTGCTGCCGGTAATTTACTTATTGGTAATTAATTTATTTATATCCAGAATCTACCCTACTAGAGATACAAAAACCATTTAAATTGTGTCAAATATCTGTCCCTACTAGGGAGAATAAATTATTCAAAGCAGTCATCAAAAAGACAATATATATGTACCAGAAAACATCACAATTTACACTAATATTAGCACGTTTGTTATGATTGTTAAGAGGCCCATGAACTACGATGTCTCCATACATTCGAAATACCAAATAATTTGTATTTACGTTTAGAGAAGTATTTCCTAACCAAATATGGCCAGGAGCATAGATTATTACTATATGAACCCGAATAACACCACAAAACGATCGAAATTTGCACGAATTACAAATGATTTTGGTATCACGAATGTATGGGAGACATCGTAGGTTAGGGCTTCCTTAATCCTTCACACCAAAAATACTGAACCTTGAAAATTAGTTAGTAGTTGGAGTTAGTATTGGATAGATGGAGAAAAATCCACGGTTCCTGCAGAATTAATAAAAAAGGTACAAAAGTAAAAACGTTTTGTTTATTTAAAAAATATAATTCTCAACAGTGTACAGTTTTCATAATCACATGGCAGGAGTTATGCCATCTTTATAGATTCAATGTTGAGGTTCTGCACTGGTTTGTTTAGAAAGAGGAGAGAGCAATAGGGGAAGAGTAAACTGGAGGGTAGCCGTATGTAGAGTAGGTAGAGATGGCAGGGGATGTGGACTGGTAGTCAAATCTGGACTGGTGGGAGTAAGCAGCAGGGGCGGTGTACGCAGCTAAAGGCAGAGCAACAGACCGCTTCTTGATGAAGTGCGAGTAGGCCAAGGGAGCGGTGGACACGTAGGGCGTGGACACGACGGGGGTGGCGTACGATGAAGCCACGAAGGGAGCAGCGGCGTAGTGAGCAGCGGCGTAGGGAGCAGCGGCGTAGTGAGCAGCGGCGTAGGGAGCAGCGCCGTAGGTAGCAGCAGCGTAGGGAGCAGACGCTACGTAAGTTGTAGGCGCGATGTAGCCCACGGACCTCTTCTTAATCAGATGGGTGTACAGGGGCGACGAGTAAGTGGCGGCCAGAGGGCCCGCGGCGTATGTTGTGGCGAAGGGAGCGGAGTAGGCGCCAGTCCAGGTGTTGAGCAGAGGTGACGACACGTAGGTGGTAGGTGCGATGTAGCTGCTCGCCAGGGGCGCAACCAATCCGGGAGTGGCAGTCGCCGCGGCGACGAGAGCGCACAACACTACGAACTTGAACATCTTGATTTGTGTTATTCGGATGCGGACCGACTGATGATAGAGCATATTGGGTATCGTATTTATAGAAAACAATCAAGAAAGCTACCTACGGATCGTGTACACTAAACTGGTCGCTGAAATGTCATTCAGGAAGCTGATATTTAAAACAAGGTCGCCAAGATGTTTGAGTTGGAAGTGAAGATATCTTCGAAAGTAAATGCATGCTAGCAATTAAAAATAACTATTTATATTCAGGGTGCAATGGACGCCCCGGCCCATCAAATACCAGTATTAGGTACACGGAATTTGTAAGCTATAGGTAGTTCAGTCTACGGAGACGCGCCCCACACCTTCATAATCGCTTATGTTTCATGCGACTCGTGAGTTAGGATGAAGTGGGGCGCGTTTCCGTGGATTGAACTCCCTAAAATCATGTAATGTATTGACAGCATCACGTTTACATGTTCAAAAAATCTTTGCTTTTAAAACTGTGAAAAAAGGGATTCTATAATTTGTGTAGGTAATCATTCTTATTTGTCAATTGAACTAGTCTTAGTAGGTACGAGTAGTCAAATGTTTTGTAAATTCTTGATCGTACGAAACCCTTAGTGCGCGGTCGCGACTTCCACTTGATTTTAGAATTTTCCCGCATAATCAAAATCCATGAGGTTTGTAGGAGTGGTAGAGCGTGGAGAGATAATACAAAAGAATCGCGATTTTTTCATATGACTCATTTTTCTAAAACATTACGAAATCCTTTAAATTATTAGGTACCTTCGTATTCGTCTTAACCCCTATTAAACGTCTTGATAACATGAAACATCGTGGTGAAGTGTCAGGAATGTTGTTTTCCTTCACTGCTAAGCAAGTGATATTTGGTATTCCCAGACCCACACATCTAACTCCGAAAAGTCAGAGTTTCAAACCCGGGTTTCAAACCTCCGACCCTCTGAAGAGAGGTTTGAACCAAAGGACTGTCTGTACTTGTACCTTTACTGGTGGTAAGACTCTTCTTGCGGAGTTTGTTCAGAAAGATGTCCGCTAATTCTACCGTGAAAATTTTGACAAAATTTGGCCCTACTTTTTTCTTCTATTAAGAAGGTGGAAGGTTGAACGTTCCGATGGGCTCATTTTGACGAACTCCCTGGTGCAGTGGCGAGCGCTCGGATTCGAGTGGGAGGTCGCGGGTTCGTTTCCGGCTACGGGCGACTTTGGAATTTTATAATTTCTAAATTGGCTCAGGTCTGGTTGGCTGCGGCCGTGGCTTATTACCACCCTACCAGTAAAGACCGCCAAGCGATTTAGCGTTCCGGTGCGATGTACTTCCGAGTTAGTACAATAACATTTTCGGCTGCATCATCACTTACCAAAGTACTTACTAATTTGTATAGGGTAAAAGTGTGCAGTCAAGTACTTACTAATTTGTATAGGGTAAAAAATGCTCAGGTTCATATTGATTTGCAGGATTTCCCCGGGTGCTGCCTACTGAGGGCGCGTCCGCCCTGGGCGCTCGGCGGCGAACCCTGGACTGCCTCGCGCCCGCCGCCACGCCTCGCCGCGGCGGCTCCCTGCGCGTACCGCGACAGCCTCAACCACCGGAAAAGCCTACAATGGCGTTCTGCAAGCGCCGCATGTCGTGGCCAGAAGTTGATAACTCTGTAAATTCCGGGTAAGTTTGGAAATGGAATTCAAATTTCTCGAGTTAAAAATAACTCTGAAACCTCGCAGCTAATGGCGGCCATGCCAATATGTTAGGTAAATAAAGATACTGTTTTGATTTCACATTGACACAGACTTTTAGGAATTAATTTTTATCCTAGAAAAATCCATGGTTACCATGGGACAAGTGAAATACCCAGTTCCACGTCCAGGGGCAAAAAATATTCGTGGATATATTAATATACTAGCTGTTGCCCGCGGCTCCGCCCGCGTGAATTACGATTTTTTTACATAATATACCTTCCTACTGGAATTCCTTGATTTTTCGCGGGATTCTGGTGTGATGTTGTACAGAAACCTGTTTTTACTTTGCACGGGTTATCTTGTGGTGATTTTGAAAATTCCTTTTTCTTAATAATAATATAAAGTTTCATTAGTACGTAGTTGAAAGATCAAAAGGACGATTTTAACTGTCGATATTTCAATACATTGGTACAAGTCATTGGTACCTTTTCATTGTGGTTTTTATTCTGAAACCACGAAATATGTCAAAAATCATTAAACCATGTGAAAAGTTGTACTGGTGGTAGAACTCTTCTTTCAGAGTTCGGCGGGGTAGGTACCACTGGGATAAAATACTCTACTAACAATATTCCCCAGCCCAACATAATATAAGAGTCTTTTAAAAATCTTTGTTTCATCTCAATACAATCCAAAACATCAGAATGGGCAATGGCTATATATTTCTTTACGTATAAAAAGACCTTAGATGACAGTCAGTCGGTTAGGATCGATAAGACCTAAGAGTTAAAAATATTTGTGAACCATTATCTTACCCTTTCCATATTGCGGATGATAAAGACGCGGCACTCCGGGAATGTCGTCAGAAGTGAAAACTTTAATCTCTTCATATCTTAACAGTGCCATCTTAATATAAAGTCAGGAAACAGTAAATAACATGACAGTTAATTTTTATTTGAAAAAATTCGGTAGTACCTCTCTCAGAGTTTTACATTCAAGTTCCACATAAATTGTAGAGATGGCGCTATACGATATAACGTAGCAATAACGCCAGTTACATGATTTTTGTTCACCCTAAAAGTGAAATTTTTTAAACCATACAAAATCTCCTGCTAAGCCTATTTATTTACGCCTGTAAGGGTACTCCAGTCTTACTTGAGCCCTACGTCCTAGCCCTAGGTTCTTTGTGCATTCCGAGTTTCAAGTCACCTACCTACTTGAACTTAGCGCTATAGGTTCTGATGTCTGTAATTTCTGAACTACAAAAGTGATGATAATAAGATTTGTATGGAATAATCTTTAAAGAACCTCCTTTCTAACAAAAAAAGAATGAATGGAATCGGACAACGCGTTAATGAATTATAACAAAAAAACCTTTGGACTTTGATGCCGTCTTCCAGGGAAACGATGATGAATTTCGGGACAAAAAGTATCCTATGTCCTACCTCGGGGTATGAACTATAATCATGTCAAGTTTCATTTAAATCCATCCAGCGGATTAGTCGTGATGCCCGGTCTTGAAACAGACAGACAGACAGACAGACAGACAGACAGACAGACAGACAGACAAAAATTAAACAAATTACAGTTTTGGCTTCAGTATCGACTAAATAGTGTCCTCCAACAAAAATTTTCAAAATATCTTCAATGTACAGAATTCGACCCTTTACAGTTTTATTATAAGTATAGATAGTATATAGTTATTAATAAATAAACCTTTTTGACTTTGGGGGTTAGTAAAAGTCGTTGGAGAAATTTTGATTCAGGTTTGCCTTCGTTTTGAAAACGTTTTACTCTATCGAATTCTTGCACTAACCTTGCTGTTCGCTGTTAACTAAACAATTCTGGTACTTCGCACGATGTTTCAACAGCCGTTACATCGCAGCAGCAAACACATTGGAGTAGCAATAAAGCGAATACTTAATTTGGGTAATGGGTGTCGATGAACAAAATGAAACGCGCACCGGGGGCGGCCTGCTGCTAGATGACTCAATTTATCAGCGGGGGATTGCAATTGTATGGAATATTTGATTAAAACTTCCAATAAAGGGCGTCATTTGTTTTGTTCCACAAAAAGGATGCTAATTTATTTACGAGTGAACAGTTTTTCAAGCCTCTTTCTTGCAGTTTCAGTGCACGATATATTGTAATAAATAGTTCTTGATTCAATTAATGAATGGGTCAAATTGGAATATTATAGGTACTCACTATTTCAAGAGATTCCATTGAGACATTGCAATATAGAGCGGTTGTTGCCAGTGATTCCCCCGTGGCCCACGCAAGGGTACCACGGGTTTCTTGTCCTACCTTTGTTGTTGTTGGTACCACTTGGAAAAATGTCTTTGATACTACTGCCAATACAAAAATACAAAAAAGGAAAACACAGTTATAAACCTTTTAAAGACCTTTATCCTTAAATTGATATACCTAATTGAATAAAGTGACAAAAGAAAACTCGGAAACGAAAACTACAACTACTAGCTTTTTTTAAATGTCTTATTGCCTAGATTTACCCGTCGGAGATTTTACTAATGAATAAAGGGTTATTATGTAAAACTAGATTCTATAGAAAAACCAATTAATCTATGTTCTATATCAATAATCTGCTAAAATCAGTTAGTGTTTTCGAGAAAAGCTCATTTTTAAAATTATTCGGACAAAAAAAGTGCCATTTTTATGGAATAATTTTATATCCCAAAGCGCTTGTTAAGTTTTTTGTTTTTGTCTTTTATTACAAAGGAAGGCATTTGAATTCAGCGAGCGTCAAAGTTTGTGAAAGCCTGCGTCGACGCTTCAATTATTAGATAAGGACTTGAGCAAACTAGCTTTGCAGTTGCGCTTTTTATTTGAAAAACACTACCATAATCTACATTGTAAGTAAAAGTATATATGTAGTAAGTACACAGTATAAATAGTCAATACGTAAATATAAATAGCACCAACAGAGTGGCTTCATAAAGTTTTCAAAATAATGCCGCTTTTAAGCTTCTATTCTTGTTGCTTAACAGCATTTAATAAAAAAAAATCTGCCCTACGCATGTGTTCCAAAAATGTTTATTGTTATTACTGTAAAATACAGTTACTGTAAATTGTATTACTGTAAATTGTTAGAAGTGTATTTGTTGAAAGAACAAAGTTAAACCGGTGACCAGAAATTCACATAAAATTATCCGTGTGCCTTAGCCTAAGTTATGTTCCATACAGAGTTTACGCGTCCTGTCGATAGCACACTTCGTGATTGCTTCATATCCCGGGGACAATTAGGGAGCTCTATACATATATCTTCGCTGGGGGAAATTCAATTACCTCTCCCTTGGTGCCTTGATACAGTTTATTTATTCATTTAGGTACCCAGTAAAGCGGTACGTAGCTTCGGTCGGTTAAGGGCTAGTGCAAACCTACACCGAACACTTATTATTACTAACGTAACTTACTATAAGAAAGAAGTGTTTATTGATATTGTAATTGAAAAAATATAAACAGCGAGTTTAGACAATTAGGAGGCAGAGTTCGTCGCTAATTACGATGAATACTTTTTGCTTACCTAATCAAGGGCCTGCAGGCAGTAAGGTAAAATAATCATTAGTATTTCATGAGCTTTATTCGATCAGTGACTTTTTAACACTAGTACATCATCTTCACCATCTTAAAATCTGAGAGTATGCTAACCTGAAAAATGTTTTACATTAACTTATAAAATTTTCTAATTAAAGATTTCTAGGACGAGTTAAGTCAAAACGTAACAAGTACTATATAAATATTTATAACGCAAGTAAGTACAGCAGTCTGCTCTGGAGCTTAGGATCTTAGCATTGATTCTCTAGCAACGAGCTGCTATAAGAGGCTGTTGATTTTCGATTTCTAAACAATAAGATGATGGAAAATTAAAGCGCTTGCCAATAAAGTTAATGCATGCCTTGATGTTTGAGTCCCTCCATAGTGTATGCTGACCCTTAAGTTATTATTGGATTACGTCCACGCCGTGGTTTAAAGGTTACGGTATTTATGTTCTACACAAGTTTAACACGGGTAATGCATTTATGGTGCCATGGAGAACTGACGTGATATAACGTCATTAAGCTCTGGAAAATGATGGACGATTGAGTTTGTGGCGTAAATATTTTTCAAGACATTACGAAAGTTACTAAAAGCAGCTAACTATTAACTGATGTTTTTATTGTAATAACCACAACGCCGCGACGGAAAAACGATCAACGTGATTTTTGGCACAGACTTAATGGAAGACAAATCAATGACTCTCGTGGGAATTATGGGGAATTATGAAATCCGAAATTTACCGGGTGGAGCCTTGGGTAACAGCTCGTTACTAAAAAAAGGGGATAAGTACTAGTAAATATAGTGCGTGTCACGTTTGAATAAAGCGAAGGGGAGTGGGTGGGATGGGAATACATGCAAGGACGTGCAACAGGTCGGCCCATGACCTATTTATTTTCACCGAGTACACAGCATGACAGACGCATCCGCGTATCCACACGTAAGTACACACTCATGTGTTATTTTTATCGAATACTGCAGTTGTTCTATTGAAATAATTACTTAATCGGCCTATGAACATCCACTGCTGGAAAAAGGCCTTTCCGAGAGCGCGCCACCACACACGGTCCTCCGCCTTCCTCATCCACCCGCCACCAGCGACCTTTTTCAGGTCGTGGGTCAGCTAACAGCTTTAGGACTTGAATTGCAATGTCTCAATGGAATCTCTTGAAATAGTGAGTACCTATAATATTCCAATTTGACCCATTCATTAATTGAATCAAGAACTATTTATTACAATATATCGTGCACTGAAACTGCAAGAAAGAGGCTTGAAAAACTGTTCACTCGTAAATAAATTAGCATCCTTTTTGTGGAACAAAACAAATGACGCCCTTTATTGGAAGTTTTAATCAAATATTCCATACAATTGCAATCCCCCGCTGATAAATTGAGTCATCTAGCAGCAGGCCGCCCCCGGTGCGCGTTTCATTTTGTTCATCGACACCCATTACCCAAATTAAGTATTCGCTTTATTGCTACTCCAATGTGTTTGCTGCTGCGATGTAACGGCTGTTGAAACATCGTGCGAAGTACCAGAATTGTTTAGTTAACAGCGAACAGCAAGGTTAGTGCAAGAATTCGATAGAGTAAAACGTTTTCAAAACGAAGGCAAACCTGAATCAAAATTTCTCCAACGACTTTTACTAACCCCCAAAGTCAAAAAGGTTTATTTATTAATAACTATATACTATATATTAATATATACTATATATTCCCACTGACACTCTTACTTAACAGAAGGAAATCCAAAATTATTTACTTATTGTTGTTACTGAAATTTTTGTTCTTTTGTAATAAAAGTTCGATTAATCTAATGAGAATGAAACACGACTAGGAACTCGCTTGATTACATAACACACATACACATTTCGGGAAGAGTGCGAAAACGTTGGTTTTCTGATGCAAGTTCCTATAGGTATATATTGATGAAGCAAAATAATTATACATATAAGCTACTGTTTACTTCAAAGGAACCCAACTTATTCATTTGATTCATAAATAAAATAAATAATTAAAAAAATCAAAAAACCCGACTGCAAAAATGTCAACTAAAATGCAATAACTTAAAAGACTGAAACAGACTCAGTCTTTTAAGTTATTGCATTTTAGTTGACATTTTTGCAGTCGGGTTTTTTGATTTTTTTAATTATTTATTTTATTTCAGGCTTTTTAGTTGCCACACTTTACGAGCGAAACCTAAGCACTTTTATCTACACAATGTCAAAGACGTAAAGTGGGTATATTTGGTTATATATTATATTATGTCGGTTCAAGTCAGTCAGTCACTTGGAAGAAGTAAAAGTTGTAAACAGTGTCCTCAAACGCAAACCTGGATTTTATCCCGGAAATATATAAGCTGACCAGTAACATTTCATAGGTGTAGTTTGTGTACGTTTAGGGCTCAGGCGTATCGAACTCACGTCGCTTTAAGCGGATCGTTCGGGAAAAACATCGTTCGACAAAGTGGAGCGCGTCTTAAAGTACACACAGCGCCATCTAGCGCGAGTAGCGAAATTATAGATGTTAAATAATTGTTTAATTATTATATTAAATTATGTTTTCGATTTATGCTATAATATACCAAGTAAAAATGCACAATATAAAGTACGACACACATTTGGTCAATACAAGATTAACGCTATCAAAAACTACAAATATTACCATTTTGAACGCATTGATCGACTGTTTATAATTCCAAATTAATTCGAAACATATGACTTATATATATTTTTGTAATCTCCTTGTAATTCCCTTCATTTTGATACCCCACTCGATAGGTTTGGTTATAAAAATTTTGTAAATGACTGACAATTTTAGGCCCAAAATCCGCCATTTTGGTTTTTATTTTCAAAAACCTATCTAAGAACACTTGGGTTAATGAGACGAATCTAACGATACCATTAACGTCAAAATCCATCCAGCCGCTTGGAAGATACGTGGTCATAAAGAAATTTACATGCATACATACAAGATACGCGCGAAAAACATAACCCTTCTTGCAGTCGGGTAAAAAGTAAGAAGTACCCATTATTTGAAATTGTCACAGCCTTTGCCGCGCATATTTCGCGGAAAATGGCGCTCGTTATTCATTTCCTCACCTGTTAAGTCCAAAGAGAAAAGCTACACTTATTCAGACATTTTCCTTTCGTTCGTTCGCAAAGGCGTCCCCTCCCGAAACCATCCCACGTCGAGAAAAATTGATCATCATAAAAAGACCGCCGTGTTTATGAATAACTTGTTTTGCGTCTGTTTGAAATTATTATTGATGTGAATGTGTATTTGAATTATTCGAAAACAAAACCTGTCAAGTACGTACTAAGAAAACAAATAAGTTTTTTTATAAGAAAACCAAGTAAATCGTGCATTGCATTGTACATTTTCTGAGATTATTTTCCATAGCAACGTATATTTTTTACACTATTAGAAAGCAGAGATATCTTTGGAAATATCAAAAAACGAAATACTCACCGACTTTTTAAAAAAGCAGTGAGAATTTTAAATTGAAAATAAGGCTGCATAAAATTAATAAAATTGTGTGTGTCCGTGACATAACTTTTTGTAAAAGATAAAAATATATATCAAAAACTCGGTTATTTTAATTTTTCACACAAATTTTGAGGTAATGTTAATAAAATATTACTACAAATGTTGTGGATCTTTTTATTACCCACGACGGAACGGAGTATGGGTATATGCGTTTAGAGTGAGAGACCGTTTGTACATTAGTTTGTAGATGAAATTTTTTGTATGTTTGTGTGTTAAATTGTTCACACAAAACGAATATCCAATAAAAAAATTGTTTGTTTGTTTGTTTGTTTGTTTGTGCACATCCAATGTTCCCATTTATTTCCAAAACGGCTGAACCGATTTAGATTCAGTTTTCTGTATAATATTTGGTATTCATTGGCGATGGTTCGTAGATAGTTGTTACGAACATCGATCACCAGGGGGCGCCATAAAAACATTTATAGTGCGAACGAATGTTCCCATTTATTTCAAAAACGGCTAAACCGATTTCAATACAGTTTTTAATAAAATATTAGTGACTTATTGGCGATGGTTCGTAGATAGTAGTTACGAACATCGCTCACTAGGGGGCGCCATAAATACATTTAGAATGCACACGAATGTTCCCAATTTAAGCTTTTGGAATAAAAACGACTGAATCGATTTGGATACATTAATAGATAGTTGTACGGAAATTACTCACCAGGGGGCGCGATAATAAACATTAATATTGCAAACAAATGTTTCCAATCATTTCTAAATCGACTGAACCGATTTGGATACAGTTTTCTGTACAATATGAGTGAATTATTGGTAGTGGTTCGTAGATAGGTTGTTACAGTGATTGCACAGCAGGGGGCGCCACAATAAACGTTTCTTTATCATTTGTCTGGTAATGTTTCAAGTAAACTCCTAGTGTTAGAGATTGTTTGATATATTCTAACAAGGCTCACACATACTATTTGGTGACGAGGACATTATATCTGATGATGCAACTTGGGATTGGGTGTTACTCAACAATCGTAACTATTAAAATACTTCGAGCTTAGACCCATTTGGTTTCGTTTAACTATTCTAACACATTTGATCTGATGACAAGGGTCAATGATGCCTTCTGACGCTGCATAGAGGAGATAGTAGGTAGTTTAAAAATTAATTTTTATTTTGTAATAATAAAATAGGTATAATAATTGAAAAAGTATAAAACAAGTGAAAAATTAAAAAATTTTAAACACCCACGACTCTTATGGACTTGAAATTAAAAAAGGATTAAATAACTCAAAAACTGCTGTGTTTTTAATTTATTTTCTGTATTTTTTTAAACAGAACTATAACTACACTATAAACAAGGGATAGATAAGAATAAAGCGTATACCGAGGTACTATGGTGCAGAAAATTTTGTGCCTGAACAGCGTGAAAGGCAATATTCAGCTTCAGCATGAGTGTCTCTATGAATGCCTGGATGGACTCCAGCGAATAAGGTTTGTTTATTCACGGATCAGTAGTTTTCAACAGAGTCCTTCATGTGTCACAGAACCTACAATGAACCCGAAACTGCCTCTTCATTTATTTACAGGAAAAACTATTGAATAAGTATCTATTTATATTCATAACGTAGGAGACTTAAGCTGATCATTTTTTTAGGGTTCTGTACCTCAAGAGAAAAAAGAGGAACCCTTATAACATAACTTAGGTGTCCGTCTGTCTGTTCGTTTTCGACCCTACATTACAGATCGAAATTTGTACTCGTATATGAAGTAAGTAACTGACCGATTAGCGAAAACGCGTCCGGTAGTTAAAACTGTTAAAATAAGGTTCGTTTTGTATCAATGTTTATTATGTCACTTATGAAAAAGAAAACTTGTCAATCACCTTCGTAATGTCTGAATAGAAAAAATATATTTGTAAAATATTAATTTAAGAATAATGTAATTCTCTGATATCTTAAAATGAAGTTTATTGTGCATAATTAATAATCCCGGCCTCGTACTTTAACATGGTAGCAGATCGTCCAAAATAGTAAGATATGGTAAGCTGCGAAAATATTATTATAGATAAAAAAATTGAAGGAGAATTGAAAAATTATGAGAAAATAAAACGTAGGTAAAGATAAAGGAAAAAGAGTTATTAAAATGGATAGTAAAGAGGAGATTAAAATACCTATTTTCGACGGAGCTAATTACGACTTATGGAAATTTCGACTAAAATTATTTTTGAAACTAAAAAATGTGATGAGGCCATTGAAAATGAAGAAACTAAACCAGATTGTTAGCGTGCTGAAGATTTATGTTTAGTTTTCATTAATATTTTGCGTCACCGTGAAGTATTTAATAATATGTATAATTTTTGGAAAACAAACCTCTTTACGATTAATATTATTTTTTATGGAATTTGAAAATAGAATATATGTAGTTAGTTCTGTCTGTGATTGAAAAAGATATGTCGAAAAAAATGTTACTAATTGAATTATTGATTTATGAAAAAATACAAAAAGATAAATAAGTGGAAAGAATCTTTTATTCACAATCCTGGAACTGTAAACGAAAAGGAATTTCAATAATTTGGAGAAGACTGGGAAGAATTGCTTACAGATCTGAAGAGGGACGACATCAGGGACTATAACGTACTACCGTTACCCTGGTGCAATTCTACGCCCACGAGAAGGTACATGTTAATGTATTTGTGTTTTAGAATGTACAAGACATTCACAATTCCGCATTCTTTTATAAGGGTGTTTGCGTGATGGCTGTTAAAATATCAAAGATTTAAATCTTTGTAAAATATACAATAAATTGCCAAAAGAGATAAGAGATTGTACAACTTCTCTATAATCTTTATACCTGACACATGTATGCAAATAAATTGTTTGATTGATTGATTGATTTACAAATCTTTACCAGTTACCACAGTGTGTGTACTAAATGTAAAGTAATTTTGGATTCTAAGAGATTCATGTTTCATAAGTTTATGGTAGGAGATTGAATGTACTACATATTATTGTGTGTAGGTACATAATGTGTAAAGGAGAGAGATACTCGTTGTTTAAATGGTTTCAGGTAAGTGACTCAAGATGCCATGTGATCGTTCCCGGCGTGAATGGATGTCCCGCGGTGCAGCCTGGCGGTAGCAGCAGTTGGTGTCTCACGGTGCAGTCTGGTGGTAGCAGCAGTCGGTGTCTTACGGTGCAGCCTGGTGGTAGCAGCAGTTGGTGTCTCACGGTGCGGCCTGGTGGTTGCAGCAGTTGGTGTCTCACGATGCAGCCTGGTGGTAGCAGCAGTTGGTGTCTTACGGTGCAGCCTGGTGTCCCATGGTGCAGCCTGGTGGTGGCAGCAGTTGGAGTCTACGGTGCAGCTTGGTGGTGGAGCAGTTGCTGTTTCAAGGTGCAGCTTGGTGGTGGAGCAGTTGGTGTTTCAAGGTGCAGGCGAAATCGTCGCTGGCGGCAACGTGCTACGAGAGTCGAGTACGTCGGTGGATGTCGCTCTTAGCAGTGCTGGCAGCTGGATGGCAGGCAAGACGGCCTGCGGTACAGCGACGCACACCCCGTACATCACCGAACCGATAAGCGGCAAATAGATTTAGAGATAGTCATAGATTGCACAGGCGTCATACATTGCAGATGTTATCGAGACTTGAGCTTAATGGGTCGCGTATTCTCGTTTGTACTTGCGCTATTATACCTGCATCGCTGCAAACTATGTTGTTTGGTGATAACTGATAATGGTTTATGATTATTGATTATTAATAATTAATATATATCAAAGAGGTTTTATAATCAAACAACTATAAATAAGTAGAGAAAAATTAATGTTTTCATAAACATTCAATACAATTTAATTTTGTAAAAAAAAGTCAGTTTGAATTGAATCGAATTTTGAATTTAAATTGATCCAACTCGTAGGTACTAATCTCACAGTATAATTGTAATTTGCTATCTAAATATCGAATAATTATAATCATTTATAACTTGAAATAAAGTAAGAGAAAGCGCTGAAATTTATTGTTGGGTCAGCAAACAAACTGCTCATTGATATTATTGTGACTAGATGACTGAATTGTTTTAGATGAAGACATATTAACTACACATATTATAATTCAAGTCAGTTCTGCTTAAACAGTTTCTTTGGACGTTTATGTTATTTGGCAGTTATTAGTAAATACTTGTTATTGTTTACTCAAAAAGTAATCGGCAACGTTGCTTGTAATTGGCAAGTTGTAACAAATTTTAAATGTCGATAATGTGATAGAGAAACACATCACAATCACATAGGTGGGTAAATTTTGGTACTAAAATAAAAAGTTATTAAAGAAGCATTACAATAAAGTTACAATCAACTTAGATAAAGAGTAAGCACTTGTAGGAAACGTTAGTGCAGTATGTGCACTTGATGTTATTTTTATTGAATTATTTTGTTATATAGTTATCAACACAACTATTCGGTTATTGATTCAGACAAAACTATTTCTAACGTTCATTTCTAATATTCTGTTTTGGTAGTTCTGCATTTTCGAATTATTCATATTTACATTATCTGATATTATTTTATCAACTCAATAGGGTTTTCTTTAATTGACTACGGATTTATTTACAATTGTGTACCTCGCAACATTGCTCAAGACTCACAACTATAGTTATAAAGGATAAAACACAACTAATGATAGTAACAAATCCTAAGACAAGTGACTTAGGTTAACCATAGCGTATATTGAATACCTATTATCTTTGGATATTTCTTGGATAGAGTCGCTTTTTTCTTGATAGATATATATCTACTTAGATAAACTAAATAGAAAATTTAAAAATAATGAGTTAAGGAATATAGGCAGAATGAAATTAAAAGATATTTGTTATATATATATTAATAGAAAATATTCTCAACTAAAATTATGAATGGGAAGTCGTCATTGTTCTATTGGCAGTCAATGTAATAAAATAAATAATTTTTTGAGAAGGAAATTGTGTCATACGTAAAATGGCTAACTGAATAATTTGGCTTTACTAAAAAAATTGTGATTTTGTTAACTGAAATAAATATTTTATTAACTTCACCTAAATACGATTTATAAACGCGGTTGAAAAATACTTCGTATGCTCGTATAGAGAGAGTTGCAAGTCCAGAACCTAAATTTTATTCTTGAAATATTGCTTGAGTTTTTACCCATCCACCCAGTAAACGTTACCTACTGAATTGGACAATTTTGGTTTTATTAGATTCAGTACATTTTAATCTAGGCTCGTACGTTTTATTTCAAAAAATACTCGAGTAAGTTTTAAGGTCAAAAATATGGATATTTAGACTCTAATAACTTTTAACATAAGCAATACTTCTTAAAAAGTTAAACATTTCTAAAAGTTATGAAAACCGGAATACATATTTACGAGTAGGAAAACGTTATTGGTTTTTGTATGAAAGCTTACAGCTAGACGATAGTAAAAGTTTTACCAGTCGAAATTGTTTTCGTAACGATCTATGATTAAACGATATTATAGTAATGGGCACATCAAAAACGGTAATCATTGTATAACTTATTTTAATTGTGATATGAAGTAGTGTTGATAGTATAAGTTAAAATCTGTGGTATAAGTTTACAAATAGTTTAAAATTATGGCGATAAGCATTCATTTTTTCGAATTAACTTCATAATTACGCAAGTTTGGACAAAAGACAAAGTTGTCTATTATTATGAATTGGTACTGTGATTGTTTACTTACTAAGAATTTCGTTGAGCTAGGTCACGGAGTACATAATAGTACTAAAGGTACAGAAGGCTCACTCGGCAAGATGATTTAAAAATCGAAAATGATTACAGAAATAGCTAGTCAAGTTGCAACTATAGGAGCAATCGCTTAAAGACTGTATGGGTTAAATTATTTTAGAACGGGTGATAGATTTTTTTGATTTGCCTTGACAGAAAGGAAATATAGTAAGATTTTCCGTTGCTACGTATTGAGGAATAGAGTGATCGTTCGGTTGGAAATTTTGTATAAAACCTGTTGAATTATATTATAACCATATAAATGAATATTGTTCAAGACACTAAGAGTAAAAAGAAAAGATCCTAACACCTGATGGGCAGTATGAATTATATATACCTAATACCTATAGTAGTTCGGTCAACCTAACTATTGAGATTTGACAATAGGATTCAGTTTTTTTTAACGAACTTTTAATTTCGTCTTGAGAAAGCTATAAGTACCTACTTATACCATTTTATAACGAGTAAAAGCCCAGCAGTAGAAATTACTAAGAAAATTCTGATTAATGTCTATATTTAATTGAAACGGTAGACACATGATTGTTCACCAGAAACTTGAAAACACAAGAATATGTAAAAAATCTTCCAGTTTAGAAGCAGATGATTGATGGATTTATGTACCTAAGAATTTTGTGTTTAAGCGCATCTGGGAGTATAAGGTGACTAAGGATGGATTAAGATACGGCAGTGCCAATGTGTTGCAGACGGCAAAACCTTAGCAATATTTAAAAAAAAAAACAAATAGTCTTTTTAAATACGAAAGTCATCCCATACCATATCGAATATTAATAATTATGTCCAATCCGTTTGTTAGGTTAGTAACAAAGAGCTTGAGAAAGACGAAAAGGGAAATAAAAATGGTTGTCATCTATTTCTTTAAAAATATGTCATTATAGGAATATTCGTATTTATTTCACTTAAATTTGATACGTATTCACAAAATTGTGAGACTTCGTAATTAGATTAAATTCAGCACTTTATTTTAATTTTTCTGGCGGTCGATTTAGATATTGTGACCTCACATGTCCCACTGGTGACTTAAGGAAAAATTGGTTAGCACTGTTATTTTTTTTACCGCGTGTTAAAAAACACAGATGTAAAAAACAAATATTGTGAAGCCATTTCACGAGCTAAAAAATAAATGAAAACGCCATGTAATTATTAGTATCATGAGTGGTAATGGTATGCAAAAGTCATAAAAAAAAGAGTTCAATAGATTTGATATAGAAAGAAACAAAAAACCGTTTGATATTAAAATGAGAGATCTAGTGAGAATTGAAAGAACATAATGTATAAACAAGGTTGCGATAAAAGTATAAAATTAAGACCGAAATGTTTATGTTTATATTATATATAGTGTAACTAAAATATTGCATCATGAGGATTGGAGGATAATTTTGTTACAAAAAAAAAAGGATTAACAACATAATATTATTATCATTATACACGATTGATGAAGCACATCCTTGGTCCTGTTTTAATGGAGAGGGTAGTGAGTAATCCTTTGCGAGGATATACTGATGGTTAAAAATAAAATTTTGTGATTTAGATATGTGTTTCAGAGAGATTATAATATTAATTTTTTTATTGTGTGGTTTTATGAAACCACAGTCAAACTTTTGTGGTCTTGGCTGCTCTGACGAGCTCCTTTCACTTTGTTCCTACTCGGCGGCCGACCGTCACGCGACTTGCAACACATAGACGAAAAAGTTTGAGACGATGTAATAAAAGTTTCACTTTAAAAATATTTGTTGACGTTATAGGATCTAATGCATTGAATGGAGTATTAATTTGTAACAGCGAGACAATGTATTGAGATGAAACATCGTATGTTAATTCTGCCTCATTGTGTATTAGTACAAACTGGAAGTTTGTATTTCAATTAGTGTAAAGTAATTTTTGTTTGATGTTTTGATGCAAACAAGAATTGTTCCTCATGAAGTTAAAATTGTAAATGTTTAATTGTAGTGCAATATGCACCTCGTTTCTACACTGTTAAAGTAGCATGATAGTGTAACAGACCATTTGAAGTGCAATGTGCACGTATACTTAGTTCTTACCCTCTACACTGCTAAAGTAGCATGATAGTGTAAAAATACCATTAATTCCGCACTGCTAAGGTAGCATGATAGTGTGGACGACCATTATTCCTACACTGCTAAGGTAGCATGATAGTGTAGAAGATCATTATGCCCACACTGCTAAGGTAGCACGATAGTGTGGAAGACCTGGAAGTGCAAGGTGCACGTACTTAAAGACTTTAAACGCAATACAATAATTTGATTTGTTTAATTTTGTTAATTAATAATATAGAAAGTGCATAAAGTGTATTGTGTGTTCAATGTTATTTGTTTAAATTAATGATTATAATAAATAAATAAATAAATGTCAATTATTCATATGAATGCAGGTACATTAGGTGGTCAGCAATAACAATTATTATCCTTATATATTCTGCCTTATGGCGTATGAATTAAAAAAAAAACTAAATGTAAATATTTGTTTGATTAAATTAGAAATTATTTTTTTCATAATTTTATAATAGATATAAGTCAGGATGTCGATGACTGTAAATTGATAATTTATAAAGACAAAAATTAGTAATTCAGAATGTCAATTTGTAACTATCATTTTTCATAATATTGTTCGCTATAATTCAAGATGTCAATAATTGAAAATTCATAATTTATAAAGTCAAAAATTAGTAATTCAGATGATGACAATTAATACTTATGGGTTACCCTGAAATGTTTTGTAATTGTTACTAGTTTCACCAATTTTAATGTTTGTTTGTTTGTAATCAAATTTTGCAAGTTAAAGATCCACGTCCCGGTTACCGATTGAACTTAAATTTTGTATACATGTGTAATTGGATAACAATTATGACTTGGAGCTGATCTGATGATGAACAGGAAAGTTGCTATAGGAACTCGGTAGTTAAATGACACAACCCCATCGAGTTTAGACTCGTTTGATCCGTTTTGACAAGTACTTTGGTGCTAGATGGTAACCTGGATCTGGTGCTGAGAAGGATATTAATAAAATGTATAAAAACTTTCTTTATAAAAAATAATTTTAAATGATATCATACGGTTTTGATAATATGATTCTTAGGTTATTTGATGTTTGTTTGTAACAGTGTTCAGTATTTCGCGGGGACGCGAAATGTATATCAGGATGGACGAGTTGTTAGCGTGCTGAAGATTTATGTTTAGTTTTCATTAATATTTTGCGTCACCGTGAAGTATTTAATAATATGTATAATTTTTGGAAAACAAACCTCTTTACGATTAATATTATTTTTTATGGAATTTGAAAATAGAATATATGTAGTTAGTTCTGTCTGTGATTGAAAAAGATATGTCGAAAAAAATGTTACTAATTTAATTATTGATTTATGAAAAAATACAAAAAGATAAATAAGTGGAAAGAATCTTTTATTCACAATCCTGGAACTGTAAACGAAAAGGAATTTCAATAATTTGGAGCAGACTGGGAAGAATTGCTTACAAGATATAGATTTAAAAGCAAAAAACTATATTGTTATGAGTGTTAACAATTCGCAACTTAATATAATTTTAAATGAGGACACAGCATATAAAATGATAAAAAAATTTGATGAGTTATATTTGATAAAAGGATGTGCAAATAAACTTCTACTAAAAAGAAAATTGCTCGATATGAAATTCAAAGAAGGAGACCCGATAGAATTCTTTAAAAAAATTGAAACTATTATAAATGAATTAAAAACTGCAGGAGATATTATAAACGAAGAAGACAAACTTAATTATTTATTGCTAACATTACCAGACAAATTCTCACACATAGTAAATATTGTAGATGCATTGCCTAAATCAGACCAAACTGTAGAATATGTCAAATCAAAACTCATTTTAGAGAACAAAAAGAAGGAAACAGAACACGAGCAACAAGTTTTTCAGAGTAACAGCAGACAAAGAACACATGGATTGAACAGGACAACGACAAGACGGCAAAACTATTTATCAAGAGGACAAAATTATTATTCGCATGGACAATTTACAAGAGGACAAAATTGTTATACACCTGGCCAGTATACAAGAGGACAAAACTATTATGCACGTGGACAGTATACAAGAGGACAAAATTATACTTCAAACAGATATCAAGGCAGAGGAAATCGTTATTTTAGAGGTCAACATGGACAATATAGAAGTGATATTGGCGATAATGGTTTTATAGCAGAAGTAATGAATTTATATAATGAATCAGAAAAATCAGACGAAGTTACTTGGCTGATCGATAGCGGATGTAGTAATCATATTATTATAAACTAGTAGGCCGCGTGGGGGCGCGGGCCACATGTGGCCCGCGTGCCGTCTTCCCCCTATTTGCCTTCCAACTTTTATGGCGGTTCCCAATATTCGATCTATCCGTGGTTCGCATTACTAGAGATATGAATTTGACATAAGGTCCATAAAAGTTACGTCAAATTTCTATCTCTAGTAAGGCAAACCGTGGATAGATCGAATATTGGGACCCACCATTAGTCTCTTCAATATCCGCCATACATTTTCTATGGAAAAAAAAATCCGCAATTTTGAATTTTTTTTCTATCCATCGAATAGACCTTCGGGTCCTAATTAACTCTTGTCAAGAAACCACTCTTCCATCTTTTATACTCTTCGAGATAGACACCGATGAAGTTTCTATGGCAGCCATCTTGAATCCGCCATTTTGAACTTTTTTTCAGCTCACTGCCAATTGCATGACATTTCGAATGACATTTGGTCGAGCACCCCCCACCTATCTTTAATACCCTCCCCGTGCTCTTCACCCGTCTTTGAAATCCTCAATCATCAGCTCTCTCCGTATTTTTCTTCGGATTGATTTTTTTTCTTCTATAAGACCCCACCGGTGAAAAAAAAAAATTTCCATACAAAATTGTTCAGGAGAGGTGATAATCAGTCAGTCAGTCAGTCAGTCAGTGAATCAGCACGAGTAGCTAATATATAGTAATGACGATAATTTATTTTGTGAGTATAAAGTATTAGATAATCCAATAGATATTAAAGTAGGCG
Source organism: Coenonympha glycerion (assembly GCA_963855885.1). NCBI lineage: Eukaryota > Metazoa > Arthropoda > Insecta > Lepidoptera > Nymphalidae > Coenonympha > Coenonympha glycerion. The sequence goes on along the minus strand of OY979636.1, from coordinate 8,539,997 downwards.
ATGGGTATATATTAAAATCAACTAAAATAGGAACAGTTATGATGACATGTCAGGTAAATAATAAAAAACATAAAATAACAGTAGATAACATATATTATGTACCAGATATGAAAAGAAATTTGTTAAGCGTATCATCAATTGTCAATAAAGGCAATATGATTAAATTTAAATATCAAACAGCACTTATATATAATTCACGACATACATTAATAGCAGTAGCTAATAAAAGAAACAAATTGTATGAATTGGAATGTCAGGTAATTAATGATAAAAATATATATGTAAGTGAATCTAATGTATCACTAAAGGAAAAAGAAAAATTGCACCGTTTATTAGGTCATGTTAACTTTGGGAAATTAAAAATAATGTGTAGGCATAATATTTTAGATGGGTTACCCGAAAAATTAAATGAAAATTACGTACAATGTGAAATTTGTTTACAAAATAAAATGACAAATTTACCTTTTGAAAACAATCGGAGAAGGGCTACTGATATTTTAGAAATTGTACATACAGATTTAAATGGTCCAATAACTCCAGTAGGCTATAATGATCAAAGATATTTTGTATCATTTATTGATGACTACAGTAGGTATGCAGCTGTTTGTGTAATAAAAAATAAAAGTGATGTATTTGATTGTTTCAAAACTTATGTTAAAGCAGTTCAAAATCAGACAGGAAGGAGAATTAAAGAAGTGAGATGTGATAATGGTCGAGAATATATTAACAGAGATTTCTTTGAATTCGCAAAAGAGACAGGAATATATATAAAAACAGCACCACCCTATACTCATGAACTAAATGGAGTAGCAGAAAGATACAATAGAACTATTATGGATAGAGCTAGATGCCTAATGGCAGAAGCAAATTTAGAAAAGAAATATTGGCCTGAATGTATATTAACTGCCGCATATTTAGGAAACAGAATATTAACAAATACCTTGGAAAAGAAAAGTCCTTTCGAAATATTTTATCGGAGGAAACCAGACATAAAAAATTTAAGAATATATGGAAGTAAATGTTTTGTTAGAATACCTGAAGAAAAAAGAACGTCAAAATTGAAAAAGTTGAGGAGGTGAATCAACGAAGTCGTCCCAAAAGAGAAAGAAGATTACCGGAAAGATTTAACGATCGTGTTGTTTATGTAAACGTTTGTGATGCTAGTATACCAGAAACTTACGATGAAGCAATAAAAAGTTCGGAATCCAAAAAATGGAAGAAAGCAATGGATGACGAAATAAATAGTTTAAAACAAAATGAAACATGGGAAGTTGTCGATGAACCAATGAATAAGAATGTGATTGAAGTAAAATGGATTTTCAGAATAAAACCAAATGGAAGATATAAAGCACGTGTAGTAGCAAAAGGTTTTCAACAAGTTTATGATGAAAATGAAGAAATATATTCACCCGTAGCTAGAATGATAACTATGAAAGTTTTAATGTCAATTGCATGTGTAAGAGGTTGGCATTTAGAAAGTATGGATGTCGAAACAGCTTTTTTAAATGGAACTATTAAATCTGAAGTCTATATTTATCCACCAGATGGTTATGAAACTGGAAATAATAAGGTCTACAAACTAAAAAAGGCGTTATATGGATTGAGAGAGAGCCCAAGGGATTGGTACGAATGTTACAATGAATTTATGTTAACAATTAACTTTGTAAGGTCCGACTACGATTATTGTTTATACATAGGATGTATTGATAATGAAAAAGTATATGTTTGTTTATATGTAGATGACATTTCGATCTGTGCAAAAAATGAAAATACAATTCAAATTATGAAAAGACTATTGAACAAAAGGTTTCGCATGAAAGACCTAGGGAAAGTAAAACAATATTTGGGAATTGATATTGATTATAATCCGGAATTGAAGAAAATGACTTTAAGTCAATGCAAGTATATAGAAAGTTTAGCTGAAAATTATAAAATAAAGGATTCTAAGAAGTATGAAACACCTATGGAACAAAATTTATCAATTGAACCTGGAGAAATAAATAATAGTAATTTAAAATATAGAAATTTGATTGGAGCGCTTATGTACATAGCAAGCGGAACGCGCCCAGATATTTCATATTGTGTAAATTATCTTAGTCGTTTTCAAAATGCTTACAATGAAACACATTACAAATATGCTTTACGAGTTCTGAAATATTTATATATTACCCGTGATCTAAAACTAAATTATAATGATGAATATGAAGAATGTTTTGATGCTTTTGCTGATGCTGAATGGGCAGCTGACAAAAATGATCGCAAATCAACTACTGGAATGATATTAAGAGTATACAACAATCCAGTAATGTGGAAAACACAGAAACAGAAAATTGTATCACGCGCATCAACGCATGCAGAATACTACGCATTGGCAGATTGTGTGTCTGAAATTTTACCAGTCATAGGAATTTTAAAAAATTTAGATGTTGATATAAAAAATAATCCAATTAAAATTTATGAAGACAATAGTGGTGCCATAGCTCTTTCAAAACATGGAAAATTTTGTAAAAATTCAAAACACATTGATGTTAGTTATCATTTTATAAACGATTATGAAAAAAAGGGTATTATATGCGTAACAAAGATACATACAGACGAACAGCTAGCTGATATATTAACAAAGGCCTTAGGCAAAAATAAATTTACGTATTTAAGAGATTTAATAAATGTTTATTGATTAAGTTTATTATAATGTATTGATGTTATTTAATGTTCCATAATTAATTAATATTGTTGAAAAAGATAACTATTTTTATTCTATTTTAAGTTTCTTTGCAAAAATATTGTTAAATGATTTATTGTTGATTGAGTAATTAATTTATGTTAATTGAAGAAGTATTATAACAATGTAACAGATACAAAACTCAAGGAGGTGTGTTAAAATAAGGTTCGTTTTGTATCAATGTTTATTATGTCACTTATGAAAAAGAAAACTTGTCAATCACCTTCGTAATGTCTGAATAGAAAAAATATATTTGTAAAATATTAATTTAAGAATAATGTAATTCTCTGATATCTTAAAATGAAGTTTATTGTGCATAATAAATAATCCCGGCCTCGTACTTTAACAAAAACAGTATTTTTAAGAGATCTACTCAATTCTAATAAAAGAAAAGCAATTTTAATATTTTTAATATTTTGTTACAATTGATGTTATAAAACGTTTTATTCATTCATTGACAGTCCATAAATTAACTTGGTCGTTATCTAAATCCTTGACATTCAAGTCCGATTATTGACATTCAATAATCAACAAAAACAATGTACTCGTACTTAGCAGAACACTTTTATTTTTACTGTACCATGTGGATGTGGTCCCAACCTACCGTCCGAATACAAATTACCTAGTACTCTCATTTTAATAAATAACTGCGGAAATAAATGGACTAAAAAGATGAAGGCAGTAATACAGGTTAAGTATGCCTAAATGAAATTGAATCTGAGTACCTAAACGCAATTATCCTTTGTTTATATAATCAGTTTTGAAAGAAGATTGAGTAGGTTAGGTACGTTCTCACCAATGATGAAGGTAATAAATGTTCTCAAACAGTTATATTAATTAAAAAGTATGTCTTCAAGGAAAATACGACCGTCTGACTGATTGATCTACTGAAAATAGAATTAAATTAAGATTAAAAAACTCCCATACAACAAATGTGATTTTTTGCTGTTTTTTGGTCGTTGATCCAGTAGACCCAATATTACTTTACTAGTATAGTTAGTAGGTAGTAGGTGAATGGGGCTTCTGGCTTCTGCATTACGTTGCATCTGATTACGTTATACAGAAAATGGTACGGAACCCTTCGTGTCCGAGTTCGACTCGCACTTGGTCGATTGAATTTCGCTCCAAGGCGATGCAATACAATACAATCTACGAAACGCATGGTTGAGACATGCCCAGAGCTGCTGGACCGACCAGACTTTTGGCATATGGAGAGCACAGTAGATAGTCGTAGATAGTCCTAACTGATCCAACTGCGGCGTAATGCCGATTGGATCAGTTAGGACCGACCCGAGTTTCCACATAAAGAAGGAATAATATTTCAAAATTTAACTCCACAACGGAAGTAAAATATAGAGGATTATATATTATATTATATATACAGATACGAGTACATAAGTGGAGTCGTGGGGGTCCGCTATTTACATGCTCGTACGAGCGTATAACGCGCTACGCATGTTGAAAAACAACTAAAACAAACAGTGTTCACTTCAGAGCAGGGATACGGAACAAAGAACTTTGGTATTAAGTCTACTTAAAGGACAATATTCTCAATGTGAACAGGAACCTAACACGGACTGATAAATTGGATCAAAAAAGAAACTGACTCTAGCGGCTTATCAAGATTTTTTGTTGCTATTCTAGGTGGGTTTGATATGCAATTAGCATTTAAATTCTCTCGACTATGCTCGTTACAAACGTGTAAAGTGTAAACGTTTGTTGCCCGTGGTAATGGTTTTTGGTCCCTTTATTCAATTATTTCAATTTAAGGATATAGGTTAGTCTTTAAACGTTTATAACTGTATTTTTTTTCCTTTTTTGTTAGCTTAGATTGGCAGTGGTATCATTGGATTGGAAAAGCTCCAATAGTACCACGGGCAACAATGGATTTACATCCCTACTTAGACCATCACCAAACCTAAAAGCCGGACAGACCGATCAGTCTGGCCGGACAATTGGGTAAAATAAACCCAGACACCCTACATTATTGAGGATTTTGAGTCTCAGTTTTAATATGTACGTAAAATCAATTATTATTTATTAAAGAAAATATTTCTATCGGCCACGCTCGGCGCTCACTCGGTTGCGAAATTCTATGTCTAGCTTTATCCGGACGCCTGCTAACGCTATACCTAGTAAATATTTTTTCATGTTATATCAGGGCACTTACAGTCCGACAAGGCTCTCTTGGTACTTGAATGAGGGCGCTGTTATAGAACAAAGGCAGCCTGAAAATAAAATCTCCTCAAGTTTACTTCAATTTTAGTTTAAAATTGTTGATAGTAAGCAAGAACAACACAACATACAATAGCGATATACTGACAGAGCGGACTATCAAACAGTATCACAAGATAGCGGTGTTAGTACCGATTTTGCCCACGCGCCAAGATTGTTTTTGATGATTGATTGTCGCACTGTATTGTTTACTAATGAATGAAGCATAGGCTTATAAAGCTATGGACGATGGATGTAATACAAAATTCACGAAAAAAGTGTCCCGAGAAAACCTATACTATAATATACGAGGGTATACATGAGTATTTTTATAAACAAACTAACTTGCCTTTTCGCGTTTTCTATGTCATTCGGTTCGCTGAACCAAATCCTTATCAATGTATACCTACGAGTAAGTGTAAAAATCATTTACGGTCAGTAATTTGTGGTCAGGGACATAAAGTTGACACCTACTGAGCCGTTTTATCTTTCATACTACTAAAACATTTACCGTAGTTTTCAGTAATTGGAAATCACTTTATTTTTATTATCTCACAAACTCTCTTTATCCATCTCATCTATATAAAGAAGTTATGGACTTGAAGCAGAAGCGATGCTTACCTATTTCCGTAAAAAATTGGTTTGCGCGAAATTGGCATTGATGCAATGGAGGAGAAATAAGGGAATTTAGAATATTATACCTACGTGATTTAAGATATATATCGCTAGTGGAAGTCAAATAATTCTGTCAAAAAATATTAATGAAACTTGGAACCTCCTTTTTGTCATCAGTCCTTTTTGTCCTCCTTTTTGTCATCGGTCAAAAATCCTGACGCCCCGCTCTGTCTAAGAAATAGAAAATTAACTAAGCAGCTGGTGGCAGATATACATATAGAGATTTGTAAAAGGAATTTCATAATCGCAAATGAGCGAAACAGTTATGGGTCTCCTTCTTTTTGGGATTCTTGAGCAAGATTTTTCATACTTATAGCTGAAGGCTAAAGCCAATAAAAAAAAAAAAAAAAATAAATAGTAGACAACATCACATACATTGCTCCGATACCTTAGTAAGTAGCTTATGCACTTGTGTTAAGGAAATCAGAAACAACGAAGGTACAACACCAACCAGACCCGAGACAATGTAGAAACATTTATTTTTCTACATTGCCCCGACCGGGGATCGAACCTCAGAGATGGCGACGCCTTGAATACTGAGGTCGTCATAATATGCGCTCATTGTATAAAATAATTAATGTAGGTAATGAAAAAAGCTTAGACGGACATGAACTGGGAATTATTGCTTTTTCTATAGAAAATATTAGTTCATTAATGTTAGCATACAAGTAAATTGAAGCCCTCGTTTAGCTATATTCTTCTCATTTCTCGGAACTCGGGTAATGTGTACCTACTTACATTACACGAATATTGGGCGAAGTAGATAGAGTATCTATATTCTGTGCTTACGTAAACAATACCTACAGATACCTTATAAATATATTGTTTTTACTGACAAACTTTGTTAAACTTTACATTAAGTCTTTGTTAAGATTCTGTAAATTAATTATATTTTATTAGATAGGTACTTAGATACAGCTTTTTGATAATGTCTTGTTTTAACATCTTAACACTGTAAAGATCATCCACGGTGGTTGGTGTTATTCGAGTAATGCCAGTCATGCACATCGCACCTAAAATCTGTGATTGCACCGCACCATTTTTTCTATCGTCCAATCGGAAGCGTCACGCCGCCGATTGGATCAGTTAGAAATAAGAACTGACCATATGTGGCCATGGGTCGGTCCTAACTTGGTCCTAACTGATGGAATCGGTAGTGTCATGCCAATTGTTATGCTGTATAAAAAAGTAAAACTTGCAAAAGAATCTCGAAGAAGAATCTATATCTTTTAATCATCTTGCGGAGTGAACGATCTGTACTGTTAGGTACTATTATGTATTGCGTGCCGCAGGGTCCAAGACACCGACGGCTCGTACTTCGAGAGCTTCACGGCGCTGTCGTGGCGGCAGGAGAACCGGCGGCTGGCCGCGCTGCAGCTGGCGGAGGCGCGCGCCGAGCGGCCGCCGCCCGCGCCGCACGACCTCGGCCTGCCCAGCGTGTCCGCGCAGCTCTCGCAGAAGGAGCGCGAGCACTTGTACAACGAGGTGATCTACTATGTGAAAATAAGTCGAGTTTTCCTTCCTGACGCTATAACTCCAGAACGCAAGAACCGATTTCCACGGTTTTGTATTCGTTGGAAGGGTCTCGGGCTCCGTGAGGTTTATAGCAAAGAAAATTCAGGAAAAATTAAAAAAAAAATTAAAAATTAAAAAATGTTACATAAAACGAAGCCATCTGGTGGCGAAACGGAGTTCGCCGGGTTTGCTAGTCTACTATGTACTGACGCATCGATTGACAGTGCACAGTTGACACCTCATTTATCAAAATCGGTTCAGTACCTTGATGGCACATACATGCCTAAGTATTAATACAAAGTTATTTTACTTATTCTATTTTTATAAGAAAAATAATGCAACATGTTGAATGAAAGCAGGCGTTATTTTGCGGAAATCCATAATTAATTAGGAGGACAGATTAATTTGTTTTGCTACAATCCGCTACTTGAAAGGATTCTGTACGGTTCTCATGAAACACAACAAATAAATAATTTTTCAATACTTTCTTCGACGCACGTTTCGTCCCGACATCGGGATAATCTTAGGACATATTGGCTTCACAATGCGAAATCGTAGTCTCCGGAGTCCGGACCTCCATAGGTATGATCACTATGAAATATTATTCAATATGAGTAGACTGGGGTTTGTGCCCAAGCCCATATTGAATATATTCCCATATTGACCCTAGATTGTGTAAGAAAAACGTATTCATCGTTATCGTAATCGATCACAAATTTATGTCAGCCAATCGGGGGCAGAATATTCAAACGATTACGATGATGATGAATACGTTTTTCTTACGCAGTCAGGCTCCAGGATATTGGTTCTGCTCCACATGAATGGATGCTAATTGTTAACATTTAAAAACTAAAAATTAATAATTATTAATAGTTTTTCAAACAAGACGTATACTTACAGAAATAAAAGAAGAAATTCCCAATTCACGCATAACAAAGAAATAAACGTATTCATCGTTATCGTAATCGATCACAAATTTATGTCAGCCAATCGGGGGCAGAATATTCAAACGATTACGATGGTGATGAATACGTTTTTATTACGCAGTCAGGCTCCAAGATATTGGTTCTGCTCCACATGAATGGATGCTAATTGTTAACATTTAAAAACTCAAAATTAATAATTATTAATAGTTTTTCAAACAAGACGTATACTTACAGAAATAAAAGAAGAAATTCCCAATTCACGCATAACAAAGAAATATTACCATTTTTGTTCTACTGCTGTCCGTACAATTATACCTGTACAGATAATATAACGTGGGCGTTCGGCAACGAAACAGACAAATTGAATATGCCCAAGTAGGTAGAGCCAAGAGCTCTTAACAGCCACGGAACACGCGAAGTTGGACCGGCGCTCGAGCATTCCTGCACGTCGACCATGTTTCATTACACAGTCCATCCTGAATACTTCGGAGACGTACTTTGTCTTTGTAACGGTTTGTTTACCTCCTCCCTGAGATGTAATAAAGAACTCTCGCGCGAAAAATGTGTAGAGACTAGTAATAAGATTGAGACACAAGAATTAACACACAAGGACCCGGCAAACAGCGCAACAAAATGTCGACAGGTTACTGGACAGATGGCGAAACTTTTTTCTTGTATTGTCGTCGATATTTTGTGTTATTGATTTTCGTCCCTAGACCAAGGCTGCAGAATACCATTCAGAGAAGATTAATGATTTGAAACACTGTTCTTAATTATATACATTTGCATACTTATCATACATGTACCTAAAGACACGTCTCGTATGAAACAGGTACCTACCTCATACGGTCTACATTTATGAAATATCACGCATTAATTAATTGTATTGTGAAAAAAGCTAATGAATTCTAATATTATTTCCAACATAATAAATTATGATTCAAGCGAGAGGTCAGGTCTAAGGTTTTTTCAACATCTAATTTTAGGTACTTAGGTCTGGTCTGGTGCGAGGTTTTGTCTGATATTGGCAAAGACACTCTATACTATAGACCCGGCGGACCGCGCGAAAAAATGTCGCCAGTTTATGGGAGCAAAACCCCCCGGCGTCAGTAGTAAGCTAACTAAGCCTACGCAGTATTTCGTAGGAGTTTCGACACATGGCTCCACATTTTCTTGTATGAAGAAGGTTTACGTAAAATGTTCGGATGGGCCCATCTTGATGTTATTATCTTAGGATATTGGCATATAAACGCACCGCCGAGCGATTTAGCTTTCCGATGTAATTGCTGTGTAGCGATGCAATGCAATTGCAGTCAAAATACTAACACGACGTAATTAATTTGTGATTGTTGGGAGACAATAGCATTCGTTCAATCCTGGTTTCTCAATCGGGGATATCAGAAATTACTTACTATTAGAATAATAAAAAATGTATTTGTTAGTTTTTTACATCTCGTACAGTCGGTTAAAAGTTAGGCAAGCGGATAATCATTGCGGGAGAATAGATTCTCATTGCTTCTAATTTCTAATAGAAAATGTATAGATGAGTGTCATTTCCAGGTGTTGTACTGCATCGAGAACGCGGTGGGCGCGCCGGCGCCGGACGGGCAGTTCGCGTCCTACAAGGAGGACATGGTCGAGCACGCGCGCCGCGCCTTCCGCGTGCCGCCCGACGTGCACACGCGCGCGCTGCGCGCCGCCGGCAGCGAGCGCCCGCCCACCGTCGTGCTGGGCTGCGCGGTCATCGAGGCGGACGGGCTGGAAGCCAAGGACGCTAATGGTGAGATTACTTCAAATATATTGTACTTACATTCCTGCAGCGGCCAGCAAATGAGGTATTGATGGATGAATGTTAATGAGGGCCGAGGAGGAGCCGAGGCACACATACGTGAGTCCATCAATGAAAAGTCCTGGCCAAGGCTTGTTTAGTACTTTTCTCAAACAATGCGCGGATCAAACACTTGTAATACCGGTAAGTAATTTTAAAAGTCAAAACCAATCACGAACAACGAACAACGAGTCAAAGTGTTCATTTATTTTTTTTAGGGTTCCATACCAAACTGGAAAAAATGGAACCCTTATGGTGAGACTTTCTCCGTCCGTCCGTCCGTTTGTCCGTCCGTCTCTCACTCTCGATTATTTCAGTAACTATTCAAGCTATCAATTTGAAACTTAGAATAGTTACAGGTAATAGTAACCCGACGTCATTGCAATCGTAAAAATTTAAAAATTGGTTTTATTTTTATTTAAAAAGGGGGGAAAACCGGGGTATTGAAATTTAGGAATTAGGAATTCAATTTAAAAATATAGAAGGCGGGACCTATTTTCGCAAATTATAAATTAACATAGAGAAAATTAATACGTCCCGCCTGCTTTATTTTTAAATTGAATGCGAAAATTTAACTAAAGCTTTCAGCTCATAATGTTTTTTGTTAAAATGAAGTAAAAATTGCATCGTTTTAAGTTTATTATAATTTTGTTTTCGTTGTCCGCCTTGTTTTCAGTCTTTTAAGTTATTGCATTTTAGTTGACATTTTTGCAGTCGGGTTTTTTGATTTTTTTAATTATTTATTTTATTTCAGGCTTTTTAGTTGCCACACTTTACGAGCGAAACCTAAGAACTTTTAGGGTGATTAGATTAAATCTGATCGACAAAGTGGAGCGCGTCTTAAAGTACACACAGCGCCATCTAGGGCGAGTAGCAAAAGTACAAATGTTAAATAATTGTTTAATGATTATATTAAATTATGTTTTCGATTTATCCTAATAATATTATAAAGGCGAAAGTTTGTGTGTGTGTATGTTTGTTACTCCTTCACGGCTCAACTACAGAACCGATTTAGCTGAAATTTGGAACATAGGTAGCTTATAACCCGGATTAAAACATAGGCTACTTTTTATCCCGGAAAAATCCGTAGTTCCCGTGGGATACTCAAAATACCAAATTTTCTAGAGCAATCTATAGCTACATCTATAGATAGATTGTTCAAGCGAACTTGCTTGAAAGCATGTTTAAAGGTTGGGATAGGGAACGATAACGGGAAAATGACGTTTCCCTTAGGATTCATGAAAAAGCGAATTTGACGCGGGCGGGGCCGCGGGCAAAAACTGATGATATTATCACTATAAATGTGAAAATGGGCACTATGTAGGTTCTGAACATAGCACTGCACGAATTTAACAAGTGTGTTTTAGTTAAACAATGGGATATAGAATCATAATGCTATAAATGTGAAAATGGGTATCTGTATTATAGGTTCCGACATTACAACTGTTTCACTATTAGTTTTGTGTTTTAGTTGAGCTATGGGATATGGGATAGTAATGCTATAAAGGAGGAAATGGGTACCTACCCATATAGGTTCTGAAAATACAACTACAAATTTTTCGCTATTTACCTATAATGTGTGTTTTGGTCAAGCAATGGGATACAGGTTAATCATACTAAAAATGTGTTCCTGTATAGTTTCGGAAATTAGAACTGTTTCGTCATTAAAAATATGTGTTTTAGTTGAGCAATAGAATATGTGATAGTAATTATGCTATTAATGCGAAAATGGATACCTATAAGGTAAAGGTTCTGAAATTATTTCGCTCTTAAGAGTCCACTGACCCACGATGTCTCCCATACAAACGTAATACCAAAATCATTCGTAATTCGTGCAAATTTCGATCATGTTGTGGTGTTATTTGGGTTCATATAGTAATAATCTATGCTCCTGGCTATATCTGGTTCCGAAATACTTTTGTTAAACGAAATTGTAAACGAATTTAGTTTTGCTTATTTTTATGTCAAAGAGGACATGTTTTCTGCTTATTTGTTTTGTAATAAAAACAACACTATCTCACGTCGCATTAGTTCAGGAGCACAGTTTTTATTGTCCAGATAAAGAAAAAAACCAGTTAATAAAGAAAGTTACAAGTTTTCATTCATAATTCTTGGTATTACGGAACTCGACCAAAGTTATAAAAATTTGGATCAAAATTGAAATTAGGTTAACACATATGCTGTTTTTATCCCAGAAATTCCATGACTCCCACGGGATTTGTAAAACCCCGAAATTCACGCGGGCGAAGCCGCGGGCAAAAGCTAGTGCTATGATATACCAAGTAAAAATGCACAATATAAAGTACGACACACATTTGGTCAATACAAGATTAACGCTATCAAAAACTACAAATATTACCATTTTGAACGCATTGATCGACTGTTTATAATTCCAAATTAATTCGAAACATATGACTTATATATATTTTTGTAATCTCCTTGTAATTCCCTTCATTTTGATACCCCACTCGATAGGTTTGGTTATAAATATTTTGTAAATGACTGACAATTTTAGGCCCAAAAGCCGCCATTTTGCTTTTTATTTTCAAAAACCTATCTAAGAACACTTGGGTTAATGAGACGAATCTAACGATACCATTAACGTCAAAATCCATCCAGCCGTTTGGATGATACGTGGTCATAAAGAAATTTACATACATACATACATACATACAAGATACGCGCGAAAAACATAACCCTTCTTGCAGTCGGGTAAAAAGAGCGTTGCTTGCATATTCTAAAACACATTTTTATTTATTTTTATGCTTGATAGTATTTGATTTATTGGGCAAACTTGCAAAAAAAATACCGCCCTTATCTCCGAAGTTTATCGTTTGAAAAATGTGAAATAATTATGATCAATAGGAATAGACATATATTTTAGAGGAAAAATAAAATCACCTCTCTAACTATTATACTTTTTTAGATACTAACAATAAACCGCCAAAAACAAAGTTATGTTTGCGGTTCGCCAATAAAATAGTACCATCTTGTCAATTATATCTCGTAAATTCAAGAGACAAAAGTGATTCTTTTGACGTTTTACGTCATTGATAGTACGGAACCCTCGGTGCGCGAGTCCGACTCGCACTTGGGAGGGTTTTAATAATTATAACTACATATTTTTATTTTAAATATGAAATGCCAAGTACCGCCCTTGTCTTGTAGTGTATAGTAATTATTCTTCAAAACAAAATAAAAATCTAGATATTATACTTAACAAAGCTGTTACTTATTTTTTTTTAACTTTTATAAGGTGTTTCACCTCGAACTGTTTCGACCGTGAAATCAACAATTTAGCGTCTTGCAATTCTCTTACAGACTGGCCAATTTGTTACAAGGCTCATTAGAAAATTAAACAGATTTTGTACCTGGATGATCAGTTATTGAAACCTGTTCATAATTTTTAGGGTTCGTATCTTACAAAAAAAAGAAACGGAGCCCTTATAAGTTCACTTTGTTGCCCGTCTATCTGTCTGTGTGTCACGCCCCTTTATTTCAGTAACTATTATGGAATAATTGTAATGTAACACAGATTGCAATCTGGCCCCAAAGTAATTAACTATTAGACAATATTCGAAATTGTTAATGAAGCATAATCAAATCTGAAAGGCCTGACTGCCATACTCAAGCCTGAAACAAGCTATAATTACCACTAGGTTGGATTCTATGATATTCTCCAGTAACTAATTAATTAGGTAGGTATGTAGTAATATAACCAAGTACAAACCACGAATGTTTTGCAAAGTCAGTTTAAGCGAAAGGTCCCAGATTTGACTCCTGCATCGTGCATACTCCAATTTAGGATTTTATAATTGCTATAAGTTGGTTTAAGGCTAATAAAAATCAAGTCAATTATGAAAATTCGACTACATTTACGGGTAGGAAAACTTTATCGCTTTTTGTATGAAAGCTTACAGCTAGACGATCCTCTTAAGGCCCCAGGTTCGAACTTTGATCATGTCAATTTAGAACTCTGGGCTTCGACCCTGACTTTAATGACGTAATGACAAGCGAGGAACATCAAACCTTATTAACTGGGTGACCTAGGAAAACTCTATAAGTTAGAGTTTTACCAGGTCCCGTCATTTATGTCCTTTCTAATTCTGAAACTCAGTTTAGTAAGAAACCTCTATAACAGAAAAAGAGATCTCGGTCCCTGGAGTTCTCACTTAAAAAAGTTTGACTGTAGTAGTCTACTACAGTCAAACCTGTTAAGTGACCAGCAGGGCTAGACAATGTAACAAGCGTTAAGCGTTGACGCTTGTAAAAAAAATCACGTGACCGCCAGTAGACAACATAATATGAAAGCGCTGTTCACTGTGCTGCACAGTGAACAACATAGAGTATAAGGTGAACAGCGCTTTCATATGTTGTGCACTGGGGGTCACGTGATTTTGTTACATTGTCTAGCCCTACTGGTTTACTCTACTATTAGTAGAATTCTAGTACAATAATGTCATTAATTAACCCTTGTCCAAGTACTCGTATCTCATTCTTGATATCATAAAGGAGACAATAAAATCAAAGAGGATTTGTATTTCCGTGGGATCCGAGCGAAGAAAGGGCGGGTCAAGTATTTTAGCATATACATAAAGAAGTCTGTCCATTGAAAAATGTCTTAACATTAAAATATGTCTTCGAGGAAAGTATGAAGTGGGGTCTGAATTGATTAACTCTGAATAAAGCGTTATCTGCTACCCCAGCCTGAATTTGATATAAAAGCCCGAAACGTTGTTGTAAAAGCACTGTCCTTACCAGTCAACGGGAATTGACGTTTACTTACCGACGACAATATGAAGAATAATGCAGTATTTTACATTTATAAATCTTTGATTTTAGCGTTATTTTATCTGCGACAGAGTGTTTCAAAAAGACCTTGATGTGACATCGCATTAAAATTGGTTATAAAATGAGACAATGGTGTCGATTCTGTTGGCGTTTCTCTAAACTAAAAATCGTTAAAATTAGAGTTAGAGAGGTGTGCTATTCAGAAGACACACTAAATGACAGCTCTAACTTAAAATTTAGTTTGACAGCTCCAAACTATTCAATTTAGATTTTAGAGAGCAAAAGCTATTCTGTTGTACGCGCTAACTTTCTAAGTTTAGAAAAGTCAACCTAAACTTCTTTAAATTAAGAGAGGACCTCAGGAGGTGCCGACTAAATTTAACTCGTCAGTCGTTAAGTCGAAAACCACGGATTTGTTATTTAATATTGCAAGAAATATTTTTAATATGATTGAAATTTAATGTTACTTAATGAGACAATTAGAAAAAAACTAGTAATTTTATTTATTAATTTTTAGTTACTGGTGTGATAACCTCAAAATCATAAATTTAAAAATTTAAATCGTCTCAAAAGCTCCTCTTGCTTTTTGTTTGCCCTTTTCCTAATGTTATTCATCTATTATTCTTCTTAAGTAGTTTTTAAATCTTTACTATTATTTTCTAATGATAAATACAGTCCGATAAGGCTCTCTTGGCACTTGAATGACGGTGTCGCTGTTTTATTACAAAAGCAGCCAGAAAATAAAAACTCCTCAATTTTACTTCAATTTTAGTTAACATTAAGCAATAACAACACAACACATAATAGCGATATACCGACAGAGTTCCGATTTTGGCCACGCACCAAAATAGCCTTGTCGCACTGTAGGTACGTGAAATACCCAACTGACAATTGACAAATGACAACCGTGATATGAGTATAGACAAGGTATAGACAATTAATCAAAGATAATAGGCGTAATTCACGTGATGAACTAAACAAAATATCAATTTTCGACACTTTGTAAGGTGATTAGACTATTACTTTTGTATTTTGAGTAACTTATTTTGATATTTTTAGCTCAAATTATTTTAAAAATTAATAGGAAAAATAAAAAACAGCATTTGTAGAGTCTCTATCATAAATGGCAACACTACACTAATCACGTGTAACTAAATTTAAACGTCAGTTTAGCGAGCCTTTTAGAGATTCTTAATTTAGTTGAAGCTGCCAAGCGAATGTCACTTAGAGATACAGACACCTAAATTAAAATATTTTAGTTTAGTTTAGGTTTAGAGATTTTGCACAACAGAATCGACACCAATGTTACTTGAATTTAGTTAAATAAAAATATTTAAAAGTCGTAGCTTTCTATATTTGTAAATCGATCACGCCACAACTACGATTAGGCTAAAATTATTAGAATGTTGACATCTTATTATTTAACACAAAAGTTCTTGCTAAAGTTTAACTAAAATCTACTAATTAAATATTATGGTATACTGTGATTCTAGCTAGATCTTGAAATAATTATAGCAATGCCTAAGCTATGGACATCATACATATTGCTATACCGACTTGGCGACCTCTCTGGCGCTGCGACGCGCATTCGGATTCGAATGGAAGGTCTTAGGTTTGATTCCCACCACGGTTCTCTTTACAATTTCATGATTACCAAATCGGCTCAGGGTAGGTGTCGTGAGGGGCTTCGGTTGTGGGCTGTGGCTAGTTACCACCCTACTATAAAAGACGCACCGCCAAGCGATTTCGACGCGATGCTGTGTAGAAACCGTTAGCCCGGGTGAGTTTACTTATCCCTTCCTAGCTAGTACAATATCATCTAAGGCTGCATCATCACTTACCATCAGGTGAGATCGCAGTCAAAGGCTGACTTGTAGAGCGTAAAAACCTAGTATCTACGTGGATGTGGCACCTAGTATTAAAAATAAAATAAATAAAATAAGCCTTTATTGCTGCCAATGGTATTACATTAATTATTTAAACTAAAAGTTTATAAAAACATTAATAATATATGAACATGTGTAATATTTAATTTGTTTGACGATCGGTATATTTTACATAAACAGCTTGTCCTTCGACAAAGGCCTCCTCTAAAGATTTCCACCTTTCCCTGTCTCTCGCTATTCTAAGCCATTCCGGTCCGACAGCTTTTTTAAAGTCGTCTTCCCAGCGTTTTATCACCTAGTATTACCTACAATAAATGGAGTCCGATAAAAGGTTTTGTAATTAGTTTTTCCAGCACAACTATATTATGAGGCTGCCGTTTGTTTGGTAACCCGAATACCGTTTTATGTGGTAGCCAATTTAACCATACCTTACTACAAAGCGGGCCGTAAAGTCAAACCTTTTAAACTCCAATATATTTTACAAAACAAACACCGCTCGCTGCTCTACCCTTTCGCTGTATTCGTAATAGTTTCATGAAATTGCTTTTACCTATACACTTTATTTGTAAACACTGATGGAACCTTTGTTTTTCCTTCTGTTTTATTTTTGTGTGATTTCCATGTCAATCTGAAACGGATTGATTTCAGATTGACTGAAACTTACTTAGGTAGCACTTGTAAAACTTTTATTGAAGAGGTAAGTAGGTATGTAGGATAAATCTTGATTATTGTAAAACTAACAGCAAGTGTCCCTTAGCCTTACAATAATATTACGATGAGTTAGGAAAGTGAGGTAGGATGTCCGACGAAGACCGACATAACCGACATTGTTAGTGGAATGAATGACTACCCTGGCAAGTTAAAATCTTTTCAGCAAAGACAGCTGTGATTTCAGTGCCTATAAATGTGTTTAATGATATTATGTTTATTTTGTTATAGCTATGTACCTAGTACCTATCTGCCTATCATAACCTTGCTGATATTTGATTTTATTTCATAAAATTAATTTAAAAAAATGCTTTCGAAGTTTGAAACTCTTTACGGTGGTCCAAGGACTTGAGTAACGAGTTTATCTTACTGCCTCGTTTGTCTAGTCGTGAGCATGATATACTGCAGAGCACGAGGTCCTGGGTTTGATTCCCTGGTCGTGCAAGTGGAAAATAGTACCTAATGGGTGTTTTTATCAGGAAATTCTTAGACCAAAGTTTGGAAATTGGCGTTGTGTCCCCCTGTATCTCGCGGTCATACTGATCTCTCTCCGGTCGGGGCGCAGCTGCTGTCTACGTGCCATCGGATTATGAGAGAGAGGGAACAGAAAGTGCATCTGTATTTGCGAACACACTTACCTTTGCACTATTATAATAATGTCCCACACTACTAGTAGAACATTTCGTCAGAGAATGGTCACCGTGGCCGGATCGGTCTGGAGAAAATTCAGTGACTGTCCATAGATGGCGCTGGCTGTAAATGTATGGAGGAATTCGATTCGTTGGTCCGATGCGAGTCGACTCGAAATTCGTACAAAAACCTGTATTAACCTCACTGGAACCGCTTTATGAAGATTCTTTCGAATTTTAGATAAGTTCAAAGTGTAATGTACCTATCTACCACGAAAATAAGAAAAGCGATCATTAAATCGATGTTAAGCAGGTATAGAGATAGAATTCATCATAGGTATAGAGTTTGATTAAAATTGTACACAGATGCCTGAAATTCTCCACTAGAGAATTGATATAAAATCGAACAATACCTACGTGCCTCATGTTTTCATTATCCCTCGGTTAATTAATGTTAATTCTACGGCACTTTATAAATTGTGAATAGGTATATCGAAAAACCGTTTGCAGCTCATTTCACCGCTAATTAAAATTACTGACATCAGTACACTTTGGACAGTCAAACATATTTTATATTTTAACTATATAGGCTAGCGCTTGACTGTGATCAAACCTGATGGAAAGTGATAATACAGTCTAAGGTCTCCGCCCTTGCGTAGGAGATGCCTATTCACTCTTGATTTGAAGGCGCCCAAGTTGTACATCTATAGATTTTGAGAAAATGAATTACTTTCACAGTTATGAATTCACAGTTATGAATCAAGTCACACATGCACGCACGCACGCACACACACACACAGACACACGCATACTCACGCACGCACGCATGCACGCACGAACACACATCACACACACGCATGCACGCACGCACGCACGCACACGCGTAAGCACGCTTGCACGCACGCACGCACACTGCACAGGCCTTACATTTCAATTCGCCTACTAGTTTTTAGTAATACGCGAACAAATATACACACTAACAATTAACATACGTAAAAATGGAATACTCAATTCTAGTTATTGTGCTATACTAGTACCTACGTAGGTACATATTCAAACCTCTAGGTTTACCACATAGAATGTGTAATAAATATGCCTTCCTATATAAATCTATAAAATTCTCCTTTTTGTTACCAAGCTCCTCCGAAACGGCTCGACCGATTGTTATGAAATTTTCTGTGTGTGTTCGGTAGGTCTATACTTCTATAGGGCGTAAGCTGTTTTTTATATCCCTAATGGCAATACAACGTTTTCCGGGCCAGATAGTAATAAATATTATTATTAGTAGCAATATCTGTGTGATTAATCTCAGTTAGTTTAGTGCCAGATGACACTGATTTGCTTATGAGTTACGACATAAAGTTGTATTCGTTCGCATACAGAGCATATTCAATTATGCTCGGCTCTTTTATGCTCTGCGGATGTGTTTCACTTAAACATAATACCTATTGTTTATTTGCTAAAGTTAGTTAGCTCCATCAACAATCCCATGTGTTCCCAGTTTTGATATTTTAGTTCAAACATCGACAAACAAACATTCTAGATGTCGTAAACTACAGTTTATTACGAGATACTACGTTGACTCTTCACTTTGCACTATCAATTAACTGTTACTGCTCGCGTTACTAAAATAAGACTCCATTACTAAAACAAGACTCGAACAAGATACGCAACAGCACTGACTCGTTCTCCCCGTTTCGCCCTTTTAATACATTCGTATCACCCTTTGTACAAGTAAAAACAAAACGGAAGTGGCGCCACTGCGCGCGACAGTGGCGGCACCGAGCGCGTAAGTGGCGCCGCCGCGCGCGTAAGTGGCGCTTCCGGCCCAATGCTGCCATCTACGTAACCGTAAACAAAGCACGCTAGTCATGGGCGACAACATCCGGCCCTCCTGCACACGCATTCGTCCCGAATTGCGTGTTTGTCTGGTGTAATTGCTGAGAACAGAAGATAATAATTTAAGCAAATGGTAATTCGACGTTAGGATCATTCTGAATGTGTACATTGAATTCAGAATACCCATTATTCACCTTCCCTTTACAACAGAACACACGAAACTAGTTTAAGCAAATGGTAATATGATGTCAGGATCATTCTGAATGTGTACATTGAATTCAGAATATTCTTTATTCCGTTAGACCTTTCCTTTACAACAAAACACAAGATGCTACAGTGCGAATGTGGCAACTTGTCAACTTGAGCGTGTATTGACCCGCCATCTAGGATCGTGGCTCACGGTTACCATTATACCAGTGTTCACTCGGATATCTGGTACAATTTCGCATCACACTGTAAATCTTATGTTCGAAGCAAATACATTAGACGACGAAAATCAATCATTTAGTCGAAAATAACACCTTGACAACATCCGACTTATAAGATCACAAAACACCATAATATTCATAGCTATCAAATATGTGTTTACTTATTTATCGTTCGGCCTCTCCTGATTTTAATGAGACGCGAATGAAACTTGTTCATGTGACACCTTTTGGAAAAATGATCATTTTGATATTTAACGTTAATGCATGCTCAAACGCGCAAAGGATTCATCATGTAGATTGTATCAATCAGTTCTCTTTACTTTATCAAAAATGTGCTTTCCACGGCACTTCAACGGGATTTTAAAACATTTATTCTAAGCAACCAAAGTAATTGCGCTTCTACCCATCAAATTAAATTCAGATAAAACAACTGAGACTAATAAAATGTTTTAACTCACTTTGGCAGCGTCGCTTATTCCTTTTCGCTGCTACTTAACAAAGAAAAATGTTACCAAATTCAACTGGATGTCCGCCTGCGTTTATGCCTTTCTTCTCGAGGCATACCGGGACACGTGGTTCTTGAGCACTTCTGATATTACGAGATACTACGTTGACTCTTCACTTTGCACTATCAATTAACTGTTACTGCTCGCGTTACTAAAATAAGACTCCATTACTAAAACAAGACTCGAACAAGATACGCAACAGCACTGACTCGTTCTCCCCGTTTCGCCCTTTTAATACATTCGTATCACCCTTTGTACAAGTAAAAACAAAACGGAAGTGGCGCCACTGCGCGCGACAGTGGCGGCACCGAGCGCGTAAGTGGCGCCGCCGCGCGCGTAAGTGGCGCTTCCGGCCCAATGCTGCCATCTACGTAACCGTAAACAAAGCACGCTAGTCATGGGCGACAACAAGTTTGTATCTAACAAACACTAACCTTTAGTAGATGCAAAGCGCACAAATAATATTATAGGTAGGTACATGATATAAGGATGACGAGGGTCAAGGTCTGCATGATTTTGTATGAATAACGTTTTTTTTTACGCTATACAAGTTAGTACTTGACTGCGATCTCACCTGATGGTAAGTGATGATGTAGCCGATGTTAGCGTACTAACAACGGTTTCTACACAGCACCGTACCGCTAAATCGCTTGGCGGTACGTCTTTGCTGGTAGGGTGGTAACTAGCCACGGCCAAAGCCTCCCACCAGACCAGACCTGAGCCAATTTAGAAATTATAAAATTCCAAAGTGGCCCGTGGCGGGAATCGAACCCGCGACCTTCCACTCGAATCCGAGCGTGCGTCCCCTGCGCCACGGAGGTCGTCAATAATAATGTCATCTTAGGTAGAGAACTAATCATTACGAGTTGTGACGGACGACACGAGATACACGAGAGACACAAAACCTTTCCGTCACAAATAACAATCGAATTTGATGAATGTGATTTATTTTGTAGTCATAAAAATATGTAGATTAAAATGTTGTTCACACTACAAATGATTGCAAGTACAACATCGTGACACACTCTGCATAGGTTAGTTTAGGCAAAGATAAATTATCTTTACATGCATTCATTTTAATTAATGTCTGGTCTATTCCTACTCTTTGGTACATTAGGTACATTAGAATGATCAAATTTTTTTAATGATAGCAATGACGTTGGGCCACTAATTAATTATCTTAACTATTCCTTATTTCAGGTCAATAGCTTTAATTTATATTTATTAACTAGCAGAAACCCGCGGCTTCGCACGCGTAAATTTTAGTTTTAACTTAAAAAATATTAGTTTATTAAACTTAAAAATTTGGTTCTCTACGGGAACCATCCATTTTCCGGAATAAAAAGTACCCTTTGTGTTAATTTACATGAAATCTATCTTCATTTCAACTTTAAACCAAAAATTTTCAGTACTTAATTGCGGTGTGAACAAAAAATTCTCTCCCGCATGAATATCTCTTTTTCCCCATTATCACGAAAACAATGGATTTTCCCGAGAAAAAAGTAGTTGATTCTAGGAAATTTCAGTCCAATCGATCCAGTAGTTGCGGCGTGAATAATTTTTTGCGCGTGAATTTCGGTTTTTAACTAATCCCACGGGAACCTTGAATTTTTTCGGGATACAATGGAGCTTATGTGTTAATTCAGGATATAATTTATCTCTATTTCAAATTTGAGCTAAATCGGTTCAGTAGTTGCGGCGTGAACGAATATTTTCCCGCGTGGATTTCTGTTTTTCACTATGATCATACTCGTAGAAGTCATGAAATTTTCCGAGATGAAAAGTAGCCTACGTATTAATTCAGGATAAAATATATCTTTTTTCCGAATTTCAGTCATATCAGTAATTACAGCGTGAAGTAGTATTTTTACAGCGTGAATATCAGTGTTTCAGTTTTCCCGCGGACACCATAGATTTTTCCGGGATGAAAAGTAGCTTTTGTATTAATCCAGGATATAATCTATCTCGATTCCAAATTACAGCCAAATCAGTTCAGTAATTACTGCATGAAGGAATATTTTTCACGCGTGGATTTCTGTTTTTCACTATTATCATAGAAACCACGGAATTTTCCTGGATGAAAAGTAGGCTTTGTAATAATCCGGGATAAAATCTATCTCATTTCCGTCATATCAATTCTGTAATTACAGTATAAAGTAGTATTTCTCGCGTGTGAACATCAATGTTTCAGGTTTCCCGCGGAAACCATGGATTTTTCCGGGATGAAAAGTAGCCTTTATATTAATTCAGGATACAATCTATCTTTATTCCGAATTTCAGCCATATCAGTTCAGTAATTACGGCGTGAAGTAGTATTTTTCGCGTATGAATATTTGTTTTTCTTTTTTCCTACAAAAGCCATGGATTTTTCCGGGATAAAAAGTAGCCTATTTATTAACCCAAGATATAATCTATCTCCGTTCCAAATTCCAGCCAAATCGGTTGTGCACTTGCGGCATTAAGATTTTTTTCCGCGTTAATTTCGGTTTTCTACTAATCCCACGGGAACCATGAATTTTTTCGCGATGAAAAGTAGCCTTCGTATTAATCCAATATATAATCTATCTTTATTCATAATTTCAGCCATATCAGTTCAGTAATTACGGCGGGAAGTAGTATTTTTCCCGCGTGAATATCTGTTTTTCCCTTCTCCTGCAAAATCCATGAATATTTCCGGGATAAAAAGTACCCTATTTATTAACCCAGGATATAATCTATCTCCATTCCAAATTTCATCCAAATCGGTTGTGTACTTGCGGCGTGAGATTTTTTTTCCGCGAGAATTTCGGTTTTTAACTTATCCCACAGGAACAATGAATTTTTTCGGAATGAAAAGTAGCCTTTGTGGTAATGCAAGATATAATATACCTCCATTCCAAATTTTAGCCAAATCGGTTGTGTACTTGCGGCGTGAGATTTTTTTTCCGCGAGAATTTCGGTTTTTAACTTATCCCACAGGAACAATGAATTTTTTCGGAATGAAAAGTAGCCTTTGTGGTAATGCAAGATATAATATACCTCCATTCCAAATTTTAGCCAAATCGGTACAGTAGTTGCGGTGTGAAGACGTATTTTAACTTGATAAAATCCAAACTTCGGACCCCCGTTTCACCCCCTTAGAGGGTGAATTTTGAAAAATCCTTTCTTAGTGCACCCCTAGGCCTCACAAGGAACATGTGTGCCAAATTTGGAGTCTCTAGACCCAGTGGTTTGGGCTGTGCGTTGATATGTCAGTCAGTCAGTCAGTCAGTCAGTTTCTTCTTTTATATATTTAGATTGATTTTTAACATTTTGGTATGGACCCCTAAAAACTCATAGATATGGCTAGAGGCGCCGGTCCTGTCCTATGTCTATAATCGAGACCCAATTAGTAGATAGAAACAATGTATTAGTATTTTGCCCTGTAGGGTTCAGCGACCCGTACTGCATGCTGGGCATCCAGCCGGCGTCGCTGCCCGCGTCGCCGCGCGCGTCGGAGGACGAGGGCCGCAAGCACGGGTTCCGGCTCAGCTTCAAGCGGCGCGACGGGCGGCAGCAGCGCGACAGCCTGGGGCGCCTGCCCGCGCGCTACATCCGCGCCACCAGCGTCCGCCCGCACACGCTGTCGCCCAAGTGGAATGAGACCTTCAAGTTGTAAGTGACGTAAAACGGTCAGGGGAGGTGCGGCGCGGGCGATAAGGCACACTGATTGCGAGTGTTTTGACGGATCTTTACTTATATAATTTGGGGGGCTATACATACATAGAAGTCATTAGGCTATACACGTAACATTTTCACACACTGTGTGATGTGAAACAAGAATTAAGAAATATATCAGAACATTACAAGCATCGCAATCTAGTCCCAAAATTCGCGATAGCTTAAGTGTTATTGGTACTAGATAACTGATATACATACATACATAATATTTTATATACATAAATATAATATGAACATTCGTGCTCATCGCAGAAACATTGTTTGTGTGATGAGCATGAATGTTCTAGTGGAAATCGAACCAACTACCTCCCGTGGTGGTAGTGGGTTCGCTTATACCGCTACGCCATTCGGTCGAAGAAAAAATTAATACTGAAAAATAACTTTACTTTCATTGCTTTAGAGTGTGAAATTGAATGTATTTCGTCATAGGAAATACAATGCTCCAATTTCTAATCTCACAATTATCGAACTCAATGTCAAAATTTCTAAAATTAATTTTGCACAGTTTATATAGCTAAATGCCATGACCTTTTTAACCGACTTCAAAAAAAGGAGGAGGTTCTCAATTCGTCGGAATCTTTTTTTTTTATTTATCTATGTATGTTCACCGATTACTCGAAGACGCGTGGACCGATTTGAAAAATTCTTTTTTTGTTTAAGAGGGTTTTGTTTCCAGATGGTCCCATTTTAATCAGGTCAGGATCTGATGATGGGATCCTGAAGAAATCGAGGGAACTCTTCAAATTTTATATGGACACATAAAACTATTTGAGTATTATTAGAAAGAGTGATATTTTCAAAGTTGTC